>CM023489.1:7005205-8238992 GCA_013339685.2 Hyalomma asiaticum | reverse complement strand
TTGGGAACTGTCGATCAAAATGCCGTAGGGTTACGCGGGGTTGCGACGCGGGCGTGCTGCAGGGGTGTTTACCTATTACAGGGATTAATTAACTCGGGCTGACTCTATTTGTATGTTTTCATTAAAATCAACCGCGTCATTTATCGAAAAAATGAGATTTTTCATTCTTCATTTTTCACCAAACGTCGCCAGAATTGTCGAACAAAATCCCATAGAGTTACGCGGGGTTGCGAACCGAGCGTCCTTTAGCCGTGTTTATCTATTACAGGGATTAATTAACTCGGGCTGACTCTATTTGTAGGTTTCCATTAAAATCGGCCGCGTAATTTATAGAAAAAATGAGATTTTTCATTCTTCGTTTTTTACCAAACGTCGCCAGAATTGTCTAACGAAATCCCATAGAGTTACGCGGGATTGCGACCCGAGAGTCCTGGAGCCGTTTTTATCTATTACAGAGATTAATTAACTCGGGCTGACTCTATTTCTAGGATTTCATTAAAATCGGCCGCCTAATTTATAGAAAAAATGAGATTTTTCATTCTTCATTTTTTTACCAAACGTCGCCAGAATTATCGAACAAAATCCCATAGAGTTACGCGGGGTTGCGACCCGGGCGTCCTGGAGCCGTGTTTATCTATTACAGGGATTAATTAATTCGGGCTGACTCTATTTGTAGGTTTTTATTAAAATCGGCCGCGTAATTTATAGAAAAAATGAGATTTTTCATTCATTTTTTACCAAACGTCGCCAGAATTGTCCAACAAAATCCAATAGAGTTACGCGGGGTTGCGACCCGAGCGTCCCGGAGCCGTGTTTATCTATTACAGGGATTAATTAACTCGCACTGACTCTATTTGTAGGTTTTCATTAAATTCGGCCGCGTAATTTATAGAAAAAATGAGATTATTCATTTTCATTTTTTACCAAACGTTGCCAGAATTGTCGAACAAAATCCCGTAGAGTTACGTGGGGTTGCGACGCGGCTTTGGTGAAAAATGAAGAATGAAAATCCTCATTTTTTCGATAAATTACGCGGCCAAATATAAAGAAAACCTAGAAATAGAGTCAGCCCGTGTTATTTCCTGTAATAGACAAACGCGGCTCCAGAGCGCCCGTGCCGCAACCCCGCGTAACTCTATGGGATATTTTCGACAATTCTGACGACCTTTGGTAAATGAAAAACTACATCTTTTCGACAATCTACGCCCCCGATTATAATGAAAACCTAGAAATATAGTCAGCCCGAGTTTATTATTCCCTGTAGATAAACGCGGCTCCAGCACGCCCGCGTCGCAACCCCGCTTAACTCTATGGCATTTTTTTCGATAATCTAGACGACCTTTTGACATGAAAACCTATATTTTTTCGGCAGTCCAGACAGCCTTATGTAATGAAAACGTACCAAAAGAGTCAGACCGAGTGTAATATTCCCAGTGGAGATAACTGCGGCTGTAGCGCGCTCGTGTCGCCACCCTGCGTAACTCCACGGCATCTTTTTCGACAACCAAGACTGCCTTTTGAAATTAAAACCTACATTTCGACACTTTTTCGCCTTTATTTCAATTTGTGGTCGAGCGAAAATTTGTGTCCTGCCAAAAGGCTACAGTCTGACCTCCAAGACTTAAATTTTGGCAATGGTTTATGAGCGTTTAACTAGGCAAGATCACTCCCAACCTGTTGACCTGTGAGATCTGAACCAGGAAATCCCGTTTATTTCAATCTCTTTTCGAGGGAAAACTTGGGTCCAACCAAGAGGAGCTGGCGAGTGTCAGAGGACTTACCTTACGGACAGCCATTTTGGTGAGTGGTTGATTAGCGTATAACTACACAAAATTACACCTAATCTGTTGAGGAATGATATCTGAACCAGGAAATCGCCCTATATCAATTCGTGGTCGAGGGAAAATTTGCGTCATACAAGAAGGGTAAATCCTTACCTTCCAGACAGTCATTTTCCTTAGTCGTTCATGAGTGGACAATTAGGCAGGGCACTCATAATTCGTTGAGGAATGATATCCGGGAAAGAGACTTTATTTAAATTCCTGGTCGTGGTAAAGTTCTGGTCCAACCTGAAGGCGATATACTTACCTTTGACACACTCATATTGGTTAATGGTTTATTAGGTTATAAATACATAAGATCATTCATAATCAGTTGAGCAAGAAGTTCTGAACCTTGAAATCTTTATTTCAATTTGTGCTCGAGGGAAAATTTGAGTCAAACCACAAGGCCATATAGCCTTATCTTACGGACAGTCATTTCGGTTAGTGGTTTATTAGTGTGTAACTAAACAAGGGCACTCGTATATAGTTGAGGAATGAGAACGCAACCAGGAAATTAATTTTATTCAATCTGCGGTCGAGGGAAAATTTGCGTCCAACCACAAGCCTATAGTTTTACCTTCACGGCAGTCTGCTGATAGCAGCCAAAGACTCTTGTGCACTCTTGGATAGGGCGGCATTCTTCTATTTCTCTCCTCTACCTCTTTGTACCCTCTATTCCCCCTTCCCCCATTGTAGGGTAGCAAACCGGACGCTCGTCTGGTTAACCTCCCTGCCTTGCCTTCCCTTGTTTCTCCCTCTCTCAGGACAGTTATTTTGTTTGGTGGGTTATTAGCGTATGACTAGACAAGGCCACTCGTAGCTCTTTGAGCAACGAGTTCTGAACCAGGAAATCAGCTTTATTTCAGTTCGCGGTCAAGGGAAAATTTGCGTCCAACGACAAAGCTATAGTCTTGTATTCCGGACAGTTATTTTAGTTAGTGGTTCAAGAGAGCATAATTAGGCAAGCGCACTTATAATTACTTGAGGAATGATATCTAAACTGGCAATGCGACTTCATTCACAATCACAATCTTCCCGACCGCAATCACTCAGCCAGGCAGTGGTTGTATGAAGATAACTCCTCGCCCACATGCTGGGCCTATCCCTCTTTGTGGGTAAGCGCCATTAAAAATGAATTATCATCATTATCGGCGTATGTGCTTTTTGGCAAGGCTACACAAGTACATCCACAAAACAAGGTAGCGCAGCATCTTGCTTCTAAGGACGTAATGCCCCGCACTCAAGACAAATCAGGAAAGGGTGGACAGGCTACGGCAGATGCAGGTGGTCAACAGAAAGCCGGCCGTACGCAGGGGACGACAGCTTCAGGACAAACCTCTGCTCTGCCGCTGTCCTCCGTCACGGGAAAGACACATTCGGTGGTAAGCGGCTGGAATGGATGGCGTTGACGCCTATAAAGAAGCATGCAGAGCCGACGCTTGTGAGTTGTGGCACTGTTACTGCATGCTGTCGCTACTGCTAACTTACGAGTATCTCATGTAGGCTTATGTATCTGCCCCGGACTTCCTTGGCTAGTTACCGCACTTACTCGCGTAATACCACTGATGGCTAAGGTTGACTAACAGAAGGCCAATGCCGTAAGCTTCTGTCAGATAATGTTGGCTGTTTGCTGTTGTCGGAGTAACAACGTAGTCAGGATAGTATCTTAATCCGCGCAATTATTCAGTTTTATTCCACATTTCTGATGTCCTTACACTAGTCAGTGATTATACAGCAATTAGTTATTGAACAAGAGGCCCCTTGTTCGATTAGTGGTGGCGGTCGCCTGAATAGCGTAATTGCTCGGTTTTTACGTGCGAAATTTAGGATATGATAATGAGGCAAGCTTTTGTGGAGGGCTATGGAAAATGCGACTACCTGCGATAACTTGGCGGCCATCTGCAACCAACCGCACGGCCTGTCTGCACTTCGACTCCATCAAAACGCGATAGCCTCGGCTACGATCGAACCCGCGCCTCACGGGTCAGCATCCGCGCGCCGTAATCGTTGTACCAACGCAGTCGCCTGAAAAGCAATATCTAAAAAGCACAGAGGAATAGAAAAAGAGCCAGGCCTGCGTGGAATCGCAGGACAGTGACAGCGTAAGCGGTTTTCGGGGTTTTCGCGTCGTAGACTTCTGGCGCCGTTTTCCCGAGAACGAACCGAACACTCGGCCCGGCGTCGACGGCGAGCTGAGGTTTGGGCTTCTCTCTGCACAGCTGTCTGTTGTGCCCGACGCTGCCTTGCTGCAGCCGCGCGCATAGCTCTGAGATTCGCCTCTTCAGCAGCGGTCCGCATCTTGCGAGGAGGCGCCATCAGGTATATCGAAGTGCCATGTCAGGTTGCTGTCGGGGCTGCGCACGTCGCCTGCCGCGTGACGCATGTCACGATACGACAAAACTGTTTCACGAGGAGCGATAGTGGTTAGGGACACCGGCGGTGGCGGACAACTACGGCGCCAAAAACGGCCGTTGTTGTATAGCAGCTTACGCTGTAAAATAAAAGGCATAAAAACAAGAATTAATTATAAAAGCAAGCATGTGATAGAGAAATAAAAATAATGGCTTATTATATAATAAGATCAACTTATACTCAAACACTATGCTACATCTTGCGCGCCGACTTCAAGCAATTTTTTTCTCTTTACATACCGATATTCGCTGCTTTTTCTTATAATATTAAAGCAAATATGATGCAATAAATTGAAATTCGCTTATGGAACTCAGTATTGAATGTAACTTATTCCATTTAATTCAGACACTTTCATTCAAATGAGCCTAAAGGATGCCTCTTACGAAATATTTCATCGATTTGCACGTATTTCGTTCAAAAGTGGTAGGAGCTGAACGTTCTTGGTAAGACATGCGGTTTCCCATGCACAGGAAAACGCCACGACTAAGCCAGAGCCAACCACAGACGGCAGTGAAACGAAGAAGCCGAGTCTAGGCGGCACCCTCACCCAACCGGCTCCAGACAGTCGTCGCCATCAGGGAGGTCCAACTACTGTTAAAGGAGATCAGGTAAGAGGAAATGTCAACAATATTGTCAACCTAGGCGTCTCGATGTTTTTTTTTTTTTTTTTAACATGACAGGCTTATAGGGGTCTTGTAAAGTTTCCTTAATTTTTCTTTACGATTAGTGTAATCGGAATCCTGGCCCCTCAGACTATAATATACATTATTTCGTTGCGCCGTCTGCGTTGATTTACAGCGATAAGGACACGATTTCGGTTTCAGAGCGCGCTTCCCACAACTCTGCAACTGATGTGTCACTCGCCACCACGGCTTGCGAGATTCGCGCTCTCTCGGAGGCCATGTACTTCAGTAGAATGTTCTGGTGCACTAGTTGGTTCATGGCTTTTTAAAACATTTTCTAAAGATGCGCTGGTGGCGTCCTGTGTGTTTCTTTCTGGTGCCCCTGTCTTCTCAGGCTGTTTTATATAACCATCAGAGGCCATCGAAAAACAAACCGCGCTCTAGCCTTGCCGCCCTACGGCGGCACCCTACGGGGTCCAACTGTTGCCTTACTTTCTAGGTTTCATATGAACCTGTTAATTTAGAGCAAACGGAAGTTGGCGATATGTTTACGTTTTTACACGTCTTAAGGTGACGCCACCGAATAGCGCATACGCCGGCCTGTGGTGTCGCATGGTCGTTTCGGGAGCACAGGAATGCTAGGATTTCAAACGGCCGTTATTAAATGTAGACTGAATATTCCACCTAAATATTTCTGAATCAGCGTGTCGAATGCGTATTGAAGCAGTGAAAACAGCAACCGGGTAGTTCCACGTTGTTTTCACGACCCCTTTAAGGATGTCGTGCTGCAGAGATTTTCTTGTCCGTGACCATTACCGTGATTGAGAAATCCAGATGGGTACAAAGGATGAAGCAGGTCAAACAACGCTTGGATTAGCGCCAAGCTTCTCAGAGCAGCACCTGTAAAGGGAGGACACAATTGAGTATTTAAGTAATTTGGACAATGTAGGGTCGCGGTGGGTATCGAACGCAGGGCCTTCGAGCCCGCCCCGAGGGGCCACGACACTCCGTAATACCAGCTGACAAAACGGAGTATGATTTAGCGGGCGCGTGCTGCAAAAGCGGCGGGTACCACTGCAAATCGAGGATTTTCCTTGTTTGTAACGGCGAGATAGTACCATCCATCCTCCCATGCTTTCTTCTGCGAACTTACCGCGGTAACGCTATCGCGTTTGCCTCTTCAAGGCGAAGCTTGATAATGACTTCCCTGTATTTTTTAATGATGAGCAGCAAGTAACCACGTGGGATGCGGTGGCCAAATGCTGCGTGAGAAGCCGCTTCTTGTGGGATGATGATGATCACCATAACTATT
Organism: Hyalomma asiaticum; assembly: GCA_013339685.2. Lineage (NCBI taxonomy): Eukaryota > Metazoa > Arthropoda > Arachnida > Ixodida > Ixodidae > Hyalomma > Hyalomma asiaticum. The sequence goes on along the minus strand of CM023489.1, from coordinate 8,232,822 downwards.
AAAAATACAGAAGGGACTGCGACGAATACACGCTTTTGACAATTTACGCGCCATTTACTACAAAAGAAATAGTTAACGCGAAGATTCACGAACGCGCCATCACGTGACCGAAAAGTTACGGAAAGTTTATTAGTCACTTTTGTCAAGAAGTCAGCAATTTCTTATCCCACAAGGAAATCGAGGCTTGTTGAACGCTTAATTACACGCGCTTCTAATAGCTGGCGAGAAATTTAATAACTGTTGCTGATTTACTTAAAAAACAAGATATGATTGTGGGGCGTGTTATAGTGGGGGCTCCGGTAGTTTCGACCACGTGTTCTCCAAAGCGCCCTGAAAACGTAAGTACACGATCCTGTGGCCAACGTTGGCTCTAGCATTTCCGCCTCCATCGAAAGTACCGTCCCCGCCGCGGTGGCGTGCGGTTTGACTCCCGCGTCTGCAAAGGATTCCTGTGTAATCAAAACAAGGTTTTCCTACGGGAACTAGTTATGATCACGAGGCACATCCTTACCGGGTGCTCTGGATAAACTGTGACGACCTAGTTGGCTTTTCTTTTTTTTCATGTGCACGCAAATTGAGGTACACGATGCCGTTAGCATTTCGCCCCCCGAAACATGGCCTCTAGGGCCAGGGTTCTAACGTGTGCCGTCTAGCTGGAAAATCTCTGTTGGTAAGCAACCATAAGTGGCCGAATATGATAAGAATGGTGCGACATCTGCAACAAGCAAAAAGAAGCCTATTCAAACGCTTTCATGAACTGCGAGTTTGCATGTTCTCTCATTAATTACCTTCCGTGTGGCCGCAGTCGCGTTAGTGAACGAATAAGCAACATGTAAGCAGCTTAACTATGCTAGCCATAATTGCTTGAGTAGGGCATTTTGCTCGCACCTTACTGCACATTGAAAATTTTGCCTTAGTGAAAACCTGTTTTTTCTGCTTTAGAGAGATCCTCGCCAGAACAAATAGCTTAACCAGCTCATGGAAGTGTTGCTTCTCGCGTTGCAGATTATGCATTCTATATGCGTAATATATGTGTATCTCCTTCAAAAATACAATACGTCAATTTATCAAGAATATTTAAGGAAGAAGCCGCGGCCTATTGTTTATATAATCGGGCTCTTCTGATGGGAAACCATTGTCTGACTTTTAAAATTTAATTTGGGCAAAATATATATTAAATGGGAATACATATCAAATGCTTCGCATTTATTATATATTTTGCCTAAATTAAACTTTAAATGAATGGTAGCTTACCATTGTGTCTGAAGAGGAAAGTGTATAACAGCTGCACCTTGCCGGTACTCACCTACGGGGCAGAAACTTGGAGGCTAACTAAGAGGGTTCAGCTTACATTGAGGACGACGCAGCGAGCTATGGAACGGAAAATGGTAGGTGTAACCATAAGGTACAAGAAGAGAGCGGAGTGGCTTAGGGAACAAACGCGTGTTAGGGACATATTAATAAAAATTAAGAAGAAGAAATGGGCGTGGGTGGGCCATGTAATGCAAAGACAAGAGAACCGTTGGTCATTAAGGGCAACAGAGTGGATTCCTAGAGAAGGCAAGCGTGGCAGGGGGCGCCAGTAAGTTAGGTGGTCAGATAAGATGAGGAAGTTTGCGGAGATAAATTGGGCCCAGTTAGCACAGGACAGGGATAATTGGAGATCCATGGGAGAGGCCTTTGCCCTGCGGAGGGCGTAGACAGGCTGATGATGATGATGATTGCTTGACGAACTTGAGTGACAGTGGTCTGTCTGTCTGTCTGTCTGTCTGTCTGCTTACGTCTAGGTGCTCTCCTGGCTGTCTTATTGAACTTATATACACCAAAATTTGGACAATAGTGTACGAATGCATGACGAACAAGCATGAGTGGTCTTTGCATCGCTCACATGATATACTCGTCAGGCATGTCACGGTTAACGATACTGCAATAAAGTGTGGCTAATACCCGCAGTGCTCGGCCAGTGATATCCGGGTATGCACCACAGTTGTTTGAATTTCATACAGCCCCATGCCAATCTCGGGCCAACTAAAATAGACGTTTAACATACCATTATAGCACACTTAAAAGCAGCGTATGCATGCCGTTTGGCGTAGCATGCGAGTGAAAGACATAACACACACGAGCGCGCTGTAATCTCCAAAGTGAACCTACCAAACGTGGTTATCGAACCGGTGGCCCCCAGGGGCCTAGCAAGCGCGTCACCGCTAGGCCATGGCGGCTTTAGTAAATTATTTTAGTGCACCTGTGTACTGACGGTGCTTGTGTAACGTCAGCCGTACTTCTAATGTGTGCTAAACGTTACATTAGAAATACAATAAACGTTACATGTGCCCTACTATCACTCGGAATGCTTTTGTGACACAGTGCTCGATCCCGTAGGAATACTTCAGCGTACGACGCTCATAATACGCAATTCAGTGAACCGTAGCCTGCGTTTATCTTCGATAAAAAAGGTTTCTGTGCTGTGCACTAATGCGGGTGTCAACGTTACTTCCTTCCATGAGCTACTCATTCGCGACGGTGCCATCAAGTTTCTTGGTTAGCCCAGGTTAAGCGTACACCTACTCATGTACTTGGCACGACGACGTTCATCGTATTCGCAATACTTCGTTATGTGGCACAATTTCATTGATGACTGCTTCGCATGACACCGATTCTCACAGTGCGTGGAAAAAAATGCTCAATGTCAAAATGTTGATTGATTTGTGAGGTTTAACGTCCCAAAACCAGTTCTGATTATGAGAGACGCCGTAGTGGAGGTCGCCGGAAATTTCGACCACCTGGGCTTTTTTTAACGTGCACTGACATCGCACAGCACACGGGCCTCAACATTTCGCCTCCATAGAAATGCAGCCGCCGCAGCCGGGATTCGATCCCACGACCTTCGGATCAGCAGCCGAGTACCATAACCACTAGACCACCGTGGCGGGGCGATGTCTGAATGTTAGACAATTACAGTACTGCTTTCGTTTTGCCAAAATACACAAATAAACTTATTACATTAAAGTCACAAAACGTATACAAATGGAGACGAAGCAGCTGACAAAACTCAGGGAAATTATCGTTAGATCGCACCATTGTACACGTATTTTTTTTTCTTCTAGTTTTCTTTATGTGCGCGCCATTCGTGACAATAGCAACAGGGTGTAAGGATTATCATTGACGGACAGCCAAGTCTAATAATGCGTCTTTAAAATCTCGCATGCGATCCTCTCCGTGGTGTACACGTGACCTCGTCGCGCGTCAAAGGCCCGGCGCACATCGCGTACGACGACGCCTCCAGGTGGACGCTCCACGAAGGCAGATACGAGACTGGTGCCCAGTGGGGTCAAGGCGCCGCCACCTTCTGCTCCCTCCACTCGCCCATCGGTCGCCGAAACCACGGCAAGCAGGAGCAGGGTACGTTGCACTTAACACAAGAGTTGCAGAATCTGTGGGCCTGTTCGTTTATTCCATAAACTCAAGCCATAGCCATGAAGAAATAATGACAAGCAAGGCGACAGGACGTCCCTTAACTTCCAGCTGCTCTTCATTTAGGAAAGGCGTTGTCTTTATGACAACAATACGAACACAGTGCCAAGATATCAGCTGTGCAGTGCAATATCATCCAGATGTTCATGTAGACGTGCTTCTTTCGGTAGAAGAGAAAGCGCAGTGGGAAAACTACAACGAAAGTGGTTCCACCATGTGTGTAAGGGTTCCCTCACGCATTAGAGAAAGCTACCGCTAAGCTAAAGGTCAAACATGTGTTTTCCGCTGCTCAAAAACTGATTAGCGTTTGTAAGGCCATCGATTGTAAGGACAGATAGTTTATCTTGTACATTTTTTTTTCTGCACGCAGCTGGCGGAGCGTGGCTTGACGTCGTCGCATAGCGTTACTGTTGGGATGCGCAAGCCGTACTATTTTCGGGACCCACCGCTGCCGAAGGTGAGCATGTGCTTTCTTAGAACAAAATATTACAATGCAGCGGAATCAATAGCCGATATCAGTGTGTAGGAGAATCGAATGCAGTAACGTATGGGACACGTAAATACAGCACTGTATTAAATCAATTTTTCCGTTTAATGCCATAGTAGACGAAGATGGTTCAGTAGATGAGGCTGTGTAAATTACTTGTTCCTGTCTTCCTCATAGATATCGAGTGTACACAACTGCAATATTTCAACAATATAACACGACCCCCCTCCCGCGTAACGCACGGTAGCGTCTAATATTCTCGAAAAGTAACGAGTCTTGCTGTGCGATGCGCAAGCCCACCAAGCACACTCAACTTCTGGGGCCGTTTTCTATACTGTTTTATACTTCACCATAAATGCCTCATCTAAACAACACCGTGGAAAGTCGCACATTGGCGAAATTACCATATGCGCACTCAAGCTGGGCGTATCCCCGTGCAGGTGTACTGGGTTGTGCTGTCCTGCTAAGCTGGACTCGCTAACTGTGCTGTCTGCTGCGATGCCGCTTGTTTTGTTCAATTTCTTGTAGATATTTACACAGCCACCTTCCTTAAAAATTACATGAACGCACGTTGAAGTAAACAGCGTAGCAAACGGCGTTCGCAATTGAGCGTGCTTTGTGTGTTTCGGCATTGCATGACAAACTACCTCAGTTTTGGAGGATACTAGGCATTACAAATGGGATGCGCAAGTCGTGTCATTCGCTAAGCGTTCCCATGATATTAAAAAATTGTGGTCTATTCAAGTGTCGTAGGAATTCACATAATAGCACGAAAGTGAAACCTGTTCTTGCGAAGCTGTGGAATGCATAAGCGGCAGCCTGGCGAATCGAGGGGCGGGAGATGGCTACGGTACTCTCGACATGTGAACCCGTTTCATGTAGACATCAGCGGCACCTCGTCACTGCACGGGGATTCTCGACAGTTGTACGCGTGCGAATTCCCTCGAATGTTCTCGAACTACTCACATTGCTCCGGAATTGCACGTCAAAGCGCTGCGCAAGCCTGCCTTGAACGAGGAGCGTCTGGAAACGGTGACAGCTTGCAGGCGAAACTGAACGGGTAGCGAGGAGATCATTTTGTGAACACGCAGCCCACTGCAGCGAAAGGCGCATCATTTGCTTGTCGACAGCCGTCTTTGCGCTCCTAGGGCAGTGCGCGCCGCAAATCAACAAACCTGGCCACACAAGGCAAATTTTGTAGCGCCCGCGGTTGTACTTTGCCCAAGGAACGCTTCGTCACGACGACGACGACGACCCCCTAACTTCCTCAATGATAGACGCGCGAAGACTACCAAACCGCTGACTGCCGGCGCGCATAGCATTAGCACGACGATTTGCTCTTTGTTGTTGCTAGCTGGAAGTACCACTGGAGCGAACCTAAGCGAACCAAGAGGGCAGTGAGAGGGAGGCGATGTTATTTAAGGATAACTTTGCTTGCTAAACACTTTTACTTTAACCGGACATCAGTTAGATGGAACTTGTAAAGCGCTGTAGGGAAGATATAAGGACCGTCCGTCCGTCCCCCACTCCCTCCCCTCGTATGACCTATGCTGCGGTGGTGTATTGGGAGAGCTCCCAGCTCTTTTCGTCGCATCCCGGTTGAATGTACGTGTGTTCGAGCGCGAGCGGCGGTTTCACTTTTTCATTGCAAATGTACGTTCATTTTTCCATACATCCAGTTCAGTTGCGGAAAGACGTCACTTATTTCTTGGTGGACCCCGGCGTAAAACACTTTCCTGTAAGAATGCTCGTTTACATTGTTCTACGTTCAGGCTATGGAGCCCATGTGGTGCGCGTTATTTCGTATATAGCCTCCCACCAAGGCCTACCCCGAAATTATATTTTAATTTTGGAGTGGTAAGTCCAAGAACTAAACGTTTTCCTTTTCTATCAATGCCCGCTTTGCAGGAGGTGCACGCTGCGATGTTCCTGCTCATGCTGGCCATCGTGACCGTGGCGTTGCTCCTCGCCTACGAAGTGTATCACTCGTACGAGCACCTGCCTCGTCGATCGAACGTTACAGCGAGGAACCCAACAACGATGGTCACCTCACCGTTACCGACGCCACTATTCATGCGATAGGCTCTCGAGGCGATTTTCTTATCGAGGCCGTCCATAGAACTCGCGAAACGAAAAACACGCTTTGACCTCTGCGACTTAGGTTCCCGGTATTTCAGCGTACTAAATCCTCAAGCAGTCCTATAATTTCTGACTCAAATATTGCAGTCTGCTTGCTCGGTCACTGAACTGGTCTCAACATGTACACGGCGTAATTGTTCATTGTTGGCTGCTCTGCTGAGAGTGTCCTTCCATAATACCTGTAGCGGAAAAAAAAGTGCATGAAAAAAACGACAGTATGAGACGCTTTGTGCTGTTCTCTTTCTGGTGCTTGTTGGTCTGCGTAAATAAAAACTAAATGAAAAAAGGCGTTTCCACGCGTGGGAAATCTCAGTAAACAGCCGAGATGGCCAAGGGTGTCAAGTTCACTATCACTGCCACGTAGCAGTGATGTGACAGCAAGGGTGTGGCTAATGGGTTGTGAGGGCAAGCGCTTTTAACTTCACCGCGACTCGAGTATTTCTTCATTTCCGCCCTTCCTTCCTTCCTTTCTCACTTTTTTCATTTGTCTATACTGCCCTTCGCATAAACACTAACATGCAGCTGTGTGGGTTTAGGTCCTCAATCATGTTTTGTAGTTCGTCAAAGCACAATGCCGTCTGCAGGCCTTAAATTGCTGAGATATTCTCCGTTCTATTCTAATTCGCTTTTCTTCCCACTCTAGACGTTTAGCAAGATTAATGAGTCCCTTTCGTCATCGACGAAAGTGACTCACTGGGCCGTGAATGATGTTACTCGTATTCATCGAGGCGTCCGCTCCTTCAGCCTGGCTAAACCCTCGCCATCTGATCTTTCACGCGAGAGTATATGTACTAAAGTACTTCTTTGTTTCTTTATTTTTATCACATTGGGGGCTTCGAAGATGTTCTCTGATGTGTGCAGTAATATCTTGTTAGCCGTATAGGCAAGGGTGTTTTCACTTGTTGGTCAAGAAAACATCCTTAATGTGGCCCTGCAACACCTTGTGAGAATAAATCGTAAAATGGTGCCGCGCAGTCGTGGAGGCCCTTGTGAACATGTGGGCCAAATATTACTGCGCTGAATGCACCAGTTCTCAATTTGGTTTCAAATACTGCTGGAAGGCACTCGCTCTTCTTTCGACAAGTAACATCACTGGGGGACCAGACCACCTCGGTTGACTTCTTTCGTTGCTCTTTAAGAGAGATACGCACATTTTATTTATTTGTTTAATTAAAAACGACCAACTAAAGCATGCCAGATAATATCTCCGACATCACGGAACCAAAGTTTTCTAACAGTTTAGGCCAGTATACAAGCATAGTATCGTAAGTCACGTGCTGGACCAACAGCTCGAGAACAGTGGCTTCCCGGAGCGTTCACTTGCTAAGACTACCTGTGTGACGTAATTTTTGCTCCTAGTTTGTTCGTTCCTCCATGAGACACCACCATCGAAACAGCAGTTCATCGTGAACTGGGCTCTCGCCTTGTGGGCTTCAAGCCCACTATTTAATTTCTCCCAATTCTATGATTGCAGAAGGCATTCGCGTTAGCCAAATTAGTAGCCGTAACCAACGTTCCTAGAGTCTATTAGATTAACAATGAGCCGCCACAGGTGCCATCATGTTAAAAAAAAACAGGGTTAGGCAAACGCTGTGAGCGTCGTAATGATTGGCAGAGTAAACACACACCCGATTAGATCGAGCTTGTCGCTCGCAGCTGTCGCCGTGCCCCTGACATATTCTGCCATTTTCAATACTGGGCCTCGCAACGAGGCGCTAGCGATCAGCTATCGACCTGTTTACTTGCAACTTTCACATCTGCTGCCTCAGCGCGAGTGCTGAACGAAGGCACGGCCGGACTGGATGGATGACGCGACGCGCGAACTAACACGCACGTGGCGTGCATGTTCTATTACACAGTATATGGCCATGGTAATACAAGCAATGTATACGCTTCTCCGTAAATGTGTGATCGCCATATTTTAGAGCATCCTGATTCGCTCTTGTGTCTGCGTATCTGTGAGAGTGACGCTGTATACTACTATATATGATGCCTGGTCTCGTGGCGTCTGTGCGTCAAAGCTCTGTGGGTCGATGTCGAAGCGAAAAACCGCGTGAGGTGCAGAACGCTTCAGCAATTCGGCCCGTAAAATAATAATAATAATAATAATAATAATAATAATAATAATAATAATAATAATAATAATAATAATAATAATAATAATGCAAGACTGATAACTGGGCGAGGTGGTATGTATCAGCTTTTCGTAAGAATAAATTTATTTGCAAGTGAGCGTCTTTCCTGTCCACACTTACCCTTCTGAAGTTTTCCGCGCTCTCTTCCGCAAGTATGACAAGCTACCAACTAGCCCAACACTTCACTGTACTGACGCATACCAACTATGCGCTCGTGTCTTTCTTGTCCTTGTCATTAGTGCGCGCTAAAAAGTTTAAATAATAATAATAATAATAATAATAATAATAATAATAATAATAAAGAAGACAAGAACAAGTTCACTCACTGCGCTATACGCCTGCTTTTGTAGTGTCATTTCGTCTGAGTTATGACGTCAATGACGTCAACACGACGTCCAAGCGGTGACGTCATCCTTTAGTCACTCATGTTTCAATACCACTCGTTTTTAAGGTAAACTCCTAATTCGCCCTTCTTTCTTTCGCAGTCGTTGCGGTCGTATACGCGGTGATACGACAGAAATACAAGCTGTAGTTCTTCCTCCCGAATTTCACTTCTCTCGACGTGGTGAATAGCCGGCTGTATGGTACGCGCTCCCAGAAAGACTACGCCTCAGTCGAGATAAGCAATGACCATGTGTGCGTGCGTCTCTGTGACGTCTTTGTTTAGAAGCACAAAGTTTGCGAATCTATTAGGCAGCAACAGATAATTTGGCAAGCTGCAGCTGTTCGAGCATCTACACAACATGGACAAATTTTCGCGTATGAATTTCCAGTTGAACTGCATTTATTAGCACGTTTATAACAGGTTTGACAAGTAGCAGGCTCCGGCTACGTGTTTAGTGTTTTCTTCCCGAACATAACTAGTCTATATGTACTGCAAATTAGTATACTTTGCTGCAGTTCATTTGAACACTTGTGTCTTCACACACATTGTCCGTGTTAAATCATTCGTGCCAGGCCCATGCCCCCAATCTCATTCAACAAAGTGAATTGGTGGAACTGGCTGGGAAGGCGGCCAGGTTAGGTCATATGCTCTGCACGACTGAGCGGGCCACCCAGATGGAGGACGACCGAACAACCAAGTCGCTGGGCACCACACACATCAGACCAAATATTTTGCACAAATTTGACCATCATCAGCGACAGATGCGTGTCCAGACAAAGTAGACAGTACATTAAGCCACAATGACGACACCTGCTCTGGCTTCAGTCATTGCCCTTAGGTCAGGCAGCATGGATGGAGAGGGTGAGAAGTGCACGCCGCGAAGGCGTCTTCACGATGTTCACGATTAGCGACGCAGAAGGAGTGGCCCCATGTAAATCGCCTCCATGGCGTTCCTGAATTACTCGACCAAAGGGCTCTGGTGAAGAACACGTTGAGCTATCATAATCCATGCGTGAATCTAAACTTTGCAACGAGAAATGGCGTATCGAAGCGACATACACACGCGCGCTGATCCCAAGGCCAGCACTCACATTGTCCCAGGCGAATCGAGACGCAGGTCTCGGAATCACTTCAGTTGCGGGACGCTGTCGAAGGGAGGCTGCTGCATATTGTAGGCTTCCAGTTTCAGAGGACCGAGGTTGAAAGTTCGCAGGCACGAGGTGCGTAGCTTAGAGGAGGAACAGATACGCACATGTGGTCGTCTATTCCTGCCCCGAGGTGTTCGTGAAAAGGAACGGTGGTGGAGGGACGCCGAGAAACTCGTCTCCGTATTGGGAGAGCACCTTGTCCGCGTGCATGATCAGCAGGGCGAACGTAGTGGTCAGCCCAGACACTAAGGTATAGAAAAGAATCTCCCTTATCAACGTGAAGTAGCGGCTTCGACGCCACGACATCTCGGCAGCTACACTGACCGACGACCGTCGACACTTCGAAAGGAATGGAACGCTCCGCACAACGCTACTGGCAATGACGATGCCTCTGCACTAATGGCATGCGCGAAGTATGGTTAAATAATTATTTTCGAGCGAAGCCCGTAGTAACTGACTTGCGAAGCTCCTGACCGCAAAAAAAAAAAAAGGAACAAGGAAGCAAAGAAAAAAAGCCAGCGCTGCTTTAGCCTCGATACAGGCGCTTGACTGACTGCAACATCCAAATGTGCAAGGAAACTTAAAGGAGTACTGATACGAATTTTTGACATTCTTGTATTGTTGCTGTAAATGAAAGCACTGGCGTGGGGAAACCCAAAAAGAGTATCATGGTGCCTGGCAACGCAGTGAATATATTTTTTTAATACGGCTGCCTTAAAAGCCCACTTTCGGTTTCGATTTCGAAGGGGCGGCTTCCTAGTGACGTATGAGCACAGTCGGACGTAAAAGCCATTTAGGGACAGAAATTCGTGATAGCGTCGCTGAAACTCTGTCGTCTGTGGTCAATTACACGTGGGGCACGCAAACAACGAGAGTTTCATGGTCGTCCAGCGACACTGACAGCGATTTCGGCGATTTTTACGAGACTGTGTTCAGACGTCATCGTAGTGTCCATTGCGCTGGGGCTGGCTTGCAGTGCAGGGCGACGAAAACTTTAAAACCAAACTAAAATATTTTGTACGTGCTTCCTGGCTTCCGTGTGCGGAGGGCGTGAACAATACATGGCTAGAAAACGAACAATGTATATTTTGCGCCGCCGCAAAATCGTGTCAGTGCTCCTTTAAGCACTGACGCACCCTAAAGTCCCTAGATTTTGCCTAGGGGCTTTAACATACCCCGGCCAATTATCACTGAGCCTTCCTCGCTGACTGGGTTAAAGGGACTCTCGCGTTGGTTGGCTGCAGGGTGTCTTCAGTTTATCCGCCGCGGTGGTCTAGTGGATCTGGTGCCCTGCTGCTAACCACAAAAACGCAGGTTGGATCCCCGCCGCGGCGGCGGTCGCAATTTCGATGGAGGCGAATGTGTCAGAGGCCCGCATGTTGTGGGTTCCAGTGCGCGTTAAAGAAACCCGGGTGGTCGAAATATCTGGAACCGTTCCCCTACGACGCCCCTCTCCTTTCTATACTCTTTCATTCCCTATGCCCTAACCTAACGGAAGCCAAGCCGTGCTCCCGACAGGGGCTGCAGAAATTAGCGTCCTATCCTCAACCGAACCACCACAATCATGGTCATCATCATTCTTTCCCTGACCGAATGACAATCATCCTCATCACCATCAGAAAGTAGCCTACAAACTTCGCGCGCACACCATTCTCATTAGGGGAAAGGTTGGTTAGTTTTTCATGCGCTTTAAATATTAGAAATAGCATGGAGACTTAGTGGACCGTAATGTTAATCATAGCGCAACGCGATATTTTGTGGACTATCAACGGCAGACAGTCACTGCCTGATCAGTTAAACACTGCCGAGAGACATACTATTAATTAAACAGGGCCATCGTATGCATACGTCGTGTTCTGGATTTGTTCTTTTTTCTCTTTGTTTCTTTATTGTTCTTATTGCTCTTTCAATTAAGTATCAGTTTTAAGATTTCCAGATGACCGCTTATAACGCAGCCGGCCCGTGTCAATATATAAAAGAAGTTATATTTTATGCATTCTTCTTTTTTTTAAATATATATCTTTTCTGAAAGTACAGACTACATTGTATGTATGAAAATTTCGTGCGTGGTAAGCCACTGTCAGGTTGCGTACCATTAATTCTTATTAAGACAAGGTGGGATAATGAAGACAAAAAGGAGGAATAATCGCTCGCGAACAATGTGAGGCAACGGAAGTGCTTAGAGATTCGACGCGTGTGAGCTTGTGTTAGCCTTAGTTTTTACTTAATAGCTGTTACCTTGAATGCTATCGTATGCGACTAATGCCGTCCTCACTCGAGCACCTTAAATGGCGATCAACAGTGGTCCTTGCTAATGGCTCCCTACTAATTAGGATCGAGTTGGCGCTGGCGCCGGCCAAGTCACAATGCAGAAGCCAAATCAATGTGCGCAGATGGCGATCGTTTTAATGTGTATCAAGCCTCGTCGCGGTGTAATAGGACTCCGAAGCAGAACGTAATGCGGTCGTGTCTGATCCTAATTGATTCTGATAGCCATAAAAAGTTCATATCTATCCACCTATCTATCGCTTTCAAAAATAGGAACGAACTGCAATACTGCAGCAGAAACACACTATGGAAAGGTATACGCTAAACCCTGGGGGATATTTTTCTCGCTTGATTGACTCTTGTGCAAATGCTAATCAATGCTTCTACGCAGTGTTGAGAATGAGCTAATTAATATATTCATTCAATACAAAAGTTCAGAAATGTGTTATATTAGAGCCACTTAGAACGCAACGTGGTGGCTGTACTGCAACACGCAATATCTGTCCTTTTTGTTCTGATTGTTCCCGTGTGGTGGACTGCAACGTGGTCGAACAGATCGGAAGTAACCTGACCTGTTAAGTTTATTTGATTTTGGCTCAACAGAATACATGTTCTCTCGTTGCATTTGTTCATACGAAAGGTAAATCACCTGCGGTACGGCAAGAGGATCTGGACATAAATGGGCAGGCGTAACTGATATCAATCTATATCAATAACCCTGGAAAGCTAACTTCAGGGCTAGTCCTAATGAAATATATAATTCAGGAGCGTAAATGACAATTAAACATCAGCAATTTCAAATGCAACTCAGAAATTCCCGGTTAAGCTATATAGAATAAAGAAACAGGTTCCCGAGAGGAAAAGCGTTCTTTTCATTAATGTTGCCTGCCCTTCAAAACACTAGTAGTAACACCTTTATAAGTGTTGAACCAATTGTCGAATAATAATAATAATAATAATAATAATAATAATAATAATAATAACTGACTGCGCCGCAGCCAGTAAACGGAATAACGTATGTGGTAAATAATATTTCAATGCACACTATAATAGACCTACAGCACATAAGAATAACGATTGGGCAACTCCATCAAAACTAAAATGTCAACAGCGCTGGCTCTGTCCTAGTCTACTAACACGTTAGCCAGCGCTGTCAACCATTCATCACCTTGCCTAGCTGACGAACATGCCTTTCGCTGTACGGGGGCATGCTCGCCCCGAGCAGATAAAATATAAATTATTCTGCCTTGCCGGCTTCCCCGTAAAAAAACTCGTTTATCGGCAGCCGACAGACTTCTTTAAGGGTACGCAGTGCAGCGGCTGCGAGAGCGCAATTTGTCTGCACGGGACTGGCTCAAAACCCGGAAGAAACTCCGTGACGTGTCTGTTAAAAAAAAAGAATGAGAAAACTGCGTCTCGACAACTTTTCAACTGTTACTAGGTGGAGAAATGGTCTTGACTAGCACGTCGCAAATTTGCGTGTGTACTCTGTACGTGTACATGGTGCGTCCAGGCGAAGAGGCGCTTATATAAAAGATGAATGGGTTACACTTTTCTTTTTTTGCACAAGTTGTCGAGCAGGGCACGCAGCTAGGGATGCACAAATAGCATCTTTTTTCAACTTGAACTCTGCTATCTCTCTCTCTCCCCTACAAGTTTCACGGGTGATGTACCCTCAAGAGACTACCCGATTACAGACATGCACAAGGGATGTTTGTAAAAAAGGGAAATACTTCAGGGACACCCCAAAAGACTTCTGGGACTTCGTCCTTTCTCTCTTTAAATATCATCCTTCGCATAATAGCTATTAACAACCAGTCACGTTTTTACTTTTTTTCTCTTTATTTTCATTTCTTTCCTTCCTTTTCTTTCTATACTGTTCTTCGCGTAATCGCTATCATATACCAGTAGAGTTCCCGCTTCCTTCCTTCTGTTTCTATATCGTCCTTCACATAATAGCTATCAATAAAAGTGGAGTTGTCGCTTCTTTTTCATTTCTTTCCCTTTTTATTTCCTTTTTTCATTTCCTTCGTTCTTTTTCCTCTCTTTTTCTATATTCTCCTTCGTAGGTTCGTTGTCATATAGCAGTAGCACATGGGGGAGATTGAAAGATGGGGAGAAAAAAGGAAGCAGAGAGAAAGATCACATAATACATGACACACAATCACTGCGCAAAGCGTTTGCTGGGGCTACAGGATCCTAGCTAGGAAAGGAGGAAAAGTTCGCCGGTCCCTTGTCACATGTCTAGACGACTTGACTGTGAACGCAGTTCCGTATTGTCAGAAAAATTCCATGATGCGGATTATTTTAGTAATCTCTAAATTGTTGCGGCATTACGTAAGTGTAACTCCACATAAGTTGTCAAGATTGACGTCCCATCACGTGCGGCTCATAACCATATGTATATGTATCTCTTCCAGACGAACGCGGGTATGTGTCACACGCCATGTGCCGTTATCGTTAGTAGCGGCGTAAATGACGAGCATGTTGCGTTATTGATCTCTTGACCTATCGATCAGACACGTCTGTCACACAACATGTAGTGTTCGGGCCCCCTGTCCACGGATGTGAGACAGTCGCTGGTTGAAATCCTCAAAAGGAACATTTACTAAAGTAAACGCAAAAACGTTTGCGGCGCAAGAACTGGCAAAAATACAGAAGGTCACTGCCGGTCTTCCATAACGTTCAGCGCATCAGGGCAACGCCGCCCATGCCGGCACACCGCGCTCGGCACACTCGGCCAGTCCGGCGCCGAGTGTCCCCGTACCATATCGGCCGGCGCTTCCACATCGTTGTTTTGGCCGTACTCAGCGCACCGTGCGCACCGTCAGTGCGCAACACGTGACGTTTTCCAGCCAGTGTGACAATGTGCACGGTTCCCGCGAGTCGTACCCTTCCATGCCGATTTTTTGTTTGTACTAAATGAGAGACGACATTGTTTGACGTCATCACATTTTTGGTACTCGTGTTCACGCCGACGCCGTTCACTTTTTGCGTTTGGTGGCCTTGAAGTGACTGGACAATTCGCATTGTGCAGTAATTTGGCCACTGAACCCGGTGCGCCTCTATATTCATCCTCATAATAAACGCGTTCTCAACGCCTCGCTCTAAACCCTTTCTCTTTCCCTCAACGCTGAACAGCAGATCAGAACACTGATCCAGACCACTGAGCATTGCTGCCACACTAAATGCTCTCCCTCTCTCTATTCGTGCGTTGTTTGCATCGCCGCGCATCGAAAATTCGGGAGCTTTATGAAGACAATCTTTTTTCTTGTCTGCTTCCCTACGATTTGGAAGATTGTCAGTAAGTTCGTTGTCATAGGCTCTCTCGCCAAGCAAAAGTTTTGACATCGAAGCAAAAGCGTTCGCTGTCACCGACACGCAGCGTGCCTGTTCGCGAGTAGCGATGGCAACGCCCCCAGCTCAGTGCCAAGCTAGCCGAGTACGCGGAGTGCCATGTAAGCTTAAAGTCGTGATGTGCGTGCAGTACGGTTAGCCACGCGACATTTCAAGGAAATGGTTACATCAGTTCAAGTGATCGCTTGAGGAAACCACCGCCGACGAAGACTTGCCTGCGTTTGCAGTGTGCAACCTTGTAGGTATTTATTAAGGTGAAAGGCTTATCATGCAAAGGCCTCATGCAAATGTGACCTTGAAGATAACGGTAACGTAAAGATATGGCAGGAAATCGTTAACTCGTGCCTCGTTAATTTGACGTATACTAAATATTGGCTTAGAAGTTGTCTTACATGACTTATAGGTAATCCTTGCTGAAACTGTCCGTTCTATATTCAGATAATTTCACATCAAGTCCGTACGAAGTCCACACCTCCTCCATATATTTGTAATAAATTCGCCATATATTTCCATATAAATATTGCGGGAAAATTGTGGAATGATTGCAACGGCCATACGGATCGTTTCAGTCGAGATCACATCAGTATCTCGACATTCTTGCAATTTATGCTACCACTGACGATAATGAAATAACTTGTGGAACCCCGAACCGCAAAATTCGGGGTTCGATTACAAAATGGCATGGCTCTCGCCTTTACGTCTTTTAAGCGATAGCAAAAGACACCTAGCACTGCTCGTTCGCCAAATCCCACACGCGCGAATTGCTTTTTTTTTTTTTCTTAAACGTCGTGTTATCTTGCTAGCCCATTACGGATTCGCTTACATCGTTTCCAAACGAGGGAGCAATCCGTATGATTGTGTTATTCTTCACAGTTACGCGGGATTAACGTCTTTGAGCTGAGAATTTGTTTAAGCATTGCTGTGTAACGACTGACCAATACTGGAAAAGAACCTACAGCTCTCGATTTTGCCGGGCGTGACGTCCATAGTGACTCAGAGAATATGATGCAGCCAAATGACAACGAACCTTTACGTACGTAATAAGATATTCGCCGCTGAGTATTTGACATTTGTACTATCAGTGCTATTTCTAACGTGTCGCAATGAAGAGCATTAAAAGTTATTACTTGCATGTTATCAAGAGTAGTGCTGAATATGTACTCTTGCTTTCTTTCCACACGAACTGAGCTTCTTTTACAATTTTGGCAAACGTGTACCTCAATTTACACAACGGGGTATATCCAGCGTATATGTGCAGCTACCTGTACAAATACTTGTTTATGGTTTGAGTTGCAGCTGATCGCGCATAATATTTATTCAGCTGCGACCTGCTGCGGAAAGCTTAATCCCTTTTACACACGGACTCTGGTAACCCATTCGAACAAAGAAACGCCTTCGAGAAAGGCGTTCGCAATATCTGTTAAGCGAACCTCGCGGAAAGAAATATATTTGAACGTAGTACATTTGGGCGCCAGAGGGCAGCCTTCTGCGTTGCCTATCGAAATTGTCAAAGTTTTTATAACACTGTTTTAAAATAACTGCTCCTTACATTTAGCAAATTCCGGTCTCAATTTCTACAGTGGGGAGCGCTCATTGCAGCCACACATTAGAGCTCCTGCAATTTGCCGCGTCTGCGATATCGCCACCGCCAATCGACTTCAGTGGCTTCGTCACCATGCCACTTTTTTTTTTCGCCTTCAAGTTATAGCACATAGCACAGACCGTTCAAATCCTGACCTTGTAGCGGGCACCCACAAGTCCTTGGGCTGTTTTTACGCATAATCATCCCTGAGTGTTTCCCCTAGGAAATCCGGCCATCTGTTCGTATAGTTCGTAACAGCATCAATATCCACAATGAAATTAAGAAAGTAGATAATTCCTAGGAGCCCTGAGCTCTCGCTTCAGAGGAGCAAAGACGAAAGCCAATACCTCTGGTAGTCGAGCCTGAAACTAAGAGGTTCGAACTCGGAACATTTGTCACCCGAACATCCACTCAATGCAATTTGGCACAAGGTGTGATTTCCGCATGTCCAATGCGGGTGAGCCACACGCGGTTTTCTGACCCGGCCTTTCGATTTGTCAAGGCCGTTAATTTAATGACAATCACGATTATTTTTCAATACTTGTATGCCACACTACCTTACCTGTCGATTCATGGATAATCATATGCAGGCAATAATTAGGTTGTCCGCCGCGATACTATAATGGCTATAATTTTCTGACTGCGGCCCAAAGAACGCGGCTTCAAACCCGGCCGCGGCGTATAGTAGCATTTTCGGTGAAGGAGAAATGTTGTTGTCCGTGCGCTATGCCGTAACAATGCACGTTAAAGAACACCAGGCGGTCACAATTTCTGAAGCCTTCCACTGCGGCGTCTCTCATAATCATAGCGTGGCGTTGGGACGTAAAACCCCAGAAATCAAATCAAAACAAGACACGCACGGTCTTCGCCTTGGTAGAGGAATTAAACGTCTGCGATGATGGGCTTCCAACTTACGTACTCGCGTCCAGAAACAGCGTCTTGCCTACGGGGTTTCAGGCAGGCGAACATATCTGAAGCACTTTTACCGGCTACGGTGGTCCAGGCACGACGGCAATGGTCATTCAGTCGTCCGACACTTGTGGTGGGCAGAGGACGCACACACGCAGTGCTTAGGGGCCGCCTAGACGAGAGCCCCCCGTGGCTGCAGAACACGGAGGCGTTGGCACAATGAACGACCGTGGCAGTGCTAACAACGGTCGAAGCAGAACGACTGGAAGCGCGGAAAAGCGTGCGCATATGCTCGACGCCGCTGGCTTATCTCCACGCACACGCTGTGTCATTTTATTACGTAAAACGAAGGCACCAACAAGATGACAGAATCCTTTGTTCGGCTAGTCAGTGTATAACTTACATGAAAGAGGTGGCGCAACAGTATGCGAAAGTAGAAAACCTTTTAGACGATATAATAAAGAACCATCTCCTGTACTCCGCGACAGCTTATATCAGGGTTCATAAAAGAAAGATAATGAATATCGTGCTTTCCGGGAATAAACCATGAGTTGAAAGCGCTCTTGTCGTTGTCTTTCTTGTCCGTGTCGTCTAGCGCCATGTTTCCTTCAAATGCATCTAACCAACTAGCATAAAAAAAGCCGTACTTTTATCTTATATCAAATGTTCGATTCAGCCTTCTCTTAGTTACCGTGCTTGGCGTTTGCAATTTCATCTTTCTTCGGTATGCTATAGCACGTGCGGTGAATGTACTAAGAAGTGCGCGAGTATTTCCGCTGCCTTTTATAATCAGAGGGCTTTTGGAAATAACTTGTTAGCTGGCCCTCTTTCCGCCTTTCTGTTCTTTTATTTATTTTGCCGTTGCAACACAGCTAACTGAAGAAACCCGGTAACAGATCGGCCCTGGGTTACACAACGAATGGGACGGGAATGAGCGAATGGGGCAATGCTTGCGTGTGCTTAGCTCCAGTGTGGCTCCCGCGGGACTACTTCATGTTATGTACTGATTAGATGCACTTTTTCTTTTTTAGCAGCAGCAGCAGCTTCATTTCGGCGAGTTACAGAGTCTGCTACCTGGTGCTTTCGGCATCGCGGTGAAAGAGGCGTGTGAGATGTCTAGTGAGCGCATGTTCGTTTTGTCGTACAACAGTATCCTAAACGTACCAGTCGTAGTTATAACCCCGAGGGTACATTATTAGTGCTCTCTTACTTTGTCAGCAAGCTGCACGCATTAGTGCAACACCATGGTAAGTGCGTAATCAGCGGTATGGCGCTGAACACGGTTCATTCATTCTTTTGCGATCACCGGGGACTATACGAATGCGGTGATCCTCTACACCGACCTCGTTTCTCTACTTCGTTTGTTCCGTTACCTTGCTCTGACTCGTGCTTCCGAGTTAGAACGAAGAAGCAGCGCCCGTTCATAGTTAACGTCCTGTCTCGTTCACTTTGTCCGCCATTAGCTTCGTTCATTATGGTTGGAACATGCATGAACCTGATGACGAATAAAGACACGAAGAGGTACTTTCATGTAATCAGTGCGGTGCTGTACCCCTCCAGGCACTCCTTTAAACTCTTTTTTTTATCCCTGGTTCATTAACGAGTGAAAGTTCTTTGAAGTGTGTCCATGTATACTTACATTGCACCAGATTCAATCGTTACAAAAAAAATAAACATCAGTTGCGCATGTTACAGTTCCGCGGCGGTGCCTCTTTAGTGCGTGTTCGTCATGCGGGATGGAATAACGAAATGCGCTGCCTGTTTGGCACTAAATAACTGGGCATAAGTTGAGGCAGCACGAATAGGCCAGGACACGAACAAGAAACAGTAAGGCTCAACAAATTATAATCTTGTTCATGATATTGTTCATAATTTGTAAGAAAACAGTGTAGTGCGCGAAATGCAGGGACTTGAAACTAAGTTCAGTGTAGCATGTTGCAGCTTATCGGTTCTTGTTTTCTTGGCAGTTATAATTCCTTGTCCGCTATAGTTCCTGAAACAAGGCGTGTTCTAGCGACACTGGAAGACGTCACGACTAGATAAGCCTACTCAGCTGTGACGGCTCTTGCTCTTCTTCACCCGACAATTAGTGGTTCACGCCCACTGTGGGGGATTGGCCAAGACTAGGGTACTTAAGAATGCAGTAATCCACACAGATATAAGGCGAAGTAAAGATTCATTGGGGATCGTGATTTTCACTCAGCGCGCACCTCACAAGCGTCAAAATCTTCTTCCGCACTGAGCCACAGCTGGTGCCGATACACTGAGAAGGGGGTCATGAGGTAGCACAGGGACCTGAATGAGGCAGAAATTCCTGCTGTAAACCAAAAGGGACGACACATCACACATCCGTTAAAGAAATAATCGGAGACCGTGTCGTGTTCTATACTTTTTTTAATAAACTCTCACAACATCAACTTGAGGGTGCAACTACTATCGTTTGGTTGCGTGCTCACCGAAGAAACGGTGCAGCGAACAGCAAGTGGGAATCCGAAACCAAGAAACGCCGTGCTACGTCACGATGATAGGAGGCGCGTGTCAGTTTGCGCACGATCCTACAGCAACCGTGCCTTTGACAAATAACTTAGTATAACAGTCTGTACAACAGGGAAAAAGTGAGTAAAAACAGAAGGCTTCGTTGTACATCGCATTCACTCTCAAAAGAAAGGGAAACCACAGCGTTAAGGAAAACAAACAATACCTTTCTTACAGGTGCATTTTTCAGTGGTCCTTGTCAGTGGCACACTCATACCAACAGCTTTAGTAGGTACATTTTATATATTAAACCTTCTTTTAAAAGCCAACGCATAACACACAGCGACAAGCGCATCTCTGACCTCAGCGTAGTCGTTCGAGTCAAGATGCAACAACCTCGTCCGTCCAAATGTTCATATTTACGAGGAAGGTTGACATCGCGTGCTACATTTTCAATCACACTCGTGAGATACATGAAGCACGTCTCATTTCGCAAAGTGAACAACAGTCGATGCCTCGAAAGGCAAAGTCAAAATTGGGTCACGTACCGTATTTAACACATACGCACTCATTTGTGTAAGCATTCAATCAAGACCTCCTCTTAAGTTCCGAAAGTCATGGTCACACAAAATAACCAAATATTTGGCGTACGGACTCGAAATAAGCGCGTCTACAAAAAAAAAAGTAATAAAACATTAACACTCAACTGATGCAATCATACAACGAAGAATGTTTCGGCCAGGCTCTGTAAAATACAGTTTGAGAGAAAACTAAAGAAAACCATGCATAACAAAATCATTTTTCACTCGTAGTCTCAGAACAGATTATAAAAATCGCCGCTGATATGAAGCGACTATCTCTTCAAGCAAGGGTTGTAGAAGCTTCATAAATTTGGTGCCGCAGCAATAAACAGGATATATGCACAGCACACTATTAGCATCGTTAAAGGTCGTACTCGCGATCAGTACGAAATTGGAAAACTACGTGCAGCTATTCGTTACTTAACGTTATCGTCTACACTTTCAAGACATTTCTTACGATTTCAGATATGAACAATTGCTAATCAGAACATATTCAATCCTGAAGTAATAACTGGGACATTTATTTCCTGTACCTATATGCACTGATAAACGCTGACTCTGTAAAATATCTCTAACGTGCAGTATCGTAAACATAACACTACATTTTTTAACATACTGAGACAAAATGGTTCATGAGGAGAATAATATACACCCCCCATGATTTATTTCTGGCTGCTGCCATTGCTGTACACTCCCCTGGCTTGAAGTTACGGCAAAATACGGGTATATTACAGTATGCTCGTGTGTTGTACTTGGGCTGTTTTTTTTTTTTTTTTCAGAGAAACACAGTTGTGCAATGAATCACGAGTACCTTGCTGAAAAGTGTTTTACGCTGCTGCACTCAGTTCGCGAACATTGGATTAATTTGCTATAGCACGTTGCGCATACTCTGCAAAGCCTATTTATACAGAAGGTCAAACCGTTTTGACAGGCGCTGTCGAGCACAGCGCACATCACATATTGTAAAAGACCATACCATGACTATCAGAGCTTAATACTTGCGTCGTGATGATCGCCGGCCAGAAAAAAGAATGTGACTACCTTGCATAAAATGGGCTTAGTCTGAGGCAGTGCTAAAATTTGAGAATATGTATATACAGCCGGAACGGCGTTATACAATTTGCACCCTAATACTTTCGCTTATATATAAATCGCCCAAAATATGCGTCAAACTACAAATGATGTCTGCAACTGCCCAATGCACACATAACAACCTAAGATAATTAGAGCAACGTAAGCATTAGAGCAAACCTTCCTCATGGAGCGCCTGCATGAACACACGAAGGAGGAAGTATTCACATTCTTACGAATACTTGTCTGGCCAATGACTATCCATCGTTATCTTCAGATTGATAACGTTCTTACAAGACAGCAGTTTTGAACTACAGGCCCGATGTAATGTAATAAGGTAAAAAACTATCAGCTTCAGTCTGGCGATACGAAAAGCAATAACTGTCACAAAGGTTTCAGTCATTCCACAAAATTAGATCTCATGTTTTGCATCTCCAAAGCACCGTTTTGCATACGATGAAATGCTGACAACAAGAAGTCTTTGATCCCGTTCATCATCTAATCCATTGAACTACTAAGGCCAATAGCCATGGGAGAGACTTGCACCCTTAATTGGACGACGACGCTTTTACTGGAAACAGAGAAAGAGCTTCGCTCCATTTCCACTGAAGTAAAGCGAATCATGTTTCAGCGCAAGCAAAATCAAGAATGAAAGGGCCAGCAAGGAATGAGTGTAACATCCCATGTTTCCCTGTCGCTTTATAGTAAACGTTATTTTTATTTTGTTTTATTTACTTATTTTTAGCGTGCAACTTGCAAAGTATCGTCCTACCAGCTCGCCAAGCGATATTCCTGATGAGACTGGTTTCTTGAAATCGAACATATATCCACCTTTTGCGCAACCTTTCTCTGAGCACTGGTACTTTTTCGGACCGTTGCATAAGGAAGTTAAAAAAAAAAACGCGCTACTTTTTCAGTAATGTATATTGCAACACAATGTTTCGAACATTTCTTTCTTCAATTGGGATGTCACTGCATAGGAACGTCACCAGTACTGCACATGTAATGATACCATGCGCTAATTGCACAGCTTAATACCACAATTGGATTATGCAGAGTCGGTGTAGAACACTATTACTGTTTTATTTCCCGCAAACTCTAAATGTAACACAGCCTGTTTCAAAGCTGCATGCAGTACTAAGACATGTAGTTGCAAGCTTCATGTTTCAGTTTCCTCGAAGTTCACAAGCGATGGGCAAGTTTCGCTATGCCCTCAAATTACAAATCAAGGTTTACTTGAGAGAGTCTGCAGCATAGTTTAAAACAATTAAATTTGGTATAGGTTACCACAATGATATAAATACTTAAACTTTGTACGTACAGTGAAATTTCGTTTATACTATTCCTCTTATACCAACACTCCATTGGCATCCCAGTGTCTTAAATGCGGTTGATATGATTTGCAGATGATAGACTAACCATATTAATTTAACAGATATGGCATCGTTCTAGCGACCAAATGGGAACCCTCGATCCATACCACCTCTCCTATTTCTATGCTGTAGGTCGCTTAGGAACGCCGACTAAAGCTTAGCTGTAGTTGAAGGTAACATTATTGGCTCCATTATTCTCAGTTCTAATATAAGGCATTGGTGCGTAGAAGATGCAGTTGCAAAAAGCCTTAAGTTTCACATTAAAGTGTATTGCCTAATCCTATTCAACAGATTGTGGCTGCTACATCTCTGGTTTTTTTTTTTACTTTTTTTCTTTTGCAAGCGTGCCCCATAGTGTTATCTGAGCAATAAAAAAAGAGATATTAGGTGAATTTCAAGCAACAGGCGCAACGCAGCAAGTCGCGTGTACAACGAAGACTTGTGGCTGTCATAATGACAGAGGTAAAATTGTGAACATTTGGTCCTACCTGGTTTTCATGCAGTGCAAACAAAAATGATCTGTGCCGGTACCTGAAAGCATGCTCATTCTTTAGCAGTGTTGGTAGAGAGCCCAACGACACTTTGTGCACCAATAAACCAACAACATGTTCCATTACGTCCAACTATGACGTCCCTTTATGATTCACCTAATACCTACGACGTGAAAATATTACTCAATACAATCCTTAACATGTGCCAAAATGTTCACCGTATCTGTCTAGTGTGCCCACCAGAAGAACCAGTGGCGACATCGACTGTAAAATTTTCTTAAGATATCGTTGTGACACAGCGGTGCTCTTCATTCCCACTGGCTTTGTGCCAAGGAACCCATGGCTTCCCGGACATCGTTCAACACTGTCATAGAGCTCTGTCACGAGGAGCAGTTCCTATTTTCATTTAGGGCGTCTCGTAGATTCAGCGATGCTTGGATGCCGCAGAATATAATTATTCTGCATCATAACAACCACAAAAACATAACTTTCACACACAATCGCCTCCCACCACGTCCACTCGTTCGCGCACTGTGACACGGTGCGCCTGGAATTCATTACGAGAACAGACATTCACATGGCCCACGTAACATCTGCACCAGCACCACACAAAGACATTTGCAACAACGCTGCTTTGGACCTGCAGTAGTACGTCTTCAGTAAGGCACTGTAGCGGACGTCTGTAAGAGGCGGTCGCCGTGACCCTGGCTGGTACACTCCATCTAAACGAACAGAGTCATGTCGACTGCCTAAAGCTGCCTTTGTCCTCCGACGTAGAGATGATGTCACGAACCCGTAGGTAAGTACGAAGTGTACTTCACACAAACCACCGGACATACGCATTGGACGACGCTGCGATACGTGTACTCGTTGAACAACCACGACTACGTCAGCCGAAACAGCAAAGTGCACGGCAGTCTTAAGATCTCCGCCGGCTAGAAGCGACAGTGTCATGTGTTGTCGGTTCTTCACTTTCACAAAACTCGGACGTTTACTCGCAGCTCGGAGTGACTCACGAGGCACCAAAGTCTTTACACCGAACACCCCTGCGTGATCAAGGTGCAGCGGCGCAATACTTGACGTTCACATCTGAACAATGGCGAGTGTTTTGATGACGTGGTCACACGTCATGGCTTTGTAGCGTCGATGACATGTGGTGGCCGTTGGCGTTCATGCCCGCTGCCGGAGCCCTGTTGTTGCCGTACGCGTGGTGGGCGTGATGGCTGACGTTATTGTTGTTGTTGTGTCTCGGTGGCGCGTGCGGCGGCGAAGGCGGGACACCTAGGTTGATCCTGGCCACGCTGGTGGCAGTGCTGGGCGAGGTCAAGTTCTGTCCGTTGACCGTTACGTTGGCGTAGATTGGCTGAGGACCGGCGGCGAAGGTGACCAGGCCGTTAGGGTTGTGTCGGATCCCGTTACTGTACGGGGTAGTGGTGTTGG
Source organism: Hyalomma asiaticum (assembly GCA_013339685.2). Taxonomy (NCBI): domain Eukaryota; kingdom Metazoa; phylum Arthropoda; class Arachnida; order Ixodida; family Ixodidae; genus Hyalomma; species Hyalomma asiaticum. The sequence continues at coordinate 8,207,507 of CM023489.1, read as the reverse complement.
CGTCGGCTGCCTCGAGGGCCAACCGGGAGAAGGACATCACCGTGGCGTTGTCCTTTTCCAGGCCACGGTTGACGTCAACGTTTTCCGTGTTCTTCACCCGCTGGGCCTTCCTGTAGGGGGCGATACTGATCACACTGGCTAACGCGTCAGCTTGGATGACGGCTCTGATTAGGACATGTCTTTTCATCGATGGTTAGAAAGCTTGTCGCTTTATATGACTGAACTCTTTAATGATATGTCTGTGAGACAATAAGAATCCCTCTTCCTTCTTAAGGCTTCGGGCTAACTTAAAGCGTCCACCCTCAGCGACGTCCTTCGCGATGATTAAAACTTTTTTTCGATCATTTTAAGTTTGATTCAGCACTCTCCGTAATTATTTGCGAGCATGCGCAGCTGTGTTACGCACAATCTTATAAGAAAATGGTTAACTAGATTATAACCTCTCTTGCCCAAGGTAACTTGTACGAAATTTCTACGTCAACTTCTGCTTTCACCAACGCTAACGAACGAATTTATCATTTTTCGTTATCTAGCTAGCTATCTGATACCATACGCGATAACAATATTCCTACTTAATACCAAGGTTGCCAACCAGATGTTCACGCCTATATTGAGGTATATACACAGGCACTCATGAGTGTTATTTGTTGCGGAGTACCAATGCCGTACACAATAAAAAAGGCACACTACTCATGGTCATTCTACCAAGTTACATATTTAAGTTTTGCACTAGAACTTAGCACTAAGTGTAAAATCGAATCGATCAAAAATCAGGTTTTGAATCACATACAGGCTACATTACCATGAATGTGTTATTCAAGAAATTGTGAACAGCTGTATACGTAACGCTTATTCATTACATAGCAGCATTGATGTTGTTTTTAATTGAATAGCACGCCCATATTACTTCTATAGTTCAATACACTACGCATATATTCTGCAATCCTGCAAAAAGCTTCCAATTTGCATTTTTACAGAAATTTTGAACTCAGGAAACGTAGTACTTACGTTCGCATCCAGACGATGGCCACTACAATTGCGATCACGAGCAGAGCCCCTGCACCAACAGCAATAGCAATTCCCACTGTCCTCGAGGAATCGTAGGTGAAGTCCGCGCCTGCAAACATAATTTGATGTTGCTTAAGCTCACCAGATTCAACCGACAAGAATGTATAAAGATATGGTAATGCTCACGATTGCTGTCAGCACCTTCTATATCATTTCCAATCATCGGAATATCTGAAAAAAAAAGGAGAGGGAAGGATAAATATTGCATCTTTCAAATGCTCAAACAGCTAATGGCCGCGTCGCGATGAAAGCTCGATCGTCCTCCCTGCGTGGAGGGAGCTTCATCGATTCTGCAGGCATTTTCATTAAAGTTGTCTCTCACTCTCTCAAACAGCTAACGTGAGAAGAAAGACACGGAGAAAGACGGGGAGGAATAAATAAGGAAAGAGCAGGCAAGGAGGTTAGCCATGAAGGCCCCCGGTTAGCTACCCTACGCTGGGAGAATGGGAGAGGGCAACAGCAAGGTGGGAGATAAAGTAGGCGAAGAATAATTGAAGTAAGCAGCGACTGCACTGACACTTGTAGAACTTCACCAGCAATGATAAGAGAACAGGACAGGTTGACCAAAAGCGCCTGTGGTTTCCTACCCTTTGTAAGGGGAAGAACATAGAAAGATATAAAGAGAGATGCGAAGAGGACAAAGCACTAGTTAAGCGTAAAAGTGAACACAAGCATAGTGGGTATACTTGCCAAAGACAAAAGCCGACGGAACGCCACGTCTAATCTAAAAAAAAAAAAAGACCGGGTGAATGTCGATTCTACGATACCATCAGACGATCTCGCTTTTTACCTACTGTGTCCCCGTCATTCTACGCTTCGCAATGACAGCCGTGAAGCACCGACGCAGTCATATTTCCAATTTCGTTACCTCCCGGATACGGCCAAAGTTTCTGTCTTTTGTGCTGCACTGGGTAGCCAAACCACCCCCCTCTCGTTCCCTACTCTAAATTTACGGTGAGACTTCAGCCATCGTGAAATCCTGCCTATATCTTCATTGATCTATTTATCTATCATTCTTTCTTTATCGAGATCCTGTGTTTCACGCAATCATGGCGGACGTTATATACTACCCTCTCGCTCGGTTCTGTCATATCCTTACCATTCATATAGATAGCGGCTGGCACGTCCTGTTTATGAGGTAGACACAGTGCCATTCCTTCAGCTAAAGCACGAAGACAGGACCAATTCGAATGGTATATTTATAGTAAGCTGCCGACGGCCTTACTGCCAGCCCTGTAATAGCGACTCTCCTGCCTCATATATAATGCTGGGTGTCGCGTTTGTGCAACAGAAAGTTTTGTAGGAGGATATGCTTCCACCTATGGCACATTCGGCTGTTCTTATTCAAGCGCGCCATATCCCTGCAGCGAAGCCCATCGCATCCGGTGGGTTTTTTCTGACTACTGCACTAAAGCTGAGAGACGTTGTTATGTGGGGTTTAACGTCCCAAAACCACTTCTGATTATGAGAGACGCCGTAGTCGACGGTTCCGGAAATTTTGACCACCTGGGTTTCTTTAACGTTCACTGACATCGCACAGTACACGGGCGTCAACATTTCGCCTCCATCGAAATGCAGCCGCCGCGGCCGGGATTCGATCCCGCGACCCTCGGATCAGCAGCCGAGTACCATAGCCAATAGACCACCGTGGCGGGGCAAAGCTGAGAGACGTTTTCACACATGGCACGGTAGCTTAGCGGTCGCCTGGTGTACTTCGATTTAGATCGAACACTTTGGTTTCGAACACTTGCAAGACAAATCTTCGCACTCTTCAGGCCGCACAAGCTCAGGCACTGAGAACTTGTCTCGGTTTGCCGCGGGGTACATTGTCAGAGGCAACTATAGCGATTGCTCGGGACCAACCAATACAAACGCACGTTGCGGTGGAAGTCTTGAGAACCCACATCAGGCATTTTGCCCGTGCCTGCTGTCACCACCTCGCAACATTGCCGTCAGACAAGCGGAACGCGTCATTCTGCAAAATGGTCTCCAGATATTCTGCCAAACTTCCGGCAGGCTTCACCGCCGCCGCCAAACCGTCGATTCCCCCTTGGTGTCTCATTCGACCTACAGTACACCTTGGTGTGCCAGGAATCAGAAAGAAAGCTGAGCTGTCATCAGGTGCTCTGAAACAACTATCCCTGCTTCTTCTACACGAGAGGTACGCCGATAAAGTGCATATTTATACGGATGGGTCCTCGAACCTCCAGTGTTCGTCCGGAGCGGTGGTTGTCCCAGTGAAAGCTTCCACCATCAGTTTTAAGACAGACCACCCGACGACATCGACAGCTGCGGAACTTGCTGCTCTGCGTGCTGCCCTTTGTGTAGTAAATGAGGAAGCACCCCGACAATGGTCAATCTTTAGCGATTCAAAGGCGGCCTTACAGTCCTTGCTGGCAGCCCTGCGGCGCGGACCATACGAGCAACTGGTGTTGGAGATCAGATCTCTTCTCCATAAATCACATGAGAAGGGACACCACGTGACGTTTCAGTGGCTCCCCAGTCACTGCGGCGTCGTTGGAAACGAATATGCTGACAAGGCCGCCAAGTCTGCACTTGATGGCACCAAAGTTGAGACCATACCTCTCTCAAGGTCCGACGCTGCCAGGCAACTTCGAGCGATTGCACAGGAGATTACACTCTCGCTGTGGAGTGCCTCAAGCAGCCAAACTCGGAACAGTCGACAACACCACCTGCTGTCTTTGCGGCATTTTCGATTGCCACCAAAACTCAGCCGAGCAGAAGCCACCCTGCTTTATCGTTTGTGGTTAGGAGTGGCTTTTACTAACTCTTATTCCTTTATGATCGGAATGGCCGACAGCCCACTTTGTGACACCTGTCGTCGTGAAGAGACGCTACAACACATAATATGCGACTGCCCTCGCTATGACTTACAGAGGCAATCACTGGCGTCCGCTCTCGCTCACCTTGACCTGCGACGGATGTCGGTTGATGCCATTTTGGAATGTCGACCGCACAAGACATCACAATTGAAGGTGACAAAGGCGCTGCTGCAGTTCTTAAAGACGACAGACTTGCACAAGCGACTGTAACAGCGATGTGTGATGTCGTGTGCCATGCAGCTGCCACTGACTGTGAGAATGTGCTATATGTTCGCCCACTTTCTCTCTCTCTTCCTCTTTCCTTTCACCTTTCAATCTCCCCTGTCCCCTTCCCCTCGTGCAGGGTAGCATACCGGTTGTCATACACTGGTTAACCTCCCTGCCTTTCCTTCTCTACTATTTCCTTCCTTCCTTCGATTTAGATGCTCGTTAAGGAACGCCAGGTGATCAAAGCTACTCCGCAGGCCTGCACTACAGGCGTGCCTCATAATCATCGCTGGGTTTTGCAGGTAAAACATAATCAGTTATCGTTACGAGACGTTTTCATCTTTCACTCCGGAACGTAAACCAGATCTAGCGGACTTGATGTCGCGTGGCTCAAGCAATGTAAGACTACGGTCTAGTCTGTGCTCCGTTGCAAGCGTGACTCAGTTGTTCTGTTGCAACAGTATCTTGTCTTTAACTTGGTCGGAACGTGATCCGCTTTAGTCGGAACGTGATTCACGCAGCTTTCGCTGCTGGCGTGCGTTAGCCACGCGGACGTACGCGGTCGTTTGTCGACTCCTGCGCGCCTTTTATGGTGTGTGTGTGTGTGTGTGTGTGTGTGTGTGTGTGTGTGTGTGTGTGTGTGTGTGTGTGTGTGTGTGTGTGTGTGTGTGTGTGTGTGTGTGTGTGTGTGTGTGTGTGTGTGTGTGTGTGTGTGTTGCAAATGCGCTCCTGACGTGTTTCCCCTTCCGGGTTCCGGATTATCTGGCAAGCGACTGCGATTTCAACTCGGACGCGTTTTCACGTACTCAAATCTAGGAGGGCTTCACACTTTTGAAATCCGAGTCGGAGCAGCACAGTAGGACAGCCCATGATGGAAAAAAACCGGAATGACGAGATGGGCTGGGTGGGGGTTGCTGTTCGTGAAATAGGTCGCAGTGCAAAAGGGACGACAGATGGACAATACAAGAGAAGCACACCAGCGCTAGACTTGCAACCAAGTTTCTTTTTGGAAAAGAAGAAAAAAATAGACACACTAATATGGATCAAGGAAATCTCGCCGCATCGGCAACAAACAACCAAATTCATGTATTGGGCCTTAGAAGGCGAAGCATCACTGAAGCATTCAACATATAAAATAGAGCAAAGAATGCATCAGCTATCCGTGAATCAAACCTCTTGATAAAGAATACGATTATTTGCTTTCCAAGGCAACGTTTGTCTTGTTGGCATCGTATGTGCAGAGGTTTTGTCCATGCATTGTTGGCTCCGCCCATGGCCCTCAACCGTAAAATGCTGATATGGCTACCAAAAAACACGGCATAAGGAGTTTGCGCCAGAGTGTTATAGAAACGAACCCTCAGCGTACTCTCTCGTTTAAATGAAACAATTCTTCTTCGCACCTACTTAAACATTTCGCTTAACCAGATCAGAACGCTTTAGCTGCAGCATACGTACACTTTTCCTTCGAGTCATTTATGCTAACATCGCAAGAACGCTAGCTGCGTTGGATCGGTAATCGAACTCAGGTAGTCTGCGCACCAGGAAGGTGTTCTGAAAACGAGCCATGCCAGCAGTTGATGCTGCTACGAAAGAAAGTACCCGCACGTGGTCAATAGCAAAGCATATCCATGTATACTATGGCACAGCAAGGAAGTGGGAAAGGGAAAGCGAGAATGAGGAGGAGGGATAAAAGGATGGCAGAGAGTAAACTGTAGTGTAGCCTTTTATAGTATAGTGTAGTTTAGTATAGTAAGGTGGTGGGAAAGGAAAGTGAGGGTGGGGAGGAGTACTGTGAAGGTGAAGAGGCAAATGAGGAGGGAAGAGGGTAACTCATAGCATATCCCCTGTATAGTGTGGTATAGCAAAAATATGCGACTGGGAAGTGAGGCTGAGCAGGAGAATGAGGTCACCAGCGTCGCAGTATAACAAGAGAATGGGAAAGGAGGTGACTGTGAGGATAAGTGATGCGAGAGCGACGAACAGGGAAATGAGGATAGGACAGGGTAAAACATAGCATACTCATGTATAGTATGGCATAGCAAGGATGTGAGAAACGGAAGTGATGATGAGGATGGGGAAAGGTGGAGGTGTGGGCCACCAGCTCTGCTGTGAAATAGCCTTGCATCACTAGTGCGAGCAACCCACAATTTTGTTGTTGTTGTTTTTTTTTCAAAATAAGTTTATTTGCGAGTCCAGCCCTTGTTTATTCCTCTTCTACCGTCCGTTTTCTAACCATTCTGCGCTGTAGTTTATTCTATATCGTAGTATTAGTCCTGTAGTGTGTCGGACTCTCACCAGTGCAGCGTGGTTCATGTCCGCTCCAATGACCGTCCTCCTGGCAGGTCCTGAGAGCATCGCCGATCAGCTTGAAGTCGTGCATGCATTCGTATTCAACCATGCTTCCGAAGGTCGTGGTCCCATTCAAGATCAGTCCGCGACCGTTACTGATCACCGACGGGTTGCCGCAGTCCACCACTGCAGCCAGAACAAGGAAGAAAAGCACGAGCAAGCCTTACAATTTCGTTGACAGAGATTGATCAATCGGCGCTATTTCCTGTAATGCGCGTCACTTGAGCTATGAAATATACTCTAGAATTGGGGCATGTGACTTGATACTTTACAATACACGCACTAAAGAGCTTAAGATAACGTTGTACGTTGAAAAGTGAATTTTCTTTACTTTTGTTCATTCGCTCACGCCTATTGCAGGGTTTTTCTTTTCTTAATCAAATGGGGTTACATGTGCACAAGGAGGTCCTACAGCACGTGACCGAGAGGGGACGCTTTGTTCCGGAAATACATAGGGATAAGTGCAAAAGAATTCAACAAAACAGCACTGAATAAATAATCTTAGCTTTGGAAGTAAAACAAACACTACAGCAATAAATCCCATGACAAGAAGACAAAAAGGAATAATTCGAAATACACACAACATTAAAGAAAAGAAGAACAGAGGTGTTTCAAGAGTATAGGATGAAATGAATAAGCTTTTTCTTAAAGGCTCCTAATGATAACTGGTTAGTACTTAATGGTATACTATGGCAAAATTGAAGAGCCGCGAAAGTCCCTCCCTATTTACCACAGTTACTACGTACATGCGCCAGTAAAGAGTTGTTGGAAGCAAACCTGGCGGGTTTAGAGCTTTAAGAAATATGGTTTTGCATATGAAATCCATGATCTCTTATCATGCCATATCCTCGCCTTGTAGCCAATTGTATTTGTTTACTGATATTTGTTACTTCACTTTGTATATTTTCTTTTTTATCTCAAACCAGCCTTAGGTGCATAGTGTGCTGCGGTATGTACAAATGAAATAACAACTTTACAATGTTTCCGAATATATTCTGCTTTCATAGAGATGGTGTTAGGCGGCACTATAGCCGTTTCTCGCCTCTTGGATTATTGATCAGGGAAAAAAATTGTAATTGAAACGTACGTGCGCAGAAAATTATCAACGAATATAAAGAAATAGGTGTCCCTGAGCAATTAAAGGAGTACTGACACGAATTTTTGACATTCTCGTATTGTTGCTGTAAATGAAAACACTGGCGGAGAGAACCCCAAAAAGAGTATCATGGTGCCTCGCAACACAATGAATATATTTTTAATACGACTCCCTTAAAAGCCCTCTTTCGGTTTCGATTTCCAGGGGGCGGTTTCCTAGTGACGTGTCAACAGAGTCGGACGCATGTCTGAGTCACGTAGGGACAACAGTTCGTGATAGCGTCGCTGCATCTCTGTCGTCTGTGGTCAGTTACACGTGAGGCACGCAAACAACGACAATTTCACGGTCGTCCAGCGACTCTGACAGGGATTTCAGCGATTTTTGAGAGACTGGGCTCATACGTCATCGTAGTGTCCATTGCGCTGGGGCTGGCTTGTAGTTCTGTTCAACGAAAACTTTAAAACCAAACTAAAATATTTGGTACGTGTTTCCTGGTTACCGCGTGCGGAGGGCGTTAACAATACATGACTAGAAAACGAAAAATGTATATTTTGCGCCGCCGCAAAATCGTGTCAGTACTCCTTTAATGAAAAAAGGAAATGTTAATATCAAAGTACAAGCGAAACCCCTTATAGGAAGGAATATGTGCCAATGCTGAAAAAGATAAACTAAAAATAAACTAAAGGCAATCCAGCAGGCCGAAGATGCCGCTAGGGCCCAAGGGCTCGAGGCCGTCATCTAGGCATAGAGGCCTAGGTCTCACAAATCTGCTGCCTTAAAGAATAAAGTTTATTCCTCCTTCCTGGAGTACGAGGACTACGTGGTCAATGCCTGCAGTGTTAATGTTTCGTAACATTTACTTGTTCGTCATTCTTCGGAAAGTCACTCGTGCACATCAGGCTGTCTATCGCAATTCTCCCGGTGATAACGCGTTCAGTTTTTTCTCTAGTGACATTGGTAAGCTATACATAGCAACCTATATCCATTGGTGCCCTATATCCATGCTTTATATGCGGAGCATGTACGTTTATGAGAAGCCTACTTCGGAGACAGTCATAAGCTTTTACGGTGCAATAAAATATGTTATGCGTTGTATTTTCGCGATAGTAATCACACCCCGAGTCTACGCACCCCTCCTATTTTCTAAATAAAAACTGAGAAAAGCTTGCCCGGTAATGTAACCACCTCTTTTTCTTTCGATAAAAAGCGCGTAGCCAATGCCAAGCATGATCGCTCACTGCCAATATGTAAGGCCATGTTTTGTTTTCCGAGACCATACTTATTTGTCTCGGTACCTGCTGTGAGGCACCGTGAGCAGCAGCTCAAGTATAGTGCGACGAACTCGAGTTCAATTGGCAGCGTGACCGATCGACTATCAGACCCAATATGCTGTGACTATTCGCAAAATAAAATGCCATTTTTCTCGTCTACTTCTTTAAAATATTGCCGCAAAACTGGAGTGTGCCGTGCAGACATTTTAGATTTTTCGAACGTAAGCACCCCCTTTTTCTTTGTGTACCACGATATTTAAGAAAATCAGGTGCTTAGAACCGAGTAATTACGGTATATCCATTATTTTCATTGCGTCATGCGATGACAATGGTTATTTATATTTTGTGCATTACATTAAATAATCAGGCACGCAGCAGCACAGATGACAAACACTAATGAAGCACTGGATTCCCGGCATCTTTCGTCCTTCACATCTTAAGAAACCCGTAGAGCTTCAATATGTACAAATCCGTCTAGGTCAGAACTCCTTGACACAAGACTATATAGTTGGGCGAGATGGAATGAATTAGTGATTTGAGACATGTGTAATTAGCACTAAGCAAACAAGTCAAACTTCTTCGTTTCTTTGTCCAGCCCGTGCTTTTCTCGGACAAATACATGTAGCATATGCCCATTGCCGATTCCCTACAGAAAAGAGCCTAGGCGATCCATTGATCCTTGAAAACAATGAAAAACAGAGAATGTTGCTAGAGGCAGCGTTTGGACAAGTGTTCTTGTCTTCGACTGAAAACATAGTTGGACATTGGACAACTGGTGACAAATGAGGACGTGTCCACTCCCCCAATAGACAAATGGACAGGTGAGGAAGACAAGTGCGCTAGCCTCAGCGAGGGCAAGTGAGGGCTCGCATAATTGTCCAATGACAAGTGAATAAGTGAGAAGAGAAGTTGACCTGTCCTCGCCACGCCAAGTCAATGCTTACCAATTTTCTTCAGTGGATAAGCGGACAGGTAAGGACATGCCCACTTGTCAGTTTGACAAGTGGACAAGTCAGGAAGACAAGTGGACTTGGACAATGTTTTCGCAGGGGTCCTGGGGATAAGAAGCCCACTTGCCTTTTTCGCTCGTCAATTTGTCTAATGTTCGCTTGCCTTGTCTGAAAAGTCCCCTGTTCTTTACTGTTTTCAGCGACCTGTTCACCTCGTAAAGCTTCCATCTTTCTGAAAACATCTTGCAAAGAGGCAAGGCCTCACTTACGAGTACAGTTGGGGGCCTGCCCACTCCAGCGACCGCTGCTCTGGCAGACCCTGGTGCTGAGACCCTCCAGTTCGTAGCCGGCTTCGCAGGAATACTCGACCGACGAGCCGACCAGGCTGCTGGAGAATTTAATCACCGTCCAGCTGTCGCTCGCCTTGGGCTCCGGGCAGCGCACCTCTGCGCCACAGATCACAGCGATAGAGGATGCAGGCGTTCAGATAGGGCGTTTGAAAACCACGAGTCTGAGGAACGGTGTAATAAGGGGTGCCTAACGAAATATGGAGACTGGCGCGTAAGGTACGGTGCAGGTATTGGCGACATATATTGCGCTCTAGTCACGCAGCTCGCAGGCCTGAACTCGGTGCCACAATGACTAAAGTTTGTGCGGTCACCATAGTGGGGGATCAGGCTGCGCTTATTGCGGCGAAACGAAGGCTGATGTTTACCAGAGGCCCATAACTTTAGTCAGCGTCTACGAGCAGGAATCAAGTCGACTGAACGCTTCGCAGTGTGTGCCTGAAGGAAAGCCTAAATAACAGAAGTTCGAGAATATCGAAACTCCGAAACTCTGATTTATTTATTTATTTATTTATTTAGTTAGTTAGTTAGTTAGTTAGTTAGTTAGTTAGTTAGTTAGTTAGTTAGTTAGTTAGTTAGTTAGTTAGTTAGTTAGTTAGTTAGTTAGTTAGTTAGTTAGTTAGTTAGTTAGTTAGTTAGTTAAGCCATCACACAGCAGGCTAATACTTTGACTCTACCAGGAGGAGCGAACGTGGCATTGGAGAGACCCGTACCCAAGACATGTTATTGCTATGTAGGAAAACCGCGCCAGACACGCGTGGCGTGCACAGAGTACATGTAGAATATCGACTTCTTAAAGGACGTCAGCAAACTTCCGACACAAAGCTGTGAGCGGATAGAACACGGAGGCGTCTTGCACACGCAACTGTGCCGTTTCTCTATCACTGAGCTAATTCCTTTCTATCTCCTTTCCTCGTTTTATATGGCTTCTACGTCTCGCGATGTTCCTGGCCTGACGCTGTTTAGCTTTAATGTCATATTGGTTCACATGAAGAAAGGATAATTCCGTTCTTGCTGAATCGATGACGTGATACTAACGCCGAGGCATGTAGTTCTAGACTGGCAAGTACTAATGGGCACTGAGTTTATCGGGATATCTTAAAGGAGGCTTAGGGGACCCGAATAAAGGACAGATGGTTAAGGCGATGCATCATCCATGTTATCACATGGATTTTAGGATAAGAAAGAAATGAAATCGACTAAACGGAATTGATTAGTTGTACCGATGCAGATAACATTAAAGTTTTCGGCCTTCGTGACGTCTATCGCTTATCACTCGGCATTAGCCGATGTAACATTGTCTTCTAAATCTCACCAAGGCAGAGTGGTTCGGGCCCGCTCCAGGTGCCGTTCTCAAGGCACAGCCGCCTGGGAGCTCCATCGAGGTGGTAGTTCTTGTCGCATTCGTATTCCACCGTAGCGCCGTAGTGTGTCGAGTTGGTAGACAGCAGCCAGTGGCCATTCCCGATTGGCAGCGGGAAACTGCACTCCACGTCTGCAAGTTGTTGGAGAAAAGGTTCATTGCAATAATAACAAAGATGATTTCAAACGAAACTGCGCTGCAATGTTCCACAGCCTGAACTGAATGTTTCTTTGGTGTAGTACAGCATTGAGCGATTGCCGCACGCTTTCTATGTAAGATATACAAGGCAGATGTTTGGTGCACGGAGAGGTGAGAAGTCATCAAGTAGGTAACGTCGCAAGCTTCATAGGTATTCCATGTTCAATGACCTGTCATCATTATATTATTGTCTTCTGATTCTGAAAAAGTTCAGCCCAATTCTCATCTCAATACTACCAAAGAGACATCGGATAATGCAAGAGTTATATAGTTTTAACGCGACAACCTCACATACCCAAAATTCTTAGATTGTCGAAATCACCTTAAATGCCCTCCTTAAATGCCTTCCTATTTACACAAAAAATTAAGATGAGAAAAATATTTTTAAGCGCGACGCATAGACGTGCGGACGAAATGAATGAGCTGATCATGCGAATATAGTAGAAGATGTAACAAACGAAAAAGCTAACGAAGGTTTAAAGCTCAGGTCGGCGTTTACTAGCGTCCGCATGAGCCTACAACATCGTGAAGACTCCCTGAATCCCTGATCGACCCCTAGCGCAAAGGTGGTCTTCTTTTTATAAGGAAGGCGAGCAGTTCAACGGATATTGTTGTTTCATCGCGACTCGTAAATTGTTCAGATTGTAAGTGTAGCTACCTGAAAATAGCAATAAATAAAAAAAGACGATGCTGCAATGGCCGTGGGAAGTGCTGAGTTTTGTGTGGTTGCATGCAACACACGTTCTCGAGCAATACACTGTGAGCTGTCTGTGCGACATAGACTTCAATCAACAATGCTAGTAGCGTGCTCCCAAGCCCTAAGTTCTTCATGATGTTTACGCTTAAAGCCGGTGGAGTTCACCGTCTCGGTCGTGATCTATTCTGGCTAACGTGGATGGCAATATCCACTTCTCTCCGCACTCATTATGGCACGCATAACGCATATCCGATAATATAGTATGAACACTCACGAACCGCATGCTCTCATGCGGTCATGGGAGATTACTGCGCATGCGTCATATGCGTCATATGGAAACTAGAAGAGAAGCTCAGGGGAAGATGGAGGCTTGAATCGAACGGATCGTTAAGCTACTGAGCCTTAGGCGTCAGAAAGGCCTAATCAGCCTTCCCTGCGGACACGCCTTTATTTTTCTTTGATCAGGAACATGTCACCTCTCCAGATAATATAAAGTGCTGGAATGAATGGACTGCAAGGAAGCGCGCACAGTTGCTGCGAAACTTCCCTATAAAGAAACTGTGGGCAGCCCGCCAGTTGATATAGTTAGATTAAACGCACGTAAAAGCAAGAAGGGCCAGACAGTCAGTTTTACTATATATAGTCATGCAACGTGCTTGCTTCGCCGTTCTTGGCAGTAAATGACTGTGGCATGCATTAACGCGCTTGCTTTTTTTATGACTCCTTCAGAAACGCGTGGGAATTACCAAAGAATACAAAAGAAGGGTCCATGAACCGGCCGTTATTAATAGGGGCAGCATTGCCACAGAAAGGCAGAGCGTAGGAAAGCAAACAGAACCGCGTTACGTCAACTGCGAAACTAAGCTGTCGGTGTGCCTATTCCGATTACGGATTAGTACGTAACGCTTCCTTAATAGCGTTCCCAGTGACAAATGAACACGCCCACGCAATTACTCCGCTATCTCTATGCCCCAGAACTGTAGTGTGCCTGAACAATACAGAGTGCTTCGTGGGAAGTGTAGCGGCAGGAGAAGCAGGAAGTGAATTGCGCCGAATATCTCAATTACGGAGGCGAAGGCATGGGAACGACTTCTACCTGTTGCTCTTTTTATCTTGGGCTGACTGATCGTGCCCGTACGTTCATGCCTCAACGTCCATGCTTCTTCCATCAAGCTGCTGGTATTAACTTGTCTTCAGGACTATATGAATTCTCAACAGCGCACGGCTTAATAACGGCGAACTGCAACGCCAGGTCATTTCTCAATATGTGTTTGTACGTTCTAGGCAATCACGAGTGCCTTATGTGCTATTCTCTTGCCCTGTCAATCGCTCCAGGTTGGCGAAGTTTCGAAGAAATGACTGCAAAATTAATGAGTCGTACCTGGAAATGCCACACAACATTCGATTTTATCAATGCGAAGACACGTGCTCGAGCGGACAAAACAGCCCGAGTTGTCTACGGCGGCTTTATACCAAAACCACACGGCCAAGCAATAACGTCACATTATGCCTAAGGGCAAGCTTTCGAAGCTACAAAAAGAAGTAATAATGTCATACGACGACGTAATCAGGCATGACAAGACCTTTATAAAATGCGCTTTTGGGGTTCTATATAGTGCACTCACATCGCATAACACACGGGCCTCAACATCGAAGTTCAGGAAACGAGCAAATTATTTCTCATTTTTCATGCAGTTTGCAAGAAACTCGCAAGGTAAGGTCTCACTCAATTTACCGATGTTGGATCAGACAGTGACTAACCAATACGAGAGCAAAAATGAAAGAAAGAAGCATACCAACTTGATCTTTCTTTTTCGCTTGTGGAAAGAAAAAAAAAAGTGCTCAGGTGTCTTCTTTCTTTCTCATTTATACAGTCTATCCGCCAGCAGCCGCTTGCAGTGAATAAAAGATAGACTTGACTCAAAGTGTCTGGTCATGGAAAGTGTTTTAGTTTCCAATATTTGAAGGTGAAAGCTTTGCATGCTACATCAAACGCGAAAAGTGACCGACGCAGCAGTTACGAAAAGTCAGGCTCAGCTGTTCCGAAGTGTCATTTTTTTTTCTTTTTCTCTTTTTTTTTTTTTTTGGAATGTCAGCGACAACAGTTGTATCGCTGCGAGTCACTGTTGCACGTGCTTCGGCAGTTCGTCTTGTATTTACTAGCATATTTCCTTTTCGAAAATGAACGAGCTGCGAGTCAGTGGTAATCCTGCCTTTTTCTCCTCTCCCTTCGACCGTTGCTTCTCGCGCGCGTCATCAAAACCAAGATGATCGTGTTTTAAGAACTTGATATTCACAACACCCCTATCAAACTACACTCACCAAATATCAACTGAATTTGGAGAGCACGTAAAAGTATATTCACGCGATGATCACAATAATTTAGAGAAAAAGTTAAGCAGCTCGCGTCAAAGAATCTTTATCAGAATGCGGAAGGACTTTCGCTGTCAAGTCGCCTAAGTTTGCGATAAGGGAACGGCGAGTATTTTTGTACCTATGTAAACAGTACTGCACGGAAATTTTTCAATCAGCAGCAGATTACAGCAAGCAAAACAAACTGCGCCCAGTTAGTCTTTTACTGAAGCGCCAGTAGTTTATTATGCGCAAGGCCGCTTATATATGCCAGCGCACATTATGCAAAGTTCCTCAGCGGCAGATAGACGTTTGTTGCTTAGCTTAGCGCGACCAGTAGCAGACTTTTTGGAATCATATGTTTACTTCATACTGCCAGTGATAGTTTCCGCTGTGCACAATTTGTTTACAATATAATTTCGCGAAATCGCGTTACGATCGCCTCGTAAAGACGTACGCATCTTGAGTTTCTCTCTACCTCCAAAAACGAAAGCAAAAACGCTGAAAGTGAAACGTGATATCCCCGACGGACCGAAAGTCTTTGATATCCTCGAATTTTAATTCCACGCCCCCTATGTCATACCGTTGTGTGCGTTCCATGAAAGTGCACATATAATGACATATACCATTAGCGGCGTCTCGGGAGGAATAGAAGACGCACTTGCCTGGATCCTATGTGTCTTGTCTTTCTTTTTTTTTTCTTGACTGGTGCAACATACTTACGACGTAAACAGTTCCGCGTTAGCTTTGCTTCCTCATAACAGTATCTTATCTCGTATCGCATTTCCTACTAGCATCGTAAAGGTTAGAGCAAGTTATCTAGACGACCAGCGACGAAAAACAAAGAAAAAAGTAATTTTTCCAAGGAAACGTATCGCCTAATTAGCTGAAGTACAACTTTGAAGGACAACTTTCGAAGTAAAACATGGCGTCACTTTGCCGCTACATTTTGCGGTTGTCCTACGTGTGCGTGTGCGCCTTTTCTTTTTTTTTTTTTTGGTTGTGCGAGCTAGCGCTTCCTTTCAGTGTAAAAATTAGCTGGAAGCTGAATAAGTTTTTTTGCGGTTCAACACATTTATTCTCCGTTTTCCCGCTAACGTAGCGAAAAAACGGTCGGTTTGAGAAATTACTGCTAACAAGGAAAAATTGATCTCTCTTTAAGGCATCGGGAAACCAAGTAATATGCCTTGCGCCGACACAGGCGGAGACTGTAGCGAAAGAAACGATCGCTCTTTCGAAACTCGGTCGAAATGAGCCATGTGCGGGCATTTAAATATGGGCTTTCGAGCTAATAAAACTATTCTATTTAGTACCTGCACCACCGCAAAATGACAGCTTCCTCCGTTCGGGCGAAGCAAGCGGATTACCAATTGAAATGCTCTGAGGCAAGTTAATTAAAGAACAATATATACAAGAGAAGACGGGACGAAAGATTAATAAAGATATTCATCACTGAGCGACGGAAGAAACGTAAGAGAAAAAATTATACTGAAATATTTCGCTATGAAAAAGTGCCCAGCATTCAGCGAACTGGGATTATCCATTCGGCTGCCCAAGAAACAAATAGCACATAAAATGACGCAGGAGACACTTTGTCAAAGACATTTATTTAAATTTATTACATGGTTATGCTACCAGCTAGAGGCGTTATCGCAGTGCTTAAACTTCCCAACATTTTCCTAAACTAGCTGTTTATTCAGCTGACATACGAGATGCAAGAAGCAAAACCTTCAGTGCTCAGGAGTGGGTGCTTCTGTGGATGTTTGTATCAAGTGTGCACGAACGTGCTCACACATATATTCCTGCGTATTTTTAACTGAATGTATAAACCCGTCACATGCGCATTACAGAAGCGACGGGTGATTGATTTGTGGGGTTTAACGTCCCAAAACCAGTTCTGATTATGAGAGACGCCGTAGTGGAGGTCTCCGGAAATTTCGACCACCTGGGGTTCTTTAACGTGCACTGACATCGCACAGCACACGGGCCTCAACATTTCGCCTCCATCGAAATGCAGCCGCCGCGGCCGGGATTCGATCCCGCGACCTTTGGATCTGCAGCCGAGTGCCATAACCACTAGACCACCGTGGCGGGGCGAAGCGACGGGTGAAGGACGTGCAACTGATCTCTCAGAGGACGCTCACGACGCGTTTGTTCCTCGAATGCAATATCTCTAGCACTTATGCGCAGAAGACGGCGGCTGCTGCGGTGGAAATTCATTACGGTAAGCCATCTTGATCGCAAATCTCTCTTTTTTTTTTTTTGCGTTCAAGCGTATGAGTCAAGCATCAATACGTAAGCAGCAACCCGGGAAGTTAAAAATATTATCCGATTACCATCACCTCTTACTATGGTCATTACCAACATAACCACGACAAAAGAAAGGCAAAAAGCGAGAAAGGCAAAGGAAGAAGACTTGAGAAGGACCAAAAGAGTCCCATTAGATATAGACTAAGAAAAAGGAAGAAGTTATGGGCGCTGCATCTTTTGTTTTGTTTGTTCTTTTTTGTTGTTGTTTTCTGGTAGATTTCAGCTTTTCCTACCCTCCGAGTATGCCGCACACATAAAAGAGAACATAAAAAGAGAAGGGTATTAAAGAGGGAAGGTTATTGGATTGCAGCTGAGCGGCAGAGATATGGGTGACTATTAAAACGTAATGTATACGCCGGAAAGCTTGGTGCATTCTACAACAGTGCAATAACAATCACAATAATGGCCAAGCCACCAAACTCCCAACGACTCGGGCAAGCGTCGATTAGGTTAGGGTAAAATTTATGTGACGTAGCAGACACCACATTAACTGTTTCACATGAGAACCACGTTTAGTAAGCTAACATATAGTTAACGACTGTAGTAAAGAGATTCACTGGTTAGCGCAGCACTTCCCTCGAGGGAACGAAACCCAGTCGCCGCGGCCGCATTCTGATCAAAGCGGTATGCTAAGGGCCCGTGTAGTGTGCGATGACCACGGAGAAGTATTTGAGGAGAGGAAACTGCTATGCCACGGCATCGTGCGGCGGCGGCCCGTTAATGTAACGCTTGGGCGAGGAGGAAGTTGAGTTTTCTGCGGATCACGATAAATGATGCTGCCGGCCTGTTCCCATCGTTTACATGTCATCCTATGGGTGCGACGCATAATTATCGCGTTACGGTCTCATACATTGCAAATTTTCGCAAATTTTCTCAGTTTTCACTCTGCAGCGCCAATAAATAGGGGCGGCGGACATTTTAGCTGCAGTTAGTAATAAATGCTGAATTAATGACGTGTTGGAACGAGCTGCTTGCACTCACTTCAGACCAGACGACGCATGCCGCTGGAAGCCATTCGCTGGCGTGTTGTGGGCATGCATGGGTAAATTGCATTGGGAAGGAAGGGCGTGAGAGCTGCCGCGTATTCTTTGTCATCTGCTGAATCTAGAACAGCCACGGGCTTCCGCAGCGCGACGTCGTACCGCCGCAGCCGATCGCGGAGGCCACAGCGCGACGCGTGCGTTTCTCTTTTCGTCCGACAGAGGGCGCGTCGGCGCGGTGCCCTAAGGCGTGACTTTATGGGGCCGCCCGAGCGAGCGCAGTTTCCCCTCAAGAATTCTTGCTCCGTGGCGATGACAGCGCACGTTAAAGAGCCCCAGGCGGTCGAAATTCCCGAAGCCCTACACCACGGCGTCTCTCCAAGTGTTTTTCGGACAGCACAAGCGCGTTGCCTTACTATCCGCAAGAAGTGTCCACAATGACTATCAGAGAGCCAGGGAGATAAGAGTATAGTGCGGAAGGCACTGATGGTAACTAGACGATAACATGCACCTTTATAACCTGCACTGGTGAAGGGGTAAGGGGGATAGAAAAATTAGAAGGAAAATAATGAAAAAAAAGTTACATGAACACACCATTACATCAGATTTAAGCACCTTCCGAGGGGTATCTGCATGGCCAGGTAAAACAGCAATATTATCTTCCAGCCGATGCTTAGCTCCCAAGTCCCGAAGTTTCGAAACCGATTTGCCTTCTTCCTCAGTGGTGACTATAATGGGAGGTGCTTAATGGCTTAATGGCTGTCACGTGACGACCCCTCCTGCATTTTTTTTCCTTCATATATGTTTTAACCCAATGTAATTGGAACAAATTATACGCAAGGTATATAGCTGCTGCAGATTCTCGCGGCTCGTGATCTTTCCCGTTTATTCTCTATGGACGCAAGTGATAACTCGCGTGGATAAAAGGGCAACCCAAACGAATATGCGAAGTTTGTGTGCGTCCACAGGTGTCCGCACTGAATGCTCACGCCTCCACCTATGTGTAGCCGCGTTGAGCGTCAAGTAACGGTGTGGTCAGAGATTATCTATGTAAGATTCAGAATAATATGCAAGGAAGGAATAAAAGAAGGGAACATAACAACAACGACGTCTGTCATGACCCCTTCCGCCTCCTTCTTCGCTCGTTCTCAGCAGCGCTACTTGCTTACAGGGAATAATGCGAGAGAAAGGTGACCACTCACAGACGCATTGCGGGACCTCAGCCGTCCAGCGGCCCGTTGCCTGGCAGGTCCTCAGCGACTCGCCCTGCACAATGTGTCCCGTGACGCAGCGGTACTGCACCGTCGAACCAATCTTGAACGACTCGGCCGACGAACGGTCGTTGCCGCCGTAGACAACAGTGGCGTTCTTCGGTACCTCCGGGGGAGGGCAGCGAATCTCTGCAAAGAAAGGAAAAATAGTACTACAGTATTCCAACAAGGCTTCTTATTCCAGCGCTGTCTCAACCTGGACTCCGAAATTTCCGGGGGCCCCCCATGTGGCTTCTCTCATAATGATATCGTAGTTTTGGGACGTTCTTGTCGAGATGCACTCTTAATGAGCACGATAACGAGGAATCTGAATGAACGGAAATTGGCAAAATTCGATACCACATAACCGGAGGTAACGCCGGCAACAACTACAAGAGATCGCTCACGGCCATGAAGTTAAAATGTGGCAGTGTGAGAGTTATCAGCCCTAACGCGGTATTGGCGTGGAGCTGTTTAACCTTGAGTTCTATATATAGGAGATGTTTATACAGAACTCAAGGTTAAACAGCTCCACATTTAACAATGAAATCGGTATACTTTCAATAAGAACGAATACATACATACATACATACATACATACATACATACATACATACATACATACATACATACATACATACATACATACATACATACATACATACATACATACATACATACATACATACATACATACATACATACATACATACATTAGAGCGAACTCTAGCCTCAGGTAAGCTGTTTTAGGGGCGAAGCTCCTTAGGGCGTGGGTCTGTCCCTCCTCTGTATGTATGTATGTAGCCACCTCTAGTTTAGTTTATGAATGGCTCAATAGATGGCGTTGTGTGTCCAGGCTGCTACCTGGACAAACGCATCATCATCATCATCATCATCAGCTACCTCTTTCCTGAAGCCATGCACTACGCCACGAAGCGCACATGGAAACATGCACCACGATGACACTAAATACCCAACATTAACGAAAGACTGCCCTTTTCTAACGATGATTTCAATTTTTCAAATTTTTCAAATCAAATCTTTATTCTTAGCAAAAATATAAACGTTTGGGTAAGAATATACAGAATGAGGTCCCATAGCACAAGGCTGAAAGGGGACCTCCTGTCAGAGAATTACATGTTGTTAAGGGCATAAAAACGGCAACTGAACAGCGTTGATTAGTGGTTGGCAGTTAAAGAAACAGAGCAAACGTACAGTAAAAATGGCAGTAAAAATGGCAACAAAACAACGTTAAGTGAATATATACATGGCTATAGATATAACGCAAACGAACATGAGTATGAAATACAACAATAGCACGCACGGTAATCAACCTAAATTTAAGTAAACGCAGGTATGATGAAGATGATGATGATGCGTTTGTGCTAGCGCGTTACGGCGCTTGTAAGAAGCTGGTGTAAGACGCTGTGGCCTTTCCGCCTTATACTCTTTCAGCAGTCATCTGATGGCGTCGGCAAACGCGGTGCACGTTCCGGCCTGTGTAAGGGGCTGCGTAAGACGCTGTGGCCTGTCCCTTTCCCTCCTGGGATAAATAAAGTTTTTCTCCTCCTCCTCCTCTCCCCCTTACTAGAGTGTACTGCACGTTTCTAACGCGTTTGTGCTAGCGTCCCCTTAAACGCGAGATCCCAGCGTTCGAATACAGTGTTTCTCACGTCTTTACATGATGATCGACTGGGCGAATTACACGGAAGATTCACGGTTTACCGATGATTCACTCCGGAGCTTCGCCCACTCATCATCATTCACCCCGTGGATATGCTGTGATTTTTTTTTGGTTAGCAGGAAACTCGGCATATCCGGTGCGTACCAGAGGGATAGGGAAACAAAGGCCCCCTCTGGTTTAACTGAAACAATTCTTCTTCGCACCTAAATAACCTTTCGCTGAAACAGATCAGAACGCTTTAGCTGCAACATAATTTACCATTCCTTCGGGTCCTTCGCGTCTCGCGCGCTGCGGCGACCACGTGGGCCTAATCCTACCCGAGAGGGACCGCGCACAGGGCGTCAGAGGAGGTTGGCTTGCCGAAGCTAACACAATCACGTGACGTCGAATCCTAGTTTTCGTTTTCTTCAAGGCAGCCTGTACGCCGTGACAGACTAACACTTCTTTGCGGAGCTCATATCAATTAAAATTGTAAAAACAGTTTAACTTAAAGTCTAATGATGCGAAAATGTCAAGTCTGAAGGTCCATTTTAGTTTAGACCTACGAAACTGCTCTTAAGGTGCGTGTAATTGCTGTTATCTCATGTCAACGCGGAGCAAATTCAATGTCAGCTGAAGTTGACTTACATGTTGATATTTCTAACGAAACCTTTCGATTATTTTAGTGATCTCGAAGCGAAATATGTACTTCGCAACAGACGTACTCTGTGGATACTTCAACAAGCAGTGCTCATCGCAATTTTTTTTAAACCTAAACGTCGTTAAAATAACGTTGAAAAATTCGACCTCGGCGAACCAGCGCTCTAACTGCAATCGATATATCCAGAAGTGTGCTTGCCAAAGAGCACAAATGAATTTTACGTGTGTTTCGTTTGAAGACGTCGCTGTCTCAACAATGACGACACTTTCCGCAAGGTACATCAATAGCGCTTTCGCAAGCTTTCATCCCCCGGCAGAACCCTCGAAGCCCACACTCACGCACACAGAAGTACAGCATATCAGCTTGAAATGTGTGTGTTGCTAAGCGCCGGCACTACTTTGTTTCTTTTTTGTTCTCTACTGCACGTAAGTCAAGCTATGGTAAAAAATGAACGCTAAAGCTAAACATGGCATTCATCTGTCTGAGTGCAGACTCAATACCGCCTTTATTATTGCGGTTGTACTTTCCTGCGCGCAGCGCACAGTGAGGATAGAGCAATATCTGTCAGGCGTGTTGCCATGCCGCAGTCCTATCAGCAAATTTCTGCTAAAGTTGCTGTCCAGTCTATAATTGATGTGAAAAGTTTGCAGACGCGATAAATATCCAGATCAACTATTTACACATACTGGAAGACATCACACATGGTTCAAAACGTTAAATAGAGAAAAATCGTAACGATGTGCAGAGTTACTGACTAAGGTCACAAAGCATCAGTAAATATAGTGTTTTCTCAGTTGTTAGGGTGCCTAGCTCCTTCTTTTTTTAAACTTGGAATATTCACATTTTAGTTGCACATTAAGAGCTGCCGCGCGCATTACTCCCCTATACTTCGTATCGAGAGAAAGTTATTGAGTGCCTACGGATCAATAACCTCGCGTGCAGCGGCAAACACCCCAAAATATGGTCAGTGAGGAGGAGTTCGTGCGCCATTATGGTTAATGTAATTTCAGAACTCTCAGCGCAATTAATTCGGGATGCTGCACGTCTGCGCCAGAGAGCACACCCAGGTGTGCGCCCCTCCGCCCCTCCCTCTTGCATCCTCTTTTTTTAAAACACCAAAGTGTTTTATACCAGGGTCCACCACGCCCCCACGTACGTCAATTCCGTTACGGAAGTGACGCAGTAAA
Source organism: Hyalomma asiaticum (assembly GCA_013339685.2). NCBI lineage: Eukaryota > Metazoa > Arthropoda > Arachnida > Ixodida > Ixodidae > Hyalomma > Hyalomma asiaticum. The sequence continues at coordinate 8,184,715 of CM023489.1, read as the reverse complement.
ACATACACGTAAGAACAACTAAGCAGAACACGCAGGAAAATTTCCTTCGATGCGCTGGGAGTCGAACTCACGTTCATCCACGTCAAACGGTGCCGTACCAGCGAAACACCGATCGAAATAGGCAAGTTCACCTTGATGTACAATAAAGATTCAACTGCTTATGTGAACATACACTTGACTTTAGTGTCATACCGGTTCCTCTGACAGAGAGTTCAGCCACTTTTTTTTTATATGTGAAGAGCACTATGATGTAAACGATGGCCAGCGTGACAGCACTAACCATGCCTGACGATTATTGGTTCAGATTGCTTATTGCTGGCTACATGACGACAATTAAGCCAGTGGTGGATAAGTTTGGCTTTGGTGATCTAGCAAGTACTAGATCACCAAAGAGTTGCAGTATGCTAGTTAATTGGTTGCTTGCTTTGGTTTCACTGACGAGACGACTGCCGTCGGCTGGTGCTACCTAAATTGGATAGTATCTGCTAATGCTAGATATCGTTAACTAAACAATGTCAATGGATGTTAGTTTTAGCTAGTATTGGCTTGCTGTTGGCAAATGTCGGGTATTTTACGTCATTCCCTTCTGTAAATGCAACAGTGCCTTAAGCCAGTTTCAACCCAATGAATATCTCCTTCACTTAGTGCAATATAATCTAATAAAGACCCTACTTTATGAATGCTTGTGAGTGCGCTTTTATCTGCGCTTGTACGCATGTGCATACAAACTAGACATATTCCAGGGCGTGAACGGTTTGGACCCCATCACCCCCCAACCTCCTTCCTGGCTAAGCCTTAAGGGGACACTGAAGTGAAAATGTGAAGTGGTTTAGAATGATAACTTATATTCCAACATTTTATATTCAATAACAAAAGAAAGTGAATGCCAAGGCTTTAGTTTTGATAATCAAAAGAAGAGGCGTGCAGGACACGGACACAAGAAGAGCAGCGAACACCACGAACGCCTCTTCTTTTGATTATGGAATGTTACCAACTCGCTCAACTTTCTGTCCTTTAGTTTTGAAATTCGCACCGGAACTTCAGAACCTAATGACGTCAGAAGGCCGACATCTTTTTTTTTCGCCAGATCCGCTCCATCAAATGTTCTGAAACTGCATATATTAATGTCTGACTTCCTTGGAACACAACGTAGGTCTTTCTCATCAATAAATAGTTGCGTAGATCTTTGTAGACAACATCAAATATCTGTGACGTCACGCGTTTCAGTGCTGTGACTTCAAAGCGTCGTCGCCACCCGTATTCTCCTTTCGGGCTTTTCCTAGCTTACCGAGGGTCTTCTGCTCGCAAAACTGCTGCGTTCGGTATTGAGAAAAGCTAACCTACTAAGATGAGGTATTGAGAAAAGCTAACCTACAAACCTACTAAGACGAGAAAATTCTTTTTAACTTTACTGTCCCTTTAACTTGATTGGTATATGCTTCATGTCATAATATGTGAGCATCGGTGACTTACCTTCGCACTTGGGCGGCGTGCCGTTCCAGCGGCCGTCCAGTCCGCAAGTGCGCACGCGCACTCCGTTCAGCCGGTATCCCTGGCTGCAGGAGTGCGCGATCTGGGAACCCAGGTAGGTCGAGCCATTCTCGTAGGACACCTCGCCCTTTAGTATGGGTGGCACGCGTCCGCAGTCCACAACTGGCGCCGGAAAAGAACGGTAAGGAAGAAAAACCAAGGAAATGATAACAAGAAAGAACGCATGGCTTCCACAGGCTATTGCAAGATGTCCATACGATATCAATGCACCAAGAGGAACCCTGCAACTAGGGCCATAAAAACAATAAAAAAGTGATGATCAGTCTTCTGTGAATATATGAGCCAAATTTTACTGCCCTGCACGCACCTGGGAAATTGCACTCTAGTTTTAAATGCAGCCGGAACTCGCAGCTTCTCACTTTCAACAAACTGAGTAAAAGTATTGAAACTACGTCGTTTGACTGTTCTTTCTTTTTTTTTTGTTCTTAGAGATACATACATACATTTCCTTTGTTTGTAGAACTGAAAACGAATAAACGACATATTGCTGAATAGGTTTCTGCGATCACCAAATAAGCCAATGCTACTTTTACTTCATATGACGTAGTCAGTACTCCTTGTGACGACATTTGTTAAAAGGAGAACAGGCGATTTCAAGCTGTATTTGAAAACCAGTTGCAAATCACCTGGTCCTCACGTAGCGCAATTATATTTCGCTGACGTGTTCTCAGGGGCCTCCTCGACTGGCTGGCACCGTTTTCAGGCGATGTTCGCAGAGCAGGGCCCCTTAAGCAACCTCCCGGATTTTGTTACATCTCCGCAACGCCTTAAGACGAAAACAATCAAAATATGCTGCACATTTAGCGAAGCCTTAAGCAGTCTTTTGGCAACGTACGTTTCAGGTAAGGCGATTCCAAGGCTTAACGTATCTATATAATAAGGTGCACGAGTTAAAACTTAGGTTGACATTCTCAGCGAGAATGCCAACTCGCTTGTCAAGCCGCTAGTGCGGCTTTTTGTCCTGTCCCCTCCTTTTTGGCAAAGGAAAAAGAAAGATGAATGAATGAATGAATGAATGAATGAATGAATGAATGAATGAATGAATGAATGAATGAATGAATGAATGAATGAGGTAGGCGAAATCTTACGCCTTTTTCAATTCATTACCGAAGGTGCAGCAGGCTTTCGCTTCATGTAAAATCCCGTGTCACACATACCCGAATATCGCGGGCTGATTGCGCAGGCGTGGCACGTGACCGGATATGAGCATTGCCATGGGAGTCACGTAATACCTTTTGTAGCTATCTACTAGGCGCCACGCTTTCTTTCAAGCTCGTCGTGTAATGAGCCTCTTATGGTTAACGCCTAATTAGCCTTAATACGCCGATTGTTGCGTTAGATGTCCTTAATGTTTTCAGTAGGTTAAGGAAACACCTTCATGGATGGTTCCGGATTATATTTTGACTACCTAGGACTGCTCAGCGCCAACCGAAGGCCAAGAACACCTCAAATTATATTTCGCTCCCACTTAAATGTAGCCACCGCGGCCGGGATTCGAACCCGTCCCTTTGAGCTCGGCAGCCATTGCGGCAGGTAGCGCATTAAAAGGGCACCGTATAAAAGCACGTTCTCTTACGCTCAAGTCGTCACGGTGATAACGGAAGTTTGAAAATCTTAGAAAGGTCGCAAAAGAAAGGTACAATAAAGTCGTGTAGGGGCACTCAGCAACACGGTAGAAAAAGCGAGAGGATTGCAGCAACTGCCTCCATTCAACCACTTTCACCTGCTCGCAAACAGCTCGGCCTTATATATAGAATGTCAACCAACCAGCAAGTCTAGTCGCGTGTTGAATGAACACCCTTCCGTATCATCTTGCACAGGGACTCCCCTCAGGGAGCAGGTCCAATGGCGCAAGTAGAGGCACAAATATATGAATTCCAGCGTTCTCGCACGGTCTGGCAGCCGGCTGCAAGCGTGTGCGGAGCGGCGATACGGAGGAGAAATTTGCTAGGTTTCCTGTACTTTAACGCCTTCATTGCGCAATAGCCTGCGACGCAAGAACCGTAGTAACACCTAAAACTAGGGCCCGTTTGTGTGGTTCGCCGTGTGTGCACTGGCTGACATATACCCATGCGCTGCAGTCTAGGCCAGCGGCAGCTCCGAGCCGTCCAGCAAAGTATTGAACCTGGTCCTCCGAGGAAGCGTACGGTCTGTCTACCAAGTTGTTTGTCAGGGAAAAGCAGAACAGTGGCGACGACGAGGCAGCTAATATCGACGCGACAGGCACATAGCTTTGTGCTACGGAGTCAATATAGCGCTTAGGAAGAGAGTGCGCAGGTCGTACTGCGCGAGGAGCGTCATCCTTATCCTGCACGTCGCAGTCGCCTCGCCAATGAGTTGTCACTTGGCGATATTGGCGTGGTGCCGTAACTACGAGGCACTGCCTTCCTCAATGTGGCTTATCACAGGGAGCTTCTCGTTTTGCCGCTCATATCACTCCAACAAGGGAACCAGACACTACTAAAACTATAGGCAATCAAGTTCTTTCTTTTTTTTCTCTCTCTCTTTCTAACCAACTCAGTAACATGGCGGCAGTAGTACACCGACTGGATGCAGAAAACCAGATCATTATCTTTTACTACACCATAATCAGCTTCAATTACTCTGCTGGGAATAGTAACGGTATTTAGAACATCAAACTTTGCAGAGAACTACAGCAGAGATACGTTGACAGGAGCCGCACTGATGAAAATTTTCCGTGATGAGGCGACTTTATTCAAAGGTAACGTCGAAGACATTCCCACAGTGAATGCTGCTCACCGACTGCTGCCTCAGAGACTTACTCACAGATTGCTCCTTGTTCTGATTACATTTTCTAATACCACAATGACACAGAATTCCGTCTTTTCGCGACATCTTCTGGTGCAGTCCATTTGGCAATTTCATGCTGCTTCAGACTGTTTCATTTCTTAATTTTCTTTTCCTGTTGATTCGGTATCAATTCAATGATTTAGGACTAGCCTACTCAAGTGCAACCTCCCTTCTCATATCATTGCGTCTAAATAAAATTAAAGGTGTCGCTGTCTGTGTGGTCTCAAGACGCCTTAGCCCGCCACGGTGGAATAGTGGTTGCGCCGCTCGGCTATTGAACCGAACGACGCGTGTTCGATCTCGGCATTTCGATAAAGGCTTTATGCTAATGTCTTATGCACTGTGCGATGTCATTGCACTTTAAGGAACTCCAGGTAGTCGAAATTTCCGGCGCCGTCCACTATAGCGTGCCTTATAACTACATCGTGATTCTCGCACGTAAACCCCAGGCAATCATTTTCATCTGTAGACAACGCGAAGCCGATGCCAGTTTTGTTGGGAACAAACAGCGACTAAACTCACAGGTGCAAGTCGGTGGGATGTCTGACCACTGTCCATTGCGAAGGCACGTCCTGGACTCCGGCCCGTCCATGATGTGTCCCGGATGGCACTTGTAGTGCACCGTGTCGTGGACCTGAAAATCCTCCTCGATGACGTAGCCACCGAGTGGGATCTCCGGCTCTCCGCACGAAATCACTGCATTGGCGATGAGATGGAGGAGATGAATTTAATACGACGGCACTGTTGTTTCCCTAGCGAAACGTTATACCTTACCATTACAAGTCGGAATAAGCCTATTGCTTGGGAGCTTTATCAAAGTCGTACGTGTATTTTATTGATAAAGATTTCTCGCTTCAATTTTGTACTACTGCATCAATTTTGCATTTCATCGTTTCCTCGTATATTAAGCAAGCGCGTTTGCCTTTTGCATTCGATTGCGTATGAAATCCGTAAGGCCCAACTGACCCCAATCTTTCTTTGCTTGATTGCTTTAATACCCGATGTACTTAGCTCGCTTATACCTTAGTCTCGACACCTCATTATGATAGGCTACGTCGCTTTTGAGACTTCGGGTCCAACAACAAAACATAACTTTTATTTTCAAAATTTTTCGCTACAATGACGACAAAGAAAAGATGAACGAGGAACCACAAATAATTTTCATAACGCACACGATCTGTATGTTTACCTGCTAGTGTCTCTTCTTTTATTTAGGAAGAAGTCATAACTATTTAACTTACATAACATCGAGCACTCATCACATCAACAACATCCCACAAATACGCGTACTGTACCCGTATATGCTTGAACTTAGCTAGAATTTCCTCCATTCCTATTCACCGTAATAACATGAAACACTATTGAGGAAACAACAACAGTGGCGAGATGCCTGCATACAATTAGGAGATTCATAAACAGCGAAAAAGTCTAACGGGTGTAGTGCTCGTCAGCTAGTACGGTTATGATGCTTCGCAAAAGCGAAACATCATGACGATATGAGGTTCACCAGGTTTACCGAACTTCATATGGTGAACCTCATAGCCATATGAGGTTCACCGAATCATAACCATACAGGGTTCACCGAATGCCCTTAAGCCAAAACTCAAGGACCATTCGCTTCACTTAAGTTAAACTTCGTAAATGGAATGCTTTTCAGGATACATTCCGTATACATAGCTGAAGCTATGCTTAAATAGGTTGAGAATGCACAGGGAAGGCAAACGCTAAATGTGAATACTGCTTCTCAAGCGTTGGCTGGGCGAAAGAGAGAATGGTCGATGCCACCGCTGGAGATATTAGAGACGTGTCTTCGGGGACGCAGTGGAGTTCTCGGCGGGCTCGGTCGTCGCATTGACGACCATGGCTTCGCGCGCAACGGTCGCCGCCGCGTCACTTATTGTGCAGAGAGGCTCACTTTCGCAGGAGGGCTCCACGTCACTCCAGAGACCTGTCTCTAGGCAAGTCCTCGTGTCCACGCCGTTCAGCGTGAAGTTGTCGCCGCAGGAGTAACGGGCCACGCTCAGGTAGGTCGACGGTGCCGTTGACTAGGTACACGTCGCCGTCTTCGAGCGGCCGAGGCTCGCCACAGTCGATATCTGCGTGAGAAGAACGGACAGCTTGGTAAAGCTCAAGGCTATACGTCAACGCGATAACAAGATAATTTTTAACAGGAAAGCATGAAATAACACAATAACTGGTCAAACTGAAGATAGCGCACTGAGCGGAGAAGGTATAGACAAAAAATACGGGCATTGTACTCCAAGACGCGATAACTTATACCTAACAGTGCTGGTCAACATATCAAATACCATCAAAATCAAGTTTCCTCTACCTTCAGTTGCATCGTCACAGTCTGCGAAGCCATGTGTCAACACAACCCGTGCAGCTGAGCACGTCTTCGACAGAAATGAGTGCCTGCGAACGACTTAATGTACAGTGAACTCTCGCCAGGCACTGACCAACGACATCTTTTCCATGTCTTTAAGTTTGCTATTTGATTTCCTTACTTGTCTAAATGTATTATTTTGAGAAATCTTTTTTCTTGCAGCAGGAAATGCCGATGGGTGTAGCCGATGTGACGTACACCTCAACCTCTCCACGGCAATAAGTTAGAACAGAGGTACAGCACTGTAATTAAGCAAACTAGTGAAGTGAGTGGCAGTAGAAGCGGGCTCACATTTGCAGGTGGGCTCATCCCCGCTCCATGTTCCTCCCAGCTGGCAGTAACGGGTGTCGTTGCCGATGAGCTTGTGGCCGATGTCACACTTGTAGTGCGCCCTGTCACCGTACCGGCGTCCCTGCACGTCCAGGCTGGAGCTCGGCACCGGAGACAGCATGGTGCAGTAGCTCTCTGCAAGCAGCAGTAACGAAAGGCACGAGAGCATATAATCATGACACGTTTCCTAGTGCACAAGTGTTCATCTTTTTTTAAGGAAGTGATGGTAGTGTTCCTGGTATTACCCATTTTGTGGCGTGCTAAACCGACTGCCTCGTGTAAATTGTAATGCCAGTACAAGTACTTGAAGGCGAAGCTTTGTTGGTATTGTTGTTATGTGGGGTTTAACGTCCCAAAACCAGCTCTGATTATGAGAGACGCCGTAGTGGAGGGCTCCGGAAATTTCGGCCACCTGGGGTTCTTTAACGTGCACTGACATCGCACAGCACACGGGCCTCAACATTTCGCGTCCATCGAAATGCAGCCGCCGCGGCCGGGATTCGATCCCGCGACCCTCGGATCTGTAGCCGAGTGCCATAACCACTAGACCACCGTGGCGGGGTTGAAGGCGAAGCAGTACGACAAGACACGGACAAATAGAAAGAGATGCTACATAAGCACTCTGCTTTATCTTTTCAACATTGAGCTAATAAAACCGACATGCAAATCCGTGTGTCACGTTGTACGATTACGATATTGTATACCCATAATCACGAGTACAAATATCGCAATTTGGGAAGGCCCTTCTACCGTTATGCTGCACTGCAATTCTTTTTCAACACGAAAGTTTCTTGTGCCTGGGTCCACTAGGACCCCACCACGTCATATCCGTAACAGAAGTGACACAGTAAAACATACATGTGAGAACAACAAGGAAAAACACGTAGAAAGATTTCCTTTAATGCGCTGGGAATCGAAGTCCCAGCCCCAAGCTCCACGCCGAAAGATGGCAGCTTCTCTACCGCTCTTCTATCGCCGCACACACTTGAAGCTGTACGAACGCGGCTTATATATAGTCTTTCTTATCTCGTTTCTGTGCATTTCCCTCCAGGACAGATGACATGAAGCACTTAAGCTTTTCTTGGCCTCTCCTGGATGGCGGAACCGTTCCAGGCCCGTTACAAAGTGTGCCTCGATGCGCGCGCGCGGAGCTGTACGAGCGCATCGGCAACGAAGATGACGAGACATTCTGGCGAAAGTAAACATGCTTGATGCCTTTGTAGCAGGGCATTTACTATCGACTGTGTCTAGTTCTTACGTAAACTACTTCAGTTACCACAAGTGGTTGGTCATGGATGTTATGGAGGCGATGCGTGAACGTGGGTTCATCCGCGTCAAACGGTGTCGTACCAGCAAAACACCGATAGATATGGGCAAGTTCACTTCGATTTACAATAAAGATTCAACTGCTTTTGTGAGGAAACACTCCATTTTCGTGTTATACCGACCCCTCTGACAGAGGGATCAGTCACATTCTTTTTCTCTTCGTTACATCTGACGCCAACTTATTTAATAAATAAATAGGCATGACACTGAGTTCAACAGCAGTGAGATATACTGGTCGCTTTATTCACACCTCTAGCAATTTTTTACGCCTTTCTGGAGTCGTCCATGTTTTAGACGTCAGTTAGAAATGGTGTAGTAGAAAACTGGGCGAACAGCTCGAGTTCCATGGAAGTTGACGCGAACAGAGCGGTGGAAACGAGACCTTCGCGGGTTGAACAAATTACCCAGGAATTCGAGTGAGCAACTACATTCGTATAACACATGCGGTCCTAATACAGCGTAGAATGATGGCGTCCACGAATGTAGTTTCAAGACAAGAGCACGCATTGCGAGCAGATAGCATGACTTTCAACACTCAGCCAGGCTCACCAACCCTCCCGCGAAAGCTGTTTACCGAATGAACGCTACAATGTCACCACACTACCATATCACGCTGCAGTAAACCTACAAGCTCTACATACATGTGCGGGTATTGTACACCAGCGTGTTGATTGTGCGACAAAAGACGAACATACACGTTATGTTAAATAATCATAAGTTTTTCGAATCTTATTGCCCACTGCATAGTTTCTTGCTCCGTAATCATATGCTCGTGCGTTGAGCAGCCACGTGCGCTACATGGTGAAGCATATCACTTAGAACGATGAAAAAAAAAGGAAACGTCGTTAGAGGCAACTTTTCAAAACGTCGACTTGTTTTCGCAAGGGCGAGAAGACAAATTCACACGAATGTTCTTGGCTGGACGAAGACAAGTAAAGCTGTGACACATTGGCCGTTGCAACATTACCTGTTTTACACTGTTTTAAACAATATTTTAATCACATGAACCCTTCATCTTCGTTGGTGTGTCTGTCCTTGCTTTAATTTCTACACAGGTACACATAACGTTTTTTTTTTTTAATTTCACCTCTCTGTCGATGCGCCGTTTTAGTTCAGTGTCATTCTCAAGATTAATTAACTGGTTAATTAGCATGTCTCTGCGGCATAGAAGCCAACGATTGCTGCATAATGCCACCTCGGTTTAATAACGCCACTCAGTGAGGCCACTCAACTCACGGCTGCGTCGCGTAACTTCGGTGGCGCTTCGTCCGTAAGCTACAGCAGCCGCACGCTACAGCAGTGAAGAAGCGCAAGTTCGTTAGGCTGCATTTAAAGTGGCGGTTGATGAGCTGTAGAACGTACCTGAGCTGTTGCGCGTGCAAGGGAAACCGGTTCTGTTAACCATGAACAGGACTTCCCATTGCAAGGCCTTTGGCAAAAACATATTATGCGAGTATTATTTTACGTTTTTGGCAGGGCCGTTCGTATATTCGAACGTTTCGATTATTCCTCGAGTATCGCATTTTTAATGCTATTATCCAATTCGAAAATGAGGTTTCGAAGTTTTCGAGTATTCAGGATGATTCGAATATTCGTACGACTTCCCGACATCTTCAAGTGTCTTGCTCAGCAGCGCTGTTGCGCCTAATGTAAGCGTGCCAGAATATTGCGCATTTTTAACAGGCAAACAAAGCCTGTTACCCTGCCATTCGCAGCCGCCTCCTAGTGCAGGATTTCCTTCGATATGCATTGTAGCAGGCTGACCATGATGGACACGATATATTCCTTCACAACAGCTTTTGCAGTATTCGTTATCACTTGTTTTATTCTGCGGTATCTTATCAATACAGTTAAGACCTGACAATGTAGCCTAGGCGGTGTGTTCCTGATAGCAATATATTTTGCGTCGACAGTTTATTAGCGCATTAAGATTATTACGTTCTTCCTAAACCGTCGTTACTTAAGGCGCATTCTTGTTTCGATATGGTATTCGTATTTGATTTGTATTCGAAACATTTTGACATTCACGCGCCCCTAGTTTCTGGTAGAGCGACAGCCCCGACGCCATGGAACATTACCAATGCTTGGGTGCCGCTCCTTTGAATCGAAATGGCGGTCTTTCGTCGGCTCACGTTCCTGCGTGTGCCGTGCGTTTCTGCGTGTGCCGTCCATTACTGGATTACTTTACGTCTTTCGAGATGGCTCGAGAGGAGGTTGCAGATTTGGGGGAAAAAAAAGAAAAAGAAGCATAGGAGATGCTTATTCAGAACGTGAGCCACATGAAAATCTCGGTCTTTGAAAGGCGTGGGCCGTCTGCATTTTCGAAACGCTCGCATTACCACTCAGCAAAATCCGAGATTGCGCAGACATTTCAAGCAGTGCTATTTCACTTTCAAAAACATAAGTAAAATGTTGTCGACAGGTTTCAAATTGAAGTCCGGGGTCTTCCTTACCTAAACCACCATGAATGTTGTAATGGAAGTCGCTAAAATAGCCATAATCACTTCGTTTTATTTAAAGCGATATATTTTTAGCGCGAAATCAAAATCTGAATCTCTAGAAAAGATTTTAAAGTACGCGAACGTTCTTGGATTTCCCGCTCATCAAAATGGACAGTCACCGCCGGTTTCAAACACACGACTTCGAGCATAACACCGCAGAACCTTCCGCACTAACCTATAGATATATCAGAACAAACCGAGAAACGTGAAACTGAAGCTCAGCTTACGGTTCTACATTTGAAATTTGTGGACTACGCTGCATCCTTATCTCCTGAAACGACTTTATATAGTATATTGGCCTTCTGTCAGTAGGGAACAGCACACTTTTAATTACTGCTACTTCTATCCTCTCTCAATTTCTCTTCTCGAGTTTTAAATTGAACAAAATCCGGCTAACCACCCTACATTTTCTTCCATCTCCCCCTATATCTTCCTGCTCCATAGAGTACGTGTTTTAACCGCGAAGGTGAAAGCGGATTAGTACAGCTAAGCTCGGACGCTTTCGCTTATTCCGCTCGTCTTCACTACTTTTTTTAAAGATGATATTCATTCTTGGGCTACCTAAACGCAAAAGGCTTCCGTCCGTCCGTCCGTCCGTCCGTCCGTCCGTCTGTCTGTCTGTCTGTCTGTCTGTCTGTCTGTCTGTCTGTCTGTCTGTCTGTCTGTCCGTCTGTCCGTCACTCGATTCAACTGGCCGGCCGAAACTAAGCGAGCTACTAGCACAGGTGGAACGGGGTCTACACATCGACATAACACAGCGCACAGGAAACTTAGGCCTATTTGAGGCGATATATATGTAATACATAACCGCTGTGTTCGATCATTTATCTAAGAATACACACTGGACTGGTTTTTACGGTAGTAAATAAAAAAATCAACGAAAGGGTGTCGAACAGACGCTACGCGTTGAAAATAAGCCGACAGAAGCCCTGGCTCTGTAGTCGGCTTTAAGCTAACAGTAATAAAAGGTCCCAGGAGATGGTGCGAGAGCAGAGCGAACGCGGGAAATTTGAATTGAATTTAGAAAAACCTCCATTGCATCCACCATGGGAGGAGTGAGAGCGTGAGGGGTCGGAGGGGGAAGAAGACAGGTTGTTACGTACATTTCGCCTCCATCAAAATACCTCGACATTTCACCTCCATCGAAATGCAGTCGCCGCGGCCGGGATTCGATCCCGCGCCCTTCGGATCAGCAGAAAAGTGTCATAGCCACCAGACCGCCGCGGCAGGGAACAAAGGTCTCCTGATCATTATCAATCGATCATTAGAAATCGATCACAAACCAAAATATTCTGCAAGTTCCTACAATGTGCAGTGCAAAAAAAAAAAAAAAGAAGGAGCAGTTTGCGCTAACCGGCGCAAGGCTGGGCCACAGTTCAGTTGGGTGGCTTCCGGTAAAGTTCAGTTTGCTATCGATTTGCTGTTCTGACGTATTTCAATGCTATCCGAGACCGGCCCAAGCACTACCGAGCATTTTCCAGATTTTATTGGCCATCGATTGGCTGTTCCGAGGCTGTTGCGAATGGCTATTCCTAGGTTATTTTAAAAACTTGGCTTGGCAAGCAAACGCCACCACCTGGCGAACACAGATTGAAAACTTTCCCTCTCCCACCCTCTTTTTCTTCACTCGCACTCCCCTTTCCCACCTCTTGCTATACCATACTGTTCATGACTAACCATACAAAAATGCCGTATATGGCGATATCAGGGATTGGGCATATGTGGCTATATATGGCGCGTGCCCGTATGCGGCCGTATTTGCCCAAACAGTGATAGAAACATACGTGGCAACGAAAGACAAACACGGCGAATGTCATGTAAGACTGACACGATAAGACAAATACGGCCACGTACGGACACGTGCCATATATAGCCAATTATGCATATATGGTTATATACGCATAGAGGGCTATATATGGCACGTGTCCGTATTTGGCCGTATTTGCTCAATACGCACCAGAGTCTTACATGACATTCTTCGTGCGTGTCTTTCAGTTGCCACGTATGTTTCTATCACTGTTTGGGCAAATGCGGCCACATACGGGCACGCCCCATATATAGCCACATATGCCCAATTCCTGATACCGCCATATATGGCATTTTTGTAAAGGATATGCTCTTATGCGAGCTGCTTGGCACACACCCAATTTCTGTGGCGCATGCCCGTTTCTTTACCCTCTCCCATCATCTCTTCCGTCCTTCTCGCGCTCACTCATCACTCCCACCTCCTTGCTGTACTATACGGTACTATACTGTGCTACAGTGGTGAGAGGTGCTTGGCACATTCTTGCTTCTGTGGCGCACACCTGTTTGTTTATTATCCATAGAGTAAGGACACAAAAATATTATTCATTGTACAAACTAGGGGCTCCACCTCTGCCATCTTCCTTTGCCTGCTTCATCACCCTCAATTCCATTTAGCACCTCCTTTCTATACTATATTGTGCATGGCTATAATAGATATGAGCTGCTTGGCACGTCCTGTGGCTTATACCATGCTTTCCCGCGTTGCGAGTTGCAACGCACCAATTACGAATAGCTGCAACAACTTCAGTGCAAATAATATTTGGCTGGCTTGTTCAAAGCAGCCTCCACGACTGATATGCATCATTTTATTTTATATTAGAGAAAAAGTGTTGCAGGGCCACTTCGAATCAAGAGTGACATGGGGAGACCGATGATGCTCGTAGAACCCAAGAAAGCTCTCAGTTCTTATAAAAAAATATGACTTTTCAGCCCTTCAGCTTAAATCAACATTTTTAGGCATCAGACTGTGTGGCACACATTGGACATTAGAGGGTTCGGGACCGCTGCAACTCACGTGCTCGGCTGCTAACCCGAGAGACGTAGGTTCGATTCGGGCCGCGGCGGTCCCATTTCGATGGAGGCGAAATGATATAGACCCCCGTGTAATGTTAAAAGTGCGCTCGTAAAAGAACCCGTGGCAGTCCAAATTTACGTGGCCCTCCACTATACAGGGGGCCACATAATCATATCGTTGTGTTCGCACAAGCAACGCAAGCGACACAAGTAATAAACGCTCCAACTCACGTAGGCAGGATGGCTTCGTGCCGTTCCATCTGCCCTCCGGTCCGCAGATTCTCCGCGGCTGCCCGACCAGGGTGTAGTTGGTGTCGCACACGTACTCCACGGTGGCGTTGTACGTCGTCCGTCCGTGCAGCAGCACAATGCGGCCGTTGTCCACGGGATCCGGTGCACCGCAGTCCAGGTCTGCAAGGTTGCAACAGCATACAATGAGCACAACTGCGATGTGCTAGAGGACATGGAGCGGTGTTTTTCGTGTGCGCGCGTACTATCTCAGGCCGACCTCTCCGCTTTCTCCTGAGAAATAATCCATCTCTTTTCAATGCCTCGTTTAAGCGGACATTGTCAACTTGTGTAGACCGGGGTCAGAACAAAAATAATTTTGTTCGCACCAAGGTCACAGAGCAAAAAACATTGTGCCCATGAAAACAGGAGAAAATAAAGGTAGGTTAGCACACATGAGGGTCACTTGAACGTAATTTTGATCAAATCGAAATCACAGCATAATGTTAACCATAACTAGGTAACCTAGTAGTCCAGTACTCTATAGTGGAGGGCTTCGTAGCGGAGGCGGTCAAAATTTCCTGAGACCTCCACCACGGCGTTCTTCTCCTTTCTAGGGCGAATATACTGAAAGAGAAAAGGGGAGGAACTCGGTAGTGGATGGTGTCTGAAATCTTGCCAACCTGGGGTTCTTTAAAGTGCGACTTTATTGCACAATAAAGAACCGCAGGTGGTGAAAACTTCCGGATCTCTCCACTGTGGCGTTCCTCGCCTTTCCTCTATTTTTTTCCATTTCCCAAACCCCCCCGGACGCTGACCGGTGCTTCCTAATATGGGCAGCAAAATATATCATCGCTTCTCTAACTGAACCCCAATTATTATTTTTATTACAGCAGCTTAACATGCTGCTCGCTGTAGCCACCTTCGTCAGGCAGAAGATGAGGCTGTGGCAGCGCCCCTATGAGAGCAGCAGATCAACTAAACTAGGCTTCAACCGTTACATTCTTAGAGTGTTCTAAGCATACCCCGTAGCTGTGCCCCCCCCCCCCCCCCCCCGGTAGTAAGCATTTGTTTTGTTAAAGACATGGCGCCACTACTGGTAACAGAGTTCTTAATCTCCGTGATTGATTTGAGCAATAAATAACGAAGGCTATGATTTCACCCAGTGGATACTGACATGCATCATTTACTAGACCTCATCGTGAAATTCTGTCGACGTTTCACCGGTGGAGTACACGGTGTGAAAGTGCTCGCAGGCCATTGTATAAGCAACTAAGCTTAAGCTAAGCTTGTGTGCGGTATATATGTGACCACAGTGTCCATTGCCGGCAGCGGATCAAGAGCTAGGGGCGCATATGTTGCAAACCAATGCAAGCCACCTGCTTCGAATACAAATTCTCAGTAGGCAAGAAAGACGAGATTATGTGAGGATCAAGTCTCGCATAAAAGTGGGCCAATAGACTTGCGATCTCAGGTAACGGTGAGGTTGAATAGTGCGGAACGCGAGAGAAAATTAATAGTAACCCAGAGCGAAGGGGCGGGGCGTTACGGCGAATTTAATTAGGTGGTATATGTGCAGGCTCTAGTTTAAAAAAGAAAAAAAATAGTGGTTTATCGCCTTGCGCTGCAGTTTTCCTCTAGACGCGCTCACTTCATAAGCAGGGCACGATGAAACACAAATAACGTATATTGAAGGTATAAAGCAATATGCAAATATGTTCAAGGTAAAAAGAAATATATACTTTCTCCTTGCGCAGAATAAATTACTGTGCCCTGGAAAAGTTTTATAAGTTCGGTCTTGGATTAGCATTCGATAAGAGACCGTGCATTCGGGAAGCGCCATGTGCCGAAGCGGGAGTACAAAAATTTTTTAGGACGTTGCCACGAGATAAGTACCATACGAGGCGTTGAAAAGGATATTTCAAAAATAGCTTCAAATCACATAGAGAACCGCTAAATATATTTGAACCAAACTTTAACCTAATCCATGGTTTAAGTTAAGGTTGGTAAATGCTTGCATAGACCGGCGCCAACAGGTTATTATGATCTTTTTTTTTTTTTTGCACGGCCCTAGTTCTTTTTTCGTTCACCGGGCCGCCGGACAATAATTTCCGGGATAAATTAATGCACTCTCCTTTCATAAGAGTATGCAAATAGAAGCCACAACGCAGGGCAATGTTACTGCGTTCCCCATACGTTTTGCGAGATTCGTCCGCCCACACAAAACATAGTCGGCTCACTCTTATACTCTGGCATCGTAAGCTTGATTTGCACGCTCACCCACTATCACTGCCATACAGAACTTCAAAACATAATTTATCTAGACTCATGCATATCCATGGGGAACGTAGCCGTAATGTGCATTTTAAATACAGAAACAAAGGAGATGTCAGATAACAGGGACGGTAGTTTTAATGCGCGGAAAACGGTTTAGCTCTATATATCATCACTCCCTGGCCAACATGGAGCAGGTTCGGCTTTGAATTGTTGTTGATAGAGCGTATCATCATTATTTGTGTATTTCTCTGTTGTGTAGTAAGTGTAGTCTAGCTTAAGATAGACAGCAAAGGTTATTGCGAGATAACAGCCTCAGGATTGTGAGGCAATCTTCTATTGTCTATCCTTGCTAGAGCTAGATCAGTTAGATTTATAGAATATTTCTGTAACTTTGTTAATGCTTGGAGTACTAAGTATCTCTATTTTTTCGAGAACGCCCACTTTCTTGCATTCCTCACGATAGCGAGGGACACCTACGCACTGTTACACCAAATTAATAGGCGTGCTCGTACAATAAACGATGACTGTCAACGGAAGCAGGCTAGCCCAACCTTTTGAAACACCTAGTGGTTCGATCAAGGTTGCCACTTTAATTTCTACGCTAGGCTGTTTGCCATCATCGATTGTAAAAATTGACCAAAAGTAGCTGTTACATGCGTTTGCGAATTTTGCACTTTCGTCGCGAGTTTCTAGGGCTGCTTTGCGGACCCTGGGGTCCATATATATTGCCAAAATGTTTCTTAGGCACTTTTGATGAATTGTCGTAGGGTCTTCTCAAAATAGATTATGCCACATTTTCCCGTTGTTATAGAGAAAACGAACTCCTTCAGCGACAAATGTTCATGCATGCCGGCATCCTTTTTTACAGATCTAGCTCTCTTACCTTTACGAACTTTTCATGACGGTTGTTCTTGCCGAGCAAAAAAACGTGCTTAACTGGCGGAATCCTAATTCAACTAGTGATGGCTGTTCGTTGTGCGTAAGTTGTTGTCTCAGTTTCTGACATAAGAGTGTCCTTCGTGCTTCATAAGCTGCGTTTTCTAATCGTTTCTATTTCTCCGTCCCTTTTTCATCCGCGCCGGTTCTGAGAAACCGCTCGTCGACAACGAGGTTGCGGAGAACAGGGGCGCGTCCGCTACGTATAATGAAATTGCGAAACATTTCTATTTTGCGCGAAGAATGTATGAACCCCCTCATTCCTACCTTTATAGGCGTCAGCCTCATATGCTCAGACCGCAAGAAACGGAGATGTACCCTAATCTACATGGAACTTATTCCGATGTATTCCCCACTGACACTTTCCCCGTATGGGAGTACGCCACCGCGCTACGGCACATGTTCTAAGAGTGCAGGGCGACTTACAATACTATCTCGGCCATACGGGGGGCGGCCCTCTGCCGCCCACTCCTCGCCGACCGACTATGGGCCGTCCGGCGGGCATGAGGGCCCCGACGTGGGACACGGCCACAACGCGCTGACGCGCGCCCTGCAGGACCTCATCAAAGTTTGTTCATCCATCCATCCATCCTATTCAGTCATCGCGGGCGGGACTTCACTGAAAGCACATTGCGTTGTGTAGCGGTCATCCAAGTATCAAGCAAGATGACATCGAGCGCCAATGAAAAACTTCGGCGAGAACGGCGAGAAAGCTGAAGTCGAAATCACTCACACTTGCACGACGGAGCAGCGCCTGTCCAAAAGCCGGACGTGGCGCACTTCCGGGATGCACTTCCGACCAGCAGGCTCCCGGTGGGGCACTCGTAAGCCACTTCCTGTCCCACGCGGTAGTCCCGTCCCGTCGTGGTGGAGTTTTCTTCCCGGTCCGGGCTTCCGCAGTTCGATGGATCTGCGTAATTGCGCCGTAAACAGAAAAGAAAAAAATTTCGTTTATCAATCGTGCGTTGCGCTTGGAATTGCTTCGTCGCCGCTCAATGCTTGGCTAAGCCCAGCGAAGTGGCACGAACGTGGCGTGCCGCTTCGCTGCACAATATCTTTCTAAGTGAATGCGTGTGTACATGGAAACATGTTGCTGAATCGCCATCTCAAAAAAAAAAAAAAAATGCGTCGTTAAAACTCCATTAATTTCAGATCTTCCATTGAGGACCTGACATGCAAAAACCGAATAGCTTCGAGGCTGGCGACATGTGTAACGTTAGGCGTTATTCTGCGTAACTGTCGCGGTAGCAAGTACAAGCAACTCCCCATACCAAAAAACTGTATTAAGGAACATTCAATGTTTAACAATATTTTAATCGCCTCAGGCTTCCATCATTTCCCGAAGTTCTGTTTTGTTTAAGCAAGCACATACACGAAAGAGGCTTATTTTTGTCAACACAGCTATATGAGGGCAACAGTAAATGAAGCCAAGAACGTCCAAGGGGCCTTATTAGTTTTATGAAGACAAAACTTCAAATGCTTTATGAGACGCGGAAATTGACCGCCCAGTGTCGGCCACATATGTGAGAAAAAAATTGAAAACTCGCGTGTCGTTCACTTGCTTCATATCAAAACTAGCATGGCAGCAGACGTCATTTCCGTCATTTCCGTGACGGAAATAATGTCGCCTTGCATGCATGGTCAAATTCGTTTACATGAAGGAAATGGCGGATTTGGCAACGTAATTTCCTCTACGGAAACGACATCGCCGAATTCGTTGTGGAGGTTGATACAATCAATTAGTCATTCAACTTCGAAATGCTTTCGCGTTAACATTGTGCAAGTATTTCAAGTAGTACTAGTAACTATAGTTTTGTAGCGTTTGCTCGACAGAAAGACACTCACTGTACTGGCAGATCCATGGCAGGTAGTCCAGATCGCAGGTCACATCATTCCATCGCCATTTGCGTCCGCCATCGATGACTACACAGTTCTGCTGACCGTTGTAGTTGTTCGGCTGGTCATCAGCCCACAGAAATTCTCGTACGGGTTCTCCTGTGAAGTGCCATGTTAAATGAATTTCAGGAACACGACGCTACTTGATTCTATCAAAATAACGTATGTATCTCGCCTATATTTGATATAAATTTGTAGACAACCCTTTTGAGAAACATGTATTAAATACTTAGGTCAATAATAAATTCGGTTGAAGTGAAACATTTCTAAAAATGGTGGAATGTTCAGCGGCGCAGGTTGACACTAAAAAAGTGACGTGCGCTTTTGGGCGATTTGCAATGATGCTTCACAGACGACAGATACGAGCGCGCCTTTCAACAGGGATAAAAGAGAAGGCAGGACAGTGTTACGTCAGGCCACTCGAAAACGCCATTCACTCGACCCAAGCACTGAATATTTAGCGATCTATTTCATTTGTCGCAAAGCTGACAGTTGCACGTGTGATACCTTTTACGGACTAAGAAAATAAGAATTTTAAATACTATATAAGCTTCTCTCCTCTCTCTTTTCCAAACTGCATTTATGCAGTTTGTCCCGTAATAGCAGCATATATTTTCCATGATATATTTATTGAAGGGACCGACAACCAATTTTTGAGGTACCTGTTTTCTTTATTCCAACTGAAAGCTTACCGCTCAGAGTGTCTAGTCACGCAATGACAACGGGTAAAACGCCACGAAACACTTTTTATGAGAATGTTTTGCCTATGGAGTCTTACATACAACATATGTAGCAAACAGTGGCCGACAGCCGTCAGTCGTGTTCGCGCCAGGCTACAGAGCGCATGCGCGCTACGCCTGGGAGCCACTGAACGCATGCGCCGAGGTTACAGGTTCTCAGCTGCCGCGAAGGCAGCGCCGCTTCTCGCGCCGACTCCTTTTAGTGTGGAGAAAACAAATAGTAGGGAGGAGATGCATTTTTATGTGCCGACTGCAACTTTGAGGCCGAATTACGGTAGTATGAACAACAGAAGGCGACGTACGGCGATTCAAAGGCTCCAAGACGCAGTACCAAGGCGTCTCCACCAGGCTTCGCCACGTTTCAGTTGCCGCAATTTGTAGGCTCAATTTAAAAATACAAATCCTGTTCAAGTCGCTAAAGTGGTGCTCGATTCCATCACCATAATTCGAGTTCTTTCGAAATGTACAAAGATCCGTTCACACGTCCTGGCCAGTTGTCGGTCCCTTTAACGCCGCGATATATTCCATTGACTGCTGTCTAAGCTGTTTCTACGCTTACAAAGTTAAGTTAGCAAGGTTTTGGCATTTACTTTTGGGAGGGCCGGAGGGAGCGGGGTGGCGACTTTCGGACCCAGTTTTTTGGCCGACGTCTCAGCGATATCGAGCACGCACTAACGTCTCCTGTACTATCCAGCGCCAATAAGAAGCATTAGTTTCTCGCTGGAGACGCCGCAGCAACGCGGGTTTGCGCAGTATTAAAGGGTAAGCATATCGCTTGCCACTTGATGATTCCTCTTCGAAAAAATGACGTTCAGGTGCTTCCCAGCGCCTAATCATGTCATCACTGCTTTCTCCCTCTTTTTAACTTTTGAAGCTGTCGTTGTCTTGTCCTTAGAGACACCTTATTAGAAATGAAGAACGAATGAAGCATAGCCGCTCACCGCTGACCCAGAACCAGCCCCTCTTTCCGGGTCCAATGCCTGTGCGTCGCTGCGCACCCATCCAGACCAGCTTGGATTTTAGTTTTTCTCGACGTCGCTCCAGCTCAGCCGAAATGAAAGGAAGCGTCAGATCGTCCACACTGTGGACCAGTAGACCGCCGCGTACCTGGGAGCGAAGGAAGTTGGGGTCACGATGTGGAGGAGAGGAGAGCACTATACATATGAGATCACATGACACAAGCACGGTCAAAGAAATACTCGGCAATACGTAGTCAAAGTAATGTTCAACTGCACACTGTATTTTAACAATAGACTGAATTTACTTTGTCAGGGACTCCGACTCTAGATATGGATAACCGACATGCAACATTTTGCCCCGCCACGGTGGTCTAGTGGCTAAGGTACTCGGCTGCTGATCCGAGGGTCGCGGGATCGAATCCCGGCCGCGGCGGCTGCATTTCGATGGAGGCGAAATGTTGAGGCCCGTGTGCTGTGCGATGTCAGTGCACGTTAAAGAACCCCAGGTGGTCTAAATTTCCGGAGCCCTCCACTACGGCGTCTCTCATAATCAGAACTGGTTTTGGGACGTTAAACCCCACAATACAATACAATACATGCAACATTTTGTCTACTGATTGTAAAGTCGTTACGACAAGCTATTCTACAAAACGTATGGCTCAGTATCTTAGGTTTCGGGTCGAACTAAGTCTTACTACTTCCGGTCATTTCTAAGCCATATATGTCTCTACATTTGCAGAAGACCGATACGGACAGTTGAATAGCTCTCGTTTTAGTGAAGACATCACGTGATAGCCAAACAATGGAACGGCACCAAATCCCACGACTGCATGCCGTCACGGCCGGAATTCGATCCGGTGACCTTCGGATCAGCAGTAAAATGCCGTAGCCACTAGACCGCCGTGCCGGGCTAACAATTGAAATAACGCCCTACAAAATGTAAATACGGTTTCTGTCCAGAAAGGATAGAGTGAAATGAAGCATTCTAGGGCGCATAAAGGAACATTTCCTAGGAATGGTCTAGTTAATCGTGTTCAATGGGGTAAGACACAGGCCTGACGTTGCACAAACGTCTGTGGGCCGGTATTACTGCAAGCGTGCTTTGTAAAGAGCGTCAGCACAGTGCGGCTCCCTAGGGAACCACAGGTATTTATGAGTGAAATCCTATGGTGATGTTAGGTTACAGATTGACTCTAGCAGCCGTTCCTGCACTGTGACCACAACGCATCACATTATCCTTCTACGAAGCTCCCACTTCGCTGACGTAACGAGCAACCTTCCGTATAGGCCACTAGGTCCTCAGCGATATAAGTCCAGCTATGTACGCCCGAAGTCGCTACTGCAGGACTCTTTGCTCATTTCCTTGTGGATACTTAACTGCAAATATTTTACGGTTGCTAGCTGCATCTATCGACTTATAGTTCTTAGCTTTTTGAAAACTGTCGCTGCATCAGTGCATGGATAGCGCAGTACTTGGATGAACACTCTAATAAAGCACGCAATATTCATCCAACTTACAAACCTTGCCTTATTCTCGTAAAAAAAAAAGAGCTGCAAGGACTTTTTCGCTCTCGTCCTTATCACATGTGTTCAATACCTTTAGACACACAACACCTGTATTGATTCACTAACGCTTTTGTGGAACCGTTGAGTTTTCCTACAGTTCGTACTGCGTTCACTAAGGGGGCCCTGCTACATTTTTTTAACATTACCAGAATACCGTGCCAACCATTCGTTGAGCCTCCTGCGAATATGTGAGCCAAACAACATTGCACTGCGAGCACCTGGGGATTCGCAAGTCGATTTTTAATAGAGCTGGAAAATACCTGCTTTTCTTTCAACAAATAACGGCACTGGCAGCGCCGACTGCGCCCTTGACATTATTCTGTATTCTCACAGACAGATGCATATATTGTCCTTATTTGTTGAACTCAAAACGAGCAAATAAAGCATAGCAGGAGATCTTTCAACGATCACGAGATCAACTAATGCTATATTTCTGCCTCAAGTGGCGTAGTCGATGCCCCCAGTGAAGTCGTTTGTTTAAATAACGAGGGGGCGCTTCCCAGCTGCATTCGAAACCTGTTTACGAGTTTGGTGCGTGCCGTGCAATAATAGGTGACTTACAGTTCACGGAAGCCTCCCCAAATGATTGACATTGTTTTCCCACTGGCTCCAAGAAGTGCTGGAGCGCTATTTTAAGATTTGGCGATTACAAACCAGTAGTTCCTCCGAGCGTTTTGTTTTTTGTTCCTTCAAGCACTGCACTTTATTAAAGCAACGATCAAGATTCAAATCCTCTGACTGGGGAAATACTCGCCTGGCAGTAAGACGAGGCGTCCTGGAACGAACCTCCACGACTTCCCTGGAACTCGTAACACTTGCGGATGAACGTGGTGAGCTCCAGGGGCTCCACCTGGTTTCCGCACCGGTCAGGAGAGAACTCTGCGAAGAAAATAATCCTTCTCAATATTGGCACAGCGATTCCAACATCTATTTCAACAAAAAAAAGAATCCGACCCTTCTCCGGTCTAGAAAACGGAGAAAGACGAAGCTTGGCGTCTGTGTGCCTTTCTTTCTTTCTTTCTTTCTTTCTTTCTTTCTTTCTTTCTTTCTTTCTTTTTTCTTGTTAGGGGGTAGAAAACCAAGGAGTGCATATGGTTCAGGCGTGGTCGCTTTCGCAAGCGTGGGTGTTTAGTGGTTAAGACACTTGTTTTCGAGAGGAAGAGGGGAGGGTGAAGGGTTCGTTTAAACCCCAGAACTGGTAACAAATTTCCTTAGTTACATTGCGCCCTCTGTGACGTGTAGGAAGCCCGTCACTTCATAGAGGGCGCCAGGGGTTCCACCTTTCGGGGAGTTTTGGCGTGACGACCACAACAACGCCGACTACGCCTATATGCAGGGCAGGTGGTACAAGCTTAGCTTTAAAAAAAGAAAACAATTACCGGCCACTGCGGTACTAACCAATGCGAAACGTCACCACAGCTGTACACGTGTGTTTCTGCGTGGCGATATACTGAGCGAAAGAATTTGGGGGAGACACATGTGTTCTCGTTCCCGCGCATTTATCCTGGTGAGACGCGCCGACAAAGCACTTCCACCGGATGCGTCGCTCATCACTGAGAAAAGAGCGATGAGCTTACATTTCGGCGGCCCGAACTGCAGGGTTCTGCTGACTCCTAGAAGTTTGTTCTAAGAAAACTGCCTCATACCTTTAGGGTGTAATGAGCAATCTTGTGGCACACACGCGCTGCGGGCGACTGGTCAAGAACCAGGTGTAGTTTTATACAAATTATCAAAATATATGCTATCATTTTTAAATTCAGCCAGCCTCGGACGTGGGAGGAGAGCGTCACGAGGCTCGAAGCGTGCTCTCGGCGAAGCCCGAGGAAACACTGTCAACGCAGGAACGATCGCATGCTACAGCTGCGCTGTAAAGCCTTTCACGCGCCGTTCAGCCTTATCAACATGCTTTTAGGACACTGGGCTCAAACCTGCAGCAGCGAGAGTTTTCCCAATTCTAAACAGATCCGAATGTTACTAATTGCAAATTCAAGTGACGGTACATGTTTGCTTAACGCCGAAAATTTGCTGTTGGAAGCACTATCAGCACACACGTGAAGCAGCTCAGCCAACTGATATGAAAAACAACTTTAGATTATCGCGTTGCAGAATCACACTCTTGTGAGCCGTACATGATGCCTGTTTCATGCGTATATGTTCTTAATTAGCGGACTTTGGCGCTGATTTGGCTATCTCGTTATGTGCGTACGCTGTCCGATTTGGAAAATAACCAGTTCAGATCCATCAATCCACCTTGTGCGACAAGTTGCCAATTTGATTATCGGTTTGACTACATAATTAGCGCTACAAGCACTAATTATAGTTGTACAGTAAACAGCAAAAGTTTATGGGGCGAGAAACTGTCGAATAAGCTGTATTACCGCTGAGCATCTGAACATAGCCTATAATTAAAAGCTACAGCTTGTACACCGCAAATGCCTCTACCCACTTAAACGTATAATTCGAGGCTATGTTGCGAAGCTAAGCGCTAATATAGGTTTATTCGGAAGTTTCGGATCCCGCAAACTTTTGCTGTTGAGTGTATGTTTGTATTTTCACCAGTTGGCCAATCTCAATACCTTAATGAAGTTGACTGCTGGGTGACACTCGAAACTTCTACGCGCCGCTATGAACCAAGCTTTGGCGTGTCAGAGTGCGCTTTGAAAACTGCCGCACTTACTGGAAGCTGTAATTTCCATCCCTCAAAATGAAATGAATAGCCACGCACCGGCAGGGTCAAAGGAAACAGTAATTAGGTTCGCCGAATGCAAGACAACCTATATACCATTGACAGAGAGGGAACTAGCTCTCTGACTCTCTATGGATGTAAATTGCTTTTGACAATAAATGACGCATCAAATGTTCCCTCTACTAATGCAAAGTGTGCGAAATGACACCATTCCCATCGGTATCAGTCGACCATTAATCAAACTGCAACTCATACCTTCCCCTATCTTCAATAGTATCTCACGCTTTCGTAACCCACTGCCATTTGTAAAGTTACGAAACATCATAACCGCTAGCTATCCGGTTCACGGCGTTCGTTTATCGATGCGCAGTTTGCGAATTCAGTTAGGCAAGGTTCCATACACTCACCCAGTTCTAAGCTGTCTTTTTCCTCATCATCAAAGGAATTTTTTATTAAAAATGGAATTGATTGCACGGATGCTTGCAAGCTCTGACGTGGTTGCGTTTTCCCTTCGTTTTCACATCGACCGCCTTTCCATTTCTTGGCATTCATGGATTGGCATGCCGAGTCTGATGCACGGCCGACTACTTCGAGCATCATCCACTCTCTTCCTGAAGCACTTCTTCACGTAGACTCTTCAAAATAGCATGAGACATCAGGAACAAGAGAGACTCTCATATTATGTCAAACACAGTGCGTGCACCAGTGTCCGCCTGCAGTCCAACATTCTTCCTTAGGAATGTTCTCGCATCGCTGCAGTTCGATCAGAGTTTGACTCTATTCCCTTTCTTGGCCTGTGCGCATACTGAGAGTTCCATATCTTCCTTAAAATACACGAGGCATTGGCTGTAGTGTATTTTCCACAGTGCGGGTCGGAATCACGAGATTTTTTTTAAAGCAAAGTTGCACCTCCTGCCAAAGTGTTCAGTCCGAGTTCCGGCCATTCTGGTCATGCTCACGCGCAGACATATAAAATGACACGGGCGATGGGCCGTGTGGGACAGAGACGCCCAGCGGCGCAAAATGTCTAAGGCCTCTCAGCCAAAGTGCAGGCTGGTGTACCTTCAAGAGAACGATGGAATGCTTCCAACTGTTCCACATTGTTTGTCGTTACGTTCGGCGACAGCCGGTCGGCCTTCCCAGTTCTGCATTTCACTCTCCAGTCATGTATCACGGCAAAAGGTGACACGGGTTTTACGCCAAGGCAAGTAGGAAATGGCACTGAATCTCTGGTCCATGTGCGTTTTTCAAGATAGTTGCATAGTTTCACTTTTGATTTTTTTCGCTGCTGCTTGTACTCTATGTGACTCGTCTTCTCAGCGCTCGAACACACTTTGGCCCACGTGTCTGCGTTCATGAAAGTACGCTCTTAGCACGATAGGCGTTAGTTTATGTTATAGGTACACAAAAATGTGATAATATACTCCTTTACTAAAGGTTAAAGTGCTGTAACCTTTAGTAAAGGAGCACATTTTCACATTTTTGCGTACCTATAATAGAAACTAAAGGTTACCGTGCTAAGAGTGTACTTGCGAACAAATATGTGCATGCAGTATGTGGCAGCTAAAAGTTTTTTTTTTCTTGTCCCATATTTCTTTTTTTGTTCGACAGCGGCTTTGTTATTCGACCACGCGTTGTTTATGAAAAAAAAAAGGAAATGTTCCGAGAATTTATTACAAAAAGCAAATACACTCAAAAGCCCACGTTCTGGACATAGTATTATTCGAGAAACACCGCATACGCCGTCTCTAGAGGGACATAGATGTTGATGGCATTAAATGCATTTCACTTATATTAGCGGAAATTATTACTCAATAGTAGCTTTCTTGCACTTAAGAATAATCAAACTAGGGATCGCACCAAGTGAAATATAGCCACAAGAAATTTTCAAACCTTTTTAAGTGTAAAATATATCACTCGATCAACGCTTTACTGAGGTTAATACCATATGTTAAAGTGCAGTTCAGTTCAAATAAGCCCTGAGCAAGATTTGTATTTGCGACTACAGTGACTACTCGCGCAGTGTCGCTGCGCCCATTGCCCCCTCCTCCCGCCTGGAATTACACGCGATTACACAACTGGTGTAGCAGTTGTGTTGCCCTTTCGATAAATTGTCCCCGGACTATATACTTTCAATTGATACGCAATTTAATTTTTGTTGCTAAGACAACCGTTATGACGACGTGTGCATAGCATGACCGGGTCGTCCTCAAACGTTCTTATAAGCTTTTTTTTCTTCTGGTTTCTCTTGATATTATAGAAAATGCAATCAATTCAATTCAATTAATTTCAATACAGCACACAAGTATTTTCAAGAACCACACAACAGTAAGCATGAAATGTGACCGTAAAATCGGCTTTCGCACATTTGTTGTTGTTGTTGTTGTCGTTGTTGTTGTTGTTGTTGTTGTTGTTGTTGTTGTTGTTGTTGTTGTTGTTGTTGTTGTTGTTGTCCCTCGGCGTTCGTAGCCTTAAATGCTGCTTTCCTTAGTTTGGTCAAGGGGTGCAGCTTTCGCAATCTTTTCCATAATGGCTTCATTGCCATTTGCATAGCGCCCGTGCGGACAGTGAAAGCGTGAATAGATTGTTTAGCGAGAATTCGTATTCCCAGCTAGGCTAGATATCAACTTTACAAATGGCTCCACATAGCCGTTTCCACTTATTCTGCACTTTCTCCGATATTTCCGTCTCCGTCTTCTTTGACAGTCTTGTCATGACGTCAATGCGGTCACCCCTTCGCTTAGCAACGCTATAGTTACTAAAACAAGCGACGAACTTTACTGGGAAATAAACGGCTGCTATGGAAAGCCACGCAGGCTAAACAAGATTGCTCTCCTTCACTCGGAACACGGCTGTGCAAATGCGATAGTCGACGATTCCGCAACCGTTCCCACAGCGCTCCCTCGTCATAAAAAGCAGAACCAGCTCTCTCAGTGAATGAGGCCGCTAATCTCATAGAGCGGCCACAAATTAATTGAGTTTGCGGAAGACGGCAACACAATAAGTAGAAAAAGAATGGATGCTCCTTCTAAAATATGTCGGTCACATATTTCGTAAATGTAAGTTTGGCCCTGCGTGTGTAGATTTAGCCTGACTCCACGTTTCAAGGAAATAAAATAATATTTGGTGCGCACTACATCCAAGTTGCTGTCCGTAGTGTCCTTTACAAAAATGTCATATGTGGCTATATATGGCACGTGCATGTATGTGGCCGCATTTGCCCCAATCGTGATAGAAACATATGTGGCAATTAAAGACCAACGCGAGGAACGCCATGTAAGATTCTGATTCGTATTGGGCAAATACGGCCACATTTGGACGCGTGCGATATATATAGCCAGATATGCGTATATGGCCATATACGCATATCTGGCTATATATATCGCACGCGTCCAAATGTGGCCGTATTTTCCCAATACGTATCAGAATCTTACATGGCGTTCCTCGCGTTGGTCTTTAATTGCCACATATGTTTCTATCACGATTGGGGCAAATGCGGCCACATACATGCACGTGCCATATATAGCCACATATGCCCAATTCCTGATATAGCCACATATGGCATTTTTGTAAGGTACGTACCAGTGAGTCCAGCTGGACATGTGGGTAAGCGCGTGTCGAAATTGTCGCAATGCAATGTTGGAATTGATACTAAGACGTACAGCGTACAATCTTGCAGGAAGGGTTTTCGTACTATTGGAATGAAGTCGCGTACGATGCAAATTGAGTGACCTTTCTTTTTTAATAAAAAGAAAAGTGACGTGTACATACAGAAGGCCACTAGGGTACGTTCGGACCCGGATCGAGCCTCAGCACAGCAAGTTACATAAATCAGTTTTGGGGGCTGGTAAAGGGAGAAAACTGCCTGTAATAAGGGCGCAATGGCAAACCGTTACGTGCCGTTCCATTTCAAATAACAATGACCACGTGATCGAACATAGGTCCCCATTTTTTTAGTTAACGCTGTGAGGCCTACGGAAAAAGCAATCAATCAAGTAGTTAACAACAAAAATTTACCTTGCGTCGTGAACACCATGACTTCACAAAGAGACAGCGATCCCTCCCCTCCCACCATGTGTATGTACACGTAGCGGCCAAGGATTGGGTAGGCGCACTCGAAGTCCTTCGTGGATCCATCCTCTGAAATGCGGAGAGATGAACGTATTACAGCGGGAGCAGAATGGCTATGCCTTCTGTGAACCCCAGCTCTAGTGTTTTAGAGACTGCTACCGCGTACATAGAGACTAACTTACAAGCGAACTTAATCAGTCATTCAGCAACTTAGGGAAGTAGCATTGAGGTAATTGCGATGTAGATTGCACTATCACCAAGACCTATATGTATATTTCACTGATACAGTGAAAACGGCTATACCGATGAGAAAGATGCAAATCAGAAATCTATTACTTCTTTGTATTCAGGACGACCGTAACTGTTACGCAAGAAAGTTCGAAAGTCACAAATAAAGCTGACACACAATACTGGGACTTCCGGACAATAAGAAAAGATAAAGTGCACGTTTTTACGGCGTTTCAGCACGATAAAGCTATAGTTTCCCGGAAATATACGACAATTCGCGAGAATAAATTCCTGTGTTTGCTGCCTCTTCCACAGCACATCACTATACGGTGCAGCACATAAACAAAGCATTGAAACTTGTAGCCTGAAATAGAGAAATGAAATACCATACATTTAATGTCGAGAACACAGCAAACCGCAAGCAAAACCAGCCTGATATAGAGAAACCTCCCGAACTGATATGCTACTAAGAAAGAAAGAAAGAAAGAAAGAAAGAAAGAAAGAAAGAAAGAAAGAAAGAAAGAAAGAAAGAAAGAAAGAAAGAAAGAAAGAAAGAAAGAAAGAAAGATACTCACCCAGTGTACCCGGATACCAGGCACAAAGGCGGCTTCCTTGCAAGCTTGACTGATTGCTCACCCGTATCTCCAAGTCGTGCAGTGGCTGGTGGCCTGGAAACAAGGCATAAACAACGTTGCCTCAATGCACTCTCGTACCCGTACGAAGCATCAAAAGGGACGTCATCTGTGATCCTCTCCCGCACAAAAACAACGTTCAGGCAACGGAAACGCTGCTTCTCGCTGCATCCACCTGTTGCTCTTGTTGTTCCCGCTGAGCGAATTCCAGCAATCCAGTCTTTCCCGCACAACACTCGATGACTTGTTTTTGCGGAGGGCCATTCATCTAACACGAATCAGGCTCACAAGCTGCCGCATGCATCCTGTTCAAACACTAGCCTATCCCTCATACGTAATGCTTCTGATCTACGTGAGATGTCTCGATGCACCTTCCTCTCCCTCTTCTTAGTTCTTCTAGTCTATTCGCTAACCCTTCCTTTATTTCCGCTTCAAGAGAGAGCACGCAATCTCCTTTTCGGTGTACCATTTGCGAGCCCGTACATTTTTCGCTGTTGTGGTGCCTGGTGTGCTTACGTTTGTCTGAATAACAGCAAAGCTTTCGATCAATAATTTTTTTCTGAGAAGCCAGACTAGTTATAGTCTGTTACAGAAGTTCCTTACAACACTGTGGAAGCCACAGGCCTCTTTGTCCAATCAGGAGGGCGAGTACACGTTAAACGTCTCCTTCCGAGGATTGTCATCTGCCAATAGCGGGCGCTTAAGTGGCAGCTGCAGCCTGGGAAGGAGAAGGAGGGGGACGAAGCGGGCCACTATTCGCAGTAGCGGCTCGCACGTGCGTGTCTGAACAATGGAATTTCGTCGCGCTTCGGGAAAAGTGTGCGCTCGATGGCCTCGTAGCCTTGGCTCTGCTGCACCGAACTAGTGATAAAGAGTATAGGCTGGAATCCTGCATTGCAACCGATGTAGTATTTGTTATTTTTTCTAACAAGGGACAACAACACGGCCGCATATCCAATTGCGTCTTGCTACTGTTCTGCGCTTAGACCGCACCTGCCTAATGAGTACTGTATATAAGGAAAAAGGCATTTGTATTTATGTCCCAGTTTTAATGATTATTTGTGTGTCGGACACTGCCTTTAGGTGCTTTTTAATGTTTACTTTGTTCAAACTTCTCATGCTTGCAAGGACCGCATGGATTACTATCTTAATTTTAACGTGTTTTCGTCTTCATGTTACTCATGCAAGCTGTATGCCAGAATGAGCGTTTCCATTCTTATATTTACGTTGCACTGTGAAGCAACCGTCTCTCTTTTTTTTTCTTTTTCTTGTCGATGTTTCGTGTACTGGTACCAAACACACCGTGTAGATAGTGTTTGTAATTCTAAGCCACGTCTGTCCTCTCCGTAATACATCATCACGCCACTGCCACTGCTTCTTCTGCCTTACAAAAAAAGAAAAAAGAAAGTTTCTTTTTCATGAGAAGCATCACTGCATCGATTGAATCGATGAATAACTGAATTTCGTCGCGTTTAACCAATCAAGCTTCACGTTTAAATGAATTAAACGTGATCCACTAGAAAGTTCGCACCTGTGGAATACTTAACAACACCCAACGCTTTCACAATAGAAGCACGCTTACTTCAACATACTCTGTGAATCTTTGGTACAGCTCTACTTGCATATATTAAGAAAAGCTCACATTTCAATGTTTCCACGACATCTCCAATGTGTTCGAGCGGGAATCATATTCCTTTCCGAATAAAAGGGAGATCCCCTAAAAACGTGACAAGCATACATGGTTCTGAAAGACGATGCCCTGAACAGAAGAAAGAGTAATAAATTGTGAAATCCGAGAAAAACATTTTTCTTCTCTTTGCAGTCGCGTCGAAGGGTGTCCCATTGTACCGCAGTTTCTCACGCACACGTGTCTGGCATGCTGAGAAAAACAGTAGTCGCTTCGTGCTCTGTTGCACAGACAGATGAGCCGCGCTTGGTCGAAAAGTTTCTACTGTTGTGCAACATGTGGCCGCACATCTTGACTTTCCACTGTTCGGAATGAAATCTGCACATTGGAAAGCCAGGGAGCGCGCATCGGATGTCAGGAAAGTTATTCTACCCCTCCCAACCTTTCACCTCAACACGTAATTTGTAAATGGAGACGCAAATTACGTTTTGTAAGGTTTATTATTTTGAAGGCAGCACAAGACATGATGGCGAAGTACCCTCAGGAAAGTTCTAAATCAAATGTGAAAGTGGTAGCACAATTACAGGTATCCTTTGGTAAACCGTTTTCGCAGCCTATGCGATTGCGCAACGTACCAAGTATCGCACATAGCTGTAGTTCATGTGTATAGCATAACGATCGTGCACTAAAACATGTTAGTTTAAGTCAATGTTTCACCGCAATGAACCATGCGGATTGCGCAGCTGAGCGTCCTTTTCCAAATGTGTGTGCAGGGCGTCATAAATATGTGTAGGGGGTGGGGTTGCAAAGGACAGGTTATGGTGTTCACCATTCCGTCTAATCCAAGGTCTTCCGCAATCCTATGGTTCCAGTGCAATGCTTTCGTTATCAAACAACACAGTCTAGGGAGAGGGGCGGGCAGGCGGTGTCCTTCGTTAAGAAGAAACATGATGCATTTCTCGTGCTAAGGTGGCCTTGAGGAAAGGCTAAGAGAAAAATATGATACAAAATATGTTTCAAGATGTCGAAAGCTCGCGTCTCATTCACTTGGTGCACGCCAAATTTACATGGGCGTTGCGAATGTAAGAAAAAGAAAAGAATGTTATGTCTTTACATCAACAGCATCACATTCTTGTCAGTTACGTCACGGTTAAGGACCATAAAATCACGTGTGTCTGATGACCGCAGTGGATACGCGAGTACGAGCCAGGGATATCTAGGTGTGAGTCACACTTGACCACATGTTCAATTCAATTCAAGTTTATTTAAGATCTGGAAGATGTTGAGTAAATTGACCAAATGTTAGCCTTTAAGGTCTATGTCTAGATTTCCCCACGCCACGTCCGCCTGCCAAGGTTCTGAGTTCAAAAACATTGGTCCCGGGTTCGTCTACCAAAGGTCCTGCCTTTCGCCGTGTCATCTTTCAAGCGATAGCTAACGAATCTTCGTATCTTTTTTGATACTTGTGCATAAATAATTACTGAGTAAAGCAAGCACGTGGTATGCTGTTCTAAGCGAACTGACGAATTGCGTTATAAGACACTATAAAAGGTGAGAACAATAAAAATAAATTTCACACGGTAATCGAAAGCAACCACGAGTAAAAATGAACAAGAATACGTGCAATACAAGAACAATGAAAAAGAAAAGAAACAGGAATAGTCAGTGGGATTTCTAAACAAGTGCGAATAACTGAACTTGCAGACAACATATGCACCACGCAAAAATGAAAACTAAGCCTGAACCATGGCACGGGACACGTACCGCAGCACCCCCTGGTGAGTATTCGCACCACTCGGACCTGGTATGGCCGAAGCAGGTCCACCTGCCACCAGGGCGCGTTCTCCAGTTTCGTCTCGGTGCAGAAGCGGTTCTCATGCAGCGTCGTCAGGTCGCCGTCGTTTGCGTTCTTCGAGTCGCCGCCCCTCACGGTGCTCGACTGGTTCGTGGGCTTGCCGTACGCCACGTTCACCGCTGCAATGAGACCAGCGTTTTCTCGCTTGATGTGCAGCAGCTACGGTTCGCATGTCGCGAGTGTGCAAGTGACACACTTTAGATGTTCCTTCCTTACGCAGGAGTTAAGGACGCTAACTCTTAACGGGCAATGTTGCCACCATTATTACCGAAGCGTTCTTTTGCTTGCAGCTGTTTTTATTTTTCCGTGAACTTTAATGCTAGTAATGTGGTTTTCTTTTATTTTTTGTGTTACTAGTACATATTCCGTAAGTTTGTGTGGTGTGTGACCGCCTCTTACCACCTTTCTATAATCAAATGATGCAGCTGAGGACTTTAGTAAATTGCTAATTACCTAGACATTATTTCTCTCACTATGACAGTCGAGGAGTAAAATGCACAGCCATATGGTACGTATTGGTGATGTGGCTGCTCTGAGTGGGAAAAAAAAGAAAGGGGGGGGGGGGGGGGAGGGGGAGAATCTACCACTAGTGGTACAAAGCTGAAATAAGAGTGAAGCTTGTCGCCAACCTAGCTTCTCAGGCTTCCCCTAGTTCAATAAGCCACGTGATTTGTCACATGACTAGCTATTACATGGTTGTGACGGGAATATGTCACCTAACTAGCTGTGACGTCACGATACGTGATCTGGATCATGCGCATGGGTTCAAATTGGTTTGGCAGGCAATGTGTGGATGTGACGTCCTACTCCTTTCCTGCCTCACCCTCACCTCCCTTTCCCACCCCTTGCCATAATACTATAGAGTACATCCCTATGCCATGCTTCGATTGATTGATTTGTGGGGTTTAACGTCCCAAAACCAGCTCTGATTATGAGAGACGCCGTATTGGAGGGCTCCGGAAATTTCGACCACCTGGGGTTCTTTACCGTGCACTGACATCGCACAGCACACGGGCCTCAACATTTCGCTTCCATCGAAATGCAGCCGCCGCGGCCCCCCCTCCTCCTTACCTCCACTTTCCCACCCTCTTGTTATATAACATATTGCATTGGTCTATGCTATGTTAGACGCTCTCGCCTCTTCATCTCCCTCCTCTTCACGCGCACCTCGCTTTCCCACCCCTTCCTATACCATACTGCACATGCATACGCTAAGCTTCTCCCTCTCTCCTCCTCCTTTCTTTCCTCCTCACTCTCAGTTTCCACTCCCGCCCCCCACCTCCACTGTACTACACAAGGCTATGCTACGCAATGAAACGCCTCTCAAATGAAGAAAGAAGTGCGCGCGCAAATGCACTTCGCTGAAGCGAAAGCGCACTCATTGACTGATGATAACAGTCTTATCCGACGAAACCCAAGTTAACCGAGCGCTTGAGGAGCTCCTATATATTAAATATCGCTTTCTTTACTGTCATTTCACTCGCCACATAAGCAATTGCATTAAGTGGTGTGCATTACCAGATTTCATGACCTACGTTTGCGTCGTGGCGACCGCAGCGGATCCCAAATGACCACAAATGTGTGGTCCTTGCAGCGACAGAATAAAGGTGCACGAACAGTGCTTTACATTTTCCTAGCAATGCTCTGCCCAATATGAACCGTCAAACATACGGCAGGAACGTTGGTTCTTCCTACAAGCGTTTTTCGGTTAGAAAAGAACGTGAAGCTTACAGTCATCATATTAATCTTCATTTTTCTGATTTTGTTTAAACATCGTTCTCGCTCTCCGTGCAAGGGCATTTTATTTATTTATTTTTAATCCCAGGTATTATGAGGCATAGTATAAACATTTCGTCACGTGCCTTTGTTTTCAGCATATCGAACAGTGAACCATGCATAGTAACAAGCTTACCACAGTATGGAAGGCCGCCGACCCACCGTCCTTGGTCTGAGCACGATCTCGTAGCTGAGCTGCGGGACAAACAGTACGGCGACTCAGTAACACTTACAACATCAAAACAACAATGGGGGACCCAACCAGGCCGCGAAATCCGGAATGAGAATGCCAAGCGCACGGAGCGGACATTCGCACAGTGCTTTCACTGTATGTATAGCCTGCGTCCACCAGCACTGCAAATGACTGTTTATGTTCCCCGTACTGACAGTGCAGCGTTTGCACTTGGCCACTAAATTATCGTTTCGCGCCTGGAATAGCTCGACAGCGTCACTGTTGCTTTTGCTGCTCGCAAAGATAGCAACAGCGTGAGACATAAAATAAAAGGAAATGAACAAAGAGAGAGAAAGGTGAAAAAGAATCGTGCAGATCCCACGCTCTGTGAGAATCGGCTTCATGCGAAGCAGACAGCGAGAAAATTGCCTATGACGCATTGCTGTGCATTTTGCGAAATGTTGCGAGTAGGATCAAGGTCTTTGCGCAAACCGGATCGGTACCCATTCATGAGCGTGCTTAACAAGAGCTAACCAGGAACGTCGACGGCACCGTGGCGACTGAATCGTAACTAATGGTATTATCTAACGTTATCCCTACGTTAGTCCAAAGCACAGGCGTCTTTTTTGTCGAATAAAAATGCACTGTACAGTGTGTTGATATGCTATCACAAGCGTCGTCCGTTGAAATACTCCTAAGAGATCGAGCAAACTTGCACGAAAGCATACCGAATGGTAGCAGAACATATATGTACTGCTATGATAGCGCTTATCGCACATTGCAAACGCAGTTCACGTTACACAAGCACCATCAATACAACTGCAAGTGCGATAGGTTTATTTACTCTACATACCGTGTGGAAAGAGCCGCCATATAGACTAGAGGTAGCATGCTCGCTTGGCCCCTCGAGGGTCTATGTTCGATATCCCCTGCCGCTTGATAAGCTGCATGCGTGTCTGTGGTCTACATTTTAATCGCAAGCGAGGACAAAGTGTTCCTTCATTGTTTTAAGAGCAAAGCTCTTGAGGCCGGCCGTCCAATGTGTGGGCCGATCCTGAAGCCAGTGCACCGTGTGAGACCTGCCTAAAGCTACGTGTGATTGCAGTATCGTTAATTCGTTAATCGTGACCTATATGACAAGTATGTTAACAATGTAAAAACCAGTCATTCACCTTCGTCATACATTTACGCACTGCATCCCAAATATTTCGGTATACACGATGATCGAGGCAATCAGGAGAGCCGATTAGATAGATAGATAGATAGATAGATAGATAGATAGATAGATAGATAGATAGATAGATAGATAGATAGATAGATAGATAGATAGATAGATAGATAGATAGATAGATAGATAGATAGATAGATAGATAGATAGATAGATAGATAGATAGATAGATAGATAGATAGATAGATAGATAGATAGATAGCCAAGAAATGCAAGCACAGCTCAAAATCAAATTACGAATTTCTTGGTGCGCGTTGTGCAGTAATATTTGGCTCACATGTAAACAGGAGCCTGAACGACTATTTGGCACCGCTTGCTGACTTTGTTCAACAAGTTTTGCAGGGCCTTTTCAATGGCTGTGACTAGAGGCTATTTCATGAAAAGCCGATACTGTCTAAGTACGAATATGGGTGTGACAACAAACTAGTGTATCGGAAAACAAAATGAACGCTATTGGCGCTACATAGAGAAAAAAGCTGAACAGTGAAACTATGTGTGATGAGATAGAGCGGCGGGATGCACTGAGAAGAATTGGAAGCCGAACTTACTATGCCAAGTGGTTGTGATGATGAAGCACGCATAATCCAAATGGTTGAAGACCCAACTTTTATTATTATTATTATTATTATTATTATTATTATTATTATTATTATTATTATTATTATTATTATTATTATTATTGGACGCATCTGTGCCCTGAAAAACAAGCGAGTTGTACTGCACGACAATAGCGGCGACAGCAATCATCAGTCGTTGATAAAACTGATCAGCGGCGAAATGCGTAGGCCTTTATACATGCGTCTTAGAACATTCTAGTTTTATCACTGGTGCTCGAGCAAGCTCTGGAACGTGCTCAAGCACACGCATCGTACACGCCAAGTATGGAGTATACGATCCATTGCATTAACGAATACAGCTCAAGTTAGTTCAAGCATGAAGTGCGCCGGACGACAACAGACGCGTCACTGTGTAAAAGGAAGTCGCCGTGAGGAAACCGGAACAATGACGATTTCTGGGGATTTACGTTCAAAAACCAGCTACGAATACGAGAGACGCCGTAGTGGAGGGCTCCGGAAATTTCGACCACCTGGGTTTCTTTAACGTGCACTGACATCGCACAGCACACGGGCCTCAACATTTCGCCTGCATAGAAATGCAGCCGCCGAGGCCGGGATTCGATCCCGCGACCTTCGGATCAGCTGCCGAGTGCCACAGCCACCAGACCGCCGAGGCGGGGGCGAAGAAACCGCAAAAAGAACGCGTCTCTGTATACACTGTCTGCAGTAATTATAAGAATTCACAATGTCAATTCACGAAAGCAAACAAAGAACTAATGAAACACAGATAGCTAACTGTAAGCGTAGTAACCGAATTCTGAAGCATCATCGAGAAGTAACCGATGTCATTTAATGATGGTGCGAGGTATGTATGGGCATGCATAACGTAACGTGTTACACAGTATTTCGCTTGCTTTTGAAGTGGTGATTCTGATCCTCGAATGCAAAGATTATAGAAGGTGTCTGAAAGAAATGACAGAGAGGACTACCTCGATAAAGTTTGTGAAACAAGCAATGGCGAGCTGACTAGCAAGGAGGTCCCGATGCAGCCTCTTGACTATGGGACCTCCTTCTGTATACTAAATGCCTGTAACTTTACCCAACTTTTAATAATAAAAATTGATTCTGATTCTGATTCTGAAGGACAGGATTTTGTAAAATATCCTGTTCATTCATTGATCAAAAGTTTGTATAAGACCGAGTCATCAGAAATATAAAAACGAAAATGCTTTGCACGCGTTCCCTCCAGCGGCGTCGATTATGCACGCCTCACCTAGGTTCCATATCGCAGGCTCCCATTCGTGAAACGAGCGGATTACCGTTATATAATCACGTTTAAATGTATTAGCAGGTGCAGCTTGTGCACTAACAACAGCATGCTTTAAGCTGCTCCTGTTTAAACGCTTAGATTTCTGTTATCATTCCCGATTAATGCAAGCCAAACACGCACGAAATGACACACAAAATACTTGTTGCAATGTTACCTGCTTGAGCAGCTAGGGACATATAATGCGATTAACATATGAGATCAAAAATTTCGTTAAGTATCTCGACAACTTTCCAGCGTCACGCGTTCTGCGTGATGCTTCAAACTGCGTCATGCTTCAAACTCCTGAGTGCCGGCGGCTCCCATCCCCAAAGCGTTATACACATAGCGTGTTGCAAATTAAAACGAGGCTTAGCCATAACTCAAGCGACTTTATGTGCTAGCTGAAGGAAGCTCCTGGTTCGGGCTTTTTTTTTTTTAAGCTTCAATTTATGAAAAGTGGCGCAGCGCAGTTGCTCTCGAAAACATGCGTTAACCAGGTCGAGCCTGGTTAGTGTCTCTGCATCTACTTTACGAATATGATCTCGCGTCAGGATATGAAGAGCCCGATAAGATAGAACAGCGGCACAGGGTCTCATCAGCGTTAATAAGCTTGTGTAAATATCCTCGGCACCTTCGAAAGGAGTTCTTGGGTCCACACTGTTAATGGAATTAATATTTTTTTCTTTCTCATCAAGAGTGACAGCATACTGAAAAATCAGGGTAGCAAACTTTCCATACGTTCCATAATCTATTGGGTACTTTCGTAACAAACCCCCTCGGCTTATTATCCATACAAAGTGTCTCTCGTACGATGACAGTTGCTGTCATTAGTCGCCTTCTAATTAAACGAACCTTCACAGGCCTAGTTTAGGCTATCCTGTGCAGCACGACTCTGGATCCTGTCAAGAAAGAAAACTTCCCAAAAACAAGTTCTACCGTGGACAGTATGCTGGGTCGGAGGAGGGAGATTTCGCCCTAATATCGCTTTCATTGCGCGCTGCTTGGCTGGTTCAGAGAAGGCGAGCACGTAGTCGCCTCAGTGATTGGACACGCGAGTTTGTACGTCACGCCAAGTGACAGTGTCGCTGAAAGTGATCGTCTTATATAATACGGCCCCAAAAAGCGGCCTTATGGCGCAGTAGCGCGCAAATGGGCAATATCTGCTTTCGCATTTCAGAACCTTCGAAAACCCGGAAACACCTGTTTATAGCTAAGATCGCAAGTGCTAAAGCATAATGCTCCAATTATAGGCTAAAAAGCTTTCGAGTTGTCCTTCAGGTGCATCAGCTGAAACAAAAGATATCTGGTAGGCGGCAAAGCCCAGTGCTCAATCCGGTAATAAGGAGAAAACATAACAGGCAACGTGGATACCACGTGATCGAAGAGCCTATACGCTAAGTACTAGGTTACTGACCAAATTTCGCATCAAGGAAACGTGTTTTCCGCGGCTGTCATTCGCGTGTGAATTAACTCTGCATGGATATTACTCAGAGATTGATACACGGCAGTGCGAGCGCGTAGCGGCTGGTAGAAGCAGCGCCACCTGTGGGATCCAGTGGAAGCAATTGTTGCTGCATTTTTGGTATAGCGCAAGGGCAGAGCGCTGAAAAAGCATGCATCACTGCTTCCGTTTGCATATCAACTGTTCTGTGGTTCCACGTAGTGCCAGCGGTGAACTCAATCCTAGCATGCAGCACGTGCGCACAGCCGATTCACTTCGGTCAGCATATTGTCACGTGGTCGTGACGATGGAGGACGTAGAATGCAGGCTGGTAACGATCAAACTTTTTTTATTGAGCGAACGCGTACCCAGAAAACAAAACTTCCACTTCAGAACAAGAGCGGCGAACGTGATCCTCGATCGTCGATAACAAGAACTGAGCAGTGGTGATAATTATTTCTGGGATTGTACGTTCCAAAACCTCGATATGATTGTGAGAGACGCCGTAGTGGAGGGGCTCCGGAAATTTCGACCACCTGGGGTTCTATAGCATGCACTGACACCCGCAGTACACGGGCCTCAACATTTCGCTTCCATGGACATGCAGCTGCGGCGGCCGGGATTCGATCCCGCGACCTTCAGATCACCAGGGAGATATGTATCGGCTTTTATACACGTGACACCGTGCATTCCTGGTGTTATCACTGATGTTCGCGTGCAGTAGGAAAAGAACTTAAATATACGCCTCGAGCGTATAGAGTTTGTAGAATGGTCGGCGCCATTCTAGAAGCAGCAAGCAGCGTGTCACTAGGCGCGGCCTGCGCGGAGCGACAACGCCCGTCAAGAGAGTCATAAAGGTGATCCCCGCTAAACAAACCAAAACACATGCACGAGTCGATATAAAAGAGCGGCGGTATTGGTGTGCCCC
This sequence comes from Hyalomma asiaticum, assembly GCA_013339685.2. Classification (NCBI taxonomy): domain Eukaryota; kingdom Metazoa; phylum Arthropoda; class Arachnida; order Ixodida; family Ixodidae; genus Hyalomma; species Hyalomma asiaticum. The sequence goes on along the minus strand of CM023489.1, from coordinate 8,143,878 downwards.
GCTGGCGCTACGTCAAACCACAGAACGGCTGATATGCGATTGCAAGCAGTAATCAGGTACTTTGAACGCTCTAGCCCTCATGCTACATCGCAGTGCAACAACTTCCACTCGCTCCCACGGACAGCCACGCTAGTACGAGCAGCCACGTGCTCGGACTGTCAAGTTTCAATCCACGGGTACTGTACACGCCTCGGTAAAAGAATGGAATGAAACGCAAGACCTAAAGAACAGCTTTGAAGATGTTAGCTATTTCTCTTGTTCTGCAGATGAATTAATTGTGACGACGAATTGGATCTTACGAATTCACAATCTGATTGCTGATTTGAACTCGTGGACACTGGTAAGTTGCGCCTATCAGTTTTATGTGCGGCATCCCCCTCGTGCAGAAACAACCACCTTTCTTTCGTCTCACGTAAATATGGCACGTATTAAAACTGTGATCGCGTACGGCAGCACAAAGAAGCCGCATGCTCACAGATGACCTTGTTCGGTCCCAGTCCTTGCAAAGGCAGATAGTTCGCGAGCAAAAGAAAACGTTTTACCTGATGCGCCGACGCCGAATGGCCATGTTTCAGCTTCTAATTATAAGCACCTTAAATCTAGAAAGGGTGTTTAGTTATACCCAGCATGTCATTAGAGACAGATTTAATTTAGGAAGACTTCACCGACGAGAACTTACCCGAACAATTCATATCCCGGATCACAGGTGTAGGTGGCCACTGTGCCCGGAGAAAGCTCGCCATTTGTGAAGCTTACTGTGGCGTATAAAGGAACGGCCGGGGGTGGACAGGATACCGCTGCAAAAGGAAAAAAATAATATGAACAATTATGAGGGTAGTCTACAACCACCATAATATCAGCTATTCGCGCTGATGTAGAACACAAACATCTGCATTACACGAACACGCAAAAAATACGTTGCGAAAGGTCACCCCAATTTGAAATAATCAAAACACTGAGTTTGCTGAGTTCGTTCTTCAGAAAACACCAAACAGCGCCCAACAACACGGAACAAGGAACACCTTTCCAACTGTTACCTCTTGCGTTGGCAAGGCCAGCCGGTACTTGCTTCTGATGAAATACACACTTGGGATACTAAGTCAAAACCATCTGCATTGCTGCGATTTATATCACTCTTATTATCCCACTACGTCGCACGTTGCCGTTACCGTTGCATGACTCGTCGACTTGAAATGCTTCGTGTTGCTTCGTGACTGGATATACCAGTCATTGCCAAATATACCACTCCATTCTTTAAGAAACAAAGAATACTGACAAGAAAGGGCATTCCATTCCTCCTTTTTAGCTGAACAGACACCAACTTCTTTTCTAACGCGACATCAGAGCGAGTCTCCCATGAACACACACACAAACATTTAATCCAGAACCGACAGCAGTGAATACAGAAGTAGTTTCTTTGTGCCCACAATTCCACGCATCATTTTCCAGTAAAAGGCAACAGCGGTGCAGCTACGGTTGTTCATTACAGCAACAAAGAAACAAAGGCGCCAAGATTAGCTCATGCGCATCATGACCCTTCCCTCGCATGGGGTCATTGTCGTGCCTGGACAATCAGTGCCCGCAGGTGTCCTCGCCGAAAAGAGCGTTCACCTGTGCGGACCCAGTGGGTAATCCACTCCGCCTCCTTCGCGCCGAGGTCAGCTCTAGACTACGTGGCATTGGCGTCAGGGCCATTCGAGTGATTGCCTCGCAGTCCATTTGGGGCCAGAGGTCACGGCGTCCTTCTTGATGATGTCATCTCGACTGTCGGACTTGTGGCATACCTTTCGACGCAGACCCCTCAGTCGTCTCTTCGCCCGGGAATGTAAACAATGTGTAGCTATAGAGAATCGTAGTAAATCTTGTTGCAGAGTTCAATAACGAGTTTGGTGGAGTACATGCGTTGCCAAAGGAATTCGGGTCACTGAACCAAAACTATGAATGAAGTGATTGTGACCATCCCCTCCCCTGTCTCTGATGTGGCTATGATCCTGTTATAGTACCGAATAATTACATTAGCCATCACAGCCAGGATACTGGTGAACTTGACGTAATGGTTGCGATGCAGTTTGTCGTTTGACTAATTCATGAAGTGCCCTGCCAACAAAGAGACCTGTGCAACCCAGCACACTTAGCCATGCTCAGCCATTTAGCTTGACTCCCCTAATCTCTAAATTATCCGTGCGGAAAGCAAGGTAGGTGTTCACAAGCTTAAAAGTACACATTAATTCGTGAATTCAGGAGTTGGCTAAACGGATAAGAACACTATCCTGCTTTTTTTTTTTTTTGCACCGATATGTACGAGTTATTTTTAGTCAATCCTTAAATGTTCTGCAAGAGGCTGCATTCAAAAGTTACAGATGTGAAGTGTGCTACACAGAAATAGAGGTTCAGGTGGGGTCGCTGCCGGCCAAGTCGGCCACACCAAATCCACAAGTAACAAAATTCGCATATAACCTTCGGTGTGCGAGACTCCATCACGCCAGGCTACCAAACCTACCGGAGTCGACATACCGTCCACATCATAAGTCCTCCCTGGACTCTGTGAGTGAAATGGATTTGCACAATTATGTTTGATGCGCTTCCGATGACGCTGGGCAAACGTACGCAACAGAAAAACATCATCACTACCACAACTATTAGATACAACGCTGCTTTTATTTCGCTATGATCCATATTTCTGCCTTGGCCTGAATTCACATCGTCTCTATTTCTCTTAGCATGCGATTGCGAGCATATAAACCAATTCCACCTATATCAGTGGCCATATTTCATTACGTAGAAAGGTGAGATAAATAGGATCGTCATCGTCGTCGTCGTCGTCGTCATCATTATCATTATTATTATCCCAATCTATGTCCACTGCCGGATGAAGGCCTGTCTCAACAAGTCTCAGTTCTGACCTGTGCTCTGCGAGCGGATTCCGCTTTATACACGCAAAATATTTCATTCCATCCCCGCATCATAGCAGTATCAAGCGCTAACTGTCATTATGTCCCCAAGTGCCGGCGGTAGGAACGCAGTAACTGACTGTGACCAAGTGCCAGCGGCAGGGGCGTTACCTCCGACTGAGCATATATGCGTTCAAACTACTCGGCGTATACGTTCGTATCACGACGTCATGGCGATTTCGCGTTACTTGCGTTCTGATGCGGCTAGATCTCAATGGGCCAAAGAGTTTCGGACGCCCGGCTGTCCAACGGTTTGCCTCTGTGCGAGGTCAGCGTGCGTGAGCACGCCATTGCGAAAACGTGGTTTGTTCTCCTTGCTTCTCCAACATAACCGACCTCACTGAGTATCCAAATGATACAGATCGACGTGAAGCAGGTCCGGCTAGCTGATGAAATATTCATCTCACAAATACAGCATCTCCGCTTTCGTACTTCCATCGAATCGCGCAGTGAACGCCCGTGATCAAGCTGAAGCGGAGAAAAAGAAAATGATCCTCTTACTGTCGAGCATGTGGGTGCTCATACAATCACGGGATAGTATGGAAACGAAACTAAGGGGAAGGACTGGACACTAAGAAGAGGGCTATCAGTGCGTAAAAAATTTAAAAAGAGAGAGAGAGAGACAGAGTAGAAGACAAAAACACAATACGTAACAGCAAATGTTATCTCACTCTTCTGAGTTCCTTTTTGTACGGTGTCCCGGAACAATGCCAGCACCTTAGGGACAGTAGAAAGGAAACGAAACAGAAATATAAACAGCGCGCATTTTTGACTTCGCGCGCGTGTGCAATGCCTGGGCACAGGCCGCGAGAAATATCTGCATAAGAACAGGCCCGGCTTGCTCTGAGGACAAAAGGCAAAACAAAAAACAACGTGCGGTCAGTGCGCGGGTCGGCCAAAGAATTCAATATGCGCGTTTACCCAGCGCATACTATTTGTTTCCTTCTTTTCCTTCTTTTTCTCCTTCTCATCCTCCTCCTTTCATTTTGTTGCAGTTCCTCGTTCTCAGAACTTTGGTCCCATGCTCAGAAAGGCCCGAGTGCGCTTCGCAAACGAAACGATTCCCAAGAGCCGGACCCGAGGTTTATCCGAGATATGTGGAAAGTCAAAAACACAAGGTTCATCTTGATGCAAATGTGAGCTCTAAAATGGCTCAGCCAACTTTGAACTTTGGCGTAAATTCGCTCCTTTCTGTCGAAGCAGTGGACAGGAAACGGGAGGGTCGGAAAGCAAAAATTATGAGCAAACAATGTTACCATAATAGCTGCATTGAACTGCCCGAAAATAGAGCTGCATCGAGGAGAAAAGCAATTAGAAAGGTAGAAACATGAAAACGGTATGTTCGGCATGGCTGTGCTGGTATTGCTAAGGTAATTTTGTTTCAACAGTGCGCTCAGGCGTTGAAACTCTGTTGTTATAGTTGACACCAAAGGACACAGACAGACAGTCAATCGACTAACGCGCATCCTTTACGGGAACAAAGGACGTGCCGTATACGGCCACGATGGGATGACGGCATTCGAAGCTGAGTTTGAACATATTGTGCCTCGACACACTTCTAATAATTTCTGGGGTTCTACGTGGCAGAAACGACGATATAATTATGCTACATCATGTCGGGGGAGGGGAGGGGGGATGCGTAGCACCCTAGATACGCGCTAGACGGAAGGTTCCAGAGCAAAATCCATTTATTTGTGGCAGCTATCGTTCTTATAGCCACCCACCAAATCATGTGACCTAGTGCAAGCAGGTGTAACTGAGTGCAAATATAAACAAACGCCATCTTCAACCGCAAGTAGGTATGCGCGTGCACTGATAGCGCAATCCGCTTTGCAACAAATCATGAGGCACGCCAGGGAACTTCGACCACTTGGGGTCCTTTAACGTTCGCCTAAATCTAAGTACACGGGCCATTAAACATATCGCTTCCACTGAAGTGCGACCTCCGAGGCCGGGGTCGAAGTGGCGTCTTCCAGGTCAGCAACCCAGCACCATATCAATATACAACTGCTGCGGCGGTATCGATATTGGCTCCCCCACATTACAGCCATGCAGGAAAGTGGCCAATGAGTCCTGACCAATTTCACGAAGTCGAATAACGATTATGAAAGCGAAGATTAGTGTCCACCCATTTGTAACGCAATATTATACAGAAATTCATACCGATTTCTTTGAAATGAGAGTTCCTTAGTAGATGATCTAACAAAATCATCCTGGTCGAACCAGGGACCAACGCATGCCCGGGGAGGTCGCTTTATATAGAACAGGACCAACCTTTCTCGTGAACTAAGGAGCTTTCGTTTCTGAGGGACACTTACGGATTTGCTTGTAGCCTTGTACTACAAATCGGTGGATTTTTTTTTTTTTTTCATATAGCCATGCGAGATACTTTCATTTCAGCAGTGCGCGCCGATGGCGAGACCAGGTGGATAGCTTTTACGAAACGAGATCGTTGTGAATTCTGTCTTTCACTATTGTTTCCACCCAAAGGTAATTAGTCAAAAGACAGAGCCGTTTCCCAATTTCGAGATTGCTCTGATGGAGTTCTAAATTAACGAACAAGGGAAAAGCGTCACCCTACTTTGGATTCTCTCATCTCCTTTTATCCTATGTCTCACGTTGCTGTTGTTGCCTGCCACGAGACTAAAGAAAATAGCGTGAAGCGCAGAACAAACAACCAAAGAGACAAAGGCGGCATAGGAAGCCGTTGCGAAATTTCGCCGAGTGCTTCTTCCACGGTTGGCGAGCTGTCCGCCTACTTTTTCCGGGCCGCTTCGAAGGCGCGAAGACCCGGCAACGAGGGAGGCGCTCGTCTCTTTGGCTTCGGTGACGGCTGACGTCAAGGTTAACGCACTCTCCGGAGCGTCGACTTTTTTACTCTCGGAGACGCGACCGCAAAGGGACAGCTGTCTTGCCGCAGTCGTTGCTGGACTCGTAAGGGCACCTCCTGGGTGCTTGTTTCTTCCACTCTGCTCGGTTCGCTAAGAGTTTTGCAGTGTTCATCCTTGCATTCTTCACTACGTTCGTTGAAAATTTTATGCGCGCTTCTGCTTCAACCACAGCGTCACGCAGCAGAGACTGTCCTCGTCAACCACGACGTCTAACGTGACGTCGTAATGCAGCGCTTAGAGCTAAGGCGTAACATTAGTTGCTACCTTTGTGATGGTGACGGTGTCGCAGGAGGGGTTAGCCTGTCGTTGACTTCACACAGTCGCCATGTGTGTTTGTGTGTGCACAGCACTGCTGTTTCCTGCATAAGATTCGCTGCCACCTGTCAATTTATCCTCGCACGTACGAAGAGCCCGCGTGACGCGAACCACGCTGTTCGTCGTTCTTGCAAAGACGTATAACGTGAACCTATATATGCACAAATCGAGCCGGTAAATCTTTCTTTTTTTTTATGCGAGTTATCAAAAAAAGTAAAAGATCGGCTCGGTCTCACACCCTCCATAACACTTAAAGACGAGTGCTGTATTAATTTAGTAATGCACTAAGTTATACATTAAGATTTTCATTAGGTTATGCATTGCCGATGGCACAATACTTTCGTTTCATGTAAAATTACGTAGACCGCAGGCATAAACAGGCTTAGGCGCGGTGTATCCAGTAGTGCCTGTATGTGCTCGTCATCAATCTGTCATTCGCAGCATAGTGGAGCGCATTAATTAATGTCGCCGCGCTCAAGTGCACATGTCGCGGGCTGCTTTTTTTTTTTAAATCTCGCACTTTCTTAGAATCTAGAAAATAAAATGCAACCACCGTACCTATTATTACGAAAATACATTATCCGTACACCGATTAACATTCTCTAGGACTTTTCCAGTGAACGTTCTGCGTTTAAAAGGGAAGTTGAAATGCTGGTTAATCAATAGAAATGAATCTGAGCATATTTCTCAAAAAAATACTCTAAGATGGTAAAGTCGAGAGTAAGTAATACCAAGGGGCCTGGATTCTCGTAAAGCGCACGCAGATTTAAAAAAAATCCACAGCGCAAGTTAGTAACTGAAACACCCTCTATAAACATATTGTCACAACGATATGAGGGAAGGAATTCGTGGCGCTTGCGAAGACAAGTCGGCATGTCGAAATGGTGGCCCTGGCGACATTCCCTGTTCGACAATTTCATAACTTCAAGCCTCCATTCTCACCTGAACTCGAGAACTCTCTAAAAACGCACTCGTGCTTATTTTCCCAGCGCAAGGGCATGTGATACACAGACAGGAGCGAGACGGTGCTTCCGTACACGCACTTCACAACAGGTGCTGCGCGTTTGTTAACAAGATTCTATTGATACACCGCACAACTCAAAGACAAACACCATGAAGCACCCAACATTTTGTCAAATGAACAAGCTCCAGCAAGTAGCAAGAGCACAACCGAAGCTTCTGTAACACGGCAGGTCTATACCGTGTTCCCCGTAACGTTAACAACCGCGGGCTTCATGTTTACCTCACTTCAAGAGTGGCCTAGCACTGCCGTGGGTCAACAAATGACCGCGGCCACTTCGCGCTCTGGCGACAGCGCGTACGGCGTAACGTGGTTTGTCACGGGCTCGACCCGAGCACGGCTTGCTGGCTATGCGCCCACTTAACAGCGCTGCAGTTAACAAGGTTACCACCGAAAGCCATTGCAGCAACGCGTCTAGCACACTGCCTCGCATTCTTCTTCGTTAAGTTCAGCACACGCGGGGAACGAGCTCGTGATCCCCTAGCCTCGCTTTCAAGAGCAAAGACACCCCCGTTAACCCCCCGTACTTTACTAAGCCTTTTAGATGCGAGCCTAGCACGCACAGCCAAAGCCTGACCTGCAAGGGGTGCGTACAATGGAGAGCCGAGCTCTTCGACACAACATCACTCGAGGAATCTCGGTACCGCACGAACGAAGGAACGCGACACAAAAGATGCTTGCACTCTTGGTAGGAGGACAAAAACGCGCCTGCCCGTGCAGCAGTCCTTTTGCGTGTCAGCACGGTTGTGTCATCCCTCGCTCGCATTGTGGTCGGCCAAGTGAAAGGGGTACGACTCACGGCTGGAGGGATGGCGCTGCTCCGGATGCTTTAGTCCAGGGTCTGCCTCGGGATGCTCCTCGCGAGAGATGATGCAACGCGCTAAATGATGCTGCCGCCGAATCTCTCACCATGTGCTTGCACAATAGATCGAGCAGCAGCAGTGCTGCAACGTCTGACAGCCAATTAGCGCAGGCTTGCATGTGCGTGCGTTAGTGTGATCCGTAAGAGGGAAAAAATTGGGGGAAAAAAAAAGGGGTGGGGGGTGGGGGGGCAGGCGCATGAGAACGCGCGCATTTACGTCGATCTTATCTTTCCAGAGGGCAGGAAAATTAACGCAGATATTTGACCACACGAGAATTAAGGAGCACACAGCAGCGAACGAAAGATGGTGGTTTAGTAATGAGATTGACACCACGGTTCCTGTTTTACACCATTATCATTTCTTTTTTTTTAGCAGAGGATGGCGTCTTGTTCTAACGCTACTTCATTTCTGTTGGACTGGCAACGCGTAGCGAATATAATATAGCTTCAAACAACCAAAACAAAAGACAAAACTGCAGGCACAGGAGAGATTTGCCGGCTTTTGGCGAGCCCACAAAAATAAAGAAAAAGACAAGAAAATGTAAAAATGAAGGGTCTAAGCGCCGTCGCTATACAGTGCAACTCAAGCGTAGGTGTGAAGGCAAGACTTGTGAAGGCAAGACTTATGCTATGTTGTCTTGGGTTGGAATCCCAAGACAACATAGCATAACGGCATCATCATTTTTGTGCTTGAACCCGTTACTTGTTTTTTGAAACAGTTCTCAGAAATGTAAAACAACTTATCTGCTGGCACCGCGCGACTCTAAGAGCTTTTATTTCAGTTGTTTGGCTATTCGGTATATTAAGCGTAGCCTCGACAGAGCCTAAGACGTAAAAGAAGCACCGCCCGCGTTGCCACGCATTTCGCACCGGTCCGCAGTGAGAGGACTGGCGAGGGCCGGTGGCGAGGAGAGCGAGGCCAAGGGAGCACCTGCGATGGAGGGCATCTCAGCAGCAGTCCCTACCCGACGGCGAAGTAGAGAGCACGGCGAAGTGAGGCACACCATTCTAATCCTAGACCAACCAAATTCTTTTGGATTACTACTTCAATCTGGGCCCGTCGAATTCATTCCTCGCATTTCAATCTCCAAGTCTAAGAAATAATGAACAAAACCTTCCGCCAGACTTCCATCTTTGTCAATGATAGAAACTTTTGGCAATAAACGAAGGAAGGAACCCAAAAGGCAGTCGTTGTCACGACAAACTCTGCTCTATTAAGAAATGCATCAGAACTCCAGGAAACCGCCGTTGTTAGGCAGTTTTGGCAGGAGGTCACGGGATCGAATCCTGCGACCTAAATCTAACTACAAGAGCCTAAATCAATCTACACGGGAGTGTTTTTTTTTTTTGTTTACACATTCACGCACACACCCGTGTAGTTAGATTCAGGCGCACGTTAAAAAACAGCAACTAGTCAAGATTACTCGTGAGCCCTCCATTACGGTGCGTCCCTCATCATAATAGCTGGTTTTGCACGTAAATGACTCCCCATCAACTATTACATTTATTACTACTACTATTATTAGCTCTGGGAGCCACAACAGAGCGCGTCCGTGATACCAGACCTGAATCTCTTGCCCTTTCACAGACCGCTTCTTTTGTGCACTCATTATGTAAATACATACTTCAATGATGAACCCTTGGCAACAGGTTAAATATGTGATAACAGGATCACCTTGAAAAGCAAAAAGAGACTGCGTGCCAATCCACCCTGTAAAGGCTGTTGGAAAGCGAAGCTTTGTACGCCAGCCTCATAGCGAATGCGCCGCCACTTGATTTCACATGCTACAATGTAACTTTAACCACGGCCTTTATTTCGTTTCACTTCACAACGATACTCGCGACTGGTGTGATGCACACTCAGATATTCAGCTTCCACTTCAGTTATATTCTTTGCCAAGGTTAAATCAATGCACGATCCACAAGTGGTCGTTGGGTGTTTTGCATTGGTGAAGCACATGAGTGCAAACTCTTCCAAGAAGAAATGGGTGAGTTTGCGGTTTCGAAATCTCCACGTTAAAGTGCCCAACAATGATCATGGGTGTAGTGTCGTCCAGCACCAATGAAGTGTGCTTGCATGAAACTTTCGTTGACAGCTTTATATGTAGACTGCGAAAATGGCTGTTGAGCGAGACGGTTTCGTGATTTATGCCGAGCATTGTGTTCACGCTCTTCTTCTGCCGACGAGACTTGCGATGCGGGCTTGTTGGTGGTTCATATTAAACGCTTTGATGTAGCGCAAAAAATGACACACGGACACAAGAAGGCACATATGCGCTGTGTGGTGTCCACATGTGCCTTCTTGTGTTCGTGGCTCGTTTTCTGCGCTACATCAAAGCTTCTTCTGCCATCTTTACTTTTCGTGGCCTACCCATGCTAGGGTAGTCTAGGAATGAACTGAAGCAGTTGCTAGACCGGAAGGGTTTCGAATGACGTTCACCCCTCTTTCGAGGCAGCTGCAATCTAACCTCACAGCTCCGCAACAGCTGTAATCTAATCTTAGGGACGCGTTTGCTTTCGCGTTTCGTGTGGATCGTTTTTTGTACACAATGGTCGCGAGAGACCCGTAGCTAGTAGAGGTAGAAAGCTTCGGCCCGCAATAATACTGTATGTGTAATTTGTACATTTTTGCTCAATCTGCGCGTATCGCATATTAGAAGGACCGCGGCAATTTCCTCTTTCTAACGGGGTTCACTTCGCTCGGCTAGCTTCCGGCTATCTCCACACTTCCTGTCACGTGGGCCTCTCCACAAAAGGCACACCCGGCGGCCAGCTCACACCCCGACCGCTATCTGCGGCTAGGCCATTATTCCGTCGTATAACTTCCGTTGTCCTCAAGGCTTGAACGGCGCTTTCTAACGAGCACCGTTCGAGCGACAACGGCTGCAAGCCGAGAGGCCATGGGGTCGCTTCTAAGAACAAAACGCGTAACAATGCACCGCTCAGCTTCGTGAACTGGCAGAGAACGAACTGCTATAGAGTGCGTGGGCCACGGATGCCCGCATAATTATACGCTGAAACAGTGCAGTGACGGGCGGGTCGGGTTAACTGCACAGGTAGTGTTGAGAGCACGTACGAACCAACCACGCAGCTATCGCATTTCTGCGACGCATTCTCGTTCGCACATGTGTAGCTCGCCATTCGCGTCGTTCCCTTTACTCCTGTAATAATGATACCGCTGTGCCTTCCAGCTGGAATGTGTCTCACGCTGTGTCGCCCCAATGAAACAAAAATAATGCGGAACACGAGCATTATCTGTCATGGCAGCTCATAAAGAGTCGGCGTCAGGTGACATTACGTTTGAGTGCGCCTTGACATGTGGCTCTCGCTGTATAAGACGCTACAACGAGCTAACGGGATCGAATAAAAAGGGACACCGCACCAATACCGATAGACAAAGGGCTTTTCATTGCTGGAAGTGGAACGTGTCTAAGTCTCCGAACACAGAAAACAACTGTGCGACCGGGAATACAAATCGCAACCCGTTAGCGTATATAACAAAAGACACTGAAATATTTATAAGCACCACAACTGAAAGCTTGGCGATGTAAGCGGCATGAAACCAATTTGTATACACGCTACCGTAAATAGCGTCAAAAACAGCGTATTTTCGATGTGAATGATTCGTTAACTGTAGCGCTTATTTATCGTTCCACAGTGTTGTTGTTTGTTGTTGTTATGTGGGGTTTAACGTTCCAAAACCGCGATATGATTATGAGAGACGCCGTAGTGGAAAGCTCCGGAAATTTCGACCCACCTGGGGTTCTTCAACACGCACTGACATCGCACAGCACACGGGCCTCGGCATTTCGCCCCCATCGAAATGCAGCCGCCGCGGCCGGGATTCGATCCCGCGACCCTCGGACAGGAAGGAGAGAGCGGAGCTGGCTATACAGTCAAGGTTTCAAGCCCCGAATGAGAGTGTCACCACGTATACGGAAGACATGGCTCGACTGTTCAGACGTGCTGATGCCTCAATGGCCGAAGACCAGAAGGTCAGACATCTGATGCGGGGGTGAAGCAAGAAATATTTGCTGGCCTTATTAGAAATCCACCCGCAACTCTTACGGACTTCCTCGCTGAAGCAACAACGATGGAAAGGGCTCTTCGACAGCGTGCCCGACAGTACAACCGCAACGTCATGGAATTTTCGAGCGGCCCATTTCAGATGACTACGGGAAACAACACCGACGACTTGCGCGAATTCATCAGGGCTGTGATACGTGAGGAGCTCCAGAAAATTCAGGGCACCGACGCGGCGACAACGCGAATTTCCGTAGCGGAGATGGTGCGCGACGAGGTCCGTCAAGCGGTTCAACCTCCGTGCTACGATGTACCCCAGCACTACGAGGTACCCCAGCATTACGACGCACCACAGTGTTACGAGGTACCGCAACAGCAGGAGCCGATTCGAGTGACTTATGCGGAAGCCGCGCGAAGACCAGCGCTGTACGCCGCCTCGAACGTCGTGCGTCCCTTCGTCCGAACAGAACCACCGTCCAGGCGTCGCAGTCCCCCCTACGTCGAGGCGTCGAGGCCCAGGAAATCCGACATTTGGCGGGCTCCAGACTTCAGGCCCCTCTGCTACCATTGCGGGGAAGCTGGACACATCTACAGAATGTGCCCGTACCGACGCGTGGGTCTTCGGGGATTCGCTCCAAATGCACCTCGCCCACGACCTGGTGAACGACCTTCCGAAATAGAAAACTTCATCGCCAGTCGTGACAATTCATTCGATCAGCGTAGGCATGAACCCCGTTCCGCATCACCCGCTCGATACCGATCACCAAGTCCCGTGTTTCCTCGAGACACCCGTAGACATCGTTCGCCCAGCCCTGCAAACCCGGGAAACTAACTTCAGCGTCCTCCGGAGGTGGGGCCGCTGACACTGACGCCATCGAATATCCTCCCTTACGACGACAGCGACGACAGCGACGAGAACACGCCGACGTCCATACACACGCGGGTGATGAAAGGCGAGTGGTAACGTCGGACATACTGGTTTCCGTGGACGACGAAGAAGTCACAGCTTTGATTGATACTGGCGCGGACAGCTCGGTCATGAGCCGAGATCTTGCGACGAAGTTAAAGAAAGTGTACTCGCAGTGGACTGGAACGCAGGTTCGTACAGCAGGAGGACACCTGCTCACCCCCGTGGGAAGATGCACTGCTAGAGTAAATATTCGCGGGTATACCTACATCGGCGTCTTCATTATTCTGCCCAGTTGTTCACGAGACCTGATACTCGGCATGGACTTTCTGCAGGCGAATGGAGCGATAATTGACTTGGAGAAGCCGAGGGTGACGTTTTCTACTGCGAAAGCCATAGCGAGTGACGCTGGCGCCGAGGATAGCACTGAGAATGCCTTGCGCATTGTTGCTGACAGCGTTACGATACCGCCAAGAAGCAGCGTACTCACTCTCGTAACGTGCGACACACTCGATGGTTGTGAGGGCGTCGCCGAGGCAAACATTTCGTTGCTGCTTGAGCGGAACCTTTGCATCGCGCGGGGCGTCGTTCAGATTCGGAATAGACGCTCATTAGTGCTGCTGACAAATTTTAGCAACGAGTATCAGCACGTACCCCAAGGCACAGCAGTCGCTTTTCTCCATGAACTTGCTGCTTTTGCTGATGTCAGCTCCTTAGAAACCGCTGAACCAAACGTACCGAAAGCGTCAGCCTGACCGATCGCGTACAGATAAATCCCGGTTTACTGGAACAACAGAAGAAGCAGCTCCTAGACCTCATCAACGACTTTTCCGACTGCTTCTCTACGGAGTCTAAAGTTCGGCAAACCCCTATAGCGAAACATCGAATCCTTACCGAGGAGGCCGCACGCCCCGTTCGCCAGCATCCATACCGCGTTTCGGCTACGGAGAGAGAGGTCATCAAGCGCCAGGTCCAAGACATGATCAAGGATGACGTGATTCAGCCGTCTGCAAGTCCATGGGCGTCACCCGTTGTTTTAGTTAAGAAAAAAGACAATACACTGCGCTTCTGTGTAGACTACAGAAAGCTTAACAGTATAACGAAGCGTGACGTTTATCCACTGCCAAGAATCGACGACGCTCTAGACCGCCTACGCCACGCCCAATTTTTTACATCGTTGGATCTCAAGTCAGGGTACTGGCAGATTGAAGTTGATGAGCGCGACCGCGAAAAGACGGCATTTGTGACCCCTGATGGACTGTATGAATTCAAGGTCCTTCCTTTCGGCCTGTGTTCCGCACCTGCCACATTTCAACGTATGATGGACACTGTTCTCTCTGGGTTGAAATGGCAGACCTGCTTGGTGTACTTAGACGACGTTGTGGTCTTTTCAAGAACGTTTGAAGAACATCTCGAACGGCTCAAGAACGTCCTCGTCGCAATCAGCCGAGCAAATCTCACTATTAAGCCTGAAAAATGTCATTTCGGTTTTCAGGAGCTAAAGTTTCTCGGACACGTAGTCAGTCCCCAGGGCGTTCGGCCAGACCCTGACAAGGTAGCTGCCGTCGCAGAGTTTCCACGTCCCGCGGACAAGAAGGCCGTACAGCGGTTCTTGGGTCTCTGTGCTTATTATCGCCGCTTTGTCCAGGGCTTTTCAAAGCTTGCCGAACCATTAACACGATTAACGCGTCAAGATACACCTTTCGTGTGGACCAAAGACCAACAGGAAGCCTTTGAAGAATTGCGAAACCGAATGCAGACAGCTCCTGTACTCGCACATTTCGACGACGAGGCTGACACAGAAATCCACACTGACGCGAGTAACGTGGGGCTTGGTGCTGTGCTCATTCAGTGGCAAGACGGTGCCGAACGCGTCGTAGCCTATGCGAGCCGCACCCTGACAAAGGCGGAGGGCAACTATTCCACGACCGAAAAGGAGTGTCTGGCAGTCATTTGGGCCATTGGCAAGTTCCGACCCTACCTCTACGGCAGGCCTTTTCGCGTAGTCAGTGACCACCACTCACTTTGCTGGCTCGCGAACCTTAGGGACCCTTCTGGCCGCCTCGCTCGCTGGAGCCTCCGTCTTCAGGAGTACGACGTCACAGTTGTGTACCGCTCCGGCCAGAAGCACGGTGATGCTGACTGTCTCTCACGTGCGCCCCTACCGCTGAAGACCAGCGACTTACAAGAAGATTTCCCGTTTCTCGGCATAGTCGACTTTGTAGAGATGGCTGATCTCCAACGTGCAAACATTTCGTTGCTGCTTGAGCGGAACCTTTGCATCGCGCGGGGCGTCGTTCAGATTCGGAATAGACGCTCATTAGTGCTGCTGACAAATTTTAGCAACGAGTATCAGCACGTACCCCAAGGCACAGCAGTCGCTTTTCTCCATGAACTTGCTGCTTTTGCTGATGTCAGCTCCTTAGAAACCGCTGAACCAAACGTACCGAAAAGCGTCAGCCTGACCGATCGCGTACAGATAAATCCCGGTTTACTGGAACAACAGAAGAAGCAGCTCCTAGACCTCATCAACGACTTTTCCGACTGCTTCTCTACGGAGTCTAAAGTTCGGCAAACCCCTATAGCGAAACATCGAATCCTTACCGAGGAGGCCGCACGCCCCGTTCGCCAGCATCCATACCGCGTTTCGGCTACGGAGAGAGAGGTCATCAAGCGCCAGGTCCAAGACATGATCAAGGATGACGTGATTCAGCCGTCTGCAAGTCCATGGGCGTCACCCGTTGTTTTAGTTAAGAAAAAAGACAATACACTGCGCTTCTGTGTAGACTACAGAAAGCTTAACAGTATAACGAAGCGTGACGTTTATCCACTGCCAAGAATCGACGACGCTCTAGACCGCCTACGCCACGCCCAATTTTTTACATCGTTGGATCTCAAGTCAGGGTACTGGCAGATTGAAGTTGATGAGCGCGACCGCGAAAAGACGGCATTTGTGACCCCTGATGGACTGTATGAATTCAAGGTCCTTCCTTTCGGCCTGTGTTCCGCACCTGCCACATTTCAACGTATGATGGACACTGTTCTCTCTGGGTTGAAATGGCAGACCTGCTTGGTGTACTTAGACGACGTTGTGGTCTTTTCAAGAACGTTTGAAGAACATCTCGAACGGCTCAAGAACGTCCTCGTCGCAATCAGCCGAGCAAATCTCACTATTAAGCCTGAAAAATGTCATTTCGGTTTTCAGGAGCTAAAGTTTCTCGGACACGTAGTCAGTCCCCAGGGCGTTCGGCCAGACCCTGACAAGGTAGCTGCCGTCGCAGAGTTTCCACGTCCCGCGGACAAGAAGGCCGTACAGCGGTTCTTGGGTCTCTGTGCTTATTATCGCCGCTTTGTCCAGGGCTTTTCAAAGCTTGCCGAACCATTAACACGATTAACGCGTCAAGATACACCTTTCGTGTGGACCAAAGACCAACAGGAAGCCTTTGAAGAATTGCGAAACCGAATGCAGACAGCTCCTGTACTCGCACATTTCGACGACGAGGCTGACACAGAAATCCACACTGACGCGAGTAACGTGGGGCTTGGTGCTGTGCTCATTCAGTGGCAAGACGGTGCCGAACGCGTCGTAGCCTATGCGAGCCGCACCCTGACAAAGGCGGAGGGCAACTATTCCACGACCGAAAAGGAGTGTCTGGCAGTCATTTGGGCCATTGGCAAGTTCCGACCCTACCTCTACGGCAGGCCTTTTCGCGTAGTCAGTGACCACCACTCACTTTGCTGGCTCGCGAACCTTAGGGACCCTTCTGGCCGCCTCGCTCGCTGGAGCCTCCGTCTTCAGGAGTACGACGTCACAGTTGTGTACCGCTCCGGCCAGAAGCACGGTGATGCTGACTGTCTCTCACGTGCGCCCCTACCGCTGAAGACCAGCGACTTACAAGAAGATTTCCCGTTTCTCGGCATAGTCGACTTTGTAGAGATGGCTGATCTCCAACGTGCAGACACTTCATTGCGCCCTCTGATTATTCATCTTCAGGGAGGCGACGCTGTTATTCCACCGCCGATGTCGCGCAGCCTCGCTTCTTACTGCCTCCGGAACAATGTCCTATATAAGAAGAATTTCGACAACAGCCAAGAAACGTTCCTCCTTGTGGTCCCAGCTTCACTGCGCCAAGAAGTGTTGCAGGCATGCCACGACGACCCATGCGCGGGACACTTGGGCTTCGCCAGGACGTTAGCCCGCATACGACAGAAATATTACTGGCCCCAACTATACTCGTCTGTACAACGGTACGTGCGCAGCTGCCGCGACTGTCAGCGACGCAAGGTCCCACCTGTAAAGCCAGCTGGTCTTCTGCAGCCCCTGGACCCTCCCGCAGCGCCGTTTCAGCAGTTGGGAATGGACCTTTTGGGACCGTTCCCCACTTCGTCAGCAGGGAACAAATGGATAGTTGTTGCAACGGACTACCTCACACGGTATGCAGAAACAAAAGCGATACCGCGGGGAACCGCTGCAGAAGTTGCCACATTTTTTATCCATGAAATCGTCCTTCGTCATGGGGCCCCTTCTGTTTTAATAACCGATAGAGGAACGGCATTTACTGCTGACCTATTGCAGGAGATTGTCACGCTGACTCATACTGATCATCGCAAAACTACGGCCTATCACCCACAAACGAACGGCCTAACAGAGCGCCTCAACAAAACCATAGCCGATATGCTCTCGATGTACGTTGACGTAGAACACAAGTCGTGGGACCAGATTCTACCATTCGTCACGTTCGCATATAACACCGCTGTGCAGGAAACCACCAGATTCACGCCATTTGAACTCGTTTACGGACGCTGCGTTACGACCCCATTGGACGCCATGCTACCGGTCGACACTGGAACTCCAAGAAGCGACAATGCTGACGACGTTATCCAGAAAGCAGAAGAAGCTCGCCAGCTTGCTCGCACCCGAATCCGCAGCAAGCAGAGTGCCGACGCGCAGCGATACAACAGTGGCCACAGGACCATCCAGTATGAACCAGGCGCCTGCGTCTGGGTGTGGACACCAGTCCGTCAACCGGGGCTCTCGGAAAAGTTATTGCGACGGTACTTTGGTCCGTACAAGATAACGCGACGCCTAAGCGACGTGACCTATGAGGTTGTCCCTCAGACTACGTCTACCAGCTCGAGCCGACGTCGGCCGCGACCGGAGGTCGTTCACGTTGTACGGATGAAGCCGTACTATGCCCGTGATTAGGCGGTCCTCTACCTGCTTTCATTGCGCCCTCTGATTATTCATCTTCAGGGAGGCGACGCTGTTATTCCACCGCCGATGTCGCGCAGCCTCGCTTCTTACTGCCTCCGGAACAATGTCCTATATAAGAAGAATTTCGACAACAGCCAAGAAACGTTCCTCCTTGTGGTCCCAGCTTCACTGCGCCAAGAAGTGTTGCAGGCATGCCACGACGACCCATGCGCGGGACACTTGGGCTTCGCCAGGACGTTAGCCCGCATACGACAGAAATATTACTGGCCCCAACTATACTCGTCTGTACAACGGTACGTGCGCAGCTGCCGCGACTGTCAGCGACGCAAGGTCCCACCTGTAAAGCCAGCTGGTCTTCTGCAGCCCCTGGACCCTCCCGCAGCGCCGTTTCAGCAGTTGGGAATGGACCTTTTGGGACCGTTCCCCACTTCGTCAGCAGGGAACAAATGGATAGTTGTTGCAACGGACTACCTCACACGGTATGCAGAAACAAAAGCGATACCGCGGGGAACCGCTGCAGAAGTTGCCACATTTTTTATCCATGAAATCGTCCTTCGTCATGGGGCCCCTTCTGTTTTAATAACCGATAGAGGAACGGCATTTACTGCTGACCTATTGCAGGAGATTGTCACGCTGACTCATACTGATCATCGCAAAACTACGGCCTATCACCCACAAACGAACGGCCTAACAGAGCGCCTCAACAAAACCATAGCCGATATGCTCTCGATGTACGTTGACGTAGAACACAAGTCGTGGGACCAGATTCTACCATTCGTCACGTTCGCATATAACACCGCTGTGCAGGAAACCACCAGATTCACGCCATTTGAACTCGTTTACGGACGCTGCGTTACGACCCCATTGGACGCCATGCTACCGGTCGACACTGGAACTCCAAGAAGCGACAATGCTGACGACGTTATCCAGAAAGCAGAAGAAGCTCGCCAGCTTGCTCGCACCCGAATCCGCAGCAAGCAGAGTGCCGACGCGCAGCGATACAACAGTGGCCACAGGACCATCCAGTATGAACCAGGCGCCTGCGTCTGGGTGTGGACACCAGTCCGTCAACCGGGGCTCTCGGAAAAGTTATTGCGACGGTACTTTGGTCCGTACAAGATAACGCGACGCCTAAGCGACGTGACCTATGAGGTTGTCCCTCAGACTACGTCTACCAGCTCGAGCCGACGTCGGCCGCGACCGGAGGTCGTTCACGTTGTACGGATGAAGCCGTACTATGCCCGTGATTAGGCGGTCCTCTACCTGCTTTCATCGCGCCCACATCTTTTCCTGCTGCCTCACGCCAGTCGGCGACCGGGACGGTCGCTTTTAAAGCGGGGAGTATGACGCGAGGGGATGTGCCCACTACGATTACTCCTTGCCGGCAGCGAGCTACCCACTATGGCCACCCCTCCTACAGTCCGAAGACGAAGAAGAGCGGAGATCGTGCGAGCGTTCTGATCGAGTTGGACGCCATCATTAAAGCAGGACGTGCTACTTTTGCTGAGCCTTGTCGATCACCTTCGTGACATTTTACTGGTGGAGGTGCTGGGTATATGCAACCACTGCCGGAGAGGCCGCGCACCCCTGAGTCGACTCCGGTGAGTAGCCCGGGAGACATTACCCCTGTGCACGTACGCACCAGCCGTCGTCTTCAAGGGCTGCAGCCGGAACACGGTCTGTTGCCTACTCCTAGCCGCACTATGAACGTGGACCCGCAGTCATCTGCCGCGGCTGTTGCAGCAGCGCACCAGGTCATTGTCAACCAGCCGCAGACACCAATTGTGTTCCACGGAGACCCTTCTGAAGACGTGGAAGACTGGCTTGACCATTTTGACCGGGTCGCCGAATGCAACGGCTGGAATGCAGAGCGTAAGCTGAGGTACGTGTACTTCGCGCTCCAAGGCTCCGCGAAGACGTGGTTCCATAATCACGAAGCGGCGCTGACCTCGTGGGACGAATTTCGTCGGCAGCTCACCGCCGCATTTTCGAGCGCGGACAGGAAGGAGAGAGCGGAGCTGGCTATACAGTCAAGGTTTCAAGCCCCGAATGAGAGTGTCACCACGTATACGGAAGACATGGCTCGACTGTTCAGACGTGCTGATGCCTCAATGGCCGAAGACCAGAAGGTCAGACATCTGATGCGGGGGGTGAAGCAAGAAATATTTGCTGGCCTTATTAGAAATCCACCCGCAACTCTTACGGACTTCCTCGCTGAAGCAACAACGATGGAAAGGGCTCTTCGACAGCGTGCCCGACAGTACAACCGCAACGTCATGGAATTTTCGAGCGGCCCATTTCAGATGACTACGGGAACAACACCGACGACTTGCGCGAATTCATCAGGGCTGTGATACGTGAGGAGCTCCAGAAATTCAGGGCACCGACGCGGCGACAACGCGAATTTCCGTAGCGGAGATGGTGCGCGACGAGGTCCGTCAAGCGGTTCAACCTCCGTGCTACGATGTACCCCAGCACTACGAGGTACCCCAGCATTACGACGCACCACAGTGTTACGAGGTACCGCAACAGCAGGAGCCGATTCGAGTGACTTATGCGGAAGCCGCGCGAAGACCAGCGCTGTACGCCGCCTCGAACGTCGTGCGTCCCTTCGTCCGAACAGAACCACCGTCCAGGCGTCGCAGTCCCCCCTACGTCGAGGCGTCGAGGCCCAGGAAATCCGACATTTGGCGGGCTCCAGACTTCAGGCCCCTCTGCTACCATTGCGGGGAAGCTGGACACATCTACAGAATGTGCCCGTACCGACGCGTGGGTCTTCGGGGATTCGCTCCAAATGCACCTCGCCCACGACCTGGTGAACGACCTTCCGAAATAGAAAACTTCATCGCCAGTCGTGACAATTCATTCGATCAGCGTAGGCATGAACCCCGTTCCGCATCACCCGCTCGATACAGATCACCAAGTCCCGTGTTTCCTCGAGACACCCGTAGACATCGTTCGCCCAGCCCTGCAAACCCGGGAAACTAACTTCAGCGTCCTCCGGAGGTGGGGCCGCTGACACTGACGCCATCGAATATCCTCCCTTACGACGACAGCGACGACAGCGACGAGAACACGCCGACGTCCATACACACGCGGGTGATGAAAGGCGAGTGGTAACGTCGGACATACTGGTTTCCGTGGACGACGAAGAAGTCACAGCTTTGATTGATACTGGCGCGGACAGCTCGGTCATGAGCCGAGATCTTGCGACGAAGTTAAAGAAAGTGTACTCGCAGTGGACTGGAACGCAGGTTCGTACAGCAGGAGGACACCTGCTCACCCCCGTGGGAAGATGCACTGCTAGAGTAAATATTCGCGGGTATACCTACATCGGCGTCTTCATTATTCTGCCCAGTTGTTCACGAGACCTGATACTCGGCATGGACTTTCTGCAGGCGAATGGAGCGATAATTGACTTGGAGAAGCCGAGGGTGACGTTTTCTACTGCGAAAGCCATAGCGAGTGACGCTGGCGCCGAGGATAGCACTGAGAATGCCTTGCGCATTGTTGCTGACAGCGTTACGATACCGCCAAGAAGCAGCGTACTCACTCTCGTAACGTGCGACACACTCGATGGTTGTGAGGGCGTCGCCGAGGCAAACATTTCGTTGCTGCTTGAGCGGAACCTTTGCATCGCGCGGGGCGTCGTTCAGATTCGGAATAGACGCTCATTAGTGCTGCTGACAAATTTTAGCAACGAGTATCAGCACGTACCCCAAGGCACAGCAGTCGCTTTTCTCCATGAACTTGCTGCTTTTGCTGATGTCAGCTCCTTAGAAACCGCTGAACCAAACGTACCGAAAAGCGTCAGCCTGACCGATCGCGTACAGATAAATCCCGGTTTACTGGAACAACAGAAGAAGCAGCTCCTAGACCTCATCAACGACTTTTCCGACTGCTTCTCTACGGAGTCTAAAGTTCGGCAAACCCCTATAGCGAAACATCGAATCCTTACCGAGGAGGCCGCACGCCCCGTTCGCCAGCATCCATACCGCGTTTCGGCTACGGAGAGAGAGGTCATCAAGCGCCAGGTCCAAGACATGATCAAGGATGACGTGATTCAGCCGTCTGCAAGTCCATGGGCGTCACCCGTTGTTTTAGTTAAGAAAAAAGACAATACACTGCGCTTCTGTGTAGACTACAGAAAGCTTAACAGTATAACGAAGCGTGACGTTTATCCACTGCCAAGAATCGACGACGCTCTAGACCGCCTACGCCACGCCCAATTTTTTACATCGTTGGATCTCAAGTCAGGGTACTGGCAGATTGAAGTTGATGAGCGCGACCGCGAAAAGACGGCATTTGTGACCCCTGATGGACTGTATGAATTCAAGGTCCTTCCTTTCGGCCTGTGTTCCGCACCTGCCACATTTCAACGTATGATGGACACTGTTCTCTCTGGGTTGAAATGGCAGACCTGCTTGGTGTACTTAGACGACGTTGTGGTCTTTTCAAGAACGTTTGAAGAACATCTCGAACGGCTCAAGAACGTCCTCGTCGCAATCAGCCGAGCAAATCTCACTATTAAGCCTGAAAAATGTCATTTCGGTTTTCAGGAGCTAAAGTTTCTCGGACACGTAGTCAGTCCCCAGGGCGTTCGGCCAGACCCTGACAAGGTAGCTGCCGTCGCAGAGTTTCCACGTCCCGCGGACAAGAAGGCCGTACAGCGGTTCTTGGGTCTCTGTGCTTATTATCGCCGCTTTGTCCAGGGCTTTTCAAAGCTTGCCGAACCATTAACACGATTAACGCGTCAAGATACACCTTTCGTGTGGACCAAAGACCAACAGGAAGCCTTTGAAGAATTGCGAAACCGAATGCAGACAGCTCCTGTACTCGCACATTTCGACGACGAGGCTGACACAGAAATCCACACTGACGCGAGTAACGTGGGGCTTGGTGCTGTGCTCATTCAGTGGCAAGACGGTGCCGAACGCGTCGTAGCCTATGCGAGCCGCACCCTGACAAAGGCGGAGGGCAACTATTCCACGACCGAAAAGGAGTGTCTGGCAGTCATTTGGGCCATTGGCAAGTTCCGACCCTACCTCTACGGCAGGCCTTTTCGCGTAGTCAGTGACCACCACTCACTTTGCTGGCTCGCGAACCTTAGGGACCCTTCTGGCCGCCTCGCTCGCTGGAGCCTCCGTCTTCAGGAGTACGACGTCACAGTTGTGTACCGCTCCGGCCAGAAGCACGGTGATGCTGACTGTCTCTCACGTGCGCCCCTACCGCTGAAGACCAGCGACTTACAAGAAGATTTCCCGTTTCTCGGCATAGTCGACTTTGTAGAGATGGCTGATCTCCAACGTGCAGACACTTCATTGCGCCCTCTGATTATTCATCTTCAGGGAGGCGACGCTGTTATTCCACCGCCGATGTCGCGCAGCCTCGCTTCTTACTGCCTCCGGAACAATGTCCTATATAAGAAGAATTTCGACAACAGCCAAGAAACGTTCCTCCTTGTGGTCCCAGCTTCACTGCGCCAAGAAGTGTTGCAGGCATGCCACGACGACCCATGCGCGGGACACTTGGGCTTCGCCAGGACGTTAGCCCGCATACGACAGAAATATTACTGGCCCCAACTATACTCGTCTGTACAACGGTACGTGCGCAGCTGCCGCGACTGTCAGCGACGCAAGGTCCCACCTGTAAAGCCAGCTGGTCTTCTGCAGCCCCTGGACCCTCCCGCAGCGCCGTTTCAGCAGTTGGGAATGGACCTTTTGGGACCGTTCCCCACTTCGTCAGCAGGGAACAAATGGATAGTTGTTGCAACGGACTACCTCACACGGTATGCAGAAACAAAAGCGATACCGCGGGGAACCGCTGCAGAAGTTGCCACATTTTTTATCCATGAAATCGTCCTTCGTCATGGGGCCCCTTCTGTTTTAATAACCGATAGAGGAACGGCATTTACTGCTGACCTATTGCAGGAGATTGTCACGCTGACTCATACTGATCATCGCAAAACTACGGCCTATCACCCACAAACGAACGGCCTAACAGAGCGCCTCAACAAAACCATAGCCGATATGCTCTCGATGTACGTTGACGTAGAACACAAGTCGTGGGACCAGATTCTACCATTCGTCACGTTCGCATATAACACCGCTGTGCAGGAAACCACCAGATTCACGCCATTTGAACTCGTTTACGGACGCTGCGTTACGACCCCATTGGACGCCATGCTACCGGTCGACACTGGAACTCCAAGAAGCGACAATGCTGACGACGTTATCCAGAAAGCAGAAGAAGCTCGCCAGCTTGCTCGCACCCGAATCCGCAGCAAGCAGAGTGCCGACGCGCAGCGATACAACAGTGGCCACAGGACCATCCAGTATGAACCAGGCGCCTGCGTCTGGGTGTGGACACCAGTCCGTCAACCGGGGCTCTCGGAAAAGTTATTGCGACGGTACTTTGGTCCGTACAAGATAACGCGACGCCTAAGCGACGTGACCTATGAGGTTGTCCCTCAGACTACGTCTACCAGCTCGAGCCGACGTCGGCCGCGACCGGAGGTCGTTCACGTTGTACGGATGAAGCCGTACTATGCCCGTGATTAGGCGGTCCTCTACCTGCTTTCATCGCGCCCACATCTTTTCCTGCTGCCTCACGCCAGTCGGCGACCGGGACGGTCGCTTTTAAAGCGGGGAGTAATGACGCGAGGGGATGTGCCCACTACGATTACTCCTTGCCGGCAGCGAGCTACCCACTATGGCCACCCCTCCTACAGTCCGAAGACGAAGAAGAGCGGAGATCGTGCGAGCGTTCTGATCGAGTTGGACGCCATCATTAAAGCAGGACGTGCTACTTTTGCAGAGCCTTGTCGATCACCTTCGTGACAATATGAAGAATATCCTGATTGCAATTTAAATTGAAGAACAATGATGAAAATAACTCAAATCACTTTTGTAATCCTAACTATCTCCGGTGAAGTCATGATTAAGTTTATTATTCTCCGCAAATGACGACGTCGGCGGCAGTGGAATCCGGTCGTAACACGCGCGGCTGAGGAATTTTTAGTTTTGGTACGATTCCAAGGTAACTTTTCACAGCATGCATTCAGCCTTAAGGAACAGAACTCATCAGACAATAGAACTTTTGAGACAATAGAAAACTGGCTTCTAGCATACAGTGCGACGTGTTCGGTAATGACCTCCCTGATGGTGCCACCCGGTCAATTGAAAAAGGGACTCGAACTGTTTGATACCCTTATCAAGAACAGACGCTCTGAACTGTTTCTGCGACCGGTTGTTGCTTAGTGTGAACAGACACAAAGGAAGGTTCTGCGCGTCCGTGTTCCTTCTTTTGTGCCTGCGTTTTTCGCGGATAAGTAATGTCTCACAGACGCTCTTGAGGTTCTTTGTTTGCTCGCCGAAACCAAGATGCAAACTTCGAGGAACAACTGCAAGCGTGTTCAGCTGTCGTCGACACTTGCGTGACCGTCCGACGTTGCTGCAAATTTGTCGTGACACAATTTTTTGCACAGTTTCTGGTTACCGGTGGCTTTCACAAGAGGATGCTCGTTCCTTAAAACATTGTAGCGGCGTTACACTCTTTGTAGCACTTGAAGGCAAAGGCCTCTTGAAAATTTAATAATGCATTTAGTTATAAATTATGTTTTACACTACGTCGTTCCATCCGGGTTGCCGGATGGCGCAGGCTTTTGAATCTATGCAAAATCACGAGTGGCGCATACCCGCAAGTAGCTGGCTATGGTATGCGGTTGTGAGGCACACGTGATGTGGTATACAGATTTCCACAGTGTGACGTGATATTTATTTTGCTCCATTTTGTACGCTCATGTCGATTCCGAGGTAATTCAACACCTTCCAGTTTGACATGCATATGGCTTTTGCCTGAATGAGGCTGTCCACCGCTAAGAAGTTTCTTTCTTTTTTTATGCGGTGAAGATGGGAAGAGCGTTTCTTACACGGACGGAAAGAAGCTTGCTTGCACCCCTCAAGAAGGAATAAGTTCTAACTATAGAAGAGAAGTTCAGGGGAAGATGGAGGCTTAAATCGATGAGCAGATTGCTAAAAACGATGGAGAACAGGGAACGTCGCTGGAGCCAACGTTTCGGCAAGTGGACTTGTCTCCGTCAGGACGGCAGTTGCCTTGCCGTCAGACGTCAGGACGACAAGGCAACTGCCGTCCCAACGAAGGCGAGTCTGTGTGGACGGTGATGATGTGTGAACATTTGTAATCTATAAATTTCTCGCTTAATGGACAGTTGTACTGGAAAAGTGACTCTATATGTGTGATGATGTGATGTGATGTGATGTGATGTGATGTGATGTGTCCGTGCCCGAGTGCTTGTATTCATTGACTTTGATGAACAGTTCAAAACTCTGTGATGTAAGCCACCCTGTAAGAGAAGAGGAGTAGCCGGCGCCGCACATTGGCACCAACCTCTCTTTCAATTACATTTATTAAAAAAAAAAAAAGAAGACAAGTCCACTTATCGAAGCATTGGCTCGAGCGACGTTACCTGTTCTCCATCGTTTTTAGCGATCTGCTCATCGATTCGGGAAGGAAAAGTATTCTTTAACTTGGCCATAAAGTGTTGAAAGAACGACCGGTGGCTTCATCCACCGTGACGCGTGTGAAATTCGATGTTTAAAGAAAAACGGAGAGAAACACACGCATGTTCACTTATCTTGCTTAAAAACAAAAATCCGTTACTTAATATTGCACTTCACATACATATCGTGGCGTTCCTTCGCAACGGATAGTCAGGTCTCCTTTTTTTTTTTAATTTCAAGAACCCAGTAACCAGTGTTGCCGACGCCCCTACACCAGCAGAGGGGTGTGAGCACTAAGATTGCAAAAATTTTCTTTTAAGCACTTGTACTCACTTTTAAGCGAAACCACAGCAAGCTTGTACACTGCTTTCACCCATCTACTTCTATTTCGCTTCCTAGCACAGAAATCCACTGGGAGGAAGCAGGCTGCTTGCGATACCCACGAGACAAACGTCTTGCTGTTTGAAATGGTCTTCTGTCTACCGAAAGATACCGCGACATTCCCCGCAGGTATTGTCGTTCAAAGCCTCTTTCTGTAGCGACGATGTTCCGCGTATACATTATGCGCCACCATTTCCTGTTTTTCAGCTTTCTATTGCAACCATTTTTCAGATCATATCATTCTGCTTACATACTCAGCCACTCGCCAGACGTGCGTCAGCTAGGGACACATGGGTATAGTCGATCGCACGACGTGGAAGACACGTTGCGTAGCAGTGATAGCAGTATGCCGAGCGCGCAGACGCTGCCAAGAATCGCAATAGACTTACGGGCCTTAGAGACCACTAAGGAGGAAGTTTGCAAAGAAGAAAAGTAAGTCACGGAAGCCAATGCTCAAGGGCAGAACAACATAGCCATAGAGTAGGGAAGGGTTAGCTTGGGAGTTGGTACCAGGGGACACTTCGATCATATTCCCCATTGCGAGTGCGTATTGTCGAAAGGCGCCGTAGCCGTGTGGGGCGTACGAAAGAGCGGTGTGGCGCTAAAGAAAGCGGGCGAAAAACAAACAGTGCGAATAAACTGCGTAAAACACAACGGTGAAAGGGTCGCGATTGTGTACAAGAAGGAACAATTGCGGTTCCTCTTGATGCCTAGACTACGAGCAAGTACGAAATTCTTATATGGCTACCATGCGTCCCGGAGATGGGGGGAAAGAGCAACACGAGCGCGTCGTAATGCAGCAAGAGAAAGAAAGAAAGAAAGAAAGAAAGAAAGAAAGAAAGAAAGAAAGAAAGAAAGAAAGAAAGAAAGAAAGAAAGAAAGAAAGAAAGAAAGAAAGAAAGAAAGAAAGAAAGAAAGAAAGACGACAGGTGGCCGAGGCGGAGGCATACCAAGAAAGAAGTTCGACTTCAAATCGACGTTTTTCTTTTCCCCTTCTGACCTCGCATTCGGTTTTTCTCTCAACCGGGACTTACGCAACGGAACACCGAAGCAGACCGAAAAACAAAATTTCCTCGAAAGAAGGCAGTCAGGATGCCGCGAGCGGCTCCGCAAAAGCAAGCGAGTGTCTCCTTTTCGCATGGTACAAAACAAAAAACGTGCTCAGAGAGACAAAAACGGTGCGAAGAAGAGCAACTAACCGGAGAGGAAGGCACAGGCAACAGCAGCAACAAAACAGGAACGAAAGAACGTCAATGGCACGTCTCGCTGATCGAGGCAAATGTGCACTTGCCCAAACCGTGGACATCGGTTGGGCCGTTGCAGCAGGCGCGGTGGCTCGTGCTGTCCTTGGGGAGCGTGCATGGAGGCATTGCGTGCAGTGCTGGGATGGAAGATCGAAGCCAACCGGTTTCCAGGTGATACTCCATGCTGGCCGCGTGGGAGTGCTATTTCTCGCGCCAACCGGACAAGCACCGCACGACTTCTTGCGCGGCGGCCAGGAGCGCGAGAGACTTCGGTGCAGGAAGTGACCAGTGCTGGAGTGCGAAGCATGCGTAGACGGTCATTGTGTTCCATAACCGAAGGCATGACACAGTGCGGAAAAGGCGCAACGCAATTACAGAGGGCTGCGTTATGGTATATCACGACAAAATGAACATGTTTCCTCTGCAAGTAATCTGGAAAAATTTGCACAGAAAACTGCGCCAGGGAATTGCCAATAACTAGAGCCCCGTATTCAAAGCAACATCTTACGATAAAAAATGTTTGACGTGAAGTACCTACCATAAAAGGACAAGAAGAAGACGTCTCGCCTCCCATAACGAAAGCCTTGATCATTGTCAACAAGGCATCCATCAGGGGAATCGGAACATTTTCTATACTTATCATTTTATGGTCATTAGGCGTGCTTCCGTCAACACAGATTCGATGAAAGCTCGTGCAGGAGAATATTTCAATCAATCGCGATTCTGTACATACAGTTGGTCAAGTCGGCTGACTAATGGCGAAAACGTACACGAAAGAGAAGCTTGGCAAATTCGGCTCCGGCAGTTTGTTTGAGGGTTGCTGCCAATGAAAGCCAAAGGGTCATTAAAATGGAAATTTTATTCCGTTTCGGCAAGCATTGAGCCAAAATTAACGCAATTAACAGATTGCTAGACAAGGTCGAAATTCGTAATTCCTTTAGCCGGGAGCGCAGTGCTGGCAAGGCACCGTGAGGTCACACGTCTCAAAAGTTGCCTTTGTATTTACGGATCTGTAGGTCAAAATTTTTAGCTTCATAAGCCGACACCTTGCTCTTTTTCTTCTTCTTCTTCGCTTTCTCTCTCTCTCCTTCTTTTTAATTTTGGTACACGATGTAGCCTCGTATTTGCCCGACGACAAGTTATATAGTCCATATTAAACATTTTAGCGCGCACAAAAGACAAGGACAAGAAAGACACACGAGCGCTTTCTTGTCCTTGCCTTTTGTGCGCGCTAAAAAGTTTAATATGGACACATACCAACTCGCCCAGTCATCAGTCTTGCTGCAAGTTATATAGTCCCTAAGAAATACCGATGAAATCCGTGTCGCTATAGCAAATAGCGCCGGAAATTCAAAGCGGCACCTGAATCTTCTTTTCGTCATCGCACTTCCGGCATGCCAAGTCTCTTATAACCGTGAGCTCTGCACTGTCCAATGCCTTCAACGCTCAGAGCAAAACAAAGAATGCTTCTATAGGGGGCTTTCTCGCCGGTCGCTTGACAAAGAGCGACAGGGCAGTGTAAAAGCGATGACCATGGTAACGCTATTCCGTCTTTAGAAACAAATTTGCTGTTGGAACTAAGTTTACGGACAAGGGAAAAGCGTAATTGGAAAGGCGACCCTAATCCATGGAGGTCCCCTACTGCGTATCGCCCGTGCGAGCCTGGAAACTTTAAAGGCGCCGTCGCTAAGGGCGCCTTCCCAAAGCCTTCTTACGTATGCTGGAAATAAGAATAATACGGCACAAGGGGCACCTAACTTGGATTTAACAAGTTGTGCAGGCATAACCAGGAGAATCGAAAAAGCCGTTTTAGGTGAACTAAACCAAAGACGCCGGCAGCGGTAGCAGCGACAAAGACGAGGATGGAATGTACTTATTTCTCACTCTACCTCCATTTTACTGTTTTTAGTTGTAAATACTTTATATAGTTTATGGCCGTATCAAGCTTCAAACTTAGTCATTATTCTTTGATGTACGCTTTCCTTTGGATCGCCTCAAAGGAACTCATCTTGCACGTCTTATGTTCCGACTTGCTTAGTAATGACATCGCCCGCGACACAGATTGACTTACGTGCTAATTAACTTTCCAATGTTATAGTGACGCTGTGCGGTACTGACTTGTCGTAAAAATAATTGCATTCGGTCTTTACTTATTTCTAGCTAATGCATACTAAGCTGATTACGGGACCATCAAGGAAGTAACGGGTTTATGTTGTGCCGGTCCTCAGAGTTCTTGGGGTTTTGGTAAAACGATAGTGACGCCGTGCGCATATTCAGCGGCTAACGAAGGTGTTTTTATGAACTCTTTTTAATGGAATGGTGCGAGTGATGATTTAGAACAGGAGAGCAGCCGTCCATGTCTCACCAGATGCAACCACCACGACCACTAACAGGGCGTGAGCCCTAAGCTATTTTCCTGATTTAAACAAATACGGCGTCGTCTAAGCCAAGAAAGAAACAGGAGAGGGGAAAGGTAGGGAACTTAGTTCAGCATAAGCGGTATTCCATACTGCGCTCGCAAGAGGTGAGGCGGCGAGGGGGGGGGATTGAAATCAAAGGGTGTGGAGAGAGCGATACGTTCAGTCCATAGACAACATGGTTTCGTGGTGTATGAGACGCCCCTTCCTCGATCACCAGCTAAATTGCAATTCTCGTGAAAAATGGTTGGCAGTGACAGTGACATGCGTCATAAATTTCATCCGAAATAATTTAAGCGGCACTTACACACACACACACACACACACACACACACACACACACACACACACACACACACACACACACACACACACACACACCACACCACACGCGCGCGCGCGCGCTCGCTACATTAGCACTTGTACATAACAAACAGACACTAACTAGTCCACCGCCTCAAGTTATGCACGACGACTCTCCCATTTCCAAACTTACATGGAATATGGGAATATATCGCTATCACACACGCGCACGTACGCAAACGAAAACTCACACATTCCTAACACAGGCATCAACATCGACACACAGAGAGACACGGCCGCTGTGCGTTCAGCACCACAATGTTATGCACGTCGTCTCACTCTGTCCCAATTTCGCTAAAGATTATAGAGCAAAGCAATATATCAACGGTGATCAGAAAGCGCATGTACGGATTCTCGCGTCGTTGAAGCCCTACCATATCGCGACGCCAGAACCCTTTATATGCGCACAGCAATAAAGAGCCCCGGTCGTATCGTAAAACCCCGCATAATTAATCTCCGCGGAGACGGCGATCCGAGCGCTGAATGGCTCGGCTGTGCTCGAGAACATAAACGGCGTTAAGTCCGCCGAAAGAAAGGCGAGGGTACAAAAAGCTACGACTAACAAGTTTGCGTCTAGGCGTCATTGTCTGTTTGCTCATTAATGTTGTTTCTAACAAATAAAGAACGAGCCCTTGAACCCTTCCCTTTCGTTAAGTTTGCGTCTGGTCATTTATCGGTCTGCGTCAAGCTGGCAGACCCGTGAATGGAGAGAGAGAGAGAGAGAGGGGGGGGGGGGACGAAAGCGACCGCCCCCTTCCTCTCCAGCCCCGATGAGAGGCATTTTCCTTGCACGTTTTTTTTTTTTTTGCATACTGTCTCAATAGTCGGCCGCATTCCGCGCCACTCTATCTGACGTATTTCTTGTGCAAATCACCCCATAGCAGCCGCGCGGTCCCCCAAGCGTTTGTTCAGCAAAGTCTGCGCCATGTCTGGGACTGGCTGTGTGATTTCTCGTGCATGCGCGTTAGCATACGCTTCGTGGAGTTGCTACAGGGCAACCGAACGCTATCGTGGAGCTGTATACACGTCACAGTGTATCCCCGCTACGCTATGTTTTGCTCGCTGCAGCGTTTCCTAACAGAATGAAGCACTCGCTGCCTTTTTTGCTCTTCTGCGCCATTCGCGAGCGAGCTCCCGTATTCCCCCTTTGGAGCAAAGTTTGCGATGTAACGCTCGACCTGCCCGTTTCCGCGTCTACCGGAAGAGCTTCTTTCGCGAACCCGAGATAAGGGTTTGAGCACGTTGTGCGGGCCTATGGACGAATGCATACCTAACCTAACTTGCTGTAATGTATAAATGCAGTAACATGGTCATTACGTAGGGCAGAGTGTATGCATTATGTTTGCTTCTATCGGTACAGTCCCTGTCTGCGAGCAAAGTGGTCGTTACGTGCTGGCGTACTTAGGTGCGGTGCGTGAGCGCTAGTACATACGCGCACACGCGCCCTCGCACTTTGCGCTGTTTTGCTGTTAGGGAATGATAACTACCATTACTATGCAAGAGCTCTATATGGCTCATACGGCAAGGTGACCTTGACATAACGGTGGCAAGGTTTTGGCACGAAATGTGTGTGGCGCGAAACGTACGGTACAAAAAATGAAAACCTCGCTCCTGGCTCACTTGGTACGTAACAAACTTGGTATGTTAGCTGCTTGTTAGCTGCATGTGGCGGTTCAGTCGACGTCCACCGCGCTCTCGACTGCAACCTTACGGTGAGAGAGGCGTGAAGCCATATATGGACAAACTACGGAGCAGAAATTGGTGGAGTCTCTCCGAGCCTCAGCGCGCCTCACTGGTCTTCCGAACAAGATAAGCCTTCTGAAAGCGCGTCACAGCGCACCTATGTGACTGTCCCAGGACGCCGCAACATCATTCAAAGAGGCCTGGTGTCCTTATAAAGGGATGAGCTAACATGCACAAATACATTTGCTCACCATAAACAAAGCAACAGAAATTGAATTTTCGAAACCCAAGCTTAATCACACGAATATGCGCGGAAGTTGTGTTTGTCAGTGAACAGGGAGACAGAACTGTTACCGAAGAAAATTATCTCCGTCCTTCCAATAGATATAACATATGCTTTACTTTCACGAAGTTTGCGCCTATTTGAAAGCCTTGTCTGATACGCACAGGATCCGCTTCCTGACACTGTTTCCAGTCTAGTCGTTCCTTCACATATCGAGTCTTGGACACTTTCACACACACACAAAAAAAGAAGGAAGAAACTAGCCTGTCAACACGTGGTTGATTACTTAGGTGGTTGATTAATTAACACGTGGTTGATTAGGCTTGAGTGTACAAGGATTAGTCTCTCAAGGAGTTATGAGTTAGATGCTTTGGCAATTAATGTACTTCTCGTGTGTCGCGCTTTGCCGCTCCATTACACGCATAAGCGACCCCGTTCCCACGTTGCAAGGCGGCCCCTCCCATGCACGGACCAGCGCGGAAGTGTGAAATCGCCCGAAGGCAGCAAATCGACTCCATCCTTAATAGCCACGTCGTCTCGCAGACTCGTCGCACACTGCGACACAGATGCTTTCGCAAGATAAGGAAATCGACGGCGCGCACAGAGAGCCGAGGACCACACGTGGGTCCTCGAACGAAGCTGTCGAACGCGCCCATAACACGCCGTCCGAGCGAGCGACTGCTGCGAAGGCGCCGGCCGGTCATTTTTCTTCGGTGTCACCAGAGAAAGCTAATTGCTATAGACGCCGGCGAGGCGTGCGGAACTCGGTGAATGCCGTGGCGAATCAATAAAGCACCGCCCTTACTTCCGAATGAGAACGTAGCTTGCAACATATTTCGTTACGACTATGTTACTTTCTTACAGGCCTGCATGCATGCATTGGCAGTAACGCACGCCTGCACCAGAACGTAACGGTCTTTATTGTTATTATTGGTGAAGGAACCAGCGTTCAGCAGTCCTCGCTGGTTCCGAGACTTGGATCTTTCGTCTCCCTCACTTCAGGGACAAGCGACAGCTGCGCCACATTGGTGAACACTACAGACGTAGCGAAAGATAAAACGAGGTAAATGTAACACAAGATAGGCAATTGATAGGGCACTGCGTGCCAACACCATAGTGCCGTAGTGCAAGGTCACGGAGCTTTTGACCCCCTGGGGTCCTTTAACATGCACTTAGTTCGCACAGTACACGGACCGCTAGCGCTGCGCTTTCATCGAAGAGCGACTTCCACGGTCGGGATCGAAACCGGGTATTTCGGTTCAGCAGCCGTGGACCGTAACTACCGTACTATCACAGCGGCCCAGGACTGAGATTGCATCGAAATGAATGTCAGCAGATTACATGCCCCGTTGTGCCTTCGTCATACCAAAGTCACTAATAAACGCACTGCATGAGCAGTGCGTTTATTTTTTCCTTCTCCCCATTAGCTTCCTTTTTCACTTCGTGAGATGAAAGCAATCGCACGCCACCAAAATAAAGGCTTTTTTCCATTATCGAGCTGTCCGGTCCTCTGACTGCTGCGACCGGCGTGCGGTGAATATGTTAAAAGCCCGGGTAATCTTGCTTCGCATCTATTGCTGTGCAAAATGCACACCACAGTTTGAAAAGGGAACAGAACGACCATATCTGTCAAATGTGCATAACAGAATGGAAAGAATGATAACGGTAGCATAGTGTGATGACAGAGGCACGCTGCAGGAGAATATGTCCGCTCACCTTCAATTAATCTTTCAGCTCTTTCAGCAAAATAAATTAAGTTCATGAAAAATAAAGTACTATGCAGAGGTACTGAGAGAGAGAGAGAGACAGAGAGAGAGAATGGTATTAATATGCACATGTGCAGTGTGTTCGTTCATTTGTCTTGCTTCATGTATCTGTGTTCCTATGTGTATGATAAAACAGCCCGGAATAAAAAGCTGTTTGCGCACCGTGTTGTGTTTTTGCGTCCCGGAGTTTCTGCAAAGTTAGAGCGCCATTATTAAAGGCCACGTATACAAAGGAGGCCCCCGTTGAAGCTCTTTCTGCTTTGTTTTCGCTTCAGCTGTTAGTGAACTCCGCGCTGTTGCTAAAGAAATAAAGATACACTTCTTTGTTTACCAGTGCACTCTCGGACTCTGCACACTACATGGCTGCGATCTTGCAGGTTCGTTAGAAAAAAGCAGATATAAGGGACGGCGTACTAGCTACGCGTCAGCATCCGATTCTGAACTCGAAACTAGAATTCTCTGAACGAGATCACGGGCACAAAGTAGTATTGCTGACGTCTTAGAGACAAACTTCTAAGTCGATGCGAGGTTTCTAATTGCTTGCATCGAGAACTATCAATCAGGCAGGCATTAATCCTGCCAAGTAATGAATTAGCTTAGCAAAACGTTTTCTTGGGCTAGTTGGTTAATGACTTCTTGAAAAAATTGTAGCGCGAAGGAACACGCAGACATACAAACAGTGCCCGTCCTGTGCTCTTTGTATGCCAGTGTGTTCCTTTGCGCAGCAATTTTTTCAAGAACGAATTAGTACTAACTGCCAAAGGCCGTCTGCATTCAGGCCATAATCTAGCGCCTTACCTTGCGGAACTTTGCACAGCATTAAAGAGATATCGCCTTTTCATTACGGGCTTCTTAATGACGTGCTCACAAAGAGAGGTGTCTCCAGCCCCTGCCTATACCAACTCAATTAATTTTCATTGCGCACCTAACCAGCAAATTGCAAGTCCACTGAAGCTATTGTTCTTTATATTAATGCCCTTGCGTTTTAAACCTCCCCTTCTGCGCTCTCTGGAGTAATTCGCTTTCTGTTTGTTTTTCTGCTCAAAAGTAACGAAGTGAAGCTAGCTCAACAGACCTAGAAAATTTCAATCCTCTGCACATTAAGCCGTTTGAAGTGGAGCTTGGTGTGACAAGCGTTTGCTAGCGATCGTATATATTGATTTTTTGCTGTTCCCAGTTCATAATTTAAATATGTTTCGCAGAAATAGCAACAAACTCTCTCTCTCTCTCTAGCTGTATTTCAGATTCTTTATTTGAAAGGCGCTGCAAAACGTCGAGTGCTGCGAAGTGGTTTCTCGTTCTGTAATGACAATGCGAAGTCGACAACCCCATATAACATACTTCAGTTTCGAATCTTCACTTAGCCGTATGTGTTATTTAATTCACGCACGCCGGTGAAGAAAATCATTCAAACATTCCTGTAAGAAAAGCGGGGCTACAGTTATCCTGACATTCAGTTATTTGTATCTTGCGTGCGCAGTAGATTGGTCACGTTCTCGGTGCGATGGCAACTCGTGGAACCCAGCCTCTGCTGTTTGAATAGGCCTCCACAAGTTTGAAGCTGCTTTACACCTCTTCATATTTATCTGTGCTGTTCTAGGTCATTTAGGGTCATTTTATTATTTATTTTCTTCACTTATACTGCAAAATAATCGAACGTAAAAACAAGAAACGCCTCGTCCTTGACCAACACATTGACGTCAGTACGTACCGATCCGTAGATAGGAGAAAAGAAGCGTTTATAATAACGGAGGTTGATGTACTTTTCGCCTTGAGAATGTATCGAAAGCGACTAAAAGCTGGCGCTATGCATGTCGAAACCACGATACCATCATGGAACACGTCATAGCGCTTGGGGGGCCTCCAGATTACTTCTGTCCACGTGCTACTCAACATGCACCTAAATGCACCGTCACAAAAAGCATCGGCTACGTTGATCAGGCCGGACAAAGGGACGATTTCAAGATCGCGGATATGTGTTCACTAATGCTTTATTTATTCGTGTTGAGGTCATCAAATAAAGAAAATATACGCTCCTATATTTTAAGGACACCAAAAACTGTGAAGCGACAGCAACTGTCCCTCACTGTGACGTCACTTAATGACGGAAGAGCAGACGATATTTAGCTGTATTTGAAGCCAAATTTCAGATTCTTCACTGCATACACCTCAATAATATTTGGCTCACATGTTCACAGTAGCCTCCAGGACTGACGTGCACCTTTACCTGGCTATGTTCAAAAATCTTCCTTGCTCTATCTATCGTTCCTAGATGGCGGCACTACCGCAGCGAACCTAAGCAAACCAGGAGTGCAGTATAATAAGAGAAGCGATGTTAAGAGTAATTTTGCTCGTTAAACACTATAGTTCACTGTACCAAACACCTTTAACCGTACAATTAAATGCAACCTATAAAGCGCTGAAGTGAACATATAAGGCCCATCTGTTCCCTATATAATCAATGTTGCGGTGGTGTATCGGTCGAGCTTCCAGCTCCTCTCGTCAGATCCCGGGTGAAGGTGGGTTCGAGTCCGAGCGGGGGAACGTTTTAATGTATGTTCACTTTTTCAGAGATCCACTTCCTTTACGGAAGTACGCCACTGATTTCTTGGAGGACCCCGGCATAAAACACTTTCGTGTTAAAAAGTGTTAAAGTACTCACGACACAACACGAGAGATGGTTGGGACCACACCGTAACGCTGTCCTTGAAAAAGACTTTCGCTCGTCTGTAGTTATCTTTTCTCAAAGTGCTACTCAAATTTATAGTACAAATAGGGCCTACAGTATGAAACAAAACGTGCCACAAGAGAGATAAAAACAAATGTAAGATGCCTCATACTGGCTGGCCGACATTCCGGCTGCAGCGCCCATCTTAATCAAAAAGCGCCTTGTAACCCTTGGCTGTTAGTCATGGAGATGTAGTCAACCACCAAATAGAATAAGGCACCTTCCACGAAGATATGTCCTGCAATGGAAATGTTGTCTTCGCATTACAAGCCTGTTGGTAATAAAGGGTAACAGAGTGGATCCCTATAGAAGGCAAGCGTGGCAGGGGGTGGCAGAAAGTTAGGTGGGCAGATGGGATCAAGAAGTTTGAGCATAAATTGGTCGCAGTTAGCACAGGACCATGATAATTGGAGATCTATAGGAGAGGCCTCTGCACCGCTGTGGCCGCAGACGGGCTGACGACGATCGAAATGTAGGCTATAGCCAGTCTCAAGTAACTTAGCCCAGTTTTTACAGCTTGCTATTTGATGTCATTACTTGTGCAGTTCCTTTAGGATAACCAGTCTTCTCCTCGCTGCAAGAAATAAAGGAACACAGTGGACGAGGTGATCAATACCGCACGCCGTCCAACGGAACTGAAAAGGACGTATCCTCTTGTCCATCTAATCGCAGGATAATATGCCGGTACAATCTCGTAAGCATCAGGACAGTCCTTGCATCTTTGTGCACTTAACTTTCACGGATCAAACGAGCAGGCACACAACTCGCGCTCGTTAGGTCTATTTCGTCTTCTACTGCCCCGGACAGATAACACCCACCTTTTATGCCCCAAAGGGCCAAACCTCGTTGTGCGCGATGACCGAGAGTACCGGCGGCAAATTCAATGTGGCAGGCCCCTACTAAAACTTGTTTCCTTTACCTGCAGCATTACCCCGCCAACCTTTTCTTCGTTCGT
The DNA here is from genome assembly GCA_013339685.2 of Hyalomma asiaticum. NCBI lineage: Eukaryota > Metazoa > Arthropoda > Arachnida > Ixodida > Ixodidae > Hyalomma > Hyalomma asiaticum. The sequence goes on along the minus strand of CM023489.1, from coordinate 8,105,351 downwards.
TTTTTTTTTTTTAACCAACCCGTTTCACTTCCCTTCAAAAGCCGTACGTCATATGAGCTTACTGATAACCGACGTTCAGTGTTGTTGGCAGCGCAGCCGAAAAAGCGGCTTAAGCATGTAAAGTTTCAGCACGCTCCAAGTTCCTCACACTTATATTGCTTCTTGCTGTGCAGCCTGCAACGATCCCTCGGAGTGGAAGCACTATCTAACTTTCATTCGTGTTTGCCTTTTTCTTTCTTTTTTTTTTCTCCCAAGGCTTTTATCCCAGAAACGTGCACAGTCACCGCTGCTGCGGCATCCCTAATGAGGCACTCCTCGATGAGGCGGAGAGTGCCGAAACCTCTACGACGTACAGACCAGTGCGTCCAGGAGGGCTCCACTATGCCCACATGCATGAGCAGAGACGAGAAGCTGAAGTAAATACGCGATGAAAAATACACGCGTGCGCCTCAATGATCACCCCCACTTGACCTGCTTACAGTACCTAGAACTCATTTAACGATTACGGAACTGGAATATGTGTACTTTTATGTATCTCGGACACGCGCCGGCTGGTGTACGTGTGTCAAGCGCTAAGCTACTTCCGTTAGCGAACGTCATCATGTTTCTCGTTCCACCTGCTTAAACGTTTACCTGTGTGCCTCTTTCCTTCCGCTGTCTGCGAACACAGCATTATCTTCCGAGAATGGAGTGGCCTGCCAGTGACTTATACTGTGGTTCAATCCGAGTGTTTCAGTTCCTAACTGACCTTTCTTCTTTGCAATGCACAGTTTTCTCCCCGTGCATATCTCCAGTTGACCTATAACTTCACTTTCAAATTTCCAAGCGGTAATCCTACTCCCCTGAGCCCCCATCTCTGGTCCAATATCTATCGATTACTGACTGGCACACTCACACTGCTACGCTCAAACACTTCCGCTGCCGCAGCGGTGGTACGGTGCTTACGATGCTAGGGTTGCTGACCAGAAAGAGGCGGGTTCGACCTTAGCCGCGGCGTTCGCATTTCGACCAAGGCGAACTGCTAGAGTACTAGCACTGGCATCGCATAGTGCCAGTGCGCACTATGCGACGCCAGTGCATGTAACAGAATCCCACGTGGTCGAAACATCTAGAGCCCTCCTCTACGCTGTGCCTCGTAATATTATCGCGGTTTTGGTGCGTAGAACCATAGAAATAATCATTATGATTTACCGCACTCACACAGGAGAAGTTCAGAGAGGAAGTGACAGATGAAACAACAATATTCACAGAATTAAAATGTGCGATTTACGCATTATCCCCAATGCGCAGACGCATGAGCGACCTCTCAAAGGCTTCAATACGCATGTTAGATTTAATATATAGATAAACTATATTCCGCGTTAGAAAAGGTCACCGGCGTTTGACTCACACAAGCTCAAGTTTTCCCTTTGATGGAGAAAACCTCCAAGTGTCTACGCGCGATATTATCTTCATTCGCTCTTGTCAGTAATCCTAACGTTGAAGTAAAGGAAGAAACAAAACGCCCACCAACAGGTTTGAAAAGCTTGAATAAGACGTTCCGGCATCCATACGAATGACTTGTTCCATATGAACGCGGCATCCGTATGGATACCGGGAGGTCTTTCTAAAACTTTTCAAACCTTTTGGCGGGTGTTTTGTTTCTTCCTTTACTTCATCATGCCTCCCGACCAGACGAGTTGTCGTCAAACAATCGATTTCAATGCTAACGTCACGAAGCCTCTGTCTTGTTTTTTAAACAAGTTTTGTAACACGCTGAAAGATGCGCAGAGCCAATGTAAAGTTGTCAACAAAGAGCGCGTGAATTTATGGAGGCTTTCCGGATTACAATGAAAAATCATGCCAGCTCGAGTCAGACATCTGATGCTTTGTACAGCGCGGAGCATAGCTTCTTAAATCTTTTTATGGTGTTTATGACACCGCTAATGCGTCTCTTCTAATTGGAAATGCGAATAAGCCGGACATTCCTACTATCATGATTATGTTTTTAGCAAGCGTTCGTCCCGTATTCTCTGAGCTTCCCCTGCGCTGGTTGGCGCCACACTGTGCCAGAAAACGCGAGCCTGCTGAGCAGCACGAACTTCTCCGCTATCGTCCACTTTCAACTCCTCTGGCGCTTTTTCCACGGAGGCGTCGTACAACGCAGAATAAATAGTTGCTATATAATATGGCCTCCAGATACACATAAACGCATCGAAGCTTGAAGCCCAAGGGGAACCGCAGCAGAGGCAGAGCGTAAATAAAGCCCGCACAGTTTGGCAGCCGTCGACTCGAACGAAGTCCCGCAGCTTTTGCAGAGCTTACGCCTCGGCACACACAGCGTCGGTGTTCCGGGACTTCGAAGGATCGATGGCCCTATCCTAGAAGCAACCGTCGTTCGTATATCGCAACGATTGCTCTTCCTCTTTGCGATCGCTTGATTACCCCTCTCCCCTCCAGCTATTGTCCCTTTCGCACACCAGCTCCTTTAATACCTCGCCGACGCATTGCCCCGTGCCACCTACTATCTATCTATCTATCTATCTATCTATCTATCTATCTATCTATCTATCTATCTATCTATCTATCTATCTATCTATCTATCTATCTATCTATCTATCTATCTATCTATCTATCTATCTTTTCTGCCCTTCTCTACCCAGCTCGTTGCGTGCGCTTACACGCTGTCTTCCACCCGTCCTCTGCGGCAGTTAAAGCAGCATCCGCATCCACAGTTCGCCGAGCAGCGAGCGTTCGGCTCACCGCACGGTGACGGAATTCTGCTTGGCTGCCCTAGCAAGGAGGCTTCTCGCAAAGTAACGAAAACAACAGAAGCAGAAGAAAGAAGGAAACAAATGAAGCCGTCCGCTTGCTTTCGCCAACTCTCTCCATTTTGACTGCAACTCCCTTTATTTCTCAGCACTGTATTTTGCTGTTCGTTGCTGCAATACGTAGGCTTACAGTCAGCCGTTCTTTATTCTTCTTCCTAGAGATGTATTAGAAATCTCAGCTGCCCTCCGAGTCCACCCGAAAGACTGTAGTACGCCGGAGGGTAGCGTGTTGCGTTACTGAGCGTGGATGCGACCACGGATACAGGAACAGCAATGGCGTTCGTGTTTGGAGAATGCGGATTAACTTTAACCATCGCAATGTTGTTTAATCTGAGCCTTAATAAAAGAACATGTGTGCTGCTTGCATGTCGGTGGTACTCGCGCAAGAATGATGAGAAGCACGTACAACTTTAATGGAGCATCCCACACTGCGATACATTTAATCATCATACCTTGGCTTTGATACGTGAAACTGCAGTACTGATACTCTAGATAATGTTAATAAGGCACAAATATATGACGTAATACGGACACAAATGCACAAGATGATAGCATAAACATTTGAGAGCTGTTTCTTCGTTAGTCAGAAACAATCATTTAACGTATACATAAACGCGCACAGTATTCCACCACATACTCATGAAGTAGACTAGTAATTATCTCACGAAAATAACACTGCGCCCAGTTGCTCGAAAATGAAATATGATCGTCGTCGTCGTCGGCGTCGCCGCCACTGCCACCAGCCTGCCTAGGCCCACTGTAATCCAAAGGTATTTTCCTCAGGCCTTAAACTTACTGTAATGAGTGTCGGTTCCCTTGCGCTCTCATTACATGTCCTGCCCACATCCACTTCTTAATTTTCCACTGAGATGTCATTAGCACGCGCTTGTCCCCTAATCCACTCCGCGAATGAGGTGAAAGGCGAAAAAAGAAAAAGAGGCAAGCACGCTACAAACTATCACACACCACGGACTCTACAAACGACAGTACAGCATAACGAGGGAAGTGCTAAGAGTTTTCATCTGCGTGGATCTACCATGCGGCACCCAAAAGGTAGCCCTGATCAACGCTTGCTTTTTTGTTCTCTTTGTCGTCTTCACCATTTCTCGTCTTCCTTTTTGTCCTATGCATTTGCTTTATTCTTTGTCCGAAGACTCGCTTTCGCCATCGATGTCCTTCACAGACCTTTGTGCCGTAAGCCATCTCGCTTTCGTCCGCCGCTCCTTGAACGGAGATCCCCGCTATTCTCCTCTTTATCTTTTCCATTGTTTTAGGCGAATTCCGAGGCCCGAGGCTTCTTCGTGACCTTGCCGCGGGTGTTTTGTTCTCTTGGTCCACCCATTAGGCAACTTCCTTTCTCCTCTTCACGCTGGAGGCCGGGCGTCGGTAATTTCCGGTCCCGCGAGACAGGAAAGAATGGTTGCGTTTGCCGGCATCGGGCATTTCCGTTTCGCACTCATTCTGGCCCTACTTCGCGAGGCGGAAAGGGCTTATGGAAGAGAAAGCTGCAACTGTGGAAGCGCGGAAGGTAGCGAAATAGCTTAGGAACTAGCCACCCACGCGTGAAAATGTAGTTTCTCAAGTCCGCGACTACATGTACCTAGTATGGCTTCTTCACTGTAGTTTCCCGGCAACACGAATAAATCGGCCGAAATAAACATCGCACGCGAATGTAAACACTGTATTCGCTGTGGAACGTAGGGTGTCGTTTCGGGGTGACGTAGGACAATATTAAATTATGTTCAAGCGGCGTTAAACGTTTAGGGACCGCAGGCGCTAATAAAACTAAGTTTCGGAACATTTTCTGCCCACGTCCGGTGGGACTACAGAGTGCTGTGTTGTCTGCGTGTATTTTTGTGCGGATCTTAAACTGCCCCATGCAGCGGAAATCAGCTTCTTGCGGTATCTCGTGGTCTTTAAAATTCTGACGCTCACTGCTGCTACGGTTTCAATAACTTACATTCGGAATGTACAGGCAAGATAGTCTCGTATACGATGATTGGAAGGCATATACTAGTTAACTAGTACGTACGCATAAATGTCGAGCACGTAGGATGTAAAGACCAATCTGCCTGCTCAGCCCTTCTTTCCAACTTTTCGTGAGTGTAAGCAAGGTAGTCAGAAAGACAAAATACAGCGACGCGGGTTACGCGCATGCGAATCGGTGCTGTCCCCTTCTTGTCCAGAGCGCGAAGAATGTCATGAAGGTGATTTGAATTCTTGTAGGTGGGGTGGTTACCTCAAGACCACTAGACTCTCGAAGAACGTGCCAGGCGGTTTGCGGCAGTGCGCGTGTAGTACGCCTGACAGCGTAGTTTAAACACAAAAGTGTGAAGCCCGCTTATGGAAGCCCACCTCGGATGCTTGCGCAAAACTTGCGAGCCCAATACCGAACAGAACATCCAGCGTCGCATGAGAGTCACGAGAATTCTTGAGAGGGAATTTATCGATTACACGTTTGGGTAAGTGTACCCTGTGTGAGCTCCAGCAATATCCACCGTTTCGTTCGTTGTCCTTGTTTGCCTTCCCTCGTATGGCTCACACCCGTCTCGTTCGCCTCGATTCTTCCGTTCTTCTTCTTCTTCTTCTTCTTCTTCTTCTTCTTCTTCTTCTTCTTCTTCTTCTTCTTCTTCTTCTTCACCGCTTCGTTCTGAGTGACGTAGTATATGACAATAACCATCAGGCCTATTTAGGTCCCGTAACAAAGCCTTCGACTCGACATCCTTTACTTGCCATCTCCTGCGTCACTGAGACCCATGCTCTGCCCCTCCAAACAAAATCTCGAAGGGGAAAATTAGCATGCACCCATTTGTAGCACAAAGCTACGAGGAAATTCAAACGTATTTCAAAGAAATAAAAGCTTCTTAGCTGATGAAAAATTCCTCTTTGTTCGTGGTTAGAACCCGGGACCAAAACCTGTCCGAGGCACTCGCTATGCACAGAAGCTTGAATTTCTTAGAAATCTGTACGCGTTTCCTTGCAGCTTTGTGCAACCAACAGGGGGATGCCAGGTTTTCATTTCATAATCGTTACTCCGCATCACAGAACTCCGCATGACTTGTTTCGCACCTCTCGATGTTATCGTTCACTGTAACCTTCCGTCTTCTTTCGCCGTCGTGTATGAAACCACGAATGATGTAATGCAATAAACGCGCGCTGTTTAACGTGTGATCAGCACAGATGCGTGGACCGTTGTCGCTTTGTCAAGTCTTTTCAACCTGTCAGACCAAAGCAGGAATAATTCACCCGAACGCATAGCTAACTCGTTCTCACTTCCTCGCTGATAGGGCGTTCAGTTCTTCTGGTCTGTGGCGATGTCCCTACAAGCGTGGCCTCGAGTAGTTGTTGAATTCTCAGAAACATGCGCAACATTTAGGATATCGCAAGCCACCGCCAGGTGACAATTCAAATACGGCGTATCCTTACGCCATCAGTGCATCGGTCTTCTAGCTAACTGAAGCATACGCTGATACCTGCCACACTGCACATAATTAGCGAAAGAATGCAGAAACACCCTTAACAAACTTACGGACGTTCGCCAAGTTTGTACCGACGTCCTTAGTGCTTACGACGCAAATTAAATGTCGAGGCAAGACGACCTTGTCTTCACGCGAGATCTTGGATGCAAGTGCTTCCTTACTTAAACTCGGCAATTATGTTCGGCCGGTTTCTCGCAAATTTTACGAATTACGAGAAAAATACGAACCGAATACATTCGCCTGGGTTTCACGTCTACTGATACGTTTCTCGTTGCTGAACCGGTGAAATGTACATCGAAAATGTAAAGATCTAAAAACCGTGAACACGGCGGATGCAAGCCAAGTAATATGTACTGTAATATGCGTTCTAAAAAAAACGGCGGATGCAAGGCAAATAATTGCTGTCTCATAAATATCAGCATGATACGTGAAAGAATGCGACGCCTTACAAATGTAAAGGTTACTACTGCTATACGGCAACCACATCTCTTCTCAGCGACCTACGTATAACAGAAGACAGCTAAACTCAATATTGATCCGAGAGTGCGGTGCTTCGCCAAGCAAGATAAGAGAAGCTGTTGAAATGAAGTTCTGCGATGGACGTTAGTCCCCGTACAAGTTCAATATTTCCCTAAGCACATTAACAAGCAATGCTGCGCCTCGCACTCAAATATGTTCTCGCAGGCAGAGCGCTGTTCGCACTTACACAGTTGACAATGCTTATGAACCTACATTGGTGTACGAAACAAGGTTTTGGTGCATCTTTACAGTCTGGCTTATATTCGGAAGAACTATAAACATCCCGTCATGCAAGCATTATTGTAGGCGTGCGCAAATATCTCCAATAAACAAATGGGGAGAAAGGGGGCTGGGGGTGTTGCTCCAGCGCTCTTTCCTCCTCTCAAAACTTTCTCCAGCTGGGGCCATTTCAGATCAAAACGAAGTGCAATGTAAAGACATGGGGACAGGTTTGGCGCCCCCAATCAGCTGATTCCTTCAGCCTTGCTTTTTTTTTCCGAAAGCATTTCGTTCACATCGCCTTCTTTTTTGGAGCCTGTTCAGGCCCGATACCCTGGCGCATATGCTCCTGGAATGCCGTTGCCATGTTGACTGCGAAATTCAACCGTAGACACATGCGAACCACGCATCACAAGCAGTCGAAGAGCACTTATTCGAAACGTGCACGGGAGGCCAAGCTGGTTCTCATGGACCTGGAAGACCAGCGACAGCTCGTCGCAAGGGCCAAGAGGGCAGTTGAAGCCAGAGTTTTCCTGGACTAAGGAGTCCTCCCACCTTCGGGTGGCACCGGGCATCGCTCGGAGCGCCGCTTCGAAAATAAACGTTTATTCCTCTTCCCCCTCCTCAGAAAGCCTTCTAATTGATTTCTGTGGTTTACGTCCCAAAACCACGATATGGTTATGAGAGACGCCGTAGTGGAGGGCTCCGGTTGAGTGGAGCCGTAGTGGAGCCCCCTGGCGTAGTGGAGCGTATTCCTGGCGAGTGTGATAAAGAGATTTTTTTTGTTTGTTTGATTTCATTCCTTTATTGTCGATGTTCAGGTTCACGACTTGTTGATCCAGCAATGGAAAAACGAATGCGAAGCGAAGTTCGCCACACCGCATAATGAACTCGAAACAAAAAATAAATTGTGGACACCTCGCACTAGGGCCGCACGGCTAGGTCACAGAGGATCACAGCCTTCCCCTCTTCCTTTCCCCATCCTCACCTTCACTTCCGCTTCCCGCCTCCTTGCTATACCCTACTATACACATCCCCTCCCAACTTCCCTCTTTCTCGCTCTCACATCTCTCCTCCCTTTCCCACCCCCCTTGTTAAACTATACTGCGCATATGGTGGCCTTACTCTCCCCTTTTCCATCCCGCTAACCCTCACTTCCCTTCTGCACTTCTTTGCGATACCACTCTACACAGGGGTGTGCCTAAGGGTTACTATCTCCCCTCCTCATTTCCTCCTTCCTCACCGCCACTTTTCTTTCCCACCCCTTGGTATACTATACTACACAATACTACACTATGCTTTACTAGCTGTCCTCAACCTCACTTCCAGCTCCCGCCTCCTTGCTGCAGCATAGTATGTATGGATATGTTTTGCTATTCACCACGGATGGGGGATCTCTTTCGAAGCAGCGTCAACCACTCACGTGGCTCTTTGGTAGAACACCTGTGTGCCACGCAGACGGCCTGGGTTCGATTCGCGCTTCAATTCAGCTAGCGCTATACTAGCGTAAAGTACTCGAAAAAAGACCTTAAAGTATGTTGCAACTAAAGCGTCCTCATCTGGTTGCGCGTAAATGTTAACTATTTGCGAAGAATTGTTTCAGTTAAGCGAGAGAGGACACTGAGGCTTAGTCTTGGTACCCCTGTTGCGCATACAGGACATTCTGAGTTTCCAGGTTACGACAAACATTCTACTGAGCGCGGCTATTTAGCTGTTTGTACTTAGCGACATAGTTTAAGCAAGGAATTTAAGGGAAACATATATGCACACTTAAAGATCGTTCTGTTTCGGCAGCGCGCACCCCAGAATTCTCGCATCAACGGCTGACACTGTGCAGTAGTACGACATGCGACGCCCCCTCTGTCCGCCGAAAGAGAATGCCGAAAAAAATATCTGCACAATTTTCGCACAGATAGAATGACATGCTAGAAAGGACGATGGATTGCGTATGTAAAACTCCTGAAGGTTTTTTTATTGTTCTTTCTTTCCTGAGTAAGAAATGTGCTGCATGGCGGATAAATGATTGCCACTATGAAACTTTGTCCCCGTGAATGCTGTGCACCCTTCAACAGATAGAGCTCTCAATAAAGATTGACAAAAGTTTTGTAGTATCTTTCGTAAAAGTGCGAAACAAATGCTCTCGAGACAACGTTCCCGCAGTCCCCATATTATTTCCCGTACTGCCGTTATGCGTAAAGCGATTCTATGAAACCTTAGGAAACTTAGTGTCTGTTCATTGTATCTTATTTAAGGCGTTGACTGATTTAGGGCGTAGAGCGATCGGTCTGCGTCGTACCGTGCTCTCCTAACCTCCCGCGGCGTTGCTGAATGCCCATAATTCCTTAATCAGCATATTTCGCCACGACTAATTGAAGTTGCCTGGCGTCAGAGCTTCGCAAGTATTTCTGCAATTTCATAGCTTTCACGAAGTGTCGATTACTCTCGTGATCACCATATTTGCCTAATCAACATCCATCTTGGAAACGGCAGCCACTTTATACCACCTTTTCCAGCGAAGCAAGAATATTCAAACATCTGCTTTATTGTGAAGGCAAAGTCGCTCACAACGGGAGGGACCTGGAGCACGATTTCGTAGGGATAGAGAAGAGAAAAGTCATCTCCGTATAACGTGCACATGCCCTTTCTTATATCTCTAACTATGTGTATTTCGCAACTGCTCAAAATATTGGACTTGACGTTGTGGAGTTGGTTATCTGCTCCTTGCATACTTAAACGCTTTTGCTTTCTTCACATTACGTAAATCCCGAGTGATTTATTTCTGGGGCTTTACGCCCCAAAACCATGATATGATTATGAGAGACGCCGTAGTGGAGGGCTCCGGAAATTTCGACCACCTTGGGGTTATTTAACGTGCACTGACGTCGCACAGCGCACGGGCCTGAACATTTCACCTCCATCTAAATGCAACCACAACTGCCGGTATTCGATACCGCGACCCGAAACGGATCAGCAGCCGAGTGCCATAGCCACTAGGTCACCGTGGCGGGGCTCACGTAAGCCCCGAGTCGTAAGGAGAAGGCTCTTGGAAAATGGTCATGGGTCCTTATTTAGTCGAGCTGTACTCCACTTCCTTCATACTCCTTCGTCTGTCCCAGGCCATCTAGTAAATCCCTTTGAGCAACCAAGCTATTTTTCGTATAATGCCTTAACGCAGATGACCAATGCAGAGGGAGCAGTTCTCGCAGCAAATGAGATCAGCGTGGCTTGCGAGAACGCAATTCGAAAAAGTGAAACCAGCGTAAGCAATGACTTCGAATAGCTCGAGTAAGCGAAAATAAAACTGAGAAAGGAAGCAAAACGCTATCTGAGCTACAGCAACATATATTCGCGGGAACAGTGCCTAATGGTCAACGCAGGATACATCGAATCCACATATAAGGAAGTATTGTGCATATAAAGCAGCTGTAAAGTCCCCTTGAAAATTTCTGTGTAAGACCTTTGTATATCGAATTACCTATGCGTCGAACTCCTCTATGCTCTCATTCACACTCGACGTATCCGGCTTTGACTGCATATCTTTTCAAGGAGAGCACATGTCATACAACTACACACCGCCATTTAAAGGTTATCAACTAGTTTATCAGTCGGAAGCGCCCAAGGAGTGTTCAGCAATTATCAACCGACCCTTTCGATAAATCTTAATATTCAATAATCCAACAATTATATCAATGAATTGATTCGTCAGCACGCAAATGAATTGAAAAAGTGCATTCTTTTGTAGGCTGCGGTTGCAAGTCTTCGTCTGACGTTTGTACTGTCATGTGACGCCGACAGGCTGAGTCTTGAAGTTATTGAGGTCAGTCTGATCATCGGGGGTTCGTTACGTCGTCAGTGCTTTTGACCGATAGAGAGATCGATTGCCCTAAATAATTGTTGTAGTTAAATGCCGCGCGATGACGTTGAAATGTGTACTTGTGTTCTAGAGAACTTCAGTTGTATGTCCATACAGCACGAAGCATGGCTAAATTAATCCGGAACTCGGCACGATTTACGATGAACCTCCGGAGCTTCGCCCACTCATCATCATTCACTCCGTGGATATGCGTGGATTTTTTTTTTCTCTCTTATTTGCGCTATTCAAAAGTTTTAAACAAATCCAAACTGCCACGATGGTTCCGACATCGGCCGCGCCGGGTATGCTTTTACGAGCGTAATATTTTTACATAATCACAGCAGTTATTTTAATATTGATTACGCACTGATATTCCGCGACGTGGTCGCCCTGGATAGTGCTGCACGCATTCGCAGTTATAAATACATCTGTACATCTGTGTACAGTGCAAACTGTGTCAATCGGAACACAATGTACAGTGTACACAGATTGTACAGTATACACATCTGTGTACAGTGTATACAGTTTAAATAGATCTTTATATACTTGTTCCAGTGACCACCGTAAAAATTGCAAAAAGAAAGAAAAAGATATTTTATCGGGTCCGTTTGAAGTTGTCTGAGGAGCGAGTCCACACAACTGTAGTATCTACTACTATAGACACAAAAATCCGGGTTTATGAAAGTCTCTGCTATACTGTTTCCGGCAAACTCCTATTCGACAACTTACTCCCAAAAAAATGAATCCTCGTAGGAAAATACTGCTTCCTACAGCAACTGAAAAAGTTTTACAAACAACAGGGTGGGCAAGCACGGCATTAGCCACTGGGTACATGGTAAGAATGTCCAGTGCTAGTTTGTCAACTTCACTCGCGCAGTGTCCTTCGTGCGCGCTGCAATTTCGACGTAAATACGGTACCGTTATGTTAGCACCATGGGTAAGCTGCACTCGAGATAGGTTTACGCCGCTGCGGACACGCACACGAACTCGCGGCTCCATGCGAACGGTACATCATAAAGGGCAAATGTATGCTAATCGTTAACACAAAACAGCTTAAAACAATGACGGCGTGCCCATGAGCGTCCCTGCGCTGTTCTAAAGCAGGAGCCAACTCCCGTCTTGATAAGCGCTAATTTCCCGCTTTGCTTGCCCTGCTAGGCATGCTCGTTATTAAGCAAAGGCGCAGGTAGCGTGCGTAAAGACCTCTAAGCGGCAAACACCACCTCACGCGACCTAAAGTAGAGAGTAAGACCTTCGGTATTTCATTATGTGCAGAGTATCTCACTCCCTCTCTTCTCGCAGGGCTCATACTTGGCGACAGTTCACCGTGCTCCCAAGAGCGCCTTAGTGCTTGACGGCCGTGGTTACTCACAGAATGAATACAGTATGCTGCCCAGCCAGCCTATGTGCGTAAACAAGCATCACGAAGCCCCCACCTCGTCATCCCTCGCTTCACGGTGGTTGCTTATACTTCTTTTCATATTAAGCGAGTAGCACTCTGGTGCTGCACGCTTAATACGAAACACCCAGGAAGTTCCGTTATAGGAACGTCCATCTCCGTGAATTTCGTGGCCCCCGTTTGTGGCTGCGAATGCTTGCGTGAGCTCTGAGCGAAACTGCACGTGAAAGACTACAACGGTCTGCCAAGAATAACCTCCAACAAAAAAAACAAAAAGAAAATGTAATCTGGTATGGAACAACGTAGTAACAGCAGTTTGCCACGCCTTAGTTGTCTTCAACCTACATGTAATGTTATATTATCATTTAGCTTAAAGAAAGAAACGATTATAAATAAAGAACTGCCAATAACTTGGTGCTTTAGGCGAACACGGCTATTGCTAGAACTCGTGCTAGGTTCCTCAGCGTCGCACGCTGCACGAAACTGAGTGCCGACTCCTCCTTCCTGACCTTGCAGCGACAAAAAGATTCCCGTTTAAGAGAAAATATGTCACCGGTGTCCTTTCTTGGCAGCTTCTCTGCCTTTGCGCGTGTCAAGGGCCATTACGGAGTGAGTTGGTGCGGCACCGTTTTAAACTTCGTGGGCGAATGTTGTATCTCAGGAACAAGGTTAATCCCTGCGCCTATTAGGGTGTGCCAGTTTCGCCTGTAATGGCAGGAGTCTCTTGGCATGACGACGCGGAGTATTACGTTGCGCGCGGTATAGGAGTTCGTATCACTTGGCTTCAACATTGGCTAGAAAAACAAAGACAAGTTAAGCGCTCTTTATATGTAACCCTTATAGTCGTATACTTTCTTACTTGTGCCCTGACAGTCCATATGCTCGCACTAGAACCAACTACTGCCTAAGTTCAAAGTTTACTCGAAGCGTATTTCGCTATCCTTTAGAAGTAAGTATGCTCATCTGAGTGTTTGCGGTAGGCTACATAGCTAACACATAGCGTCACATCATCTTTTTTTTTTTTCGTTAGCATGGAAAACCATGAAGGGTTATCTTCGTTAAAGCAACTTCGTGATGTTATCTTTTACTGAGCTACCCGCCATAATGGAGGCTTATCGAGGGCGATATGCTCTGGAGATAATTAGTTTGGAGAGTGTTTCTTTTTCATAGCAACAGCCGTCATCTGGCTTGTTTTATTGTATTTCACTCGATGTTCACTTTTTGATCACGAATGCGATGTCATGGTAACAGTGTGTGCGCTTTTAGTGGTTGTAAAGTGCCGAACATGCGGCGTTAAACGCACAAGGTACGCGGCGAGAGGAATTTATTGTAAGGCAGGGCAATCAAAGGGTGAAACTTTTTTTCAAAATGTACCCGCAGTGCACTAAATACGAGCGGCTAGCTTAGTTTTATTTCCTTAATAAGAAGCGTTTTCTTGGCAGAGGTCCAGCCGTTAAATCACGGTCCGTGTACTACACTCCATCCCTCTTTTGTTGAACACATATATTTTCCGAAGATTCACCTTTAAAATAAGGTGAAGGCTTAGTGTATTTTCACGCGCACTAAACCTTCACCAGAGCGTCATTTCTGGAGACTTTCTTTAAAAACAGCAGCCTCTAGGTAAAGTACAAATTGGCATCTTGACAAAAACAAAGCAAAAAAAAAGAAAACGTCAACAAAAAACTAGGAAGTATTTGCGATCTCTCTGCCAGGCGACGGCAGGGTCTGACAAGACAACCTGGTGTTTTTAACAAATGCTCGATAAACCAGGCTAATACGTACGTCCCATACTTCACTATTACGTGGTCACGCGTACGTGGGCCAGACGAACCAGTGTATTAATTCGGGGCTCAGAGAGCACATAATTACTTTAAGATGTGCTCGATGGAGGGGAAACGCTAGAGGTCCGTGTGCGTTCAGGCGAACTGGAAATCAAATCAGAGCGTGTTACGCTTAAGTTACCACCCCAGTATGATCATGCCCTGTGACTTGGCACTCCAGAACAGGCCCTGTACGTCGTAAACACTTTTTGCGCGAGCATATCAATTATGCGCGCGCGTATTTGCTCACGCGCTTGTTCGCTGTTGCACAGCTACTTCTCGTTTTTTTTTTTCTTCTTCCCTAGCATATGTTTACCCTGGACAAATATGGCACACGCTAGCCACACAACTTCGGCTGCCTTCACATTCTTGAGCAGAATCGAAAAGTAAACATCCGCTGGAGTGGAATGCTGAAGAAGAAGCACTTATAACTTGCACGCATAGCACTTCGTGTGCTTAAGGGATCGCGAAACTTCCGAACGAAAAGTAAAAATCAAGTTTCACGTGATTAGAAAGAACAAAGGCACTGCTCATTTCCAACCAGGATAATATATTTGTACAGCACACAGCAGCATCTGGTAGCTGTAAGTGACCTGAATAAACTGTTGATTTTTTTATAGCGGACCTTTCTCTCCTGTGTTCACTTTATTTTTTCCATAAATGAAACATCGATTCTGCTGTTGAGTTTCTGAAGTGATGAAAAACAATAATCGCTCAAGAAGATTGTGTAACTGCGATTTCCATAGAAGTCCGATGCTAAAATCAACAACGGGAGAAGTTCATCGAGTTCATCAGCTATAGTCACGTAAAGTTTACGTTCAACTTCAGCCAAATTTTGCGACAAATAGTTTGTCTTTTAAGCAGTCGAAACGTTAAAATTTGCAGCGTAAGGCACATTTCGTTTGCCGTTGTCAATAGGTGTAATTGTGTCACGTATAAATGATGGCAAAGGAGGAGGTGTTACCAAAACTGTTTGACATACGTACGCCCCTGCGATAGCAGGCTCTTTTTTTCTTACTGATCTGTTTTACAGATTTCTTTTGGACGACTCTTTTGGGCGAAGCCTCCGACAGCCTAACTGAGGACAAAGCCGTTTTTCACCCAACACAGCACACACACACACACACACACACACACACACACACACACACACACACACACACACAAGCTTTTAATATAAACTAATAAGAAAGAACAAAATAAAACAATCATTCCTTGAGAGCGGAACAAACAACACAGCATTAAGGAAGCGGCACGTTCTACTAAAGCCTCTATAGGGGCTACGCGAGTTTGGCCTTTAAGGGTCCGGCAGTGATGTGCGGAGGTGACGCGGGAGAAATCGATGGCTCTCACCAAATGATTGATGAGCTGGATTGAAGAGCGTATGAGCGACGTGCAGCACGCTTGCGCAGGCGACGACGCCGGATGTCTGGTCGCGACGGGCGACGTGGGCAGCTAGACGGCTCGATCATGTTGTAGCGGCGTCTTGGCGAGACATCTGAGCAAGGAACTCGGACCTGTAGCCTGACTGTTCCTGCTCTGTCTACGGGCACAGGATTCAGCTGGCCCTCGCCCGTAGCTTGCGAGCCATTGGTTTCCAATGGCTGGAATATGGTCAGCAGGCGGTCGCGGTCGGGTGAAGCCATGGCGGCTTGGGTCCGGAACCCGACTGCCGTCTTCAACGCCCGGCTCGGTCGACGATCCTCTACCTTCACTCGTCTTCCTGGAATTCGCATAGAATCCGACACCGCAAGCTCTTTTTTCTGCTTATTTGTTGCTTTCTAATTGGCGGCCTCTGTGTTCCCGCATTCACCAGCTATTGGCCGCTGGGAACTCCGTGGATCTTGCTGGTTGGCTCCTATGTCCTTTATTTTATTTTGTATCGCCACGCCTTGCTGTTCTTCACCATCGTCGTCTTCGCTTTCCTTGCGTCCCTCATTTTTCATGCGCACTTTTGAAACGCACACTTTCTGGACGCGCACTGCACACATTATGGCCCTTTCCAGATGCAGAAATCAACGGCCGTCTAACCTACACTTCCACGAGTCACACTGCATGCGTTCACTATTTTATACGCAAAAGCGCTGCATATTCCGCAGGGATCTCGTTCTCGCACGCACAGCAGAATATACTTTCCTGGATGAAAGTGTACGATGCAAGAATTCCACGACAGAGAGACACACGATCCAAGCTTGGCACTTCAAGCAGTGCAGTACACTGGCGCGCGTAGTCTGCGCGTCCGAATTACGAATAAAAACTAGCGCTATCTGTTTTTCGACACAATTCAGGAAATGAGCGATAGTAGCAGGGCTTGTTTTGAACCATTAAACAGCCTGATTGGAATGATAACCTGGTCAAACAATATAGGAGCGTGTCCGCCAATCCAGTCTTTCAGCAACTTTGCGTCAAACAGCACTAGACGATTCAAAATTTCTTAGGTAACACATTAAACTTTTTGCTAGGTCGTCCGTAGACAGCATTTCGTCTGTCTACTTTTGCCAAGCAGGTTTCAGTGCCTTATCCCGAAACTGTGCACTACGCAAATTTCCTCAAACCTACAACCTGCTCGCTGATATGATGACAGTGAAAAGGTAAGAAAACTTTGTAATGGTTTGTTCCGCAACCGCTCGTTCGAGGAAATGGACAGCGTCATTCCTCAGTTGAGCGCATCCCGATTTATCATGGCACGCTTAATTCGTACCGCAATATATAGGGCGTCCAACTCCCTCCATAGTACGTGGAGAACCTTCACGCTCACGTCCCCAGATTTTCGCGAGTGTGGCCATGGAGGTACTGACTAAGCCGCACGGCTCAAGCGGTCTATTCGGGCTTGGATAATCCGGAAAGCTGGACGCTTTCTGAACGCCAAATTCTATAGACACAGAGGACTGTGTAAGCCTTGCAGCGCTATTTGCGGATAGGCTTGTCACACGCTGCGCCCACACGGCAGAATGAAGCGCCTTTCCTTCGTTATATCTTGTCTTTTCTTTTCTGTTCTAGATCTCGCCTTTCAAGCGCTTAGCGCAGCAAATACCATTAGGCCGAAGCAAATATCTTATCTAGAAAAAGAAACAAAAAGCAGCAGCTCCTGTCCTGTCTACAGAACCGGCTTTATGTGTTTACTTCTTTGTCGGACATCTGTCCCGAAAAAACGTTTCGCTGAGATTAGATTTCTGTTCAATATCCCTATACGTCCCTGAGGCACATTTTATCACACACATTTTATCATGCACATTTTATCAGTAGCACACACAACAGTATCGCTGTCATCGAAAGTCGCCCGCTCTAACCTTTCTCCCAATGGTACTAGTATGATGGTAAAAAAAAAAATGTTGTTGCAAAGACAATTATGTCCCCTGCGTGCATTGAATGCGAAAGCACAACGTGTCTGCATGGAACGACTATATCGCCTTTCATTCTATTTACACGCCTATGTCACTTGACATTGTTACTCCACGCCAGCACTGCCATCGTCACACGATATCGCGTTGCCATCATGACGTCTATGTGATGCGACATTACAACGCTGCGTAATCGATGTCGTCCTCACGTGACGTCCATTCTGTGATCATGACACTTACGTCGCATGATGTTTATCAATGTTATCACATGTCATCTAGTTGTGCCATCATGAGGTCTACATGTAACGTGATGTCATCCCATGGCACCGTGTTGTGCCGTCATAATGACGTCCACTGTGGTGTCAACACAAGTCGTCGTCACTTGATCACGTGACATTTTTGATACCATTTGCCCTGGGCGACACCGAGTTTCCCGCCCGATGGCGCGCACGATGCCTTTCGCACTCACAACTCCCGTCTTATCCCGGCCGCGGCGGCTGCATTCCGATGGAGGCGAAATGTTGAGGCCCGTGTGCCGTGCGACGTCGGTGCACGTTAAAGAACCCCAGGTGGTCAAAGTTTCCGGAGGCCTCCACTACGGCGTCTCTCATAATCACAGCTGGTTTTGGGACGTAAAACCCCAGAAATCAATCAATGAGTCAAATAACTCCCGTCTTTCTTTTCTTTTTTTTTTCTGCATTCCGGACAAGTGCGAATTTCGATATTCCTCATCCAGCACTCTCATACCAGCATTCTCATGCATATTGTTTAAGTGGCCCTTGCCCTATGGAGACGGCTCTCGGGAGACCATGATGACCCCGTTCCTTTTTCATCATTCTCAAAAATTTAGGTCATTTTCGCAGCTCATGAGTGCAAAAGAAAGCCCACAGAAACCGCGCTCGGAGCGCGCATGACCGCTCGAAACGATGACGAGCCGGAATGGATGTGTGCCGCTGCCGGTGGACCGCATGTATGCCACAGCCAATCAGCGATCCTCGCGAGAGGAGGACGGCGCGGGCACACCTTCGCTTCAGAGCACCGCAATATGCGTATGCGTGGAATAAGCTGCCTTCAACGTGAGCGCGTGGTGTGGGATGCGTTGATTGAAACCGTTGATGGGGAACCAGCTGCGCATACTGCAGCGGCTGCAGCTTTCCCAGAGGAAAAGTTTCGTTCATAACCTCAGGGCCGCACAGTTGCTTCAAATGGAACACGGTGTGGGGCCCCCCTTTCTTCTACAGACGCGGCTCGATGGCGCCGTATATTGCCGCCAAATGGCAAAGGACGTGCAGTGAAGTTTGGCTTTTAGCTAGCGATCCTAGCCGCGAAAGAGGCTTCGGTCGGGGGCCATTGTTCCGGTTTTACGGTACTGACCATTGGAGAGGAATTGAAATGGCTCCGTACGGCGCAGAGCTGCAGGCGTGCGCAGAATCTCAACCTTCGTCGTCGATGACTGGAATGCGTCGTAATGACATTGCCGTAGTAGATTGATTTTGTTTTCCCTTTAAACTTCTGGCGCAGATACGTTGTACTTGCTTGGCCTTACAGTGGCAATCGCGCTGCTCCCTAAGCAGAGGTCTCAACAGACAAGAATTTTCGTCGTTCGTAGAGCGCAGTCGTCTTTACCCAGGGACCTGTGGCTATACATGAATTGGGAAGGAATAAGTGGGGCCGAGGGGGGGTCAAGGGAAAGGATACGGCTCACGGGCGACCGCCTTTTAGTGTCCGGCCTGTCATTATCTCATGCTAGTCGAAATTCTGTAAGCTCGCTAACGCCCAGTGCATGAGTAACAGAAACGGGTCTTTACTCGTAAATCCCAATTTCTTACAAAAGAGATGTCACGTGATGCGGTATGCTGCGACCAAGAAACGGATTTCTCAGCAGCTTTGTTATTCTTATTTTTTTCGTGGCCTTTGGGAAGCCAGTGCTAGCAGGAGAACGTAAACGTGCGATTAGGTGCTTTAATCACAGTAGTTTGACGTCAGCGCTACCGGCACGTAGCCCTCTCACACGCTGTTTGTGAAAATACATTTACGCTCTAAAGCTCGTGTAGTTCGCGAAACAACGCCGCGGTTACCGTTAAATCGTATTGTAACGCCTTTATGAGCGAGCACGTTCGCTATTGTATGTCTCATCTAAGTTAATACTCTGCTGCGAAAGTGCCCGTCGCCTACAATTCCAACGACGATGCCTGAGAAACATACCTCCAACGAGTTCGCTGTAACGCTTTCGATTTGGCGCTGGAAACGCTCGGTTGATAGATTTTATCTTCACTGTATAACTGTAGAAAATCCCTGAGCCAGATATACTTAGTTCGGTGACTGTGCTGCGCTCGCTTGCAAATTTAGAAGTCGAAGTCGCGTAGAGCACACCGAGACGTGAGCGATGCAAGAACGATATGCAAATGAGGTAGTTCGTTCAAAGCTGAGAATACTTCGACCAGTAGAACTAAAAAAAAAAAACAGTGTACAAAAGGAAGACATGAGGACTGTCGCTGTACTAGCGACGGAACTTCATTTCTACACGCGCAGATACATATACAGCCAAATATGTACATGCGCCAACAGATACAAATTCTGTTTACGCCTGCGCGTATGTCCCTATATCTTTTGCGACGTACACAGGCAAAAAGTACATGTAATAATACAGCGGCGTCCTTTTCAGTCCTCCCTTTGTCCCCCACCCCCCTTTTTTTTTCTTTTTTTTTTTTTCGCTGGTCAAACTATTTTCAGCGCTAAAAGAGCATGATGGCTTACACAACTGTCTCTATTATACGCAGAAAACTAAAACGTAGGCGAGCAAAGCGAGCAAAACTTTCGCCGGGCAAGTATAACGATTACTCAACTGAGAAAGTGCGCGAACACGACTGATAGTTACTCCGAATATGCGGGAAATGGAGCGCGAGCCGCGAAGGCCACCTTAACACGAAACGTTGTCCGTCTGGCGGCCTAATGCACACTGCTCGCGCGAATCGATGCAGCCAGTGCTACAGCTGAAGTCGCCCTGTTATTCACTTTTCTGCCGGGTATTTTTGCTATACTATACTTTATTGTAATCAGTTCAAGCCTCCTTTGATCCCCTGCAAGTCAACCGAATACTAAAAACGGCGGAAGAAAGAAATCCACCCGTGCAACGATTGTGTTAACTGTACAACGCTATGACGGGAATTACGACAACTGCGCTTGCGTCATAACTCCGCAACTAGATATTGTATAACTTTACATATATGTTTCTCGTTATGGCATGTTGTTTCTGGACTGGTTTCTAGTTATAGCCATTCGACCGGCATTGTAAGCACTCGTATTGGTTGTTTGCATCCCCCTTACCTACGTGATTCGCTAACGGGCCCTCAGGGTACCCGCAATACACGTAATCGGACCGACAGTTACGTCTGGCTTAACAGAAAGCTAAACCGAAGCGCAAATAATGACACACGGCATGAACGCAATGGAAACGAAGCCATGCGTTACGTAAACGCATTACACAACCTTCTCCATATTCTGTCCTTATTTTTCTTTTGTCTAATCCACATTACGACCACGGCGGCACGGTGTTCTCCGCAGAAAGGCACCAGGAACAAAAAAAATAATAAATTCTTGGTATCGTGACAGAAACCAGAGTGTTGCAATATGTATGCTATACCTCCGTCTATGCTGGCGGTGTCTGGTATAACCATGACGACCATGTGTTTCAGCCATTTGTTGCTGGTCGTTTTGTTCGCGTTTCTTCGTCTTCTTTACAAAAGAGAACACTCGTCGTTACTACTGGCCCTCCGAGAATACGCCCAACGGTCGTTTTCATTCTCGGAGGCCAGCGTGCACTCAGATAACAGCCGCCGCTTCGCTGACCGCATGGTGTGCGGTCCGGACGCGTGCTCCCGCTTCAGCAGGAGAACGGCTTGGGTGACCTATTTTGGAGGCCGCAACACAGAAGCGACAAGAGCTCGTCGCTTCTTCAAATGGGTGAACGAGCTAGGAGAAGCTGTGTATAGAAGACGCGGCGTTTAGAATGAAAAAGAAAAGAAATAAAAGCGGATAAAAACGAAGAGGGAACAGTTTAAGGTGATCCCTGCCGGCAGCGTCCCACGTTTCTCTGTTTCGGTTTTGTTTCCTTCATTCCCCTTCGTCGTTACACCTTACGTCAGATACGTCTTAGGCAATGTGAACGCGTGACTAACCTTCAAAACCGCGTAGAGCGAGTCTACGAAAATAACACTGGAATGCAGTCTAATGCGTCAGGAACAAACCGACACATACGCAGATAAGACTACGCACTTGTTACAAACTGGCCTGGAAAGTCAGCAACGCAATTAGTGACGTAAGGAGAGGCCACCGACAACGCGCTCACGTCCTTGTCCGTATAGAGCCGAGACGATCTGCAGAGCTAAGTCGAGCCGGAACGCGGCTAAAGTGTAGCGCACAACGATGTTTATTCATAGATGTTTCGCAAAGCGCCAGAAATGGCGCCTTATCGCTTGCGGTGACCAGCCAGCAAGCAGGCCAGGCGCATTCATACACGCAAGGCTATAGGCAAGAGATAGCGGTTCTCCGCAGAAGCGCTTAAAATTTGACGGGGGTTTGTTTACGTGCTCGAAGGTGTCAGAATTTATTCGTTGACCCCATAATTTTGGGTCAGAAACTGCGCAGTCTGTTCTTCTGCCGCTACTGGTTTTGTTGTTCGTCGCTATGTTCGACTTTACGACCGAACTTCAGCACGCTGTAACAAAAACAGACTGCGCTGGACCCACCAGAAAACTGCCCGGAGCGCATCTTTCTGGAGAATAGGGCCGCTGCTCTAAAGAAGACCTTCTTATATATTCACCATAGTTCTTGGCATTTGACGCGTCTGTTTGGAGTGCTTCGCTTAGCTTTTTACACAGCGTCTGCCGACTGGCATTCACGTCGGTGGTGGTCGCTCGTACAGTGCCGACTGGCATTTTTTTTTTTTTTACTATTCTGTGTTCTCAGGCAAGATTATTGTGCTTTCGTGTTTCATCGAAAATATGGTATATCTTTTTATACTTCAAACGCAAATCGTCGCTGTCGGTGGTGTGCTTTGCAAAACGCTTCGAGCTACCACGGTGGGCCGTACCATTCAAAAGGCTCGAATGGTCTCCCGCCTCCCTCCCTTTAGAGCTTCTCCCACCAATCTCGTTTGCGTTTTTGTTCTTTTTTTTTTTCATCCGTTGGCACCGCTTGTATTATACCCGCAAATTGCCACGAAATGGCCGCCGCTCGCCAGCCAACCGCAACCACTAAACCCCAGAGGCCCACTTCGAGTGAATCCCACATCGTGGCGAGAGACCAGTCTTTTTTTTCTGCTGACCTTCATTCGTGCTCCATCTGCCCGGCGGTGCCAGCAAAGCGCGGTGCTGAAAGTCAAGGCTTTCACGAGCAACGCTGGCGGACGTGACTCGGGAGAGCAACGAGGGACTCTCCGCTGACCCCAGGATGCCGGCGGCGCTAAGAAAGAACCTGCGCGACTTCGTGGAGCACTATTGCGCCTCCTTTCGAAGCTGTCCGATTTTTCTCGAACACTGCGTCATTCCATCTTGACCAATGCCTGGCACTCACGTGATACTCCCGCTCGGCATCGGTTCCTTACACGTGTCACTCTGCTTGACGATAACGTGGCTCTAGATGAGAGGCCATCCGCCACGCTGGTCTGTAGTGGTTAGGAGGCTTGAGTGCGGAACGAAAGTACGCGGTCTCGATGCCGACCGCGGCTGTCGCGTTTTTGATGGAGGCGAAAATTGTAGTGGTTCGCGTATACTGTGCGTTGTCAGTGCACGTTAGAGAACGCCAAGTGATCAAAGGTTCCAGAGCCCTCTACAACGGCATGCCTCATTGTCGCATCGCGGCTTTGACAGGTAGAACCTTATCAGTCGTTATTATTACATTAGAAGCCACGAGGCGGTGCAACGCAACACGTGTCCGCAGTACTCCTGCGGCGACGATTACTTGACAGTTACTTGACATGGGAACCCGTCTATTTTTGCTCATCATTTTTCTATAAAACATTCACCTCCTTGTATCATTAATGTTGCTTTCCAGAAGTTTCACAGATGCCACGGGCTTCAGGCTATTTAATTAGGTGACTGACCTAAAGCATGCAATTGCTCCCGCCCTCTCATGATCTGGAAAGACGCTGTGGCGCAGCAGGAAACGAGCAGAATTAGAAGCGCGGCGAATGTTTGCATAAAAACGCATGTATTGCGCCTTACCCTACGCACAGTTAAGAATATATATTCCTGTAAACGTTGCAGAATATCACGTCGCATACTCAATTCTAAATTCCTCTATCTATTATAACTTTCTTTTTGCGCAGAGATAATTATATACTAAAAGATGAACCATCGGCATTTCATTTCTCTTACGTATGTTAATATCAAAAAAGTATTTAAAGGCGGCATCAAAGCGCGTCCAAAATGAAGAAAATGAAGTGGTTTATACGCAAGACAACGTACAAAATTGAGCTCAAGAACATCTCGCGGACACGTGGAAGACGTGCGTGAATCGCATGAACTAAATTTCAGCCTTGCTTGATCTATGGTTCGTAGAACCGGCGATTACGATTCTATCGACTACGACTGGTCGTAGGTTCAGCTTTGTCGCAGAGTTGTCCTCAATTTAGCATCAACTGAAACTAGGCGCATGCAGTCTGAAAGCTCGGGTTTACCTGAACGATTCGTTTGAGTGCTTTGGCGCACTTTCAGAATTCCGAGCGTCCAGTGTCAAAGTAATAACCTAAAGCCTATTGCCAAGGAAATGTACGAATGCTAATCCAGATCATCCCCATCGATCGCAAGTTCACTGAAGGGAATGAGGCAACTGAAGTCGCTCAGACTTCTAGGCATTTTAAGGAAACATCAACAAGAACAACACCCAAGACGACAACAATTGCGACAAGGGGTAACAACAACAGTCGGACATCTCTGTCGTGTTTTGCCGAAGTGCAAACGCTATCTACTGATGGCCTTGCAGTTCACTCACAAGTAATAATATATATAACCAAAGCGAAGCGCAATGATTTTGAAGCTTACTTGTTTGTTTGTTGCTTTTCTTGTTCTTGTTTCTCGTTTTTCTTTCTTTTTTTTATGTTCTAGACGACCCGCATCTCATCGGAGTTTTATGTTTGGTGCTTATTATTTGATATTACTACTTGTTAAACTTCTTTCTTTCTTTCTTTCTTTCTTTCTTTCTTTCTTTCTTTCTTTCTTCTTTCTTTCTTCTTTCTTTCTTTCTTTCTTTTCACATACGTCTTGGGCTATCGTCTCGCTCTGCACGCCAAGCTCGCTGTCGTGATGGCCTGAGTTTCTATTTGTGCAAGATGCCCTGCTCCATCAGCAACAAGACTACTTACGTCCACGTGCCTCGAGTTCCACATCGAATGAAATGCGTAGGCGCTAGCTGACGCGCCATACGACACTCGACGACGCGTTCGTGCGTTTTCTGTCCGAGCGTTTTTTTTTTTTTTTAATATATGACTTCTCGCAGACATTCCTCATTGCAAGTACGTCGCTATTTCCGAAGATTTCAAAAGCGATGAAACACGTGTCTTAATAGTTAGCGACCGAGCACACGTAGCCGTTGCCAGGTTTGGTTATAACCCTCATAACTAACGGGAGCGAACGTAGTTGTAATTGCTTCGTGCACACAGATGCGTGAGTGACCTCGCTTTAGTAAAACGATGTCGTTCCGAACTGGCGTTCTCTTTTGAAAAACTGTACTGCGCGGCGAGTCAAGGAAAAAGAGAACCGATTAAAAAAAAAACGAAAGAAAGACGCATTCCGTCGCCTGAAGAATAATGGTTGAGTCAACGTTAGAAATGGTCCGCACCCGAAAGACGAAAAGGTGAATTATCATAGAAATAACTTAAACGTGCAAACACGGTTACAAGTGAAACGAACAAGAACAACAAAATAAAAAAAAAGAAGTGCACGCGGAATCTCCTTTGTGAACTGCCTAACTGACGCCTAAGTGTTTGCTACGGTCGCAAAGGTTTAGCTTGGCTACGATAACCACTTTGCCGTTTCGTCATCGGCGGCGTCGGCATTTTTTTTTTTTTTCTTCCTTTAGGGATCGCCAGCCGATGGAACACGGCTCAACAGCAGGCGCTTCCCACAACCACCGAAAGGCACTTGCCAACTAGAAGATTTAGTAGTACGATTGTGCATAGTCGGGATTTTACTTATGCTTGCACTACTCCGTGTTGGCTTTACACATTTCACAGCGCGACTGTCGCGCGGCTAGGTATTGGTCAAAAGTGCGTGCGTTGACAGAAAAATGTCGTGCTATCCTGGAGGCTGTCCAGTCAGACTTTGTGCATGCACACGATTCGCTTGTGGTGCTGGCCGCGTGCTTGTTCCGGTAAATATTACGGTCGCACTGGTAGCGTTTCCAACTAGTACGGCCGTGGCTTGTATATATGCAGTTATGAATGTGCTACGTGTATAGCTACATATACGATTCGCCTGTACGCGGGCCTCCAATGGGCTGTGCAAGGCGTGGAACAGTGGCTCATAACCGAAATAAAATGTGCATATAGTGGCCCAAGTCAGAATTGAACTTAATCAAAGGTAAATTACCTGGATCAAAGCCGAATTGATTTTAATCAATTGTAATGTAAGCGAATAAAACGTTAATTGAAGTGATTGATAGGTGCCCTAGGTGAGCCGAAAGCGTAATGCAAAAAGCTGTGCTGCTGTAAATGACTTCATGTAGTTCTAAGCCGTATTTTGCGATCTGTTGATGTAGTTCGTAGCTCAATCGGTCATCTAACCCGGCTCCGCTGGTGACCGACCTTCAAAGAGTGGAATGACTCTGAATTTTTGTCTACGGCGTCTTATTCGACCAAGTGCATTCCTTTTATATTTTGCTACCGCCGTTACACCGCGTTCATGTGGCTCCGTAGTAATGACCCTTGCAAGCACGGGTGGACAGAGCGGTATAGGTAAGGCGCTTGGTTTCGGAGTGTGGGCCCATCGGTTCAAAACCCAGCACTGCCGACGAAACCTTACTTCGTTTTCTAACTTTCTAACTCGACGTCTTACGCTACAGTTGGCCGGTTAGATTTCTCGTTGAGTATAGGGCCTAGACATGCCTACGCATTTGTCAGCGCAAGTTAGACGTTGCTGCGTGCTTTGTGATTTTTTTCTTTCAGTCTTCCTTCATTCTGCTTCTGCCCCCCCCTCCCCCCCCCGCCTGTTTCTTCCTATTATTTTTCTGCTTACTCTTCTTTTTCGTTTCCATCCGCATCTTCTTCTTCTCTTCTTCTTCTTCTTCTTCTTCTTCTTCTTCTTCTTCTTCTTCTTCTTCGTTCACGAAAGTACAGAAGGGGGCTGACCTGAATACACTGTTACTGATCAAAGTCGCGGCTGAGAGCTCAAAATGCTCAGCCATGTGGCGAGAGCCGGGGGTGGATGCCACTACCTGTCCTACCATATCAGAGTCGTGGCTGAGGACGCAAGATGCCCATCCAAGTGGTGAGAGTCTTCGAGGGTTGCAGCGGCGTCATCCCTGCTGAGCTGGGGTAAAGCGCGCACATGCATGGAGCTGCTTTTCACACTGAAGCCGATAGCGGCTATTGACACGAGGCGGTGGCGATGGCAGCGGGTGCCATTGCCACCAATTTCAGTTACCGTATAACGAGCCCATAATAGCCTATGCTGTCAAACGCCGGAAGCTTACCCGAACAGTAAAACAAACGACTCCGTTTGTGCTCGTGTCAGCAATGCCAATTTTTCCCCCGTATTCATTCCCTAGCAACGAGTTCAACTTTCATCAGTTCAATGAAGCGATTCAGCGACGATCGCTGTACGAAAATTTAGGAGAACAAAGCCGTATCCTTTTGTTCGTTCTACACCTTAATCTCCTTGCACAAACTTTAAAACCCTTAATCTTTCAACTACATGCAACTCGAAGATAAGGTTCGTGTGTTGTGTATACGCGGTACCAATGTGCGCTTTCTCTTAACCATGGAAATGTGTGAGGAAAATATGTTGGGAACAACATCGTGACGTTCAGTCGTTCGCTCTTGATAAAGCTTCGTGAAGCTTTTCGAAAGTCAGCGCGCGAGATTAAAAACAGTGAATACGTTCATACCAGATAACGAAGCGTTCGGCAAAGCTCAACTCCGACGGATTCACGTCCGTGCTGCTACTTACCTGCAAAGAGAGAAAAAAAATACACGGCATCAGAAATCAGACGCTTGAAACACTGGTTTAAATCGTGTCGTATAGAGAACTACAACGAATTATCCTGCAAAAGCTTTAACCTCGCTCCTTTCTTATTGCAGGAACACGAAAGAAAAAGAGGTAGTCAGTGAAATATACACGACGATATCTTAGTGATTTGTTCGTATATGATCCTTAAGATGATTATATGTTTCACTTGAATAAAATATGTCATGCTGTCATACTGGTATTCTCTTCGTTCAGTAAAAAACACCTTTAATACGTGCAGCCGCGCAAAGACAGTGAACGTCCCTTATACTAAAGGCAATCACTGACTGTCCTTCAGGGCAATTTACGGCGCGCTGCACCACCGCCTTCCGGAGATCGCTCCGGATTATGTAAAAACGCAAGTCGACAACCACGACCTCACATCATCAATATCAACGACAAAACTGTTTGCTGCGGTAAACTTTCGTTCACCTACCAAAGCTGTCCTCTAAGCTTTGCTGTGACGCCCTAGGTAATCATCTGTGTCCCTCAAAGAAGACCCTCTCTGGATTCGCATTCGCCGTAGCCACATGGTACGTAAGGTGCACGTTTTATGCACTCCGTCGTTTTGTACACATGCCTCAGCACCGTTTCATGTTATAGCAAGTACGGAACACAGTTACGCAATTAGTAATATAGGTGCAGCTATCAAATCACTGGGAAAGATATATAAATATCGCTCTTAATCTCCCAACACTGCATCAATGACAAAGAACGCGTGGAAACTAATAGATAAGCTGCAATGATACCTGTCTTAACAACACTGCTTGCTGGCCTAGTTGGTATTTACTTAACGTCATGATGAAGCCGCCACTAGAACAACATACACATAATGGTAGAAACACCCAAATACACAATGGCCGCTTGTCCTGTTCCTGTGTTTCTACCACTGTGTGTATGTTGTTCTAGTGGCGGCTTCATCATGACGTTAAGTAGATACCTGTCTTCCTGAGAGAAAAAGGACACTTAGGTTAGAGTACAAGAGAGGGAAAACGCAACCAAGAGAGGGAAAACGCAACAGAGGCAGGCAAGAGGTTAGATGGAGCGACGAAATTAAAAAGTTTGCGGGCATAAAGTGGAACCAACTCGCTCAGGATAGGGTGGATTGGAAATCGTTGGGAGAGGCCTTCGTCCTGCAGTGGACCTGAACAGGCTTATGATGATTATGATGATGATGATGATATTTCCTAACCCAATAGACAAAGCTGCAAAAGTAATTTAAAAGCGCATTTTGGTTTCTTTCGAGGGCATAGTCAAGGTCACGTTACTGTGCTTAGACAGTATTTGAGTTTTTCTGCCACGTAAAAATTTATTCCATCTATGTGAAACCTTACGCTGATTAAGCGTCCGCGTCTGTTAAGCTTCGTGAACACGCAACCGAAGCGCAATGGCCGACGTGTTAAATGGATATACCCGAAGAACCGTCATCAACGTATCTTCAATGTAATACATTCAGCTACTACTACGATTCCATGCAGTATATGCCGCACACACGTGCGCACTACCAACAAAAACACCGCTCAGCACGCGCCGGTGGAACCGGTGGAGACGATCATGGAGCACGAACACTGAAGATTTTTTTTTTTAATTTTTGAAAGATAGGCCCTATGGTGTCGAAACTTCAATGGCGTGCGCGATGCTTGCGATCACGCGATCGAGGGCACGCAATTCCTCGATTATTTTCATTCGAGGCTGGTTAACGAGCAGTCGAAAGGCACTGTGAGCCGCAAGCGTCTGTGACGGAGGGTGTGTGTGCTTACATTCGAGTTCGTGTGCACGTGTGCGCACTCAGTGCGCGTGCGCGTACGCATGCACGTGTGCTTCCTTTGCTTTTGATCTATTAGTGAGCATGCCCACCTACAATATGTAGTAGTTCAGTCGTCTTTTTTTTTTTTTTTTTGTGGCTACTGTGTTTTGGCTCGAAGCCGTGGGTGACATATCGACAAAATTCGAGGACACTTAGTGGACAGATATTTTGAGTGTTGTTGTTGTCATGTAAATGCTCATCAAGCTTCAGGGAAGCTTGATGAGCGTGAAAGATCATCGGGTGGCTCGAATCTATCCGGAGTGTACTTTAGCGGTGTGGCACACAGCCGAACCGCTGTCGAAACGAAAGTTTGTCTTCAACTTTGCCCATTAGCCTTGATACTTGGTGAGAATTTAGAACGACGAGCAGTACTCCAGCTGCTGTTACGGCGCAGCAGCAATATAAATTAATTGCCAAAGGAGCAAACCAAAAGGAAAGATTGCTGATTAGCACGATGGAACGAAGCCTTGTTGTTGCGACTTCGTAGGACTTCGCCACTGTGTAGTTCTTCCCTAGTTTTTTTGCTCCCTTTGGTTGCATATTTTATTCTTTGCCGCACTGTAAAATTTTGAAGTATGCTACACCGTCTTGCTCAACCAACAACTTCAAGTGACATTTGAACGCTACAAATGTTTATTGCTTTCTTTTACGATAGTGAAGGCAAAATCTGGAAATGCACTGCATCGAGAAATAGCTTTTAACCACCAATACCCCTCGATTGCATCTTCATAGCTGTGAAACACGTTCGCCTGAAGAGCTAATAATTGTATGTCTTAAAAGAGGTTAAAATATGGAGCATTTCTATGGTATGAGTAAGCAGGCGCTGTGCTCTACTCGGTGGCAGTTGCCAGCTTGCAGGTGCGGGTTCACCTTCCTCCCTTTGTGTCCTTGTGTGTTTTATGTTACCATAACTAATAATAATAATAATAATAATAATAATAATAATAATAATAATATGGTATCACCGTTAAGAATTACCCATTATTCAGAGAAATACCTGTGAAGTTGCTATAATAAGGACTCCACGAGAGAACTCTCTACTATACGCCGGAAAATCACTTTTGAATGATTCAACTTAATCATGTCTGGCATGCTATGGAAGTGGCGTATCATCATTTGAACAACGCGCATTTAGCGAAACGCTGAACAGAAGAATTGGAAGCTGTGAACCCGATACAGAACGACATTCCGACGTGTGGAACAAACTACGCGCTGTCCCCTTTTTCAACTCGTTCCAGTAAAACACATTCTATTAAAGATGTTCAATCTTGAAGCCGAGTGAGATTAAAAGCTGGCCAGTGCATGATCGTCAGGCACGTTTCAAATGCTATTTTCGGCAACGAAAGAATTTATTATCAGGTGCATTGGTCATGGTTACCAAATGCTGATCCGAAAGACAACGGGCTTGATCCGGGTTGCCAGCGGTCGCACTTGGAGGAAAACAAGATGCTGGTGAACCCGTGTACTATGGCTTTTCAGGGCGCGTTAAGGGTATCCCAGGTGATCGCAATTTCCGAAGCTGTACACTACGGTGTTCCTCAAAATTATATCGTGAATTCATCACGTGACACGCCATCAACTACTATGCATCGCTTTTATGCGCTATCTTGGTGTGGATAATTGAGTACACAGCACTTGAAGTAGGACGCCATGCAACGCATCTACGATGGACATTTGGACGGCACGCTGCAAGCCAGCGGCTTTGAGGGCCCAGCAGTGCGTCGGCGCAGAAGAACGCAGCAGACGACGCGTATAGAACAAGGGGAAGCAAACGACCCGGGGGTATCTGGACCACCCGTTCAAAGGGGACAGGAGCGGCCTATTCATTTGGAGTCCGGCGGCCGGCAGCGTCTATCTCGCACGCCGCCATTGCCCCTTCTTCGGTGCAGTCTAAAATTATCTTCGCCGCTCGCGAAGGAAACCAATGCTGAGCACGTAGCGCACTCGGCTTTCCCGAAGTGCGAGACAATAGTACCACCATGTACGGTCGGGCTTGCAGCGAGTCAAAAGCTGCACGGTTCCGAGCGGGCGCGAGCGTTTCTTCGATTGTCTTCGTCGAGCTGTACACAAAGGTGCCGTAGTATGCGAGTTGAATAGCGTCTAAAGTTAAATCTGTACGACCAGCAGCAGACACACTCCTCTCTACTAAGGGTGCTCCTGAAATGGCCGGCCGGTTTTCATGAATGACCCAACCCGTAACAAGAGTTCAAATGGCAATACTTGATGCGTGAGAAATCGCTGGACAAGACATGCCGCTGGTGCGAACGTTTAAACTAGAGTAGCTGTTTTTGTAAGGGCAGGAACTGCTTTTTTTTTTTTCCGGAGAGCTTTCGTGTTCAATGAGATAATTATTCGTGGGTTTTACGTGCAGACACTACGATGTAACTATGGGGCACGCCATAATGGAGGGCTCCGGTTTAGGTATGACCACCTGGGGTCCTCTAACGTGCACCTCAATCTAAGCACGTGGCTGTTCCTTGCATATTGGTGCTTATGAAAATATGGCCGCCGTGGTCGGGATTCGATGCCGCGACCTCGAGCGTCGCAAGTCCTAGCCACAAGCTACCACGGCGAGTCAAGCTTTACGTTCGGTCATGCACGATTCAAATGCTAAGGGCTTTAAGATAACTAAAACTGGTTCCCTCTCTCTTTATTTTCCCGTCAAAGCGTGTTATGCGATCACAATTTCGGCTTGGAGGCTATGGGGAGGCTGACTGCTCGGCTTCGGTGCTGTGCTACCACCATCTGCCGCCGTCGTCATCTGGACCTGGCTCATGCACCTGTACTACGCTCCGCCAGCGTGTGGCGAGAGCGCGAGGAGCGGCAACCAGAACACAACCCAGTTGTCCTGGAGCTTCGGGCAGTAAATGCTGTCTTCTAAACTGACGCCTGCGCTCTGTGTAGGCTCCGAGACTTTCATCTGGTCACTGACTCTGAAATCACGGCCCCGAGCCTATAAACCTTAATTCGAGGACTAAGTAATCTTTGAAAACGAGGTGTAGTTAGAAACCCGAGATGAGGCTCTCCAGTTGCTACTCGCGAAATTTATTCTGTGTTGGAATCTTCGTGATCAAGAGTGAGGGTCCAAGACTGCAGGTCGATTTATCCAAAACTATCTTATCAGTCAATGCCTCTAACGAAAGCAAAGTGGTTGCTCAGGCCAGTTTGTGTACACAGTGGCGGTATCCGCACCTGCAGTCGCGGCGTACAGAGTATTAGGGAATGAGTACAAGTGGGTCACGGTGTTCAACCGTACCTCCACTTATGAAATTCTTACATATGTAAGAATTTCATAAGTGGAGGTACGGTTGGTTGGTACGGTTGGTTGTGGCGGACCGCCACAAACCAACAGAGCGCGTACCGGCCATGCAGGTACGCGCTCGCCTGCAAACACACGAACATAGATAGTGAACAAACACCCCCTGCCCACCTTTCCATCTTAACCTTGTCGAAATCAAATCCTGTTATTCCCTTGTTCGTATTAGTACTTGATGTGGGAACAAGCCCACGTGTGATAGCGCTTAGACGCTTTCTGGTTTCGTAAAAATGTTGTAGTCCCGCTTACCTGAACAGTCCTCACTGATTCTGCCAGTTTCGTGAACGACAGAAAAGAAATAAACATGGCGAACGAATCCCGGAGCGCAAACATCCAGCTGCCCGGTGCAGACTTGGAGCCCTTCTAAACAAAGGCGAGTTAGTTCACCGAAGCGAATACAGACCATTATAACCACGAACTACTTAAACTTCCTGAAAATTGCTGCAAAGGAGTTCGTTAGGAGAGTTATTATGGCGTTATATGTTGTTTCTTACAGGCTTCCATACCATTCCAGAAGCATGCTTTTGTTCACCCTTCTTCAACCGCACAGAAAATCGGGGCCTTTCAATACCACAATTTAAGGTTCGCAAGTATAAAGTTACCCCAGTTTAATTGCATCACTTGTCTCGAGAGAAGCAAACTGTACTGCTCGCGTTCCTATAGAACACCGCGATTAGTTTTCCTTGAGCAAACTAAAACGGGCCAGCCGTACATAGTAGCATTTCCGCGCGGACTTAGAGAAAAATGTTAACTATGCGATAAAAACGTGCAAGGTCGTTAGTACTCCCTGGCGGGAGCGAAATGAGGCACAGAATGAATAGACCACGGTCGATTCGCTGGAAATATTCGAAATGGCAGCACTAAAAAACGAGACTTAATTACTTTCCTGGTGAAAGTCGCCTAACACAACTTCCAGCCACATCACGTTTGGCTAAATTGATACATTTTCGCCACAGGTAATGAGAACGAACGAACAAATGACTAGGAGGGGGGGGGGGGGGGGGGTGTCGTTCGCTAATAGTACCGAATGGCAGTTTTTCCGAGCGCAGTGAAGACAAAGACGCAGGACACATCTTTGTCCCTGTCTTCACTGCGCTCAGAAAACCTGCCATTCGATAAGCACCAAAAAGCCCAGCTGCCCGCGCTAGTAACAGTATGTCAGGCTGCTTGTGTTGATCGCCAGACACCTCTCCAGAATGTACTGCTTTAAAACGCGAACGGCATCCTTTGACACCTATGCCGACTACTGTAGTTGGTGGTGCAGCATGCACATGGTCATCCATGACAAGGTTAAGATGTCACTAGTGCATGGGCGCGCGCGACCGAACTGGCAGACGCACGTGCTGTACCACGATATCCCTGGGACGTCCTCAACACGTACCTGTAGTGTAATGATCGTGTGGTACAGCCCCTTTTGTTAACGCGATGGCATTAACGAGCCCATGTCGCAGAAAATCCGGTGGTGGTGTCTGCGTAGGCGTGCGGTGGAACTAATAATCTCGAGCTACCGCTACTGCCGTTGCAAGCGGGAACATACCATGCAAGCCCCCCGCATGGCGCAGGTACTTAAATGAACAAAATTCAATTTCTCAAAGTAAAATGCGTCAAAAAAATCGCAACTATACGATTTCACTAAAACCTACAGACATGATAGTGCGGACTTTAATTCTGTTACGCAGAAACTGTTACTTCTATTGCGAGAATACTTCATTTTGTTGCGACAAAGCTCAAACACTTGAGAGCACTTTCCAGCACTTTACAGCAAATCCAGCCCTTTATATAGAGAGAAGGCCCCAACGCGGCGCCTGTGCGCGCGACGTTTGCATAGGCGTGCAAAGCTTCCACTGCTCGTGGATGCCGACAGAAGGAATTATGACGTCAGTGCTAAGCCACAGTGCGCTGACAGAAGCACTCGATCTTCCCGCTCGTGTGAATATAGGCGCAAAATAAAAATAAATTCAGGCAGAATCTATTCGAGTTGTTGTCTATATATGCGCATGTGCTAGCAACGACTCGATCAATGGATTGAGGTTCGCTAAAACATATTTGATGCGATAAGGTATTTAACCTAGACACTTGTAAACGGTATACTCGTCATTCAGCCAACGTGTCTAAACACTAGCCGATATTTATCAACAGTAAGCAAACACTGAGCAACATTTGCAACCATTCGTGCCAGCGTGATCCAACACCCGCCGTCACTAGCTAACAACGATTGATATTTGGCCTGCGTTAGCCAATATTACTTACTGTAGGTGTTACAATATTACAGTGATACGGTAAGCGGTCACTGTTCGTTCAACTTTTCAACCAGCAGTGACCGGCATATCTTAGAAGTCAGCCTGGTATACACATGCACTTAAAAACGGAACACGAAATGTCGCGTGGGCCAATTACAGGCCGTGTTTTGCGCTTCCTCGCTTTCGTAAGGGTCCGAGTTCTCTAAAATGTGCAAGAACCCGTAAGCGGAAAGGAAAAGAAAGTGAGCAAAATAGAAAAAAAAAGGAAAAAGGTGGTAGCAGCGGTTTCTTTAGGAAATTCGTTCACGCTTCTGTCAGAAGTACTGACCTCGAAATTAAGTCGACGACCAGGGAAAGCCACTCAAAGCTGGAACAAAAGCGCAATTCTTTACACGCAGCAGGCGAGAAATTCAGGGTATACCCCGTGTATGCGACACGATTCCGGGCAACGCATGCGCAGCTTTCGCATTGTTTCGCTCAAGGAAATGACGCGTGCGGTGAGGAAGACGTATCGCGGCCACACCCTGTAGTTCTCTAAAGCAGCTCTGTGTCCCTGTAACGGGTGGCCACAGATTTACGATGCTCAACAAGGTCAGGCCGCTTTGATGCGCACAAGTGTAAGCGCAGAGATGATCTGCAGCGGGCGCACATATACACGGACCTTGTACAAGACGTAGGGATCAGACTGAGAGGTGCAGCATTTAATTAAACCCAACACAGAGGCAGATGTCGACATGTGCGGTGCTTCTGGGTGATTCTCATCGTGAAAGATCAATTCCAACCGTGTAAGCCTATTGAAAAGAGTCCCGCACATATCTAAAAAACAAGTACATGCGTAGGCGCGAGTTAGTTGGCGCGCGACACTCCGTGAACCCAAGCGCAAAACACGTCCTGTGTCTGGAAAGTCTTTTTGCGTTTAACTTCACACCGAGGGCGTTCGTTCTTGGAATTCGCCGCATAGGAATGCGGCCGCCATTAAGGCCATTAATCAAACCCGTGACATTTTAGTCAGCAGGAGGGACCTACAGCCACCGAGACATTGCTGCGGAGACCGCCAGGCGACGGCTATGCATGCACAGTCAAGCACAAATAGAGCAGCAGCCATTGCTCCCTTTAATTCCTTTCCCTTTCTTTCTTTCTTTCTTTCTTTCTTTCTTTCTTTCTTTCTTTCTTTCTTTCTTTCTTTCTTTCTTTCTTTCTTTCTTTCTTTCTTCCGCGTGCTTTTTCATTTGCTTCCTCTTCTTCAACTGCATTTCATGTCAGCCACCATGCGGAGCCATTGATATTGAAATATGGTGGCTGTAGTGCTCCTCCCATTTTCCCCCATTTCAATGGCGCATCCTTTGTTCTTCCCATCCACTCGCATTACGACAGAGACGGTGCCGAGGTATTGAATTGAGAAGCAGCATGGAAAGCGATCGCTGCCGTCACAGACACGGAACGACTGCGTCAGCGTCGGAAGTGCCGCAGGCAACGGAACAAGGAAATACTCTAAAGACACTTCTCGTTCCTTTGTTTTCCACGCCTTCCACCACTCCCTTCTTGCGTAAGTGTCGATATTTCCTCTTTTGATCCTACGCCTGCCTCTTCTGATGGCTCACTGCTATATGCGAGATATATACCGTCCATTGTGAGGACACCCACAGAGCGAGCGTAACCGTTTTATATATATATATATATATATATATATATATATATATATATATATATATATATATATATATATATATATATATATATATATATATATTCTACGATAACGATAATATTAACACAGTTAGTATATCTACTGAAGGCGTGACTGAGCTTCTCCTGCGCTTAGACATTAAGAAGTCGCCAGGACCGGATAATATTCCAAACGCCTTTCTTAAAAGATATGCAGTACAAGTGGCTCCCCTTTTAGCAACAATTTTTCAGAAATCTATCGATACGGCCACGTTACCTGACGACTGGCGTGTCGCAAAAGTCATTCCTGTTTTTAAAAAGGGTTCCCCATTACAGATAGATAACTACCGTCCTATATCCCTAACTTCTTGTTCCTGTAAAATGCTTGAGCATATATTAGCGAAATACATAAATGATTTTTTAGAGCAAAAACACGTAATAACTGATGCACAACACGGCTTCCGACATGGCTACTCCACTGTAACTCAATTAGTCACAACAGTTCACGAATTTACCAAAGTTCTTGACCAAGGTGGTCAGATTGATTTAATACTATTAGACTTTTCCAAGGCATTTGATAGGGTAGTGCATTCAAAGTTAATATCAAAAATGAGAGCAATTGGTTTACCCTTGCACATTATTCACTGGGTCAAAACATACCTATCAAATCGAAAACAATACGTAAACATTGACGGATCCAGTTCGCGGTTCTTAGATGTGTACTCAGGAGTTCCGCAGGGGTCCGTCCTGGGACCACTCCTCTTTAACATTTATATTAATGACATTCAAGATGTAGCGGATTCGTCTGTTTGAAACTATTCGCAGATGACTGCGTCATATTTACGCCTGTAAATTCTGTATCTGACCAGATCACCCTGAATGGCACTTTAAATAAATTGGCAGAATGGTGCAATAAATGGGAAATGGTAATTAACCTGCAGAAAACTGTGCACATGAGCATCACTAACAAATGCAACAAACTTCCTTTTACGTATCATATAGAAAATAACCCCCTTGAAGAAGTTCAGGCATGCAAATATTTAGGAATAACATTAACTTCCACTCTTAACTGGTCGACCCATATACATAACATAAGCTCCACAGCCCGAAAGAAATTAGGCCTTCTGAATCATAAATTGGGCGAATCCCCTCCTTCCCTCAGATTGATGACATACAAAACAATGATTAGACCCTCTTTGGAATATGGCAGTGCTGTTTGGGATCCTTACACCCAGGTAAACATAGAAAAACTCGAAAAAATTCAAAGGTTAGCTGTCCGCTATGTTTACAAACGTTTCAGACGTCTTGATTCACCTTCGGCTATGTTACAGTTGGCCGAATTACAGCCACTATCTGAAAGGAGAAAAGAGGCACGTTTGAAGTTTTTGGCTTCTGTTTATTTTGGTAAGTTCGGAATAAAAACTGACGGCTACTTGAAGAAGCACATCAGTCGAGCCTCACGGCACAAGCATAGTCATTACATCGAGCCTGTATTCGCAAGAACTAACTTGTATAAATATTCATTCTTCCCGCGAACAATCACAGAGTGGAATTCATTACCATCCACATCACCCATGCTAAGTAGTAATGTTTGATTTTTTTTTCCCTTTTGTGTGTCTCTTTATGTACACCCTCTCCTGCTTGGACTACTGTCTGCAGTATTGTACAAAATAAATAAAATAAATAAAATAAAATAAATATATATTCTACATGAATTGAATTGGAGAAAGTGAACAGCGAGCGACTCATGCTTTGTTAGCCAAAACTATGTGAAATCGACTGACAATAAGGCGAAAGAAAGACCGCACGAAGGAAAGTGTCTGTTCACTTGAAGCGCTGAACGTAAAATGGTGAAGATATTGAATTGCAAAGCAGCGTGGAAAGCGATCACTAGCTGTCACGGCCACGGGGCGATTGCGACAGCTGAAAAGTCTAATCGCCCGCAGGCAGTGAAAGAAAAATAGATTCTAAAGGTACTTCTCGCTCCTTTGTTCGTAATGTATGAGCTTCCTTCTTTGCGTAAGCCTCGATTTTCATCGTTTGATCCAAGGGATCGATTCCTCTTTTTTTTTTTTTCTATCGCTAGCTTGCTGCTGAAACTACAATATGTTTCTTCAGAAGCACACATAATCGTGCCTATGTAATCGCAACATGCTGTGCCAAAGGATCAACAAAGGTATTCGACGTGCTTGGCTTTTACTGTTCACAACATTGCGAAAACGACCGACGATGGATCCAAAGGAAACAGAAGTCATGTGTAGTTTACACTGAATCGAAATAAAGGAAAACCAAAGCATAAACAAAAAGCCACATTGCGGTCAGTAGGAATCGACTCCACAACCTCCGCGCTGTGAGTGCGACACTGTACGGGTTGCGCAACCACGACGGTTACTTCGCCCTCCACTTTTCTGCGTGCGCTCACCTATATCTACACGATAACGCCCGGAGAGTGTCAACTATAGCGCCATCAATGACTACTAACAGATTTTTTTACGAATTAAATCACGTGGCTAAAATGTCCGAGAAATATCCGACGTATGGAGGCGGTGTACATGGAGCTATTATATTTGCGATGCCACCCATCATCGTTTCAAGTGGGTCAATATATGATTTGCTGCAGGCCTGGATTTGACGGCCAGTTGCGAGAACAGGTGCGTATATCGCACAGTCATGCTTCGAGGTTACAATTTAAAGGCCGCAGTATATATCACTCACGTCCGTGGTGTCGTACACATAACGATGCGATTTTTCATGCGGCCTCCGCGTTCGCAATAACTTAATAATTAAACTCTGGAGTTTTATACCCCAAAACCACGACTCGACACTGAGAAATGCCATAGTAGGAGATTTTCACTTAACTTGACTGATGGTGTTCCTTAACCTGCACCTGCCAAGCTGGTTGCGGTGCTCGACTACTCACCCGAAAGACGTGGGTTCGATCCCGGCTGCGGCAATCGAATTTCGACGGAGGCGAAATGACAAGAGACCGGTGTAGTGTGCGATTGTCAGTCCTCGTTAAAGAACACCAGACAGTCGCAATTTTCAATTGCCTCCGCTGCAGCGTCTCTCATAACCGCATCGCGGTTTTGGGGCGTGGAACCCGGCAAATAATAACGTACGCCTAAATGTAACTATAAGGAATTTATTTCGTTTTGCCCCCATCGAAATACCACCACCCCGGTCGAAACGCGAAGTCGAGCCTTCGAGCTCATATGAAGGTGTGACGCCCTAAAACGACGCGTTTTCGTGAAACACGCTCAGGCGCAAATAACAGTTTCGCGCGCTGAGCTCGCAGAACCCACCGTCGCTGTACATCTGACCCCGACAGCCTCCATCAAGGCCGGACAGTGCAAAATATACAGGCCAACGTACAACGCCAGGACTACTCGTCCTGAAAGCACCGAGTGGGCATCGTGTGTCCCGTAACACGCAGCGCATTTCCGTCGATTAAAGCGAACACCGCGCTTACGCTCAACACCCCCTTCGGAATCGCTGCGTGCACATTGTCGTCCTTGCGGCGCGCGAACCATACATTCACGTGTACGCGGTAGATGGATAGAAGCGGCGCACGGACCGTAGCTCTCAAAAGGCTCGCGCACGTTGCAGCATTAGCACCATTTCACGCGACTCAGTGCGTGAGCGTTCCAGCGTGTGTGTACGTAAAGCTAATGTCGAGCGAGCGTAGAACCGTACTCGCTGTCATGATTTCTGCCTGCAGCCTTATGCACAGTTTAGTTTCTTTTTTTTTTCTTTGGCTTAATCGCCTCGCTTAGCACGTATGCACGCACGCGCAGTGCATACATGCGGCGGCAGTGGCTTTTCTGAAGGCTCTCTCTGAGTGAGCGCAAAGAAAAAGCGGGGCATTTTTCGTGGGTCGCTGAACACATACGCCACACCTCTCTCTCTTTCTCTCTCCATCTCCTTTTCTTTTTTTTTTTTTGACAACGCAACCGAAGCGTTCAACATCCTAAAAAGAAAAAAGAGAGAGAGAATGTCTTGCTCTCGCGCCAGCTTATATGAAAGAAAAAAGAAAAAAAAACAGAACCGCAATGGTATACCATCCTCTAAACACGGTTTTCCTTTTTCTTTGTGTGTTTTTACGTAAAACGCTTGAAAGAAAGGCATTTATGTGGGCTGACAGCCTGTGCGCGTTTCCACTACCTCCTTGCGTTGCGTAACAATGGAAATGGACGTGGCTCGATTGCATTGTTTGTTTGTGTGCTGGAGATATCGATCTGTATCGCCCAGACATTCCCGCACAGTGCCAAACAGGACCCCTTTGACGATCCTTCATACGCTAGCTATGCTGCAGCAGAGAACGAGAACAATCAAATAAAGGACGGAAGCCGGTGCCACATGGATCGTTAATGCGGCCACTCCCAGCAGCCAATAGAAAGGCGCCGCGACTGTGTCACGCCACTCTGCTTAGTTCTTGGCAGAGTCAAAGAAACCCGAGCAGAAGTGGCAATACGGCGAGCGGGTACAGATTCATCATAGTGGAACGGTGCCACAGTACAAGAACATGCTTTGTGTAGCCCCGCCACTGTGGCTAAGTGGCTATGGTACTCGGCTGCTGATCCGATGGCAGCGAGATCGAATACCGGCCGCAGCAGCTGCATTTCGATGCAAGCGGAATGTTGAGGCCCGCGTATAGTGCGACGTCAGTTCATGTTAAAGAACACTAGGTGGATAAAATGTCCGGAGCCCTCCACTACGTTGTCTCTCATAATCACATCGTGGTTTTGGAAAGTGAAACCCTAGAAATAGAACACATTTTGTGTATTGTTCATTATCCTCATCCGATTCTGCGGCGCAGTTTCAGAAAATCGGCTTCGCGCTACAATTTTAGCCACACTTGCAGGTGAATGCCAGGTGCGAATTACAGTAATGAATTGAGTTATAACGTTAAGTTATACAACGGGTTATACACTGCCAAACAACAACAAGCTTTTCACTCGGTGTAAGAGCGCATGTGAAGTATGACCGCATATACTGGGTTGGGGTATACGGGAATTCGCCGCATGTGATTGGCTATACTGATTTATAGGATCACGTGATCTTTTTTGTACCAAGCTTTGTACTGTCTGTGTCCAAGGACGCCTTCCAACGAGACACGTGAGGCGCTCGTGTTAACAACGGAAGTTAGCCAGATTCCCCTTTCTTACTCGTGTAGCAAGAGTAGGAGTGAAATATAGAGTGCGAGCGTTAAGTATAAGCCAGTGAGCAGATGAAGGAGAAAGCTATAGCAAGCCGTCCAATGAGAAAGCTTTTTTTTTTTTACATTGATAGATACAGCACCGTGAAACTATGCTGCCGCAGCACACTTAGCCCTATCTGCTAGCCCCATTTGCCGACGCTCGTCGCTGTCTTTCCTATTCTCATCCTCAGCTCCAAACGCTCAGACTTCCAGCTAATTATGAGCGTATTAAAACACTCGTCAGGTGTACCAACTGAGCTCCCTGTGGGCTGAGCTCTCACATACGCTGGAAACAGCGTTTTCCTCTCAGTATGCTCATTAATCCAGCCCCCCACCCTCTCGCCCTCTGCGTCTTCTAAGTAGGTTGAGCCCCAAAACGTAACGAAATTCGAATGCTCTTCTAGCGGCCGCAGCTCAGCTCCGCGCCATCATTACGCGGAAATGCAACTCCTGTCGCGTTGAAATCGTCATTACGTGACCACTGCCCATAAACACCGTCCTAGCCATCGCTGCGTAAGTCATGGAAAGCCGCTTATTATAATCTCCTATGCGAAGTGCGAAATGCCCCAGCCCCCACGTATTAGTGCTTCAGCCAGTTAGAGCCTGAAATTTCTGTTGATGAGTGACCTGGCATGTAAATGAGCTACGCTGCTGCTCCTGTCCACACTCGTATACGCAGCGACCTGCTTTTCACCTTGTGCCCGTATAATTACTGCGTAATGGCGAAATTTTGTTGCCATTTCCTACGAGAGTGTTGATGAGGTTTCTGAGAAGAATCCGACAGAACGACACATTGTTTATGTGCATTGATGTTGTTGCCGTGTATAGAAAACCAGTTTTGCGCACTTCGGGAAGGTAGAGTAACGACTATTATAGGGAAAATTGGCATCCATGTACTTTTAGCATAGAGCCCAAAGAAAATCCACAGTGATTTTTCAGAAGTGAAAACCTCAGTGTTGACGAAAATTCGCGCTGGTCCGTAATTCGAACCCGAGACCAACGCGTGCTTATGGACGTGACTGTCAACGCATGGACGTGACTGAACGCCAGTCACGTCCATGTACCTCTTGTTGTCGATCCATTCGCCCTGTCTCAACTAGTCAACTCAACTAGTCGAGCAACCGCCCAGAGCAGGCGTTGGTGTAGGGTTCGAACCCCGGATGAAGACAAATCCTTAGTCAGCTTTGAGGCTTCCCTTTCTGAGAAACTCGTGTGAGGATCTAACGACTTGGTCACGTGATTTTTGGCACGGCGTGCATAGGCTTTGGTACTCTTGAGGAATTTCTATGGTGACGTGCCATTTTTATAGCATTCGCGGTGACGCCGGATTTTCTACAAGGTCATTTTCGACCGATTCAAGGAGTCCGCTCCATGAGACACATTAGGCTATCGCCCCAATAACAGAGCACGTCAGTTATTTCGTCAGTCGGTGGGCAGAGCGTCCCCCCGGGTAAGCCATCATTATAATATACTTCCCGCTGCTCGTGCGAGGACTTATAAACCTCCAGCGTCCCATTTTTCATTCTAGATAGACGACACCAAGGCGTAAACTGTGTGAGCCACCGATGGCGTGCCCACGCCGACCCAGCAACAAGGCCTTGATAGAGCATCCGTGAGCGATGGATTCAAGGGTGCGGCTTCCAATTAGCCACGATCTCCGAATGAACGTCGGCCGTGGCACGGCACACCCTCACGCCTTGTGCGTCCTCGCGACTCGCCCACAATGCGCCCTGAATTATTTGCGCTAATGTCGGCACCCAAGAAAAGCTGAGGGTGATCCCCGTCGACCTTGCCAGCGGTAAAACAGCAAGGAGAAAGGCGCTTTGGAGGTAGGGTTATCTCACTTTCGATGGTTCGCGAATCTGCGGATAACGAATGATCGTCGTCGTCGTTGTTGTTGTAGCGGCGGTGGTGGCGGTGGCGGCGGTGGCAGCATAGTAGTATGAGTAGTAATTGTCACTGTTCCCCAAACGTCATGCACATCTGCTGTTGAAGTAGTACACGAACTCCATCGGCAGCGACGCCTATACAAGCCAGACTTGCAGATGGGCTCGCAGACTGACCGAGCAAGCGAGGGAACGAAAATCTCATATTCCTTCTTAGGGCCACGCAAACGTTCAACTTTCCAAGGTTCTTGGACACCACAAGGAAATTGCACTTTTTTCGATTCCTGTGTAAAGGACTGTTGCTGCAAACCAACCTTATTTTCTGGCTCGGACTGTTACCCGCGCTTAATGGTCGTCTCACAGCTTAAAAAAAAATAGACCTGCATGAACCTGAGGTGTCTTTGAAGCCACAACACCAATTACCAACTTCCCGTTACAATGCAGCGTTATTGTACCGCCTCAGTGTGTTGCATTTACAAAAGTATATTTCTTTCGTTTTTGGGATGGCTGACACACGTACATGCGACTCTTACGACACCGATGACACCACTGAACATGTCCTGTCCATTGGTACTCGTTATGACACGCAGAAATACACACTCCGGATGGCACTGGACATTGATTCGACTCGAGGGACTTTTCAGCATCCAATATATTCTTGGACATGGCCATGTGCTTCGATGGCGGCGCACAACGCATCTATTATCTATCTATCTATCTATCTATCTATCTATCTATCTATCTATCTATCTGTCTATCTATCTGTCTGTCTGTCTGTCTGTCTGTCTGTCTGTCTGTCTGTCTGTCTGTCTGTCTGTCTGTCTGATTCGCGCTCTTTCGTATTTAAAACCTCACCCTGGTTCCCAGCGCACGGTAACAAACCGGACGCGCGTCTCACTAATTTCCCTGTTCTCCCTAGCTTCCCCTTCTCTCTCCCTCAGATGTTTGTTTTAGGAAGCAATCGTTTCTTAGCACAATG
The DNA here is from genome assembly GCA_013339685.2 of Hyalomma asiaticum. Classification (NCBI taxonomy): domain Eukaryota; kingdom Metazoa; phylum Arthropoda; class Arachnida; order Ixodida; family Ixodidae; genus Hyalomma; species Hyalomma asiaticum. The sequence goes on along the minus strand of CM023489.1, from coordinate 8,060,598 downwards.
GTATATATTGAATGACTGATCACTTGGGCACCGTATTCGCAGCGATGGGATATCGAGGAAACTGCCCTGATAGCAAAGAACACGGCTTCCAGGCTCTCCCAGTAGTGTTCCTTGGGACAAGAAGATACGCAGGCCGGGCCAGTGACGTCGTCACGGCAATCTACTTATCACGTGCTAATGGATGTGCCACTATCAATATAATCTTCCTTCTATCGCGTTCTTCCTTTCCATCTCCCGAGGCAAAAACGTTCGGCAATATTCTGTGCCCGCGCCGCTGTCATTGTCCCGCTACGACTCCCTTTCTATATTCTTAGTACTTCCCAACCACTCTCCTCGTTTTCTTGTCCATTGACACGCCTTCGTCATTCATCAGCCAAATTTCTCGTTTTTCTTTTTTCTGTTGCTATTGCACATTGTTTCGCGAAACTGTCACTGTCACTTTCTCTCGCTGTCGTTCTGCTTTTGGCAGAGTAATCCGGTGTGACCGAGTTCCTCGACGTCTGACAGGAACTCACGCAACCACCTCTCTCTACCCGTTCGATCTTTCTGCCGACGACACAGCCGCGGCTCGCCAATTGACACCGAGAAACTCGTGGTCGCAATTCCACGTCCTGCACACTCCGAACTTTGATGGATTGCCGGCGGACACCGCTGCTAGTCGTCATTAGCGAAATTCCGTTACGTCGTCGATTCGGGCGTAACCGCTGCCGTGACTTTTGTGCCACGCTTTCACCCATTGCGACGCTGCGGCAGCAACGCGGACTCTACAGCGCATGAGAGTTTTGTTGAACTGCCAACACGTAGTCATTAGGAGCGGGTCATTCGGCCTCTGCTGACGTCTTGATGACTAAACCAGGGGCAGGAAGTAGCGTCAGCAATAGCGAAGCCAAAGGGTGCGGAAGAAAGAAATACGGGACCACGAACTATAATGGCTTTGGTTCACTGTTATTCGTTTCCCCAGTGCGTCAAGAACGAAAGCAATGCTCCACGAGTTATTGCTGCTATCGGTTTGTCATTAACGTTGGAACTTGCACATTTCGAGCGAACTGCTCCTAATTAGCGTTGCCGCCTTTCTATTTTCATGGTTAATCGTTACAGAAAGTGCAGAATCATGAAGTATTCTAACGAACCAGTAAACTACTGGAGCGGCATGCAAGATGACGTCGCGAAGTTTTTCAGTGCAAACTTTTCTTTCGGTATAAAATTATGAAATGTATTTTCTTGCTGGAAAGGAGTGTAGAACGATAGCGGCGCGAGCGCTCTCAACGCCGAGACCAGACATACAGCTGAATAATGGATGAGTTAACAACTAAAATAAGAACAATTACTAGGTTTTTATACGTTTTAAAATCATAATAGAAAACTTAGTCCCGCCGTAATAGCGGGCTCTGGAAATTTTGTCCGCCCAGGGTTCCTTTAAATGTGCCGCTAAATCGAAGTATACGGGCCTCTGGCATTTTCGCTTCCATGGAAATGCGACCGCCGCGGGCGGAATCGAACAGAGAATTGCAGCTCGCATGGAACTTTACAATAGGCGGGACTTCCTTTTCAACTTTCCTGGCTTCGACTTTTTTTTATTGATTAGCTATTTCTCTTTCCTCCGCTGTCGTTCGCAGCCTCTCTATTTTTTTTAACAAAAAGGAAGTAACTGCGCGAACTGACGACCGCACATGCCGTACAGAGACGCTGCGGTAGTGTCTATGTCTGGCCAAAGTGGTCGCCTACTTGCGCATTTCCTAGCTTCCTCTTTGTTAAAGATGCACCAGATCGCCCAGCAATAAGTTCTCTCTATTTTTGCCGGTTAGTTGCTAGGCTCTTGGTATATGCCTAAGTGATGCAACAAATAGAACTAGAGCGTTTGGTGAAAGCCGCTAACTAAACCAAGCTGGAGCTGGGTCGATACGTAAGAAAGGCACAAACACGCCAACCACTGAAATGCAGACTTTGCGATGGTCCTACCCTCCAGTGCGCTGAATTGCAGCCGTATATGGTTTCGTTATCTTCGAGCCGCGGGGAATGTGATACAGTGAACTTTATTTATTTTATTTTATTTATACGTTCAAAATTGGAGGGTAGAGCCACGGCAGTACCGGCTAGCGTCAACTCCTAAATGTGCTGGCCAGAAAATTCTATCGATCAAGCGTGCAGCTTCTTACGGCACATTTCCATGAAAAAGGCAACATAAGATCTGCACGAAATACTTCGCTGGATGCTCTCCTCGACACTAGCGTAAGAATTTCATAAAGCTCACAAGCAAAGTGAAAAATGCCGTGCGGTGCCAGAAAAGGGCGAACAGTCAAAGAGGGTGGGTACTGGACTTAAAGAGCAAAAATAGAACAGAACTCCTTCAGGGTGCTTATAAAAGAACGCCAAGTTTTGCCGACGCCATACATATGACAGTTCTATCGAGCTTTGTAGAGAAAAAGGCCGAAATACTAGTATACCTGTAGTTATAACCCAGGTTAGTAAATATAGTAACACCATCTAAACCCAACCTCAATGTTGACCTAAAGCTCCCCCCAAAACCAAACAAACAAAGGTGTTTGAAGGCTGCTTACCGTCCAGGCGCGGAATAATGAGTCTCTCGTAACGAAAAGAAATCGTTAGACCCCTGAGACCGTCTGTCGCCTTACTAACCCCTTTCAGCCAGAAACGTCATAAATAACGTCGCTAACCACAAGCGCCGTATAAGAGTTAGACGGAGTGACCTTTTGTACTTTAGTGTGCTTTTGTTCACTTCAGCTGCCGGTGAATCGAAAAATGTCGTTTGGACTCCAATTGCTGTTCTTTTGTTTGTTATTCTACACTGTAGGCTACACTCATGCCCCAATTCGAACTAACGTGTGTCTGCTGATTAAGGTGGTAATTGCTCTTCATAAAGTTGTCAAGCTTTAGCGACTGTGCTAAGGATGTTCTGTAGTTTCATTGTGTCTTAACTTAGGCTTGTTATCATCAGTTTGCACCTCTCAGTTGACAATTTTAAGTGCTATGACATAAACGGAAGCAGATATTTCGTCCGAAGCGAGTTCTTGTCAACGCCTGATGTATTTACGATATCGTTGATAAGAATAGAAGGTTTCTTGCACTCCTTCTGCGCTGTATTGCATTAAAGTGTCTTAAAATATTAGCACTTAACTTGTTATTGGGAAGGTCTGTAAGCCTTATTATAAAAAAAAATAAGGCTTACGGACTTAAGTTTATAACGACCGATAAGCGGACATTTAACTCGAATGTTCAAGCAACGCTACATCCACTTCTCTTTATTTGTGTTGATTATTTTATGCATCATTCTATAAACAAACCCAAAAATATGGCGTCGTTGGAGTGGCTATTGCAGGAAAAGAAAAAAAAACGATAAGGTACACTGTAACACAACTCACGAACATTTACAAAGTGCTACTACCACGGGCACCAGCGTCAGAAGTGCAGCCTAATTGTTTGTTGCAGTTAAACTGCTGTTGCTATCCCCAGAGGACTGCGTAGCTGGCGATGTTGACCGTACAGTGACAAGCAGTGTGCAGGATCCTTCTTTTATTTTAAATTTTGTTTATGCACATAAGCCGTGGCAGACAATTTTGTTCTTCTCTGTCTTTCGTCGTGACTCACCTTTCCCGAGTCATGTGCTAATGATTTCAGGATAGCAAGCCACGAGGCACCGTACCCTCCCATGTTTTCCCCACATTCTAAGCGAAAGAAAGAAATATCGCCAACGCAAGAGACCGTGCCCATTTCCCTGTCACGGTGCGAGAACACGTCGTTAACTCTGAGTGCCAAACTAAGTCCCTAACTTCATCGTCTCGCAAACACCACCAACAGACTTTACCACACTGCTCAGCTCAGCAACAATGACACCGAGATCGTACATTAACCGATGCGGAGGGGCGTTACAGCCATAGACATCCACGCCGTGCTATACGCACATTTAAGGGCAACCGCTTGAAGCGGTGAGTCTTGATAAACACACAAAAACAATCGCGCTTCCGCTCCCCGCGCAGCTGCTACAGGCGGTGGCGAAAATTACAGCCAGCCCTCGGTGTTCGCGTACTACATCGCTCCGAGCTTCGATTTAATCTCGCCTAATGGAGGCACGCTGTCCGGAAGTGTGGCGCGTACGCGTTTAAACACAGCGCGTGCGTTTCCTGATCGCGCTGTTTTAGCACAGCTGTGGGGACTTCTTTTCTTTTTTTTTTCTCGACGCAGCGTTAACTTAGCAATTCCGTAAAGGGGGTGGTAAGAGAACTGCCCTTGTACTGGGAGAAAGCAATACGCATTTGTTTGCGTAATATTTACCACGAGGAAACAGCAGAGGCAGAGGAACTGAACATTCAATCTACACTGCATTTTTTTTTTCGCTTCGAAGCATCAGAAACAACCCTCATCAACCTGAAACTGGGGCATCTCGACAGAGAGTAATGTTAGCGAGGGAGAAAACAATTTGGCCGGGCGTGGTGGCCATGTTATGCTGTCCAGTCTAAAGCCTCTTCTCGAAGAGAGGGAAAGCCTAGCAGAGGCAAACAAAAGGTTAGATTGTGCAATGGAATTAAGACATACTCAGGCATAAAGTGAAATAAACTCGCTCAGGACAAGGTGACTTCAAGATCATTGGGAGAGGCCCTCATCCTGCAATGGACTCAAAATGAACTGATGATGTTTTGTTCTCACGACAGTCACCAATAGCAAAAACCATACTGAGCCAACACAAAACGATGACGAATAAGTAAAACACACGAACGCCTATATTGGTTGTTTTTAAAGAGAAGTATTAATATTTTGCGTCATGTGTTCCTTCATGATTTCGTAAAGTGGACATGCGTAAGGAAAGTGCTTGTACTTTAGTTGTCGTCTCTGCTTGTGCGGGAGCGAAGGAGTCATCCAAGCTATCTTCGAATGGCTTTCCCCTTCTTCTCTTATCATGCGCATTGTAATTAAACAATAAATAAACCAAATAAAATTAACGTGCGTGCGAGGTCGCGAATGCAGGCATTCCTAGCTGTGGTTGTGTTGTTTCCTGAGTCGTACCCCTTTTAGACAGGATGAAGTAACTGATTTATGGTGCGCTGGCACGCGCATTACAAATAACTTTGGTAACGCTATGTTTTGTTGACGATGTTCAGTTTGTGAATTCACAAAGCCCACCGTAAGAAGTAAGGAGGACGATTATGATTCAGCATCTTGTATCTCACCTATCATCGGGCTCGTTTTGACGACGCACGCAAAAAGCAGCGATTGCAATGATGATAATCCGTCCTTCTCGTGCTAGTAGAATCGCTATGCATGCAGGCCGCTCTTGTTTATTATACTACGAGCGTAACCAGACTTCAGTCCGATTGACACTTGATTGATTGATTGATTGATTGATTGATTGATTGATTGATTGATTGATTGATTGATTGATTGACTGATTGATTGATTGATTGATTGATTGATTGATTGATTGAACAGTTAGCCCGCAGACCACCGGGAAAATGAAATGGGGGGAGGGAATTCATGGACCGAAGTTAGCGACAGCTTAGAAATCGCGTCTCTACAGTAGCACACGCAACCAGCGAGGTCAGAACTTCTTTCTTACAGCAGCTAGAGCCGGTAGCAGTCTGGCACACGATGTGAATCATAGGTGAGGGTCCAGTGCCCACCTCAGTCACACAGCGCACTGGGCAACCGAATGAATGTTACAGTCTCAGAGTAAGTGACTGTCCAGTCCGTAGTCTTCACTCGCGCCCTAGTATACGGTAACCGACGATGACACATTCCAGTTTTGAACTCTATGGATGAAATGAAGGCATTCTTTTTTACGCGGCTGCACGCGTGGAACGTGAACGAAGCTTACGCGCGATCGCCCAACGGCATCGCGTTTTCGAGGCCATTCGAGCCTAAGCTCCTTTGTTTGCTTCGTTTTTCAGAGGCATGCATTCGTGCGAGTGTGCTCGCGCGAGCACAACGCACACGGGGCACTAACACACACGCGCGCGCGTATAGCACGTAGGCGTCGGCTTCTCTCGACCCAAGGCTATCGGGCGGTCAGCTAGTGCACGCAGCACGACCGCTTCCGGCGCGCCGGCAGCCAACGCCCGCGGTCACGCCATTCCATCACACTTTGCGTTCGCACGGCCGGACGCGTGAATCGGGCAGCGTTAAGCCGCGAACGCATTGCATGGAGCAGCAAGACGCAATTCGTCGCGTTTTCTCGACACCGGCGACGGCCTCCAGCGCTCGTCGTCAAACGCTGTATACGCGTTGCCTTTTTGACGGACGAGAATTTTCCTGTCAGTCAGCGATGTCTAAAACACGGTGGCCGTGACGTTTTTCGGGCTCCGAAAATTTGTGCCCGTGGTACATAAAAGCAGACAGCTTAAGATCTGTAAGTATGGTTCAGAGATATCAGTCTCTTAGATCGTGAGTGGCGACGGCGGTGGCTGTCCGCGTGTTTCTGTGCAGATTTCGAGTGTTAGCTGGTAGTGCTCACGTTGTCGATCAAGTTGACTCCGCTGTCTTCAAAACTCTAGGTTATATCCCGACGGTGTGCATTTTACCGAGAGCGGCTGATCGCTCCGATTCAAATGGAGGTTTGTCGAGTCCAAACATCGGGAAAGAAGTGGGATAGATTGTGAGACGGAAAGAGCTTGCGGCGCCAGTAGCGCAGGAATGTGGGTCATTTCACGCTGTGTCGATTTTGCGGTATGGGCACCAATTCTGGCCGGCCGCACTTGACCACTGCACTTTCTTTTTCTTTCTTTTTTTCCTTTTTCATCTTTGCAGGAATGCCTTCCAATCGTTGTCCTTGCTCAGCTCAGCTCTACATACCGTGAAATAGCTTGAGTCAGAGGGGAGCAAGCAAGAAAGCCCACTATCTTTCTTGTCTTGCTTCTGTATTGTTCCTTTTTCATCACTGCTCTTTACGTGTTTCTGTCGAATGTTGATGAAAAGAAAGTAATTGTGAAGTTCATCCTGTAACGAAAGCAAAAGTTAAATATACCGCCCTTGCAAGGTGTTGTCCCGTGCTCACACGTATATAGTACATTTCAGACAATGCAGAATAATAGTTCGGCGAACGGAGGCCGCTGCCAGCTAAACAAAGATTTTCCGCATAGCCAATGGATCACTGCGAGGGAAAACAACGTGACGTATAATGGCGCCTTAGGAAACAAGGTAACTCACGTCGATGTGAAAGCTACCGTCAACTGCTCTGTGACTAAGAAGTGTACGCCGAGACAATGTAGCACATACACTGATCCGCCTCGTATCTTCATATGCTCTGTTTATAGACCCTTTAGAGACCGACTTCGTGACCGTTCACTCCGCCACTACTTCCCAATCACAGTGGTCTATGGCGATATACAGGTCTGCTATCCCGGTTGTTTATTACGTGTCGACATTCTGGGGGCCTGGGCGCTGTCTTCGCCTTTATCGAACATGCAATCGACTCGTCTTTGCGTAGTGCAGCCTTATAAAATAAGAGGTAGCACAACTCTTGAACCACGGGGTTAATCATCGCCAGGAAGCAAAGGCACTGTCGTGACCCTCTCTATCACCCACTAAGTGAAGAAACAGCGCTATTATTGAGTGGGCAACCATACAGCACATGTGCATGCGCTGATTCGCTCCGTGGACTACCAATGACAACAGCAGGGTTCACACAGGCGACGTCAATATACGAGGTCTCATAGAGACAAGGAAGAAATGCGCTGTCGTGTGCATTTAGATCGTGCTGCGTATAGGAAGGGAGCCGGATTCGTGGTGAGGAGAAATGGGGGAAGGGCAAGTCGTCGTTCGTCGTCGACGCTCAGGTTAGTCAGTGAACCGCGTTGACGCACTGGAAGTCCGCATATAACAAGCAGCGGACGTCGACCATACGGCGGCGGTCCTTCCCCTGCCGCGAGATCTCGTGACGCATGAGAGATCACGCGGCGACCGACATGCCTGCCTGAGCAGCAGACACAAACCGAGTCGCCGACCACCTGTTGCCCGAATAGGATGTGCACCCCCAAGGAGCTGCGGTCGGGGTGTACGTATATATACACAGGCAGGGTGGACCCAGAAAGAGCAGCCATGCCACGCATGGTTCTCCGCAGAAGGAAACCTGTGCGTGCGGGTCAACCAACGCGGTATACGAAGCGATGACAATGCACTGAGGAAAGGACCCCGCATAATCATAGTTATTCGCTTCAATGCCTGGTGCCGACGCGGATTGAATGGAGAGCAACGGGGAGTCTGTACATGGCTGCGAGACGAATAATGTCTTTTTTTCCGTCCGTCAATGAAACCATACATTTCTATTGCAGTAAGCGGACCCAGTACAGTAAGCAAAGCAGTGCATATCATTACTTAGCAATCAGCTTTGCTTGTCAGCGAGTGGTCTAGTTTTCGTAAGGCAGCATATGAAGGAGGCGCCCATGTCTGTCCAGGTCGCGGCTCACAGCAAAACAAAATAATGCCTCCTTTATTGATGGTTGGTGAAGCTAGTGTGATTAGAAACCTGTTGTATTATGCGTGTGTAATTGGTGACGATCTGGTCGCTATGTTGTATTTACTACGAAAAACAGCACATGCGCAGTAAGCAAAGTGCGAAAAATCTCAGTGAATCAGCGAACTTTGAAAACGACGATCACACGAACGTTAAAAGCGGGCATATAGACAGACTTGTATTGCCTGGCAGCACGTGTATCCAGTGTCCTAAGCTGTCACTAGAAAGGCTAATTATTAGCTCGATTTCAAGATGGCTTTGCAGTGTGCTCGATGCAGTGTGTAGCGTCCACATTCACTTCTCATCTGCATCTCATCTGCATCACACTACGCAACGAACTGCAACTTTACAGTCCCTTCTTCGGCATTTGCCTCTAGAGTGGGCAGTTCAGTTCTACATTGTGAATACGATATAGTGTGATGAAGTCACCGCAAGCGGCTGACCTAAGCATTGACAAACATGCGATATGTAGGCTTGCAACCTTTGCTGCACTTCCAGCCTTTATTCGATCGTCGTAGTGCTCGCCATTGAAGCAATAAGTAAAGAGCATGCTGCGATGACAAGGCGATTGTGAGCGTGTCAAGTGCTCGTACTTACATAAATATATACAGAACGCAGGTACTCAGGAAGATTGAAACTTGAAGTAAGTGACTAATATCTGGTCAACCTCCCTGCCTTTCCTGTTCATCTCTCTCTCTCTCTCTCTCTCTCTCTCTCTCTCTCTGTATTGAGTGACAGTGGTCTAACAATGCATGTCTCTGAGTAGAGCCAATGTTACAACAAACGAACTTGCCACAACGACGACGAAGTGCCCCCGTCGAAAGCTCGACTCCATAAAGTTTCCTTGTTCGGGTGCTGTTAATCACTTATTAATAGACATTTTATCCGCCCGTCTGTCTAACTACCCATATACCTCTCTCTAGCAGCTTATTCGTTTTTCTGCTCATCCATCAGTTACCTGCCCGTCCATCTATTCCTTATCTATCCATTATCAATTCTTTCGAGCATCACTTGCCTATCTGCCCATGTATCTATTACTTACATGTCCATAAAGCGCTTACTTGTCCGTCCATATACTTGTTATTTGTCCCACTATTTATGAATTACCAATGCGTCACATAATTACCTGGCTTTCGAACGCCTGCCTTCGGTCCATCCGTCTGTCTGGTTACCTGGCTAGCCTATTTCTATAAAGCACAATCCAAATATACTTTAACTTCGCCACTGGCATGTCGAACAATATATAGCAAGAGCACGAGATAGCATTTAACCAGGAAACGAATTCTGAAGCGATCAGCGATTAGCAAACAGTCAGTAGGCGGCACCGATCCGTGCCCTTCGGTCTTTGGGTCAGAGCTGACAGACGCAAGGATGCGGTCCACCGAGCGGACGACTGTGAGAGAGGCGGACACTTCACGTGTCAACGACGCCGCTGGTGCAGCCGTCGATATCGTCACCGAGTTCGGTTTGCCTTCCGCTTGACTGACTGGAATGACAAGTCATGGCAGCTACGCGCCTACGCCCGGACACAAGAGTATATATATAGCCAGCCTCTCAGCTCACAAAGAACGGTGTGGCAACGCGCGAACTCTGTACAGCTCAATGAAGCGGCCGCTCCCACGTTTGCACTGATAGTTGCGCTCGGCGAACCTTCGTCTCTGGACCCGCCTCTAGAGGAATGATTGTCTATTGCGGAAGGTCATGTATGAGCCGCACGCTGTTGAGCAATCGGAGCAGCCTGAGGCGTAGAGGTGACGACGCTCAGTGTCTGGTATATCGCAGGAGTCGGGAAAGCTTCGTCAATCAAGGGCCCGATATAGAGCTGCCTGCGGCCAGCCGCTGATGACCGACAGCCAAGCTACCGCAGATGATGATATAAACTGCTAGGAAAGGGCTCAAGCAACGTGAAAATTCTCGTTCATATGCCCCCCCCCCCCCCCTACAAAGACTCTTGTTACGAAGCTATTGGCAGATCACTGGTCGTCAATTAACAAATGGTAATTAAATTATGGAATCGTTACGGCACATCTGAGTGACAAATAGTAGAAAGCGCGGCAATTACCGCAGCCGCGAAAACGACGGGTCTATTCTGCACTAAACGTCGAGGTGCTGACGGACTCAAAGTTGTCGTTACAACTATGTCGTGGCCAACCTCGACAAAAATTTACGAAACAGTCTCTGGCGCTGCTTAGGGACTTAATGAGCAAGGAGTTCGACGTACGACTTCAGTGGATCCCATGGTGCACAGGGATCGAAGGAAATGAGGAAGCGAATGCGAATGCGAAAGCGAAAATGAACACACTTTTAATTGTTGTCAAGCATGTTCGCAGCAGCCCCATCAGCTATGAATGAGCCATGCCCATTTCCGAGAATTCAAGAGCAAGAACTCATTCTCAATGCCTCGGAGAAAGGAGGGACTGCCGGTGATGCGAGTCTTTCCTAACAACCACCCAGTCGCGTAAAGCACTTTCGCAAACATAGAGCACTGTCGGATCAACGCGAACGATGTGCGCATGTCACGACAAGAGCCCTCTTGGTTTCAGCCCCGTATTCTTTTACGCGAAACGACCAGTTTTTCATTACGCCCCGACGACAAACAATCACGCAGAGGAGGAATGGCGACGCTCGGTTAGTAAGAGAACCAAGTGTCCCAGACAGCCGTCCTTCCAGCCTTCCTGTCTCAATCCGCCAATTTTGCCCTTTTTTTTTCCTTTCTTTTCTTTTGTCGCTGGTTAGTGCCCGCATTGTCTCCGGTGTTTTTCGTGACAGATGCCTTTCGTTATTCCTCCCCGCGAGCACGAGCGAAACCGATGCTGCCACGACCGCGTGCCACGCGTCTTGCGTGGATGAGAGCGCGATGCCGGAAACCACGCTGCGATGCTGCCTCGGAAAGAAAAGCGAAAGGACGCGAGGTGTGTGTGTGTGCAGATGTTCGACGGCCACGGCACACGACCCGACGGCCCGTGCGGTGTGTCGCGGTCATTATATACATACCACCAGCGCTCCACAGACGAAAGGTAATTACGACGATACCCGCATGCGACCGTGCATGCATGCAGTGAAAGCCGCGGCAAGAAAACAAGGAGCGAGGCATTTCGTCGGCAAGCATCCTTGAGTCGTCGTGGGTTGCGGCTCGTTACGGAATCACCTGAAGAGACGGAAGACGCGCCTTGTGGCATGGGGATAAACATTTCGTTTTGGAGGGCACGCGCGTTCATTATGCCCAAGAGAAAATGTTCCTGCTTTTTCGTAGCACGATGCTATTCGATGAATAAATTTGTATAGTCTGCATGCACCGATGGTTCGCAACGCCGGCAGCGGCTATACAGACGCCAAGGGCGAGTAGACAAGTCGGCAAGAGGGCCTCCCGTATCCTTGTCATTGTGCACGGCTTTCCTGTTGCGCGACAATACAAAACGCCTCTGCAGTGCAATTAAACGGGAGAATGGTCTCGTTAGTTATTAACGCTATGCATCATGCTTAAAGAGAGTGAAGACAGGCAAGACGCTGAAACAAAAAGATGAAGAATCCTGTGTCCTTCGCTGCCTTTCACGCGACCCGACTTTTTTTAGTCCGGCTTAAGCGTGATGAGGGGGGCTGCAAGGTTTTCTTTTCGACCAGCATAACTAGCGCAGCAGTGGTTTGTCTTAAGGACCACTCAGATGTAAACGTACTTGAAGGCTACAAGAAGAGACCTCTGTATACGAGGCACCGAACATAGCTAACGCACTTTCCCTCCACCGGTAAACGCATGGCCCAGGCCCCTCAACACCACCTCGGTAGAATCTCTTGTCTGTTAACCGGAACCCTCTTATGACTGGCACCGAGGCTACCGGTTTCGTTGAGCTTCAGTTGCATTCCTGGTAAAGCGAAACAATACAACTTCCAGGAGTTCTCGATGTAGACATCTCCAGGATCCCGCATTCGAGGGATCCACCAGGCCTGACTTCGCTCTTCTGTTCCGGCTTCGCTGCCTTTGTCGCCTGTCGCACCTACACAACGAAAGCTTCCTCGCACAAGATCAACAACTTATCTCCTATGAATAATAAATCTCTACTTTGTATTTTTGTGCATTTGAAATATTATATGCTGAAAGCAGAGTCACGCACTTTACTAAGTTGTTCACCTAACGCAGTGCCACAAACCGGTAAGCATTTTTGCCTGGCCTATACTGTACCACAGAATACGGAGTACCATTCCGGGCTTATATCCTTCCTGATTGGTCAACTAGGCCTTGACAGGAAGAACTGACCAATACCTGATCAATTCCGAATACCCAATTGGCCACTCCTGCCTCGACAGTGAGAAATAACCAGTCAGGGAGGACCACGATGGAAGGCCATTCCATGCTGTATAGGCCCTTAGGGATCGTCGTCGTAACTTAAGCTCATATAGTATATGCACTATTATGTGCTGCACTGATTGAAAAAAACAACAAAATTGCAAGACAAAATGTGTGCCCTCCAGAACATGGATTTATTAAGGGCAAGGCATCCCCCCCCCCCCCTCTTCTCTTTCCCCACCTTTCTGCGACATGCCTATTGCTGCGACTTGAGACAACGGAAGTGACGACGCCGCCACCGTAACTTCTCGTGTCTGACCGGTCAAAGACCTGTCGCTTGACGTTTCTGAGACGCCCAGCCACGACTGCCCTAAAATGCCACCCGCACGCCTCTCAGCTGCATTCCTTTCTGCGCAGCTTGACGGGCGAGCATGTTGCGTTCGCAGACGCATTTCCCTATTCCTGGTTGAGCATGCACTGCCGTATCTTTACGTATTGCTCAGGTTCTTCCTGAATCTCGTTCAGCCACCGCTCTTTTGTGGACAACACGTGGACGTGCGTCGATCGGTAGACGAAACCACGCTTTTGGCATCCGTATATAGGAACAACATCAACCGTTCTTATACGCTATATCCTGGTAAGCCAAGAGTACACGATGCGTCCACTCACACAATGTACAAAGCGAAATTCGTAGTGTAGGATACAAGTATTGGGATATAGAGAGACCAGACCCAGAAACCAAGAACAAACCGCACGGTGGTTTTGGAATTGCTCGAAACCGTTTCCTTTGTCTTTCCTCAATGTAACCGTCAAGCTCCCGCCGTCGTAATGCGGGGTATATAACCGCGACAGGTGTAGCTCAACGAACGTATGACAGTAAGCGCGCGGAGTATAGAAGCCGCACGGCCAGCCGTTACTCGATGCTTCCTGTTGCCGTCTTCCACGTGGACAACGGCACCAACAGCAGACGCGGCGACTGCAGCCGGAGGCAGGCGAGCGCCTCGAGAGCGCATGTTTTCGCCCGGCGTCCAGGAACAAGTTCTTTTTCCTTGCACTCGGCCGCGTGGCCGCACGCGCCATCCGTCACGGGCCACGGCTTCCTCCTAACAGTGGATACGAGTCACGCCGGGAGGGTAACCACCGTTACTCCTCTGCCGAACCCTTTCCCTTCTCCACTTGTCTTCTCTCAAAACACCCTCGGCTCATCACTCATCTCTCCTCCGTAACCATCCGTACAAGCCTTCTTCCCTGCATCATTACTTGGGCTTCTTCAGCCGCTGGTATATACGTCATGCAGACGCGACTCTCTCCCTGGCCAGGGACGTCTCGTCGCTCGAGAGCTGCCGGTATATGGAAGAGGGTTGACCGGCTGACGGCTCCCCCATTTTGCATCTTTTTAAGCCGGCGTGCCCCATGTGTGTGCGAGCGCATAACGACCGACCTGGATTGCGGTGTCAGGCGTGCGCAAGCGCGGACTCGCCGTGGATCGGCAGGGGCCTCCGCTCCTCGGGCACTTTTAGTTGCGTGCAGGAACGGTGCGGCGGCGTTCAAACAAAAGCTGGGAGTGAGGGCGTCACACGACTACTTTTTGAAGCCTAGTGATGAAAAATTTAAGGGTGGGAATTGGAGGAAATAGGCCCTAGTCACGTGAGAGGAAAGCGGTAGATTCGTGTATGGTCAGGCGCAAGTAATTGTTACAGCGTACCAAATAACCTCGAGCGGACTAGCAACAGGCGGGCTTGGCGAGGCTAGCAGAGTCACGTGACGCCGTCTCCTAGCGTTCTTTCCTTCATGGTGATGTTCGATATACTAGGCGGCATAATTTCCATTCTTGAGGTCTATATTTCCATATTTCAGGCACATTTTTTTTCGACGTGGTTTCTTTTATCGAAAATGTCCGCAAGATATCATCGCTAGCAAAACAAACCCTGCATGGAATATCACTGCAGCGGTGATGATAAGGCTGCGGAAGAGAAGCTCGCAAGGGAAGATTGAGTACGCGCGCGCGCAGTCACTCGCTCGATGGCGCTGTTCCTGCTCTCTCGCCTCTACGGCGCGTGTGGTCATTGCCTACAATAATCGCCTCGTGCGTATATAATCGACGTGGTAGTAGGAGGCTGTGACTTAGGATAAGTGGCCGCGGTAGTACGCAACCGAAACGCGCTCAGCAACTTATCGGCCATATCTCAGGAAGAGGCGGTATGCAGGAGGGTTTTCTTCGGTGAAATAGTCGGTTGATGTACACATTATGGCGAAACAGTGCCAAGGACGGGAAATAAAGGGATAAAGAGTGACGCGTGAAGGAAAATTACTTCTAAAGAATTTAAAATAAAATAAGACAATAATCCACGACCTGCTTGTACCACCAAAACTGGCACTGAGTTCATAAATAACTTTTCAAAAAATAATTAATATTTCGTATTAAAGAAACAAAAATAACCTCCCGCCACCACGAAACGAACGAAGAACCATGGTGCGGTGCCGGTTGTCAGTGAAGCAGCGCTTTGTCCATATTTGTTCCACTGTCCATTAGTTAGCACTGTTTTGCCACAACGTGAGCGCTATGCCTACATGGTTGCAATGGCAAAATAAGCTTCCTCTGTTTGCCTTCACTTTTAGAGCCGAAGCTCCTTAAGGTTTGGGTCTGTCCGTCCGTTGTTCCTAGTAGCCGTTACCTTCAAAGAAATCAATGATGCTACGTGTGGGAGGCGCGCCCTCGGCGCGTGCCTCCCGGCGCGCGAGCTCTCTCACGTTGACTATGTAAACGCTCTTTCTTCGATGAACGCGCTACCAGCTCGCAAAGAAGGAGAACGCGCCCTCCCCCGCGAGAGACAAGCTTGACAGAGGCAGCGTCTTCAAGCGAGTTTCTTGGTTGAAAAATACCGACTGCTCGCGCTGGAGAACCGTTCACCGGCCACCCATATATATGTATATAGGCACTGGATCTTGACTTGCAATGAAGTGCCGGTGGGAGATTTCACTTGTGCGTAGTTGAGCCATAAGGATTCGTAGCATGCGCGTTAACTAAATTAATCCGGAACTCGGCACGATCTACGATGAACCTCCGGAGCTTCGCCCACTCATCATCATTCACTCCGTGGATATGCTGTGAATTTTTCGTTGACGAATTCTTTCTCATTTCTGAAAATCGAGTCACGTCACACTGATGCATAAGAGTTCGCCGATAAATATTAACTTTCTTTCTTCGTAGTTTAGCGATTACTAATACCATCAACAACGCGATTGGCTGACGTTATACCTTACCAACAAATTAGAGCGAAACGTTTTCGGTGGGTAATGGCCACGATCTCTGAACAACTTTACTTAATATTCATGTTTGGCGCAATCTTGGGCTCTTACGCAGCTCATGCTATCCAATATAATCTACTTGTGGCTGAAGATAGCAAGTATAGTACGTGCATACGGGAAGTCCTGTAATAAATTGTCATGCCAGCTCTGTCAACAATATGCATAGGCAGCGCAACGAAACACACCCGGCAGAGCATGAAAAGCAAGGAAAGCATATCGGTTCCTTCACGACGACTAGACCATTTGTCGGAACATTGGCTCCGACGACATTGTCTGTTTTACATCGTTTTCAACAATCTGTTCACCGCTTCTGGCAGAACGTGGCACATGCGATAATGTCACACGCGGTGTTCTCTGCCTTTCGTTCTTTCTCCTCCCCCTACTATTCCTCACACGCACGGTGTTGAACGCCAGGCAAGCGCCTCTCCATTACGGTTATCAAAAACATATCTCGATTTCTTTGAAACAAACAAACGTTCGTAAAATCCACCGTCGCCAACGCGTGAAGCGAATTGAGAAAAAAAAAAAAAAACCCAACGCTATGTCACGGTCACAATATTTAAAAGGAAGAAATTGAAAAACACGCATCTGTCTTTCGGACACGTCGACTTGACAGGTTTCGCAACCATATTTCGCGCAGGCGTATTTTTGTACGCTTTGAAGGGGGACACATACGACAAGGGGCTATTTCGGGACACGGTAGTCTGCGCGGGCGGCGTAGATCGAATCTGAAGTTAAGCCTGCGGATCTCGCAGCGATCGGACGACGTGGGTTGTTTCCATCCAGCCCGAGGAAATCCTCGTTCTCCTGCGTTCACCGACGCGTGCACAAGAAAGGAACTGGAAGCGCGCGCGTTCGCTCTGTGATAAGGGAAGGAAAATAAAAGGGACCAAGAATGTCGCGATCAAAGCTGCGACAGTCGAACTCAAGGAAAGGAACCACCGTGACAAGGAGTCGCAGCTTTCTGAAGCTTAGTGCGCACTAACTACAAGTAGCAGTGGGCAAAGGAAGGTATATAGTCTTCTGGCTGCACGAACTCGGGTTGTTTGTTATACGCATATGTGACAACTTCATAGGATCTGGATTGAATGGAAGCAATGTTTGTATCATAACAACGTTAACAACGTATAATTTCAACGTTAGCCAAGAACACCCGCCACTTGCCATCATTGGGCTTACAAGTGAAAACACTAAGGTCGCGTTAGCCAATAGTAAGGCAGCACCAGCCGATATTAGCAATCATGTAGCCAGCATTACCCATATACCACTCAACATAAACAATAATTCTTGTAATATCATTCAAACCTAACCAGTCCTGGAATTCTACGAGACGGTTATCCATTCTCTGTTCACAAATCTCAAGCGCTGGAGGGGGAATGGTGGCTGGGGTTAGGAGAGGAGAGGGAAAAGGGGGAAGGAAGGGGAAGTGACCTCTTGTATGAAATAGGAGGTTGTGTTTGTCAAGATTATAGCTGTCCTAGGGCGCCATCACTCAATGTCCAATAACCGCATATCTTAATTATAAAACTCTCAAACGCACGCCTCAAAGCAAAAGTGTAAACAATGCGAAGGAAAAAGCAGCCCCCTCCCCCCCTTCTAAATAAAACGAGAACAAGAACAAGAAGTGAATTTGGCACAACCTATAGTAGTGAGCGCTTCGGCGGACGGACGTGTCCTTGTCAGCGATAAGTGCCCTTGTACAGAGAGCCTTGGCATTCTTGGCAGTAGTTATAGTTTCATGTAGTTAGTTTCATGTAGTTAGTTTCATGTAGTTATAGTTTCATGTAGTCAGACGTCTGTCGCATATTCGATTACCAGACAAAACAAACAGATACACCCCAGACGATGAGGAGGGTGCACTTGATCAAATGCGAATGGGCGAACCGAGCCATGTCCAACTTCTATGGGGTACTCACGAAACTCACATTCCTACTTGTTTATCCAGCGTAGCTCGACATTTCATAAAGATCTATGGTAACGTATGCGAAGAAGAAACGCTCGCACAAACGCAACCAGTCCACTTATTTCTCACAACGTGTTCTGGTCCTTCCGAGCAACCTATTCCGGAAACTATTCCGCGCAGCTCACGTAGAAATTCCTTCAGCTACATAGCAACAGTGGGTGTTCCAGAAGGTAACAGCAGGCGTTTAACGCCGAGCAATAAAGTAGCCTAACTCTGAATTGGAACTACACAGGAATACGCCGACGGGTTAGTTGGTTTAACTTGTTTACGTGTAGATATAGAGGGAGCTGGTGCGGACGACGCCTGCCCTTTGTCCTGCCCTACCATTCTTTATTTCTTTATTCTTTATTCAAAGGTTACCCCGCATTGCCCAAAGGCGTTACAGCAGGGGGGTTACAGAAACGACATAAACAATTCTTCGTTCTTACAGCACACTTGCATGGCAGACAATCCATTCCACTCTTTAACAGTTCTAACGAAAAATGAATTCGCGAATAGGTTCGTCCTGGTGCGTAATTCTCTTATTTTAAAAACATGGTCATCCATGTTCGCTGTTTGTACGCATTCGTAAAACGAAACGTTCCCTCCACCGTACGAGGAATGATCGCTTATACTTGAAGGAAAATGGCAAATTAATTGCACAGACAAGACAGACAGACAGACAGACAGACAGACAGACAGACAGACTAGATAGATAGATAGATAGATAGATAGATAGATAGATAGATAGATAGATAGATAGATAGATAGATAGATAGATAGATAGATAGATAGATAGATAGATTTAGTAGAGCATCGTGCGCGTTATATGTAGGGTCTGTGTTACCGACAGCAGGTGTTTTTTTTTTGTCCACTTAATTCCCTTTTCAGCTATATAATAATTACCACATTATAATTAAAACCTACAATTAATGTTCCCTATTCCACCCTCCGCCTCATTATCTGTTGGATTCATTGGGTTGTGTCTCCATGATGCAGCCCCGTCTTCTATATACATATATGAGATAGAAAAGTGAACCATTGTGATGCAGGCAAAGTTAACCCACCACGACGACTATATATAGTCGTCCTGTTGAGTTAACTTTGCTTGAATCACAAGGGTTTTACCCCTTTCGACTTCAGTCTCTTTTCTATCTAGTTCGGGCCGGCAGCGATACTCGACTTTTCGATGGGCTGGCTTCTATCGTTACGCCCTCGCGCCGCTCTTCAATAGATCAAACGTGACATAGCTGCGCGCACGTTTGACGTCAAGTGAACTCCCCCCCGATATGGACAGAACCATACAAACGTCTATCCTCATCATCAAAGCGCACGCTGATCTGAACTCTTAAGTGGTGTTGACAAAAGCAGCTTTCTTCTTTTCTAAATTCTTCTTGTGCCTTCAGTACAAAGGAATCTTTTGAAGAAAAACGTCGATAAAACCAGTCTTCTTTTTTTCATCCCTTACTTTACGCTGGTCGTCTCTCTCTCTCTCTCTCTCTCTCCCCGTGTTCTGTTACAGCTGGGCAACCTTTCTTTATTTAGAATGCGCCAACTAGGTTCAAGTGTGTTTTAATAGACTTATTTATGTTCTTTAGAATATTACAAAGAGTTATCATTTGCCGCACAGATCCCAAGATGAAACAACAGAAGAACGGGTAGTTGGCAAGCATGTGATTTCATCATTGAAGACACTGCCGTCATATTCCCATATGCATACTGCCCCGGCTGCGATTGTGCAAAGAACCCGTCGTGCTGGCTTAGAGCGGCTAGGTGCTGCCTCGAGAAGCTCAAGGTCGCGGCGACCCCATTTCGATAAGGGCAAAATTTAAAAAAAAAGTAAATAAGAAGAAAAATCTATGTGCTTCAATTTAGGTGCGCATGAAAGAACCCAACGTGGTCAAAAAATTAATCGGAGGCCCTCCACGAGGAGGCGTGCCTTACAAGCATGGTGCGTCTTGGCACTTGAAAAGCCATAAATGATTAATAATTAGGGATTCCACAAAGCTACTTCAAGACACTATAAAGCGAGCTCTACCACAAGCTATGCCTAAGTATTGCGACATATAACCTAAATAAATATGTACTTGTTTCAAAAAGAGAGAGATACAGCTTTTCATTGAAATAGAGTATGCTGACGGCGCATATGTACGCGTCTGCATGCTACTCCGCTTAGGGAAACGAACTGTGGACAGAATGGTCTCACGGTGGTACCACAGAAGCACATGAAGAGGCGAGGACACAAGGAAAGTGAGACGGGAAGAATACCACACTACTTTACCGGTACCATGTCAAGTCAAAGACAGAAACCTCTGATGTCTATTACATGCATACACGTCTTGCCACGTGCGTCAATCAAGCTTCGATTAACGTACTAACCGGTGACTTGGAATATCTAGACAACAATCCGCGGTCGTCTATAGTGGCTATGGCACATGACGGTTCATCCGAAGGTCACGGGATCGAAGCCCGGCCACGGCCGCCATATTTCTATGGACGTGAAACGCTCTAGAGGCCCGTGTGCTGTGCGATGTCGGTGCACGGTAAAGAACACCAGGGGGTCGAAATTTCCGGAGCCCTCAACTACGGCGTCGCTCATGACCACATCAAGGTTTTAGGACGTGAAAGCCTCAGAAATTATTAGTATTGGAATATCTAGGGCAGGCCGTCTGCGTTATAAAGTATGATTAAATTTTGAAGTAGGATTAGTTTTGAAATGGGAATAAATGCATATGCAAGAGTTCGTATGCACTGTGTTGTCATGCCAAAGCGTGGGACTAATCTCGTTATCCGTGTTTCTTCAAGCGGGTGAGTAAAATATGTTTTATGTTTTCTTTTTTCTTCCTTTACAGATAGAGTACGTACGCCTCCGTGCATTTCATATTTTTTCATTTGCTTTCTTTGATTGTTTAACACAGACTCCTTTTTGAGAATAAACTTGGTGCTCGTCCTCTCTGTTTCACCTTCCCAGTGTCCTCGCGTGTCTGTCTTTTTTATCTTATTTTTATTTTTTGCGCTTCCACTACCAACATGAGACAATACAATCGCCAATTTTTTTTAGCCTTTTAAACTTATGAGAAAATTTAGGAGCAAAAAGGCCGCAAAGAAAAAAAAACAACAAGATCATGGTCCTTACAGATAAGTGGAAGCGTAACGTGTTTCATCAACAGCCACCCGTGTCGCCTATCGTGATAACTGTGATGCAATATAGAAACACTGAAACATATTTCGTTGAAACACGAAGACCACAGAGAAGAAGGAACTTGCTTTCAGGATAGAATGATCTCAGTTTAAGTACCACTACTCCTTAAAAAAAAAATATTTAATCGTATGGCTTTTCCTTCGCAGAAACATCGTGTCTTCTTTAATTATTTATTTTGTTCACTTTCCTCGAGCGCAATAACTTAACAGACTAGCTCTAAACCAACCTGCCCCGAAAAGAAAAGTTAGCCGGTAGCTGGTTGCCATGTCTAAAGATTTCTTTAATACAACGCGCACCACGAAATGTTGCTAAACTCTTTGAGCTGGCCGCCGCGCTAAGTGATTGGACGGTAACTTCCTTGTTCCCCCTTGTTTAAGGCCAGACGGCAGACATGGCGCGTCTGTGTTGCTGTTCTGATGCGAGGTGCTCGTGGTCGCCATGCGGAAGCAGTCGTTACACAGCATTTCTCTATGTTCATTGTGTAGTGCCTGCTTCGTTTCTTCTTGCGTGTCTGTGTAAATCGCCCAAAGTTGAACTTTTCATGATGCATAACCAACTAGCCCAGCAGTCTGTCCTAATCATTGGCTGTCGTTCGGCTAACGGGAAACTAACTAGCACTAAAACTAACGCCTGCTTTTTCGCGACTGTCGCAGTAACTGTGACAACGAAATACAGCTTCCTATAGCTTTTTTTACTGTCGTCACGTTCAGTGGACAACAAAAAACTAATATGCACCGCTACTGAACCTCAGATATAAACCTTAGTGTAAGTTCCACGAGGTTTTCTTTTTTAATGCTGTGTATATGTTGAAAAAAAATTATTAGTGTGTGTTTCTCTATGTTCATTGTGTAGTTCTATCTGCCGCTTTTAAATAAGCCTCTATCTATCCCTCTCTGTCATAGTGTATCTAATGTTGCGATAATGTTGCCTCAAATTTTATTTTTGGGATTGAATGCACTGAGCTTGGGCGTTTCGACGTGGATATTTGCAATGTGCACTCCCAGCGTGTGTCGCGACCAGTGAACAATTCACAGGAACTAGGTGGGGCTTTAATTCTTGTTCTTTCGGAGTTTGCAATTATACTGCAATTATATAGGAGCAAGGCGAAATTCCGCATATCATGCCCAACCACATTTCACTGCACACATTTAATTATATATAAAAAAAGACGTTAGGTTTGCATAACTGCATAATAACAAATGGATGGTGTTTGAACTACTATGCTGTGTAGATAGATTTAATTTACGCTTGCTATATTGTTCAGATTTCTGGTGCATAGCCAGGATTTCATATTGACGGGAGGGGGAGGAGATAGAGAGGGTATAACCCGCGGCCTTTCTCTATGTTCGTGAGTGTGCCTATATGCGTGCGTGCGTGTACTACATCGCATAAAAAAATAAATATACCGTAGGGGAAAGGGGGTTGTTGAACTCCCAATGTACCCTTCTTTCTCCTTTGGCTACGCCAGTGGCTGCCTTAATTTCAATTTAACAACCCGCTGATTGATCTGGCACAGTTGTCGCGGTCTTCTTCGTTTGTGCATTCAAAGGACATTATGAGTTAGTGGCTTCGGTCAATCCTACCTCCGGGATTGACCATCTAATCACGTGACCGCTTAATGCAACGCGGTGCATCGTGCACTACCAATTTATACGTATAGCACATAGGGCATACGATGCTATACCGTACGTAGTTTAGGTTTTTATTCTTTTTTCCCTTGTAGCGCTAACCAGGAAACGTAACCAGCAACTGTCCCTACATTTAGGTGCAGCAGTGCACAGGTGGCTATGCTGCACCTGAAGGAAAGCGACAGACAACGGGACAATTGTTTAGAGAGATTGAAATAGAGTATGCTCACGGCGCATATGTTTACGCGCCTGCATGCTACTCGGCATATTCCACTACTCCATGCAACCTCTACGCAGCAAGTCACGAATGTTGTCAAGCGCTGAAAATTCATCGACAAAGACCTATTCCGGTTTTTACCGTCGCTAAGGATTTTTTTTTTCCTTCAGTAGGAGCACTCGCCAGCAAGGAAATTTTGCCTCACCTGATCAATAATCCGATCAAATCAGTTTGAAGGACCAACTATAATTTTCTTTCGTGTCCCGGCAAATCGTACAGTGCCGCGAATAGGCAGCAAGCCTATAATCTGGACGCCTTGCACCCTTCCATGAAGAGCGAATTACTGTCGTCTCATGCGTCCGTCAACTTGTCGCATGTGCCAATGCCAGCCAATCAGACCGGAACCTCCTGTTACGCTCGCTATAAAATACTTGCAATCTCCATCAAATACGCTTCGCCGGTCGCACTCCGTTTGGAACAAATGAGCAGTTTCGAAAGCAGTGTTTCAGGCGGAAACACGACTTCGTTCCGGAAGCAGTATATAGTCTCTTCGAACTTTCGCAAATACTAGAGTCAGTGCTGTGCTTGTTGGTTCTTAGTCGATCACGGAAAGCATTGTTTTGATCACCTGACAGAGGGAGTCAAATCTGGAGCGCAGCCGATCCACCTTCACACATTGCTTCGCTCTTTTTCAGATTTCATTTCACTCTCTTTCATCTCACAAATTATTTGTCCTACCCTTACATCACGCAAGACATATACCTTCGTAGACGAATAATGAAGGTCTTTGTAGTTTCCGCCACAAGTGCCAAATGCGTCAGCATGCCTTCTATAGAACTAACGGGTAAGGAACGTAAGTATCTCGTGTAGCTGAGACTGCCCTTTCGTCAACTGACCACGTCTGCATCCGTCTCGGGTATAAGTATGCTCTATGCTCCGAGTTTTTTTGTTGTTTTTTTTTTTCAATAAATCGGCTGTTAATAGTCTACACTCGTGTTGGTCTCCTTTCTTGTCCTGCCTCTGCGCTGTTCCCTCATTCGTCTGCATTTCACATTAACCAAAACCTAAAAGCGCAACACATAATAAACGTATTCGTTAAAAAAATTCTTTGGTAATGCTCCTCGGTGAGTGGGACCATCAGTAGAGTGTTCCACGACCCTGGTCCAGCGCACTGGGCCAGCAGCTTATGTTCCTGGCAGCCCAATTTGGGAAAACCAACTCCCAAACGAAAGAGGTAAGATTAAGGCGTTATCGACCGAAGGATTACAGCATCCCCTAAGAGGCTACGGCTTTGTCTCCGCAGAGGGAATTTGGGAACTGAATGAAGCGCACGGACGCAAGGAAAGGAATCATTCTGTAGTTGCCCCCAGGTGACGCCACTGCCCTACTAAAGGAATAAAGGATGAGCGTGGTGACATTGTCGCTAGTGCTCGAGCCTCGCGATGAATGTAATCTTTTTTTTCCAGTGCGCCCTCTGCTCTGATTGTGTCCAACTGGTAAGACCTCAAGCGACCGCATTAACGCTGTCAACGCTGTCATTACAGCGGAGAGAGCCGTGTCCACGTGTCCGTCCAGACGACGCCTACCGGAGAAGCAAAGCAGTGTGTGTGTGTGTGTGTGTGTGTGTGTGTGTGTGTGTGTGTGTGTGTGTGTGTGTGTGTGTGTGTGTGTGTGTGTGTGTGTGTGTGTGTGTGTGTGCGTCTGTGTGTGCATGCGTGCGTGCGTGCAGTCACAAGTCCGCGCACGGCCTGTAAGTGGTCCTGTAAGTCTGCCACTAGTCCTAGGAAGAGGTCAAGTGTCGTGAGGCCCCAGGCGTGCTCAACGGACGAGATTGCATAGGTTTGGCGCTGCACCCTAAAGCGAAGCGAACAACAGAATGTATGTTTAGTTCTCTGACACAACACTTGGTGTACCAGTGAAAGCGAAGGCGCGTGTAAGATGTGTAACATTCGGATCGGTATTCCCTTTTCTCCCTCTCCAACAACTCTTGTTGTTGTTGTTTCGCATGAGAAATAATGACATCGACGTAATGAGAGCACTCCACAACAGTTATGTAAATTATGGTCGCGCTTCCACGTTCATCTAAAAGGTTGAGGAGGAAGGAATAAACAGAAAGGCAGGGAGGTCATTCAGTACTTAGACCACCTGGTATACTCCTTACTGAGAATAAATGATTAGGGGAAGAGAGACTATAAAAAAGGGACACTACCAAAGAAAAAAAGTAGAGAAACTAGAACGAAGAATACGACACAGCTTGCGCTTATTTTCATACATTGAAGTGAGAGAGAGAGAGAGAAGAGAAGTGAAAAGGAAAGGCGGGGAGGTTAACAAGGCACGTGCTCGGTTGGCTACCCTACACCTGGTTAAGGGCAGAGGCTAATAATAGATAAGATCGAGGGAAGAAGAGCAGCAAAAAAAGAAAATAAAGAAACCAAACAAGGGGGCAGTTAGCGCTAAAGTAGGCAGAAAACCCTATAGCACTAGCACGGGTGAATCGTTCAGAAGCGTTCGTGAAGTCGCATACAAGTGAGAGCCACGCAATGAGCACAACGTGCCGAGAGCAAAACAACGTGCGCGTGTGTTGCGGTGGCCTCTTCCAGGCGTTCCGTCGTCTCCTTCGTTTTACTTGCAGGGCACAGAAGCGTGTCCGCTGTTTCTTCTTTGCTGGCGCGTCAGAGACCAGTGTTGGGCAACGCCTACGAAACCTCCCCCACCCTCCCGCGGTGTCCACTCTCGCCGACCGGCCAGCGCCCCGGCGAGAACAATCGACAATATAACAAACTCGGCCACCGCTGGGGGAGGCCATTATACGCTCCTCGCCTCAGCGTATACTTGCACGCAGTGCACACACACCACCCTGAGAGTGTGTGTGTGTGTGTACTCACCCGACATGGTCAGCGCGATATGGAGGACGGCGAATGTGGGTAACAACAACGCCCGAGTAACATTTGCTTGTGTTTCGCCTCACTGCGAGCGGCGTTAAAGAAACGGCGCCTAAGGAACGGCGGAAGGTACCGCACGTGTGGAAGGGATCGCACGCTGCTACTACAATGCTTGGTCATATAACTGCGAAGCTCTTTTCTCCATTATGTTGACTTCATTACTTGAGGGGACACTGAAGTGGAACAGCTCGGTAGCTGTTCTTTCTTCTTTACTGCGTCTTAATTTCTGCCTGAAGACGTCTTAAACCTTCTTGCAGACGTATAAGAGGTAAGAGGGAATTGGAAAGATAAATTACATTTCTGGAACTCTATTGTTACTTTCGACATTTTTATGCTCTATAGCAAAAAGAAATATTTGTGGCGAAGCTTCATTTTGTAATTTCGTGTCGATACTTTCGGTATTGAATAGCTTATCTTAGTTGCATCGTTCTTTCCCTCAGTATTCTGATTGGATTACTTAAGGGAACTCTATGTGAAACGGTGAAGCAGCCGCCTTTGTCTTTTCTTTTTTCTATTGCGCCTCCATTTCCGCCTAAGTTGAGTATGTGGCTTCTGTTTCAAACAATGTATTTCTCCTTTACCGATAATACTTTAGTAGATAGTCAAATATCTATGACATCATGCATATTGGCGTGGGAACCTCAGAACGACTCAACCAGCTAATATACTTTTGCGCATTTAATAGTCTTCTCCTCACGAGAGTTGAAAAGGTAACTTACTAGCACTAGACAAATAATTTTTACAGAGAGCGTATGCTGCCACTTACTGCACATGCGGCTTGCCCTAGCTGCGAAGGCTCTCCATGGCGCTGTATCGATTACTTAACGACCCCCTCGTGAAAACTGATAAGCTGGTTTTCTCGTAAAGTTTGATGTGTAAGGCTTAGCCACAGTGTTCCTCAGAAAACGGCAGCTAGAACTTAAATTCCGTGGTTTTATGTGTCAAAACGTCGACTATGAGGCCGACAATGACTCCGGGTTAAGTTTAAACTGAATTGATCCGTTAAACCGACCTAAAATCTAAGCACACGGGTCTTATTGCATTCCACTCCCACCAAAATGTAGCCAGATGACGTAGCTGGGAATTGAATCCTGAACCCTCGATATTATTAGGCGACAGTGCAATGTCATTGAAAAAAAGAAGCACCTGTAGTTTACTCCATCTTTATAGACAAATATGCGGTTTCCATATATGGCCT
Source organism: Hyalomma asiaticum (assembly GCA_013339685.2). Lineage (NCBI taxonomy): Eukaryota > Metazoa > Arthropoda > Arachnida > Ixodida > Ixodidae > Hyalomma > Hyalomma asiaticum. Next base: position 8,033,417 of record CM023489.1, on the reverse strand, counting down.
TCCATACAACGCAAAATGTAGACAAGCCTACACACTTGTAGATAGTAGTAACTCTATTACAGCGTTTTATGCGCGACGTACTGCAGGAAAGTTACCCTGTGCTTCATGGAAGTGTACCAGCGATAAAGGCCTTGCTTGCAAACTTCTAGAGGGCCGTCGAGAGGCGCCCAGGCGATAAGCCATGCTTTTGTTAGTTGAGTATTAAGTCACAGAAAGGTTATCCTCGCACTGAGGTCTCAGTCCCTCGAGAAAAGAGCGAATACTACCGAACAATGCGTCAGTTCGAGGTAAGGCTGTCGCTCTAAGCCTACAAGGATGAAGATGGAACGATTCATGAATAAAACCTCCTAGTTCGGCTACTTATCAGTGCCTCCGCTATATTATGAGGCATTCATACTTATGGATATATATGGAAGAGACTCTCTGCCCGCAGTGGATATCAATGGGGCTATTGTGGCGGTCATCCATATCACTTCTTCACTTACTGAACGGTCCACTTGTTCTTCCTCGATAAAGCTGCATGAAGCTTCGGGTGTTGTGTGCAGCGAAGGAGCGTAAGGTCTCGAGGTTTCCCAAAAAGCTGAAACCTGGAAATTTTTTCTGCACATTTTGTATTCAAGTACTCCACAGACACGGGGAAAAAGTAGTAGTATAGCGCAGATGCTTCTTCGCTTCTATTGACATTCTACTGCGGACCTCGTTTTTCCTAATGTCGGTAAGTATACTGACCCTGCCGGTCTTGTCTAACGTTGTTCTTCATCACTCGCCGAGCTTGTCGTCATCATCATCAATCACCATAATCAGCCTGTCTGCACCTACTGTAAGGCAAAAGCCTCTCGCACACTTCTTAATACTCGGTATACTGTGCCAAGAGCGCTCACGCGATGCCCATAAACTTCTTCCCCTCTCCTGCGCATCTAGCCTACTGCTGCCGCCGCCAAGTTTTATTTTTCCAGTGGTTCAGTCTGTTGTTCTTATCACAGTAGGGTGCAGTAATGCGGAGTGCCTATCACGACCTTTGTCAGACTAAAGTTACATTGTGCTTCATTATAGCCTGTGAGTGACTCTTTAGATCAGGTGAACAAATCGCAGTATACGATTTAGAACAGGGAATGTCGCAGGAGCCAAAGTTTCGACTAGTCCGCTTGTCGAAACGTTGGCTCCTGCGACATTCCCTGTTCTAAATCGTATTTTGCGATTTGTTCATCGATTCAGGCATCCATCTTCCCCTGAGGTTCTCTTCTAGTTTCTTTCGATCAGGAATATCCGTAGAAACAAACCTCCATGCAACAATGCCCTTAGTGCATATCAGAAGCTAATCAAACTTGGCCCCACATGTCCAGACCAGTAATACTATGTCAAGAGCCGCCCTGTTGATTGAAATGACACGTGGCGCATCAGCACCGCGGTCATTTCAAATGTGTAGGCATTCCATCGGCTCCTCAGAAGTGCGTGTTGTAATTAGCAGTGTTTATGACGCAGTACTAAGTACACTGACGAATAAGAAAGATCAAACCACACGTTCGTAGCCACTACAAAATTATGCAAATAACTATTTCATGAAAGTAGGGAGCGAGAAAGGATTAAGGATGGGCAGATTAAGCATGAGAGGTGCTTGGCACATACACACTTTCTCAGTCGCATAAACTACACAAGGCTATTCCATGCTTTACCCACTTCCGTCTCCCTTCCTTCCTCCCCTCCCTCACTTCCCTTTCGTACCCCCTTGCTATTCTATCCTAGCTATGCTAGGAGCTGTTTGCACATACCCGCTTTCTGTGGCGCATACCCGCGAAGCCTCCCCAACTTTCGGTGGTCGCCCACGGAATTTGGCGAAGCGTGAACAGTTCCGCTCTTAAAACGTGGAACTTGCGGAAAACATTTAAACTGGTGTCACCGGCTACTTGTTTATCCGAACAATACAAACCTGTTAACGGGCCTCAAAGGATACCAGAATGTCACAGTAAAGCTTACTGATATGTCGGAATGTACTAATCGTAGCTGAAGTAAGGTTCGCACTACCCGATAAGATTCGGAACACGTAAATTTTTCACGGTAGACCACTATTCCATATAAATAGCCGTGTTCGAAGTGCTCAGCTCATCCAACAACAACGGAATCCCTCCATTTGCTTTGGACGTAGCCTAGGGAGACAGGCAGTGTATTAAAGTGTACTTTAGGAATCAGAGACTGCGAGTGACAACATTAATGGCATGTTTAATGAAAGGTACATAATGGACAACACGCTTAATTGATAATCAGTTGTTGGAGTATGCGCATGAGACAAAAAACATGCTGATAATCTAGTTGAGAGAGACCGTGTCACGTGGCCACCCAAGTGCGAAACAATGGTAGTTGTCAGAACCGCCCAAGTCTTCAAAACCAATTGCAGTTAAGTAACTAAAGTAAATGCGGCCTCAAGCACACGCTGAGAACAAATGAATGCACTTGTGCGCGCTCCCACCGCCGTACACTCAACACGAACAATGGCGACGCATGCACAGCCGCTCAGCTCCAACAAAACTCGGCCTGTGAAGAAGCGAACTTCAAGCGTTTTCAAGGGAAAACGCTCCTAGGCTGAACCATACAAAGGATAGCACATAAAACTGCTCGGGAAGCGGAAGAAATATTTAAGGCTTGTTCGGATGAGTGTCCGTATTCCACGAACAATGAACATTTTATTTTCGAATAAGTTGAAAGAGATCGTTACGCCGGAAAAAAAAAAAATACCGGTCCCGACATATTCTTTATCTCCCCCTCTCTATGTGTCGAATTGTTTAAACTGTACAAGTTCCGGCGAAGCACCCACGATACACCAAAGTAATAATCATGGGGGCAATGTGGACGGCTGAACGGCGACAATGAGAGTGCCCGATCGATAAGTTGTAAACGCTTGGTGCAGCCGCTGTCTGACGCCCTTTGCTTGAAAAGGCATTAGCCGAACCACGCCTGGCTACGACGTTGTACTGTTATGGTCGAAGGCGCCAGCGAGTCACTGAGAAATAAAGCAACCAGATGTTGAACGCCACGCAGCCCGGAAGGTCAAGTGCGCATCGCTTTGGTCAATATAATACAAAAATAAAAAGAGTAATTTCTCGAGGAATAAATACGCGTGGGAGAAAGGGCGATTCGTTATACGAGAGAGTTTGTGACTTCGATGAAGGCGGCGTGTCGATGGCTGGGCATTTTGTATATATATATATGCGTGTGCCGCTGCACAGATAAGCTGAAATTGCACTAAGCGCTGAAAGACCTTGCAATTTTTCCACTTGACTATCACTTAGTTATTACCCTCTATATTTATCCGTTATTCCTTGAGCACGGTTATCCTATATGCCCGACCACCCTTCTAATATTGCTTTCGTTTCTTTTTTCCACTGCTGGCATGGACGGCGCGCATCTGCAACCTCTGCATTACTTTACGACCGTGTTGTGCTATGGTGCGAGCACCTCTTTGCACTCGTCCCATGCATGGGCCGTTTCTCGTCGAGTTCGTGCCTTTGAAAAAAAACGAAAAAAAAAAAAAACAAGACCGTCGCTTCGCCGCTTGGTCCAATCGCGTCAGGCAATCTCGGCCTCGGGACCACGTAAACAAACCGGGCAATTAACGTTACACTTTGCATGCTATTTAGGGTAACAGGTTTTTTTTTTCTACACTAAAGCACACAAACCAACGGCCGACGCACGAATGTACTTTTATTATTTTTTTTTATGCGCGCGTGTATGTTCGCTGCGTTATGTGCCTGGTAGAATCTGGATAAGCATCAATGTCCGCCTGTTCTTGGCAAACGGTGTTACGCGAGGCCACGCCGCATTATCTAGAGCCGTACTGAACTTAAACATACCATAGGTTGTTACTCTGAGGCCCGTATTCATAAAGCTACCTTATCGTTATCGCTCGTTTTCCTTTCGCTCCTGTGAGATTAAGGCGCGTTAAGGGGACTAAAATGGTAATCAGTGCGAAAGACTGTAATAAGTCTTGTTCATAGATACTGGGATAGCTTCTACATGAATCACGATAAAGGCACAAGGAAGATAAGGAAAACAAGAAATAAGGATAAGGTAGGTTTATGTATATACGGGCCTGAGACTACGATTATTACCTGCCATGGGGAGTTTTCTCCCAACGCTTCGCTTTCTCGCAGGTCCTTGTGTTTCGTGAAAACTGTTCTTTCCTGTGAACGATCATTAGTAGTACGTGCTCGGTGAATTCCCTTGATACATTGCGGCGTTCTCGCATATTTTCTCTAATTAAACCGGCGCTTCCTGCAAAAGTACGTCTCTCTTTGTATTTTTCTTTTAGTTGTTTCACCTCCAGCCGTAGTTCTTGCAGCTACCGAAGTGAAAGTGGTAGCGATGGAGACGAAGTGCAAGAAGACACCCGTGCAATTAAATTTAGGCGCGCGTAAAAAAAGAAAAAAAGACCAGGTGGTCTAAACTGCTCCAGAACCTTGCGTTACGAGGCATTCCTCATAGTCATAGCCCGTTTTGGCATGTAAAATTATTATTATTATTATTATTATTATTATTATTATTATTATTATTATTATTATTATTATTATTATTATTATTATTATTATTATTATTATTATTAAGGTGCACATGGAGTGGGACGTACTGATATTGCGTGGACACGGGTTCTATATCAGGCCACTGGCGACTGCACCTTGATGAAGGGTAGATGTAAGAATGTTTGCGCGCTTGAAATGTGTGCTTTAAGGAGCAATTTCAGGTGGTCAGAATCAATTCCTTCCCCTTAATGTCATATCCATCTTCTCGTATTTAATTCCTCTACCGGATGATACCGGGCACAGGTGGTGTGGTAAAGAGGCACAGTGAAAGGGGACGCCATTGACAAATACAATCACACTACGTTTATTTAGAGACCTGAAATCAAATAGTACGATCCTAGCTTTCAAGTTGGAGGTAATTTCATGCACTGTGCTTGAGTATCGGAAGACACTTCTTAATGAGAAACTTGCGATGCTAACTGGCAATTGTCATAGGACGCATACGTATTGTTTTCAGAGCAGCGGTAAGCGCTTTTACTGCAGTGTTGTGACGGATACTTGTGAACGTGAGAAATATTCGCCTTCCCGTTTGGTTTCGAGGTATTTTCTAATGCTTGTAAAATGGTTGCGTGAACAAAGAACTGGCGTCAGTCGGTTTGATTACCTTTCTCTCTTTTGTATTCAACTCAATTCACTCACGGCGCTTGAGCGATTGTCCAACGGGGAAATTCTTTCAAACTGCCGGAGGTCGTACAACGGCGCCATACCAAACAACGATGTACCGTATACACTCCATATGCGCTACATATTTAGGCTATATACGGGCGCTCGAGGGCGCGAAATGACGTCGCACCAAGCAATGGAGCAACGACTATACACTATAATGCAGAGAGCCCTGCTGTCCAAATCGAGTACACGCCTCATTTATCTCCGCACCTCCAGGCAGTAAGTTTCACCGAGGTATCCACCCGCCCAAAAACCATTAACCCAGAAGGTATCGAACGCACCGCAAGAACTGTTCGTCCACATCAATAGCGTACGATTCGATTATAAAGTTATGGTCTGGCGCGTATACCGAGCCTCTCTAAATGTAACCTATACCGTCACTGGCTCTCGGGTGGGCGAAATTACCTTGCAAAAGCGCGCGCACGGTAAACGCGCCAGGACATTCCAGAGGAAATGGTTATCGCCGCCGTCTGCCAAACCTTAATGCGACCGGCCATCGCCACCGGCGGCCAGCGTCGACGAAGATACCCGAACGATCCGCCTGCTGTAACGACCGCCGCGGATAGGACGAATGGTGGCGTGAAAACTTAATGTACTTCGCGCCTGATGTGTGCAATGAAGACAATGCCCCGGTGTTCTTGTAAACCCTCGGCTTGCGTGAGAGTGAATGTGGTAGGGAGGAGAGATGCAGAAGTTGCGCTTCTTCCCTGCACCTCAACCACACCTCTCAGACTCCCCTGCGAGCAAGGAAGCCTCTAACTGTTGGGACAACATCGAAGATAACCGTCGCAGCCAATCAGGCAACCCCTAACCAGCGGAGTTCCTTGCACAGTTGCTTACTGATGCCTTGCGCCATCAGACGCTGCACTTTAAGCGCCCTCCCTGATGTACGATCGCGTCTTTGCACACCTGTGGAAGCTCAGGAAAAAGAAGAAAACTTTCGTAAATACTGAACGCGAAAGAAATAATGAACGTGCTGTTTTTTTTTCTCTAAAGCCTTATCTCGCTTCTCGCGATAACTGATACAAGCACAATGGACTGTTAAGTTTTCCACAGAAAAACTGCACAGCGAAGGCTGTTTGCTTTCCCATTTAAAACGTTTATCAAGGCAAAAGCCTCATATGTCTCGCTGGATGGTGTCCTTCGACGACCTTGGCGCCGACACGAATGGCACGAGAATTGGTGCAAAAGATAGAACGAGTCCCGAGGAAACCCACTTGGTAACCAAAGCATACCGGCCGTCTATAGATGATTAATGACTACCAAGGTTAATTGATGAATGAGTATGGCTGGTAGTAAATATTAGTGATTACATAAAATTTTAAATTAGGAGACGAATCTACGACCTTGCTTGGATTTAAGGTGGTTTAAGGTGAGGCGTGGACGTATACTGTGAAAATGTGCTACCCAAAGCAAGCACAAATGTAAGAATGTCTTATGCAAGAGGTGTCATGCGGTAATCGCTATCGCATCTTTTATGCGACAGCCACGAAGGCTCGAGTATACGTGTGTGTGTGTGTGTGTGTGTGTGTGTGTGTGTGTGTGTGTGTGTGTGTGTGTGTGTGTGTGTGTGTGTGTGTGTGTGTGTGTGCGCGTGTGCGCGCCGTGTGTGTGTGTGTGTGTGTGTGTGCGCGTGCGTGTGTGTGTGTGTGTGTGTGTGTGTGTGTGTGTGTGTGTGGTGTGTGTGTGTGTGTGTGTGTGTGTGTGTGTTAAAAGGCGTGATCCTGCGAAGCCAGTCTTAAACTACATGTGACGATCAACTGTAAGGGGTTCTACCGCACTGCACACTCCTGCAGGGCATTCCATTTACGCTGTGTGCGCACCCAGAGTGCCAGCTGTGTAAACGCATACTCTCATCGTAATATTAAATGCATGAAGAGATTAACGAACACTGCTCGCCCTCGTTTCCACGAAGTATGAATAGAACGCTTTCTCGGGGCATTCGCAAAGAGTACGCGCGTGCTGTGTCCCGTTATGAGATGGCCCCATGCCTGGAGATAAAAAGATGCTTGATGATGTAATCGCTCACCCGTGTACGCCCTTGTTGCCATTCTGAACATCGACATTGTGCTGGTGCGCGAAAGTGCGAAGACTGCTTTTAAAAAATCGCGTCGAGCGCTGTGGAGGCACGGTACGCGCTTCGCGAGGAGGATTACCACGCCCTGTTCTGTGCCTGCTCGTGCCTAGTCCAGCGGGCGAGACACGCGATGACCGCACAAGGACCGTATGTTACACGTGGCTCGCGTGGTACGTTATGAATGTTTCGTAGTGGCGTGATGCAAGATTACGTCTTAGTCGTGGCTGTGCCACACGTTGTATCTCGTTGTCACGCAGAAGGCAAAAAGCGAACCGTTCTCGCCCTCAGCCCAGCACTGCTAAATGGTAGTGATTGTGCGAACGCCAATGCGCGATAAAGCGTAGAAAAGATTGAGCTCGAAGTGGCTGGTTCGATCTCCGCAGCCGCCACTGTACTCCCATAGCGGGAAATGCAAGAAAAAAAGAAAGGAAAATAAAAAGTGCATGAGTGCGGGGTGGAGGATGAGGTATGGCTTGTAGATAACGATGAACGGTGGAGTATCATTTGGCGAAGCACGATTGCATGACTGTGGCCGCTCGATGAAAAGCGTTTCCATCCGGCGGCCATGGTGACACAAGTGATAGGTTGTGACATCAGTAACTTGACACCCTGTCAACTACGTCGCGATCAACGATAAAACGACAGCTTCGCTGTTCCGACGGTGTTCACGGCGTGAAAGTGGGTTCAATTTTTATTTTCCTTAATTTTTTTTTCACCTATAGAAATGAAATGCCGGTAAAGCAGCTGCTTAAGGAGAACTGCTGCTCCTCCGTATTTCTTGTTACACTTTGTTTGTTTGTTTGCCAACGTTGTTGACGTCCTATCGTTATGCGGAAATTCATCATGATGCGGATATTCGTCATTTTCTCCGAAACGGCAGGCACACTACCGTACGGCACTCTACGACGTCAGACTCCCCGGATGCTAAAATTTCCTTTTGTTTATTATTACCTATGCGCATTTAAAATAAGGCTGTTTTTGTCTCGCTCATGCCATGGCGAGTCACTTCAGCGCTCAAACTTCTGCGTACCTGCTTATCACCGCTTCGAGGGTACGGGAAAGCGTGAAAAATTGATTCGATCTTCGTATTATTCAGCACCGACGTGCCTTTGCAGACGTTTCACGGATGAGAATATACGAAGAAGCTTATGCAAAATATATTCAGCGTCATGCTTCATATCACCCGTCTCTGGCCGATATAAAACAATAGGCTGCATTCGAGCCTTTACCTTTGCAGGAGCTACCAACATTTTCAAGTCCACTTTGCAATTCTGTCGCGTGGTAGAAAATACGACCTTCCTGCGGCCGCAATAGGCACGCCGTTGTCGTATTAATAAAAATATATAACATCACCAAAATTGACATCACAAAGTACCTAAGCCCCGACAAATCGGAGTCCTCGAAACTGTACAGTATTATCGTGGCATTATTCAGTTGACATGCTGTAGCAAAAGAGGCCTTGATTATCTAGGTCTGGCTTTTCAAGGACATGTAGAGGTGTTTCCAGAGTGCGCCATACATAATTTATTTTCATAGACCGGGTGAGGAAGCTGAACAAACAAATATATGTGTGTGCGTGTATGTCTGTATACATGTGTATGTGCGTGTGCGTGTGTTCTCCCCGCTTAAGACAAGGAAGGCACACCGCTTGTCCTCGCTTGCGACTTGAAATGTAGCACACAGACACACACGTGCAACTTACCAAGCGGTAGAGCTGTATCGAGCATGAACCCTCGAGGTGCCAAGCAAGCACGCTACCACTAGGCTACGGCGGCTCCTCCCACACGGTATATGCAGTCGTAATGATGTAGCCCGTGTAACGTGAGTTGCGCTTGTAACGTGTGATAAGCACTATCATAGAAATGCTTATGTTCTGCTAGTATTCGGTATGGTTTCTCAAAATTGCATTATCCCGTAGGAATATTTGACCGAACGACATGATAGCACATCAACGCACCGTATAGCGCAATTTCGTTCGACTAAACAGACGTCGGCGCTTTGGACTAACCAAAGCGCCAACGTTGCGTCGTACTATCAGCGATACCATTCAGTCTCCACGGTGCTGTCGACGTTCTTGGTTTAGCCCACGTTAAGCGTACTAATGAGTGAGTACTCATGCGCTTTGCACAGGGACCTTGATCCTGCTCCCAACACTTGATTGAATGCCAAATAATTCGTCATAGGCACTACAAAGCAACACAACGACTTTACAACGCTTCAACCTGTGGCTTCGGTATAAGAGTTCACGTTCATCGTAATCTAGCGCAAAGGTAACACACATCGATGAACGTGAAGTCTGAACACCAACTAGCCCAACATTTAACTATTTTTTAATGTATAAGAGAGTCCCAGGGTTCAAATTCAGCGGATAGAGAGAGAAAGATAAAGAAACGAAGGGGAGAGGTAGCGTGGTTAGCCAAGCACATGCTCGGTGGGCTAACCCTACACGTGGGGAGGGGGAGAGGGGAGTACCAGACAAAACAATGAAGAGAGGCGAAGAACAGGATAAAATAAACAAACACACATCTTGTGTGAGCTCAGGAACCATTAGCAATAGTCAATAGTTCACAAGGCTTCATGAACAGCCATCGAAGTAAAAAAACAACAACAGAGACTTCATGGCTTTGCGCATGTAAAAGCACGTAGGCCATAGTCCCAGGATCTCTCACGCATAAAGTGGGCCTGGATAAAGGCAGTGAAGTTCAGCTTCTGGAGCTCTGTGTTGAGTTGTGTAGCATGCACAGTAGCAAAGTATAGGTGGTCAGTCGTCTCTTCGCAGCAGAAGAACAAAATTAATTTTATCCGTACTTATTCTTTATATACTTACACAAGCCTCCTTGCAGCTGCGACAAACATCACCACTCGCAGCTGCCGCCAAGGTGTTTTAATAACTATCCTTGGGCTGCTCAGACGCCGTCGGCATCAGATCGACTCGACGGACGTTTCTTCATTTTCTTTTTCTATCTGACGCTCCTATTGCCAACACAATAAAAAAAAACCTGTCGCAAACTCGAAACTCCTTTTTATCACTCTCTGGAACAGGTTGTCTAACCGCAGCAGAAGAGATGTAATCACGTCTTCGGGGAGTCCAGCCAGAAAAGCAAGTATGGAGAAATGTTTCAGAGTTACCTCAAAGCATATATAGCCAGTACGTCAGCCTGACCGAGGTCCGAGGCTGGGTATGCGATGAAAGAGTAAAACCCGCCAATAAAATTCCAGCTGGTTGTGCCATTTACCGAATACACTTTAAACTGTTCCCAGTCGAGGCAAGATCAGTTCTCACGGATGAAAGCCAGGCGCGCAAACGCAGACACAAGAGAACCGGACAACACAAGCCCGTTGCCTGGTTCCTTTCTTGTAATTAATTGCTGGGATTTTAGTACCAAAAGCACGAAATCATTATGAGGTACGCCGTAGTGGAGGACTCCGGAAACTCCGAACATCTTGGCTTCTTTAACGTGCACTGACAACGCATAGTGCACGGGCTTCGAGCATTTCGCCTTCATCGAAATGCGACCACCAGCACGGTTGGAATCGAACCCGCGTCATTCGGGACAGTAGCCAGGCATTGTAATCACAGTGCCACGGCTCCTCTCTCTCTCTCTCTCTCTCTCTCTCTCTCTCTCTCTCTCTCTCTCTCTCTCTCTCTCTCTCTCTCTCTCTCTCTCTCTCTCTCTCTCCTGTTTATGTCTTCACGCGTTATACCTTCTACGGTGGTGAATCCTTGTCCAACTTTGCCTCGTTCACGATTACTCAGGCAGTTTTGTCCCATAAAAATTACTCTATCGCCGCTCCACACATCATTCAACTTGCTAACACTTAGAATCGGTACAAACGAATGCACGTGGCAGTGAAAGACAAAACGTTTAACTTCGTGTCCCACGTTATTGCGACCTTTTACGTTCTAACAACATGCGTTCACACCGTTATCCGTCCAGTAGCTTTCGACGAAAACGACTTTTAATTCAGGTTAATTTAAATAATATAACATCAATATTGCCAGTCTCGGCGAAGGTCATCATCATCAGCCTGTCTACGCCCACTGCAGGGCAAAGGCCTCTCCCATAGATCTCAAATTATCCCTGTCCTGTGCTTACTGGGCCCAATTTATCCCCTAAAACTTCCTGATCTCATCTCATCCTCGGCAAAGGTATGGTCACCTAAACAAGTACTTTGCCTTCACTGATGCGCTTTCAAAATTCCGACCATCCCAGATCTCAGCAACCCGCTCTCATTTCGCTAAAATTTTACTGTCTTCATCTTTCTCTCGACCCCATAAAGCCCTTCTTATGCTATTGTTGTCGTTGTAATGTATGTTGTTGTTGTTGTCATTGTAATGTATGTTGTTGTTGTTGTTGTTGTTGTTGTTGTTGTTGTTGTTGTTGTTGTTGTTGTTGTTGTTGTTGTTGTTGTCGTCGTCGTCGTCGTCGGTCGTTGCTGTTGTTGTTGTTGTTCTTCTTGTCGTCGTGGTCATTGTTATTGTTGACGACGACGACGACGATGATGATAATTCACTGCAATCCGCAATGGCAAACGTATACGCACCCAACGAAAACAAAGTACTTAGCCCAAGGAAAAATATGACGTAGAAAACCACGCACAGTTCCTTTTTAAAGAAATCCGCGCGGTTAAATAAACACGTATAGTCTGCCTAGTTCGACGATCAAAGGTCGGAATTCCCGGGGTGGCCTAAGTTCCGGCTGATCCCCACTGTCAACTAAAGTTGCTTTAGGCTTAGCAAAACGGCGAAAGTCAGAATTCATCGAAAACTCGAAGCGCGGAAGTGGTTGATAAGAAAATAAATTCTCCGAAGGTAAGCACAGTGGAAGAACTGAGTTTCTGAGAAGCCCGCCTTTTAAGGGAGCCCGCGAGTTTCCTTTGTAGCTTCAGGCTTTGACGCGGTTGTTCTCCGTAGCTATGTGTTTACCCACGCCGAGGCCACACTTCGGCCACGCTGTTCGCCTCTCGCGAGTGTGGTACGCCCAGTAGCGTCACAAACACCACGTGCTCTGTTTCCACATGTTTCCACGTGGGGAAGTTCAGACAGCCAGCTTTCACAGACTCCTTCCATTGGGGCTGCTTCGAAAACTAGTGTTCCCTCCCTATATCTGAACCACACGTTTCGTTTCCAATAATGTTCTCTGCCATTTACTCACGTCAATAGTTGCGTTCCAGCTTTAAGCAATAGAACCTTTTCATAATTGTAAAGCTAGATTCCCTGCAATGCAGCTTGCCCTACTAATGGCGGCGTAGGCAATCCTGCAAACAGCGTGTACAAGCGCAGTTTGCTTGCGATTGGTCACATAAAATGCCGACTCAGCCCTTCGATACCAACAAGCACAAAAAACTGGCCTCAGCATGCGCATCTTGAATTCTGACAGCATTTCAATCAACGCAACTGTCGCCATTGGTGGGGCAAATGTGCAGTGCAGAGAAGCGCACTTGCGAATTATGAAAAGGGTCTACTACGCACTGTTCACAGCCCTGAACTGAAATGCCTTTCCTTCCGGAAATCTTGTTCTTTGTTGCGATACCAAGCATTCAAACAGCTGACGATGCGTCGCTCCCGTTTCCGTGTAGGAAGGATATAGAAAAACAGGCGCAGGCTCGGTTGTGGCGTCCTGCTAATACGTCGCACGTGCTGTATGCGAAATGAGATCACTGTCGTCCTGCAAAAACGGCATAAATTTCTTCGGCGAGGAGATAATTGGGAAAACGGCAAGCTTCAGACAATCCCGCTCTGATGACTCTGACAAGCAAGCTGACAAGAATGAAAAACGGCAAAACGGAAACAGTCGCTAATTGCAAATGCCTGTCTGTAACCACCATACAGCGCCGTAACCATCGCATTACGAATAACTTACTTAAAGTAAAGTTAATGAGCCTGGCGCTTCTTACGTAGGGCTTACAAAAGCTTTCTTTATTTTCTAGATGGAAAGGAAATTGCGGAGTTTAACGTTCTGAAAGGGAGAGACGTGCTAGCAGAGGAAAGGTGAAGGGTTCACCGGAAGGAAAAATCTGGAGCATACAACTTTATACTTTGTTTAACAATAAATTGAAATATAAAGGCAGCAAGGAGAGTAGAGATGGGACGGCGCGTGCGCACCGCGAGCATTGCTAACTATTGCAGCTCGCTGCCACTGCGCAGTAATTCTTGTCACTCACTCACTCACTCACTCACTCACTCACTCACTCACTCACTCACTCACTCACTCACTCACTCACTCACTCACTCACTCACTCACTCACTCCAAGATACGTTGTCCTTATTAACTTCAAAAGTTGATGTGATCCCCGAGTGAAAGTGAGCTAATAACATTTGCAAGCGGTCATCTCTCAAGCTGCATAGCAAGGACAATTACACACGGTAATGTTTAAAGGCCTCCTTAAGCATGCCATCACACAACCCGTTTTCGGCTACCTCGACGCGAAATACAACATATTTCGCAAAAGGCGCTCTTAACTATATAGCCGACATAGCGTAGCAGTCTGTCGCCACACTCCAGTTGGCATGCGCAATGAACTGTAGAGGCCACCGTTTATGATGAGTCATAGTCGGTTAATTTCTGCCTGGGACGAGGCGGTAATGCAATGGTTACGGCGCTCGACCGTTGATCCGAAAAACACGGTTTCAATCCTTGCCGTCGCACTTCGGTGGAGACGAAATGCTAGAGGCCAGAGTACCGAAAGTTAGGTGCACGTTAAAGAAATTCAAGTGGTCGAAAGTTATGGAGCTCTCCTGTATACAGCGCACATGATAACCACGTTTGTGGTTTTTGAACGTGAAAACCCAGGAATTAACCAACTTTTGCCGGATGATATTATGCGGTGCACGCCAAAGGAAATTTACGCGATTTTTGTGCATTCCACGGCACCGCACCGTTAGCGGAATTCGACAGCTGCAGCGTTCGGAAATCGAACCAACGACGTCCTGCTTAGCATGGAAACTGCCACAGCCGCAGAGTCCCCGCTGATAATTCCCGCTGGGAGGAACGAAAACACCAAAAAGAGAATACGTGGAGGAAACAGATCTAACGGCGGCGAACGGTTCCTCCATCGGAGGAAAGCGGCCACCAGGCTTTTCCGCTACGTGCGTAACGGTGAAGCGAGCGAAGAAATCAAAAGAGCGAGGGATAAAAGGAAAGGAGGAGAAACTCGTTAACTGCGGCGTCTGGCGAAAGGCAGCGGCCGCTGACGCTCGATGGATGCGGACAAGTTTCGCCGAGCGGTCGTCCTTGCGTCGTTGTACGCCATACACCTCCGCCGCCACCGCTCCCTTGCTAGCAGCAGCTCGCAACTTCTAATACACTTCGAGGCCTCCACAGCCGACGTCGCCCTGCCGCCGCGAGCCTCAACGCACTTCGCACGTCTACACCTCCTCGCCAGGCCAGCTGACCGTTAGTTGAGGCCGCTGGCCAGTTCTGCTGTCGACGGACTTCCTCGGGAAGACGACGCCCAGACGCTCGGTGTAAGACGCACCGCAACTGGACGTGGCGTTTCTATAGAAACTGACGAGCGAGGCTATATGTGGACCTCGATGTACCGCGGTTCTCTCTGTACGCAAGACGATGAAAGGCGTAGCGCGCGTCCTATATGGAACATGCGGCTCACGAACTGTGCGTGTGTTTCGGCTTGGCGACTGTAGCGGTAGTTGCATGAAGGACAGTGTGTTACGCGTCTGAATTAACCTGTTTGCTCGGAAGTCGATTGCCGTCCTGACTGAAGCCCAGGGCACTGTATGGTACATGCTGGTCACGCCTTTCTAGTTCACCAAGAACGTTTGCTTTTTAACATTGCCCGAGGAATTACACGTCCTAATTTGTCACTCAGCTATTTTTATTTCAAAAACATTTCCTTATCTGAGCGGTTGAGAGTGTTAACCTACCGTTTATGTCGTCTACCAGTCATTTACTTTGTATCCTTCTGATCGTCATTATGATCTTTATCATCATCGCCATCATTTTCCAGGATAACCCGAAAGGCACGACATAAAGACTCAGTTGGGCACAAAAACTATTTTTTAAAATTTAAAACTAGGACCTACGCCTTGCCTGCACCGTCAGAGTACCGTATGCGCCGAATAAACCAAATTTTGGCAATTGAAGCACAAATAGAAAAATAAATTAAGATTTTGAAAGAAATAACGTCGCGGTACCACCAAGTCAACGCAGAACCAATAGGGACTGAGCATCCGCGAATATATTGTCCTGGTCACGAATAGAAATTAGTTCACACAAATGCGGGACAGAGGCCTCTCCCTGCGATGTCTAATTCGCTCTACGTTGTGATAGCTGATTGCATTTTATTCCCGCTTTTCCCTCATTCAATCACTCCATCTGATTTGTCGCAACACGCTTCGCGGCGAACACCACTTGATGGGCTGCTCACGCAAGCAGTGACCGTCTCCTTGGCGCTTATCGGCAGCTTGTCATGGTCTGTGACTCCCTCTGTGCCTTATTCAACTTCAGAACTAGTACAACGTTGTTGTTTTGTTTTTTTTTGTTTTCCTGCTGCATGCTTTTTACGATCGTATACCTTCCGACAGGAGGTTCCCTTTCAGTAACCTGCCCTGGGACCTTCTCTGGCGTGCTTTTGTAAGCACCCATATCTCGGGCGAAACAGATAAACCAAAACCGAAAATTAAATGAACAGGCGCAGAGGTGGCGAGATACGTCCGTGCACGTGCAAGAAAAGCAGACGTCTGGCATCATTACAAGGACCCAGTTAATCAGGACCGAATGCGATAAGCTTTTCTCTCGTAATAAACAAACAGTTAGACTAGTTGGCAGTGGCCCTTACGAACATTCCAGTTCATTCCAGCCGGATGACTCCATCACTCTTCACGCACCTCGCTTATTTGTTTAATTACTTTAAAAGGCTCTAGGTCAATAAACGTTCTTGATTAAGGCGATGCTATTTCAAGCGAGCAGTAGACCGCCCAGGCGTACGAACATCACCTTGTTGACAATACGTTTTCTTTTCCTTCTCATCCCAGCAGTTAAAGGGGAAACTACTATCGATGAAGCAACCATCTCCATGGTGCGTAAAAACTGAGGCATACGGCCAAATGCATTCCTGCATGCGGTTAAGAATGCAGAAAACAATAAAAACGCGAGGATGACCTCGGAAGAAAGGAAACAACAGCGCGACTCGGAAAGCGCCTGTTCCTGTTGCCACGCCTTCGCTCCTGCTCGTATTATGCGCGCCCATGATCATGTATAGTCATCGAAAGAGCCATTCTCTCGTATTTGTAAACGCGGCACGCGCCCCGCGCCGTTAGCGTCAGCGTGATGCCTTCTGTGAAGGGAAGAGTGTAGCACAGCCCGCACAACTGTAGTGTTTCGTTTATTTTTGCTTTCGCACCACACATAAATCACTGACAACTACGGGTTCCTGGGATGTGACGTGAATACAAAGAAATGGTCGACCGAACGGACAGGAAACGCTTATTTCCTTCGGCGTTCGTTGTTCATCTGGAGAGCCTACTGGTTCCGAACCAGCAGAGTGCAAGCGATGTCGTACGTTTGCACGTCTTTGTAACTACTAAGCGTTAGAATCTTCCAGACGATTTTTTATACAGGTCACTTCGTTTCAGAGGTGGCGCACCATGACGCCACCTATACAACGCCACCTCTACAACAAAGAGCAGGCCAGGACTTGAGGCACACTTCGTTATAGCGGTGATTTTGTTGTAAAGACGTTTTTTGTAGGCCTGTTCGACTGTAACTGCTGCGTCTGAATAAGCGTGACCTTTATGGTCTGAAGGAAGAGTTAAGCCTAAGCTCAGACACACCTATAAGGATGATCGAACGACTGGTTGCAGCTTTCCAGGAAGGCAACACTCTCGTTACCGTACACCGCTTATCGCTCATGTTCGCCGCCGGTTAGTACACGTGCCTCTAGTTCGCGGTCGTTCTCGTGTTTTAAAGATGTGCGGCTTCATTGCGGAGGTGGCAGACTTACGTACGAAAACCGCGGCACAAGGACAAGCAGGGCTTGTATACACCCCTTATCCTCGTGTCAGCAGCTGGTCATTTATTGATTGATTTGTGGGGTTTAACGTCCCAAAAAACCAGCTCTGATTATAAGAGACGCCGTAGCGGAGGCCTCCGTTCTTTAACGTGCACTGACATCGCACAGCACACGGGCCTCAACGTTTCGCCTCTATCGAAATGCAGCCACCGGAGCCGGGATCCGATCCCGTGACCTTCGGATCAGCAGCCGAGTGCCATAACCACCAGACCACCGTGGCGGGGCAGCTGGACATTTATTGAAGTATGCATCCATAAAATCTCAATTTGTCCGTTGTCCGTTTTATATCCAGCTTTCACTACACCGCAACGAGGGCGAGATGCCATCTTTTGTCCGTTGTTTCGCGCCTGCTCCGCATATACTGCCCTCCGCCTCACCATACTATATACCCTGTCTTATTATCCGAACAATTGTTGCCAAGCGCCGGCCACCGTTCTTTCTTTTGTACTTAATGCAAGGACACGGTGCTTTATCTACACATCTCGTCTTGGCCTGCCGTTGAGCAAAAACGGCGCAAGAACAGTATATAGTGGCGCTATAGGCGAATTTGCATCTGCAAATCATACCCTATATACCTTACAGGCTCCGGCATTTGTCCACTGCTCGACAGGAATATCGACGGGCCCGTTCAGGTCATTACGGTGCACACGCATACGTATATAACACACATAGCCGGCGGGCGCCGGCGGGCGACCTTTCAGCGAAGCAGCGAACACTCCTCGCTCGAAGGCCGGCAACTGTGAAGGCCGGCGTTGCCCCATAGCATGTTGTATACCAATGTCAAAAAGAGGGCGAAACAGAGACCCGTACACCTACACCTGAATTAGTTGTGCCCAGACGACAGCTTCCTATTTCCAGAAAACTACGCAACATATT
This sequence comes from Hyalomma asiaticum, assembly GCA_013339685.2. Lineage (NCBI taxonomy): Eukaryota > Metazoa > Arthropoda > Arachnida > Ixodida > Ixodidae > Hyalomma > Hyalomma asiaticum. The sequence goes on along the minus strand of CM023489.1, from coordinate 8,015,195 downwards.
CACAGCTTTAAGTTATACATTATTCACAGTACCGTTTACTATAAGGCATCATCATCTGAAGCAGCCTATTTTATGCCCACTGCAGGATGAAGGCCTCTCCTAACGATTTCAAATTTGACCTATCCTGAGTGAGTCGGTTCCACTTTATGCCCGCGAACTTCTTAATTTCATCGCTCCATCTAACGTTTTGCCAGCCACTGTTGCATTTTTCGTCTCTTGGTATCCATTCCATCGCGCTTATTGTCCATCTGTTATCTATGCACCGCATGATATGCCCTGCCCAGGTCCACTTTATTCTTTGATTAATAAGAATATCGGCTACTTCTGTCTGTCCTCTGATCCACTCTGCTCGTTTTTTTATCTATTAGCGTTACACCTGTCATTTTTTCTTTCGATTGCACTCTGTGTGCTCCTTAATTTCATCTGAAGATTTTTAGTTAGCCACATTGTGCACCTAATACGTGAACGATCTAAGCCTGCCGCAGCAATTGTAAGTCTTGTATTCTAGCGCAGACAGGATCGTTTCAAACGTAAACCATCCTGTCCTACAGAACTGCTTAAATAAGGACTTTTTGCAATGACTTGACACTGTGTCGCTTGTAAGTTTCGTTTTTAACGTGACACATACGATGACATCGCCATGTCAAATCAAAACAGACACGGGTCTTTCGCCTGCTCGATGCAAGGTCTACGTTTCACGTTTACGTGTAGGTGACTGCGTCTGTGTCCCCTAAGCAACACAATAAGCACCATAATTTTGCATCCTTTGTTGTCCTCTCTCATTTTATAACTGCCATTTAGGGCGCCCAAACACGCGACAGATCGTCTAATGTTATAGGGAACTACGCAAGCTCTTGGAGCAGGAGCATGCGGGCTATCTAAAACGCTCGTCACAGGAAGACCAGAAGATACGTGCAAGTAAAACGTCGTTGGAAATATCTAATAACATATGAGTTTGGCTTTATGTGGCAGGACCAGCTATGATGATGAGGTACGTCCCATAGCGGAGGGTTCCGGAGTAATTTTGACCATATGGGGTTCTTTCACGCGCGCCTAAATCTAAGTACACGTTGTCGCGGCCGCTGTTGCTGGGATTGGATCCCACGACATCGAGCATAGCAAGCCAAGCTACCACGGCGGGTTTAAGGAAGGAAGTAAAGATATAAGCCCGAGCTCAGAATCTTAGGTACGAGGCCGCATCTAGTTGGTTTTTTAGATGTCCTTATGGCAACCACAGTCATGTGAGCAGAAGTAAAAAATGCTAACAGAGTTACTTGACTCATCAATTTCGTCGTCTCACCTAGCCATGACACTCGATACAGTTAAGCCTATGGAAACCTGTAATGGTAAGAACTATAAAAAGCCGCAAATAATTATGAAAGTTTGCTGAGACCAAGCTGAGCAACATGCGTCATCCTGCGAATAGCCACTTCAAATTGTCACGCAGCACTAGTGAGGAAGAATCATGCCATATGCATGTTCGTTCGTCGTTCTGTCCTCGAACGATCGGTAGCGGCTAACGCGCCTGGCCAAAAGCCAGCTGCCGTCGTCTGGCTTCTGGCCAAACGTAGGAGATTAAGCGCACCATTGGAAGACCGAGCAAATACCGAACGCTTACGAGCTTCTGTCCTTCCGTGTGCCAGCAGCTGTGACTCGTTCATAAAATTTCGGAACCAGCTATTGACTCCTTCTGCGAACATTTTCAGCGAACATTTTCGGAGATGGCGTTTTGTGGTCACTTCGACGAGAAAGACAACGCCAAATAAATAAATAAATAAATAAAAAGAACTACGACGGCCATCAATGGAACGAAAAACACAGGCAATGTACGTTTACATGTAGATCGCGGTGCTGGATGTATACATGTGTAAGTGCAGCCTTGGAAAACAAGAAACGGCGCTTAAGAAAAGGGCTTACACCAACATCAGTCGAATCACAGAATCACTGAGGTACCATATTCCTTGTTCCTGTTGCAGTCAGGTTCTATGTACTAACATCGTTGTGTACAGCGGTGTCTACTAAGTATGTTCTCCGCGCTTGCGTGCATATCGCCAAGTGTTTCTTTCGTGCGATGCCGGAGGTGTGTTTGTTGCCGGAGGCGAGCCGAACGGCGTTCGACCGTTGAGTCGGCGCTCCGCTTGGCTTCCTGTCGTGGGAAGCGAGGAATGTTTGTCTGTCGAAAGCGGCATCGCGTGGTGGGGGCGTGCCCGACGCATAACTGCCTTTGCGTGGATGATGGAGCCATGCGCTCCGCCGACCGCTTTTGTTTCTGCGGACAGAAGGCGCGTTATAAAAGCGGCCAGGCGAGTTTTTTGGTCCAGACGCTCTCGCTTATCACTCTTGCGGAAATCCTTCGAAGGCTTTGACCCTGTTTCGGCCTTCTTCGGTCGCCGGCCGTTTCCTACCAGCTCGAAACGCGTCTAGAACTGACGCGGGAGCCACGATTAAATGTGTTCCGGGGCGCCTTTACGTATACGCCCGCCGGACATAACTGGGGCACGAGATTGGATTGAACGAATGTAGTGGAAGCGAAGCTGGCCGCGTCGCGTCACAAAGAAAGCAGTTGGTCCATTGCGTTTGCATAATGAGAACACCCGACTTCCTTCGACAGCTCCGGAAGGTATGCATCTTAAGAGAATTCTTTGCTGGGAAGATTGGTTCATAATGCTAAACGGCAGAGATCAGACTGGGCACGGGAGCACACGCGGACCCCGTGCGCAGTGCGTTCTTTTGTGTCCCGCACCTAATTTGCGCTGTGTCGCTTACCACAATAGACATTATGAGTTCTATAAACGATTTATAGGGGTAAGTTCCATTTACTGCGTTTTTTTTTCTTTTCAGTCAATGGACTGTTTAGTACTTACCACGTAACTCACAATACCAACAGTGTCGAAGTATTATGTCAAAATTAACGTCCTGGCGTCTCACATGTCACACCGAATGTCAACTGATAATACTTTGCACGTTCGAAACGACATCAGTGACGACGTGAGAAGAAATTTCGATCTCTGCAAGCTGCATCGTGTGTGAGTGTCTTTAAAAGTGTATAGAAGCTTGGGCGAGCTGCTCGTACTTCGCTACGTCGAGTAGCACAGCACGCGAATGTAAAACGCACAGAGGAAAATAAAAAGCACTCTTTTTTTCTACTTTGTCCTTTTCTTCCTACATTGTTCTTGATAATACAGACATCACAGCGAATGGCGTCGCAGTTGATTTTGCATCCGGTCTTGTCCTTGATGGATTCAAAGCTACACCAATGGCGGAGCGGAGCAAAACTGCATGCAACCGCCGGAAAATAAGTGTCGATCTATCCCTTGATGAGTCAGTGGAATATCATTCAATACTAATGCGAGAGCTTCTTATGGAAGCAGAACAGCCTGCTGACCGCTTAGGAAAACGTGCCACGTAGGTAGGAGACGTGGTATGCCTTCAGTAGTCTGCCAGCTCTCCCAGACGCGAGGCCATGCACGTCACGATCAATTCTACACCGAGGCATATGGTAAGCGAGAATTGCATTTTTGTTTCTTTACCCTTTATTGATGGCACCTATCTATGAAGGGCCAGACGACATTTGGAAGAGATTTTTAAAGAAAGGATTTATGCACTATGAAAAGAGCCAGCTATACATGGGGAACAACTCGTTAAGTGAAAAGTAACGCGATGTACGAGGCATAAAACTAGAAAATTGTCTATAGAAAGAATTATAAATTGTTTACCGGATGAGCGAGCACTCTTGCCACAGCATCCAAAGAGGGTTACCAGAGGAAGATTACCAGTGGAAAACTTGGCTTTCTACTTTATTTTCCTTTTCTTGAGGCCTTCATTTTCTATGTGTCCGCTTTCCGTACGTAAGTGCGTCGGGCTGCCATAAATATAACTCGCGCGGCGAGAAAGACTAGTCAATAGCCAACTGCTCTAGAAGTGCACTCGTCCGTAAACTACCTCCTTACCGCGCCTGGATATAAGCGGGACCTCCCATAATGTTCCTTCGCAGACACAGGACGACAAGATCATTGCATCTTTAATATACAGGCAATGTTACCAGCTATAGACACCCGACAGTAGATAAATCCTGCAATATGTTTAACCGTAAAATGGTGCATTACGGCTACTTTGAGACTACACAGCTAGTAATAATACAATAATACGGAGAATCCACTCATGACTTGGTGTATACTGGCGCTGATTGCGATCGAATTTCAAGGACTGACCTCGAATATCCAAGAACTTTAACAGCGGACGTTTGTCCATGGTCACATCTACATACGTCCCGGTCGCAGACACAGCATTAAGGGTACAGCTTTCTTTACAGAACAGAGAAATATACACAAGCTTGTCACGAATGTTATCTGGGGCCCAGCTCCACCTTTCACTTACGACCTGTGCAAGGTCAAGAGCATCAATTATGAATTTTTTTTATAATAAGGAATTAAGGGTATGCGCACTGCCCCAATGATTATGGGTGTCTCATGACCAAAGATACCGCAAGCTGAGTCCCGTAAAGTACTTCAAGAAATAACACTTTGGTCAAACAACATCTCAAGTAGTGCTCACCCGATATGTTTAGAGGAAGTCCAGCCAGCAAGAGCAGGTATCCCACAGGGCACACAAGACACTGCCACAGACGCCGAAGTTTATCACTCTTCATTGTCAGTTTCATAGTCGCCTCAAAGCACCCGAAGAAACGGACAATCACACACTCACACACGCGCACATAAAACCACGGAGGAAAATATTAAAGAAAAAATAAAGAAGAACAATCGAACACCACCAGTATCCTGGACCCCTGGTTCAGACCCTAAAGATGGCCGCCACGCTCTCCTCGGGGGAGTCACGTGCTTCCTTGATGACGTCACACCCAGCCGCGGGTCGGGCCCGGTGAAAGCCGCGCTGCGCCGCTGCCGGATGCGGTCGTCATTGGAACTCCTCGAGCAGTTGCTAACGCACGAGCAACGCAAGCTGGGCAACCCAGTTCCCGCGGCAAGCGACAGCACGGCAAACCACCACGCGAGCGACTGAGCTGGCGCCGAGCGCTTCGGCGCGAACCGGGCCGACGCCGACGTCCGTTGGTCTCGAAAAACAAAAAAGATATTGACAAAGAAACAGGTTGAGTGGCTCGCTAGCTGCAATCACGTGACTCCCACTCTTTCTCTTTCTACATCCCAACCTCGTCCTCTCTCTCCAGCTCCCCTCCTCATTTTTTGTTATGCCTAGGAGCGTGACGTTACATGGAGGACGCACGACGGCGACGTTTCGGCTCTTCCCTTTCTGCTCTCCGTCCTCCCGTTCCTCCTCCCACACCAGCGAGCCGCCGTCGTGCCATTCCGCTGCTGGCGACGACCCGTTCGTTCTTGGTTTTTATTGAGACACGCGGAATCCGTCTCGTTCTTTGCCGAGTTACTTTCCTGATGGGACCCACCAGGTGTGCTTTACCTTGCTTCGCAGCTGGCGCGGGGCCAGGGGGTCAGCCTCACCCCCCGTCCCGCTCGTCTTGAAAGGAGTTCGTTTCGAAAAGGAAGACCGAGTTGGCTCTTAAAGAAGGCGCCCGTTTCTTCCGCCAACCCCCCAAGCCCTGTCTGGAGGGAGCACAGAGCAGCGACGTCGAGAACCGTTAACCTTTGCGCTTCTTTCTTCGGCGCTCTCATGAAAGGGCGCGAAGATGGCTTATTAAATATTTCCCCACCTTAGACGGGAAAAAAACGACCGCGCGAAGTGTTCCGCCATAGCCGCGAACCTTTTAACCTGGCGAGAGGCTCTTCGCTAAGTGCTTCGCATTTGGCATCATTACGGTGGGAGGGTCGGCCGCAGCGTTGAGCGTGCGTGTTATGTTGAGAAATGTACTGCGTGCTCAAAACTTATGGTGTAGCTGTAGTGACTGATACCAAGCACCAGAAAGTGAATGATCCAGTTTGTATTGATCTTCATACGCATAAGCTCAAACAGATCATCCGAGAGCAGTTAATGCGTCGTACTTCTCATAGCGTGTCTGTAGGCACGGTATAATGCGTCAAAGAAAGCTTGCGTTAATTTGTAATGACTTACGTTACTCAATGCTATCCATTCCCGCAGGTTATTTGCTGTAACGGGCTCCTCTTCCATTGGCGTTTGTCCTCATGTGAACTGTTTATTTGGTTTCATTTTTAATTTTTCTTTCTTATCCCACAATTTGCAGTCTTACGACCGGTACTAGTCGTGGAAACTTCTTAAATACTTTAGGCCAATGAATGGCGCTATGCCCAGCTTTTGTACAGCGGCGCTGTGCATTCTAAAGAAGGCAGTAGCAAACCCTTGAAAACGGCTTCATGCGCATTTGCATCACCCACACGTACCCTATCTCACCCGGAGAAATTCTCTTCTCTGAAACGACGGCTACGTGAATTCGGCCTACAATGCGCGGTAAGTGGCCCTCCAACACAAGCATAGGTAATGCACTGTGCAGCGATGAAAGACACTTTACCTATGAATTATTTAAGCGCAGTAACAGAGGCGGGAATAAACAGGTAAACAAACAAACGCAAGCTCCCAGAAAAATTTTATTAGAGGCAGGTGCGCAGACTACACGCACGCATGTCACACTATTGTTTACGAACGCAAATATGGCGCGCACGCCCATACGACGTTCTCAAAAGGTTGTGTTGCCTTACGTTCGAATAGCTTGCGCGTTCTTTTTCTTCGTTGTTTTTTACGAAGATAACAAAGGCGGGCGCGCGAGCAGTTCTTAGGCTTTGGATTTTGCTAGTTGCAATACTAATTATTTTAACAAATTCTGAATATAAGCCTTCGTCGAATCAGATTGTAGAGTCGATCTGTATGCATAATTAAAATACGGGAGGGTCGAAACCGTACTGCTAGGCATCTACTGCACTAAAACTGATAGTTAGTGTCGGGTATAATATATGTAAAGCTATCATAGAAATAAGACCCTGACTGTGTTTGGTAAAACCGCAGAATTCAATTTCTTGCCCTTTAATGCTTGCCTGGGTAGACGCCAAGCACTGGTCAGTAACTCTGTTCAGTGCAGTACCATAAGTAGATTTCTCCATATACTCTCATGGTCAAAGAGCATGTCGACGATGGAGCGCCACATAACGTGATTACCTCGATTTGGTTTGGTCACCACTGCTACACCTTGCAAACCGAAAATACGACACTCTCACTCCTTATCTATCATTCAGCGACGGCTCGGCCATAAAGACGTTGTTTCCACGCCTCCACGTTGCCTACTAAATAGCGCCCTATCCTCAAAGAAGACAGTCAAGGAAAAGAAAACGACTGCCAGAGTCGCTGTGACTGCTACTCGAAATGGGGGAAAGATAGGATCTTGAAAGTTCATTGTTGAGGGGAAACCACCAGCGGAGCAGCTGCTTGAAGATGTTACGTATGCTCTGTCCGCACGCCTTCTGGCTATTGTGCAAACGCTACGTCGTGTCTTTCACTCGCAATGAAACGTCATAGCGACCACCCCATTAAGAGAAAGGGAATACAATCTTGCAGTCTAGTTGGTTCAGTTGCAGTGCACTACTTGCTCGAAAAGAAAGCAGGTCTTTGTGTTCATCATTAAATGTAGCCTCCTTTATGTCCAGTGCAGGAGGACGACCTTTACCGGTGATCTCTAATTTATCCTGTCCAGCGTGAGCCGATTCAATTTTGGGCCTACGAACATCTTCATTTCGGTCGTGCCGTCTGACTATTTGCTTGTCTCGGCTCCGTGCGCTACAGAGACTGCGTTGCCGTGAGCAAAATTAGTCGGTATAGTCTAGTTGAGTTAAAGAATAAATCGAGTTTAGCGGGCCACCAGTAGAATTAACTAATAGGCTTCAGAAGAAGAGAAGCCCACTAAGGACTGAGGGAAATTGGAGAGTGCAATCAAATTAGGGATTCTGAGGCACAAGGTCAATGTAATGCTGGCGCTAAACCTTTCATAATTGCATGTCGCCATAGAACAGGCTGTCGTCCTGTGGTGCTTATGATATATTACGATGAGGAAGATGTCAGCGATCATAACGAAGATGGATGAAGCTCCGATCATCATAAAGCAAGTAGGTACGAGCGATGCGCAACCTTATTGTGCTGCATGTAGTTCGACGGCTATGACCGCTGCATACTCTAGCGTATTTGCGAATTTTTAGTGCACAGATACAGAGTGTCATGGGAATGTTCGCCAGTGCCAGTAGTGGCTATTGTGGCGAAAGTGGGAGCGAAGGGTCCTATGGTGGCGAAGAGTACGAGAAAGCGTTAAGCTGTGCAAGCAGCCTTGGCAAGCGAAGTCCCCGAGAAGGCATTCCCCCCCCCCCCTTTTTTTTTCTCGCGCTTGGGCCAACACGTGACCTGCGCAACGAAGCGAGTTGGTGAGTTTTGTTCGACTGCGATGATGCAGCTTCGCCTATTCGCCTATACTGAAAGCATGCTCTGGAATGGTGGCCATTTGTTGGGCCCGATACCCTATTAGAATTTTAAAATATATTTCAGCAATCCCTTTGCGTTACGCTGGCTTGTAATTTATTTTATCCTCAACGTGAATGTTCTATCAAAAGTCGGCATCGAGTGGAGCGTGATCCGAGGGTCTGTAAATACCGTAAAAGCATGTGAGCGTACAGCCTTGACACGTTGACTCCATCTTCACGTCCCGTTTACTCCATTTTATGCTACATTTTACTCCTTTTTTATCCGTAGGGCGTAAAGTTTACGGCGCTGACCCCTTACGCATCATGCTACACCGAGAAAATTACCCTTCAAAAGTTCACGATGCTCCATAATTATACGCACCTGTTTCAGCGGGAAACGCGTCAGAATTCGGGCACAACTAACGCTCCCTTTTGTCCCTTAACATCCAAAAGAAACGGCAGCTCATAAAGTCGGACACGTGCAGCTTTATTGCGCGCACATTCGTCTCTATTACCCGAGCTCGGGTGCAAACAGCCGCGCAACTCCGTGTCCGCTCCAGCGACTGCTAAAGGAATAAAGGGAGAAACCCCCCTTAAAAGTAGACAGGAGTAAAAGGAGAAAAGAAAAATAGAGCGTGCACTGGAAGAAGAAAGAGTAAATATGCTCGGATTGTTCCTCATTCGTATGCCAGTGGGTAGACGACGCCGGCAATTTGTGCAAACGGTGCCCGCACCCAGTGTTGCCCGTTTCCTGGAAGGCTGACTTTGTCAAGACGCGTTCTCTTTCAATGGTACATGGGAGCGGCATAAGCCAACGCCATCTAGATGGCGTTGCATAAGACCACGCTCTCTTGCCATCATCGCTTCGCAGCCGTGAAACACAAGGAGCACTCGTCGTGTGGAACACTACATATGGCATAGCTGCATTTGATGCCATCTCCTTACTGAGACGTTCTGAACGGCCGTTCCAACAATTCCTTATCTATCTGTATGATCAGTTCCCTATCTCTGTGATTGATACGGAGAATATCGTGTTCTCCGTGTGACGAATTATTGGAATACGAGACGAAACGTTTCAGTGTGGGTGTCCTGCGCCCACGTTCGTTTCTGCAGAATCGGCCATTCTTCACCGAGCGCGTGATATTGGGTTGTATATCCGACCGTCCGTGTTCCATTCACCATACGGTGTTTTAACGCTAACGCCGAAACTGCGCTGAGTATGGGAGAACCAGACATTGCTAACCGAACTAACCGTTAACGTGAACTAGGACACAGGTTGAGCACGTGTTGCCGAGTTGGCAGTTTTAATTGCGAAACACGGTCGCGCTCGAACGATTAGTTTCGTATGCTGTCATGCACACGAAACATTAATACATGCGTACGTGTTTCCAGTGCAGGGTTGAACGGGACACGTGCTGCAAATTTGACAGCCTCAGAAAAGACGTTGTTAAGAACGTTGTTATAGTGCCGCGTACATGCGCAAACCTGTGACTTTTATTAATTTTAGGATATAAACATTTTATTCCCTTTTGAATATTTTTCCTTGTGTTAGCTGGCGCTCTATCTTAAAATTTGTTTTATACAAGCGCTGTTAATATCAACAAATTCATAAAAATGCTAGCAAATCTGCATTTACAACAGAAAAAGAAAAAAGCTGTTGGGCGATAGATGGTTTAGATTTATTTGTCGATAGTTATGCTGAAAGACTAGGCTTTTCTTGGCGTAATAGTACTTGCCGGACATGCAAATGTTAATTAAATCAGTATTACAACTATTAAATAAATCGGAGAAAGAAAGCGCACACGGTGGTACAAACTAGCAGAGTTGAAGTTTGCACTGCCGTATAGAGTACACCGTGAGCTAACTTATAGATAACATTAAAGAAAAAGAAACTCGTGACGAGGACGCCTACTTGATTCTAAAGCGTTATACTATATGAGATGGTTATCTGCGCCTGTATGACATCTTACAACCTCATCAAAGCCATCTCCTGTTTTGAAAATTGCAAGGACAGCATCAGGGATAAGGGGCAATACAGCTCCCGCTAATGAGAAAGGAAGCGAACTAAGTGGTATGCAGTCAAACAGCCACGTGCGGCAACTAATAGGCGAAAATTGAGAAAATGAAAATGTACGACACAAAGTTATCACATCATTTTTGTCTCCACATATTTCATGACACGGCGCCTTAACGAAAGACGCATGACCTTACCTCCGGGAAAGTTTGATTAGCTCGCAAATTAAACTGCACAAATTTTGTGCAAGGAACTTCGTTTTCCATTTAATAGCGCTTGCTTAGTCTATCCACGCTATTTTCATTATTAATATTATTAATAATCATTCCTTTCTCACGTTGAACAAACCTTTGCGCGCCCAAAATATCAAGACAGCAAGTTTACACAGCCCACAAGCTATTTTTGTTTCCTACCAAGACGAGGAAATTAGGAAGAGAGATAAACATTTAGACTTCGCTCCCACCGACTCGAAGGAGAACATGGCCTTTTCTTCCCTATCTTCCCTAACAAAAGACAAGCCGATGTCTCGGTTCTCCCTTCCCATAGACCGTTACAGTAACAAGGTCTGGGAGCAGCCGAGAGTCAAAACTGGACGCAATTTCCCCTTCGTAAATGAAGTCCCTAAACGTATGAGTGTCCAACGTAATTAGCTAACCCGGGCATATTCCGGAACTACCAGCTACAACGGCACAAACGCAAACCGGCCAGCCGAGGATAATATTTTGGAGCGCGGTTTAATGCCGCAGCTGATGAGGTTTCGCGTACGAAAACTTAGTCTGTATCTCTGAAAGCAGACAAAAAAAAAAAAAAGGGGGTGGGGGGGGGGGGGGGAGGAATAAAGGAATGGTGTATCCTGACTATGCCTCCTCCGGCTATTAAATTGTTTCTTTTGCTTCGACATATATCAATACAATGTACGCCGATATACAATTTCCATGTTCCCGAGGCCGAATAACGTATGCGGGGTAAGGTTAAAAATCACTATCTTTTGAAGATATATTGCAAGAGCTTATGGAACTCAAGGAAGGAAATGGATACGCTTACCAGGGCTATATTAGTTATACGCGAAGGTTTCCACCACGCTTATGTTGGCACCAAGTTAGCCTAGGCAATATTACGTCGACGAAACTGAACGTTGATTGGCAATTTGTAACCCAGTGAGTAGACCCTGCACTGGGAGACCGGGTGGAAATCGCACGAAAAAAAAAAAAGAAAAGGGAAACATGAAAGTGATGAAAGTATACGCTTATTGACGGGCACAAAGCAAAAAGAAAAATAAAAATTTGCATGTTTAGGAAGCTGCCTGTGCGTCCAATATTGCGCTCCGTGGCGCCGTTTCTTTCCTATATTCAGATTAAGCTTCCCTCCCACGCAGTTTACTGTAGGGAAATCTTTTCCTTACTTTAGCCATGCAGGCGTACAAGACACGATCCGGGTTGACGTCTGGTTTTATGAAGTAAGGCGGCGCCTTGGGAGGCGAACTGGGGCCCACTACCGGCTGTCAATCAAGACTGACGTTTTTGGGGAGGTGCACTTCATACCTCCATACGGAAGCCTCAAGCCCCATGCACATGTCCCAATGTAAAGCACTCCGCGGATATTGATTTTTGCCTCGCTTTCAGTTCCGTGTCTGTCTCGCTCAAAGCACCTGCTCAGTTGCTGTCGTCCTCAACTTTAAAATTTCAGAACTATACTCCAACGAGTTGTCTCGCTTCAGGGTTCGGATGCAGTTGCAACTTTGGTGAAATTCACGTGATCAATAATCCGAAGGAAGCTCTTCTAGTCAATTAGCGTGTTGAAAATGAAAATTGCGTGCACTGACAAGTTAAAAGGTTGGCGGACGCTCAAAAGGCAACTCCGGCAGTTTTTTTTTTCACCATATTCTGATATCGCTGTTCCAATGGCACTGATAGTCGTGTAGCAGGCAGGAGTGGTTCAATTTGTTCAGAAACGCACCAATAATGTTGAATAACCGAATAAACTACGTGTCCAATCTTGACGTGGCCGATGTGGCCACCCTGTGTAGATGTTTCGTGCAGCGTATGCGATGACGTCACAGCCTTCCCGCCATCGGAAATATGTACTGGTGCCAGAAAAATGAAAGCTGGGATGTCATCAGACGATATATTGAATTATGCGATCTCTTCTGAACTTGACAGCGACGATTTAAGCGCTGTGGTGTCACATCTTTGCTCTTGACAGCCTACGTGCTCGGGTAGGCCGCATTGAAAGTAATGACGTCAGAAACACAGTGTCGCCCGCATGGGAATTTGGTAAAAATAATTTTAACGTTCATTTCCAAGAAAACTAAATGAGTTGGATCTGCCTGGTTTGGCACATATTGTTACAATGCCGAGGGGAATATATATTGAAAATTTCACTGAGAACTGTGAATGCTGAAAAATCGTTGGAGTTGCCTTTCAACGATTTCATGTTAGAAGCACTGGCCGATCTTTTTCAACCCCTACGGGTTTCTTGTTTCGAACGCAATGGACACACTGTGTAGCCGTTCAACGCGCGTAAGCTTGAGGCAGGCGCCATCTGTCATGTTAATGACATACGGTTTCTCTAGCAGCAGGGGTATATTGGGTGGCTTGATGCACGCTCTCACAGAATACATTAGAGAGTTCTCGCAAAGCGCCAGGCGTTCATCCAGGCGTGACTGCCATTCACCCTCTTCAATCATAAGCACACCTTTGGAAGTAAATGGCAAGCAGGGATAGACGGTTTGCGTTCGCATTAAGCAGATGTTGAAGTGCAATGGCAGGCAGGTGGAAGGTTGTATTATTGTTAGTAAGCCGTCCTGTCGACTTGCGAGCAACGTTTCGCGTGCGTGCGGTGCGCATATCTTCAACATGAGAGGACGTTTGATGACGATGATGATAATGATGATGATGAGGAGGAGGACGACGTTTGCACACGTGTTTCTTCTCTTTCAGCAGTGTCAGTCGGTAGTAAGGGAAAACGCGCCCACGCTGACCTCTATACGTTATGACCACGACATGTTCAGGGCATTTTTGAAAACGATCAACTTCTTCAGGGGTTTCTTCAAACCATAATTACTGACATGTTAAGTCCGTTTACTGACCTGAGCAAACTACTGTAGTTACACGTATATGACGTGCATTGGCTAACACTTGGCTAGCGTTGGCTGGCTGTCAGCTAACGCTAGCTATCCGCGGTCAGTTTTGTCTTCGTTCGATCGTGATACTATGACTCAGTTGGCTACGAATCTCTCATAAAAGTCTTGAAGACGCCTTCCTCACAGTTTCTAACATTTCCAGCACTTGTGTGACCAGAAAATACGCGAAAGCAAAACGATAAAGAAGGACAGAACTGAAAGGACAGTGGTGTCGAGCTGATTTTATTACCCGAAAATAGTACCCCCCCCCCCCCCCAAAGTCACGCGAAGGCAAAATATTGCAGTTACTGCGCATGCGTGCCATTGTTCTCATATCTCATAGCAGCGTCATACAAGTTGGTCATATTTTACTCCACATAATATAAGCTATAGGTGGGCAGATGGTGCGATTTCTTTTATGATGCCGCCAGGAAATCTTGCCATAAAAGTGCGTGCATTTTCCATGCCCCCTGCTTCTCCAAGACAGGCTTGCTCTCAAATAAAGGTTCATGTTCACGTCTCCTTTCAATGACGCGCAGACGGGCTCAGAATCGCTGTGTCCTGCGCATGCGCGCTGCGCTTGCCCTATGATAAAGGAACTCGGCAAGTTGTAAGCAAACGTTTTTCCGCGTGCAAAAAAAAAAAAAAAAGTAGAGTGATCTCATCTTTTTATCGCTACAGTTCTCTGATCTTTCGCTAGATCAGAGAACTGTAGAATAATTCATGAAGCTTAGCGCACAATAAAAGAAAACAATAAAATAGTCATCTCGCCCACTACTGCATTGGCCAAGCAGAGATTGGAATAGCTTAGCGAGAAGTTGCACACATGCGCATAGAGAACGGTGCAGCGCATTAGTGGTGTGGCATTTTATTATGTGGCAGTGTGGCCAGTGGTTGCGAAAATGCAGTAAAAAAGATCACTACCGACAAGGAGATGGAGCAACACAAGATCGCCGAGTATGAAGATACAGCGGTTGCACGGACGCTGTGTTATTTTCTGTCCCCAACCGTCGCGCTCTTTTCTGGCATACCACATGTATTATGCATCACTTCGAACTTACTTTGTTAGAATGTAACTTGCTTCACTACAACGAAGTTCATCTACTTTGTTCGTACTTCTGTAGTCACGTTTACTTTTGCTCTACGTTCAGTCTCTAGGTATTATTTAACTGAATCATTGAAATACTTGTGCAGTTATTTCTTATTCAAATCTGATCGCTTCAGATGTCTCCTGGTCGTACTTTTATGCATACCATCAGGAACGTGGCGTCGGGATGCTATTTTTTACTAGTGGAACCTCTACCTCTGTAATTGTAGGTTTAGTCGTCGTTTGTTGGGCACACCATTCTCACCTGCATATCGCCATCATGCGTTTTCCTATCCTCTTGGTCTCTCGTGGTTTCATGGCGCTCTTTGGCCACAATTCCTCCTTCCACCAAAGAACACCACCCGTCGTCATCACCTGTACGTGATCATCATCACGCGTGTGCGCAGTGTTGGCTCGCTATCGAGCTCCCGCGTAGAATAACATCTTCCTAACCGTGACGTCATAGTACACATATTTTAAGCGCATCTATTGCGCCTCATCGTTTCCATCTCTATATACACTCATCATAAGCTCGTTCTTCTTCTTCCTCCTCCAGGCGGGTGCCCTGAGGGACAATAGGACGGATAAGCGTATTCCATTTGTTCCCGTCGGATTAGGTGATGACGGCTCTGGGTACTGAATGAACAATAATGAAGTGAAATTTAGAAATGGTATTGATCACAAACTGGGTCAGTGTCACAACCTTTTAACAGTAATATTACTTCATACTTCGACACCGAATTATTCGATCTTTTCTTCTTCTCTTTCTCTGGTAAATTACGTCATTTTCTTATACATGTCGCAAATTCCCACAACTGAATTGCGCAGTCAAACGCCTTCTCAAGCAATACCTCTACTATGAAATGACCTGCAAGAAGAATGATTCCTTGCGCCCCGTCTATATTGCGGGAGTTGCGCTGGGCGGCCTTTGTAATGACGTAACCCGTATAGCGAAGCATCTTGAAGGCACCGAGCTACTCGTAATAAAGACGGCAGCCTCTCCCCTTCATAGTATTTCATAAGACATAACTCCTTTGTATGAATTCGATTCTAGCGGTTGTGAAGTTTAGAGAATTGTGATGACTTTGTCCACTACTTAACAATATAAATACGTACTTGATGTCTGTTATTACTGACATCACGAAATATTCATAAAGAAGGCCTAAACGAAATTTTACGCTCCATATAGTTCACGCATATAAGCTTGCTTTTAAATCCATGAGAGATAACAAACCTTGGTGTTCTCAGTGCCAAGAAAAGCGGTTTTCTTCGTTACACGTACTACTATATGAGCGCGATACCTAGAGCTTCCTCTAAGCTAGCCACCTCACAAATGTGAAGACGTATTTCTGACTTAAATACGCTGTCTCAGGTGTTACCACGACGCCATCAGTCGTACGGTTCGTAGCAGAGACAAACTGCAGAGAGTGGTGAAACGCAGACCGTAAAAGATGAACACCGTCATTATGATGACAACGTACTGACAATGACAGAAAACGTTATTCAAACGTTCAAACTGTTCAAAATACTTAAACATGACTCAGCTCAATCATAGATGAGATACGTCAGAACGTTGCAAATATCTCAACACGACTGAGCACAATATACACTATACACTACAGCCACGAGCAGTGTTAGCCCATATGTATACTCTACAGCAATTTTTGCACAGATCTCGTCCCGCTGCGGGCAGCCGTGCTGTGCGGTGCTCATTCAAGGCCAGGGTAGTAACTGGCAGTTCTGCGAGGAAGAAACGTACAGCGTACAGCTCATTACGATTACGGCACTGAAAATGAAAATCCACGGCGTAAGCTAGGAACTATTCAATGAAAGTAAGTGCATTCTTTTTCTTTTTTTTTTTTTTCGCGGTGTGGACTATCTTAAACGCGCACGGAGAAAGCAGTACTAAAGGGACACTAACGTTCAACGCTGTAGTGGTTTACACCTTAAAATTATTCTTCCGGAACCTTATTGTCGTTAACTTCGCCGTCTCACGCTCACTATCAGAAAAGGAACGGAATCTTCCTTTTCACCATAATCAAAAGAAAATTTTCCGAGAGGTGGGCAGTCTCTTAGGGGCCCCCAGACAAAAACATTTTATCTCGTGATCATGTTGTTCATCCTTGTCGGTAAAAGATAAAACATCTTTTACCGACAAGGATGTTATGCAGGCCTTAGGAGACGCCGTCGAAAATCTATGACAGTCAAGCAAGAGAGAGAGAGAGAGGAACATGCAGGGAAGAAACAAATGACAACGAAGTCCAGAGGAGAAGACAACTAAATGCTTGAAGCGAGACGAAAGTGGCAGCAGGAAAATGGGAGAGATGGCTGACCGAGCTGTCTTTGTGTCGTTATTCTGACATTTTCTTCTTGTTCTTCGCACCTGCTTCCTTTAGCGGCACGTTCTCTCTGAGGGTGCAGTGCTCAGGGCAACCGTATGTTTTCCCTTCTTTCTCTCCACGACTGGTTTTCTTGAAATCTTGCTTTTCATTACACGTGTACCTTCTTTCTCTCAGGTGCTTCCGGATGCCATTTCAGCTTCCGTATAGAGAAGCCGGCACCTTTTACGCACGCTTTAAGTAAAGAAACAACCCGAGATCCAAAAAAAAAATAACAAAAGCGAAAATGTTAGTCGTGATTTCTTGCCCCTCTGTAATGGCACTACCGTTGCGTAACAACCTACTTCGAAGTACATTGAGGCAAGCCACTTCCATAATTACGCTCATTCGCACACTACGTGCTTCAGATTACGCACGTGACTGCTTCGATTTACTTCATACGTTTGTTTGTTTTCGACCGTTTTCAACCGAAAAGAAATGCCATCATCGCGGCTAAGTAATCGATCGTGACAGACGAAGGAAAGGGGGCACACGCTTGATGCAAGGTGAGAATTTCGCGTGCACACGTATACGTAGATTGTTGCTTCAAATCTATTGAACACGTTTTCGTAATGAGATGTGTATCGGCTGAGTCAATTTACCGCTTCGATAACATCGTTTTAATAGATTTCAGCGTCGAACGAAAATGGATGAAGGAAAATGATAATGTTTCTTTAATAGATTTCAGCGGGAGAGGAAACTAGGCTAAGGAAAATGAAAAGGCGTTAGGTATCGAAGGGCTCCGTGCACTGTTTGGAATGCAGCTGCAGGTACGTGCCTTCTTGAAATGGTGCAATTGGCTTTTCTGACTTCACAAACATCATAATTTAGCGCAAAGGAAACACACACACAGTAAAGAAGGACCAGAAGGACCAGTAAAGAAGGTCCTTCTTTACTGTGTGTGTGTTTCCTTTGCGCTAAATTATGATGTTTGTGAAGTCTGAACACCAACTAGCCCAACTTTTAACTATTTTAATGGCTTTTCTGCTTACAGGGTGTCCATTTCAACGGGTCACATAGCAAACACTAACAGGATGACGAGCCATTAACATGATGGAACAAAATACAGAAAGAAAATCAAGCAAATCTAATTAAAAAACATATTTGCTCGGGTTTTAAGTCCAGAAAGCAAGATATGGTGACGAGACACGCAGTATAGTATAGGGCTCCGGGAACCATGAGGTTCTATAATGTGCACTGAAATCGCATATACAGGACACGGGCCTCTAACAGTTGGCCTCGGTCGAAATGCGACCGCCGAGGACGGGATCGAACCAAGTCTTTCGGTTCAGCAGCAGACGAGCACCGTAACCACTAAACCACCGCTGGGAGTCCGTCGTACTGACTGATGTACAGCAAACATAGAGTTTGTGCCACTTTACGTCGGTATAGTGAATGCGTTGTTCTTGAAGGTTTCTCTGGCTCGTGACTAGAGGCAATTTCCGCAGCCCATCGCACGTAATAATATCAAACTATGTAATACCGTCGTCTTGAGGGCCTTTGGGGGCATTTTTAATATAGATAAATAAATTGTGAGAAACTCTATATACGGTGCTATAGCGCGTATGGAAGCCATAAAAAATTTGTGGACACAATGCACACACTCCGCAGCATGGCAACTCGCTCGAATTGGATCGTAATTGGTCGTATGTTCGCAGTGATAACAATTATCACTGCGAACAAATAACAGAACAGTTCCAGAGAACTGCTGCCTTAATTAAATGAGTGATTCCCTCAAATGTGCATGGTTTGCTGTAATAAGAATATTTAGGCGGTGTTCCTCGTTTCATAGCACTAAGTGGCGGAAAAGGGAGCCGCTAATAGCACAAATCTTAGTGGCACTAGGGATAGCTCTATATCCGAGCTGATTGGTGACGTGTGTTATATTGAACGGAGAAAGCGCTTGCGTAGAAGGCAACCGAAATTTTCCTTGGTCTGGTGCCGCTAATGTCTGGTCAGAACGTTGTTTGCTCTTAAATATAGAACGTATAACTGTACTGCGCGGTAACCGAGCCGCAAGTTGTCTCTGTAGTTAGAAAAATAACATGGTGTGAGCGCCCCCTACTGGCTAATTATTAATAATTATAGCCCTCTGAACCACGCAACG
Source organism: Hyalomma asiaticum (assembly GCA_013339685.2). Taxonomy (NCBI): domain Eukaryota; kingdom Metazoa; phylum Arthropoda; class Arachnida; order Ixodida; family Ixodidae; genus Hyalomma; species Hyalomma asiaticum. Next base: position 7,996,104 of record CM023489.1, on the reverse strand, counting down.
CCATTGTTTTCCCCTTTGTGTTTTGCGAACGGTCGTCATATGACATACACGGTCCGTGTACTTGCGGTTGTCCCGCAGTAACGTTCAATAATATCGACACGCGCATTTGTTTTGGTTCGTTTCACGGGCGCCGCCTTTATCACTTCTGTTGTGACTCGCAGCGCAGGCCGCGCTTGCATGCGGCTTCGCGAATAGTGCCGACTGTTCCATAAACTTTGCATGCCTGGCGCGCATATTTGAGTGCCTTCCAGAACATCAGTGACAATACCATAACTCGCTGTCACGAATGTATAAAAGCCGACGCATTTCGCCGCTGCTCAATTTTATCGTCGACCGACGACTGTTATTCACGCCGCTGTCGTCTTGTAGTGTGGTTTTCATTTCTCTCTCTCTCTCTCTCTCTCTCTCTCTCTCTCTCTCTCTCTCTCTCTCTCTCTCTCTCTCTCTCTCTCTCTCTCTCTCTCTCTCTTTTTTCGTTCGACTGTCGACGCTATTGAATTCCGCCGCGTCCTTCATCGTCACGACCACTTGACAATATTGTTCAACTGAATGCGACATGTGATAAAGGAACAAAGAGATGCTTCCTGCTGAAGCACACTTTTGAAACTGCACCTGAACGCCGGTCGTTATGGTGCAACGTACGACGGAACCAAGATTTTCTTCCTTTTTAACACTCGAAAATCTCTGAAGAGTTCCTAGCCTTCACACATGCCTCAAAGAAAGTATTGCTCTTTTTTCTGTTTCCCTTTTTATCGAAGGTATCATGCTCGCCCGCCTTGCGTGTACGCATTCACAAATGAGGCACGCATCTTTATATGTCTACATCGTTTTTTGCCATGCATCACTTGTGTCTTGGGAAGCCTCACCTTTACTATTTCCGGTGTAATTCCATGCGGTTCCACTTTCCGTCTATTCAAAACCGTTAGCTGACTGCACACGCAGCTATGGATTGGCACACTTTGTGGGCAAGTACCGTTCCCTGTGAAATCTGACCCGCTTTCAAGAACTCCAGCAGTTGTGGTATCCTGCACTCCATCTGCGTACATCTTGCATGCTAGAATAATTTCCATTATTCAGTACTAGTCTTGGTGGGACGAAATTCAAACCGAGAAATATTTTCTATATTGAAATTCCAAACTGGATGGAGGCTTGAATTGATGAAGGGATCGCTACAGCCAACGTCGTACCCTTTCCTGCATCGTTTCTGATTATCTCTTCATTATCTTTTTTATTAAGTTACTCCCAGTGCTTTCTCAACTTCCGCAACTGAGTTGAGAACCCTTATCGTGGTTGAGTTGAACGCACAAGCGCATTTTCGAAAAGAACTCTTGCGATTTTCAGTTTTAAAAAATTCCACCAGATGTCACCGACAGCACTGATATTTCTTTTCCCGCATTGTGTGATCAAACTACGTGAGCAAAGCTGACACGTCCCACGAGAAATGAAAGCATTCATACGTGAGGAAGAACTGGCGTGGGTCTGATTCTCTTGGCACGCTCGCTCAGTTTTTTATCGTTATTACCCACTTTTTTTTTCGTTCCTATATTCAGTACAACGCCGGGCGTGATTAACCAATAAGATTATGACTCACCTCAATTAGCCTTCTGATCTGGGGCAGCTTGACACGGGAGTAAGATAAGGCGCACGCCATTGCCTTGAATGCCAGCGGCGACGACGGGTTTTTCGAAGCCTTCCCAGACACTTCTAGAGTCTGCGTTTAGTGGAATACAAGAGGACAGAAATTGTGTATAGATAAAGCACGTGCTAGACTCTACTGAAAGTAAAGCGTTAGTTATGTGGTTGACCCTTTCTGGTCGCAACACTTCTTGTATAGGAGTCCTAATGCTTCGAAACAAATAATACTTACAGAAACACTACAGTCCCTTACGTTCATCGAACGCGAGAGCACGGCGCGTCAGCGTGATACGACAAAATTGACGTCCATGCAGCGTGACGTCCCAATATAACCCATATTATGACGCAATCACTGTCATGTGATGACGTCGCGATGCCACCACGACGCAATCGCTTGGTCCTATGTTGTGCGAAATAACAGCCGTCTACACGTACTGTAATCGGCGTACATTCACATCAACGCTTCGCCGGAAGTTGGCGCATCGCACATCACTTTCTTTTTGGTAAATCTTATATGGCAAGTTAAATATGCAATTCCTGGTTAAGTCGTTAGCAGAAAGCTCAATCTTACCGCTGTGAGCGGTGTAACTGAGCCAGAATAAAATGCATAAGCACTTTTATGTCAGCTCTGATTCAGGTTCACGTTCACATATTTTAATTAGAAAAAGCAGGTACAATATATTAATGTGCAGATAAGGGTATCAACGTGAAAGACTGTGTCCGTCAAGTAGTAAGAATCGCTATAAATAAATAAGAGCACTAAGCAAAAGAAGGCTTCGTTAAAACATGTCGCGATGGTGGGACAAAAACCTAACACTTAAATTATGGCATTTAAAGCCAACATGGAACATTATAGGTATTGCAACGCTTCTAAATTTGCGCAAATTTAATGTTAAGCCCTCCACGCTGCAGGAAGGAGCCTTCTGCTGAGCCGTTTCACGTTCTGACGAAAGTCAAAGTGGAAATGAAAGCCGCTGTGTCGATGATGCCCTGCAGTAACGTTCCGGGCAATGCTACCGTGCAAAGAAAGTGCAGGAAATACAAGCCCATACAACAGTCCGGTGTATGATCATGTCATGCACTGGATATACCGAACTATAAACGGTATGTGTCTGTTTACGGCCATATTTGCCCAATTCGTGACGGAGTCATAAATGGAAATACAGCCCCTATACAAGAATTACCATATATAGCTCTATTACGATTGGGAAAATATGTCCATATGTGGACAGGGGCCATATATAGCATGATATGCATATACGGCCATGTTATGAATTGAGCATACGGGCTGTTTATGGCACCTCTCCGCATACGGTCATATTTGCCCAATTCGCGATGGAGCCAGGCACGTTAAAGAACCCCAGGTGGTCGAAATTTCCGGAGCCCTCCGCTACGGCGTCTCTCATAATCATATCGTGGTTTTGGGACATTAAACCCGAATTATTATTCATGGAAATACAAGACCTATACAAAAATTACCATATATTTCAGCGATTAGTGTAGAGCCATCTAGGGTAATTCTTGTATGGGTCCTGTATTTCCATATATGGCTCTATGACGAATTTAGAGAATATGACCATATAGGAACACGTGTCATATATAACATGATATGTCCAGTTCCTGATATGGTCATATATGCATATCATGTTATATATGGCACGTGTACGTATATGACTATGCATATTTGCGCGGTTCCTGATCAGCCATGTAGGGTAATTCTTGCATGGGTCTTGTATTTCCATATATGGCTATATCACCAATTGGGTAAATACATCCATTACGGACACGTGCCATATATAGCCCGATATGCCCAGTTCATGATATGGTCATATATTCGGCTTTTTTGTAATGGGCGTGGTGCAAGAGATCATCGGGACAAATAGCTACAACTACCCTCGAGATGGCGTCGTACAACGAGGGAACAGCAGATGGTTAATAGTGAATGCTTAGGCATCACGTAGACAATTCCAGAGAAGATTCTGCCTGTAGCTTCTTTTGATGCGAAGCAACTTATGGCGGGGTCTTTGTCCGTCCCTCCCTGGCCCCTTCCTCCGCCGTGTGGTGTGATGATGATGATTGTGGTTCGGTTAGGAAAGGACGCTAATTTCTGCAGCCCATGTAGGGAGCACGGCTAAGCGTCCGTGGGGGTAGGGGAAAGGGAGTGAAAGAGATAGAGAGGAGAGAAAGGCCGTAGTGGAGGGCTCCGGAAATTTAGACCACCTGAGGTTCTTTAACGTGCACTGACAACGCACAGTACACTGGCCTCTGGCATTTTCGCCTCCATCGAAAATGCGACCGCCGCCTGTGGTGTCCACACCCGCACTGCGCATGCGCAGCCTCCTCCCGCTCCTCTCCTCTCGGCATTCCTCCTCTCCTCTCCGAATGGCGCGCGTTGACTATGGAAACGCTCTTTCTTCGATGAACGCTTTACCAGGTCGCAAGGAATGAGAACGCACCCTCGCATGCGAGAGACAACGCTGACGCGGGCAGCGTCTGCTAGCGTCAAACTTAGAGTTACTGTATATGCTCCCTACGGGCCCCAAGGGGAAGATATACAGTAACTCTAGCCAAACCGATGCAAACGCGGTGTGCACCCCCCGTGCTGCTTCGCATCGCCTCATGGTCCCCTTTAGCGGGAGATGGAGTAATTATTTTTATTTTACTTCCGTCAACATATCATGCCACGTCCTGTATGTTTGTCGGCCTGGATGCGGAAAAACCTAAGGGGCTTTCTCGTTTAGTTTCTCTATTTGTACTTGCAAATGAGCTTGCAGGTTCGTGGTTGCATGAAAGGAGACGGGATACAGGATATTAAAATTTCTTTCAGCGTCATCTTCTTAGTTATCAAACAAATCAAACATAAATGCGTCTTCTTTGTCTTCTATAGCACAATAAGCCGGAAGCCCTTTTCCAGGAAATTGGGTTTTCGCGCGGGTAACCGCTACACCGGTAAAAAAAAATGCGTCACATTATTCGCAACCAAACAGGCTCAAAGCAACAAAACATAACGGCGGACGTACTGCGAAACCCTTGTTCAAACCGCCTCCATCTCTTCTTCGCGTATGTGTCTGTATTTCTGTCTACATTTTCATGTAGAGTAAAAAGAATTTGGGCTCTTTGAAAGGAGCTTACATGGCAGCGTTTCTTATCGTTATAAGGTTCAAGACGTTCTTTACGAAACCAAGCTTTACGCCACAACCAGAACAAACCAACGAACGCAGTTTGCAATAGCATCAACAAACAAAGACGAACGGCTAGTAATAGTGAGGGTGCGAAGGGGGGGGGGGGTGATTTTTTATAGTTTCCTAGAGCGATTATAGCTCAAAGGGGCCATGGGTCCTTACCGCCAACCTGGCGCCAGCACTTTTTTTTTTCGGCAACGGAAAGATATTATAGAATGGTTAGGTAAACGAGGATAAATATGTTTAGGTTAGGCGGAAACATTAAAAAAAGTAAGCAAGCATCCCTCTATTCGTCCTTTATTCTTCGTTTATTTTCCTTCTCAAATTCGCCGTAAATATCGTCTTCGACTGTGCCATCGTCTAGTGCCATATGTTCTGACATCGTCTGTAACAAGTCTGCCCGCTGTTTCTTCTAATGAGTAAAACGGATTACGTTATCGCGGTATACATACATACATACATACATACATACATACATACATACATACATACATACATACATACATACATACATACATACATACATACATACATACATACATACATACATACATACATACATACATACATACATACATACATACATACATACATACATACATACATACATACATACATACATACATACATACATACATACATACATACATACACACATACATACATACATACATTACACAGCGCGGTGCATTATAAACGTGTGATTATTCGTCTTTGCGGCTTTTCAAATGCAAAACTTTGTTGACTAATAAAAAAACAGGAGCCGCATGATCATGCACATGACAAAAACATTACCTCCCTATATTTCGGGGCAAAACCTGTCTCTACACACCTTATAGCCGGTATGTTTACTAAATAAATGGAAATAAAGGAGGTCGCAGTTTGCATATGGATTTAGTGCATGGGCTTCTGCGGCTGTAGCTTGATTTTCAGGCCTTGAGTATATTAATAAAGAGTGTACTTCAGACATCTTTATACAAAACTACAGAATGACCAAAGACGCATTCTTAGGGCGTATATAAAAACTCGAGGACAGCACAGGCTACCAAAACAGCAATCAACATTGTCGCTAAAATCTGAACAGTGTGGCACAAACCGCCAGAGAGTGGGCGCCGTGCTACTGCATTGCTGATAACCAGCGCGGTGTTGTTCGAATTTAAGGCCCATCTTATTAAATAACCTTTTCGTCTTGTTGCAAAAATATCTCTCTGCATTGTGATCTCCTTTATCCACATTCGTTCAACATACTAAGCTTAGTCGATATATATCTTGAAGCTTTCTTTGCATTCGTCCTTTTTTGATAAACCTCAAGGTGGAGGGAGATTTCTTTGTGGAAAGGTCTTTTGTTGTTGTTGTTGTTGTTGTTGTTGTTGTTGTTGTTGTTGTTGTTGTTGTTGTTGTTGTTGTTGTTGTTGTTGTTGTTGTTGTTCGAGAAATATGCATGGGCTTCCTTTGCGGATGTGTGCTACAAACAATTCAATGAAAATGATTCCTTTTCTTTCATAACTCGTTTCCCTGCATTCACGATATTGATTTGTTTGCGTTCCTTGCTGAGTCATTTTACTGGGCCTTCATTTTTATTCTATATTCGTCTTCATCATCTTCATCATCATATTCATCATCATCTGCTTCTGTCCCTCACCTTTCCACAAGGCGTATATACCTTATCTTCACATTTGCAGTTGCGCTATTCATGCTTGTCCAAACAGTTCTTCATACGACGCAGGTTCTTATAGCACCCACCGCCGTTTTCTAATACCTTTTTACTATTATCTATCCTTACTTTTTTTTTTGCTATTACAGCACTAAAGCTTATTCTTGGCACGAAGGTAACCTTTGAGGAATGAGCCTGCCTTATAGACGACGACCAATCGCGTCTTACAAAGGTTCACCGTCTTTTTTTTTTTTTACACCTCCGCTTCGCCTTTTTTACGCGTGTATTCTTGGCTGCCTCAAAACCCGCTATAAACTACCAGCAACTGTTTAACTGTTGAAGTCAATATGACTTTTGAATTATGCTCTCGAACATAATTAGGCGCATACCCGGAGTCCTCCAATTAACCCGGTCCAGTGCTAACTGCAACTGCGTTATCCCCGCAAAATTAGTGATCCAATCGGCCCCATGTAACCTTCTGCGGCCCCCTGTCACGCTTGCCTTCTCTTGCCTTCTCTCTAACATACGAGTAAATATCAGCTATGTATGTGAGCGGAGACGTGTGTGGTGGCCATGCTACAAATAAACCACATCAAGAAACAACGCGACAGTATAGTCTCCCATCGCATTCGTCGCCGTTCATACAGGCAGAAATCGCGGCGGCGCGCCACAAGGAACGCGATGCTTTTCGCATCAGCGCGATGGAATGCCGAATATCTGGGTCCCCCTCAGCCGCGCTCGGCTGATTTCGCGCGCGCGGGAAAACGCAGGCCAGTGGGTTTCGCGCCAATTCCTGTCTGGTCGAGCGGTTTTTCGCGACTACACGAGAGACATATTGCTCCGCGCAAGCCTCATGCGTGCTTAACATTTCCTCAGGCTGCGACATGCAGTATATATGTGCGGCGGCTGGTTCGATACACGCTTCGACGAAGCCGCGTGCTCGATCGGGAAAAATCGACGCCACGGCGAAAGAGCGATGCGTGTCGTCGAGCTCATGTTTTGTCGCGCATTTCTCGACTTTCTTTAGCGTTAACTGTGTCAAGCAGTAAACCTCCAACTAGGCCGAATTCCAGTTTCTTTTTAAGATTCGCACGAGATTGAATTCCGATAAAATTAAAAGCTTAACGCGAGAGATTAGAAAAAGCAGTAAATGCACTCACTTTCGTCTGACTAACGAAATGGTTTATACAGTATGTGCTCGTCTCTTTCATTATTGTACTACTCTTTTGTCCGCTGTTACTGTTTCGAGTTGTTAACTATGGTAACTGTTCTTGTACAGGAAAGATACCGGTGCAGTCTTTGGCTGCGGGACTTGCTTCTTCACACTAAATAACTCCATTTTGACCGCAACATTATTAACAAATATCTCGACTTGATTTGATTTTGATCTTACTGTCCCGCGGTGATTCGCGCTTACTCATTAACTTTTGTTGGACTCTTGAATTTGTTAATGTGTTATGGCTAAGCTGTTTAAGCTGTGACTATTGCGCTATTTTGCCGCGCACGGGGCTACGGGATCGATTCCCTACTGTGGTGGATACGCATCGATGGGGCCGAAATGTGAAATTGTTCTTGCGCTTTCGCTTAGGCGTGGCTTCAAAAAGAATACGAAAGATAACAACTAATTCGAAAATCTATGCACCATAACGCGAGATAATTGGAACAACGTCTGCACGCTATGCCGCTGTATATTAACTCGATAGCATAACTGACGGTGTCGCAAGGAGTTTCGCAAGGGGTTCAATAAAATTTGAACCTACGTGCTGGAAGCCAACAGCGAGTGGGAAAGTTACGCTCGCATGACCACTGGTGGTCGTAGTCGAAGGAAATTAGTGGTTACGTTTGCGCCGCTGTAACATAGTGCGAACCAGTTGCTACGTAGCGGCAGCAGAAAATAAGTGCGGCAGCCATGGCGTCGGGCTGGAGCGTTTTAGTTAACTTTCGGTAAGGAAGAAAAATGAGGTGCAGTTGTTATGCATTTATGATCGGGGACAGAAGATTGAGCTGCGCTTTTCTTGGGACAGAAAACTGCAGCTACACGTTGAAGGTTCTGCAGCGCTCACAAACAAACGTAGGACATGTCCCGTGAGTTTCTTGCCGCGGTCATTTTGTGAGCGCCGTTAGACATTTAAAACAAGAAATTTAGTTGATTTGCGCTTGCGCGTAGCTGCATTGTCTGATGCGTTCTTGTGCCATGTTACGCCTTAAGCACGCCTCATGAGAACCAGTGTACTCTGTATACGTTTATTCGTGGTCGTCCTTTCCGGCGCCGTGCCCCCGCCACGGTGATCTAGTGGCTATGACACTCGCTTGCTGATCCGATGGTCGCGGGATCGTATACCGGCCGCGGCGACTGCACTTCTATGGAGGCGGAATGCTGAGACCCGTGTACCTAGCGGCGTCAGTGCCAGTCAAACAATTCCAGGTGCTCGAAATTTCCAGAGCCCTTCACTACGGCATATCTCATAATCATAGCGTGGTTTTGGGACGTAAAAACCCAAGAATTATCATTCCTCCTGACGCTATCTTTGATACTGATACTGGGCGTGCACCGGCTAGCGCAGCAGGAATTTGTGTTACTTAAGCCCGAATTGAACTGAATTCATCATGAGGGCAAGTAGGCACGTTGTTTTTCCCGGTAAGTAATTATTGACGTATCACAAAATCACTTCATCGAAATCACCCCACAAGTCCTTCAGGCTGATTCAGTGCTTTTAACTCCGTTCTTTATCGCTTTCTGATCGCTCACAGTTTACAGAATTACCGGCCCTTCGCGTGCCGTATCCGACGCTCACCGCATACACGTTTGCTTTAGAAAACGAGGGCTACAAAAAGTATAAATACCTTTCCGGTGCCACAGACTGCCCCTCGTTCCACTTATCGCAGAAGCCCATCGATCTATTTGTGTGTGCACCTAACAAGCGTTCGCCGAGTTTCAGCCAAAGAAAACACGCTACGCTCTTTCATACAGTGCGATCGACGGCGATCCGCAGCGATAGCAGACGCGGACGCGTGAAATAGCCTCGCGCGGAGCAACAACAACAAAGAAACATGGGCCTAAACTTTGCTGCAGTAGTTCCGTGCAGCACTATGGAGGCTACAGGCATCTTCGACCAACCAGAAGGGCAAATACATCCTAAAGGGACCTCATAACACTTCTTGAACAGTGTAAAAAATCAGTGCCAACCAGTCATGGAGGCTCTTATAAATATGTGAGACAAATATTATTGCACTGCACAAAGGAGGGAATTCTCAGTTTCGTTTCAAACGCAGCTGGAAGTCGCCCAACCGCTTTCAACGAATTACGTCATTAAGCACCGACTAATTTTTTTCTTCGGTGTTCTTAAAGATGCGTACACTTTCTTTATTCTTTTTAATTCAAAACGAACAAATAAAACATTATTTAACATGTTTTCGAGACCATATGAAATCAGCCAATGCTAGTTGTGCTTTTGTTCGACGAGGGCGGTGCTCCCGGTGATGTAATTTGTTGAACGAATAGCAGGCGATTTACATCCCTATTTGTAACCAAAGTGCCAATTACCTGGTGCGTTTACTGCAGTCCTCACATGTTCAAAGTAGCCACAACGACTGATCGAAGCCATTTCCAGACTACGCTCAAAAAGTACTCCAAGGCCCCTTTAAATGTGTGCTTACGCACTCCTGTTGTCTGCTAGTGACTAGCGGCGCAGCGCAAGCGGCTGCAGCATCTCTAAACAGTGGCGCTATACATCTTGCAAGAACCTGCGCGCGAGGGTCGCATATCCTTGGGCTCTGCTGCACCGAACTAGTGAAACAGGGTACACGCGAAAGACACGGGCAAACAAGGAACGAGATTCGGGAGACAAGAGTTAAGAAGCAAGAAACTTACATTGCTCACCGGGGCGGCTCCGTCGGGGCCTTCAGCGGCGAGAGTCGGGCCGCCGCACAACGCGCCGAGGCCAAAGTCCTTCAGCTGGCGTTCGTCCTTGAAACTGGCCCGAACACACTTGGCCAGGTTGCCTGGGAACTACGAGCGATCGAGTAAGTCTCTTAATCACTGCTGCACCGGCCGAGCCTCAGCGAACGCGCATGAACGCATAATACGCGTTCGACAAAGTGGAGCGCACACAGCCCACCCCACCACGCATGCCACCGTAGAACGACGGCGGAAAAGCAACAAAAACAAAAAAGTGTGCGGAGCACGGTATTGTTTTTGAATCGTTCAATAATTCAGCTGTCACGCGCGCTTGAAACTGACATTACGGTATGGACATACTCGCGTATATGGCGGATATCAGTTCGATGCAGTATAATGCCGGCCGAGGCTGCGCTAAAGGACGAGGGTGACTGCACCCGCGTGTTATGAAAGCATGCATAACGCGCGCTCGGAAGGCTTCGCGAAGTCGTGACGATTTTGCATAGCATCCGAAGATGCAACGTGAGAGTAAACGAAACTAGGAGAAGCGTTGAGCAAATGCATTACCATGCACTGACAAACAATTCGAAGAAAATTTGAAGTTACGATAGTTTTCTCACTCCTCTATCGCTTATAGTGCTTATCCTTTAGCATCCGCCGCGCTGGTTAAATGACGCTGGCGTTGCGCTGCTGCTGAATAAAAGGTCGACGGTTCGGTTCCTACAGCAAGAACGCTCGTGCACTTAAAGGTGCCCTCCAACATTTTTTTTTTTCAGGTAACTTTGTAGTGGCATAACTTAGGGAGCTTATTACTTCACAAATTGCCCACCGCAAACGATTTTTTCAAGTTCGTTTGGTGCTAGCCGAGTTACAGCGTAAATTTTAACGGGCACTTCTACCGTCCGAGCGCGTTCACTCTCCTTTCGTAGCGACGAGTGCGCTGGAATCCATGCAGAAAAGAAAAAAAAAACGGAAAAGGTAGAAAGGGGGGGGGGGGGGGACGACAAAGAGGCAAGAAGCCACGCTAGCACAAGTCATGACCTTGAACAATTTTCTACTCGCTGTTCGCGCTTCGGCAGTGACGGCAAGCTTGTGACCAGAGTCACTATGTGGACGTCGCGCCACCCCGCGACATCCGGGGGAACTGCACACGGGAATCGACAAATGGTAACTCTCCCAATCATTTTGTAGTCCGTGCCAGTTATGACGTGTCTTGTTGAATGAAGAGTGGGCTCTTTCCAGCTGTACTTTGAAACTGGATTGCGAATTCCCTCCTGCATGTAATGCGACAATATTCGGCTCGCATGTTCACAGGAGCCTCCACAATTGATTGGCGGTGCTTTTCTCCTTTCTTAAAAAAAATGTTGCGGGGCCCTTTCAAGCATGAACGACGTATATACCGCAGGCGGTCGCTACGATATTTCAGCCCTCTACAAGAATGACTTAGCCACAGCGTCGAATCTCACTCGCCAAGAAATCAGTGCGATCGTTTCTCCTTTCTTTTGTTTGAGTAAAAGTAAAGCTAATACCAGGTTATTGCTTCAAAGATTTACGAACGCAAAAGCCACAAGACCAGGCCACACACTCGCCAACACTCATGAAAAAGTTAAAATGTGCGTTTGTGCGTGTGTGCCTTGCCTTGTGGTTTTCTGCGCTCGTAAATCTCTGAAGCAATGTCTTCCCACGTAGCCCAGCGGCACGTTCTACCCAGGTTTTACTGGTATACAAGGGTTAACTTCAATTGAAGCTTTGCAAAGTTTTCTCTTTAGTCCCCACTCTAGTGAACTCCTTCCTGGTCATATGTTTATTTGTTCCCTTCCATCGTTGCTTTGTGTGAGTCGCGAAAAGCGGCGTCTGGCAGTGGTAGCCTGGACACAAGTGGCGCGCGCGCGCGCGCGCGTGTGTGCGTGTGCGTGTGTGTGTGCGTGTGTGTGTGTGTGTGTGTGTTAAATTTGTCCCCCTGCGATCGAAAACAAATTAAAATAATGTGGGGGTAGCCCGCACCACCCGAAGGTATATCGGGCTTACAGCCAATTGTAAAATAAAAAAATAAGGGGAAATACTCCCGAAAGATGAGTTTGTAGGGAGAGCCAATTATCTAACTAAAAGGGTGGCCCCGCCACGGTGGTCTAGTGGTTATGGCACTCGGCTGCAGATCCGAAGGTCGCGGGATCGAATCCCGGCCGCGGCGGCTGCATTTCGATGGAGGCGAAATGTTGAGGCCCGTGTGCTGTGCGATGTCAGTGCACGTTAAAGAACCCCAGGTGGTCGAAATTTCCGGAGCCCTCCACTACGGCGTCTCTCATAATCAGAACTGGTTTTGGGACGTTAAACCCCACAAATCAATTAACTAAAAGGGTGGGGGGAGGGTGTAGGAGGCCAAGGCAGTGAAGGTTCAATCTGCGCGTAACGAGGCGTGACAGTTTGAGACTACGCCAATTGTGATAATGTCGATTTGAATTTCTAGCAGAGAATGCTCCCGGGGATAGTTTAGTGTAGATGTGCCACTGTGTGTGTTATAAATGCGTGAAATGCTACAACCATATTGTCCTATCGCGAAAATTTAACAACTACCGATTGTATAAACTAGTCCAGGCGCTTTTGGGGTGGAGAGACAAGATGCTGCTGTGGGGTGTTGTCCTTCACTGGAAAGAATGTGTCCCCTTCACGTGGCGCTGGTGCCGAAGGATAAGGCAATGAGAAGGCAGGCGAATGGAGCAGGTCATTGGGCTGCAGATGACTTGGGGACCCGGAACTTCAGCATGTAGACGGTGTTCAGTTGACGAAGGCGTGGTGGCAATGGGAGAATGACGATCCAGGTATGTACAAAGAGTTCAACACAAGAGAAAACTCTTGACAGGAGACGGGCTGTTATGGAGTGCCGGTAAAATCAGGTGAAAGTTGCCAGAATGGAGGGAAGGGAGGGCTCAGGCCTGCAAGTGGTTAGACTAGACAGGTAGCCAGGTCATGTTACAAAACTACATAGCAGCAATGCAGTGAGCTGCAGTGAGGTGATGTATGACGTAATATGGCTGATGGTTGGTGCGGCCGTCATAGCCGTAGAGATATCCTCGCCATCTTTAGGCTGAAGGACGACTATGGCGTGCAGCATCCAATACGATACATGGTGTGTATAGGGTTTGTAAGGTGATGAGGAAATTTCATAAGAAGTATGTGGGATGAAATAGTGGGCGGTGTGCTGTGAGGTGAAACTAGGAGGCGTCTGCGGGATGGGAGGGTAGAGGAGTGACAACGGCGGATTCGCGCATTAGGGTCACCAATTGCATTAAGCATGCGCGGGCTGGTTTTAAATGAAGGTATCGGGGGAAGTGTGCGTAGGTAATAGTTGTGTTGTGGTGACGCAGGTGTCGAACTACATGTTGTGTTCGTGGGCACTCATTGAAGTAATGCAAGTCTCCTGTACAAAGCTGGTTGCATGCGCAGCGGTCGGACATGGTAATGTTGAATCTTTTAAGGTAATATTGAAAATGCCCGTGACCAGTCATTAAGTGCGTTAGCTTTCTATTCGGGGGAAACCACCTTGGGATTTGGTAGACGCTTTTAATCCAGTGAAATAATGAAGTATTCGGTCCTTCTGTCTGCCAATGTGTATGCCAATGTGAAATCATAATTTTGTGTAATTCGGACCTTGTCGCGCGGACGGAAATTTTGGCCATCCTCGCAGACCCACTGTTCATAGCTGATGATGCTAGGGTGTCGGCAAGTTCATTTCCCAAGATACCTTTATGTCCAGGAATATGAAATAATCGGAAGAAAAATCCTTGTACTTGAAGTTGATAAAGAATGTTCTTAATATCTAATACTCTTGGGTCGGTGTCATTAAGAGAGGCAAGTTTACTAAGCAATGAAAGGCAGTCAGAGTAAAGATGGAAGGGGGTTGGTGGGCGTAGCGTCCCAATATATTGTAAACATTCACGCACAGCTATGAGTTCAGTTGTATAAGCGCTTGAGACGTTGGTTATTCTGTATTTGTTAGCTTGCAAAATGCGCGTTCGGCTATCCATTATAATGTACGCAGATCCGGCCGAGTGTGAGGTGTAGGAGCCATCTGTGTAAGCATGCAGAACGGGAAGGCGGAACATGTCAGCGTGTGTTAAGGGATCAAGTTTAGTGAACAAATACTTATGTTTTAAACTGGGGTGGTAGGTGCATGGAGCGGTGTCGTGCAAAATTTGGTCAGGGTGGAATGTACGAGTGCCGTAATAAGTGACGATTTTCTGGGTGAAAAGGGAAAACTCTGCGCCTAGTCGACTGAGTTCAAGATCTAAGGGGGGAGCATTGGCGACAGTTTGGAGAGCAGAAGTTCGGGTGGTGTAAAACGAGCCTGTTATAGAAATTAGGATGGTGCGTTGCAGTGACAAGACGCGGTCTCTAAGAAATTGGGAAGGGTGCGATGGCCACCACGCGGGTGATGCGTATGTTAACGCAGGGAGAATTACTTGTCGATATAAACGGCGAATTAATGTGCTATTGAGAGCATGTTGTGCGCGAATGAAAGCAAGAAATCGAGCGGTGAAAATCTCTGCTTTTGTTTTAAGATAATCAACATGTGTATGGAAGTTGAGCGTAGGATCGAATACTACTCCGAGCAGCTTGACAGATGATTTGTGTTTCAAGAAAACGCCATCTAACTTGACGGAAGGGCGGCGCTTAGATGTGCCTTTATGACCATTATTGAAGAAGATAAAGTATGATTTGTCCGAATTGATGGTAAGTTTATAGTGTTTAGCCCATTGTGTTACCGGCGCAAGGACGCGGTCAACGTTATTTTTGAAATCGAGCTGTGAAAGACCAGGGAGCAAAATTATGGTGTCGTCCGCATATGCCTGGATGTGTGCCTGATGGGGAAGGTTGAGGTCGAGTAATGAATGTATAATCACATTCCAGAGTAGCGGGCTTATGGGAGAGCCCTGTGGACTGTCAAATGCTCCGGTGAAGTCAATTGAGATGAGGAGGACGGGTAACTTGCGGGCCTTGTAATACTCTAACTTTTGCCGTAGTTGACAGAGGGCCACTGCCGCGCTGCGTGCTTTTGTAAACCCAAATTGGTTTTCATGTATGAGATCATTAGAATGCAGGAAGTAATACAAACGAGAATTGAGAAGTCTCTCTAGCACTTTACCTATAATAGAATTCATTACGATAGGGCGGTATGAATTAGGTTTATGTGGGGGCCTTCCGGGTTTAAGAATGAATATTATTCTTCCCGTGCGCCATGCTGTTGGGAAATGACTGAGCCTAAGGGCTGTGTTAAAGATAAAATGAAAGAATTGGGGATGATATTGGTATAATAGTTTGACGGATGTGCCCGTCAGATTGTCTAAACCTGGAGCCGCCTGTGTATTAGTTAATGCAATAGCGTGGGCAATTTCATTGTTAGTGAATGGAACGTCGACATTATGCCAGGGATATAACGAGTTACAAATTCGACGCATATGTTGATGAATTGGACTGTCAGTTGAGTCGTCGTCTTGGGCAATTAAGGTGTCTAATAATAACCGAGCGGATTCATTAACTGATTGTGTTGATGTACCGTGTGGTAATTCTAAAGGGGGTAAATGCGTTGCGTTGTGATGTTTGTTAAAATACATTTTGTAAGGGTCTCCGTACAGGTGCTTTTTGGTTGCAGATGTGTATAAGTTCTTATCAAAATCGTCCTTTGCCTTGCGGATATGAGCTTTGTACTGTTGAAAAGCGACAGCATATTCTTTTTGGTAAAGATCGCGTAGGAAAGGAATCGATGCGCGCTGTTTCCTTCGTCGGAGAGCTCGGAGGCGTTTACGTTCCGTGTCAAGGTCAGGGGTCCACCATGCATTGCCTGTTGCTTTACGTGGTTTTACTTTTCGAGCGTAGCGCTTTTCTAGAGTTTCGTATATGTCGTAAAACTTGGTAATGATTAAATCTAGCGTCTCAGGGCGACTAACATGACATTGAATTACCTTGTCGAACCAATCCATAGTTCGTAGTTCAGTCAAAATTTGAAGGCGAGCATAATTCGTAAGTTGTTTACGTCCTTGCAAGCGGAGGTCGGCAAAGGAAAATGAGATATAGTTGTGCTCTGATAGAGTAGATTTGTCTAACACTGCCCAGGAATAACCATGGCGTACGATCGCTTGCGAACCTATCGTGAGGTCGATCCAAGTTTCGGCATAAGCGGTTTGAAAAGTGGGTAGAGATGAAGGATTATTGATCACTGTCAGATTGTTTGATATAAGGAAACTGACTAGCTGGGATCCTCGTAGGTCGGACGGGCCAGGTCCCCACATGGGGTGTTTAGCGTTAAAATCACCTGCAATGATGAACTGGCTGTCTGTGCATATTGATAAGCATGTCTGAAGTTCGTCAAGCAGAAGGTCAAGGGGCCTGCGAGGAGGGGCATATATTGCAATTGATGTGAATGAGTGATCACGGTTTTGACATTTTACCATGACAATGTATTCTGATAGGTGAATAGGAAAGAAGTCGTAGGTGTCTGTTTGTGTTAGCAGCATGACCCGTGGATTTATGGCACAGTGAAAGTTTTTAATGGAGTGTGGTATGTTTTGTATGGCACCGCCGCGTATATGAGGATCGGACACAAATGCGAAGTCATAATTTTCGGTGAGCATTGTATCTACAAGAAGTTTGGTTGCAGCACATGTGTGGTCCAGATTAGCCTGGATGAATGTTAAAGGTTTAGGGTAAGCCATCTCGTAGCGGGTATAAAGGAGATAAGTTAATACCTGTGGGCGTTAGAGCTAGCGTGTGCAGTTTAACCGGAGTGCAAATTCTGGAGTATTTGCCTGGCTGTGTCGTGTTAGGTAGTGAATGGTGAAATGAATAATGGTATAACAACGCATTGCTTGACGGGTTCAGGACGCACGTTATCGTGAGTGCGATCATAGGATGGGCGCAACAGTCCACAGTGTAGCGTTTGAGGCAGAATAGTAGATGGCAGGTCAAGAATAGTACGAGACGTGTGTGAATTTCTGAACGGATAGTTATGTGCGAGCCGCTGCGCCCCCCGTTTCGTGCTAGCGCTCCTATATTAGCCATAATCTGTCCGCGCCCTAAGGCGGGCCACCCTTTCTTGTAGAATGGGGCAGGAAGAGTGTCCGACAGGATGCGTGCTTTGTCTTGCCTGTTTTTTGCACTCGTTGCATGCAGCCTGCGGATCACCCGCCCGCACCGCACACTGCTCACCGGCATGATTTGCAGAACACCTTGTGCATGTGAGTTTATCCGGCTGGTCTGATACTCGGCACGTTCTGCGTGTGTGACCGTAGCTGGCGCAGTAGGTGCACACCGGTATGTGGAGGTCCTCGGACACGCGTACTGTTGTCCATCCAATCATTATCCGTCCTCGTGCTGTCAATGCTCGATACGCAGAATTGTCAACCTCAAGTACATGGGTAAAGTTGCCGGATCGCTCACGGTAGGATGCGACGATACGGCATACATCAGGGTTGAGGTTTATTCCGTCATTTCTTTGGTTGATGCATTGAGCCAATGTCGTGGCTGCAACGTCTGGGTCTACGCCTGTAAGTTTAACTCTGGGCCTGCGTTTTTGCGGCACCTGAATGGAAATAGAGGTGCTTGTTAGTGTGTTTTTCTCAATTGCCGTCTTGAAATTCTTGAGCGTTGCTTCATTATTCGTGAGAACTGTGAGGCCATAATTTGTCTGGCGTAGAACCAATGGACCTATTTTTTCTTTCGTTGGATCAATGTTTGTTTTGATTAACTTGATTAAATCATTTGCCGGTGATGAGGAAGGGACGAGAGGAGTCAGAAACATAAGATGGGCATGTTCTTGCCGGATCTGTGGCAAGGGTTGGGCGTCAAAACCTGAGGGTTGAGCCTGTTGTGGTGGTGCTGCTGGGCAATCTGGCCCCCGCAAGGCCATTTGTTGACCGGTATGCTGCTGCCCGCCAGCCAGAACAGAAGCATAGGACGGCGCAGGGCCAGCGTCGGCAGGAGGCATCAGGGTGGGCCTGTATGAGGGTGCGGCACTAAACCTTGTAAGCTGGTGCCTGAGTTCGTCCACTCGTCCCGACTGCCTAGCTGCCACAGCTCGAATGTCTGCACATTCTTGAAGAATGTTGCGTAGGTGTGCGATGATCTTCGAACGTTGTTGGTTGGTTAGCTTGCAGGCTGGATCAAAAAGTAGGTCGGTGATATCCTTTTGGTGTGCAATGGCGCGATGAAAAGCAGCCTGGGTTACTTCATCACCGTTGTCGTCGGTGGAAAATGGCATGCCAGATGGCAGAGCAGTAGGCGGTGGCGGGGGGAAACCCGGAGGAGCCGCAACATGAGCACCCTGTCTCTGTGTATCCGCATTTGCTAACTGGATATCTAATATGGTCCTGTCCCCGTCGGCTGAAAAGGCAGAACCGTCCGAGCGCGGGGAGCCTCCAGGAATTGAGGACGCGCGCCCGGACGGCAGATGAGCTTCGGCTGGGCCTTGCTCAGCCATTGCGCCGTAGCGGGTATGAGCCAGTCATGGCGGTCGCTGACTGGCAGCTCGGAATGAAAGCGGGATTATCCAGAAGAAAATTGGCCTAAATCCCGAAACTGTGCTCCAGGTCGAGTCACGGAGTGTTTAAATCCAAGCCAATGAGAGGAGAAGGGTTGAGAGATGGAAAGAACTGACCTTTCGGATGAAACCTGGGGAGCGTTTACGAGCTGCCAACCAGCACAAGCAGTGGACCCGCTACGTGTGTGTGTGTGTGTGTGTGTGTGTGTGTGTGTGTGTGTGTGTGTGTGTGTGTGTGTGTGTGTGTGTGTGTGTGTGTGTGTGTGTGTGTGTGTGTGTGTGTGTGTGTGTGTGTGTGTGTGTGTGTGTGTGTGTGTGCCCGCTTTTTTTTTAATGCGAGTCGTTTCTTGGCTAACTTGAGCTACTTTGACCGTATCTATCTAGCCGCCTATACGTCTCTGTCGGTGCTATCCCGATCGCATCGTTTACCCGATTTATTTGTGGGGTTTAACGTCCCAAAACCAGATCTGATTATGAGAGACGCCGTAGTGGAGGTCACTCCGGAAATTTCGACCACCTGGGGTATTTTAACGTGCACTGACATCGCACAGCACACGGGCCTCAACATTTCGCCTCCATCGAAATGCAGCCGCCGCGGCCGGGATTCGATGCCGCGACCCTCGGATTAGGAGCCGAGTACCATAGCCACTAGACCACCGTGGCGGGGCGTCTCGGTTACCTGGTATACACTGGAATTTACACGGCAGCGTGTCATTATATGACGAACATAAATTATTGACATTTACATCTCTAACACGATATACTCGCCATGTACATCAAGATTAATTACACTGCAATCACGTATGGCTCATAACCTTAGTGCTCGGCCCGTGTTATTTGGGTATGCGCCACAGGTGTTTGAATTCTATACAGCCCATGCCAATCTCGAACCAAGTAAAATAGACATTTAACATATGATCAGATCGCACTCAAAAAAACAACAAAGCCACACCGACTGTAGTAGCCTGGGAATGTAATATGGACATAACACACAGACATACGCGAACGCACTG
This sequence comes from Hyalomma asiaticum, assembly GCA_013339685.2. Classification (NCBI taxonomy): domain Eukaryota; kingdom Metazoa; phylum Arthropoda; class Arachnida; order Ixodida; family Ixodidae; genus Hyalomma; species Hyalomma asiaticum. The sequence continues at coordinate 7,976,189 of CM023489.1, read as the reverse complement.
TAATGTCCGAAGGCAACCTACCTATGGACATAACACACAGACATATGCGAACGCACTGTAATGTCCGAAGGCAACCTACCAAGCGGTAGCCGAGTACCGAACCTGGGTCGCCGAGGTGCCAAGCAAGCACGCTACCACAAGGCTACGGCGGCTTCTCCCACACGGTAGCGTACACAAACCTAATGCATCTCGCTGTGATTCAATCAATCGATCAGTGTTTATTCAATCAACTTAATACAAAAAATCGCTACAAAAGTATTTGGACCATTAGCCTGCGTGGCTAGTTACTGGTCCAATCTATTACATGAGTATTTTATTACATTTCAGAAGCAAAGGTGGAGTTAATATGACTGAATCTTTATGCAACTTCAATGGCAGGGTAGCTTCAAAGCTATGCTATATCTAACTAAATACACATCACAATAAACACAAATTCTTGTGTAACGTCACTTGCGCTTTATACGGCAATTAATAAACGATACATACGTTTTATTAGCATTCCGCATGCCTTTTTGCAGCTTTGCTCGAACCCTTCGGGAGAGTTCAACAAACGACGCTCAACACGCACATCAGCGCGAGCTTGCATTGTCATTCGAGGAAACAGGCGTCTGTGCTCTGCACTGTAAGTGCCAACGTTACGCCGCTACGTAAGTGTAAGTGCCAACGTTATGCTACATTACGTTAGGTTACATGTAAGTGCCAACGTTACGCCGCTACTATCTACAATTCAGTAACCAAGGTGATGTCGGGTTTCCTGGTTAGCCCATGGATGTTAGGCATATACCTACTCATGCACTTTGAACAACGACGTTCATCCTACTCGTAACGCTTCAATGGATGCCCGCAGGCGACTTCGTCGCTGATTGCTTCGCATTGCACCGATTCCCACAGCGCATGGGATCTCCAGGATTTTTAGATGCGAAGCAGCCTACGGTCGGGGCTATGTCACTCCCTCCTTCCCTCCATCCATCCGCCGTGCGGCGTCCGCACCCGCACTGCGCATCCTCCTCCCCCTCCTCTCCTTGTCTCATCTCCTCTCCTCTCGGCATTCCTCCTCTCCTCTCCGAACGGCGCGCGTTGACTAGGGAAACGCTCTTCGATGAACGCTTTACCAGCTCGCAAGGAACGAGAATGCGCCCTCACCCGCGTGAGACAACGCTAACGCTGACGCAGGCAGCGTCTGCTAGCGTCAAACCGATGCAAACGCGGTGTGCACGCCCCGTGCTGCTTCGCATCGCCCCATGGTCCCCTTTAGCGGGAGATTGTGTAATTTTTTTTTTCCGACGACGTTTTCGGCGTCAGTTTATGCAGTCTCACGTGGAACCGATCGCCCAGAGAGCTAATTTCCCAGCGCAAACATGAGCACGTACGCATACTTTGATGCTTCAACCTTGGCAAGCCTCACTTCAAGCAAGCTGCAAGGCGCATACACAACTGGCGCGAAAGCTTATTGCATGCAAATCAGGTATTCTCGCAGGCGCGGTTCGTTTTAATTAAATGGACAGAGCCAAACCTCCAGGTGGACTTACACTGGACACCAGTTGGTCTGACTTAATTGCTGCCGCATGATTAACTCCGTCAACCGCACTTTTTTCTATAAATACACATTTATCATAAATTTGTTATTTCGTATACCAGCCTTAGCACAGGTACCTTTTTTTTTTTTTCTAAGAACACATTTACGCGCACTCGCATTCGATCACGCGAGAATACTGATTATACTGGGTTTTGTAAAAATTGTTGGGGAGGTCTGCCCATCTTCGGTAAAACTTGTTGCAGGGCCAGTTGGTGAGACATATTGTTCAGGACAGTGTGTGCGTGCGCGCGCGCGTGGTTTTGCGCTCGTAAATTCTTAATATGCCCATCCTTGCATGCGTTCACTCTCGCGGCCTGTGTTGAAATGGTCAACACACGGAAGCCGGTGACACTGATGATAACGCGCGGAATCAGGAGGCCAAGTAGAACTTCCTTTCCTAAACAAATTTTCATATTGTTCGTGCTGCCCATCGATGCTCTGATGTACCACCTTTGTTCCCTCGTGTTTTTTCATTGTATTGTAGAGTGTACTTATACTTATTGTATGCTAGAGACCTTTCACATTGCTCTGTAAAACCGCCCCTACTGTAATGCCTATCGACGCTGTGGGTATATAAGAGTAAATAAATAAATGAAAAACTAAGCTAACCTCGTCATGAAAAAAGGAAGCTTAAACAACACACCGGATATCTGATCGGATATCTGACATCGAGCAGCACGTGTAAGAGGAATTAATACCGCAAATGGGAAAAAAAGAATTTAGACATCGGCGTATCATGCCGGAAATGCTGTTTCTGTAGCACACTACACTAATAGCGGCAAGTACGTAGAATAAGATGCAGGTGCACACTATCAAAATTTCACAATTTCCGGAGACCTCCACTACGACCGACCTCATATTAATATTGTGGTCACTTTTGGCACGTGAAACGCCAGAAGATATGTTAAAAAGAAAAAAAAAACACCCGCGCTGTGGGATTCACGGCGGGAAAAACAATGCGGTTTATTAAAAGCAAGAAACTAGAACGACAGAGAGTTGAGCTAGTCGATAAGGGTTCATTCATTGTGCAGAGCAAAGGCGTGCAAACACAGACACAAGAAAAGAGGAGTAGACGTTCGCGCTGCCTACTCCTCTTGTGTACGTGTTTGTACATATTTCTTTTGCTTAATGCAAGCAACTGTGGGCGTGCTTATCTAATTACGCATGCAATAATATCAGCCTTATACAGTGTACACAGTATCTGAATTCCTTCGTGAGGGTAAAGGTATATAGTAAGTCGAAAACGGCGCTCGGCTTAACTTCCTGAGTGCAAAGGCATGACTGTCTTTTCCCTTCCCCGTCTGTGCTGCAAAGCGGGCAGAAGGCTTTCCTTATTGCTATGCCGAGAGCCAAGCCGTCGCAGTGCACATTGATTCCATTCTCATGCAACGTTTCAGCATAAAGACTGTCCCGGATGTACATACATATACGTGTAGTGCAGCAAGGCATCGTCCAGGGGCGTCTTTGTGTTCGGCACGTAATGCCCGATAATTGAAACCCATTTAGGCGGGCCATGCAGTTATGCTCGTACGTACTTTATTTTGCGCTTGCGCGCTCGCATGCGTGCCTCGCGATATGTTAATACGAGCCGGTGTCATTCTGCATCCACGGCTGTGCAAAGGTTTCGGGTAAGGCAGGCGCCGTTAAGTAGCACGTAATTATACGCTGCGCCCTGCTGTGGGAAAATATTATGAAGGACAACTGTATAGCCCAAGCAGTTGGCTTTCGAAAATCAAAAAGACAACAAGGCAATAATGACGTCAACGGTACATTGATTTAAAATAACGGCACTACAAGATATACCTACCATGCATTAGGCCAGCGGGTCTCTGCATGTGCGGCGCTGGGTATGTCATTGAATACGCATTAATTTCTGGCATTTGCGTTCCAAACTCCCAATATGATTGTGAGGGACATCGTAGTGGAGGGATCTGGAAATTTTGGTCACCTGTGGTTGGTTAACGTGCACTGACATCGCACAGTACACGGGCCTCTATACGCCTCCACCGAAACGCGGTCGCCGGATTCGTTCCCGCGACCTTCGGGTCGGCATTCAGGAGCCATAGACACGAGACCGCTGCGGCGGGTTCGTCAAATTTATGAGGAATTGTAATTTCCCTAAATATAAAATACTGCTGCAATGTTTGGCTCCGAGCCGAACACCATAACCACTTGACCACGGCGGCGGGCACATTTCATTGCATCGTCATAGCATAATGCGCAGGTCTATTAACGCCTCCGCCATACCCTCTCCCTCGAGGTGGATGTAAATCATGCCGCTCATCACAAGCATGTCACGACTTTCATGTTCTTAGAAGAAGAAATTTGAGCCTATTCCACTGTAGTGAAAGCTGCACGAAGTGCGGAGCAGTGATTCGCCTGTCTCTCCCTTGTGTTTCTGTTGTGAATTCATCGTCGGCGTTTTCCAATAATTTTCCTTTATTTAATCTCATTATGCGATTAATCCTTAATACATATCTTTTATTCAATACTAATCTAGTTTATCTTACCCGTTCATAATGGGGATCCATTTAGTTCATTTTTAACCACTAGTGATCGGTTGTATGGGGACTCACCGGTGTTGTTGCGGTGCAGTCATTCGCCTCTGATTCCCTTGTGTTCTTTTGTGTTTATCGTTGGCATTTTGGAATTACGTTCGCTCAATTTGACCTCGTTATGTGACTAACTACCCCTGCTCTGTATCTTTTATATTGTTGTACTAATCTGGTTTATTTTAACAGTTTCTTACTCTGAGCCTACTTTAACCGGTTTTGGTCAGTTCTAGCTTTTTTTTTTCTTTTGTCTCTGCTTTCAACTGCTGTTTTCTCGGCGTTAGCATACATGAGTAGACGCCGCCAGCCTGAGCCCCTTAAGTGCGGATTAAAGGAAGAAAGGCGCGAGGGGGGAGGGGGTGGCTGCTTTCTTCTGCTTCTATATAAGTAGTCACTGAACCTTTAAATACGCAATCAATACGCCGACGACATCGCAATCACTCGACGTAAATGTGACGTCACCTCTCCTTATCGATAAGTGCAGATGCGCGGAGGAGCTTTGATGTGGCTTCATCTGCCTCATCTTCGCAACGCAATTCTGAATAACAGTTAGCCGTCTGCTTTTTGATCGACTTATTGAGTCGCACCCATTCACCGTTCGCGCTTGAAAAGGAGCTCCTCTGACATACGTACATTATGGCTTCTATTAATGACGCGATATCGATGAAGCTATAGAAGCAGGCAGCAGCTCGACTCTGAATGCATGTGCAAGCGTATAGAGCAGATGTCACGCACTGTATACGTTAAATTCTTGGCGTTCTTGCTCCCCTGTTCACCGGAACAAAAATGCTCATCCGGCACAGAAAGATTTCGTACAAGTGTGACTTGTACTGCTGCATTTATCATCGACCTTGGGCGAAAAAATTTCCAAATGAAGAACATTGACCTCGAAGGAATCATGCGTTAATCTTTTTATTGCTCCGCACGTGGCGGCTAAAAGAACAGGAAGCCTTAATAAACCCTGTCAGCGTTCATAAGGTGTTCTCAAATTCATGATATGCAAAAGCTCTACTCAAGGACGCACAGCTGTGCTCCGTCAGTCCTCCGTTGCTTGGAATGTGATCCGCGAACAACTCAGCTCACCACATCGAAATGGCTGCCACTGCAGCAAAAGCGGCAGCAAGGAAACCATGTAACACGCCTGGCGACTCCCAGGAAAAGACCCTCGCAACAGCGTTTGGATGCCTTGACGACCAGACACCTTGTGGGTAATCAGCGTTGAGTAAGATGATACGGTCTCCTTATAAGAAAGCGAGGAAAGGATGGCAGTACTGAAGTTGATACCACCAACCAGCTTCGTTAGATAACCACTCTGGCGTTTTTTTTTTTGTTTGTTTCTGTGTGTGCGTGCGTGTGCGTGTCACCCTTGCGGGATTGGGTAAGCAATTTGGACATGCTGGAGGCAAGAATACTAGAGGCACGTATGTGTATACTGTGCGTTGTCAGTGAACGTTAAAGATCCCCAGGTTGTCAAAACTGCTGGATCCCACCACCTACTTTTCTCTATTCCCTACTCTTTCACTCCTGGTACGCCATCGCCATGGACCCTGTGCTCCCAAGTGCTGTAGAAAATAGCGCCCTTTCCAATCGAACCAGAATTTATTATTATTATTATTATTATTATTATTATTATTATTATTATTATTATTATTATTATTATTATTATTATTATTATTATTATTATTATTATTCAGTTAACCTTCCTGCCTCACACACATCATTTACCTCTCACGCTATTCTTCCCGAGGAACAATCACCGAATATTTATGCTTCAATAAAGGAATTCTTACGTACTACATCTATCTACATAGGTGCACTGCCTAACCCTGTCGTAGACATTTGTATACCGACGGTCACTCAGAAAAGCAACACGCTCTAGCTTCATACTCTCTAGATTTCGTTCAACAAAAGGCTTTCTAGGAGGAATATTTCAGGTAGTACGCTGCAGTTAATTAGTTCAACCTGTGTCCGAGTAACTTACGATGTTTCCACCCTAATAAACTTGTGCGCAGTGATACTGAGCAATATAAAAGCAAGGAGCTCGACCGAACCGTAAGAGCCAACACTCGATGACAATTCTTTTACATCGATACAATTGTACCTAAGTCAAACATTTTAAAGGAGGAGCTGTCCAAGGTCTAGGCTGTGCGGTGCCACACAGGAAGGAAGAGTGAACCCTTTTTCCCGCGACTCACTCTTTCCCTCAGCCCTGTGCTGCACGATAATGATTACGCGAAGGCTAATATGTGTGATAAAGTTTAAGAAAAGCTTTAGCTCGATGTTGCGGTTCCGATCTCCGCAGCTGCGGCTGCATTTCCGTAGCATGAGATGCAAAGAAAGAAAGAAAGAAAGAAAGAAAGAAAGAAAGAAAGAAAGAAAGAAAGAAAGAAAGAAAGAAAGAAAGAAAGAAAGAAAGAAAGAAAGAAAGAACATGAGCGCATGATGAGGGATCGCGTATATGGTCAGTACAGAATGATCCAGGCTGATATGACTGACGTAACTGCAACGCCATAACATCAATACTTGACTTGACACCCTTGCCACTTACGTCGCGATTTACGATGGAACACACTCGTTGTTCCGAAGGATCTTACGGCGTGGAACTGGCTTGATAAATCCTTTTTTTGAACAAGTGTTACTCTTCGTTGAACAATACGTGCATTACTGCTCATTAGACCCGACAGATTTAGTACTTACCTCTGATTTCGTTTCAGACGCGATGCACGTGACGGCATCCAGGCGTCGCTGGTGTCGCTGGCCTGCATGCAAAGCGGACGGGAAAAATGGAATGCTTGATGTATGGTTGCTTTTTACCAAATACACCATTCGAAGATTATCATGTGCTGATTATGTTATCCCACAACGGTGCTGCGGCGTTTCCGCTCTCAGTTCAATATTTCCTTAGGCGAGTTAGTTCAAAGCTTGAGCAGAAAAAAAAAAAGAAAAACAGGTGCGCATAGGACAAAGTCGAATGAAGTGGACGGCACTTGTGTATACTTTTAACTAAGGCTTTCTGAAGAAACGTGAAGCTTAAATACGTCACACGAGCGTCGCCTGGTATCACACTTACGATAAGGCAAACCGGTGACCCTACCAACAGAATACTATTATATTCTGTACAGCAATCTGAACCAATGCACCGATGTAGTTACGTTACGAATGAAGACAAAAGAACAGCGTGGCTGCTCCGATGGATATCACGGCGTGAAACTGGTTTGGAGGGAGTTGTTTTTAATGACTCTTAGTTTGATGTAAGCGCCAGCCCTCTATATTCCTACTTGTCCTGTTTCTTTTGCTTCTTTTTTTCTATGGCCCTTTTGTGTTCTAAGAAAACGTCGAAAGAACAGTTCTTTCCATCTGCTGCAGGTTTTATATTTCCACCTTAACCCTGGTCTACGAATGGCTAGTTTTAAAAAAAAATGGCGTCGCACAAATTTTAAGCAGGATGATAAGCTTACGCTTCTTCGCTGTACAGCTCTTATCTATCGAATGTTTTATTTAGACTGGACAGCCACGACTTGGAATCGTGGGCGTCACTTACTGCAGAGTTGGGCCACGAGCTGCGAGATAGCGTCTTCCATCGCGCTCGACCCGTGAACAGCGACAATACACAGCAGTAGGACAAAGGTGGCACAAACGTCCTGCGTTGAAAAGGAACATTCTCGGAGAGGGCATGCTGCATAGTGACTGTCGCTGTACTTTTGGAGTCTGTACTGAACTGTCCACTCGACAGCGAATGAAGAAGACAGACAAGACCTCTTTCTACGCCATATTTTATCCATCACGGCTTGTTTAGCGCTATACTATACACTTTCAACCTGCTGAGCGCACTGAAAATAGTTTTATTTTTCTGTGCTGTCGTGTGGTCGTAAGATCTTTTCTTATTTGAAAAAAGAATATGTTGACTTGAAAAAATAACATTAAATCAGGCGTTTTCTTTCTTTTTTTTTTTACATTTTCTTGGACGCATAATCCGGAGTACTTCGGATGCTGCGCAAGAGTATGTACGGAGTTATTGAATAGCTGCAAAAGTTTTGAGGGGTGTGAGGACCCACCCGAGGAGGTGTTGGGGGGTGGGTCCCCACACCCCCCAAAATCAAGCTAAGGAAACGACGCTAATTTCCGCAACCTATGACGGGAGCACAGCTAAGCGTCTGTGAGGATAGGGGAATGGGACTGAAAGAGATGCTAGAAAGGAGAGAAAGGCCGTAGTGGAGGGCTTCGGAAATTTTGGCCACTTAGGGTTTTTAACGTGCACGGACAACGCACAGCAGAAAGAAAATCTCGCTGTCCCTGACGCTCGCCGCGCCGGAGCGGAGAAAGGAGGATGCATTTAGGCACCTGCATGAACACTTGCTGCCACCTGTCGATTACGGGAACAATCTCATTGCGCATAGTAAATGCAGCAGACGTAGCTCCTACGGCCACCTATGGGGGGAGATTGAAACTGCGCTGGATGTGGCGGTAACTTCGATTGCGCTGCCTAGCTATTGAAGTTACTCTAACATCATTCAATCGATTTCGACTGTTTAACATGATCAAGACAATTTTGTGTTATGTTATTCCTCTTAAATGCATTGTAGCAGCAGTCCACGCATCTGCGCCGGCAAGTATGTAGTTCTGCCCTCAAAGAGGGTCACTTCCTAGGGCATGTAAACATAATCGAAATGTCTTTCACTAATTGGAACTGCTAAGCGTCAGAACTGCTAAGCAGAATGCGCTTGATATATGTACGCTAAAACAGTTCGCCCTTCACAAGGACAAAGAAAGACGACATATATGCTCTATCAACTGAGATAGAACGAGATGCTTTGTTCAAGCGCTAATTCTGACAAAGAAATGTATTAAGCAACAGTGGATCGGCAGATACCTTTTAATGCTCCAAGTTAAGACATGTTATTGTAAAATGAAGGCTCTTTTCAAGGCCATTTTGTTTGCGAATCCATTACCAATGCACATCAAGTCGCGTTGCTCTCATCATGCATTATGCCGGAATCTGATAGAACTTTGATTGCCAACCGATAAGATATGACTGAATTTTTCGCTACTAGCTGTTCTTTCCTGGTAAACATTGTGAGTGATGTGCCTGTTCGCATTTTGACTATTCATTTCAGAAAATTTTACAAGAAGGACCAAGGTCACACTACAGATTCGGGAAAGTCATCCCTCGCCTCTGTCAGATGTAGTGCTCAATGCCTCCTCTAAACATGCACCCAAACTCGCCCAAGATCACACACTCCTCTGATGAATTGTGTTGCGAAGTTTTGATGAGGATATTCCTCTGCACAAACTTTTTTTTTTTAATATGTGGTATGCGGTATTGTGCGAAAACGACGATCGATTGTTCCACACGCGAGGGGGGAAAATGCGCAGAAGTCTTGACCACTTAGAATTCCTCCCTGCGTACCCGTATCTATAATAGATGATCGTTCGTACATTTAGACCACGCCGAATTTTTTAACGTACTCCTAAAACTCAGTAATCGGGTGTCCTTGCATATCGATTTCATTGAAATATAAGGACACCATCGCCAGGAATCGAACCCGCATCCTCGAGATTAGCAGAACGACGCTCTGCCGGAGGGTAGAGACCAATAAATAAAACTGAAATTCTTAAAGTGCATTTAAAGCATGGTGCATAAACATGTTTGTTTAAATACTGCCAGCATCTGTGTACGACCACAGTAGCTGGAAATTAAACCTTGTGCCTCATTGTCAGCAGTCAGCGGCATCGGGTACTTAGGGACAGTGTAACAACATTTAATTGAAGTTATTGCTGATGTGGGTACCATTACATTAAATAGCTGCTCGTGAAAAGAATTCTTGCGGTGCTATAACACAACTAGGGCATTTTGGCGACTCTAAACGCGTGCGCTAGAGTAACGTTCGTCACGTGACTCAAAGCTAAGAGCCACGTAATGTGCTGTGAACTCAATCACATCCAGGTAGCCGTTATGCCTTGTATACTCACGATTTTCTTCATATCTGGAAACTGGAGGAAGCGGTATCCCCTCGGTTTCATAAACGATTGGTTGACCTATGGGACCATCTCTTCACAGCTTCTCTTTCTTCTTCGTTTGCCAAAGGTACAAGCTACAGATGCATTTGAACCCCTCTACACAGTTTAACTGAAGCGTGCTGATAACGCTTCAATTAACACTACAAACTGATATTTAAAAAAATCTCATTTAGTCCAGCGAATCTTCGTTCAGTGTCGATTATGATGGCAATGACGACGACGATTGAAATAGCGTTGCGTATTTTATTTGGATTGAAGTTTTCGCGCCAGTAAGCATAATTTTCAGCGGAAAACTCGCACAACTTACTAGACATAATGATGCCAAAATTTCATAATAAACGGCCCGTCGTTCCACCAATTTTGATGGCGTTAGGCTCCAGAATTTTCTGCAGCATCATCTGCTGTGGAATGACCCTCCTGAGGAATACGCTATGCCGCAGGGCAAAATTCTGCAACGCAAAAGGAGAGATAGAACTGCCGAGCGCCCAGTTCGGAACAAAAGGTTCGGCACAAAAGGTTCTCGCTGCACATTGTCTGTCACAACTGAAGAAAGCATTCACTTATCTAAGCTAGTCATTTCCCCGCCCTTTCAATAGCACCAGGTCGAACGCATCATGTCGGGAACGAGAAAGATGAAATGAAGAAAGAAGGAGGGAGACTGACTTCCTGCATCTTCCTTCTCTGCAATAATCTACATAAAGCAAAGCTGCTGCTCCTTATTTCAGACAGCCTCATTTAGCGCTCCCCAAAGCGCTGGTGCCTCCCCTAACCAGAAAATTAGTTTATCTTTGTTTCATGCGCCGTTTTACGCGTCGTAAAACATTTTACGTAACCTCTCTATATAACTCGCTTTAATAGTTTCTGTCACAACCTCGCGAGTGGTCTTACTCGTCAAGAAAAGTTATCGGTCCGAAGAGTTCGCCTGAGTGCGCCGTCAATTCGAGCAAAGTGGGGCTACTATGACGTCACCTCAAGCTGCCCGTTCTGTTCTGCGTCAGTGCGGGAAGCACACTTAAATCTGCTGTGGACATGCCCCGGCCGGGCTGCAGCCATGTGGCATCGACGAACTCTGAGCCTCTGGTTGCTCAGAAGGGAAAAGAGCACACGCGCCTGCCCTCCACCGACTACCACCATCAGCCGACAGCTACACGATACTGATGATGATAGTGCTACATGACAGCTGCAGTGAAATTTACACCCTTGCCCCAGCACAACTGTGTTACTCAGATTTCACGGGCTTTACTTTTTCAGTACGTTCGTCTTGAGTGACAAACGTCATCTTTTTATTATAAAGGCTTGTATAATACTACCTGTTTCGTGGCCAAACAGACACGGTGGCTGCGTGCCACAGGAATAGACCTACTTTACTCAACCCTACAATGAGACTTCCTGTGGGCGCATCGCATAAGAGGAGGAAGAAGAAGAAGAAGAAGAGCGCTCTACGCGAAGACGCGTGGTTCGAGCTGCGGCTGTGGCATTAAAAACACGATGTGGTGTCTCAAGAGGAGTCTTCTGCGTCTGGTTCTGATGCAGCGGTATTTCTTGGTCGCCTTTTCCCTCTGTTGCGTCGTGCTTCTGCTCTACTCCTTCAGGGAGCACCGGACACGAGGAGGAACCACACCGGTAACGGGCAGGGTGGAACGTCGGCTGTCGCATGTCACGAGCGAAAGTTCTCCATAGTTATCGAAAGGCGTTTTCCGGCGGCCTAGCAAGGGTGGTGTTCTCAAGCGATAACTTCCGGTGATACTTTCACTTTCGTGAGACTTCTCAAGATATTAGCGTTCGATGTGTGTGGGCCTGCGAACGACAATAGGGAGTTTGAGAATTGGGGCCCCAAGGAGCTTGGGGACCATGCGCATGCGCCCTGGCGGGTCGCAAGCTTCTTGGGTCCCCAAGCTCCTTGGGGCCCCAATTCTCAAACTCCCTAATGTTCCTTACCGCTGCCTTACTACAGCGCGCTTGCCCGCGTCCTGCAGGTGCCCCTTGTCTGAGTATTTGTGCCACACCAGTCAACAAGCTACGTAGCAACTAACCCAGCAACAGACGCTCCTAAACAGTTGTAACAGCGCTAGATCACCTTTAGCACGCAGATGGCTAATATGTCCAGTGCTGGTCTTATGAAACCTCGCAAAAGCGCGACGCGTCTCCGAAGGTGATCGTCGGGGTCACCGCCCCAAAACCCGCTTTCGGTAAAATTGCTGCGTCGAAGCGTTCATATGTCACGCCGCGCCGTAATCTCGTCCCTTTTATTGCGATGATGTTAGCAGGAACAAAACATAAAAAAGAACTAGTTTGTCCGAAGCCCGCTGTGTGAGGGCTACCGCGTCTACTCCCACATTACCAGCATTAAGTCGTGTTAACGCTCTCTCTCTTTTTCTGTCGGCTATCTCCCTCTGGAACATGTTATCTACCGATATCGTGCGCTGCAATATCATTCGCTATTTCACGAACCTCATCTAGTGTATTGAATTTACACCATGAATTTTAGGCAATATATGGCATCCCTCAAACACATGGCATTGTAAATTCAGCTCAGAGGGAGCGCGAAATTTTTGAAGCCTTCTGTACAGATAAGGAGAAAGAAGATTGCATAAATGCATCATCAGTCGCGCTTTGGAAAAAAGGGCTACATTCCCTCAAGGCAAACCTGTCCGTATTCTCCGTGTTTCGTGCAGCGCTGCGCCAATCTCAAGATCAACCACTAGCAACTAGCTCAAGTCCCAGTTCTAATGCCTTTATTGGGCGTACAAGCTCCCACGTGAGTGGTTCTGGGCCGTACTTCGTGGCCCCACTCCTGCAGAAGCCATGAAGGGCCTGCATTATATTCAAACAAAAAGAGATAACTGAAGACAACTGGAGGTAATTAGAAGTAAGCTAATGCTAACGAATCGCTCCTATGCACCACTTAGTCACACCTGAATGTGTATTCCTTTCTTTCTTATGGCCTGACAATGCATCATGCGAGCTCCGTAATTTAAGCGGAGGTTAGAAAATTTCAAGTGGTATAAAGCGTCCTGGTTTGCCCTACTACACAGTATCTCCTGGCCAGTGGGCACCTGTGACGTAGGACTGTGATTGCTCCTCTTCGCAGGTACTGCTACTTGAACCGGTGACGGAACAGGCAATCGCTCAGGCGAACGTGGAAGATTTGCGGATTTTTGCGTTCAATCTCAACAAGAGGCAGGTAAGCGGCAACCTTTAAGGAGTGAGCTATATCCCGCTGCTTTCAAGGCACTTAAGGAAACTCCTCGCTGTACTCCGTTTCGTTAGTTCCGTGCAGCATAACCAAGGCTACGAGGCCATCGAGCGCAGAATTCGTGCGAAGCGAGATGCAGTGCCAGTGTTCGGAGGCGCACCTGCGAGCCGCCCGTGGCAATATGGCCTCTCCCCCCGCTCCTTCTCCTCCTACCAAGGCTGCCGCTGCCACTGCAGCGCTCACCAATGGCAGACGACATGGCGCGGAAGGGCACGTTTAGCATGTTTTCGCCCTCCTGATTGGCCGAAGGGATCTGCCGCATCCATAGCGCTGCACGGAACTGCTGAAACAGAGTACAGAAATGTCATACTCTTCTTTTATTATTTCGTGCCAAAGTGCCTCGCCGCATCCTTTTAGTAAAATAGGTGTCATGTACGTAGATGTATGCGTTGTAACTTCCAATTAAGTTTGCTAGGCATATGTAATCTGGAGCACAGATTCATCCATTGCATTGAGCTAGACGATTTGGCTCTACCTCCAATTTTTAGTGTCGGTGCGTTCGGCGTACCTCGAAAGTACAGAGAAAAAGAATCAGCCACGCGTACTCGAAATACAAATGACTTAATTAGCAAGCTTTTATCTTTCACAGATTAGTGGCTTACACTTTACGATTGGAGTGCCACCAATGTGCCGCTATGAAGCAAGATTTTCGAATAAGTACGATCAGCATGCTAGCATTTTATGCACTCCGTTGTTAAAATGAGCGTATTGCGAAGAGCGTACAAGCTAACATGCAAGGCCTTTTTTTTTTTTTCAAACAAACACGTGTGCTGCGCTAATTCAGCACTCAAAGGGAGCGCGAAATGTTTGAAGCCTTCTGTGCAGATAAGAAGAATGAACAACGTATAAGTGCACCATCAGTCGCGCTTGGAAACAAGATACAGATTTCCCCAAGGCAAATCTGTCATAAGATGTACGTGGCTCCACGTGAGCGTCGCTGGTGCGCGTGTTTCGTTTGATATCGACTTATTAGTACCTGCCTGATTGCGTATCAATACTTTTCGGCAGTGGTGGCTCCTCGAATCGTGTAAATACGATGGCCTTGTGAGCAATAAAATTTTGTTGGCGTGTTGTGCGCGTCTGTCTCTAGAACGTGTCCCAGTTCACCAGTAACGTGCATCATAATCATAAACAAAACCAACTATCCCAGCTGTCTACTCTTAGTGAAAGCGTATGATTGATTGATTGATTGATTGATTGATTGATTGATTGATTGATTGGGAGCGCAGCAGGTGCACCACGAGGAGAAGTTCGGCGCCACCCTGGAGCCCTCGGACCCTGTGATAGTCGTGCAAGTGCACAACAGGTGGAACTACCTGCAGTACCTGCTGCACAGCCTGTCCGCAGTGCGCGGCATCGAACGCGCGTTGATCGTGTTCAGCCACGACTACTACGACGCGCACATGCTCAACCTGCCCAATGTGGTCACGTTTTGTAGGGTATGCCTCACCTCCTGTACTTCACCTTAGGAAAATGACGTTTCGCGTGGAATCGTTGCACGGCAACTGTGTGTCAGCTAGCGATTTTACAGGTAGTGATGTACTATTTATCGTCATTTTTTTTTCCTATATAATGTTTTCTTGGGGCCTCTTCGATCCGTTTTCTGCAACGAGGTGTGATCGCCCCGATATCGGCGATATTTTGGCCGAGTTCAAGTAGCGCAACAAAACTATTCTGGCTCTGTAGCAGTACATGCTGCAAAAGTCGCAGTGAACTTGAACACAGACGCAGCTACATGCATTAGAGCTCAAAATTAGTTCTAAATTTTGTTTAGTATATTTCTTAGTTTGCTTTAGTTTTTCTATGCATGAACCTTTAACCCTACTATTTTCAGAGCATTGCACACTTGTAGAGAAGCAGATATTAAGGGTTTTCTTTTTGTTTTGTTTTTTGCTTTTTTTTGCGGCGGTACTAAAATTATGCACGTACACCGAAAATTATATTTGAGTTTTTATTTTACTGTTGTCGATGCATTAAGGTTGCAACCTATGAAAGGTTTTTGTAATAAAGTATAAATAAATACAAGAATAAATAAATAAAAGAATGCAACTGCACGTAGGCTATTGATTCTAATTCCGTTTATGTAAATGCTACCAATTAATGCGTGTGATAATTTTTGTTTGCATCTGCCTTATAGTTCCCGAGAAAAAGCTACACATCCAAATTTGTTTAGAGAAAAAACAAATAAAGTCTTTAAGAAACATTTTATCCTTCAAATATTCCCTTGGCAGCAGTCTTTTGAAGTTACGTTGCGATACCCTTTCTCTTTGTTTCCTCGGTCCTTTCTTTATTACGCCTCAGATCTGAACTTGAAATCACTTTTGGGACGCGCCGTCTCAAAATCGAATTTTTTGACCCAACGAAGTGTCATCCCACCCTGATGAAAAACACAAAGTGGCAAGCGCCCGCCTCACTAAGCACGCTGAGAAATTTATATAAAGTTCATCTTCCATAAGGAGAAAAAAAGTCTCAAAAGCCGACATTGGGGAAGATATTGCTTTTAAATTATTTCGTCTTTGCAGGTGATGCAGATATTCTTTCCCTATTCCACCCAACTTTATCCCCGCGAGTTTCCAGGCGTCCACCCGAACGACTGCCCCAGGAACATCCATTACGAACAGTAAGAAACCGAAAGCGGCTGTAGCGCAGAGATATGTTTTTCTAGTTTATTTTTGTTTTAGTTATCCCGGATTTTTTTAAATTTTTATGCAGAAACGTCAAAACCGATTCGCCTGTTCCAATGTTTACCAATATCTTACACGTTTCTGCTTCTTTATATATATATATATATATTTCTTTTGTAGGCACATCCATTAGAAACATTTCCGGTCGAGTTGAATACTAATATACCCTGTTCAGAAAATTCTGGCATGGAATAAAAAAACCAAATACCTAATGGCTAAACGAAGCAACTCTGAATAATCAAACCGGGATTTCTGTGAACCGATTTTCGGTCAGCGTAAAAGAAAGTGGGCAGCTTGCACTGTAGTGGTGCAACGCTGGACTAAGATCGGCGCCTGTGGCCGACCGAGCTCCTTCCAGCATCTACAAGCCCGACTAAGTGGCGTGACTTGTCCCGCGACTAGCTGTGACCTCATCTTACGCAATTTGCGTCACGTGACTACATGTGACGTCACTTCGCGTGGTCACGCTACCTGTCACTAACCTACGCTATGCAAGTGCGGCTGTGCTAGGTAGTTGCCGGGTGACGTGACTAGGCGCAAAGTCACATTACGTGACCTAAATCATGCAACTATCGGTGACGCAACCTTGTGCGGTCACACTAACTGTAACTAAACTATGATAAGCGAGCGCGACTATGCCAGGTGGTTGCTAGGCGACGCAAGCCGGAGCGGGACTATCTGACTGTACATGCCTCCAGAATCATTCTGCAGTTTTCTGTCTGAAAAACGGCATAACGAAAATCCTAACAGCTCCGCTGCAAATATAACTTTCCGAGATAAAACGGAACAAAAGGTTCCAGTGATGAAGGAAGCAAGACAAACGTTTCATAAATATACAAAAGTATGAGTTTGTCCGAAGACTGCTGCGCGAAACTTGTCGTGTTCACCAACGCAGTGCTGCGTTGTCTAATATTGACTGCTCATTTTTATAACGATGTGTTAAAGTAACACGTTTAACCGTTAAGACTCCGGCTAACTCCAGAGAATTATTCGCGGGTTACGACAGATTCGACGTGTGAAATTCAGTGCGTTCGTTTTTTTTTTTTTTTTTTTATTTCCTTGAAAGCCATGTGCCCTTCTCTCGTTCTGCGTTTGTCGATATTGTCCGCTGTCTGCTTTATCCCTTGCAGGGCTCGCAAGATAAAGTGCAACAACGCCGATTACCCCGACCAATATGGCCACTATCGGGAGAGCAAGTTCACCCAGATTAAGCATCACTGGTGGTGGAAGGTGAGCGCGTGCACCATGGACCAGCGGGCCAAAGATAATTACTGGGGCTTTACGTGCCAAAACCACGATGTGAATGTGAAGCACGCCGTAGTAGAGGGCTTCGGAAATTTTGGGTGGTCGAAATTTCCGCAGCTGGCGGTGATTTTTTAGTACGTCAAGGTATAGCGGCGATTCCATGTTCCTGAGGCGCTCCTGTCACACTCGTGGTAGTAGAAATGCTCAGAAAATGCTAAAATAATTTTAATGAGCAATAAAACGCGAAACCGAAGTCTAAATCCAACCCAGCAGGGATGTAAGATCAGCCGACCCGCCTACATAAAGGACCTGCGATACCGTAATACCAACACAAGCGATTCTTTGGTGTGATGGCGTTATATCATGTTTGATGTATCGCAGATTACAGTACAATTATTATTACTGAGTAGTCTTGTATCCTGCGATGACCAACAATAGTGTGGCTCACTTGTAAACGCTGTTTGGCTTAAAGGGCTCACTTGAAATCCAGACACCTCTGTTGGAGACCTGCTAGCAAAGGTACAATGCACGGTGTGTATGGTTCCGTTTAACTTCTCAGAATACCATGCATTCAGTGATTGTCATTTTAAACGATTATGAGGCACGACTTTGACAAAAAGCGAGTAATTCTGTTAAGATACTATAACCGGAATCATGACTGAAGCTAGAGATTCTCCTGGACACAACGGAGCAGTGCAAATGCACGACATATGTATAACACGAACGAAAGAGTGTCAACACGCGTCAGGGAGTTTAACGTACGTAGCCAAGCAAACTAAATTCTGGCATTTTACGTGCCGAAACTAAGATGTGATTATGAGACGGGCCACACAGCTGAGGACTTCGTACTAATTTTGACCATATGCGGTTCTTCAACTGCATGAGTGTTATTGCATTTGTCTTTCAACAAAATACGGCCGCTGGAGCAGGGAATCAAACCCGAGTGGTCGGGCTTAGCAGAGAAACAGTTTAACCGCAAAGGTATATACCACGGTAGCTATACATATGCATTCCGTTCGCTCTATTCCGTTGTGCTAATCTTAAATGTCTATCTCCTAGCGCCATCAGCAACGCCGCATTGATTACGCAAGTTCATTTCATGCCCTGCGAGGCAATAAACTCACCGTGACGTCTATACGCGCAGCTCAACGTCGTAATGGAGAGCCTGAACGTGACGCGCAACCACGAGGGCCCCATCATGCTGCTCGAGGAAGACTACTACGTGGCGCCAGACTATATCGACGCCGTCCGGTTACTCCTCGCCAACAGGCGCGCGTGAGTATCGACTGTCACAACAAATTTAGACTTGCCGCGCTATATGGGGCGATGTTAAACCACCATATTTCCAAAAAAGGCCACTATTATAAGCTGTCCCTCTCCTTTGTGATTCATAAGCACAATGCGCTTCAAAAACGTTGCCTCCGAGGTAACCACTGCAACCTTAGTGGACATGCCATAACCTTTTTCGGGGCCTAGAATTCTGGGACGACGACTGTGTGTTCCTTTTTGTATGTTAGTATGTGTGCTTGCATATGTGTCCAAAATTATATGCATTTCGAGGTAGCGAGGTTCGACAACCCACTTTGTCTACGCCACCGTTCGTATACTAGCATTGCTGATCGTAATGAAATAAGCACAAGATCATGTGCAATCAACTGGAAAGGGGAAAGTAAAGGGGACGCTGTGGAAGTGACGGGAAATGTTGATGTTCATCAACTGAGTCAAAGAAGTTTAACGAAACTTGTCAGTTAGAAACTGAAGTCAAAGAAGATTTGCTCCGTTATAAAACTTGTAATCGGAAGCGCATTGTCTCAGAAAGTGTTCCAACTTTGCTATGAAAGTTTGCAAGGCTTTCGAATATTCAGAGCAACATTTCTACACACCTTGAGCTGGACACGTGTGTCACCACTCATGTCCAAATAAGAGGGTTTTTTTTTTTTTTTTTTTTTTTTTTTTTTGCAGCCTATGTGGTACAAACTCGTGCCTTTGCATGGTGGGAAACAACGACTACAATTCCAAAAAGGCACTCACTGACGCCGTAAGTGTCGTTCCAGTTATTTGCTATGCTTGTCGCCTTCATCATTGTTTTGGGTGGTCTGTTATCGTTCTTCACATTGCTTGTTTGCCTGTTCATTTATGCTGCTATTTTGTCAACATAGCTTTAGTTGTGTTGCTGCTATTTTTGTTATTTGTAACTTCTGTCATTGTCGTCGTTTGTAAACCCCCTTTTTATCGTGATAACCTGGTTTTCGCCGTACTGCCATATTCGTTTTACGACTGGAGGCAGGTGCGAACTGGGCGAAATTCGAGATCTCCAAGCTGAGTTGAATGAAAATATTCTGTAGAAAAACTACCTTCGAATGCTGATTCGAACGAAAAGTACGATTTCTAAATGACGTGTACTGCTAAACAAGTCTATTGCATTTGGTTGCTCTTAATTCGACGACGTCAGTTGAAGTTTTCACTTTGTTGACAAGGTGCAAGGGTAACTGGTTGGTTCACAGCACTAACATTGCTTTTGTCATGCGCAGGTGGAGATCCGTCCGTGGAACAAGAGCACGAACAACCTCGGCATCATCATGACACGTGATTTATGGAAGGACATCCGGGCGTGCTTCAGCGTCAGTATCTATCCATCTATCCATCCATCCATCCATCCATCTATCTATCTATCTATCTATCTATCTATCTATCTATCTATCTATCTATCTGTCTGTCTGTCTGTCTGTCTGTCTGTCTCACGCCCTCAGTTATAACGGTTACCCCAGTCGCAGCCATTTTTTTTTTCCTAACCCCCTTATATCACCACCTTCAGACACTTTCTCGAGACCAGTTAATTTTCTACTCTGCAATCGCTACTGTGAAACGTAAACAGGTCCTTCATATTTCGTTATGTGATCTGCGCCAGTGCAGCCGTCTTATTCGAACGAGACACCTACCAACCGCGCGCGGCCTACAACTTGAATTCATAAAGCTAACTGGGAGCACTCCAACGCACTCGACGTGCATTAATCGAATCTAACTAAGCGTGGTTAAAATTACGAAACTGAGCAGTGTAAATCTTCTATTTTACCTCCTGTGGATAATGTGTTGTGTTCCCGAGCAGTGCAACTTCAATTCGCTGTTAGTCTATTTGGCTGGCGGAGAAACAAGGTATTTAAGGGGTTTCAGACCAGAACCTCTGGGTGTCATATGCGCTTCGTGCAAGTGAACTTGCGGGCCGTAAGCTAAAGAATCGTAACTGAGACGTGTCAACACGCGAGATTGCATCTCTGTTACCGCCCTTCGTTCGCTGTACTTTCCAAGATGCCAAAACGCGTCTACCAGATTTAGGCGTCGTACGAGTTGCCCCTTGTTAGGAGATAGATCTATCAGAAAGGCTGCTTTACTAAATTTTGCTATCGCCTTCACTCTCTAGTCACCGTGCGCAACTGACAGTAAACGAGCTGTTCATCCTCCCTGTGTATGCTCCTTCACCCCACGACGCAGGAGTTCTGTATGCATGACGACTACAACTGGGACTTGACGCTGACCGCGGTGGCGAACAATTGTCTTCCCGCCGGCAGTCTCACCGTCAGCTTGAGGGTCAGCAGGGTCTTCCACATTGGGGAGTGGTGAGTACGGCCACACTCAGTGTGAACTAAACCTTACGGAGGCCCTATACGACAGTTATGTAACACAACATGGCAACTGTGCCCGTCGGTCGTGGAAGCTTCTGTGAATACGTGAGGCAAATATTAGTGCGCTGCGCTCACCGCAGAATTCGCAATCTGGTTTCAAGTACAGCTGGAAACCGCTTGCTATTCTTTCAAAATATGACGTCACAACAAGCACTGACTCCGTCGCTTGGAGTATAACTAGCATTAGTGATTCCATAATCGTAGAAATGTCCTCGGTAATGCTTTATTTGTCCGTTTTGAGTTCAGCAAATAAAGAAAAACGTATGTATCTTTCTTTCAGGACAACAAAAGAAGGTGAGTGAAGTAGTCGGCGCTACCTGTCACGCCGATTGTTCAAAAGAGTAGATTTTTGGGCTAGTTGGTTCGTTCTATAACTCACGACAGCGGCTCAGCATCACGAAGACAGGTGGCGCTGTCTTCGTGACGCTGGCATAAAACGCGACGTTATTCCGAAATAAAAATCATTTGAAAGTCAGCGCATGTCCTGTCGTCTTCCTTGTCACTGGCACGTCAGCGCTATGGCTTAGTCTTTTGTTGGAAGGAGAGCAGTCAATTTCCAGCTAGCGTATTTGAAACCAACCTGCGAATTCTCTGGTGCATGTAACGCACTAATATTTGACTCACGTGTTCACATGAGCCTGTACGAGTTATTGGCGCGGTTTTCAGACAATGTTCAAGAAGTGTTGCAAGGCTCTTTTAAAGATATCATCCCACTACGAAAACATATTCTACCTCCGATAGTAAACTTCTATTATAATTACCCCTGTGTACCTACAAGCAGAAACATCACATCAGGCGGAAAAGTGTTCGGTGTTCCAGCCTGCCGTTTATCGCCCTCAGTGACGTTCAGTTCAGGTACCTCACTTGCACGTGTTTTCATGAAAACAGATGTTTGCTAATCAGCGCATGTCCCGCGAATTCCTTTCCTTTGTGTGCTCCTTACTGAGCGTTGTACTACACGAACCGAAAAAAAATTATGTAGGGCCCTATGCTGGTAGGTTCATTCATTCACTCACTTATACACGGCTTTCATACTACAGCCTCGAAGAGCTATCGCAGGACTGGGGAAAATACGTTTCAAAGAAACATGGCACAACAAAATAAGATGCACTGAACTTGAGTATCACGGGTTAGCGATATAGAGTAGTAATTATATGCAGTGTGAAATATACAGTAGTAGCTAGTAAGTAGACCACGTGAAGCTGGTCTTTTGATTGTTGTGTTTTTTGTTGTATTTCTTCAGTGCTTCCAAGAATAAACATTGAGTTATTAGTGCACACCGTGTTGTTGTCCTTGTTTTCTCTGGCGCTGTTTCAGTGTGGTTATGAACCAATTCCAGCCTAACAATACGTCTGGACCAGTAGTACTTCAAGTTGTAAATATTTTGCATGAACAGGTAACGCATTCCACAGTTCTGCCGGGTGAACAAGAATCATAAACTTAAACGTAGCGTCACGGTGACGAAATGTGTACATATTCAGCTCGTGACGGTGTCTTCTGGTTGCAGGTCTAGCGGGTGTGATGTAGTTGCTCTAGTTGAGTCATACCGTCCCTGTATCCATTCAATATCGTTCCAATAATTTAGTTGTCTAGCATTTTTCTCTCTTTTTTTTTTTCCCCCTCCTCATTTGGCCTTTCGGCGCGCTTCCCACAGCGGCGTCCACCGTCGTCCCAAACACTGCCGAGAGGTGCTTCTCCGCAAGGCCCTCCAGGTGATCCCCAAGGAAGGCTTCGGCTCTGAGAGCATGCACCGCCTGCGGCCCATCAAGCCACGCGTCATCAGGCTGCCCAAGGTCAGCGGTGGATGGGCCGACGTCCGGGACCATCAGCTATGCGTCAAGATGACGCTATGGGGATCCTAGGACCCATTCAACCCCCCTGCTTTTTTCTTGTATATTTCCGTGTGTCTCACATCCCCATACCCGATGATCGTGTATTATCATAAGCGATCCCCATACAGATTCTATAAAATGATATTTTTTTTTTCACGTTCACAAAATGTTATTGGACACTGACAAGATACGGAGCACGTGTTTTGTTTTGTTCTTTTTTCGTTGTGATAGACGAACGAAATTCCCTGAAGAACGACTAAGTGTTTTACAGCGTTGCAGCAACGCGTTAACAGCATGCTAATCTATTCTACAATGAAGTTCGCGTCTTCTACGGGTGATTGCATCGTGTCACCTTCTAATAATAATGTTAAAAATGCTCAAGATTCACTGCGCTTGGTGCTGCGCTTATGTTTGTGCTACCACAGAACACATATATCCATCTGGAGAATTATGAATCGGCAGTCGATCTACAAACTGACGTCGATTTGCAAGAACTTAAACGACGGCACTGGTTGAAAAGCTAAAGGCAGGGCACAAAAAGAAAGTCGCGTCTCTCCGCTTTAGCATATACCCAGACAAAGTCTACATGGAAAAGGCAGTCAGTATTGAGATATCGAAGAAGGTACTTAATCGTTCAGGCGAACGTATACTGAACATTGCTGGCCTGCGGGGACGCTTTTTTTCTTGCATACAGTTCACTCATTTACGAAGTAGACGGCAATTACCTACCCCACAGGTCATAAGCAGGTGCTATAGGATCCTTCCCTGAGGGCGTATGTCTAGTATTGAAGTAAAACATACTGACAAATGTGCACTAACCTTGAAGACGTTCCGCCGGCCAGCACTGATTCCTGCGGAATTGCACAGTGAGACAACAAACCTTATTCAGTATTCTAAGTACACCAAATGGATGCCTCGAAGCACGTAACTGCATTATTAAATAGAACCATTCTACGTCTTCTTTCCTAGCATTTGCCACATCTGCTTTGTTGGCTTCTGTCGAACTAACTCAACTGGCTCTGGAAACAGCGCTGTGAAATAAATCCTTGGTTGCGTAGATCACGTGGTGGGCGTTTCCGCGTCTTGATAATTTTCAGGCGCTGGCACGTAGTTGCTGTGTTAGAAAACGCAATGCGGAAGATACGTAGGTTATAGCATAGAGATGACCATTTAATGAAAGATTTCTTTCTTGATTATTAATGGCGACGGACCCCCTTTCAAGGCATAGACAGCTTTAACCCTTTCTTTTTTTTTGCAGCAAAGCTGCTTCACGTGTACCGTCGTCGTAGCAGCAGTAGTAGTAGTAGTAGTGGGCGTCCGCTGAAATGGCATTGGCTGAGCCGGCAGGTCACGTGGTCTCGCTTTGACCAATCAGGTGTAAGCGCGCGTTTCGAATCGAGTGGTGATTCACATCGCCGAGGGACGAATGCCTTAAGTTTTCTACCGAATAAAGAAACCCAGAAAGCAACAAACAATTTTTACCGGTGCTGGGGTTCGAACCCGGGCCTTCGGTTTCCGAAGGCAAGTGTCCTAACCACTAGGCTACACACAATGCCCTCAAGGTGTAAACATATGTGAACCACAAGAGTTTCTTACAGTTTCTGCCGCAGAAAGAAAGAAAGAAAGAAAGAAAGAAAGAAAGAAAGAAAGAAAGAAAGAAAGAAAGAAAGAAAGAAAGAAAGAAAGAAAGAAAGATCGCCGGTGCTGGGATGTGAACCTCACCGTTGACCTCACCTTTTCCAGAAGCAAGTGTTCCATAAGCACCTGAGCTTGCAAGATATGAACATGCCTCCTCATTAGATGTTCCGCCCAAGCTAACTTCTTCTTGGTTTCGACAAAGATGTCCTGAACACGCGTTTGTACGTTCCCTGGCCCACTATGCTCGCTTCTTGCCCTTTAACACTTAATACTTTGCTTTACATAGCTCGTTGTGTCGTCCTAAATTTTAGTTGAATTTTCATCATCATCATCATCATCATCATCATCATCATCAGCCTGTTTAGGTCCACTGCAGGACGAAGGCCTCTCCCAACGATTTCCAATCCACCCTATCCTGAGCGAGTTGGTTCCACTTTATGCCCGCAAACTTTTTAATTTCATTGCTCCATCTAACCTTTTGCCTACCTCTGTGGCGTCTTCCCTCTCTTGGTATCCATTCCGTCGTTCTTACTGTCCACCTATTATCCTTCCTCCTCATGACATGTCCTGCCCAGGTCCACTTCTTTCTTTTAATTGATAAGATAATATCGGCTACTCCTGTCTGTTCTCTGATCCATTCCGCGCAGCTGGAAAAATGCTAATATAATCCTTATCCACAAGAAAGGTGACATAAAGGAGTTAAAGAATTACAGACCAATCAGCCTGCTCCCAGTAATATACAAGCTATTTACAAAGGTAATCTCTACGAGGATAAGAGAAACACTCGACTTTAACCAACCGAGAGAACAAGCTGGTTTTAGGAAAGGTTACTCGACAATGGACCACAGCCACGCTATCAACTAGTAATTGAGAAGTACGCGGAATATAACAAACCTCTTTATATAGTTGAATTTTTGTGAGCCACAAAGCTTTTGACCCCTTTTATACGCGGCTAAGGCATACGCTAGTGAAAAGGGGCCTTTTGTTAATATAACTGTACATAGGATTTTACTGCAACAGTTAACCTTCTTTGCTCTTCGTCCTAATGTAGCGACGCTTCTTCCGTGCTAAATCCGAGGATACCTCCACGGCCAGGTATCGGAATTGTGTGTTCACGTCAGCGTGGAAAAATTTAGGGAACCTTTACGCGATCAGATTATGTTTACGCTCGTTCGGTTAGGTAGTGGTAATAATAGCAGAGTCCGTTCGTCGTCATTGTTCAAAAACGGTAGATTCTCGTGCACTGCACACTTTTATGACGTTCACATTGACTGCAGATGGACGCGTGTTAAGTGGCGAAGAAAAATGAGGACCCGTGTTCTCAGTGCACAAGAATGACACTCAGTGAAAATTAGGCATCTCAGAGAAAAGAGCGTGAGAATTCACAGTTCCTATGCTTAAGGCAAATTTCTGGACATATGCGTTATTAGCTGCGTTCAGAGCGTAATGAGTAGCACGTGCAAGGCACCCCGCTAGTGCACAGCTCCCACACCGAATGATCGCTCTTGTTAATTACAACACCCTGCCTATACCATTATGAAGACGTTAGCCGAAGTATTTTAATCATCACAACCACGCCGTTAACCATTCGGTGCTGGAGGTTAGTCCCTCTAGGGAGGTGTGTGGGGTAGTAGCCTATGTCTCAGCCTCGGACGTCGTCATACACCTTGCCAATTTCGAGGCTTCGGCTTCAGCAATCAGAACAGCAGAGGCTTTTGACGTCAGCAAGCGGTTGCCGCTTACGTAGACTCTACCATGCAAGGCTGACCGGTGAGAAGCAGAGCTGTTTCGGCTTAGCATTCTGAATTGTACACTAATAGTCCGGAAGTTCTGCTCTCAGCAGTCTTCTTCTTCATCGTCCAATTCGTCGATGAGCCGGCTCACAGGCACTACGGTGTGTTCATCCAGGGTCTTCTTCAAGTCGCGAGACATCTTCGCCATGTTGTCCGTGAGCTTCGTGACGCAGTAGCGTAGGTCCTCCTCCTCGGAGATGGTCAGGCCCTCTCTTCTCTTAGGCACCGGCTTGGCACCCATGATGCGCCGAAACATGTCCTGCACCTCGGTCATGTGATTCGTCAGCTGGTTGACGCTCGCCACGAGCGGCGCCATAGTGTCGGATTGTACGCCCACTTTAGCCTTGCCGCTGGCGGTCGAAGACGACGGATGCGAGGAGGACTTGTCGATCTGGAAGCTCACGTTGGCCCGGTTCGCCATGGTTACGAGCCCCTCGCCGTTCTCCATCTGCGCCTCGGCACGGACTTGCATCTGCTGGCCTGAAGGACCTCCGGCCTTGGCCTCCGCCGCCCTGGAGGACATCAGGACATCGAGTGGGTCAACGGGTCTCGCGATGGCCCTCGAGACGCCCGCTAGATTGTGCGCGAGCCGGCCGACATTTTCCTCGAGGGGATCAGCCTACGGAGCACGGAGGAAGGAAAAAAATAAAGGAGAGGCCTGAATGTCTTTTTTTTTTTTTTCGTTAAGCCACCGCATAAGCGGGTGACAAGATATACCGCCAACTCCTCCACCTCCTCCTCTATGCTGTAGCCTTTCCCGATAATCCTCGCTTAACGAAAGACCGAATGACCGATGTCTCACAGTCTCATTAGACATATACTGGGGTTGCATATAAAACACGCCTCATATGTGTACCGTGCGAGCGTCTTAAATGCACTTGACATATTAAATATTTCACTTCAAAGCCAAACGTATCGCTACGGACATGCCCTTTCCCGTTAGCAATTACAAAAGTATTTTCCCCTCTGTTGTAATACCTGAAGTAGAAATTAATCTGTGCATTGATATCAGGCAGGGGCTCATATGCATCGTATGAAGAAGCAGTGTGGTTGACCGCACAGCCAATCACCGTTTCACAACCCCGTAGTTATTGTAAGGTCGACTCGCCAGAAAATGCACAATGGATCATGAAATGCGCTACCATAAAAAGCACGCCGCTTTGGGGCCAGTATACGAATAAAAATTATGACGCGTGACTGAAGGTCATACGTTCAAAGAGAGCTTGATCGGGGAGATATTTAGTGCGGTACTGCTACAGCATCCATATGCTGGGACAAGGTAGGTACCTGTTTGCCATGGGAGCTCCGGCGTGTGGCGGGAAGGGGTTAGGCTTAAGCGCCTGCGTCAGCGCGTCCATCTGGGACGCCAGCTTGCGGAAGTAAACGCTCAGGTCTATGTGTTCGCGGACTGGTTCCGACGACAGCTGCTCGAGCGACGGATTCCTCACCGCAGGCGGAGGCGCATAAAGCTGCGGGAAGGGCGCCGGGTTGTGCAGTGCGTTGCTCACGTTTTCTCGGTTGTACATGCCGCCGATGATGCTGCTCGCCGCCACCTTGCTGGCAAATGCATCCGCCGCCATTGCCTCGCTCAGAGGCACGCCGGTCCCAACCACGTTGGCGGCCGCCATCAGCGTAGGTTCGTCGATCTTGGTGTACTCGGAGACGCCGCGCAGTTCCTGGAGCAGCATCTTCAGCAGCTGGGTCAAGCGCAGCATATTGCTCTCCCACACCTCCCAAATGGGGTCGTCCTCGTAGGGTCGCGGATGTTCGGGCTCCGGTTCTGCCACCTTGGGCTTGGGAGGTGGCGGAGGCTTGGGCCTCCGAGATATGTGACTCGTCGTGGGAATCTTGAGGCCCTCGTCTGAGCCCATCGAGGACACGGACTGGTGAGCGCTGAGCTCACCGGCGTCCAGCTTCTGGGAGGCCATGAACTGCGACGCCATCGAGACCGGCACCTGGACCGTCAGGAACTGAGTCGTCGAGCCTTTGCGGCCGGGCGCGCCGGTCGTCACCCTGGCGTTCACGGAGAAGTCCTTGCCCATCTGAGGAATGGCTGAGGCCCTCCGGCCGCCACCCTTGCCTCCCCTCACCGACTGTTGTACCGTGAATCCTGGAGGACTGCTCGGGGACGCCGCTCCTGCCGAGGCAGGTCTCGCGGGACTTTGGCCGCGCTGGTAGATGTTGTCGACGATGTCCTTGAGCTGAAGAGACTGGCAACTGATCTGGCGCGCCAGGCGGCAGATCTCTTCGCGTCGCGTCGGACTGAAAGCCATGGCTTGGCTCGCTCGATTCGGCAGCTATCGGGAAAGTTCCGACACTCTGCCTGGACGATGCGGGTCGCACTTCACTCACCACGTCGCGTGAGACGGAAATTTTTATAGTCAGCAGTAATTTAGGGCGCGGGCCTCCGAGTGTGGCCCCTCCTGTATCCCGGAAGAATCTTTTAGGCACCCGTCATCCTCTTCGAGGCGCGAGCCCGTTATTCATGCTGATGTCGATTCATTTCAACCCGGCACATATCCACGATGACTGATCACTCACTCATTTAGGAATGAATCTACCGCACCAGCAACTATAGTGTCAACTCCTTCAGCAATAAACGGGACAGTCGAAGCTCTATTACAGGAATATTAAAGGTAAGTCATAATTACAGGACATTCACAGGAGATACCAGCATAATTCCACCAAACCCCAAGCAACGGATAGCTGCTCGGTGCTACCAGGAGAGCATTGGAAATTGTACCCCGCAGTCGTGCCTAAACTATAAAGCTGCAAACAATGATTAGGAACAGTGATAAAAGCTGTAGTTGTCAAGCAGATGAATCTAGTGGCATATACGCATCAAGGGGTATTGACCATGAATTAATGATGATGATGATGATGATGATTATAAAGCCCGTACTGAACTTTATCCTTATCGGCAGTCAAGCAGCGTCCATATCTTGTAAGGCTTAAGCAAGTCCCAGCTTAACAAGAACATAACTTCAAATAAAGAAAGAAAGAGGGAGAACATAATTCGTTTAATAAAATGGTTAGTCTCTCACTGCGTCTCAGCTCAGAGCTTCGGTAATAGATTTCTTTTTTCAAAGCTGACTAAAGGAAGTTCCCCAGGTACCCTTGACAAACACACTCGGGCAAACTCAAAGCCATCATTAGAACCACATAACGCATACGCAAACTAATCAGTCGCGCAGCTATATCTGAGGACCTGAAATGCTCTTGCACTAATTTGCAAGGAGGAAAATTTGCCAAGAAACTACATTGCAACCTAAGAAGGACTGAAACGGGTAGACACGATCGCTTTTAGAAGTAACTGTCTTCCCACCACCCATTACTCCCTAAAGGATGAACGGTTCACCTCTGGAGAAGCATCCGAGGATACACTGTTAGTCCCGTCAAGTTCGGTGCAACTAGCCGTTACTCCTTACACATACTCCTGCAGGGATAAAACATCCCTTCATTTGAACTCCTCAGACTGTTTCCTTCCTGCATGCCTCAGTACACCCGCTCCTACCGTCGAGCCAACTCTTCATCATAGCAAATATCGCGCAACGTTGTAATGTTTCATCCGTATAAATTTTGCGGCGACCAACTCTCGCCCACATTACGTGGGAATGCTAATCGCGGCCACACGAAATCAATTCTCGCCTTTTGGGACAACACCTCGAAGACGGCAGCGGCAGGCCTGGCTTGCTACCAGTGATCGGGAGAGCCAGCTGGCTCTGCTCGACCAAGCCCAGCAAGCCGCAAAGGCCAGTGGAGCTCTGGACTGAGGACCCCACCCACTTACATTACAAGCGACAAACTAGAGCTCGCATGCAACAAAGTTTTTCCTCCTCCTCCTCCTCCATATTCGAAAATACAATAATTTTCACTACATATTATGTTTAGTGGGTCTCGTCACAAATGTGTTCACTACATCGTCCGGTGCCGAGTTACGAGAAACTTGGGAAATTTAAGGCCATGCCGGACCGTTACTCTTAGATATCAGACAGCAACAGTCGACTCTGCCGAGCAGGCTGGATCTGTACAGCCATATCAGCTGTAATTACAGAAGTTTTCTTCCCGAACTGAGATTTCTTCCCTGTCCTACTGTTCAGCGGTGAAGTTTAACTATGGCTATACATCGGCACGCGATTGCATCGACTCCGAAGTTGGACGTTCTTGCGACTTCGCAACCGTGCTTTTAGCGTTGGAATGCGCTATCAACCCTTCAAAACACCGGTGGCAGCAGTATAATAGGCAACCGGAACCAGTGCAGCACTAATGTGAAAACAGTCAGCGAGATGACGGCTATGCTGGTACGAGAAGCTCACTGTTCTCCAGCCAAACCACCTACATCAACAATGAGGGAATCACAAAATCGAGACCAAGGCTTCACAGCAGAGGGGCAAGTTCTTTCCACAATTAGCAAGTTTTGCCGCATCACACTGTAGTGGACCTTACCAAAGCGATTGCGTCATTGTGGATCGCATATAAGAGCCTTGCTGCACGAGCCATCTAAATTTCTGAACGCGCACCTTACTAATATTAGAGAGACGTGTGCTATCCTGGACATTGTCGAATTCCGCCATATTGTCAAATTCCACCGTCTTGGCAGCTCTGATTGGCTCAGAGGGCAGCTAGAGGCTCCCTGATCGGTTCCAAAATGCCGCCACTACGGACTTTGACAAGATGGCGGAATTTGACAGTGTCCAGGATACGCGTCCGGCACGTAGCACGTTCCCCAATTGTTCGTGCGCTTAGCGTCGTCCGTCGATGATGACGATTGTGTTTCGGTTTAAGGAAAGGACGCTAATTTCTGCAGCCCATGTCGGGAGCCCGGCTAAGCGCCCGTGGGGGTAGGGGAAAGGGACTTGAAAGAGAGATAGAGAGAAAAACCGCAGTGGAGCGCTCCGGAAATTTTCACCACCTGGGGTTCTTTAACATGCACCGACAACGAACGCACAGTACACGGGCCTCTGGCATTATCGCCACCATCGAAAATACGACCGCCGCGGCCAGGATCGAGCCCGCGCTTTTTGGGTGGCACCCGAGCATATCCGTCGATCCTCGACGTAACTCACCGAACGAGCACAGCGAGATGAGGCGGACCTCGACGTAACCTACCGAACCAGCACAGCGAAATGAGGCCTGACTCGCGCGTCTCTAGATACGCGACTATAACGTGACGCTCTTTTGCTAAGGTTGCCGAGGCTGGCTGTTAATCGAGGGACCGATTCGCGCGCCTCGAGCCAAACGACGTTCCTCTTTTACCGAAGCCGGCTGGCTAGACGAGCGATCGACTCACGCTGTCCGATCCACGCGACGATCTTGTTTTGCCGAGGGCGGCTGGACTACCGTGGACTACGCCAAATTTCTTAGAACACCCTTCAAGGAGTCATGAGAACTCGGCATTTCGCCCCACCGAAACAGAAGCCCATTGGATCCTTTCTCAACAATGAGCCACGCATTCGGTGGCAGCGCTTCGTCAGCGCGGCTCACCGAAGTAGATGAACATAAACATTATTCTGCTTCAAATTGTTTTGCTCAGTACTAAATACCACTTGAACAAACAACTTTTCAGTTGTACGAACTTGTTTTAAATCACCCGCCGAAGTGCCATTGGACCCAACGATAACGCATTTCAGTTAAACGAACTATAGTGTAGAGTGCATCTCGGTTCTACGAACATACTTCGTGACACCACCCAATGCCTCCCACGTCATAATTCCAGGTACAAACGCATTTTCTGTAGCGTAGCTGTACTGCGTCCTTCGCGACTAGTTTCGCCAGCGGCGTCTATCTCGGAGGCCATTATTTCGCGCTAACGCCGCTTCAAACCATGCGACGAACTGAGTCAGACCCCTTCTGCTTTGAAGTGGATTGGCTGGTTATGTACATATTTTCGTAACCAAACGGAGCCACAATCGCAGTGACAGCTACGGTGTTCCCTGCAAACTCGTGCTCATTATGAGTACACTGAAGCACCTGTCTCTAGACGAAAAACTGGATGTTTTGCGTAGGTTGGACCCCGGGCAGCGTCATGTCGACGTTACGAAGGACTTTAGATTTTAGGTCCGCTGCAGTCCGAAGTGCACAAGTGCAGCAAAAGATTACTGCATTCTTCAATACATGCTAAAGAAGCTGAAATTCACATTCAAAGCAGCAGAATTGCAAATGATAAGGTTCAAATTTTATTTCAAGAACTGATGTTTTCTTTAGCTCCTAATAAGTTGCATCATAGCTATATCAGTAGAGCGAACTTTCACTTTAACGAACTTTTTCCTGGGGTCACTTTCAAGTGAAGTTTTGTGTACAGCTGCGTTAACATTTTGCATTTGCCAAGTATTCGCAACCATCAGCAATTTTTTTCTCCACAATGGTTCATAGGTTCGATGCCTTATTTCATAGCGTTTGCCAAAGCAATGCTGTTTCATGTGTGAAAGTGGTTCAAGCGGCGCTAAAGGCGATCACGACACTTTCAGGAGATTAATAATAATTGCTGAGGTTTCACGTGCGATAACCAAAATAGGACCATGAGGCACGCATCGTAGTGTAAGGCTATGGAGCAATTCGGGTCACCGGGAACTCTTTAACATGCTCTCTACACATCTGCTCTTTGCATTTTGTCCCATTGACCTTGAGATTAGCAACCCAACACCGCCACCGTTAAGCTACTGTGTTGGGCGACTTTCAAAAGAAGCACACTTCCACGAGAGCACCATTCGCTACACTGGAGATACAGGTGTCACATCATACAAGAAGGTACTTGTGGCAACTTTCGGAATGCATGAGTTTCACAATAAGAGGCCAGTTTTTGCTCATTAGAAATTTTGATTTTATTTCCAACAGTTCAAGAAACTCACAAAAGGGTCGCAATGTCTTGCAAAGCAGCTCCACAACAAAGCCCCCTGTAATTTACATCAACACTATGACCAGCATCAAACTCGGTGTCATGACCAAGGAGTTCTGCACACACTGTCCAGCTAGCAGTTGGTGTCGCCAGACCCAAAATGCAAGACTGAATGTCCCGCTTCGTCACAAGTTCAGTCCAAGTCACTTCAACGCAAGTTGCAGGACACATTTCTATGTTCCAGTGCAATCTTGTCTCATGCCACGTTGCATCAACACCCTCTCCACAGCACATTAATAATCCTTGGCTTCAGGATACGAAAACATGCACCAGAATATGAAAGCGAACCAGCATGTTTCTAGCAGTGCAGTATATTTAGATACTGAATAATTATGTGGTGCACATACAATACATGGAAACAATGTTTAACTGACGGAGTAAAAGGAATGAAGTACAGCTCAGCTACATGCCAGCAATGTGTACAAGCTAAGGTTCCTTGATTACAAAATGCAAGCATCCCAGCTTTCTCAGCTAGGTAGACACCCGATCCACAAACTGTGCGATGGGATATGAAAGCGATAAAGCCTGCTTCACAAAAAGAAATGACATTCAGAATTGAATGCCTAGAACATCAAAGCAAAAGAAAAGTAACCTCAATTCGACACAGTCAAGTCTTTTACATTAACAAAACCATTAGTTAAAGGGCAACTGCAAGAAAATCTCAATGTACGTAAAATTATTATTTTAAGATATGTAGGTATAGCCTAGCCTCCATGAAAAATTTAGCATTCTCAAAAGAGCCACATAAAGTTAGCAAAAATAGGCTTAATCGATACCAAAACCGAAATACGAAATTGCTATAACTGACGCATGACCTAGCAGGCACAGTTCCGCCACATGAACATTGATATTGGCAGCACCCATGGCACGTTAAACAATAACAGAGGTGATGTCCTGGAATTTGTCACAGCATCAGGCACATGTACCTGCTTGGATGACATTGAACGGCTGCTAATAAAGAATTAGTGACTGACCTTGCTGTTTTGGCAAGACTGCTCCAGTGGCACTTAATGCATATGATATACTGCTGCATTTGGCCTTTAATGAACCTGTTGAGTAACACTGATCCAGTCAAAAACTTCTCAATCACAAGCTTTTGACAGAAACAATTACTATCCAATGAATAAAGCTGACAGTAACCAAGCTGCAAACAAAGCCCCATATGGCAAAGGAGCCAACGATAATGTGTAAATGGAACAGCCCACCTTACCGAGCTGTCCTAGGCAAATAAAACACTGTACTGTTCTTCCATAGATGCGCAAGGCAGTGCAAACAGTGTAGATTAACTCAAAGAACAAGTACACAGTCCTGTTGAAATGGACCAAAAAATAGTAGACCAACAAGAAAAAAAGCCACGCAAAGGAAACCCAACTGCAACATATTAACAATGCTGTGCCCTATCTCTAGCCAGCAGAATGACAGTCAGTAAATACGTACTACACACACTGCCAACAAAGTAAAAATGCAAGTGAGATAGTGAGATGCCAGGCTAATGCACAGGACTACAGGTAATGGGTATACTCAGTGCCTGTGTTCAAACATATTTTGTGAAGATCCGTGCAATGCGCAATTGTTTTTGGTGGGAACCTAGTAATGCGACTTCACAGCAAAGACCGAGACTCGCAAAAGCATTTACATCTGTTACTAAGCTGCGGCACCAAGGCTGCTGGTACATCTTATCTTTGTGGCGGAACGACAATGGCCACTCATATGTTGCCTCTCACTTCGATATATGGCCATTTCCAATGCTATGGCCAACTCTTCTCACATGAACTTGAATTTGTAAATTTATAGATGACACACATTTTTTTTTTTTTTTTTTCACCACAGGTCTAGCTTAAATTCAGTCTTGAGAGGCCAAAGAAATGGTGAGCAGAGCAACACAGGAGATGCAATGTCAGCCAATTGTAAAGGTACAGCTAGCCAAAATGTAAAACCATGTTATCAAACGACCAAACAATATACACAGACTGTGTTGCTGTGTAAATAATATAAACGAGACACTGAAGTCACACATGGTGGCCCAATCTATGGTATGACTTCAGCTATGCCAATCCCTCCATCTATACAGTACAAAGGTGGTAAAGAATGTGACCCCTAATTTAAAGCTCCCATTTTTCGGCCAACAGTTCTGACTTCTGTTGAAGACAACGTTCTGACTTCTGAGTAACGCAAAGCACTACATGTGCCTGAATAAAATGCAACCACAAACAGCAATGCAAAGCAAGTAATACCCCGCGCTAATAAAATCAAGAAACAAGGTTACAATGCTGGACAATAACATGTGATGCAACCATATTGGCCAGCTTATAAGGAGTATCTATTATAACAAAGGGCATGAAATCCATTAGCATATAGTTTGCTACATTATGCATGCGCTAATGCTCCATTTGGCATGCAACGCAGTAACAGATTGCTAAATAACACAGCTCATAAGGAGTGCTATGCCTTTTATCAAGCATTCACAAGTGCTCACACTGACCCAACTGCATTTGCATTACACAGAATTTGTGGGCATGCGTCACTGATGCTTCATCAGGCTACTTATACAAAAAAATCCACGAATTTCCTTTTTCTTATGGCTGGAATCCTCCACACCATCCATATACACACTCCCTTTTCTCTGGCTCCCAATATTCACACCCTGATATAATGAGGTTTCTTCTTTTTCTTTTTTTGGTCGAATGTAGCAAACTAGTGGCTTAACTTACCACACAGAACTGATTTAAAGAGAAAAGATATTATCATAACAGTAGCATAGTTCAGAAAAATACAAGTCGTTTTATAAGACAGCATCTTGCTACAACCTCTCACAACATACACGTACAAATATAAGTATCATCAATGGCATGTAAACAGCATTCTCAACAAAGCTGAACTGGCAAAAAGAAAGAAAGCATGGGAGAGTGGAGCGAGAAAGAACACAAAAGATATTCACAGCAAGAATCAGGCTAATAATCACAGAACATCTTCAACAAAATGTGTCCCACATAAGGCTACTAAGGAAGCGAAAAATGCTACCACTGCTATGTACAGTATGTACAGAAAAAAAGAAAAGCACTTTTAAGATCAGTATGGAAAGTTTAGAAAAGTTTGGTCTCAGGCTCTCTAAGAGACAGATTTCAGATAGTGAAATCTCTCACTAGCATAGACTAGGGCAGCACTTCAGTGAGCGCCTAAACGCTGCACCTTACAAACGCGAGGACAAATGCTGTACAAATGATAAAAGGTGACAATCGCTGCAAACATCTGATGGGCCTCAAATCAGGCTCAAAACACCGTTGAATGATGGAAAATTTATGGGACAAATGTGACTACTTACCGTACATTCAGAAGGAAAGTATGTAAAATTACAGCAGCTATGGTTGATTACACAGCCTTTTATTGTTTGCTTTTCTATATTAATGCATGAAACATGTTGAAAGAAGAAACCTGCCTAGCATTATCCACTGTTGGCTGTCATAATACAATGAGTCTCACTTGCTGTGAATTATCAGCAGCTTGCAGCAGAATGTGGGTCGATAAAACAAGTGAACTAAAAACAAGGCTACACTACAATGATGAATATAGAGCAATGCGTGTGATTTTCCACTTGCCATCAAGTGAATAAAAAGCAATGAAAAGAGTTGCAATGTTCATTTTTGAAAGCGGTTGTGCAATGAGTTCACGTTTCACTCTAAGGATATCTGGGTTCTGGACAATGATGGTGATGTGTCCCTAAAATTTCTTCTCTTCTTTCTCTCTTCCATTCCCCCTTCCCCTTTCCCAGTACAGGGTAGCCAACCGGAGATCTCCTCTGGTTAACCTCCCTGTCTTTCCTTTACCTTTCTGCCTCTGTCTCTAACATTTTTCACATTCTCGCCAAGTCCTTATTGCTAAGAAAAATGATTGCTTGCCTTGCAACACTACACCTGAGTCGTGCGTGACGCTACTGTTTAGAATGACAAGTCAAATGTATCACCTTGCTAGTTAAAAAAAAAAATGGTCCCCCCCCCCCCCCCAAGCCCCCACCAAGAGATTGGATAGAGAGATATAAAAGACTTCAATTTGTGTGGATCATAACGTCACCAACTTGCGACTAAATTGAGTGGACTTACTTTCCTGGAAAATGCCAACTGAACAAAGACACCCAAACATCAAACCAGACGTCAGATGTAAGAACATCAGATGTATGAACAGAGACGTGCAACTTAAATGTGATGTAGCCTGTACATGTACGCAATCCCAAAACACCACTGTCCACTGCTTTCTGTATATCCACCCTTCACAGTCCCATGTCTATGCTGCTGCATAAATAAAAGTGAACAGCTGCCAAGTGCAGCTTTTTGTAACCAGACAATGTATGTCAAATGTATGTACTATACATTTTCGTAACAATGTCTATTAAAATCTCTATCAGCGATGAGAGATAAGACTGGATGGGAGGGGCATTGCCAGGAAGGGTATAAAGACGGGAGGGGGGGGGGGGGTGAGTCGCCTCCCCACAACCAAATATCCGAATGCTCTCACTTTACCCTCCCCGCCTCCGAGAGCGCCGAAAAGTCAAAACGCAACGCATACCTTCCTGCCTCCCTGCACTCCCCGCCCTTCCCTGAAGAAACTGATTTGTTGTGGGTGACCCCACCAGTAAAAAAAAAAAAAAAAATTCTAGTGTTGCCCCTGCCGGTCAATATGGGAAATTATGTCAGTTTATGATCAAGTGGAATATATTTTAATTCCAAAGAATGTATCACACACATGCTTCATGCTATCCCCTGTCTTTTTCTGCTTTAACTTTCCAGGTGAGCACAGTGATACTGTTTCTGCAACATGATGTAACATGATGCAACAGGAATGATGCGGAAACAAACAAAACAAAGCAGCGATGAATGATAGCTCATGGCCCAGTTGAACTTTGAAACACAAAACGTCGATGCAGAACACAGTTTCTTAGAAATCCCAGCTAATACAACACAGTAGCTTATAGCACACAAACAACAGCAAAGTAGCCATTATATTTTTCAGGTGACCACTGCAAACTGCAACCGCTGTCATGCTGTTCCAATAAGAATATTCACTCCTTCCCTTCATCATAAAAAAAATACTCCATAAATCAGCAAGATACACCAAATTCCAATCTGTACGTCTCCAGAGAGCACAAAGTCAATTTATCACCATATAGGCAAAGAGCGGCAGCATCACTAACTTGAATATCACCCTAAATTTCTGACCTGGTG
This sequence comes from Hyalomma asiaticum, assembly GCA_013339685.2. NCBI lineage: Eukaryota > Metazoa > Arthropoda > Arachnida > Ixodida > Ixodidae > Hyalomma > Hyalomma asiaticum. Next base: position 7,937,804 of record CM023489.1, on the reverse strand, counting down.
CCCAAATTTTAAAGAGATGGTACAAGCCAATAGTGAAGCAATACCGTTACATGCTCAGGCAACACCCATCACTCAAGTAATTACAGATAATTACCAGATAAAAAGTAATAAGAGAACCTACAAAATGTAATGACCAGATGCAAAAGAGACTAAGAACGCATAAGCTGGAGTGATAACTATGGAAAAGGAAGCTGGGAAGAGCTCGCTACCTTATCGCCAAAAGCAGTGCCGACCTTCATGACATTTGCTTATGATCAAAAAGCCAAGTACGTACTACAAGTGCTTTTATGCTCATGACTGAATGCAGTGACAGCAATCAAAATTTTTCAGAGCTTCATTTCAGCACAAAATGGCAAGAAATAAAAACTGAGGACATGTTTTGCTGATAATTTCAAACAGTTTACGTTTCCAAACAAATGCCACTAACAGGACATTCATTTCCTCCTACCTCCAAACCTTGTATCGTGTTCTCAGTGGGTTACGCAATGCCAGCACCACTTCTCACTATGCTTTCCATGTCTGCTTTTTTCAATTAGCTATCATGCCGCTCACGCTCACATTTTTGCACGCTGTATGCGCACGTATGAGCCGGCTCTCATATTCATGCATTCAGTCACTTATGTGTATCATTGCAAGGTTGAAATAACGAAAGGGAAGGGTTGAGCGGCACAACGGAGAAACGGCCCACCCATCACACAGGAGCTTTCGTTGCGCACGAATAGAGCAGCCAAGGACTGTGTGCAGTTTTGCAGAAATTTTTACATCTTTTAAAGACGACAGTCATTATTGGGCTACTTAAATGCGAAAAACCTAGTCCTCCTGTCACACAATTCAACCACCCAGCCGATTCAAATGGGCCATGAAAACTAACCACAAAACCAGCACTGGTGAACGGAGTCAGACACGTTCAAATGATACAGCGCAAAGGAGACCTCAGGCCTATTTGAGGCAATGTATATGTACATAACTGTGATCTGCAGCATTCATTTAATTAGGAATACCCATTGGACTCGTTTTACCAATAGTAAATGAAAAATCGTGTTAGAAATGGTGTCGAAGAGAAGCTACTGCTTCTCGAGCAAGCCGGAAATGGCAAAACAGCCACTTCCCCATCCCTCTCTCCAGCCCGTTCTCTGCCACTAGCCTTCGTGTGCTCACCTCTGAGGAGAGATAGTTATAGTTCACTCATCACCCTCACTTCCTATCTTTAAGGATCACCTCCATGTTCAGAAAGAAAGGACAGTGTCCATTCATCAGCGCGCTGACTGTGGAGTGCTGCCGGCGCTGCCCAGCAGATGGTGCGAGAGCAGGGCAAAGGCGGGATATTTGAATCGAATGCAGCAAAACTTCCATTGCATACTTTAGGGTAAGAGTGAGTGGAGGGGAAAAGCGTGAGGGGCGGGAGGTGGTTAAGCATTAGGGGCAACAGAAGACTGTTGTCTTTCGACATCATTTGCAACAAAGCAAGCAGATGTGCACGCCTCTTTTTTTTTGCTGGTGAATGTGCCGTCCCTACCAAGAATATGTCGGATGAGGCGCTGGTGTAAAGTGTCGCATTATTACGATGATGGCAATGAATCTTCCGAGGTCGATCTGAGCTACACCTTCCGCACTCCTGCTGTAAAATCAATGTGTTCTGGGCTAGCTTTACCTCTTCTTTTGTCAAGGCTGCCGAGGCTGGCTGTTAATCGAGGGACCGATTCGCGCGCCTCGAGCCAAGCGGCGTTCTTTTGCCGAAGCCGGCTGGTAGACGAGCAATCGACTCACGCTGTCCGATCCACACGACAATTTTGTTTTGCCAAGGGTGGCTGGACTACCGTGGACTAAGCCAAATTTTGTAAAACACCCTTCAAGGAATCACGAGCCTCCTTGTTTCACTTTCACTTCTTTTTCTAATTGTCATGCCAAAACTGGATGTAACGAAAACCTCTTTATAACAAAAATTTCAGAGCATATGTTAATTTCTTTATATCCAGGTTTAACTCTATAACCAACTAGCGAGTGCATTTCAAGTCACAACACAGGCCTCACAAAAACATATCATCACGTGTTCACCATGTAGCAGAGCAAGGAGCAAATCTAGTACCCTTCAGAACTGCCAAAAAAGACTGGCACTGTACTTGGACAAGAATGACAGCATTTGATGGCACCCCCGCAAGGAATACAGGAAAAGGAACTTTGAAGACTCCAAGCATGTCCATTCCACATTTTTGCTCCTGACTGTTGGCAAGTTTTGGGCTAATGCTTTTAAAAATGTCTTTAAAAGTGCTCATTGCATGCCCACAATACATTTATGATGAGCAGCACAGAATCGTCGACTGATTGTTTTTGTTTTGTACTCTGCATTGCATCAAGTGTGACTTGCACACCAATATGTCCAATTCACATCCATGTTCTTTTAGCTCAGCCTTCTGGTTAGAAAACAACCATAACATGAGGAAACAGAAATAAGAACTCACCATGACCACCACCTCTATTGTGAACTTGCACAAGAAAGACACCTGCATGACTCCATATGTGCATGCGTGCAAATTAATTTCTGGGAATGAAACAAGGGTTTTGACACCTCCTTTTGTGCGTGCCTGCAGTCAAACTGCATGTCTTCCTGGCATACGTCATCACTGCTCTAGCTTCCCTTTCGTCGTGTAATTTACGCATGGCTCTTTGCAGAAAACAAATTTACATAACTATAGCGCAAAATTTTAATACCATCACCACCTTGCACATAAGCATTCAAGCTTGGTAACTATAAGGAATACAGGATATATGTGCCATGTAACAACTGCAGGTTGCTAAAGAATGCAAGTCATAGGAGCAGCACAGAGACTGTAAGCGTGTGTCAATGGGGCATTTAACGTTCATATCTGCGATAAACTGTTCTTAATCTAATGTTTATGCAACTGATAAAGTGCTAATGTGCTTAACAGCTTAAACTGTTGCTCATGTAACATCAACATTTTCAACTTTTCCTTTCTTTTTTTCTTTTTTTTTTGTAAAGACAGAGGAGCAGAAGCAGCGCTTGGACAGCACATGAATGAAACACTGCTTCTATGCTTAGCTGCCAATAGTCACATGCGCAGTGTCTTGACATTCTAACAAATCTGTTGCTTACCATGCATTTAATGGAGTGAACATATCCGAATACGCCCACTTTTTCACTATTCTCGAGCACTCCAAGCTGCTCAATACCTATAGCTACTTGTGCAAGTTCCAGTTGAAAGCTGTACCTTGTCTGCCAATTTCTTGGTTTTTTGCATCACATTTGGAGCTTTGGTTTCAACAAATTACCATTTCCCATGGACCATCTCACAGCAACCTATTCTCCCGACTGACAGCAAGCTCTCGAAAAGCACTGCAGGTTCTGGCAACCATTTGCGGTGTCCTGGAATGGGCCGTTGTCAACGTAATCGCAGTAGAAGAGATTCGTGGGTTGCAGTCGCGGGGTGCCCAGCATGAGTTCCCTTAGGCCTTCGCCAGTAAGCTGGAAACAGCCGGACACATCAAGGTACTCGAGGTGACTTAGCAGGTCCCAGCCAGCCAGGAATCTGCACCAGCAACCGCAAATATAACTAGGCATTCAAGAAATGTAAGCAGATTTGGAGAGAAGAAGTGCTACACATGGTCAGAATACAGCTACAGCGTATTAACACGAAATTGTTTTATGCCGGAGTCCACCAAGACCTCATACGTCACTTCCTCTATTGGATATCACACAGTATGCAGCTATAAATGAAAAAGAAAAACCAACAGAAAATTTTTCACTGGTGCGGTCACACTGGGGGCTGAACCCACAACTGCCTGTTCCATGATGAAAGGTGCCAAGCACTGAACTGACTGCGCTATTCCATGACATGCTGAAAGGCCTACAAACGTGCCTCATGTCCTTCATTATCAGCCTTTTGTCTCCGTCTATATGTACGTTCGCCTCCGCACGCACACATCTGGGGCGGCGCCGCCATCCAGCAGCAGTTAAGCGAAGTCCGAAGCATGGCAGTCACAAGCACCTAGTTATTGCTTCCGTAACCTTAACGCAGCAGAGGTGGCAGACGCTGCCGCTGCTGAACCACTGTCGCTGCAACGTGGTTCTCGCAGTGGTTGTATTCGATGACCATGCAGCTACGTGCTTTGTCTCTCATGTAATATCACCATGGGACACCTCACTGCCAGCATAATGTGGCGGTAGCCATTTCCACGCTAGCTGGTGCTTCGCCTGTGCTGGCATCAACTAAGAAAACTGCTCGCAATGACATCAACGTGTCAATGTCGTGCAAGCGGACATGCATTGATGCTCCTGTCACGTGGCATCTTGAGGCGCAGGAAACATCCAACTACTTCTGTGATTTTGCAAATTGCATAAGCAGTTCAGCTTGCCACATTCAGCTTTAATGATCTTCTTGTTCTTCAACATCAGTAACATCATCCTTCCTCATCATCATCATGTATATATGACCCCTGCAGGGCAAAGGCCTCTCCAGTAATTTTCCAATTATTCTCGAGCTGTTTTAACTGCAGCCACGTCACTTCCACACACTTCTCCATCACTTTTTCTAGGTAACTTTCTCCCGCCCCCAGCCACACTCACTTGCTTTCCCTTGGAATCCACTCAAATATCCTTAATGATAATTACCAATGGTTATCGCACTTTCCTATTACGTGCCCTGCCCATGCCCATTTCTTCTGCATCTGCATCTTCTTTTATATCCTTCTGTTTCACTTAAGAGGGGAAAGGCGGCTTAGCTATGGCGTTCTCACGTGGCTGACTACAAGAGCAGGCAAACCTGCACCCCTTTCCTCCATATGGAAAACGCACTCTTGCACCCCTTTCAGCACTAGCACACTCTCTTGTAATTCTGAACATTGTTTTCCGAGTCTGCGTATTGCTATTGCACTATTTTCTCTGCAAAATGCTCTGTATAAAGCATTACTTGTTGTGCTGGCCTTGTTGCCATGGCATTATGGTGCCAAGTATGAGCAGATAAGTTCGAATCCCAGTCACAAGTCCAATTTGACCGGTGTAAAATGCAATAACATTAAGATGAACTTAGGTGCACGTTACAAAATTTCAGATAGTCAAAATAAAGCTGTAGCCCTTCACTACTGCATCGTATTGTCATGGTGGCACGTGAAACCTTCAAAATAAATTATAATAACACAGCATTCCTTGAACAGTTTATAGATACCTTCAGTGAAGAGTATTCTAAGTTGTAACCAATTTCTCTTGCAGCTAATTCCTAATAAATAAAATCTTGCAATACAGCTGCAAGCACACTTTACTGTCAGGCAAGTTCCGTACTGTGCTACTCTGCTGTACTTTATAAATTACTTCAGGTGTCTTAAAAAAATAAAGGAAATCAAAATCTACCTATACAGTAGAACCTCGTTCTAACGAACCCGGATATAACGAACTATTGGATATAACGAAGTAATCGCAATTCCCCTTGAAATTCCTATAGATGAAATTGATATTGGTTGTAACGAACTAATGGTTATAACGAAGTAATTACCACTTCTCCTTCAACTTCATTATAACGAGGTTTTACTGTATCACCAAAGAAAGAAATGAGGAGCTCAGTAGATGGCTTAAACATTACACAAAAGGTATTAAATGAACATTTCTGACCTATGCTAATATATATACAATATTTTTCATTTGCACATTAACTTCATTTTTGTTCTCAGTTTGAATTTTTAGTTCTTCCAAGAGAGCACTGTTGATATTTACTTTCACTTGGAGGCCAAAATAAATAATAAAAGCTTACAGGAGCCCGCTGTCCGTGATGTTGAAGCACCCCGAAAGATTCAGATGTCTCAATCCACCAACCCTGCTTGAGCTTTCCTGCGTCAGATCTTGCTTGGTTGATGTGTCAGGCGGAGTTGCACCAGCATCGGAGAGGTCCAGATCTGACAAGACATTAACAATGCCGCTGCAACGGCTCCGGAATGGACATCCGTCACAAAACCGGCTCCGGCCATGAACTACAATGGGGGTGGACTGATTCACAGACCCTGCAGGGCAGTCCCAAGCGTCCAGGGAGTTAAAAGACAAATTTGATGTAGGTGAGCCGGGGTTGTACCAGTCACAATGCCACTTGGGAGTGTCTGGCCACAAACTCGCAGGGCAACCATTCGCCACAGGTCTTCGCCGCTGGAGCAGACAACGTGCCAACCGAGAAAGGCCAACGTCCGTCATCAAGGAGCAACCAGACAGGTCAATGTGTTCAAGCTGGGAGCATGCACTGTGCTCTTCAAGCCTGCAACAAAGCCACAAACATGAACACCACATCTGAACATTCACTCCTGTGGTACAAAGCACAAAGGTGTGAAAAGCACATCTTAGATAAGATATAGGTCTACCACTACATTTACATTGCAAAAGAAGCTGCCAGATGATGATAACAGCAGTTTTCACACAGCTTTTCTGCAAACTAAGCATCACATTTAATTCAATAATAAAGTAATGTCATTGTAGTTGGCATTTGTTTATAGTTTTCTTGATACCCTCACTCATTTGACAATTGGTTAAGGGTGACCTACCAAATCCTGTCATGTCAGGTTTTGCTGAACAACAGCTGAGACAGTACTTAAACTTACCCTTTGAATGATGTGTCCCCAACACCAGTGTATGAGATGTCCAAGTGACAAACTTTGGGACAGAGCCTCAGAATGGATCTTAGCTGCAAAAACAGAATTAGCATCATTTCTTAACAAGCATGCACAGCTGGCTGGAACAGTGACTCAGGCACACAATCATCCCTTTTCTGCCAAAGACGAACAAGCTATAGAAATAAGCAAATTAAAGATGCAATCGTAAGAGGAAGGACTGCTGTGAGGATAAAACTAACCGCTCCTGAATATGGTGCAGTGACCCTCAATCACCTTTCTTTCTTTTTTCTTTCTCTCCTTCTGTCCTTTATTTTTTAAAGTGCATGACGTCCTTTCGGCCAATAGGGTACGTAGAATGTTGAGCTGAGTGGATTACATACTGTGAAACCTGTCTTCGCACATAAGTGGCAATCTGGCGAATCGAGGGGCGGGAGATGGGTTGGGTACTCTGGACATGTGAACCCCATGTGAACCCCTTGCACGTACACATCTTTGAAACCTCGACACTGCACAGGGATCTTCGACAGTTGCGTACCAGCGAAAGCTCTCGCACAACACACTTCTCTAGAGACAATGCATTGAAGGTGCCAGTGCACGCACAAACATCCATGAACCAGGAGCGTCCGAAAACGGTGAAACCTTGCAAGCGAAAGTGAACTGTTTGTCAGCAGACTGTTTTGTAAACGCACATTTCGAGCTGTGAAAGGAGCATCATTTACTTGTCGGCGGCCGTATTTTAATTTGTTCCTGGAGTAAAGCGTGTCGCAACGAAACTGGCTATCACATACATCATACAACACAAATTATGTAGCGGCTGTGGCTAAAAAGACGTGCCGACAGGACGTCAAAGCCTGCGCGGCGATAGAGGCGTCGTAACTACTGAACAGCTAACTGCCGGCGCGGATATTAAGGTGACAATTTGCGACTTCGCTCCATCGTTCCTAAGTGGCAGAACCACTGCCGAAAACCAAGAGTGCAATGAAAGAGAGGTGATGTTAATTTAATAGCAATTCTGCTTGCTAAATACGCTTACTTTAACAAATGGGACATCAATTAGATGCAAATTGTAAAGCGGTCTGGTAAATATATAAGGCCCGTCTTTTCCTTCCTATTGCAAATCTGTCGGTGGCGTGGATGGTAGCGCTTCCAGCTCCTACCACTGCACCCTGGCTGGACGTGGGTTCGAATCACGCTGGTGGGTACTTTTTCAATGTAGAATTTGTGTTTATTTTTCAGAAATCTACTTCCATTACGGAAGTACGTCACAGAGTTCTTGGTGGACCCCGGCATAAAACATTTTCGCGTTAGAAAAGAACTTCACTTTCTTTTAAAATAAAGCTTCATTCACAGGCTCATCCATCATAATTAACTCAGTCATGCATAGCGATTTCTACCATGTCAATCACCATTAAAAGTAAGCCCTCTTTAAATCCTTCCCTAAAACTATGTCCATATGTCCAGCAAACACACAGATGTTCAGCATGCCTAAATGTGCAGACAATGTCAATGTACAACATAGGATTCCCAGGACCTAAAACAAAATTCTAAGATATTCAAATAAGTTCCAACGTATCGTCAAGCCTATTATATTGTCCGTGCATACAAAAGCTCTAATTTAGAACAATCTTTTAATTTTTGTCCCGTCTCGTTCCTTTTTCTTCGTTTGTATTTGTTGTGCACTACCACTTGAATACATTTTTTAATGTGCGGATTTCTGTTCAAACTTCTTGGCTTGGAACATGTTAAAAAAATCTTTGCAAGTTGGCTGGCACCACCAGTAGATGGCGGTGCCAACATACTTCCTTTAAAAGCAACCTTCCAGTAAACATATCATTAGAATTGGTTTTCTTGCCACATATCTCTTCATGTATGGCTCATTGTGTACTGCATACTTAACCAGCTAATAAACAATTATTCTCCCTTAGCTTGGTAGGTTAATTAGCTTTGGCTCTAAGGGGCATGCAGCAGTGCTGCAAATGTGTCGTAAATTTAAGACATGTCGAAAGAAAACTAAGGCCAGTTCCACACCTGCAAAATCTGCGCAAGCACCGTAGCTGGGGCAAAGGTGTCAAATTCACTATTACGTAGGCACTGTCACAATCAGTCATGTAGCAGTCATCTGAGGACAAGTGTGTGGGTAGTAAGTAGAGAGCAAGCACAAGTCCGCTTTTCCCTTTTGCACAACCCAAGACTTTCGTTTAATTTATCTTTCTTTAAATTTTCCCCCTCCTTCTCTTTTTTAATCTCTTTCTGTACTGCCATTTGCATAATCACTATGATGTAGCAGTGGTGCCCCATCACTATGGTCTAGCGGCTATGGCACTCAGCTGTGGATCCCAAGGTTGCGATATCGAATCCCAGCCGCCACGGCTGCATTTTGATGGAGGCAAAATGTTGACGCCCGTGTGCTGTGCAATCAGTGCGCGTTAAAGAACTTCCAGGTGGCTAAAATTTCCGAAGTCCGCCACTATGGCGCCTCCCATAATCATATCGTGGTTTTGGGACGTCAAACCCCACCTATCTATCTATCTATAATGTAGTAGTGGGCTGAGGGCAAGGGTAGGGGTAGTGGGCCCAGGCCACAAAGCAAGAACATTTAGGAGAAGAAATTCCCGGCAGCACACGCGACCAGACAAAAGTGATGCGCTGATAGAGGCACATGCAGTGACGGCACCTTGCAGCACATTAGGCAAACCACAGCGAAATAAAAAAATAAAAGCGGATGGAGCCCACTCTATTCGGAGGCAGCCGTGTCGCGGTGGTACGGGAGAAACACAAGTGCCACAAGCAAATGACATCCGATTGTCTCAAGTAGCGGAGTTTCTACTCCCAAGTGTTTCTTGCTCCATGGTCCAGGCTGGGGGCAAAGGTGTTGGTAAGTGATTAAGGGCAAGAGTGCATCCTGCATCATAGCGGACATCGGGGACGGCAGACATGGTGGGCCTGTAAACAGCTTCCCTGATAAAACCAGTAAACTGCCTATTCAAGGATAACCTACCACGCGGCTGTTGAGAGCATGAGAAGTGGCCAGCACAATTTTCCGGACTCCAGTGCCAACGATGGGCAGCAGGTATTTGACCAAGCAGTTGAGCACAGCCGCCTCTCTCCTCAAGGTGTCTGCAGATGGACTCGAAGGCGAGTCTTCATCTGACGAGCTCCCACTGGATTCATCAAAATCTGCATCTTCGTCAGCATGCCCCTTGCCCTGCTTGCTTTCGTCGTAAGGGTCCGGCCACAGTGGTACAGGGTCCCATAACCCTGTAAGTAAACATCAAATGTATTTTTCAGGTATCAGCAAAAGCTCACAAAATGTGAACACCATATTTACTCGACTCTAATGCGCACCTCTTTTTTCCGAGTAGGTAGACCTGAATATTGGCTGCACTTTAGAATAAAGTGCAAAGTCAAAGCCATGTTCGTGACATTGGCAAAAGCCTTTCATCAGAGGGGTGAGGTGCAATGTCATCACCAACTATCGTAAAATGCCAGCGCCTATGGCAGCAGAGCATATTTCAGTTGATTCACTTGATTATGTGCTTCACTATGACCAGTTTGTGCTTTATGTATCTTAAATTAATATAAATGGTAGCACACCAGTTTTATCATGAAGCTCATGCCAAAGGAAAGTCATTTCGCTTGCTAAAAATAGCCACGTCGCTTCTTGTACCCAAGGCCTGTTACCATGAGTAATGCCAGTGTCACACGGCCACTTTTCAACACAATCAATGTCAATCCGAATCTGATTTCTTGATGGCGATCAACCGTGCCCACAGCTAAGCTGTCAAAACTAACTCGGATCGAGTATGTCGCTGATGTCAGCCAAGTCACATCTGGGAGTCGGATCGTGATGCGCAAATCGTGATCAGACCTAATAGCGATTTTTCACAATAATGAACAGCTCTTTATTGGTATGAAATCAAGACATGCTCATAAGTGATCCTAAAGCCATAAAAATGGTTCCAAAAATAAAAGGAACTAGGTATTGGAAGGATAAATTTATTCTGTAAAAGCAACTAGTACCTGTCTCTTTCTTCTGATCACCAACACAGCAACATACTACTACCATTGTTTTATCTTAAAACGAAATGGTCACGTGCATTTTCATTCAGCGTGAAATTCAGGTGCATATAGATACGAGGGTGCATTAGATTAGAGTAAATACGGTATGACCTGGGATGAAACATCAGTAACAGTGTTGGCACTACACTAACCCCTTGGCAGAAACTCCACCAGAAAGTTTATCATTAGTAACAATAGTACCTACCGAGCCTTATCATAGCACAATGTCAAACAATTTCCAAGATGCCGTGCCAATGTTGGTGTTATGAGGTCTGGCTTTCTGAACTTAAGTACTGTTCCCCAGCTTTAGTACTTTCCCAGTGAAATCTTTTTACATATCAGAAATGTGACGGAGTATCTACAACTACAATAATGAAAGCCAGTCCTCATTTCACTAAAACACAATCATAACTTCATCTGATTGTCGTCTTTTTCGTCTGAGAAAGAATCGTCAGGATGTGGGGCACTTCAGTATGTTTTTTAAACAAAAATACGGCACAAAAGAACGCAGAATGTGCGCTGACTCACAACTAACGCTTCATTAAAGAATAGTAAAATTGATAAATATGAGAAAGGTGAAAAGTTAATCATAAAAAAAGTTAACTGGAATTGTTTTTCTGACCTGATGTTCTTTCAATGTAAACTTTTTTACTGCCTTCTTACATGCAGACCCTACTATTTTCCAATAAAATCTTGGTTGCAAGTCAAAATGTTCTCTTTGCCCTTCTTTAATGTAGTATTTCATTAAAGAACATCTGGAAGCACCAGGAGAGTGTGGGCATGGGCAACATGGCCCTAAGCCTATCCCAGACAGATAGCAAGGGGAGTGCCACATTCCAGTTCAAGCTCCAAAAACCAGCTAGCTCTAATGAGCAGGCATCAGAGGGCAGCTCGGGCCGACGTTTCATTCAATGAACAGGGCATCCACCCAACACAAAAAGAATTTGCCTGCCTGCTCGCAGCAACGAAGTACAGTAAAACCTCGTTATAACGAAGCTGAAGGGGGAGCGGTAATTACTTCATTATAAACATTAGTTTGTTATAACCAATATCAATTTCATCTATAGAAATTTCAAGGGGAATTGCGATTGCTTCGTTATATCTGATATTGCGTTATATCCGGGTTTGTTATAACGAGGTTCTACTGTATTATCATCGCTGTCAAGCACTACCCAGAGTAGTAGATGAATACCTGCAAACTCACTCAGTTGTCTAACCTAAAACAAAACTTCAGTGCTTGTGGCCTAACTTACCCAGAGCCCAGTGTACAGGCATGAGGTCCTTCCAGAGAGCCGGTTCTCGAGAGACACTGTACCAGCTCTTGCACACACCACCACAGATTGAAAGGTCACGGGCATTAAGACGCGAGAAGATGTCAAGCAAAATCTCCTGAGGCATCTCAGCCCACTGCGACGGTTCTTCGGTGTCTTCTTCATCAATGTCAGCCTCTGTGTGCAGTATATAAAAGATGTTTCATAATCAGTCAGTTCATCAAGCTTTTGTGTCAGTGTGCTTACCAGCTATGGAGCACTCTTTATTAAAAGATTACCAATATGCAGGAGCGAGTACAATGCCTTTGAAGGCGCATATTTTCAAGTATTTTATAAAACCCCAAATTAAGTTATCACGAGTGAGAGCAGATGACAGTCGGTGCACATCTCGTACCTTGGTGCGTAGAAAAATAACAAAGCAACTGCATCGAGCTCACACGCGTGAAGGCTGGCTCGCAGAATAAAGAACAGGGCAGTCAGTCCCTCCTTGGTCACCAATGTGCCTGCATGCATCTTACGCCACCCTGGTACCCACATTAATCGACAGCCGCAATGGCACGTCACATTGGTGTACCCAATGGTGTACCCAAACATAGGAATTGGAAACATGAATACAAAGATGGGGCGAAAGATAACCCTAAACATATCAGAGCAAAGAATGAGGCCATACAACCTGTGTCGTCAAGTTTGCTGCATATAAAACTCCATATGAACGGTCAGACTATACGAGCTCTTGTAGACACCAGATCTTTGGTTTTAATTATGGATGTAGAAAACTAAACAAACAATGGCACCGAGCTCGCACACGCAAGGACTGGTACACCGCATAAAGAAAAGGGCAGTCGCTCCCTTCCTGGTCACCACTATATCTAGATGCGTCTTACGCAGCCCTAGAACCTACATTAATTAACAGTTGCAACGGCACGTCACACGAGTAGAGATGCAGTGATTGCCGTGCAGTGATGCAGTTTCGTCTTACCTCAATAGTTCTTCTCAGATGGGACAGTATTCCTGATGGCAATACATATTTATAGGGTATAAGACTTCAGACATGCTGTTTTATAGAGCTGTTGTTTCACACATGTTTTAAGTACTCCCACAATAGATATAGATACAGTAACAGATATACTAACAAAGTAACATATTACAAACTATTCTGGCAATTTCACCTGTTTCATTATGTGTTTTATCTTGAAAAATATTTTTGGCACCAAACAGCGTAGCACATAGCTGAACATGGAATCAACACATTTATGAGTGCACAGAAAGCAAACCACTGAATGCAGTATGCAGCATTATACGTGAATGAATAAACTCACTCTGATCGATGCTCTCAAGCTCCACATGGCATTTCTCCTGAGCACATTGCTGCTGCCACTTGGTGTGCTCCCGAATCACTCGCTCCTTCAGCAATTTGAGCTCTTCATACCCAAAGTATTGGATCAGCATGGGCTGAAACACCTGGCATGGAGAAGGCACACCGTTCACAGCACCACACAAGAAGGCGAAGCAACATATGCTACACTTATACGGTTGTTGTTAGCTATTACTCAGGAAAGGGCATCCAGATAAAGGCACTATGACATGCAGTCAAATCGCCTCACAACAAATTCAATATGACATGGAAATTGCTTCGTTACATCTGATAATTTGTTATATATTTGTGTTTGTGAGATTGTTTTAATCGCAATATTATGTTCAATTTGTTATAACTGGTAATTCGTTATAACAATGCTCAACTGAAGCAGGTGCAGTGATGGAAGTGCCTTAGGGTGTTTTGGAGCAGCTTTTGGAGCAGAAAAAATATGGGTTTGGAGCAGGAATTTATGCCTCTTGGTGGAGAATTTCTTTTCGTTTGCAGCAAGAAAGCCACGGCTTTGAGCACCAGTCCCACTGCTTACAAGAAGGATTTCTAAGTCTGCATAGGGCAGCCCCTCCACCCTCCCCTCCCCCCATGCATGCACACACTTGCGTGTATAAGAATACTGAATTCGTTCATCATCATATTTAATTTACCAACCACAATGCGCACATAAAATTGGTACTGTGCATTTTTGTTTGCTTGCTAGTCTCTCAATCCGAAGTTTCTGGGTTCATACTCTATTCCAAAACTCAATTCCACTGTCAGCTTATTTATTACATATATCAGGAATTTTCAGTCTTGGCCAACACAACACCGACACGGACTTTCTGTGACACGAGCTCCTTGTCACTATCACATTAAAACAAGAGCTGTGCGAACAGCAAAATTTTGAGTGCGAAGCGAATTCGAATATTTATGTTCAAGTGCGAATCAAATCGAATATTTTTCGAATAATTTTTGAATATTTCTTTAATAGTACTATGCAGAGATGGACTGTTACACATGGGCAAAGAATTTATTGCGTGTCATTCCAAAGTCCTGAAGAACAGTCCAACGGAACTGTGCAACAGAAAGCTGAGCTAACTTCGCCGCGGTACATAAGTGTTAGCTTCGCCACAGTACACAGGTGCTGTGCGGCGAAGCACACTTGCGGAAATGGGCCACTTGTCATGAGACATAGCGTACTTCTTTCCTTAATTACCAACTTTGAATAGTTCGAATAGTAAAAGTTCAGTGCGAATCGAATCGAATGGCAAATGCGATAATTTTGAATATTCACACACCCCTAATTAAAATGGCTAGCATCACCATTACAGTCAGCCTTTACACAACCATTTGATAATATTAGGACTGATGTGAAATAAACAATCAATTGACACTTTAAAGCCACCGAAGGCTTATTTCTGCAAACGAGACATGGAACAGGCCTTAGCGTACATGCCTATATATGGCTGTGCTACATTTTAGCGACTCGAACGTTAGCCCACTAAAAAGCTGATGCCCAACCTATAATGACTTATACTAAGCACAATGCCAAGCGCACTTTGTCGTATGCTTAAAAGACAGTGCAGCAGCTTAGCTGAAATAATTGTGGTGATCCAGGGTGTGACGATGACATGACATGTTCTCAACACAAACACTTGGTGATCTTAAGAAAGAGCAATGACTGCAGCGCCAAGCCAGAAACTGTTGTATACTTTGATAATAATACATACAAGCATTTAGCACTGCACAGGCACAAGGAACAAACATCCCAGAGTACATGCATGATGTACGCATGCACGCAAATTGCAGTGGCTAGCATACAACGGAAGGAGTCATCAAGATTTGGGAGCTTCATCTGTTAGCCGCTAGGTGACCACATTGTTAGATCTCATGGCTTATAGCGCTCATCGCATGGTTGTCCCTTGTTCAGCCTCATTACTTTATTGCTGTACTTGCCAAACTAACAATAAAGGGTGAATTTATAAATAAATGCTGGTAACAGCAAGAAAAAAAAAATGCTCGCTATATGCATCTGTAATATACTGCGGAATGGTAGTGAGAAATGAACAATAAACAGCAAAATATTATCAAGCTATAGACAAAGTAATGCTATCTGTGACTCACACACTCGAAATTAATATTTCCTATTATTGCATTCCTGTCTGTGAACACGAAACCATATGCATTTGCAACACCCGCAGCAAAGACTTACCTTTATACTTTGCAAGAGCCATTTTGTGTGCACTGGCTCGCTAGGTCACTACAGTTATAAAACTAGTACGTTTCACAGTACTGGTTCTGTGTATACACTGATGAATCGTGTAATGGGAATACAGAGCATACTGGCACCATACCACACCAGTCTCCCTGCTATAGCATCTAAAACTTCATGCTTTGAAGAATTCCGGTCCCTCTCTGTTCTCCCTCCTCTGCCCTCTCTGATGCGGACGGCGCATTGCTATTGGCCTACGGGCGTTGCGTGGGAGCGCACGCTTTGTGTGTTTGTTTACCTTCGTGCTCCCCTGCCATATTTGCTCCAGGGAAGTCGGCACGCTGGCAGGAGCATGCGTATGACGCACACACATGTGCACGGGAGGCACTGTAAAGTACCGTATTTACTCGCATAATGATCGCACTTTTTTTTCAAGAAAATTGACGCAAATTTCGGGGTGCGATCATTACGCGGGGTAAATTTTCCGCGAAATAATATTTTGAGCACCGAGAACGCAAACAAGTCGCATATCAGAATTCTTACAATAGCTAACATGAACATAACCAAAGATAAAAGTAGAGTAAGGCTTGCCTTTGTAATAAACGCACATATAACGCAGAAATTACATGCACTGCATATTGCCCTTTAATTTTTTCATTCACTGACCCCCTAACTTTCATTCAGAGTCTGAAGCGTCACTAGCGTCAGTGTCGTTGTTGCTTGATTCCCTGTCGGAACCGGCACAGAAGGTTATCTTCCGTTCCATCGAGGGCGTTAGGTATGCCTGTCTTCTTGAAGCTGTTGGCGTGGTGAAAACTACGGCATTTGTCTTTACTGCTATCCTGATACGGCACGTTTCCGCCAAGGGTGGGCAAAAATTAGGCATCTGCTTGGTGCGTGCAGTTCACTTGGCGAGTCTTGAAGAGTTATTTACGTAACGTTCGACAGATGGTAAACATGATGATCGTCAGCTAGACTTGGCACACGACATATCGCTGCGGCAAGTTCGGGGTGCGATCATTACGCGGGGAAAGAAAATCGAATTTTGACGACAAAATTTAGGGGTACGATCATTACGAGAGTGCGATCATTATGCGAGTAAATACGGTATATTAGATGCGAAGCAGCTCTTTGACTAGCCTGTGTAACGCTGTCTTGTGCATCCGTACGGCGAGGGCGAGGGCAACGCGCTGCCCTCGCCGCAGGTGTTGGAGCGGTGCCAAGTAGGTCATGCCGCAGCTGCGTGTTGACGTCACGCTGCTAGCGTGACGCTGCTAGCGTGACGTCTGCTAGCGTCAAATCAATTCAAACGCGACACCTAGTCAAACCGATGCAAACGTGGTGTGCACCCCCTGTGCCGCTTCGCATCGCCTCATGGTCCCCTTTAGCGGGAGATGGTGCGACATTTTTTAATTGAATAAGTGACATCACTTCTGTGAGCATGGGTGGCTGCCACACCTTCAGCTGTGGGTACAAATCCAGCGAAGGAACAGCTTTTCATGATACCGTCTGGTAAAAGGAATGGGCTTAGAAGAAAAAAGGTTCAACCCAATATTGTAGACGCGATTATGCGAGATATGTTGTTGGTCTCCCATACGATAAGTATGTGTCGAAGTTTCAACAATTCGGTGTTCGCTTCAGCATCGCAGATATGTCAGAGTTCATTGAGCACGTTCAAGTCCCATGTATACCCCTATAAAATCTTCCTTTTAATAATTCGCACAAAAGCAAAAATGGACTGCGTGTTTCAACAAATTTACCGAACACATGCCATCCCATGGTGTCGCAATTCCAGTCACGTACAGTGAACTAGAGATTGCAAATTAAACACCTATGATGCGTACACATCTGGAAATAATTTGGAAACTTTTGCAGTGCAGATTGTCGAGAACTAATATTTTCAGCTCTACTTCAACATTATTTATCACAATGCGAGTGTGTTTGTATGGTCGGAATTCAAATCGTCCTTTCTCCATTTTCATTTTTTCATATAACGTAGAGTTGCCAGTTGATGCCTGTTTGGTGCAATGCCTAATACGGAGGGGCGCATTGTCACTGATCAGCTTGGAAAAATAAGCTATGCATATCTGGGGCTAATTAAGGTAGGACAAGCATAATTAAGCTGATACTGCTTAAGATATACCTAATTAAGATAATAACTAGGTCAGGTATAACTAAGGCAAGCCTAATTAAGTTAAAGGTAATCTAATCAATTCATGATTATTGGTCATGCCTAATTATGCCAAGAATAATCGTGAAACGCCTAAGCTACGGCTAATTGAGCCAATCATAATTAGGCAGGTATAATTACGCTAATAAAGCTCAGAATAATTAGGTCAGGTCTAATCAAACCATATCTAATTAAGCTAGCAGTCATGTATGATTAAGCTGAGCCTATTTAAGTCAAGTGAAAGTCAAGGTGAAAGCATAATTAGGCTAATACTAATTAAGGCATACTTAATTAACTTTAGACAAATTGAGCCAATCCCAATTGAGCTAATAACATATAGGCTGCCAAGTGAGAGCTAGCAAAACCATGTCAAACTTCAAGTCGACTAGCTTAGCTGTGTTAAGCCGCATGCGACTGTGTACGACTTAGCGCAAGCTATTCTTTTTTCTTTTTTTTTAACGAAGGTTGGTACGCAGACCAGACGAGCCCCCCCCCCGCCCCCCCTTTGCACACACTGCAGAATTCCCAGAGCAGCCATCGCTCCTGCATCCTGCCAGCCTTCGTTCACACACTTGATCTGAGCGATGGATTTGCCTGACAAAACCAACGGGGATTGTTTAGCTTTCATGCGGCTTTATGCAGACAGGAACGTTACCACTCAGTCTCAGATACGTAATTTACAACACGTCGAGACAATTCATTGCGGTAAGGGCCTCAGAAATGTCGTGAGTGTGTTGCACACGATGCACTTGATATTCAAAAGGGTCAGTGTCACACTCGTTTGGACGCTTTCATTCCGGATTACTTAAAAAATGCATTAACTAGTACATTTCAAGAAATTCGTACAGCTTGTGGAAGGGAAGTTTTATGCCGCATGTGAATGTCCCACCCAGTAAGCTGGCGCGAATGCTTCAAGCGCACCGCCTGTCCCTGTGTGGACTTGCTCACAAAAAGTTGTCTGCTATGCGCTGGAGCAGGACAGGCGGTGCCACTGTCACAGAGGGAGCACATGGAGAGGAGAGTCGAGGAGGAATGAGAGTGTCACTACCTTACGAAGTTCTATAGTAGGATACAACTGCGTGTGGATACAACAGCGTCTGTGTATATGTGTATATAATTGTGTACTTGTATTTATTATATGTATATACACATATTTTGGTGTTTTATTTCGACACATGTCAATGTAAATTACGTGTCACCCTTCGTTCCTTTATTATGTAGCTCTATTTCTTTTATGTACACAATGATTTGTCGCCATTCTGCATTTTTCTGAAATGTATTACTTTTTTGTACATGTATATCTTCAATGTAATTATCTCCCCCCTACACTAATGGCCCACATGGGTGCTGTAGGTATTGAAAATAAATAAATAAATAAACTTAAGAAAACAGCAATTGGCAACAATGGCCAACGGATCGCGTGCGTCTGTGTTACTCTGCCGTCCAATCACAGAAGCAAACGAAATCGTCGTCATGGGACCTTTTCAAAATGGCGCCATGCTGATGCCTTTGGTACCTGCCGAGCGTCTGCTGTTACTGAGTCCTTTTATCGGTGTAAGCCATGATGTGCTCGAGAAGCATGGGCAAAAAGGTCTAAAGTCTCAGTGTTTCCATCTGCAAAACACCACGATGTACAGTTCATTTCGCTTCCGAGCCCGGTTTACACGTGAAACTTCACTAAACTTAGTTGAAGAACTACGGTGGTGGAGTTTGTGGCTCACCAGGTTTTTGCATTGCAAGCATTTGATTTCCGCTCAATAAAGAATTATCCTTTCCATGTTCCACTCTAATAAACAAATGAAGAAATAAAAATTTATGCACCTATCCATTGTTGTTGCCGCCGTCGCTTTATTTTGGTAATACTGAACGTTCAAATAGGGAACTATTTGAAGCTTCGCGGAGGTAGAAGGGCGTGGGAGGGGCTTGACTGTAGACTTGAGTTGTATCCGACTATGGGGGCTTTACTCCCTACAAGCACATATTGGCTTGACTTGGCCGCTAGAACAACGCAGTTTCAGTTTCGTAGTGTGCCTTTACACACACCACCAGCACAAGTCATCTGGCTGGAGGCTGTCTGTTGGCATCGAGATAGCCAAGGCACAATGCACACAAATAACAGCTATTTGGCGCAGCGTGTATCAGCATGGCTGTCTTGTCGCAGTTTGGCACAACCGGTGCAGCAGTTCCATCGGTGCAGGTGTGAGTAGGAGACATTTTTACAGTAAAGATGACACACTAAAGCACTGAACTTAAGATATTGTACAGGTATACAGTGTACTGCATGACTGTATGTAGAGGATCAAAGTGATTGCCTCATGATCAGTGAGAGTAGTGGGTGTTTGAATGTTACACGTGTGAAAGCAGCGGTTCCACTTAACTGAGAGAGCTTTGCAAAGTGAAAGAGCCTATAGGGACCACTCTATATAGGAGCACAGCTCTTTCCATTACTCCCTTTCTCGAAAATGCCATAAGTTCGACATAAAATCATAACAATACTAATATGCTACATTATATACTTATGAGAAAATATAAGCACCAATTACCGTAAACAATTATTCACAACACCACAGCATAACAAAGGAGGGCCCCACACCAGAGTAATGTATGCAATGGTGAGTCCTCATGTAAACGAATGGCATACAAATAAAGTAAACAGAATAATTTTGTTTGTTGTGTTATTTGTTTCATATAAGGGTCTTCATCACCAGCTAAGTCTCCAAGAATCAAAGACGAAAATGTCTCTAGCCTCACCATTCACGCTGTAGTCAGTAAACATATTTATGCTGTACTTCTCTCAGTTCGTACAATATAGCCTTTGTCCACCGGGCCTCATTTTAAAGCTGCAAATCTTTCTATGAGGGTCATCCCATAAGTTCTCTACGTAGTCCAGAACGAAGCAGCGGTGGCAAATAAACTAATGTTACTTTTTGTTGTGGCCTCCTTCACCTTCTGAACATTTAGCTCCGCGACACTTGAGCACTTGAATCTCTGTAGAAGGAAATAAAAATCTCACTCCAAAATATAATGACATGGCCACATCATGAACAACGTTGTCGGAAACAGAAAACTGTAGACAGAAAAGTTTAGTACTGAAGTCGTGGAAGCAAAATGGCCTTGCTGCGCTGCTGCTCAACATAATGATGTCAGTTTTACTACTGCCATGGTGTCTGTATCCTACCAAAGTTAGCCAGCAAAAAGACCAGAGAGAGAGACTGAATGAAGATGACATCACAACAGTGGACAGCCCATATTACCCAACACAGGTGAACCCCTTTATAAGAGACACTGATGTAAGAGAAAACTGGGTAAAGGTGAGCTCATTTACTCACATGGTTAACTGCCCTATATCTCCCATTAACTGCACCTCTTGTAACAGACACACTGCTAAGGGGACAATTGGTTATAAAGGACAAAATATCCTTAAATGTTGGTCAACAGTCCTGCTTGTAACAGATATTTTAACTCTAAATGCAGTGCTGTTGGTTCTTAACTACAGTTAATTCATCGTTGGAACAAAGAAAAATAATAACAAGCTTAGCTTGCTAAGCTTGTTATCATTTAAGAATGATATTTAAAAATGATTGTTATCATTTAAAAATGATAACAATCTTAGCTTGCTAAGTTGCCCTGGCAGGTTCCCTGTCAAATATTGGTGTGCTGCCACTGTACGCATTTCAGTATTAGCTGAGAACTTATGGGAGAGCCACCATATTTCAAGTATGACAAACCAGCCTTATGTGACAAATTTTACACCAATATTTTTTTTTATGAACTGAAATCCAAGCGTGTTGCTAAGGGTCCATTGAATTTATAATTCACTGGCATGCAAATACAAACACAAGTAGGCACAAAATAGCAAAAAAAAAAATTTGAGTTTATGGCTGCACACCTGCTTCTGAGTACCACGAGAGCCTACAGACCCTGAATTCATGTCCTGGGTACAATGTAGAGAGTTTGACAGAGTAGCACTTTTACAATGCAGTGTCCTAAATGCTTTGTATTGTACCTAACACCTATGTGTGCAGTTCTTAAACATATCATTTGGAACATCAATGTGTATTTTTGAGTAGTATGTAGATTTTTACAGATTTCTGAGTACATTGGTTGTTATTTGTGAGCAGTGAATCCTTGCATGCGTTTTTTTAAAATGAATGCCTACCTCCTCCTCTTCTTTCATGTGAGGCAAGAACTTCTCCGTGAACTCAATGAGCGCATGCTGAAGCTTGAGGCCATAGTTGATGCGTTCTGTTGCCGACTTGTTGGTGCAAGAGTAGCCATCACGAACTAAGGCCAGCATATCCGACAGACGGTTGTCATTGTGACAGTTGCAGACGGCTGAATCGTGAATAGAAAGTGCCTGCAACAAAGAAAAATATCTACACGTCCAAAAAGTGAGGATGTAGCTAATGCTTCCATCATCGTTTTAAGTAGTGTTAGAAAAATCCTTGGACAATGCTACCAGATCCCAACCCAAAAGCTCTTTAGTATGTATGTTGCACACAAAAGACGTGGACACAGGATTTCACAAGGTTAAGCAAGGTTACAAACACGAAGACCAGGGAAATTGAGCTTATGCGACAAGCAGCATCACACCAAGTGTGCAGATTGTAATGAGGGCATAGCCTACCGTATACCTTTGTCAAGTGCTTTTACGCAGGGCAATCAGGTCACCTTATTAACAGCGTGCACGAACTATGAGAAAATTTAGCTAGCTCCCTGGTCAGCTATTCATTGTAGAAATTGTGGGCAATGACCTATGCTTGACCAATGCACAATAATTTCTAGATGTAAAAATAAAATGACATGTTTGATAACAGAGGCACATATCTCTAAATTAGAAGATAGGTACACCAGCAAGGTGTCCATTCCCTTCTCAGCAAAAGAGAGAGGCTTTTTAGTGGCAGCAACATGGATGTAAAGATATATCTCGGGACATGCGCCTTGTGCTTCGTAACACATGTATAAAGGCCATAATATATTCCAAATGGAGATTGTTGTAAGTTTTCCCATTGTGTGCCCTGTCATTCTTTCTTGTGTCAGTGCCTCTTGAGCACAACATGATGCATACTAATGTCACACCAACAGGCCTCAGTAACAATGTTTAACTGTATGGTGTTTACCACTGTCATTGCTTAATTAATTGCGGTACACCATCAGAGTACGAAAACGGACAGGAGCCAAGTGACACAAGCTCTGGTTATAGACAATGTCAAAGACACAATCTCACAGTAGGAGACTGGTCGTGAAAAGTTGGTTACCAGCCAAATCGTGACAGCAAACCGCACCTTCAATTTTTCCTTCAACTTTGTCATGATGAGTTGGTTCTCAATCTGCTCGTGGCACCGGAACTCGCGAAAAGTCTGGTACAACTCGTGCAGGAGCGACTCCAGGGCACTGTAGTCGGCGAAATCCGTGCAGCCCAGCTGCGAAGAAAGACGTCGTTAAAAAAAAAAAAAAAAAAAAAAAAGGCGTGCAAGACCTCATCCGACAGATAAAAGCAAAAGAACACCGCGGCTGACGAACTGGAGTACGTGCCTCAAGGCAGGCTCACTGAAAAGAGGCTTGGTGAAAAGCAAGGGATGAAAAAAGAAATAAAACCGTGCGCGTGTTCGAACTGCGCTTGCCTCTCCAGCTGCCAAGTCGAGACACGCCTACGCTGATCGCTTTGCCAGGAACTGCCGGGTAATTTAGGCGATTGCACAACACCGCGCTTCCTCTAACCGTAGCGCAAAAACTGCACACATCCCAAACAGAAACACCAAATTAAGCCGGCTATGCAAATGCGCGTTAACGGTGCCGCTATCGAATTCTGCGTGCAGGTGCCGTGAACATTGGTATGTGCAGGTTTCGGACCGTGAGCGCCAGCATGTAGTACAGGTTTCGGAATCAGATTCAAGGCTGTACGTGTAGTGACGCCTGTAATCGCGTACACTGCATATCCGGATTTTGCAAAAACCGACAGATGGGGGCCGACTGTCGCACTGTTACAAGGCAAGCAGTGTACGCAGCTTGATCAGATGAATTAGTGTGAAATTATGCGTATTCAATAGCAGCAATGACGCTCGACAACACGCTTTCAAAATTAGCATTCGCCGAAGCGCAAAATAAACGACCACTAGACTTCCGATCTGCGGTACATGCTACGAGGTTGGCGCTGCGGGGGATCACTCGTCCGCGACATCGCGCGCATTCGATTATACAAGCCGAATGCTCAAAAGAATCATCTCCATTTCTGGCAGCTCTCGACAGCGACCCGTGTTTGTCAGGGACGAGGCGACCACGCACGGCGCGCGCGTTCGTTAAGTGGCGTATCGTGAAGCTCGCTGGCGTGACAAGCGAGAACTGGCGTCAGGTCGCATGCAGGAGCATACACCCTACCTTTTCGTTGTACACTTGAACGAGCCGCTTCATCCTCGAATGTGGTACAGAAAACACATCCACTTCTTCGGGAAAAGGCGCCATCTTGATCGTCGGCAGAAGATGCGGGTCTTCGATGTGCGCCCAACAAGACAACCTTGACGCCGATTCGCTTCGCGACAGGCAAGCCGGCGGCCACCGGACGTGTCGATGGAAGTCGCTGAGAGGTTAGAGTCCTTGCTTCGTGCTCGAAGAGGTCGAACTTCTCGTTCTGTGCACGAGACAGTGCAATACAGTGGCCGAAACGAGCGCACAAGTGCCGGAGACGACAGCTGCTGGCTGTTTCATTGAAGCAACCGCGACGGGCGCGATGCACACACGCACTTTCGATTTGCCGCGAATCGTCGAGGGAGGGCGGCACCGGCACAAAGCTGTCGCCATGGTAACAGACGGAGACAGTTTCTGTTTCGGCAACGCGCGCGCGCGCTGCGCGCGTTGCGGACGCAGTTTTGACGATTTTCTTGCGCCGTTGCCAAAACAGGTTAAGTGCAGCAAACAGCACGCTTGCGGATATTGATGAGCCTGAATAGCTTCATTGACTGGTACTCGGTGCATGAAAATCTATTTCGGCCCAAGGACGACCTGCTAGTTCGATTGCGAGGATTCTGAGGTCGCGACCGATTTCACCGGTGTGCGGACGCGCTTGAAAGCGGCATCACACACGGTACACTAAGGACAGTAAAGCGACATGCAGGTGAGTTATTTTTTTACACAACGAAAGTGGATACGTTCGTAATGCTTGTCCTATATCCTTCACTTGAAGCATATGGTATGCGCCCAGGAGTAATTAGTCACGGTCGATATACAGCTGCATTTTGTGTCGTGCGTACCGAGGATGGCGAGATATCTATTAGAGCCTACCCACGACTTACGAGGTTCCTTTCAAGTCCTATGTTGATCGTGATTAGAAATGAAGCTGACTACCGCATTCATCTACATCGTAACGTACTTGAAGAACGTAATCAATGTAGTTAAGCATGATGCTATTGAAATAGCGTACAAGCCACTTGCAACTAATGTTCATGTTTAGTGTGCCTTATCTTTTTGGATTGTCGATACCATTAAGAATAGTTTGAATAAAACAGAATAAAGAGTCTCGTTATTGAAGCATGCTTTTATCCCTCTAACTGCATTAGGTCTGTTGAGAAAGCAAGGGCGGTGCCAGATGTATTTTTCTTAGAGCTGCACAGCTACATTGAGAGAGGGTCTTCAAGGAAGCAGGAATACCCTGAAGGAGCTAGATTTCTAATTAAAGCGTACTTCACGTTAGCATCCCGGAACCTCCCCCCTTTTTTTTTTTTCACAGATGTGGCAGCCCCTTGCCACTACAGCTGTGAGAAACGCCTCTAGTTTTTACGTGTCATGTTTATAACAAAACAAAAGAAGGGAACTAAAATTATTACACATATACTTGCTTTGCGAACGTTTATTGTAGTAGGCATGGCTGCATTTCGTGCAGCGATTGCGGACGTGATGTTGAGCTGCTCGAAAACGGACAAGACAAACCTTTATTGAGATTACCAGCACACAAATTAAATGAACGCAACAATAACAACAACAAAAATATTTATATAGTACACCCAAGTCTGTGAGCAAGAAGACATGTGCGGAAAAACAACAATCGTAACTCTTGACGTTGTTTCCGCATATTCGATATCACCAGCAATCTTAGATCTCATGCCACAGACAAAAGATATTAAATGGAAAGAAATTAATACAACACGAATTTTTCCGAAGCCGAGATATGAGGCAGCGCTCTGACCTGGTGCTTGCCCAAGTCTATTTCTTCTCTTTGTCGGTATTCTACATAAGGCGGGTTGCCCTCAGCGAAATGAAACCTTTCTGCATACGCTGCTTCAAGCATTGATTGGGTCCTCTCGAGCGCTTCTATGGCCACAAAAACAAGCCATCAGCGTCGAACTTCGCTTTTCTCGGAAATTCTTTCCACGACGCCATATATGTAAGGGTCGCATTCGATATATGGGCGCTGACTCTCGCCCGTCGAAGGTGGTCACGTCTCATTAAAGAGCCGGGGCTATAGAAGCTTCCGACGTTGTCATGGCGACGTTTGTTGCCTTCGGCGCGTGCAACTGGTATGGATTTCACGGCGCACGAGGCCTAAGCACGAAGCGAACTTTACAACTCTCATCGCAGTCCTTTTTTATAGTGAGAGAGTTTGCATTAGCGAGGACATAGCCTAGTTCTAATGTTTTCGTGCCCTTGTTTTCTTTTTCTTTCTTTTTCTTTAGTACCATCGAGTGGCGAAAAAGTCCGATGAAATACTAATATTTTTGAAAAGCAGGGACCACGAAAGCACTGATAATATAGAATTGAATGCTGAACACTTTCCTTGCATGCTTCACGAAATACAGCAAAAGAAACCGACGCAAAGACAATAAGGAAAAGAAAAGATGTTATTTTCTTCTATGCTAGTGTACTATATCTATCACTAGTAGGATAACGTACGCATTGCCAAAGTGTTTCATTTATTTGTTTTATTGCTATGCGCTTACGACGTGCTTTGGATAATGTGTCTTTAACTACAATAGCAATGAATATGGCTCTTAAACATCGCGCTTATACAAAATGTGGTGCTGTGTAATATCGGCGACTTTTGAACATCATTTTTCTCCGACGTTTCTATAGTTTTGTCACTGCCAAATGCACCGATGTATCAGCGCTGCGCAAATAAAGAAGTAAAATAAAAGTTAAATAAAAACTCGTTAAATGTCTGTTATGACTCGAGTCCTCCTGGTGCATGCATGCGTCATTACGCCTGGCTGTATTTCCCCGATGCAGTTATAAGACAGACAGACAGACAGACAGACAGACAGACAGACATGATGCAATCTCCAGGAAACGGAGGAAGATATTCTTTCCATTTTCCTTTCATTCCTGCGTGGGCACAGTCGAAACAGCGAATCGTATAACAAAATGGCGTACGTTGGCGTCAGTGTGTTTCACAGTGGTGTATAACACGGTGAGGAGCAGCTATGTATACCGTGTCGTCATGTGCAAACTATCTATCGGGCTTTGCGGTACCAGTTCTCCTTGCATTATAGAGTGTGAACCTTGTTTAGAGCAAAACAAAGACACGTCAAAGACGCCTCGGCAATGTCGCCTCGTCAAGTGTCGTCGTCACGGTTTTAATTCCTACATGTGCGTCTTCTTAGCGGCAACTACGCTTTCAAACACACGGCCAAGAACGTGTTCTCCTCAATTTGCTCCACGTCGCGTAACTCGATGAAGTGCCGTTGTAAACTGCACTTCGAGGCGACGACTCTCCGGCCCAACCCTCCGAGAGGGCTGCTATACAGGATGCGGTGCGCTGGGTTACTTTATCAGCTGTAGCTGCGAAACGACGAGCGTTGACCAGCATGCCCTTATCGCACGATGTGCCGTACCCCTGTTCTGGTCCGACCTCTTTACGATGGAAGACGAAGCCACGTGCGCGCACTATCTCGCGGCACGCATGCGGAAGCCGTGTCGGTCAACATTTGCTGAATATAGCACTTGAAGTCTCCGCGGCTCGTATATAGTGCTAGGGGGGAGACGGCTCGATTGCGCGAAGATAACCACAGTGTCTTGTTTGTCACCGCTTCCTCTTTGAGCTTGCCCACGGTTGTATCCGTCGGAACTTGCTTATCTCTCGAGTTGATGCTATCACCTAATTTGAAAATATGGAAGCGTCACTCCTCTCACTTCGAGAGGACCCAATCAGTCAGTCTATATCTGCTTGCGAGACCTAATTAGACACCCGGTGGCTTGTGGTTCAAGTGGCGGCCAGGAAGGCGTTTTCTCGTCAAGCTAAGCCTGCTACATGCCTCAGAATAAGTGTCGGCGTTGCGGCGCGTACGTGAAAACAGTCCCTATCGTGAAAGCACTACACGCACACTTCTTTCTTCTCTTGCGCTTCTCAGTATTCAAGCTAGAAGCGCCCTCCCGTAAAACGTGCACGTTGTTCAGGACGCGCTAGGCAAACGAAGAAGATATACGTGAACATGGGGCCTATACCGTAAAACGGAACATGGAATGCTACTCCGTGCTGATCCTTCCTGAATGGTGAATTCTCCCTTGAAAGGCAGAATTGACCATTCCCTGACCAACCTCGATGCCCTGATTCAGTAGCGCACCCAGGATCTCTGCCAGGGGGCGGGGGGGGGGGGGAGGGGGGGTTCAATCATGGTTCAATTTTTCACGAAGGGCCGGGCATGCGATTACACAGTAGCTGCGTGTGTAAAAAAGTAAATATAATTCCAAATAATAGTAACATCAATGATGATGATTATTTTTATTATTTTTTTCGGCGTTTTGCAGAGACATTAGCGCCACATTCTTCTAGGACATAGGAGCAGTCACGGAGTGGGAGGGGGATTAGGTCGGCCTCAGGGTGGGGGGGGGGGGGGGTTTACAACCCCCGAACCCCCCCCCCCCCCCGGTCGGTGCGCCACTACCCTGATTAGTCAGTGCTGATTTGACAAGCAGAACTGGCCAATCAGGGAGGACCAAGACAGAATAGTATTCTGTATTCCCTTTTACGGTATACAGAGGCCCATATCTGAGGCCCATTAATCCCTCGGATTTTCTACCAAACAAGGAAAGAAATTAAAAAGAGAAGGTAGGAAACAGAGAAAGAAAGAAGGAACAAAAGAAATAAAGAACGACAGAAAGAAAGAAGGGGGAACCTACCTTGAAAAGCGTATTAAATGGGATAGTATAAAAGAGATTCCACTGTACACAAGGTGCACGGACATTTTCCGGCCAACAAATTTTTACGGTAGACGGCTCCTACGACTAATGTGGATTTATATACTGTGATAAAAATGAAACAGCATATTATATGTTTAGAATATTAAATTATTCTGTGACAACCCAATTGTCTTTAATTTTGACATTGTAGGCTCACTCATTAAAATAGCGAATGAAGGTTACTACTTTGACTTTCGCGCAAATAATTAATTAAACTATACACTACTCTCTAACGACCTTCGTATTTTTGATGCAGTGCACATGTTGCAAGTATGCTCATCGTGAGGCTATATTTAGAAGCTCTTCAAGTAAGCAATGATCCAACAATTAAATCAATCAATCAATCAACCAACCAATCAGTCAATCAATCAATCACGTAAATTTAAATGCAGGTCATTGTCATTCTTGCTTGAAGCGGTTCGGGCACTGAAAGACGAACGGGCTGTCACGCCTCATCCAATGGTCAGACGTGGAGTGAAAAAAAAAAAAAAGGCAAACGATGCCGAGGAATTTGCGATCGAAAGTTCCTCGAGCGTAAAAGGAGGACGATGGAATGCGCGGACGAACGTGAGACGCGGAACAGCGCCAAGTGTAAAGGTAGACACAAGCTTGGATCTCTTACTGCGCGGTCTATCTTACAATGTACAGCCAGACAAGCGTGTCACATCACGGAGGATATATCCTGTGACCCATGAAGGCTGTAACTACATGATGCTATGTGCATAATTATGTGGTATGGACAACTACACATACGATGCTATGCAGTTATGTGGTATGCTGTCTTATGACTCACTGGTCTGCAAAATCTGGAACTGCATGTTTCGAGAGACAATCTAGAGTGCGCTTATTTATTCAGGGAAATGCGCATGTTATGTCCCATGTCCACGCATGTCCCTGTACTGTATACTTTCTGCGACATCCTGCATTACAGTGAGTAGGACGTTATATCCTGTGTTCCTGCTGTTTGAGGGTAGTCCGTTTATTTATTTATTTATTTATTTATTTATTTATTTATTTATTTATTTATTTACTTATTTATTTAGACACCTACAGCGCCCAATAGGCATTATAGTAGGAGGAAAACATAGAAAAGCAATACAAGCAGTGAATACAACGTCAAGAGCAACAAACATGTGCTGAAGTTAAAGATAACATAACACAGCTTACTCTAACAAGCTCTAAAATAGAACCCATAATGAGTACAAGACGACATGTTTCTAAAGGATGGGTACAAAAAACAGTAAAGAAAATGTACAAATGATATATATATATATATATATATATATATATATATATATATATATATATATATATATATATATATATATATATATATATATATATATATATATATATATTGTGCCTAATATTGAAATGGTGAACCTGCGTGACCTATATAAATCAACTTCCACGATTGAACGGCAAATGTTTTCAGGAAGAATGCGCCTGTAACCCATGTTGTTCGTTGCTGAATTAATGACAGAACAAAAATTACGAGGCTGCAAACACTGGCGAGTGCTCAGACGACGTGGACAGTTATTTCAAAGCGGTTCGTGAATGATTTAGTGTAGCAAGGTTGCAGAGTGACGAAGTGTCCTCGACACATACTTTCAGATTGACATCGTCTGCCTGCCGTGGGATCCGGGAATCGAACGGGTCGGCTCCGACCAAGGAAAAGCACCTGCTACGCCCCTGCGAGTGAGTGTTGATTTCGCTAAGGTTATTTTGAGCAAAATATTGTCTGTACCATCTTTCAAGCCACGGTTTCCTTCTTCTTTTTTTTTTTTCCGAGGGTGGGGTGGGGAGAGGGAGGGGTTAGGGAGATCTTACGGTGTGTATCACACTGCGTGATTGATAAGAAACGCATGACGCGTCTGAAACTACATGGCACACGTGTTATATGAAACGTTTCGTGCATTTACAGAAAACCCTAGGAAAACCAAAAATTTGCCGATCGCCTGCAAACGTTCTGTCCGCCCGACGCTACAGAGCATAAACCGAACGCATAGACAAAAGAGCGGAGGTAAATGCAGTTTCCTTCGCTCCGCATGACCCAAAGCCTTCTCCACCCAAACACGGGGAATTGTGTGTAACACTACAAGAATAAATACGCGATATTTCGGCATGTAGATGCTGCATTCAATACTATATATGACATTTCCCTATAATTCTATTCTCTTCTCCTGTCCACCCATCCGTCATACGATGCACTTGTGCGCATAGAACGGTAAACAAACTGTGATTTCTTAGTGATAACAAAACAGGAAGACGTGAAGCAAGGGAACGCGCGAGCTTGTTCTCTTCGTGATGGTCCTGGAGAAAAACGTGGGCGCACACTGACAAGGAAGGCGGTTGCTGCGCGTACCCTGACGAAGACAGGTCCTATGCACTGTTGAAGATTTGGCTCAGTGCATATTATGCTACTAAGGAGCTACTAGGTATGCTTTTTTTATTATTGGGCTAGGTCATCTTCGGGGAACACATACAAAAATGAAGAGACGGGGGGGATGAGAACATCCGGACCCCCACTCCGCGCGGATCCGCCAGCTCCGACAGTTCCCGTGAGAACGCAGCCCAAGGGCTAGGTGGAATCGTATACAGACTCCAAACACAAACAACTGAGCCAATCGACCAAAGAGGCACGAATGTCTTTTTCTCATGAGGGTGAGATTGCCTCAAGCCCCACGTGTGCGGCTTTTTTTCCCCTTATCCGCCTCCGCTTACCACTCCTTTGTACGTGTGTGTGTGAATAGACACCTAGAAATCAAATCATCGGATTCTCCCGGTTGCTGAACGCTGTAACACCCGAGTGGTGTGCGAGATGTCAACGACCGGCTGCTTGTGTGAGCTTACGGCCCATGATAGAAGTGCGGCACGCCTCCCCTTACTCTGGGAATGCCCGGAAAGGAGCTGAGAAACGCGAGCACTTCCGGAGCAAGACATCTCCCGAGAACTCGTGTCTCTTTCTGTGGAAGCGACCGCTGGTAAATCGTATACTAAGACACAGACAACAAAAGGAAAGCGGACACCACGGATCGTTCTTTGTGTACTCTTTCTTCTCGTTGTCCTTGTGCTAGTATACGAGTTACCACTTCAGTATGCCGTCATACCAACGAGCTCGGACTCACACCATGGTTTAGCCTGCATACTAAGTGTGCACGGCGTTTGCCATTCCTTCCACTCGACACAGAGAGAAACAGCACCACAAAGATGGCTTGCTGGACGAGTTGCAACGACATTTCATTCCCGAGGGCCAATCGGTGGCAACGAATCTTGATGCGGCAAAGAGGAAGTCGGACTCAGCGTCGCGTTCGTATTCCTTTCTGCCCCATATTTCTTCACGCTGCTCCTGCCAAGAGCAGGAAGAAAAAAAGAAAAGAAAGAAACGAGTGCACTTATGTACAACCAGGAAGCTAAGTTTCAATTACACGCAATACGAGTTAACTGGGGGCACTAAAGGAAGACGCTATGTCAGACTAGACTGATCAAAGTCGTATAACCTTACTTCTTTATTTTTATATTGGGAGTTCGTCAGTATATCAAAGAGTATGAAGACAGGACTTGCTTGACTCCGTTATCCTGAGATAGACGTATATTGTATTACGAAGACTTGATTTATTTGTTGAAATGCGAGCTGAAATAGCAGCTTCAATTTAATGCGTAACGTCTATCGTTACATAAAGGAGTTAAATAAGGTATGACATTTTAGGAGCCGGTGCATGCTTATAAAGCAGACTGTGGTGGTGTACTTTTGCTTAATTTTAGTAGCACGAGGTTTTTTCATGGAGCACTTACCTAAATCTAAGTTCATGGGAGTCCTTGCGTTTTGCCTCCGTCAAAATGTGACAGCCGTGGGCGGGATTCGAACCAGTATCCTCGTGATCATCAGCGTGACATCACAGCTGCTAAGCCACGGCGGCGGCTATGTTTATATAAGGGAGAATTTGGACTCGAGATGACACCTTCAAATTCTACGACGTCACGAGGAGGTTAAACTCAGAGGAGGGGTCGCTAGCTTTTTTATCACCGCGAGAACGAAGCAGCGCTGGAAATGACACATAGATAAAAAAGGAGTATACTGAGGCGTCCACTGTCGACTGGAACGTTTTATTCACGCAAGGTGGCTTTTATACACCAGGAGGGGAAGGGAAAGAGGAGAGGAGACAAATGAGAGTAGCAGTAAGGCATGAAAGGTGACGAGGCTCAAATGTCGACGTGCGCTTCAATCTCGAGGGCAAGCGATTTAAGGTTGTGCACAGTCTGCTTTAGCAGCACGGATAAGGTCACGTGTGTTGCCACACTGCGATGAATTGTCGAGGGCTGTTTACTTCCTTTTATTTTCCCTAAAGACCTCACACTGAAGTTATTACGTATAAGGGGTGGCGTTTACACAATTCTTTTATACAAAATTGTGGCTACATACACTTATTGTATAATACTAAATTTTAGTTTTTCAGAAAATGATGATGAGCAGGTGGTTTCGACGACATGGCGGCGCAGGTTGTTCCAGTCAGCTGATGATCGACAAGACAAAGATGCAGAAAAAGTCGTAGTGTGGCATGCGCGGACGAGTAACTTGCAAGTGGTGCCTTGTGCGCAGCGATGTGCGCAGTGATGTGCGCGGTGGCGGCGCCAAAATACATGGGGCATGATGAAGCGAGCTGTAGAAGAACTTGTGAAAAAGGATTAATGAATCAATTCGGCGACGGGATGACAACGTGTTTAAACCAGTCTATGCTCAGTAAGTTTCCCGTGTCCGTTGCGTCCACCGAGTTCTGAGGATGAGCATATCTTCAAAATTCGCTTTACACCGGCCCTCAACATTCACGGCATCATAGTTTACTTGAGCTCGTATCGTTTTCTTTCTTTCCCATGCAGGAGCCACAGCGCACGGCTCAGACTCGCGAGCACGCGGAGGCCGTCCCTCGTACGGCTGCCTCCCACCGTTTGATCACTTCCAGACCCACGCTGCGGCCAGACGCACGCTTCCAGACCCACACCCACAGCCCCGGAGCATTACGGATGTCCATCGATGTCCACTGTCGATCACACACCGGAGCGCGGGTGCACGTCGACTGTTCGACCCGCTCTGTCTTTGAACCACAGCTGTGCAACGGCAGCGCTTACCTAAACAACGTGCATTCACTCTCCTGCAATATAACCTACAGAGAGAATCTGGTGATGGTTTGTAAGGGTGTTTAAGTTAGTGTGGCCTGCAAAGATCCCTCCTGCTCCCAGTTTTCATTGCACATGCGAGAGCATACATCAATGTACCCGCTACCTCGCGATTTTTAAATGGTGAACGCTAAGCAGTGCATGGTGCCCTGACCTCAACCCAGTTACTCGCTTACTATGCCAGTACTAAGTAGAGTTGGTTAATGTTGACTAAATGTGCTTTAATTATTGCTAACCTCGCCCAATTGTCAATTACGGCTGTTAATGTTGGCTTACCAGAAGTACAGCGCCACAACCAGTTGACGACAAGTGTTGCCATGTACACGTTGACTATGATGACTAACTACACTTATAATACCGGCTCGTGTAAGCTATTTCCCGTAACGACAGCGGCAGTATCTTCATTCAATATCAAATCCCTGATGCTACAGCATATATATAGACAACAATAGGAGTCTGTTCTTCCTCGAAGCCCCCTTGGTCCTCTCTCAAGCATTTTCGATATCGGCGTTCACGAGTATCGGCAATCAATCCATGCATTGTCGTATCCACTCCCGTGCACTTATCGCTGAGTCGACACCATAGCCCCTATCTCCCGAGGCACTTGTCCTGGCTTTGTCCTTCATCTTAGCGCGACTTTCACGTGCACAAAACTCCGAGATGGGAGACGTGAATTCTCAGGAATCTGCCATATCCGAGGATGCGTGTCGCCGCTGCTCCGGCAGTGACTCGGAAAGCAGCTGGCGGCCATCCCGACCCGTAGCGTTGAGCCGATAGAAACAAACAGATAGAGTGAAGCCTTCGTCCGCATTTTCCATGTCGCGTGTGTATATGGACGATCGTGTTATGCGAGTGAGTGAGTGAGTGAGTGAGTGAGTGAGTGAGTGAGTGAGTGAGTGAGTGAGTGAGTGAGTGAGTGAGTGAGTGTAAAAGTTGTCGATGATAGTGATGACGATGATTATTATGCAGACAGTAGTATATTTGTCAGCCAGGCCTTGTAGACTTAGCCGACAACTACTCCGTTTAAAAGCCCCTCGACTAGGTCCGGTCATCTTGATCTCACAAGCGCAATGCACTCATCGCGCGCTGACGATCGTGTCTGCCAAGAATTACCTCGCTACGCGCCGTGGAAGGAGCTGAAATTTCAAAGTGAAAGTTGGTTACCCTTTCCTCGCGGGCGCTTCGCTCCAAGATGGAACAAAATGGCGTTCGACACCGAGTGCGCTAAGATCGATGTGTGACGTATCTCATAGTGACGCGCAATACTCGCCGAGCGCATGGCGACCTACCCGAACCAATCAGGAGGCGCTTCTTTCGGCGGCAGCCTCCCCGGAGGGGATGATCAGATCCGAGCACAACAGCGCGCGCTTCGCACCGTGGTATCAAAGAGTAGCAAGGACGTCATCAGTGGCTTAACCTCCCGAAATCATCGCTTTCTGCTGCTTCAAGGATCTTTATATCTCCTAATAATGAACCAATTTGAAAAATTCTTACAGCAGAACGCTTTTTTTTTTATGGCACTCAGTAACCTCCACTGCACGACCGAAATTTTCCATGTGGCCTGGTTAGGGGACCTCTAAGCGTCTCTCCTCACGTCGCATATTTCACAATGTGTCACCTTAGTAGGAGAAGACTCACAAGAATTCAAAATACGTCCAGGCGAAATGTTCGTGGTCTTCATGAAGAGCATATGGAAAGTTAATCTCAATTACCCTGTGACCGTTGTTCAGCTACTCGGTGCGGAATTCAAGAGCGGAATTGAGGCAAATGGTGGATGGCTTCACATCTTCCGCTAAAACAGTGCTGGAACATCGACACCAGAAATTTTAAGACCTCTTTGCCTGTGTGATCGCGGATTCCGCGCTTCGATGGCGAGTAGTGATGAATATTCACGCCAGAGTGCACGGCGCCTCGCATTCAGACAGTAATTTCCGCTGCGTTACACTTCCTGTACTGACAGGTTATAAGGTGACGCTTTGCGCTTCGGTTTGTGCAGCGACGCGCCCTAGCTACCGTGACACGCTTTGTCGGAATGTGATACGTTCTCCTGTCACGCCCAGAGCCGTGCGCACTTATGAGCGATAAAGGAGCGATGGAGAGATATGAAGCGAAAATGGATTTTGCGAATGGAGGGACCTCGCGATTCAATTGCTAGCCAGTGTGCTGCTACTCACAAGGACGAAACAGGACCAAGAAGTCCTGATAGCTTATCAGAAGAGATGGTGTAAAAGATGCGGAAATCTGCTGGCGAATATGTTGACGCTTCGGGGTGTTTGCCGCAGCCAAACAGCCCTAGTTGTAGCTCGTTTATTGCTCCACATACGTCTCCGAAATTTCCTAGGAGATAGTGGCCTGACAGGGTTAGCTACTCACTGCACGAAAGCAAATGTTTACGGCCGTGCCGAGTGGTCCGAAACTACCGGACGTCGGATAGGGCTACGATAACAAATAAAACGTGCTTTAAGCTTAGAGTCCGACGTTGTCCGAGGCGACGCAATTCCCAACGGCGAAGTGTCCTATTATGTGTGGTATTGCTTACGTCAGCTGTCTGTCATAGAAACGAGTTTTCATTGTGCAGCTTATATGAGGTGACGAGGACTGCTTTGTTCGAGTCCCGTGTGCACAACATGACGTACACTTTCCTGTCCGCACCAGTGCTTTCATCATCGTGGGGTTGAACGTGTCGCGTACGTAATCGGGTTATTGACCTCCTTGTTCGCACGTATCTTATCGCGTGCCGTACTGCGCGGCCGAAACCATATCTGTTTGTGTCTCACAGTCCTTTGCGGCATTTCTGCCCTGTGCGAACGTACACGTAGCTGTGATTAGCCACTTTTCACGTATCTGCTACAAGTGCACCCTTTTTTCAATCGATGCGGATCTTATAGGTGTTCACATTTGGCGTCGTCGTACACAACTGTAGCGATGTCACGAGCTGTACCAAGCCTCCACACAGCTAACGTGCCTAGTCAAAGTTTCACTAACTAGCGAGAATCGTTGCGCCGTGGCTGTGCCGTAAATGCTTTGTACGTATCTCTTGTCAGCAGTGTCATTCGTCATTCGTCTCTTCTCAATTATAACAGTGTTCTGGAAAGGAACATTTTGTACACACCTATCGTATGCTGCTACCAAGTAGTACGACACTTCTGAATGGTCTTACGCTTTATCGCACCTCCGGATACTGAAGAAGTATGCCATGTGTACGATGTCATAAGCGATGCCACATCGCGTAACAAAGAGAATTCACATAATATATTAGAGAGCCAGCCCTGCGAGTCCTTATTTATGGCGTTTCATGTCAAGCTGTCTCAAGTAGGTTGCATGTGACGCGCCTATCGCCCCGCCACGGTGGTCTTGTGGCTATGGTACTCGGCTGCTGATCCGAGGGTCGCGGGATCGAATCCCAGCTGCGGCGGCTGCATTTCGATGGAGGTGAAATGTTGAGGCCCGTGTGCTGTGCGATGTCAGTGCACGTTAAAGAACCTCAGGTGGTCAAAATTTCCGGAGCCCTCCACTACGGCGTCTCTCATAATCAGAGCTGGTTTTGGGACGTTAAACCCGACATAACAACAACGCGCCTATCACATGGAGTTCGGAGACATAAAGAATATCTTTGAAGCATTCCATATATGCAGCTTATGGCCTTTGATTGGCCGATATATGACAACGTCGCGTACTTGATGTTCCTCACATAGAAAATCGTATATCTATCTCAGTAGCTTATGTTATCTTGAAACAACTCGTTCTGTGACAGCTAGGCGTCACTCTTTGCCTGGAATGGAAAGACAAGATATCAGGGATTCCAATAGCCCTGCAATCCTCTAACGGGCTTGACTAAGGCAGAACAGCTGAAAGTTCTACCTCTTTACAGGCGATGCGAATCATTCCACATCTGTTACTTCAGTACCATTTGTATCTGTTCCGCGCTTTCAGTAATAACCAGGTGCACACAATCGGCGTGCCCGAGCGGTATAACGTGGTATTCGCCAATGAAGAAGGGAGGACATTAAACTCTCTAGCACTTTTACATCCTTTTTCGCTCGCTGCTGTGAATGCGACAGCAAGACTCCGTCCTATGGATAGTCCATGTGTGTAACTCAATATCGTTCTCGTTTAATCTTCGTGACCGTTTCAACGGCATTCCTCTAACCCAAATACACACGCGTACAACCGCATTCATGATATTGAAAAACGAGCCCTCACGCACTTCTATACATGTACGCTTTCACGCTTCGAGATCTTTCAACTTATCTGTCAGTCCTCTTGCAATGTGAGGTGAAGGTATAAGCTGTGCGCAAGTCTGTGATAACACACCTTGAATGCCTGAAACGTCCATGACGTCTGTTGCAGGATCCCCGAAACGGTTTTCACGATTGCGTACAAACCCACTGAGGCTGCATCATAAGTCCGTACCATTGACGGAACCTAGTAGAAGCACGGCTTCAGGAAAGCGTAACTGTCTCATCGTACGGACCTGCCTTTATAGAAAGTGCTTCGCTTCGACTATATATAGCGCGAACGAGATAGTTAACGCTTACATAATTTCAGAAATCCGTTTCAGGGACCATTTCATCGTATGGCACGAGCAATTGTAACTCAGCGCTTCTGTTTAGCAGCCGTTCGGCGTGCCCGTGACTTCTTCTCTAGAGAGGTCAAGTGGCAGCCCTTGTCAGGTAAACAGGCCATCCGTCCACAAACAGAAGACTCGGTGCTGCGCGCGAGCCGCCCACCGCTTTGAGTCATTATATAAATACTCCACGTGTGTTCACTGAGTGGCGAGGAAGTGTTGCGATAATTATAGTGCACTGTGAGCTTAGCGCTTGCTTTCTTAGCTAGCAAGCAGATGAGCCACGCACTGTGGTGCAATAAGGCGCATGCATGTTCTCCATCTTTATGAAATTGATCACGTCATCTCTGTTCAAGCACATATTCCTGCTAAAGTGCAAGTGAGCACTTCACTCACTGCTGGTTGTTACTTTGTTCTCCAGTTGAAGTACTTTACTCACAAAGCCTTTATTGTGTTAGAAGCATATAAAAGAAAATTATAGGCTCGGAACTCTTAAAATGATACAGCGCGCCAAGTGAACATAAGGAACAGCCAACCCGGCCAACAGAAAGAGAGCGCTTTGTTCTTTCTGTTCGCCGGCTTGACTGTTTCTTACCTTCCCTTTGCGCGCTGTATCAGTTTAAGAAAGAAACTTTAGCACTACAGGCTTCGAACACAACTCGTGTGTTCTTTTATATTGGAGGAGAGAGCATGGTCTGCGCTACCAGACTGCTTTGAACTCTGAGTGCTGCCGAGCATTATTACGTTGAGCATAACAAGACAGCGTAGAAAAAATTCAAGCTAGGGGGCAGATGTAACAGAAAACGAACACAGTTGTTTGTGACTTGTGTACTGAAATGCACTTCAGCTGAAATATGCGGGAAGTGAGAATCGGACCTGTAGTTATTTCCTTGACTTACAAAAGCCATATTTTTCATTTCTTTCCGCAACTCCTTCCTTTCATTGCTTCATACTGAATAGTGGGATGTTAGTCTGTCTTGAACACTGGAATGATATCTAATTACTTCGTGTCTGAATCAGTGTTGGCCTTGATGGCATGCCAATAAACACACTTTTTTACGAGCATTATATAGACATATCGATATTCATGTGAAAAATTAAATTTCAAACCAAATGGTAAGTTCAAAAAACAAAAAGAAAAAAAGTGGCTTGTTAAAGGTTTGAACGAGCTCGAAGCAAGGTCTGGAAAAGCAAATGCGATTCGAACGGGCTGGCCTAATTGCTGCTCAAAGCACAATTCGAGTCACTTGGAATAATGGATGTGTATTTGCGATTCAATAAACGAAACTGTAAGTGCATGATTTTGTAATACTTCACGGTTCCTTTTCAATATCTATAAAAGATATCTCCTCCTTTTCTTTTTAGCATGCACTTATTATAAACAATGTTGCGTATATTGTCGTAGTACTTGCACAGTGTTCTTGTGGTGTTTTCGCGCTATACTCGGATAGAGTGTAAGGGGGCAGACATAAGCTAGTAATTAAGAGGGAAAATAGAGGGGCCCCCTTCATTACCAGCCCGAGCTATTCACACATTACAACGACCGCACAATCGGCCGCCTTCCGTACAGACGCTATTATACAACACTGTCCCCATCACTCGTCGGCCTACAGCGCAGTTAAAGCACTGTATTGTTTCTTCAGCACAACAGGCGTGTGTGAGCCTGTTCAACTGTATCAACGCCTGGAACGTGGGCACAGACTCCCACTTTTGGCACAGTGGCAGCCTCTGAGCAGCTGTGGGCGTCATGTCACGTGACTCAGCGGCACGGTGGCGAGCGCTCTCCCGCGGCATCTAGCCCTATAGCGCCTGCAGAGTGTTATAACACTCTGCAGGCGCTTTCTATGGGAGAGAGAGCGATGTTCCTGGTATATAGTTTTAGGAGGCGTTGGCTGTACATTGTACAATACCCTATGCGTCAGCGCCTTAACTGCCTGTGTTTTTTTCTTCTCCCTTTCACCTTTGCATCCCCATTTCCCACCCCCAGTG
Organism: Hyalomma asiaticum; assembly: GCA_013339685.2. Classification (NCBI taxonomy): domain Eukaryota; kingdom Metazoa; phylum Arthropoda; class Arachnida; order Ixodida; family Ixodidae; genus Hyalomma; species Hyalomma asiaticum. The sequence continues at coordinate 7,897,244 of CM023489.1, read as the reverse complement.
CAGGGTAGCCAACCGGGCGCCTTCTGGTTAACGCCCCGGCCTTTCCCGTTTCCTTCCTCCTTCTCCCTCTATCCGAGATGCGCGAAAGCACTGTAAAAGTATCATGCACTGACGTGTCTAATCTGACGCATGACTGCACAGTATGTGTAACTTGTGTTCACCAGCCGTTGTGAATGTGTAGTGATCGGCTCAGTGGAAATAAAGGTGGCGCAATTAAGAACGTGATTTTCTGCGTCCGTCCACTCGCTTCATTCCGACGCTACATATCATATCACGCAAAAAAAAAAGAAAAATTCGGGACAAAAATAATTTTCCTGTATTGCACGGCACACTACAAGCGATCGAGAGCGTTAACTTTGCGTAGGCAGGCTTCTGCTGGACTTGCCGACATGTGCACCTGCACGGCCACAAGGAACACGGTTAGTTTTCGTCAATACACCGTCACAATAAAAGAAAGTTCGGGCACGAGTGGTGCGAGGACTGAGGATACAGCGTAGCTGGTGGCGTTCCCATCTCTTCCTTTCCCTCCCTCACTTTCCTTTCCCACTCGTTGCTACACTATATACTGTACAAGACTATGATATGCTCTACCCTTTCCCTTCCTCCCCACTCTCACGTCATTCTTCCTCGCTCTCACCTCCCTTTTCCACCTCCTCCTCTTCACCCTCACTTTCCCACTCCTTGCTACACTATATACTGTACAAGACTATGATATGCTCTACCCTTTCCCTTCCTCCCCACTCTCACGTCATTCTTCCTCGCTCTCACCTCCCTTTTCCACCTCCTCCTCTTCACCCTCACTTTCCCACTCCTTGCTACACTATATACTGTACAAGACTATCTTATGCTCTACCCTCCTCCTCACGCTCACTTTCCCACTCCTTGCTACACTATATACTGTACAAGACTATCTTATGCTCTACCCTCCTCCTCACGCTCACCACCCTTTCCCACCCCCTGCTATTTAATATACAAGGGTATACGCTTGTATAAGCGAGGAAGAATGACGTGAGAGTATCATGTGTTTGGCATGGCTTGGCGGAGCGCGCGTGCAAATGACGTACATTGGGAATTCCATAGACATGTATGCGCACTAATTCCATGATGATGACAGTTTTCCGCGGACGCCAAAGGGCCTTTTCTGGGTTAAACCGCTTCGTTGTTAAAGATGTCCTCAACCGCAAAAAAGAAGAGTGAGACGAGGGAAGCAAATAACACGAAGACTTCAAGGTAGGCGTACCTGCTCATGTTTGCATAACGAAATTAGCTCTCGGAACTGATTCCATGCGAACCTGAGAGTGCGTAAGTTGGCGGTTGACGCCGGAAGCGTCGTCAAAAATATAAACACACACGCACACACATGAGCACGCGTATATGATATGTAGTGCACGCACGACATCAGCCCCCAACCCGCCCCCGCGCACTCCCCTTTGCTTGCGCACGCCATGATCATTGTGATCAAAATGTGGAAGTGTACTCACCCATGTCCATTTCAGCTAGCAGTGTGTTATACACCTCTACAGGAAAAGGGCCGCTGGTGGTTGGGGCTACTAAGGCGTGCGACCCGGAAAGGGAGGTGGGTAGTCCCTGGGCAGGGGAACTATGAAGAGCGTGCCATACCGTTATTCATCACTATCGACAAGGCAACTACGAGTGCACCACAGTCCGCACAGACTCTCAAGCGGGGCAAAACTGCTCCCGTGGCAAAATTTGCAAGCTGCACATCGTGTCCTGACTGAAGCGCATCAACTCGCATGATATGCGCATAAACTCACATGAACACGAGGGCATGATCGTTCACGCGGGAACCAGCAAGCACACGCCCAATTGCGTCCAAGCGCGTGCACACCGTGAGACGCGAGAGTGACGCACTGCGGGCACTTTTAACGAACCAAAAATACTGCAGCACCTTAGCTAGTAAATGAATGCTGCCACCGCCACACAACTCTGTCGCACGAGTGTACTTGTGCACGTACCGCGCCATACGCCTCACGCTTCCCTCATGAAGAGAGAGAGAGAAATGAGGAGAAAGGCAGGGAGGTTAACCAGATATCAGACTCCGGTTTGCTACCCTGCACTGGGGAGAAGGGGAGGGGGTTAGAAAGATGACAGCGAGAGAGGGCACAGGATTCCAGACAAGCACAACAAATAAAACACGCGTACACACATACACACACACAAAGAACGTTCCACTTATAGACGTTCACGTTCCCTCATGAAAATACACACACTGCAACGAACGTCAAACGTTCTACCACATGGTATGGGTACATTACGCCTCTGCCCCGCCACGGTGGTCTAGTGGTTATGGCACTCGGCTGCTGATCCGAAGGTCGCGGGATCGAATCCCGGCCGCGGCGGCTGCATTTCGATGGAGGCGAAATGTTGAGGCCCGTGTACTGTGCGATGTCAGTGCACGTTAAAGAACCCCATTGTGGTCTAAATTTCCGGAGACCTCCACTACGGCGTCTCTCATAATCAGAGGTGGTTTTGGGACGTTAAACCCCACAAATCAAATCAATCATTACGCCTGTGAGGCGCGCTCGGAAGACGTTCGCTGGTAGGACGTAGATTTGCACTACACCTACTGCATGGCTGTCGAGAGGAGGCAGTTCTAGAACTTGCACCAGAGTCCTTCGATATTCACTCTGCTTGCGCGAATCTCTTAACTCTTCATTATTGCCGCTATTATATTGAACTAGAAGGAGACGTAGTGGCATGAACAGCCTCGCGCAGGCGGCTCGTTTTCGCATGGATGCCATGAGACGGCGCCACTGCAGCTTTTCATACTACTATGGCGCGCCAGCCTGCGGTTTCCGCGGCTGTTCCTCAGCAATAATTGCAGATTTCAATGTTATCGGTACTGCTATCCAAACGCACCAATCTTACACGTGAGACTACTCATTATTTGCACATTACTTATCGTGAATGCTGGTAAATCAATTACACCCAAACTTCGCGTTACGTAAAATGACTTTTTAAGGGCCCAGATTTTGCGATACTAAATTGCACTGCGCCCTTTTAGCGTTGGCATGCTAAAACCAACGCTTTTAGCATTTGCACGCTTCGTTGGCACGCCTTTTTTTTTTTTTTTTTCTGCGCTTCAGTGGCTCGCAGAGCTTCCCTCTTCCTTTCTGGCCTTTTCCGCGGCGTTGCAGTAGAAAGATACGATGGGCAGCCTGGAAGCAGCGTTGGCACCGCGTCCGGACTAGCGACGGCTTCCCTCTCGGAATCCGCACTTAGTTGCCTTTAATAACGTGCACATAGTCACGCAGAACTAAGTGCGGTTCAAAGTGATGTTGGCATACAGCCGAAGAAATGGTAAAAGCGTTAACCTTCCTGTGAAGGTTGCGCTCCCACTTCTTGCGGAGGTCGTCGTCTTTTGGTGTCGCGAAGAGCGACGCTTTGGGTCCATTTGGGTAGCCCGTGCGGCAGCCCGAAGCGAAGCAGTCTGAATCAGTCCGCCTCTTGCGGGCTGCACGTGGCGAAGACGCACAGGACACACGGTCCACGCGAGAAAGCACTTCACATGAAGCGCAACGCGCGCTTCCAACACCAAGGACTGTCTTGACAAACGCAGCAGAGGCAGGCTGACGAATGCTTATCCGTGCGCCATGCCAGGCCCAGCTAACGTTTCTAGCACTGAGTCCGGCCGTCCGCGCCACGATCGCACTATGAAAAGGAGCAGCAGCGCCCCAACCAACCACAGCGGCTTTCCAGGGCATAAAGGGACGCCGGGAAACCAGGCGCGCCTCTAGTTCACTATACCGCTATGCAGGTTCTTCCAACCAACGTTGTTAGGTGGAGCAATGTTGTCGGCTATTTTTCAAGCAATTATTGTCAAAGATGGCAAGACATCTCTGCGCCACTTTCAGACGTTTATGTATCTGTACGCTGCATGGTAAGGTGGTATTCAAACAGCGATGCCAAGCGACGCGCCGACGCTACGCCAGGACCACGCTTCCTCGGACGATTACTTGAATAGTTTCGAATTGGTTTTGAAGGAGATAAGGGCGCCACGGAGGTGGCAAATACAGAAGACAACAAATCTTTTATCCAGAATATGCGGCCTTTTAGGCGTTAATATCGGTTACGCACCTACATAACCTTTATTTATTTCATTCCTAACACAGGTACTACAGAGCGGTACAACTACGTTATAATTCATGCCGAACATGGTGTCGTAAATTACGCAGTAGACAACATTGGAGCCATGTGGCGCGCATTGTGAATCTCGGAGGTCGTAGTGGCGCGCATGGCCTTCGAGACTGAGACGATGGTTTACGTGTTTAATCTCGGAGGTGAAGATCGGCGTGCATTAAGTTTCCATGTTTATCTGTAGATGGGAGCACCTACTCGCAGGGTTCCGGAAAAGTTTGAAAGCCAACGGCCCAACTATGCGCGCCAACCGCTGATTGCCATTGTTACGAGAGAAATGGCGGGAAGGCGTCTTTGACGTTTGTCTGTATTAGTGCTTTTGGAGTGGACTCGTCGCGGGAAACGTCGCTAGGCTGACGACGCCATACCGGTGAGCACATGTGTGCGCTGTTTCAAAGTTATTTCACTTTGAGGCGAGGGCAGCGAGGGCTCAATCGCACTTCTTTTTTGACTGCCGCGGTTCCCTAGTGAGCTCGCCATGACGTAAGGAGCCTGTAATAGTCGCTAGGGCATGCGTGACCACAATAGAGTTAATGTACTGGTGGCCACAATACAAAGAAGTTGTGTCAATGCACGTATGCACGCATCGATACAGTGGTTTCCTATGCGATTGTCTCATGCACGTAGCGTTGATCTGTTGGTTCTTGTGACGAACGGTCGAGATCACATTTTAGCGAGTTGGGTAAATGATCGGCGTTCACGTGTTGGGCCTGCCTAGGGACAGTCGTGTCACTGCGCTTTGTGGTCTAATGATATGGCTTACTTTTGGGTTGAGTGAATTCTGCGTGCCTTTGGCAAAGGTAGGCCAATGCCAGGCGTCATCGGTGAAATACTTTATGTTAATAACCGAGGGTGCTATCGCATTTGACACGCAAAGAGCGTGCCAGAGAAAGAAGTTAATATGCTGGTGTAGGTATGGGGCGGTTAAAAGAGCATTAGTAAGTGTTTCATTAGCTGTTCAGTGAAATCTTGGGCTGGCGTCAACACCGATAAAAATCAGGTTCTCAATCAGGCAGCAAGTTTGATGAGCGCTGTCGGTTTCTCTTTTGGTTGTATACGTGCCACTGCACACTTGTTCGTCAAGGTATCCTGAAGTAGCAAAACGCATGACTTGTTATCGACGTTGCCAGTTGTGGCGTTAAGCTACGTACAGCAAGTCTCTCACCTTTTCTTACAGCTTTCGTGATGCCTAAACAAAGAAAGAAAACGACGACTAGCAAGATGCGCTTGACAGTCAGAGCGCGGTGACGTTCGTGTGTTATTTTGTGCCACGGTTGTAAAGCACTTGAATTGGTTTTGTGCATAGTGTGCGTGAACGCTTCCAGCGTCCGCTTGTGCTCATCGTTATTTCCGCACTTGGCGAAATGTGATTGCTTTGACGGAGGCGAGGCGTAAGACGCACCGTTACAAGGAAGCTCTTAACGACCGTATACATATCATGCAACGCCTGCAGGATATCGAGACATCTCGCACCAAATGCATGCGCTCGCTCGAAGAAAGCGTTCGCAGTTTTTGCCGTCCAGAACTTGCATAGATTGAGTTATAACTTGAACTGCCGTGGAGGTGTGTAGCAAACCCTGCTGCATGGCTGTTAAAGGATGGAAGGGTCACGTATAAGATTGCCTACGTGCCTGTAGTTCGCGGCAGGGCTGCGACGCCTCGCGCGCAGTCACATATGCACTAGGCATGCGTTTGGTCAGCCGCACCGACAGAAGCCGTGGGTGAGTGGCAACGTGCTTGCTTGGCACATACCTCGGGGGCCGCGGTTCGCTTCGCACCCAAAGCGCGGAGTTTTCTTTTGAAACGTAAATTGGCTTGGTGCGCAGGAATCTTCCCCAGAAATTTGACATCAGACGGAGCTTTCCTCGCTGAAGACGTTATCATTGACGTTACCAGTGAGTCCTTTTGAAGATGTCACAAAAGACATCGTATGATGACGTTATCATCACCTCATCTCGTAACCTTACATTGTGACGCCATCGCTGTGTTGACATGGCGTCTCCATGACTAAATGTGGCGGCGTCACCACTTCGCCGCATGACTTTCGGTATGGCGCACCTATGGGCTTCCTATGATCACGTAAGTTTTTTTCTGCCATCTGCGGTGCGGCTGGGGTTTTCGACAAGATCATTGCCAACTCTTTCGAGGACTTTTCCGCGTGATACAAAAGGCTTTCGTCGCCTCAATCCCGCGGATCGTTTATTGTTTCGTAGTGACGTTTGCAGCCCTGCGTGGTGCCTCGAGCGCGGGCTCGTGCACAGCTTGCACGAGAATTTAAAAGCACAAAAGCCGACCTCGATGCGCGCGTAGTTATAATGCTGCTTGCACAACGGTGCACACGCTGTATTAAACGCAGCTGGACGCGCTAATGCGGTGGTGCTGGTAATAACGAACTCCGTTTACGGCGACGAATATGTTTTTTTCATATCTGTTAGCATCCCGAAGGTCGTTGTTTCTTTGCTTTTCCGTCCGCTCGCGACGTTTCGCGGGCAGGTCTCACACGAGCACTTACAACAGCTAAAGTCCCTATACATTTTTTCCCCCATTGAAGCAGGCAATCTGGGGACTTAGCAACGCCGAAAGGTAGCTATAAAACGCGCGGAATTATACATTTGGCTGGCCGAACTTTGTGCGTAGCCTCCGTAGCGTTGCGCCTGATGTATGACACGGTGTACAATTTTAGTTCGGGCGAAATAGAGGTGCTAGAAGCTGCAGGGGTCCTTTAGTGTTCCAGCTTGCCATAGGATTAATGTAAATGGTTACAAGGCAGAGGCGTAGCCAGGAAGGGGGGGGGGCGGGGGGGGAGGAGTCCTAACCCCCCATCTTACGCGAAATTTTTACTTTGTATATGCATATATACATGCACGCACAAGCTTGCGTAACGGTGGCCTGCCCCCCTCCCTTCCCTCCCACCACCCCTTCTCTCTTCTTCTGCCAAATAAAATACTGGCTGTGGTTACCGAGTGGTGTGATCGAACAATTACGAAAGCACGAGAAACGCGTCTGATTAGAAGTTGTCAACCGCACTAAATACACGCAATTCGATTAAAGCGCTTCACCGCAATACGGCACTGCACTGCGGTGAAGATCCATTTGTTACAGTTGAATGCACGTGACGTAACCTTGTTTGATAGTAAACTGAGTTGACCGCCTTAGGACGATAGAGTAAGTTCACCTAGGCCTATTGTTTTATGCTGTTGATATTTGGCTGCCGTGTGGAATAGCAAAATGTGAGTACAATGCACGACTTCCTTTAAGCCAAACTTATTTCCTTGCGAGTTCGTGGCAACCGCTTTTTTTTCCGGAGGGCTGCTGCCACCTCGCCGCCGCCGTAGGAAACCGACCATGTTTCATTCACTTGTTCGCCGCGATGTGTCGCGACAGTCCAGCAGTCTTGCTCAGCGATCTTTCCATTGTAATTTGTTTGTTGGCTTTCGTTCGTCGTGCTTGCGGCGCTCCTGGGAATAACAGACATTTCGAATGCGCCGATTTGGTTATGCGCTCTTTCCTGCGTATTGTGTTGCACTCATACTTGATCACACTGATAACATTTACTGCATTTATTTCGTAACTTCCATAAAGGAGCACTGACGAAAAAGACCAATTTTTTTCGTTTTTGTCAAGCACTCGTTCACAGTGCCAAACGCTTCACGCTTGCCGCAAAAATACCTTCCGTAATCGAGAAAATGAAAAAAATCACAGGCGGTGACGCCACCTCGAGTTTTGCGCACCAACTTACTGTAACGTCATATTCTTTGGCAGCGTCTGCCGCGGCCTGCGTAATTATTAGGTGTCGGGTAACAGTGAATTTGACATAGCGAATCTCAGTCAGAGGTCCCAAGTATGAAACCTTGAAATTCGTGACGTCGCAGTGGCACTGAGGCGCTCAAGTTCCGGCGCGAAATAAAAATGAAACTCTGACCTTCATTTTCTCTTCGATAGTTACCTGATGATGCCGACATTAACCGCTACGGAGTTCTCCATAAATGGTTTTTTTGGTGTAAGCTATCATTCTAAGCTAGAGAAACACTAAGTATATATGCTGCTAAGTAGGTCGAACCATTAAATTAAAACAAGTAGCTTCCGCGTATTATCCCCGGTTTTGTTCGTTTGTACTTCTATACGGTATAATTATGTGCGTTGTTTGTCAAGACTTGGGTGCAGACGCTGTCAAGTCCGATTAATGGCTTTCTGTCTGCAACCACCGAGTGTCACTTATTATCATTTATCCTCACTGACGCTGAAATAATATGATCGATTGATTTAGGCTTCCTGTCTGTTGTAAGGCGGTGGTTCAGATGCCGCGGGGCCAGCGAGCTGAAACCCGCCCGTCTCTGTTCCTGCTTCATCGACTTTGAGCTTTCGTATGCCCTGACATTATGACATTATTCATTTATCGATCTTTGAAAGCCGGCACGTTCCGATAACGGGCCTCGATCGTCGTTGCAGCAAAATCTTGCTTCTCGTCGTCGGTAGTCCATCTTCGCGGTTATACGTATACCTTCGGATAGGCATGACATCTGATCGTATACAGCACGCACACATTAAATATAACAGCGTGCGCTGTTATATCCCCATGTCTTGTCGTGACGCACGCTTTGCCAGACTCGCCAAGAGCCCACTTTAGCTGTCATCTTTCAGCATTTGTATAAACTATACTAGCTCTGCACTTGAAGTGGTAGTGCAGGTGTACGTATTGGAGTCGCGCAGAGTTGAAACAGGTTTTTCTTTTTTCTTTTCTTTTGTATTGGCGCAAGTCAGCTAGAAGCTACGTGAAATGACGACCTGTACCCCTTTGGTAAACTCTAAGTTTATTGCATACCCTTATGTTCACAAACCTAGGTGCGAGAAATGTAACTCTTGAGATACTTCCGCTACTGACCGCTATGCAGCTTGTACGTGAGATGAATCCAGAAGTCCCGGTTTTTCAAGGGTTGCCCGCGTATGCGTTTCTCGCCTCGTATTAATTTCTTTTACATGTGTTCTAATAACACATAAACAAGGGCAAACATGTAAGCACTGTGCAAGCACTGTGGGCCTCATGTTGGTGTTCATCGCTTGTTTTTATGCGAAGTGCACGATGTTTATAGCCAGAATGAAATGTATTAGGATGACGTGCTTCGAATTCCGCCGTTAGCGTGGCACATATCCATTAACAACGCTTGCAATGTTATCTGTGCCATGCAGGACTACTAAGCACAATTGAAAACGCTTGTTTCTTGTGTTCTGAGCGCTAGCAAACGTTAAGTGGAGATTAGAGAACGAAGGTAGCAACACTTTCAGAAGAACTTCTTCTTGGTCGAGGTATCGTTGCGCATTCAACGGACGAACACAGGAAAGAACAGACAGAGCAAACGGAAAGAGCGCAATTCCGTTGTGTTCGTCCGTTGAATGCGCAACGATACCCAACAGAAGGTAGCAACAGTACCGGCACAAGAACGATTTGTCAAAAAAAAAAAAAAAAATGTGAGCTTCGAACCGTAATCCTCAAGCCTTCTCGAAGCGAAAGGGACTGAACATCATCGAAATTTACGTACTCATTGCGCCAATATGTGGGCGCGCGCGCTATCCAGTAACAAGCATCACCATGGTCATCACAGTCACATATTTCTAATTACTCCAACGCTGTCTGATTAACCACGCCGTCAGCGCATGTCAGTCCCCGTATTCATACCTCGCCTCACGATGAGCGACGTCAAGAGTTCGTCATAGTTTTCGAAATACCCACTTTTGTTAGGTAGATTATGTGGTCTGAAGTAACCGCTGAAAGCCCGTGGTTATATACTGCTATACAGATTTAGACGGGAGTCAAAACGAAGCCGGTCAGTTGAGCCGGGGTGCTATCCTAGACACTGTCAAAATGTGCCATCTTGTCAAATTCTGTAGTGGAGGAATCTTTGAGCCAATAAGGGAGCCTTAAGCTGCCCGCTGGGCCAATCAGAGCTGACAAGACGGCGGGATTCCACAGTGTCCATGATGGCATCCCTAGTGTACTTTATGTACCGTTTCCGTACGTGCTTTTATTTCCGCGCTGAGAAGTGCACGAAAATACAGATGGCTAGCTTCTGGAGCCGACGTGGAAATATGACTAAGCCTTTTGTGTTAGAATTCTCGTCGGCCCTACCGCCACTGTTAGGCTCTCAGTCTCACGATTTCCACGTCCAGCTTCACGCAGTCTGCCCTGACGAAGACGAGTCCACTTGTCAGAAACGTGGGCTCCAGCGACATTCGATGTTCTTCATCCCTGTCGAGGATTTCGACATCTTTCAGTAGGACGTCGTGCTGCGCACCGGAGATTCTGCATTACCATTTGCTCAATGCAATACGCCATGAATCAAGCTGTGTCTGAATATTTCGGCGGATATATTTTCCAGAAGAATAAGAGTGCTTCTCAGTAGGCCAGCTAATTTCTTTCGAACGTGCTTTACTGTGCGCCCGGTGTATTGTGTTTCTTGGGAAGGTTATGAAAGAGAGCACGTAACATGCCCCATGACAACAATATCAGTTATGCCACATACCTACGACACACCAACATAAACTGTCGCATCAAGCACGAAACAGTTACGTTTGCTCAGAGTTTCTGGAAGCGTTAGAAAAATTACGATGTCCTCTTTAGTTCAGGGACACATTAGGCAACTTGGCTGTCGTTGCTCACACTCGAGCCAGCCCGCCTTACTGTCTAGGCTATATAGCAGAGAACATCCCAGCTGTTTGTTCATTTTCTTTATTGTACATAAAAAAGAAACGTAAGACGCTTGACACAAACAAAACAGAGTATTGGTGAAGGCGGAACAATGTGTGCAGAATGCACATGACGTGCCCCAAGTCCTGGATCCCAGACCCTCGTCGCGTGTGGTGTCGCCGCCGTAAGTGCTCGCTTTGCGGCTTTGTATATGGCATCATGCCTGGAGAAAGATCCGAGGCCTGGAAACATTTTTTTCTTTTGCGCCGGCCTTGTAGTACCGAATCCGGAACAATGACTCCACCGTGGTATGGTGGCTCCTGGTGTACACTTGACAGCACAGCATATAGCCACGTCGTCGGGCAGAGCGATGAACTGTTCGCTGTTAGCTGATGCACGTTCATATTCGAGGACGCAGCGCCGGCGGCTTGGCCACGGGGCAGGACGGAGCACGCAGAGCAGCGAATGGCTATTTGTGGAGTTGCCCCACCATTGCGCGGTGTGGCGGGCTTCGTCTTGCACCGTGTCCATGCCCCTGCGCGTGCTTTACTGAGAATTACAGCATGACGACCAGTATGCTATACGTTACGGCGCGCGGGTGAACTTAATGACTGCAGCGTTTCGTTTGTGCTCACGACACTGGCAAACGTTACGCTGCAGTATCCTTACAAGTCCCTGTTCTTCCCCCACGTTACACTTAGATGTGTTGATGGGCGTAAAGCGCTGATTATGCGGCAACCGCATGTCGATGTCACGCGTCAGTTCTACGCCGCGCGAATAGCCCGCTTTTCTAACGTGGACACTGACCGCGCTGGATACCTATCGAAGTGGATTTAAGTCGTGAGAACAGCCCGACTGCCGTACTGCATAATGGCGGTTGCTGGGGGACTACAACGGCTTTGCACGGCGTATAGACTACTGGTTGTCACGGTGTGCTTCCGCAATATCAAGTTCAGACCTCGAAAATTAGCGGCGTAGCTCGGAGTGCTGGACTCCTCGACGAATGCCCCGAAGCCTGTGGACGACGTGACTGCGCTCGATCACTGCAAGGAAAATGAGAGAACGCGACGAGCGACGGCGGGCGCTTCGTCGTCGTCACCGTCTCTCGCTCTCACGCGGCGCGCTTTAGAGATACCTGCGCAATTTGTAGTGACCGACCTTCTTGGGGTACTTGTTCTTGACCTTGGTGATCTCGAACGCGTCGGCGCGCATCTGCTCGCGAGCGTCTTCCTCGGGCCTCAGCTTCTGGCGCTCCAAGAACCGCGTCAGCCCGTTCACGTAGTGCTTCGGCGCGTCCTCGCAGCGAACCTCGTCCTCGTTCTTGCAGACGAGCGCCTTCTGGTCGAACACCGTACCGTTGGTGCACAAGAAGCGCATGTCCGTCTGAGCGCAGATGTGGAACATGCGGCAGCCGGTCTCGACGTCCGCGTAGTAGCCGCCCACCGTCTTGCCCTCGCACGTGAACGACGTCACGGGCAGCTCGACGGCGGCCACGAGAAGGCCTTCCTCCTCCCCGTGTTCCCGGACCTCCGCGGAACGGCTCTCAACGTCCTCCTGGGCCGTGACGTCACGCACGACCCGCTTGTTGAACTTCGGGTACGCCCAGGGCTTCTTGTCGGCCAGGAACTTCTTGGTCTTGTCGGTGCGGGTGAACTGCAGGCTGCGCGCGCACGAGAAGCTATCGCGCTCGTCGCACGTGCCGGTCTCCTGGTTGAAGGCGGTTCCTTCGTCGCAGAGCAGCCCGTAGTCGAGCAGCTTGCCCTTGCCGATGGGCACGCAGATGTGGAAGAGCTGGCAGTCGGTCTCCGGGTCGGCGTACACTCCGCCGGCTACTTTGTCCTGGCAGCTGAAGCTGGTCTGCGCCACGGCAGCGTGCCTGTTGGGCGGCAGCACGAGTTTCACGGGGACGGCGGCGGCGCGCTTGGACCTGGGCGCAGCCGTCTTGGGCTCTTCCTCGTAGTCGTAGTACTCGTACTCGGCCGTCGACGGCGGCGGTGTTGTGGTGGTCGTGGCAAGGCCAGCACCGGGCCTCCTAAGGTGCGGGCGCTGGGGAAGCCTGAACGCGGATCCCTGGAAGTTCTGCTGCTGCGGCGGCAGGGTCGGCGGCGCGGTTTGCTGGACGATAGATCCGGCGGCGACGGCGTTGTTTGGGATCGGCGGAGGGCCGACGGGTGGAGTGCCGCCTCCGCTCAGAGGGTTAGCTGGGAGGACGGCGGCCGGAACGAGAGACTGTCTCGCTGGCGGTTGCGAGAATGGGTTCGGCTGGACTACGGCCGGTGCCACGGTTCCGAACGTCGGGATCGTCTGTGTCGGTGGCTGGGTGAAGCTCTGCTGAGGACCGCGGATCACGGGGTTCCTAAACGGTGACGGCCTGAAGGCGGGAGCCGGAGGCCTCTGAGTCGTGGTCGTGGTCGTCGTGGTAGTGGTGGTGGGCGCGCTCTGCGTTCTGCTACCACCGCGGCTGAACTGCGACCTCTGCGACGGCTGGAACCTCCTGGCGGTCGACTGGGTGGACTGTTGCTGGTTGCGTCGTCTCTGCGCTGGGGTCGGGGGAGGCGGCGGCGCCGTAGTGGCGTCGTAGTCGGCGTCGTCGTCATACTCGACGACGGGCCTCACGGGCCGCCTCCGCTTGTCCTGGCGGTCCTGGTCGTGCGGCGGCACGATGGCGTTGAAGACGGGGGCGTCGACGCGAAGGCTGTGGTAGTAGTCCTTGTCAGTGTCGATGGCGCCCATCACGTTCTCGTAGTAGCGCTCGGCCAGCGCGCAGTAGACGCGGTCGTACGGCGAGCACACGCGCGACGACTGGCTGAAAATGGTGCCGTTGGGGCAGACGAAGGACATCTTGGACAGCTTGCCGAAGGCGCCCGGCACGCAGATGTGGTACACCTGGCATTGCACCTCTGGGTCCGCGTAGTACTCTCCCGCCTGCTTGTCGGCGCAGCTGAACGCCGTCTTGGGGATCTCGTGCACGTTGATCGACGGCGACTGCCGCCGGATCCGGTGCATGGGCTGCGGGAGCAACAAAGAAATAATTAACGGAAAATAATTCAGTGGGAGCAAACAAATCATCGCGCTTTCCTTAATGGCCTTGTGTTTACGCTCCTCAGAGAGGTACGAATACCAACTTTTTATAGTAGTTATAAGCTGCTGCTTTCTCAAACTTTAGTGGGTCGGATAACCCACGCCTTGCACCTGTGATATGGTTGCAGTCCGAAATAGCCACACCCTTGTTGCTTTAGTAGCACGAGTGATTCGCGCTTGCTCGCTCCCGTATTTCTAGAATTTAGCTCGAACAACCGTCGTTCACAAAGTGAAATTTTTAACAGAAACCTAATGACTTTCGGGGTGGGTCATGTCTTCGGGATCTGTGTGCTATACTCTTCATTGCAGAACAAAGGGTATTTTCCTGGACGCTCAGAGATCTAAATGTACAGTGTTCGATCGCCTCCGTCGCTTTTTTACATGCTTTTATGTGAACACTGACCTGGCTAATAAATCAGCGTGTCCGGGCTCAGATCTATATCGTAGACTGCAGCTCCAAAACTTTTTCGGCGCTGCAGCTCGTGGAACACGAACGTCCCACAACGTCAAGTTTCCATCATAGAGCGTGATAATTACTTCTTATAAGCGAGCCGAAGTCATCGATACCATTAAAATTGTGCGCATTTGCGAGCTGCTGCAAATACATATACAACGGGGAAACTGTTAACCATGCATATGCGTTCTCGTTGCGTCACAGCGCGTGTTGCATCAAACCGCGCGCAAACCAGTTTCGCAACAGGTTACGTTTGTATGCATCGCAGCCGCGAATACACAAATTTCGGGCACTATTGCTCTTCCATCCCATACAAACATAACGCGGGGTCTGTTTTTCTTAGTCTCTGTCCTTTCTTTTCTTTTTCTTTACGCTTCCGCATATTCGACTAGCGCTGCCTATCGAAGCGCGCACCGTCGTAATATATGCACTTCGGGCTTTGCGTAATGATTTCTTTTGAGCAGATAGTGCTGCTTAACCTGGGCACAAACAAGTATGCGTTTTTTCCGCAGCGGGGTCGGGGCTTGGTTCCGATGCTCTGATTTTTCCCTTCGGAATAGATTACTCCCGATTCCTTTTTCGCCGTTGCGCCATTGGCTTTGTTTCGTTTGGTTTTGCTTCGCTAGTCCAACAACAGCCAGCGATAGTTGCGGCAAGCTTCGTGGATGGAGAGAGAGGTGGCACTGACAAGAAGGCGGATACATGCAGTAAAACAGAAGCAAAGGACACACGTTCTAGTTGCGTGCATGTTTTCGCTGCTGCCTTTCGATATGTGGTGAATGCTTACCAAGTAGTTCGACTTTCATATACAACAACAACAACAACAACAACAACAATTTATTTCTCAGTTCAAAAGGTGTGTAAGGACCGCCAAAGCCACACAGGGCTTCAATGGCAGCGCCTGGCAACAGCGTAAATGAACAATAATTTCAAAGCATACTCTTTCACCGTGTGAAGTAAGCACAGTTAATATAACAAGAAGATTCCTCAGAATGATGGATAAATATTCTGCACGCATTTATGAACACGTTTTGTCCGAGTGCGCATATTTTCTGCAAGAAATGACGGGATCGAGTTGCCGTCCCAAAAAATTAACAAGGTCGTTTTCTGCACGCAGTAAAGGCTCCGGGCTTGCCGCCGGTGGTGGCTCGGGCGCATGATTATAAAGCCGGCGCGTGCCGGGTTTCACGCATTCTCCCTGACCACGCGACCAGCTATGTCGTTTAGCGTCTCTCGATCGTTTGCTTAAACGGTCGCTCGTTTGTCTCGCGGGGTGGGTGTAATGAATATGAGGAAGGCGGAAGCCCTCGGGCATGTTTGTGTTTCGGCAATCACCGCCTCCACTTTGACACGAATGCGTTGCACAACTGTTACACTTGGCGCTTTCTATACCAGCAGCGGAACGGGACTGTTCGGAAATACTCGAAACGTGTTCCGATGTCCCCCCCTTCCTCCGGTCGCACGTTTGCATTGGCGAGATTAAGAAGCTTTATAACAGGGTGCCCAAAGCTTCGCGTCGTAACCGTTGCATCATCTGACACAGCGCATGCGTCGTGCGCTGACTCAGTAAATCAATCTTGTACTTTTTTGCTTACCAACTTTGTAACGGTAGGCACTAAAACGCAACGCAAAGATGAAACTGAAAAGCGTAGAAGTTTGCGCTCACGGAATATATGTACGTCAGTTTAAAAAGGGTGATAATTCGACTGCCAGTGGCGTCAGGGGGTCACGATGACTGAGACGCGGCTGAAAGTGCACGACCTGTGATCCTAGCGAGCAGCCGCTCGTGTAATGGGTCACAGCGAAAGCGTCGCGGCGAACCGAGTCGGCGTATCGCACCCTGCGTCCTAGTTTATTGGAACATCCGACTTGCAAAGCAGTTAAAACACGCGGTAGCATAAGGAAGGAGCGGCATTGCGTAGCGAGGTGCCGTCGAAGGTAGCACGGCGAATAGATTCCCCTATGTCAGAAGGCGACGTTGGCATTGAGGAAACGTCAAGCGGCTGGCGTGCGTACTGCCAGCTAATGGAACTGCGTCTGTCATACGCAAAGTGTTGCTGGAGCCTGTTTAACCCTTTCGGGCACCTAGTACAGTCAGTTGCATTATGAGTAATGTTTCACCACAGTTCTTGTATGTCTAGAGTGACGAATATCCAACCGCTGTAGAATAAGATTTTTAACGCGAAGCCTTTTATAGAGGGGAAACCGGGTTTTCTTGCCACCGCTTTTTCGGTTAGCATAAGGAAGTCTTATTTTTGTGAGCTAAAAATGGGGGGAAAAGCACTTGGACTTGCATGCGTGCTTGCGCACTTTTCATCGTTCTCTGCGGACACGGAACTAAAGTGTCTATGGCAAGCACATGTGATCTACATGAGTCGATGTGTTAACGCGTGTAATACGACTACAATATTGACAGAAGCAAGTGCCTGTGAAGTTTTAGTGCATACTGAACTCTCGCCAATGAACTGACTAACGCCATGCCCTTTTTTGTGTTTGATTTTTCGTTTGTTCCAGCTCGCTATCAAACTTCTTACTTGTGTAATTTTGCCGTGAAGAATATTTATTTATTTATTTTACTAGCGGTATGGAGTGCCGAGGTAATACCTCAACCTCTGCACAGCAATCAACTCTGAAGTTTGCAGAACGTGAGCTTCATGACGTCTCTCACAGGAACGTCACCAATATAGGACAACTATGTCGTGTCTGGCATACTTTGATACCCTTATCCAGCTGCTTGAAAAAGATATCTGCCTGATGTTATTTATATACGTTCTGAAAGGAACAAGTGAAACATGTGAACCCGCTACCCGACGACATACTGACACCGAAAACGAGCAGTGTGCAAGCATCACACAAAACTTGCTGTGAATTCTTAGTCACATGTGTTTGGATATGTATTCGAGATACTTTAAACTAATTGTTTTTATGATTACATAAGGCCTATAAATACACAATTTCTTTGCTCTTTCTTTCCCCTCCCTCTCCCCCATTTCCTTCTCCCAAAAGAGTAGGCAGGCGTTGTGCCCCTCCCGGTGGCGGTTGTCAGCCTGCCCTATTGTCATGCCCTTGTGCCTTACATGTTTACGTGCCAAATAATAATAATAATAATAATAATAATAATAATAATAATAATAATAATAATAATAATAATAGCTACACAGATTCTCCGTATATTTATACAGAGACTCTACTTTCTTTTCCTCTATACTATGTTCACTACTATCTTCCACCTCCCTAAACGTGCGGTAGTCAACCAAGAGCACGGTCGGTTAACGACCCTGACTTTCCCCCTTCATTTCTCTCTCTCTCTCTCCCTGCGCGATAAGGAAGAAATGCACCCTTACCCGATCATGGACGAAGTCTGAAGTGACCACAGCAAGAAGGGAAGCCAAGGCTAGTAGCCCTGCATGATGAAAAAAAAAAAAAAAGTGCCGATATTGTACTTGACGACCTTGCTTGCTCGGGAATAAAATGTTGAGACCCACGAAACTATACATTCTCTAGATGATTGTAAGTTTCTGTTTTGATAGGCCTTTTTCAGAACTGTAGCGATTCAGAGTTGCCAACGTCAAGTTCAGTTACCGTTATTTCTTTTGTAAGACTTCTAACTGTCTTGGTGTATCTCGGCTACACAAGTACATCTATTTCGAGTTAGTAGTACAGATCAAACTGCGGGCCGGTCAAAGCCTCTCAGTAGCTTGAAAGGCGGTGCCTGGCAAACGGTGCGAAAGCACTGAAAACATTGACCAGTACTTAAAATGGCTAACAATAAAACCAATAAGCGTGGCTCATAAACTACAGCACACTTCTGTCCCTTTGTGGGCGAATAGGTGCAAGAAAAGCTACAGAAAAGAAAATACTGCTGAGAGCACCACCAAAGACTGTTACCATTCCATCGAAGAATGCGGACGTCTGGAGCTGCAATCGAACCCACGACACGGCGGTCTGCTACAAAATGCTCTAGTCATTTAGTCACGACGGTGGGTGCTGTGCAAATGTTCCAGAATGCGGTCTCGCTGTACCAGTCGCGCACTCACCCATCCCCTTGTCCTGTATACCTGCAAATTAGAGCTGCTCAACTACTCAGGGCATCGTGCTGTCGGAATGAGGGACACTGTCTTCGGCGTGGGCGCGTGTAAATGTCGCGCCGCATTTTATTTATTTTTTTTTTTTTGTCGTTAACGCGTGCGTGAGTCAGATCCTCCAGTCAATGAGGTCACCCGTACCAACGTAGACTTGTTGGCGGGGTTGTTGCGTGCATCTTGTTTCGCTTGTACCTCGCTGTTGCTGCTCGTGTCATTGGCATCGTAGGGCCTCGATGAAAAATGACGGGAGCACGTTCTCACTACCGAACATAAGCAAGCAGACTGCGATAGTTCGGTGAAGCTGTTCGCTGTCACGGTATAGTGAGCGAATTCCTTCGTGTGTCATTCATTGCGTTTGTTACGCACTGGCTTCAGAGCCAACGCGGTTATTCGGTGGAGTTGCTAAGGGGAAGGCGCGAGGTCGTGGGTTCGATTGCCGGAATCGGCAGTCACATTCTGGTGGAGAAAGATGGAAAAGCTTTCCTGCACTGAGATTTGGCTGCATGCTAGAACCTGATTAAAATTAATAAAAATACCTAGCTACCACGTTCTTCACGAAGTGCACTTTTATGGTGTTACAGGTTGCAATATTTTATGATCACACATGCACTTGTCATTTGTTGTGCATTTTCTCTGTCCCGTATTTTTAGCTGCGCTTGCCATTTTCTAAACGATCATGGGAAAACCAAGGTATTATTTAGAATATCGTTTGTAAAGTAATAAAACCAAACGTTGACGTTTGAAATCCTTAATTTATGTCCATTTCAATGAATGTGTTGAGCGCGTAGATGCACCTTTTTGTGCCCGTGTTACAGCCACTTCGCCATCTTCCCTGCGCGAACTTCACTCACCTGTGACCAGTCTTGAGGTAGCCATGTTTCCTAGCCCGCCCTCGCGTCAGCAGGTCTTGGACTTTGACTCCTGTGGTGGGCAGAAAGAAGAAACAGCGAGGTTTGCGTGAGCGTTTACAATAGCGCATTGTTCCTCCTACATTACAGTGCGCCTCAACCGTAACCAGAGTGCCGCTTAGAACGGGGTTGTTCATTACACAGCCCCCCGAACCCCGCATCCTTGGTTGTAGTTTATTTTCTCAGCCGCTAGATCGGCTGGTCATCCGGCCTTGTGTCAGAAGAGTGATTGTCAAGCCATCAGACAGCCGGCCCTTTCATTCGCACGTGGTGCCACCTGACAATCACAGTTCGCCTCCATCGGAATCGGTCTTTCATTTCGTATCACATAGAGCACCGTCGGAGAAGAACCAACCTTGCCCAGCCATGCACGCAGTGGTGGCATCCGGTACAGTGCGCGGGAGGACAATGGCGACGTGCTGAGAGGGTGAACACACCCTCTCCAATAGCAGAGCACAGTCAACTCGGTATGCGCGCACATGCCATCGCGCCGCAGCCGTCGTCGCTATCTTGCGTGGGGCAACGTATAGCTGCGCGCACGTACTCTCGCTCGCTCCGCGTCTGACCCAGAGCCCCCGGCCTGACCCCAAGGAGAGGGCTGTGTGCGGCGTGTTATACTAAAGGTGGGCGTACGGGGTCATACTGCAGCAGACACCTTGGCAGCCGGCGGCGGGCGTTTTCGCACGTGTCTGTTGCGAGTACGACTGACGCGAGGAAGAGATCAAGGAAGGGAGTGGAGGGGATGAGTGTTTCTGCAGGTATGCCTGCAACGGCTTCCTCTCGTGCTATACAGGTCACACAGCCGTCGCTTGCTGGTTCTTGTGGGCGGCTCGGCGGAGGCAGTCGTCATTCAACGCCGCCGCAGGGAAGCGGCAGCAAGTTATGCAAGCGCTGATTTGTTGATAGCGGGCCCTGAACGGTCTAGGCACGCGAACGACGACGACGACGACTACGCAGCTATGCCGTGCGCGAGGCACTTCTCCCAGCGGGCTTTGCCCCTTTCTCCGGTTGCCGAACGTTTCTTTTATCTGCCTCGTTAGCCTTTGTGTGCCACGGCCCTTGGTTGTGAAAGTGAAGAAAAAAAGAGCGCGCTTGCCAGGCGGACGCCCGAGAGAAAAGGACGGCAAAATAGTGGGTTCATTGTGCCAGGTGGATTAAGAAAGCCGAAGATGGTGCGATAAGATTACACGACGCTGTTGAGGTCGCCTTCGCACATTGTCGCGCGCGGTTCCCCGTGAGGTATTCGCCTCGTAAAGATTGCATCGATGTGCGCGGTAAAAGGATGGTTTAGTGAGCGCAGATTGCGGGACTCTCGGATGTTGTAGTGCCTTCTCTGTTAACGTTGCAGCGCGACCGCGTGCCGTCACCACTGCGCCTTATCGGCTTGTCTAGGTGTATTTCGCAAATGACTTGACCAGTGTTTGACGACAAACCGATCTGCTGTAACTACATGCATTCTGCAGCAGTAAAACCGTGCCACCTGATGCAAGAAAAAAAAAAAAAACACTATATGTAGCTGTTCCATATGCACAGTGAATCGTTATATGCATGTTTGACAGTAGTGAATGATTGTGAAACGGTTTGATGTAGTAATGCCTGAATTACACGCGTTCGTGCTGTCCGTGCATGCCGTATAGGTTTAAGGTAATCCTCATCACAGTGCACGCGCGGGCTCTAAAGCCATTTAAGTGCGACCTGCATGTACGGTAACAATACGTACTGTCAAATGAGCTCGTTGTACCCGCACTGGAGTTTCGGCCATAAAGCCTTGATATATAAGGCTTGCCAGTGGAAGGAGACGTTCTCCGGTTCCTGATTATGACTCGTATTCACCGACAATATATACTTGTCGCCGTTTACCTTGTGAAGGACATGTACACTGCCGTGTGAATAAAGGGATCGCTGAGGCAGAAGTCGGCGAAACTGGACGGTTGTCCTTAGGATAGCAAGAAACTAGCTGTCGTGAGAAGCGAGAGATCTGGAGAATCTTTCATTCGACGATAGAGATTGCCTGGCGAGGCTCTGTAATCGTTACATTATTATTATTATTATTATTATTATTATTATTATTATTATTATTATTATTATTATTATTATTATTATTATTAGTGCCTAGGCTGGTGCAGCTTGTAAACACGCGTTCGTCTTCCGCGCACGCAAACTAATGTCGTTGTCGCACTGGAACGGCTGCAAACGCTGGTCACACGTGAACGGTCGCATGGCTTCGGAAGGTTTTGTCTGGACCGGCCTCTCGGGCTGCTTAGATTTGCTGGGCGCGAGGCGCGGAGGAAAATTCTGTGGAAATGAATTCTTCATTCGCGCGTGACAGCAGCGGCAGCAGCAGAAAGAACGACAAAGAATCAGGAGAAAAGAAAAGTGCTACCTAGCAAACCAGAAAATCTATTTCGTCTTTGTTTGCCTATAGCGCAGTCATTTCGGTGAGCTTTGTTTTTGTTCGTCGACATCGCGTTATTGGTTTTGTGCGCGCGTCCATCGCCAGCCACCTGACGAGGCAACACAGGTGACTCCGCAAGGTGCCGTCGCAAGTGAATGTGTACAAACAATCACGGAACACGCATTCCAGTTCTTCCGGTTTGCGTTTCCCTTGTTCTTTGTTTACTTATCACTTCCGCGCGCTCGCCTTCCTGCCCTGTGACAGACTGGAGTGGAGAAAGGAAGCCAGTGCGCGATTCGCTTGCCGGCAGGGAAGTGTGCTCATGAATAGACCAGCTACCGGACAAGATATTCGCGAGGAAGCACACTTTCTCCGCTCGACGGCTCAATGAATTAATAGGCCCCAAAAGAAGAATCGGGGCACAGCGGGAGGCAAACAGAAGAAGAGCCTAGCTCGGGGGTCCCCTTCTTGACCTCTCGTATTACTTCCCCCATTTGTAGTGCTTGCGCGCACGCGTGTGTTGAAGAGGCACGTTCTCTTCGGGAAGCGTCCGCTTAACCCTGCGCCGATTGGCTGGAGATGCGTCCTGCAGGAATGCGGAGGTTTATGCGGCAGAACCGAAGCTACCGGATCGGTGGCCGGCGCTGCGTGCGATGGTTCCAATGTGCGATAGTGCATATCTTTCAGATTGCCGCGCGTTTGCTGATCGGAAGAGTTTTTCCCCGTGACGCGTTTCTATAGGAAGGCTTGATGAAGCGACTGGCGCGATTTGACTATGCGTTGGGTCTGTTTCTGTGACGTTCGGCGTCAATCAAGTAGGGCTCTGTAATCGGTACTCTATAGTCGGTTTTGATCAACTAAGGCTGGCGCGTTAAAGTTTAGGCATGGGCCATAATAAATACGACTAGTCGTGAATCTTAGCAATCAGTCATCGCCACCGCAGGGCATTACATTCTGATGGATTGATTGATTGATTGATTGGATGCCAATCGATTGGTCTTTCAGGCTCCGACTATTACAGACCGAGTTTTTATTGTGTTTACGATTTAACTGTCTACGTACTGCTTGTTTATAAGGAAAGTATTTTGCGATCCTCCTGCCGTGTAACCTCGTTCTGTCTGCCAATCGTGTGACCGAGTGCGCGGCGGCAAAGTAAAGAGAGGTTAGTGATGTATTCCCCCGCCCCCCCCCCCCCCTTTTTTTTCTTTTTCTTCCTTAAATCGATACAATAGTAACTTGGTGCTTTGCGAAACTGATGTTTCAGCGGTATATCTACCGCACCGCGGCCGCTCTCTCCAGAATCGAACTAATGACCTCCGACTTCGGTCCACATAGCCTGCGATTGTGTAGCAGATTCGACGGCAGCGTTACGGCGCCCACAGCGCAGGAGAGCGATGTTGCGCAAAGAACTTCCCCACGCGCACATATATACTCGTTGAGAGACGCGTCGTCCGAAGGGGTACTACGGCTGCCTGCCAGCGCCGGGCGTTCTTGTACAACGATTACGCCCGTCTGTAGAGCGGCGACAAGCTTATACGAAGTCGCCGTACACACTGCGTATCCCGTCTCGAGGCCACGTACACGGGGTTGCGTGGCGAGCAGAAGAAGAGAGAGGTCAGCATGCCAAAGAGAAGATGGTCGTTCCGAGATAAGTTCAAGGGAAACCGGTGTCTCAATCTATATACCTCTCCCGGTCGGGGCGTGCTTCGAGACGCGTGGCTCGATTGAGTGCGCATGCAGCTCAGGAGACGGCGGCAGACTCGGCAGAATACAGAAGGTCGGCCAAGACGACGACGGCGACGTAATCTGTTCGGGCTCGAGGAATTCCGGTCAGGGCGTCGAGCGTGTACGCAGTGCGCGTGTACGTCCCTTTGTATAGTGTACGTATATCTACGCGATGGACATTTCCCAAAGCATTAAAATAGGCCGGTCGGTTGATCGACTATGTCCGGCGTTCTCTTACTTTTCATTTTGATGAAGGCACACGAACACCTTTTATTAGAGTGTCCCGCATTCCTGAAGGCGGCACGCGTTGCTACTGTCCCGCCGGGGTATGTAGGTTAACGGCTATAGGATGTTGACTTGCTAACCTCGAGGTCGCGGGATCGAATCCGGCCTACGGCGTCAGCTTTTCGATGGAGGCGAAATGCCAAAATAAAGCGCCCGTGTACTTCGACTTTGGTGCACGTTACAGAAACCAACGGGGTCAAAATTACTCCACTATACGGGGAGTGGCCCGTAATCACAGCTGGTTTTGACACGCGAACCCACATTTATTATTATTATTATTATTATTATTATTATTATTATTATTATTATTATTATTATTATGTTGCTACAAAAGGAATACTGTCTGCTACGTTATGCTTGCCTCGACGGGATTCACTACGGCATGCTTCCCTCTCATTTCCTCCTCGAACTGTTGTATATGTGTAATAGGCGATAGCGTACAAGGTACCGCTACTGCTGAATAATAATAATAATAATAATAATAATAATAATAATAATAATAATAATAATAATAATAATAATAATAATAATGTGCACGAGGTTGACATGTGTAGCGTTAATGTTTCAAGTTCCGAGATACCGGCGAACAAATGCAGTTACTGTGTGAGAAGTTCGGGTAGGCTAGGACGCTGCCGAAATTGTTTGCCATTGCGATGCAGTGGCCTGGCGCGCATTTGAGCTTCCACTGAGCCATTCTTCGTGTGACGGGCTACTGGGGCCAGTCTTCACGTGTGTTCGCCGGCATTTTCTGCGCGGCTGCCTCTGTCATTTGTAGTAGGACTCGTTTCTCGTTTCATTGTATCAGTTCTTGCTTTCCGGAATGTGTTTTCGCTTGACGTCGCGGTTGCGATATTCCCCCTTTTACTTCGGTTTGGTTCATTGCTTTTCAGTATCCGTCGCTGACAAATGACGAACTCATTCGCTGGAGTTATACTAGGAGCGCGCAGTGACCCGTTGTAGTTGTCAGACAAGAATTCCTCCCGAGATGAGTGAGGCGGTAATAGCACAAGCTCTTTTTCATTTTCTTTGGTCACACGGCTCTATTCCTCGACGACCTGCATTCTCTGAGGTCACTGGTGTCCTCAGCGTCACACGATGACGATTTCGTACAGGTATTTTCGAGTACATGTGCCTGTTTTCCCGATAGAGAAAACGTGGGCCACACTGCAGCTCATAGAAAGCAGACATTAACTGAAGCTGGTAATTTGGTGATCAATTCGACACTTCTGCCCCGCTGTCAACGTTTCCTTTTTGCCAGTGGTACTGAGCAAGTAGAAAGAGATTGATAATGCGGTGCGATAAAGCAAGGGCGTACAACATACGAAACAGTACATGTTCTCCTTTTCGCATTTTTTTTTTCAGGCGCGTGGTACGTACTGTAGTTTTCTCTCGACTGGTTTGCCTTTAAACCCGATAAGTCAATTATTTTTCGAAGTCAAAATATCGGAAGACAGCGCTGAAAAGTTGCTTTGGTCCTGTTGTAACATTTCTCTAGTGGCAGTGTTTGTGCCACCGTTTCTTCTCGTAAAGGCCACCTGTTGGATGTACGTATTAAAATGCTTAATCTCGCTATATTATTATAGCCGGTTTTCGCGATTGAAAAATATTGTGCTCTCTGCGCTGCAGACATTTCTGTATTTTCATATCTTATAATTAGTTTCGCCCCTTATCGACATTAGAGATCGTGTATTACTTCAATAAGGTAAGCCGAGAAAAACTACATAGGATATCTTCACGTCTAGAAACGCGCATGTCACTTGATCCTTGTGTCATTTGACCCCATCAATCAATACCCCAGGTTAAATTTGTGTGTTAGTGCTTTTCCGGAAATAACTGTTCGACAGCAAATCGCGAATGCACGCAGAGACGCGCTACGCCACATAGCTGTAGTGCTCAACAGTGAAGTACGCTTCTCAAAACGTTTCGAAATCGTAGGTACGTGATATCGCTGCCTTTGTGACCTGCCTCTTCCCTACTCTGCGCACAACCGCTGTAGCTTTAATGCGAAATGGTAGTTTCGCCACTTTCGAGGAACGCCGCTCCTCTCTACTAAGCTTGGCACTTTCATGAATCGTTGTCTATTCTACCGCAAGAGGCAAGCTCCTCATCTTGCGTCAGACTCGCCCACATGCTCCGGCAAAATATCTATCGCTTTCCTTTGCCAACGCAACCGCTTGGTTTTTCTTGTTCTTTCTAGGAGGTATAAAATTGGCGGGTAAATTAATCAGCGGCGTTTCAAGCCGTAGCGCGCTGTACACAAGCCGTAGATCCTGAAAACCTCAAGTGGTACAGGTACACTGCCGGCCGGCTGCGGCGTCGTCTGCATGCCAAATACACCTGTCGTCTGCTTTCGCTTTTTTTGCTCTCTTCTTTCCTTTCGCCCGTAGAATTCAGGGCACTCCGCACACCGCCGGCGTCCGCCTCGCGATCGGCATTACAATCACGTATCCTTCTGCGAGCCGGCTGCCGCTACAGCGTTGCTTCTCTACCTTCCTTTTCCTTTTATTTCTTTAAGCATTGCTCTCCTAACTGCGCACGCTCACGCGAGAGTGGAGCGGTATCCCAAAGCGAAACACCTTCGTCGTCTGGGAGGATGACTGAGCACGCGCACTCGGCGCTTAGGCCTAACAAGTGAGACAGGGCGCGAGCTTTGGAATGAATTGCGACGTGCGTCTGCGCACTTCGAGCGCATGAGCGAGCGGTCGTTCCTGCACCGTGGTGTTCGTGGGTGGGCCGTCGCTTCCGAATGCGAGCGTCCTTGACCGAGAGACCCCCGTGTCCGGTGTGCTTTATCTAAGCCGTGCCCTACTCACAGCATGTCTATAGTGTATATGGCGAGTTTTAGAAATAGAGTTCTGAGTCGATGTCTATCCAGACACGCCTCGAGTTCTGCCACTGAAGTTGTATGCGCGTAGGAGGATTTGTGTTGCGTGCGTGGAGTTGCCTTTACGAGTTCCCGGAATTCGTACCGCGCGCGGTAATCAATTACGCAAGCGCGATTGCGCAATGCTACAGTTCGAAAATGTTTTCTTATGCGTATGATATTGAGCTGAATAGGAATGCATCTTTGTTCCGTTCTACACTCTCTGTCGTGTCTTTACATACATGGCCTTTCGTAATCTCTTTCCAAATAGATTCCATTCAGTAAGCGGCACTTATGTGGAAGTAAGTGCAACAGTCCTGAAGCCAAACTTAAACTGCTTTGTCGCACGTGGCAGTGCCAAAAAGCTACGTTTAAGGAAATATGAAAAAAAAAAAAAAACATGCAACGTATGTAGTACCGTTTGCTGGTGAGGAGACTGACGTTCTTATTTGACTACATTATGTAGGGCGGAAATGGAGAAGGGGAATGAAGGCCGTGCTACTAGGTGCTGAAATCTGTTCACGGTTTATTCACCTCTGTATAGGTTATTCTGCTTGACTCCCCATTTATCGCACTGATTCCTCCCGACGTTCAGTTCAGAATTATGGTCCAGTAAAATCGCCGACATCATGACACTGCGCAAAGCATCCCGTCTCGCTTCGGAAAGCCGTGTAAGCCGTGGTGTTGACGCATCGCGATTCATCCAGGTGGCTGATAGGTTGTTGATTTTCCGTGCTTAACCGCAAAGAATGTCCATACTGAACCTCTTTTGCCACAATTGTTCTCATAATCTAAACGTATTTTCAACCTCGTGGTCGCAGTATATTCCTATGATGTAAAATAACGCCTAGCCTGCGTGAGACGAGAGACAACCATATTAAGCGATTTAATGGAATCCAACATTAGTTGGCAACCCAACTGTAAACCTAAAAGCAAGCCACTTATCTGGAACCTCGTGCACTTATGAAAGAAACAGTCGTATGCCGTCTTCACGCGCGAAAAAGCAGTTTCTCCTCCTACAAGAAGAAATGTAAGCCTTCTAAGCCTCCCGCGAACAAAATAACACTACCGGAAGGAAGCATACACATGCAACGGCCGTCATCGCTTGCGTGGGCGTCAGAATAAAGGTTGCATCCGTGCTGCCTTCTTCTTGGAACCTACGCGTCCTTGCTCGTCCGAAGCGTGAAGCTGTAGCTTCTGGCGTTCAAGGGCTCAAGGAGCTGCTGCGATAAACATTTACGAACTTGCGCGCGTGCGAACAAGTGCAAGTGCTCGGAACTCCCACGTTCTGACGGAGGAGGGCATGCGTACTGCATAACGGAAGTCTCGCTCCATGCAAGGCCGCCGCGGGGCGGGTCTTCACTTGCACCCTCATTGCATCACCTGTACTAAAGTTGGTATACGGGCGCCACGAGGGGCGAACCTCACACAATCGGCCACGCTTAGGCTCTGGCGCCAACGTTTCGAACAATTCGCGATCCGTAAAACCACGCAGTGATTTTGTACGCTACGGAGGGGCCATTGGTTGGTACGAGCTTGTGCAGGGTGTGTTTATCCGCAACCTGTAATTGACTTTGCGCTGCCGGGCACAAGGTCGCCGTTTTGATCGCGGCTGCGGCGGGAGTATTTCGATGAGGCCAAGAACGATCGTGAAATATTCGTTGGGTGCACCTCGAGGAACACAAGTCGTCGAAACTGATCGGGAACATGCGAGCAGTTCGGGGATCCAACGTCTCGCCTAGAGAACATCGCTTTAGCACGGGAGGGTCTGAATTTTATAAAGGAGTAAATAAAGATGTGCGAGCTTAGTTACTTTTGAATAAAGCTCGCAATTTAATGCGTCTCCTGCGTCGTGCCTTTGGAGTGGCTGCATGGGTTACCCCCTTGATTTGTAGCTGCCCGCGTAGCGTGCGGGATCATTGCATGTATGAAAAACGCGGCAGCAGTGGTGTCGAATAGGAGCCCTTGCAAAAATGCCACAGATGGCCACATTTGCCCTATTTGTGGTATGGCAACAGAAGCTCTATGCAAGAATCGTCATATGTGGCTCCATCACGACTTGGACAAATATGACCATTTACGGGACACGTGCCCTATATAAAACGATGTTCCCGATACCTGAGATGACCAAATATGACATTTTTGTAAGGGATTGGTGAGAACGAAGGCGCCAGTTGTGTCGTCCGAGTACCGCCACGGCACGATATATGTGTCCGTATTATTCAGCATGCTGAGCTTAAAATAAACGGGTGTTGCTGTGAACTTTCACAAGGGAATAGTGGACGTTGCAGATTTTTCCTGTGCATTGAGACAAATTAGCACAGAACAAGTGCAGGACACAGGAGTGCTCTGTCCCTCCCCGGTGCGCAGAGAAGGCGCCAGGAATGGTTTCGAAGTAACCTGTTATGTGTAGCGAAAGGAGTCCCCAGTTCTTTGTTACATTCTGAAGTATATGCATGCACGCTGGCATGGCTGACGGAACTGAGCATGCTTCGTGTACCGTTACTGCATTCTCTTTTGAGAATCTCGCCACGGGTGCAGGCCTTTTTTGGGACACCGGAAGTGCGATGAAAAGAAAAAAAATATCTTTCCTGATGTACCATGCGCATTCATTTTCTTTTTGGGTATGTATTATATAGATAACGTTCTCTGCGTACACCGCATCTGTATACAACCTTGTTCGCCGCTGAGGTCATTAGGCAAGAAAAGCGCCCCAAGTTTGCAGACCGGCCAGGCGCGCGCACGCTGCTGGGAATAAAGGCGCGACGCAAAGCTTCTTTCTGTACCAAGAAAATTACTTTAGCCTTGCGGCTGTGTACGCGCCGAAGACTACTTGGCTGCAACGTTGAGATGAGCCGATATCGCCTACGAATGTGGCACGTATATACCTGCACGTTGTTCGCACGTTTCCTGCTGTGCCTTCCGAACATCATCAGTTGTCCCGCAAGAATAGCTAGTAGCGATTAAATCAAGCTTGTTCTTGAGTGCCGTGGCATTGCCCATGTGTCATAGTGCCAAGCCACACATGCTTGTAATGCATGAACACATGTGTACATCAAGGAAACATGAAAACAGTTTGCTCACCGTTATTTCCAGCCATGGGTGATGTACGCTTATGCAAAATAACAACGGAATGTGTTATTTGAGTTATTACTTGTTTAGCATTCAAACTAATTAATTTGTACGTTGTTTTCGTAACTGTTGGGCATCGCAAACTTACACAGAAGTTTATTAAAAACGCTGCTGTAGGCTACGCGTCGAGTTCATCGTGATTAAGACTGAGTTAATTGGCTCAGTGTATAGCATGCGCGATGCGTTAGATTCTACATTGTTAACGTAATATCATGCAAAAATATATGGAAACATAGACATTCTTGTGTGGTTTCCCCACCCATTCAGGTAACCATGCAGAACTTGCCCATACGGACAGAAGCATACTTTCGTATGGGACCCCTATACGTTCAGTTAGGTTTCTGCGGGAATTATTGAAGTACTGTTTGTGTGTGTTTCGATACAATAGTGTTGCAGCGTGTTGCGATATTTTCTCTGTCTATTCTGCACATCAGTTAGCTCTTCATCTTACCTATCTCGAGTAGCATGCTGGGCGCGCGCGCAGCATCTGATTAAAGAACTTATAGCACTGATTAAGGTGTCTGTCCTATCCTATCATATCGAGTCTTTTTCGTGCCCTACCCATTCCACCTAACCCTGTCCTGTCCAGTCCTATTGAGGCTGTCACTGTGTTGTACGATGTATACAAACACACAGCTTTTGTATGGCACTCGCATATGCTAATTTACGAACCACATGGCTCGCGCCCGCGTATGATATAAAGGTACATACAGGTTTTTATGCAGTACATGCCTCGTTGATAACATGAGAGCATATTGGTTTTGATGAGCAGCCTCGTATGCCAACAGATACTGGACATGACTCCTGCAACATTGCTTTGCATTAAGTGCCGTTGGCGATTTAAGTAAATCAGCTGGAAAACCTTATCTTTATATAATGCCAGCGTAAGTTCGTATGCGGTATTTGCATGTGGTGAGTGTGGGGTTTCTGCTAGGGTAATCAGAGCTCGGGCCACTTTTATCGATATATAGATGCGCGCCAGTTTCCTTTTATCTTCACGAATTCATACCAACTCTCTCAGCTGTCATTCCCAAGTTTCATTACTGCTCGACGTACAGCTGCGTTTCTATGGAGCACGGCTGCGCTTCGCTTTTCCTTCGCTCTCTCTCTCTCTCTCTGCTCCGCACGCGCCGTGCCGGAACGTGCGTTTATGGTGCGCAGCCTTGTTTCAATAATCCGAAACGTCCCGCGTGAGGCACGCGCCGGCCCCCCCAACAACCCGTCATCCTTCCAGGGCAACTCTCCGCCGCGTTCTCGCGTCTTCCCCGGGGGCGCACCGCTGCCCCAGTCGCTTCGCTTTGTTCAGTCCGTTAATCTTCTCCCCCTGTCCTGGCGCAGTCTTGCACGTACGAGGCACAGTGCGGCGCACGATCGATCGTTCCGGCCTCGAGGAGCTTATTAATTGCGTGCAACGCGTCTATCGCCTTTCTTCATCGGGCGCACGAGGATAGAATTTGTAAAGATCGCAATTGATACAAATGTCTTCGCTTCACGGCCGGTATAAGAATGGTCGCTTCGCTGCGAAGCCTGAAAAAAAAAAAAAAAGTGCGATACCTTTTCTGCAGGTCTAATGCTTATGGAGACACGTGGTAGTTACTGTTACAACGATCACCGCAGCAAGACGACGTCAAATATCGCTTGCTGTTTCCTAATTTCTAAATGTACGGATGGATGCTGCTCAACTTGCGTGCGAATACCTCCTGATTATACAGTGACTCTGACTCTGAAACGACGCGGATTTAATGTGAAAGCGAGCATGCTTCAGGTCGTGTTTGGTTAGCCGCAGGGGCGTAGGTATCTCATATGGGTGGCTAGGGCGAGGGGAGGCTTTTGACGAACCGGACTAATGGTGCACTACATGCACAGTTAGTCCATAGTTTTTATCAAGATTTGGGCGTTTGGTTACGCTGAGCTCATATTACTTACCTAGGAAAAAGATAAGAACGCAGCCCTCAGTAAACGCAACTAAAGGTATGCGGCGAGAAGAAAAATTAAGGGAGGGGGGAGGAGGATGGGTGACATTGTTTACTACGTCGCACATGCGTAGGACAGTCGCGGTGATTCCTGCCATGTGCGACGGAGTCCGCCGAGAATTTATTCTAAATGGTCTTTCTCCATACAATATGTTATTGTCTTGCAAGTATTGCACTAAACAGCAAATGTGTGATCTCCTCTTGGCTGACCGATCGCCATTACCGTCATTTCCGAACTACCCCTGAGCAGTGCTTCACCAAAGTGACATTACTCTGAGCGCGTAAGCGCACACGCTGAAAATGACACCAAGTTTTACAGCCAAGGTGCGATACCAGCCGCAGTACGAACGTGACCGTTAAGGATCTTGCCTGCTTGCATTCGCGCGGGCGAACGCCTCCCTCGCGGCCCGCGCGAAAGCAAAACCTTGGCAGATCGTGCAATGTGCGTGGCGGGCTTCTCCTTCGCGCTCAGCGCTGAGTTACGTAAAGCGCACGTTATAGCCGGTACAAACAGCGAGCCTCTGCCGCCGTCTCCGGAACAGCTCTTTGCCTCACTCGCCTTTGAAAGGCTTGCGTGGGAGTGGCGAAAGGCGAGGCTGTGGGAATCGCGTGGGCGGGGAAGAAGCGCTTGTGCAGATGCCTCAGGATGACCTCAGATATTTCTTTATGATTTATCGCGAGTATTGGAGGGAGCGCGCCTTGTGAGAAAGTCGGGGTCTCGACCTCCCGGCTGACACGTCCGTAAACAACCGCTGTCTTGACCCCTTTTAAACGCCTGACATAGTTTGTCCGCTCTTCAACATAATGAAGACGTCTGCTTGAAAGAGAGACAGCTTCGGGGTATGTGCTTAGCGTGATCGCATCAGAGTTTGTGTGTATGATTTAATGCGTACCAGGAAATCTTGGGAGGAGTACGTGTTGCCGCTAAGTAAGGCTTGAAACGGTGCATTAGCGATGTGGAACTTATTTCACCAACACTGGAGTTTTGCCAGCGGCCAGTCCGGAATTCGAAAACAGTGCGGAATGGTGACCTCATCTATAATCAGTTAAATCGTGTAATCGCATACATAATTGCGAATATTAGCACACACGCGATATTAGCGCACGTTGCCGAAAAGGGCACGGGCTGTTAACTCCAGTGACGTCTATTTCATTTTTATGATGCTAGTCGTGGTGGAACTAGTGTTTACGTTCGCCTTATGATTGTCTGCGGCCGCACTGAAATTTTCAGCGCTGCCATGACACGACGATGCGATGACGCTGCCTTATTGTTTGACACTGCTGTTAATTATTTCCGCACGACGCGCTTCAGAGCGTTCCTTCATGCACCCCTGCGAGGACAGGTTCGTTCCTCTTACTAGCGCGCGAAGACAGCAAACACAACGGTGAAAACGCGTGCGGCTCGAAGATGTGCTCGCGACGAACGCCCTGTCGCATTTCTGCCTTTCGAAAGTTCATTACGGAAATGGTTTTTCTTCTTTTAGAGAGCCCCTTGCGGCGCTTGTTGCTTGACAGCCACTGTACCTTGTTCCTGTGTTGCGTACAGCACTGTAATCTACGGGACTGCTCCACCAACCAGGCACGGGGCGAATGCATCTTAAACGTGTCCTAACGGGCCTAGTATAGTCCGCTAGCTGCAGCGCTGCTGCGGTACGAGTATACACCGGGGTGCTGGTCTGGGCACTGTAAAATCGCGTAATATCACCAATATCTGTAATGACAGCGTTTTAAGCCAATCAGGGAGACCGCGGCATCCCACTGAGCCAATCATAGCTGACAAAATGGCGAATACGACGATATGGCGGTATTTCTACAGTGTCCAAGATAGCACGCCGAACACTGGCACTGCATCTCGCTCCACGATTGAATCCGCGCTCGATGTCGGTTTAGCCTTGGCTCTGCTGCACGGTACTAAGGAAACGGTGCGCAGGCTTCAGCTTTCGCACAAAGGTGCGGAAGCAAGTGTAGAGCACGCTGTACTAAGTCCATTACTGGAAAGGAGCGTCAGCCGAACAGAGAACGCTGTATTCAACTTGACGGCGCTTTCGAGTCTGCTACATTTGCCTGCGCGACTAGAGGACGAGAGCTCTGTGCGCGTGCTTTGCCTGCTCGCCCGCAACTTCACTTCCGGTCAACCTCGTCTTAGCATAGCTGGCGAAGGTTGCGGCGAGTTCGCCTGGTGCTCGCGTTGTTTTTGTCCCGTTGCATAAGAAAGGCGTTTTGAGGGCTACACACGAAACGGAACGGTCCGCTGTTTCCTATAGTGGCTTTGGGCGCTCGTTTCCGCGTGGCTTTCGACTGCTTCCTTTTTTTTTTCTCGCTACTTCCGGTTTCTGTCCTTCAGAGATGCGGCACTCAGTGCAGTGGCTTCTGCCGGAAACTACCGCTTGCATCGGTTCTGTGCACTTAAGTTACGCCCATCCTGTGCGAATGCCTTGTCAGAGGCGTGTCCATCATGCACTGTTTGTACTGTTCGGTGGGAACGTATCATACCCGACGTCGCCGTAATTGCACCTCTTTTCTGTAATCTGTGAAAGAGCAGGCTTCACCTGCCAGACGAACATAAGCGGGCTAAAGCCAGCATTAAATATGAGTCGTAGTGCGGTCTTCCATATCCATCTGTAATCTGCCGCGCTTAGACTTATGACTGTCAGTTTTGTCAAATTTGTTGTGGCCTGGCAGACCTTATAGCATCTTTGCGGATACATAGTTTCGGTATCTATTAAAGCTGTAACCGATTGTGAATGTGCGCCGGTTTCCTGTATTTTTCTAGGTATTGCGTTTTCTCCAAGCGTGAATAAACTGCCATGCAAAGGTAGACGCGTAGTTCTGGATTGATTGAATTAGGTCAAACATGCATTTTGCTAGCACAGCGGGTACCTATCATGCGTTCTTTGTTTCACTGACCCCCTGACCATTCACAATCCTACGGCTGTGAGCTCGATTTTTTATCTTTTACCGTATCCCATTCCGTGTGGCGAAATCGAACCTTTGCGGTTTTCGCTTCACAGCGGGAAGCCGCCCCGATAACATTGCTCCCTGCTTTTCCTCGCAGCACGCACTGCTGTGTCGTTGTGTAAACACCGGCTTGTATCGGTCTCCTGTTGGCTAAACGGCTGCGGGGATGCTTATCCGTCTTCGATCGCTTTGATCCGGTCGTTTCGTGTTCAGTCACGTGCATCTCCCGACCTCTTCCGTTGGTCTATAGACCTCGATTCTTGCCTGATCAAGTTTAGTCGGTCGCGTGACCCAGACGCTGATGTAGCCGCTATTTGTTCGACTTTATTTGCGTCATCCCGACCGCGGCGGTCTCATTTCGGCGGAAGAGAAACGCTCGAGGCCCATGACTGCGCAATGCGCAGCGCGCGTTATAGAATTCCACATGGTCGAAATTTCCGGAGCCCTCGGCTATACGGCGCGCCTCATAATCTTATCGTGGTTTTCGCACGTAAAACACCAGACAATTATTATTCACTTGCTTTGGCGAACCCTTTAGAAAGAACTAATGAATTAAGCTAGCAAAGGCTAGTGGCTACCCACTATATGTAACCGGAAGTTTAGCCATTGTGCCTGGTGACTAAATAAGGGTTCTGTCGGTTGGTGTCTTAATTTGTCGAGGTGACTTTTCTTAATCAGGTAATCGGAGTAAATGAAAACAACCATGAATATACGTTTGAGGCTTATGTGAAATTGTATTTAAAAACGAGCGCTCAGCGTTTCTCAATTCAAGGACGTTCGCCTCTGGTCTAGACGAGAAATGCACAAACCTAGTAGATACATTGTTAATTTGTTTTCATGCTATCTGGTAATCTATCGACTTTAAGCGCAACCAGGGTTTGTCCGGAATTTTGGTTTTAGGGAGACGTTACCGGAGCTTTCTAAGAAAAGGGAGGGGGGGTCGTATAAATCCCTGAACGTGAGCACTAGCTCTGAACCGCTGCACAGGCAGTGTGCAGATGTCGTTTGTCCGGTGTCACCTTCTGCTACACTGTGGAAGTGTGACTGTATGTATTTTATCAAACGTGGAACTCTATGCCTTATCGTGACGTCCATCTAGGTGTTAGATCTGTCTCTGCCTTATATCATGCTTCACAGAGTCTGCTGATATAACTTTTGTGCTTCGCGCTCCTATCGCAGGTGCAGCTTCTAAACAGCTGTGTATACGAACGGCCAGTTGACGCGCTACCCGGCAGCTTACAATCTCCTAACCCACCCCTAAGTATTCCGGGCTCTGCTAATCCATTCCTAAGTTCCACTGTGTATTAATTAGTGCTATCTTTGCTGTGACTCCACATTGCCGCCGTCTATTTGAATCATCGCTGAGCCGTCAGGGATATGCCGGAAACGTCTGATGACCGTAATCAAAGCGAAGCAATGATTGAGTCGTAAAAGCAGCTTCTTAAGGGCGTTCCCGTATGCATTTTGCCGTTCTCATTATCATCAGAGCGAACTATTGCGCCTTACGCGAAGTGTTCTCGTAGTTGTCGCCGTCGTACGCAACGGCTACGTGGATCCGGTTAGGCAGCGCTCTGCATCAGTCTAAGCCACCGCCCTTTATCAGAAACGAAACGAAACTGCGGCATACCGACACGGTATCCGCGGACTACGCCCAATCTGGCTCGTTTTTCCCGCCCCAGCAAGAAGGATAAAGAAAAGACAGATTAGGAATAAAGTGGCGCTCGTGCAGAATAAAAGACCCCGTCGTGGTTCTGCCCGCAAGCCAATCGCCTTCACGCCGCTGTGCTTTTCCGGGGAATAATTAGACCGCAAGAACCGAGTGCGCTTTGTTCTTCGGTTGCCCCTTTGTGTGGTCGCTGTGGCCTTCGCCGACTTGAACTGCGTCTGAATGAGATCGTGCAGCTCCGAGAGATTGTTTGCTTTCGGGTTTATTTCGCTGCGTTTCTATGTATAGGTAACATGACATTGTCTCCGCTCTTTCATTGCTCTTTTGGGTTTCCTTTGCACCCCCGAACGATTACACCCCGAGCAAGCCGCTTTTTGGGGTCGTTTAGTCGCTACTGGAAGCGTGTGCAAAAGGCCGTTGTGTGTCTGAGTGGTTGCGTTGTTCTGTGCCTGGTGTCGCGGATTCGTCTCCCGGGCATGGTTGAAGGGCGCTGGTGAACGTCGAATGTGCGAAAGATCGTACACCTTGGTTTTAGGTGCACTTTACGAAGGGATCCAGATGTCCAAAATCAGTCTAGTTGTTTACTCACTCACTCACTCACTCACTCACTCACTCACTCACTCACTCACTCACTCACTCACTCACTCACTCACTCACTCACTCACTCACTCACTCAATCAATCAATCAATCAATCAATCAATCAATCAATCAACACATAGTTTTTTCCATTGTTGATTACTTTCATACAGCGCCTACTCGGATCTCGCTGCGAATTCTTTATTAAGCTCTCGCGCCGTACTTTTGCTGCTTATTTCTGCCGCATTGTCAGGGCTGTCATTTCATTCTGGTTTAAATCGCGTTGGCCGATTGGTTGGATTAATATAACCACCGCTATGGGCATCAACAGAAAATATCCGTGCTGTCTTCCTCTGTCCTCGTCTGGTCGCGCCGTACACTACGATCACGCACGTATAGATTGTCCCGGCGAGTCGCAGTGTACGCATTTATAATACACGATTTTGGGACCCCCGACTGTAAATCATTTGAACGTAATGGACGTTAACTTGAATGGACAATGAACTGAAACTGATTAATATGCGCACGATACAGATATCTAGCGAGTGGGTCGTGCCTTCGTGCGCTTCGAGGCCAGGACGACTTTTCTCACGGGGTTGTCACTGTCGTTGCAGGTGGCTTTCGAGTCACGAGAGCGTACACGGGTGGTTTACCGGACACGACGCGCGCAACCTTGGCGGCTCCTCCCGTCTTTGACGTGACAGGTGTGCCCGCTGTAGAGATCGTATTCGGTGCATTATATCTCGCTGTGCTCGACACAAAGCACGCACGCACGCACGCACCTCAAGCCCCCCTGCCACTTCGAGGTCGTTGGTCTGTGCCCCAATTAACCTAGAAATGTCGCTGCTGATAACGGCGCGCCGGCTGTTTCATATTGCTCCCTGTGCCCCTCTCACCCACACTCTCTTTTATCGCATATCGATGCCATTTGGTTTTTGTGAGCCCGACATTGATACTGATAGGAGAGATAACATACTCTATGCCTAAGAGTGCCGCCGAAAGTTCACGCTTTATATTGGCTGTACATCCACGTTGTGGATTAAAAGGACCTCTAAGTACAATGCGCACAACAAACAACGCCGTGGGTACGCAAAGAAGTGGAAAACACTCTCTCTCCCGCCCCTCCCCTCTTTCCTTTTCTGCATATTCGCTTTTTTTTTTCTCTCTGTTTTGTTCTTAAGCACTTACCCATACCAGCGCGGCCTGGTTTCCTTCTTGTTAGTGAAGAAATTGATGGTTGTGAAAGGAGGCGACGCTATCTGACAAGCGTATTGATGGCACATTTACGCGGGCAGTTCGATCAAACCGTATGCCCCAGGGGTCTAAGCGTGGAAGCTTTTAAGCGCAAGGAATGCGTAGATATCGCCACAGCTAATAAACTGCAGATATCGAAACGAATGCAGGAAGGTGAGTGACGTGAAATCTCGGTCCCGGTTCGTTGAACCCTGTTTTGACGAAACCACTGGGTCCTTGTAAGTTAACAACTCGAGGATTCAAGGCCTGGGAGGCAACTGATACCTCAGTCCATAAATGTACTGCTGGAGGTTACATTATCGCTGATGGCTTTCGTTTATGTATCCCCAAATACGCAATACTTTAGGCTAATGTATCCCACTATACACGCCCATATGAAGCGAAGCTGATTCCGGAGCAAATGGCTTCCCGTCGAGTTTAGGTCAGCACTTGCGTACGAGCGGAGGATGCCATTGAAGAAGAGAAAGCGAATGCTTTATAGAAGAAAAAAAGTACAAAAAAAAAGGGGGGGCATACTGAGCAAAGAAGCAAGGAGACGGAAATGCAAAAAAAAAAAAAAGGTAGGTAGGCAGGTAAGCATGCAGTTGGCTGCCTTAAGGTGGGATAGCATTCGAGAAGCAGTCGCTTCATCGATAAAGTCCGCGCCAGTTTTAACTCCGAAGGTTTTAACTTTAAAGGTATTTTGATGAAGCCGGGGCACACTACGTGCAGTGTTATACACCGCACTGATGTCAGAATCAGCCGCGCGCGGCATGATCGCCCGCAATGAGAGCCTATTGTTCTCGCTCTGTCCTTCCGCACGTGACGGCCACGCATTTTTTTTTTTAAACTTTTATACTGTTATTCGAACATTGTGCTACTAGACAACGTACTTTGCTCGGTATTTTGTATGCAGCCTGCGCTAACCGTGCGTCAAGACGCAGCTATAATGGTCGCATCGCTCTTTCGTGGCTGCAGACAGTATTGTCGAGGAAGTTTCGAGGTTTCTCGACCACGTAATACGCGGGCGCGTAATGCGCGGTTAACGAGCGCTTTCTTTGCACACAATTCAGCTAGTGTACCGCCGCGTGCGCGCGGCTAATCCGTTGGAGACAAATTATCTTCCGCCACATTGCACACTCGCATTGTTTTCTCTCGTCTTAAACGTTAGCTGCGTGCGTGTGATCTTCGTGACCGTGATTTGAAAAGCTGATAAGCGACGACAGAATGCCACTGAGGACGCCAGATTAAGGCTAAATGTCTCGCGATATATACCTCCAGTTGCGGCGAAGGGCAGTGACCTTGAGCGTTGCGTTCTAACAATGCCGGCGAACAGCGGCGCCCTGCGACAGGATTAGTATGCATGAGGCGACGTGAGCGTGTGCTGTGCACGCATTTATAACGGCGGTTGTGCCTTGTTGGGACGTCAAAAACGAGCACGCTTTTGGTCTAGACTAAGAGTGGACTTCGTTTATGGTTTGCGGGTTTCTGCTGAACTTTAGACATCAAGTATTTAAGCTGTGACACCGGCGTAACCTTTGTTAGGAAGCTGACGGATGACTTTTTTTTTTTTTTTGAATTCCCGCTTATGAGAGCAAGCAACAAAGCTTGCCTGCAGATGTACTCAATTTGACGTTTTCGTGTTGGCCTTCTGAAGGCATCATGGGCACTCCCTTTACGCGTTTTACATGTAAAGGTGAAGCTTAGTATTCATAATGATTGCGTCGACTTGTTCTGCTTAAGATTGCATAACTGACCAATAAATAACGGACTCCATGAGTGGAGTTAACCATAACTTATCACAGAACCTTGCTTTCATGTCTAGCATTGGGTAAGCGAGGTTTGTTCGTGCCTAAAGAGCTCGTATCCCACAATCTCCCCGCAATTCACTAAGTATATTAGACACGCGGCATTGGTTGTAACAACCACTAACATAACCACATGTCACCAGACGGTACTGAGTGTCACAGGAAGGCGCGAGTTTATGGCGACAGTGTTCGTACATTTGGAACGTTGCCGGAGCGAAGGTTTGGACAAAAAGAGTAAATAATTCAAGGACAAATATTCTAATATGGGAACGACTAACGGAAATATGTACCTAGAAAACACTGATTTGCGATCGGACAAATATACACGCGGTACGACAAGGAAGGATGGCACTTATGCTATAGAACTGCGATATCCATTACTGCTCTTCCATCTAGCCTCCCTCGCATTCCGTCGTTATACCGCCTATTCCACTAGCGTTCACGCATGTAAACGAGCGCTCCTATATGCGCTGCAGTAACGGTAGTCCGGCGGGATGTCCATCCCGGAAGCTCAACAGGCAGAGTTACGGAAACGGGCGCCGATTGGTTCCGGACCTCTTCTCGTAACGCTGAGTTGGGCGTAATCGTAATTCGTCCGCAGCGCGTCCGCTGCAGCAAGTGATATGCGTGAACACGTTTGCGTACGCCTGCTCTTCCCCCTAATGATAGCCCTCTTCGCTCTTAACGTAACCCGCTTGACGCGAAAATGGGGGAAAACGGCGGCGCGGTCTGAGAAGCGCGGTAATGTAATTGCACTGCCGGCGAAGTTTGCTCAGAGCTCTTGAAGGGGGCAGATTTTTCTTTCGCTTTTTTTTTTTCCGTTTCATTTCTGGCTCTTTGAGCTCGACCCGACGTTTACCTACAGGAGCGAAAGACTCGCGCTATTTTTCATTTTGTGCAAATGATGGCGTGGCTAATACGCCAGTTGGAGGAGGGTTGTACCGCTATCTATAAATAGGAAGTTAGTAGCGTTCCCGCTTAACATTACTATAGGTAACTGGGGCGCTGCGATAGCGGGGTTGCATTGAAGATTCATTAGTAAGTTCACCTAAGTTCTTGGCCCTTTAGACGTTGCTACGACCATGTCACTGTGCTCGTCGTGCTTTTTATTTGTTCATTCACAAGCAGTAGCTTTCACCTGCATGTTTCTTTTTCATTTTCTTTAATGCCTGAAGTTATCAACTTTCTTCACAATGCGAGATTTAAGTGATATCACTGCACTTTTATCGAACTCCGACAGGCGGCACACAGCACTAAAATGTTTCTCGCGTGTTTCGTTATAGTTACAGCGCCTCAAGCCTTCACACGGGCTTTGCTGCTCCCGGTGGGAATGTCTTCATTTCCCATTGTCGGCTCTGGTGTGCACAAACTTCACAGCGGGAACTGACTACGAACGGGAGCAGCCCTTGACGTGACTAATTATAACTTCACTGGCTCTCCCCTTGCAACTGCTTCGCGAAGGCCGATCTACGATGACCCTAAATCCGACAGCTGGATGGTGTCTCGTTCTGTAGTCACTCGGTTCGGTTGGGTTAGGTTGCGTGGAAACTGGGTCGCCAGAGAAAAAAGGTTAAGGCCAGGGTGGCCCGTGGCAATTACATTTTGCGCAGCCTGACTATGCCTCACCCCCGAGGGCGTCTTGGGGACACCGCGCAGTCAGTGCACGACCTAGATTGCTCGACACGACTCACTGAGTGCGTGAGTGAAAGGGGGAAATGAATCAAAGGAACGTATACGGCCGTCGACAACACGACGAAATATTTGGCACTCAACAGAACAAGCGAGCGTACTGCGCTCGTGTCATCCTCGAGCGAAGGGCCGAGCCGGAAGTGACTGCATACAAGAAAGGGAGGAGAACGTCTGCATGCCATCGTCTCACCCCTTAAAAGCGTGCAGTACTGTACACGCTGGGAGGAGGGCCGGGGGCGGCGAGTGGTATGCGGCGAAACTTAATTTAGCGGTTTTCAACTGCGTCTATACATTAATGCGATGTCAGAAAATATTAAACTATAAGTTACGTGGACTCCCAGTCGGCAAGATATCAAAATTGCAAAGTATCTTAAATGCGCACCGAATTGCGCTTAGACTTCTATTACATACGTTTAAGAACGCCCTTTTTTTTTCCTTTTTTTTTTTTCGGAACGGTCGACGAGGCTGCGAATACGAAAACGTTGCATAGCAGGCCAGTTTGACGGGCACAATTATTTGACGCTCGCAGTACTGCACAGTTTTAAGGAGCCACTTTCGTAGTGGAAAGATTGAGCAAGGAATCAGGCGGGCGTTTGTCTGCGCTAACGACACTTGTGTTCCCGCAGGATTTGGTAATTTATATCATAGAGCTTTGCAGATGGCAGTAGGGAAGAAGTGAAATCAACAAATCGCAGGAAAAGAGGAAAAGCTTGAGGCCCAAGGAAGAATGATGTCTACCGTGCCTGCAAAATATCACCCCACGTTGTGTTGTGTGTGCGTGTGTGTGCGCGCGCGTTTAGAGGAAGTCGCTCGAGTGACAGGATTATATGGA
This sequence comes from Hyalomma asiaticum, assembly GCA_013339685.2. Lineage (NCBI taxonomy): Eukaryota > Metazoa > Arthropoda > Arachnida > Ixodida > Ixodidae > Hyalomma > Hyalomma asiaticum. Next base: position 7,854,740 of record CM023489.1, on the reverse strand, counting down.
ACCGCAAATGGGTAAAATCGACGCATTACGTATCGGAACGTAATAAACTAAACATAAAAAAATAAAGAAACATCGCCACCGCCGGGGAAGGTCGCGCAGATAGGAGGCCGTCTGCTACGTTGATCTAGTTTTTTTTTTCCACTTTCACCTTCTCTTTGCGTCATTGGCCGGCGTCGTCTGTTATTCGTTTCTCGCGGCCGCGCCCTCGTGTAGCAGACGAGGTTTCCCTGTGGTCGTGCCAATTCTTATTCAGGGTTGTGCTTTCTGTAGCACACACATCACGCGCGCTTGAATGCGAACTGAGCCAGCGCTTGCAATACGTCGCGCACGCGTTTTTCCTTGCTCGTAACGACCGTGACTGCTCGGAAGTTTCGTGCAGGTTTGACGGCGATCGTCTGTTGATCCGTACACACCTCCTCGATCACCCGCGCAGACCAGCGAGCACGCTGCAAACGGATTGCTTCCTGCCCGTGCTCGTGGCCTTGTCTCGCCTCCCGTGCCAGAGCGCAGTGTTACTGAAGTGTTGGCACCGCCTCTGTGCATGATCCTTCATACCGACAAGGACGTATGGACAGATCCGTCGTGCTCGTCTTGCTCATCCGACACCTTATCCGCTTGTCGTTGTACATTTCTTGCGCAACGCGTAGCCCCGCCACGGTGGTCTAGTGGTTATAGCACTCGGCTGCTGATCCGAGGGTCGCGGGATCGAATCCCGGCCGCGGCGGCTGCATTTCGATGGAGGCGAAATGTTGAGGCCCGTGTGCTGTGCGATGTCAGTGCACGTTAAAGAACCCCAGGTGGTCGAAATTTCCGGAGCCCTCCACTACGGCATCTCTCATAATCGGAGCTGGTTTTGGGACGTTATACCTAACAAATCAATGAAATCACACGTGACGATCAAGTTACGATAAAATTTCTAAAAAAAAAAAAAAAAAGCGCGCCATGTACGCAAATACAGGAATGCGTTGGCTGAAACTCGCGCATTTGAGTCAGTGCGCGGTCGTACGCCGTCGGAATCGCAACCGGTCACAAGCGGTTCCTGTGGGGCCCCCGTGCGCGTGTCGTGTCCGTCTGCCTACCTGTATACCCGCTCGCTCGCTTGCATGCAATTTACTGGGTCGACAGCGAAAGCCAGCCGAGGTACAGCCCCTTGCAGAGCCGGCGCGCTTTCTGTTCCTGCTTTGACGCCGCGGCTATTACTTAACGGTCGTCATTTTTGCTTTCGGCGTGCCTTTTTGGCGGACGTAATAAATGGAAGCTGCATTCGAGGCAGACCGGTATTGGTCGCCGCTGCACGGGGACGCACGAGTTGTGCGTTGTTCGGCGACCGCTGAGCGCGCGCGGTGTCAGCTCGTGGTAAGGCACGGGCGCCCGAGTTCACTGGCGTTGCTCGTTCGCTGCATGCCTTATTTAGGTCGGCGCGTGAGAATTTCAAGAGCCGTGCGCGCTGTTGCACGGAGCCAACCCTTAACGGTAACCCCCGTGCGTGTTCGCGTTGTACGCTGGCTTCGATTTGTTCTCGGGAACCAGTGTAACCTGAAGCTGGTGCTGCCTTTAAAAGGGACACTGTAGTTTAGGATGTCTGAAACCAGTTGTGGTGCCTTATGATTTCTCACAAAAGAGGGGCTGGAGGAGGTCAGCTGCAGCATTACTTACATTTCTGAACACGCTGGTATTGCTATCAATCATCTATCTGCGTGAACAGCCACACTTGCAATGTGACCTTGGAGGTATCATTACAGTGTATCGTCGCTTGCCTTCTATTGTCGTTCGCAGCGTGTTGTCGCTCGCTTGCGTCTGCATGCAATCACTGTCAAGCCGAGTAACACACCAAGTAGTAGAGCGTTACTTGTAGCAAAAGCGAGGGGAGAGTATCATGTCATACTTGCACAACAGCCTACCCAATATACGTCAACTGCAATTCAGTCCTGTTTGAGGAGTAAGAGCATCAATCACCAGAGCAGTATGTAACGAAAGCAAAAAAAGACAGCCAAGACGTATTATTAGCCGCGAGGGCTCATATGAAGCCGTAGGACAACTTAAGTATTTCCTGCTTTAGATTAGAGTGCAATATCGTTGGTACGATCTCTCGACACGTTTTTCGGATTTGGCGTTTTTACCCGGCCGACTCACAACGTATTTTCATACGGTTGATGTGAATTTCGGATGATGCGTTTTACTTTCCGGTTCCCGTGAAGATCGCATCAGCGAGATTCACAAAAAATAAAAAATAAAATAAAAATAAAAAAGGAATACGTGTATACACGCGGAAAGATAAGCTTGAGACACCCGTTTCATCGAGTGGGCGGTTGATTGAGCGAAATTAGAAATCATTATTTGCGATGATAAGCGGGGACTTATATTAGCGCTGATGTAGTGCGTGTGTAAGTTAATTTGCACGTGCGCAAACGGACAACTGTTATGCGTGCAAGGGTTGCTTTGTGAAAGATTCGCAGGTTAGGCTTCGTGCACGTGAAAAATGGGACGGCACTGATAAACGGACAAAGGCGAAATTGGAACAGAACGATATGCGGTCACCAAGCGACCCACTTGAAACGTAGCGACGTCCTATTTAGCATACCTATCGCGACTGCCGTGAAACTCGAACCACGCATAAAAGGAGTAAAGGTAGTCTTACTGTAGCTGACGACTGTGTAGTGAATGCTGAATTGCTGATGTAGTCAGTTGCGCTCTATTTTCGATAATTTCTATAGGGTCGTTTGATTGTTAAGCAAATTGTATCCCTCAGGTGCTGTGATAGATTCTTTTACCTTCTGTATCGTTTCATTTCCTTATCTGTAGCAGTTTGTCGCTGTGAACGGGCTAACAACCTACAAACAACGTTAAGGACGTCTAATTCGACTACATCGAAGAAGTCAGTCGATTTATTGCTAATGATATAAGCTCATTTGTGACTGTTTTGCCGGACGCTGCATGCGTCCGAAGGAACCTTGCTGTATTCGAGAAACTTCGGGTTCACTATAGGTGCATGCGTGTTGCGTCGAGCGATTGCTGGACAGCGGTCCATTAATCGGTGAAAAACAGGTCGCTGCAGGCACCAGCGCAAACGACGTACGCGTGACGGCGTGGTCATGCGAGATTTTGTACTGGACACACGGTAACACGCGGTATAACGCATTTATCGACGGAGTAGTGTCACCTTGCAAAATTCATTTGATTGTTTTCTGCGGTTTTACGCCTCAAAACTGCGATATGATTACAAGAGGCGCCGTAGTGGAGGTCTCCGGAAATTTTAACCACCTGGGGTTCTTTAACGTGCACTGACATCGCGCTGTACCCGGGCCTCAACAATTGCACTGAATTGAATCCTAGAGCTTTACGGGCCAAAACTGAGGTATGATCGAATCATGCCGTGGTGTGGGAGGTCCGGATTTGTGGAGACGCGCTGCGTCCCCATAAATCCGGACTGCGTCTCAATGTAGGTGTACCTGCTTATTTGCATTTCGCCTCCGTTGAAACGCGGCCGGCTTGCATCGCTTGGCATCGCGACATCGCAGCCGCTAATCCGCTACGATCGCCACTGTCTCGAACGACGCCTGTAAACGCTCTTAAAAAGATACGTGGCTATAGTCCACATCAACGAAAGAAAGAGAAAATCAGGGGAATGGGAAAGCAGAAGGAATAACTGCTTTCGCTGGCACTTTCGACTTTCCGTTTCATCCGTTTCGCTGCGGGACGCGTACATTGCGGTCGAATCCGGTTGTCCTTGCGCAACGGCGGCCGCGGGGTGCCATCGGAATGCCTAACGGGCTCGTATCTCAGCATCACATCGCCGACGCCGGTTCTTCGGAGAATCGAGCTCCGGGGAAAAAAAAAAAAAAAAAAGAAGAGAAAAGGAGCATTTCCAACGAGTCGTCAGTCCCTGTCTCCAGCAAGGTTTCACGGGCTTAAAGGGGCCCTGAAACTATATTTTGCTCGCTGTGTTTTGCATCGGAACGGGTTCGTTGTATTGTTGTGAGGTAAATGCAAAAAAGAATTTTCGAGATCGATGCAGGCAAACGCAAGTTATTCAACTTACAAATTCAAAATAAAAGCAGACGACAGATATCGGCATCCCAAGGCGTGCATGCTGCTTCCAATCAAAACGCGGCTTACATCTTGCAGAACCGGAACCGTGCTGCCCTCTGTGGCCTTCCTACCACAACCACCGCGTGGGCCGCACAGCGATCCTTGTGTCAGTTACAAGCAAAATGAAGTTGTAATGCTCAAATTTGTACCTTTAGCAAGCATAAAACACGTTCTGAATTTGGAATTTCTTGTATTCGGTGCATTATCGATATGTGCGATGTATATTTTTATTCCCTACTGTTCCCGGCCAATCAGAACCTGCAGCAAAGCAGCATGGTGATGTCATATCCGCTCGGAGAAACTGTTGATGTATGGCGCTGCAGTCAGCGCGGAAACCGATTTCAGGTACAAATTAAAATATAATACGGTTCAATTTCGCCGCTTTCACTGGTGTTTCGGTCATCGTCAAGTCCCACACAAAGGAAATGTGCAATAAAATCAATGTGCGTAAAATGCGTTTCAGGGCCCCTTTAAGAAAGTCCGGCACCGCTGCTTTGTCAACAGGCTCTCCTTGTGGTACGAACATCAGCAACGATATTATATATGTAGCGATATTGTGTGGAGCGACGAATGACACATTGCTTTGGTGTAGAGGTCAGCCAAAGAAAAAATTTCGAAAAGGGAATTTTATGAACAGCCAGAGTTGTATAGCTGAGGTATAAGATAGATAGCACGCAGATAGCGATGAATGCGTCGTTCGTAACATACGTTCACTGTAGCGGTGGTGGAGAATCTGGAACGTAGACCGAGACCTGAATTCGCGATTTGTGAGGTTCAGAAGAAAATAAAAAGTACTAGTAATAAAGAAGGAGAAAAAACAAATGTAAGAGAAGCCCTGCTGACGGAGCGTGCAGTTTGCGGTTTGCAACGCCCCTCCTGGCGGTGTTGTTGAGAAGGCGGGTCACCCGCTGCGCGAAAAATACCACTGACGCCGTTCGCCGCGGGGTGTCTTGCGTCGTTGACGTCCCAGACGTGCCAGCGGTGCTGCAGTATACGTTATAGGACCGTGCAGTGACGCCGAATGTATAACAGGAGGCGTAGAGCTACTCGCGACAGCCTATAGAGCAACAGCGCCTTGCTTATGTCAACGCACTTTCCATTTTGCTGCTGCTGATAGATTTAAAGTGCACACGGTATAGTTGACGGTCACGTCGACAGAAAATAAGCAGACGACAGTGCGCACTCGTCAGCCTTTCCTGCAGAGCAGACGACACGTAGGACCCACCCCTTCTGCGCAAGAGCGTCTGGAACAATCATGAGCCGATAGACGCACGGAGACTGTGTTTATCGTTGGTTAACACCACTGCGTATTCAAGTACATCGAGCTTTCGAGGTAGACAAAGCCCGCAGTCTAGTCGTGGAAACCTATACAGATTGTAACACCGTTGCGGCTTGGGCCAGTCGGTACACATTTTAGAAAGAAGCAGAGCGCAAAGACAAGAAGCAGGAAATGTAACACACACACACACACAAACACACACACACTGAACCCTCAGACCATAGTCAAAAGAAGAGGCGTGCAAGACACGGACACAAGGTGAGCAGTGAACAGCACGAACGGCGTTCGTGTTGTCCACTGCTCACCTTGTGTCCGTGTCTTGCACGCCTCTTTTGACTATGGACTGTTACCAACTCGCTCAACTTTCTGCCCTTTTGAACCCTCAGATGCGTCAAGTCGGCGGGAGCGTTTGCTTGAAGCGAAACTGCAGTTCTGGCGGCTTCGCGGTCTCCATGATTGACTTCTGTAGGTTAACGTCCCAAAACCACAATATGGTTGAGAGACGTGGTGGTGGAGGGCTCCGGAAATTTCGACCACCTGGGCTTCTTTAACGTGCACTGACATCGCACAGTATACACGGACCTCAAGCGTTCGGCCTCTGTCGAAATGCAGCCGCGTGCCATAGACCACCGTGGCGGGGCGCTCTCACGGTCTCGGCGCACTCTGTCGCTTTCACAGCTCACTGCACGCTTTTATCAGCTGCGTCGTCGTCCGAGGTGTGTTATACACTGACCTCCCGCGGAGCAGTATGCGTTTCTTACTCGACGTGCGCTTGAGGCCGAACTAGATACCTCTCTCTCGGCCTAATGAAGTTATCTATAAACTGCGATGCCGGGCCCTTTTGGGGCCGCAGCGGCTCGCCATTGTTCGGGCCAACGGGAGAACGACTTGCTTTGCTTTGGCGGCCGTGCGTCCTGAAGCGAGTCGACGCGGCGTGGCGAAGGGCGTCGGCCGGCCCGCTGCGCTAAAAAGCGCGCGCTCGCCGCGACCAATGCAGGGCCCATTGATTGTCACGGCCTGTCGCGAGAGCGCAGGTAGCACGTGTGGTTTTGCTGTATTGCGTCCCGCTTATTTACCCTATTACTCTTGTTCCGGCGGGGCAAGGGAGGAGAGGAATTTGTGGAACGTGGACTGCGGCGTTTCGCGGGCCCACTTTTTATCGGCGGGACGGCCGGCGTTATAATACGCGTTAGCCTTCGAAAAGTGGGAGGTCTACGACGTTTAAGCGAGTGCACTGCCTGCCGGCCAAGCTGCCAAGGTCTGTCCCGGGCGAGCATATAGGTGGCCCATATTGCTTGCCGCTGATCTGCGTGGCGGGCGCGTGGTATCGTGCATGTACTAATTCATTACTCGCGCTCCGCTTGGCAGCGCGCCGGGACGTTGTCGATATTCAATGTACCGGAAGATAGGATGGAAGCGTTGCCGCAGTACAACGCTTTCGACGTATAGCGTTCGCCGCTGTAATAACGAGAGCTTTGGAAGGTGAATACCTGGGTCATGGGATTCCTCGTATATGCGTGCGCTATGTTCGAAGAATAACGTGCTTAACCAAGAACGTTGCGCTTGACTCGAGCATTTGCGACAACCCAAGGCGACAGCGTACAGGAATCTTTGGGTACTGTGTTCTAGAACGGCTTATTATCGCAATTACGCGTGGGACCGCAGCGCCGAAGCGACGCTGGTACATGCGCGAAGTATACCCACCATCTCTCTATCAGTGTGGCCCTTGCCGCTGTACTGCTATGTGCCACATGGAGCTGTAGCACTGAAGCGACACACATGTAGACAAGGAGCATATATGGCCTCCGTTCTGTCTATCATATTGTAACCCATCGCTTAAGCGCTATGGCGCTAGCCCAGGAGCCCCTACCATTACTACCCACCCTTGTTAACTATACGAGCAACATATGCGCATTGCATATCATATAGGCAACATCGCGAGCACGTTTACATTGTACAGCACCAACACTTGTCCGCCGATAGTTTGTGCTATCTTGCGAATGATCCACTCTTAATAATGTCAGCAAGCGGAATAGGTAAGGGGTTCCTTGTTGTGCGGGGCTCAATCGTGAACATGTAAAAAAGAAACATGGAATTGTAGAGGAATAAACACAAATGAAACGAGCGAATTTCGCGATACCGCATACTCGGGAAAGAAAGGTATCCAAAGGACAGGGGTACAGCGAACAAGCAAAGACGACACAGCAGACGATTAAAGTCACTCATATAGTTAACAATAGATATCAAAAGCGGCATAAAACTGGCATGCCCACGTTTACCAGGTTTTTGCGGTTACCCCGTTTCTAAAGGCTTTGTTGTCAACTACATGTACATTTGCAAGTGAAATGGTCTATGCGCTGTAGGCAAAGAATATATTTAAGAATTAAAAAATAAAGAAACTTGAGAAAAACCGTATAGCGAGTTCCTAACTGCGAGGGATGCTGTGCAGTCTCAGTTCGGGAAAATTTGGAAATAAAGGCTGGCATACTTCGCGCAATCGAACTGACGCTTTTCAACGTCCCGGTCAACTAATGGCATGACTAAAGATTGAGAGGTCTCATCGCAACAGAATTAAAAAGAAAAAAAAAGTGAATCGAGACAGTCCCGAGTGCCTGATGACCTCGCGAACTTCGTGTAATGGCACGTATCATGCACCATCCGCCAAGACGCGTCTTCCACGAACCTTGGTCTCAAGCACGCCTCTTCTGATTTACAACGAGGCACACGTGCACACCTCGCGGCCTTCCCAGGCAATATGCGAACAAGCTTTTACAAAGGTCGCCGTTTTTCTAATGGACCGATCGACCCGATCGGCGGAAGATCGCCGATTCCTATACAGCCATTAAGCGTAGCTTACTGTATTGTACAGTGGGGACAGGTTCGCACGGAGGCCGGGTGTCAGTAGTGTTCATATCGGACCAGGAAGAAGACACGCGGCGGTCATTCGGTTCTTCAAGGTCCCGGTAATGGTGTGCCTTTGCGGCGATCACACGGTAGCACCGCGGTGGAAGTGTTCCGCGCGCACCGCTAACGGTCTCCGCGATGGATCGTCGCTTTCGACTGGCTGCAGGGTGCGATGCGTTTACTTCCGCTTGCGCTCCGTATTATGCTTATTCGCAGCGTTCGAGACCGGCAACCTTCCTCGTTTTTGTTGTACTCTACAAGGTCGGTCTGCCAATGTGTTTACATATAGTGTGCGACCTGGGGGATGTCGAAGATGTCTGCTTCCCGGAGACCAGTTTCGCCCGGAGCAGTGGTTGAGTGTCTGCTGCGTTCTGCTTCCGAGCGCGAGGCCAGGAGCTCCTTCCCTGGCCTTGCCGTCACATTCCGATATTGGCGCAGTGAAAAGACGTCCGTGTGCTTAGAGTTATAAATGCACGTTAAAGAACGTCGGATGTAGACAAAATTAAATTCATCTGAATCTTTCTCTCATCGGCATTATTTGTGTACCGCGCGTTTCCGTTGAACGTTTGATCATAGCGATTTGTTTGATCATGGTGACTAATCCCACTCTGATACACGTGTCAGTTTTCTACGAACAGTATAAAAGAGACAAGAGATAACGATGCTTTCACGGCCGCTGATTGACTTCGACGGACAGATTTGTTCAACGTGTGGGGACAGACTGCCAACCAATTTTTACGTGGTGCCCATGCGGAACGATTGCCGACTGCGCACGACAGGCGCAACCGGGCTGCTACAACACCGCCTGCTAGAATGGTTCGCAGGGCAAGAAGCGGTAACGGCACTTAGACATTGCATGCATTTCGTTGCGTTGAATCCGAGTGAAGTCGGAAGACACGATGCGCCCGTGAGAGTATGATGTTCATTGAGCTTGGCGAAATTCATGAATGTGGAAAAAGAGAATGAAAGACAAGAACAAAAATAAATTAATTAATAGATAAAACGTAAGAGTGGCTCCTTCCCGTGCAGTCTGATGGAAAGCTTGACAAATGGTGATGTCCTACAGACGTGATGAAACAGGCCGTGCACTACATCCGGAATGATTTCTGAACGCATCTCTAAAGGAAATCACTTTAGCCGCATCGCCGAGCACGCATTAAGGCGATATCTATTACAGCAGTGGGTGCAACTGAATGATGTAAGTGAAGGACTTCCAAGCATTAATTAGGATTCAATGTTGCGACGGCCATTGGATGCGGAAAAAATAAAATATTGGGTCCGTCTTAAATAATAACGGAATGCGCGTTTCGATCACAAGAACAGACGCATACACGGGGAGTTTTTGGAGGAAGCAGAGAAAACATTACTCGGGAAATATTATATTCCCGAGTTACGCACGCAGCGGCACTTGAAAAAAAATTCCACGATGTACCGCGCATCTTCCATGAAAAGTTTGACAACGAGAGAAAAAGGGCCACGCTCGGGCGAGCGAAGGATGCGCCATACAGAGATTGTGAAAACGTTGGCTGATATTCTGACTCGGGGCAAAACAAATCTAACGCAAATGACACAACTCTATTTCAAGTTGACCCAAGATAACTGGGCAATCTAAGTACTCACCGGAGCCGAAACCGGAGCACACAACCCCCTTGCAGATCCGGACGGAACTAGCCGCAGACGGAGAAAACGGGAAGGAATCCCGTTTTAAAAGTGAGTCGGAGAGCAAGTATCTCGCCGAAACGTCGCCGCCGAGTCCCGTCGAGAGTGAGATTCGGAGCGGTCTCAGTTGTGCAGCCCTCCGGGTGCTTTCGTGGGGGGCGCGCGTGCGAGGCGGAGGACACGTCTCCGACGGTCTCCTGTCCAAGTGGGTCAGAGCTGGCGGCGCGCGTCCGCTAAACTGGCTCCGCCGACGCTGGAAACGAACCGCCACGCGCCAGAAGTGAGCGGGGCGAGCGGTTCTCTCTTCTCCGCGACGTTGGTCCCTTTCTTTCGATCGGCTCCCAGCCGGTTTTTCTTCGCTCTCCGTTAGCTGTCTGGCCCCTTCTTGAGACCTGCGGGTGGTGGGCGGTTGAAGGTGGGCAGGCACGCGCCGGCTGCAACGCAAGTTTGTCCTACAGTATGTCGCTCCTTCTCTTCTTCTCGTTTCTAACTTCTTGCCTTTTCTCTCTTCGGTCACCGATGCAGTGGTCTAGCTGCAACGGAGACGGTGCGAATGCGATACACTCTCGATAAAATTGGCGCTGATGCGTACACGTACAGGAGTTTGACGTGTAGCCCTTTCCTCTGTCGCAGTTCTTCACTCTTCTCAAGGACTAGAACAGCACTCCAACTTCGGAGGGACACCGAAGAAGTGGCGGCAGGCCCGTGGGCGTCGTGCTTCCTAACCGCGTAGACAAACACGCATCGGTTTTGTATCGGCTCTCCTCATCCGCTCCACTTCAGCCTTCCTTGTACTTCCCCGTGGATCGTGCACTTCCAGTTAGGTTTGCAATATCCCTTTGCGGCGTTCCTTCTCTCCTTGCCGGCACCGTACGTCCTCGAAGGTCACTTAGTTGCCCGTGCGTTGTCTCGTGTTCTCTCGATGTGTTCTGGTTCTCACACCCGGACCGATCTCGAACGAAGTGCGTAGCCGGCTTTTTCTGGACTGCGCGGGATGCTTGTCTCGGCCTCGGCTGTCGGTTGCCTCGTCGTAGTCGTGGTCCGCTTCTGTCGGCTTGCTGACGCTTACCCGAGTCCGAAGGGGACTGACTACGCTGCCTCAGGTACACGGCGGGTCACTATAAAGCCGGGGACAGGAGGATGTCGGGAAATAAAGTGCGCCGTGCGGCGTAGCTCTAGGAGTACGGCACGTGCGAGCGCATTGTTTGTTTTTCTTCTCCCCCGCATCTTACGTGCCTTTCTTTCTCTCGACCGTCTTGCTTTTCTTACGACACCCCAACCGATGGGGACATAGACTAGAGGAAAGCGCGGTGGAGAGCGCGTTAGCGTTACGAACGTCGAGTTGTGCGCAACAAAGAAGGAGAAGAAGAAGCCATGTTGCTGCGGGATGCAAAAAGCGCAATAATGCAGGACCAGAGTGTCGCAAGAAAAAGTGAGCGTGGTCCTTGCTGCACGAAAGAGTGTCGTGGACACGTGTATCCTTCCTGGACGCAGCAGTTGAAGGAAGGCGACTCTGTGGCTCCTATGCAATGCGTTCGCGTTGTTGGCTATGGCAGTGTCGACTGTCCTGCCGAGGAGACTTAGCTGAGGAGACGATGTTGCGCTGCTAAATTACGAGGGCGTGCGTTCGATTCCCCTGTCACCATGGTAGCAGATCGATAAGGGCAAAAAGCAGGGCCACCTGCTCAAACCTGCCCTGTGCACTTCTCTGACATGTGTTTCAGTCCCGTAGATTAGTACGGCTGTCTTGGGCGCTAAATACCAACCAAATCGCCGAGTTTGCACTCTTTTGCGGACTAACATGCGTGCCAGGCACCTAAATCTGCGCACTTAATTTGATATCGGGAGAGGGAGGCGAAATCAGAATTTCCCGCCCCCTCCTTGGATATTTGGCTTGTGCTGAACATAACTACTGAAAGATAGGTGCTTTCCTGAAATAGTCAAGACCTTCAGCACAAGTGGGGACAGGAATTTAGCCCATGAAGAGTCGCGTGCGTGTAGAGTTTATCCATTACCACAATCTTGCTTATAAATAAAACTTCTTTACCTCCACGGAAGTCTTGTGGATATGGCGCTTAACTACTGACCTGAAGGTTGCGGGATCGTATCCCGTTCGCGGCTGTTGCATTTCGGTGGAGGCGAAATGCTGAGGCCCGTGTACCGTGCGATGTCAACGCACGTTAAGGAACCCCTGGGGGTCGAAATTTCTGCAGCCCTGCGCTACGGCGTTTCTCGTGATCTTATCGTGGTTTTGGGACGCAAAACCCCAGAGATTATTATTATATTATACAATGACATAACTTCGTGCGTGTCCCATTTGCGCTGTGAAACTTCGAATACTGTTGCACCAACTAGCCTAACTCTCAAGATTGGTGTGCTGTATACATATCTTGTTTGTAAATGTTATGGAACAAGTGAAACCGCGTGGTTCTTTGGCAAGCTACGTAAGCCAGTTTTGCAGCTCTGTTGGTGTCGTCCTATGTACAGGAAAAAAAAAAAAAACGTTTTTTTAGACAATATATGGCGCATTCGTTGCGACAGTAGTGGCTGTCATTTTTGATTGATTGATTTGTGGGGTTTAACGTCCCAAAACCAGCTCTGATTATGAGAGACGCCGTAGTGGAGGTCTCCGGAAATTTCGACCACTTGGGGTTCTTTAACGTGCACTGACATCGCACAGCACACGGGCCTCAATAATTCCGCCTCCATCGAAATGCAGCCGCCGCGGCCGGGATTCGATCCCGCGACCTTCGGATCTGCAGCCGAATGCCATAGCCACTCGACCACCGTGGCGGGGCTGGCTGTCATTTTTCACATGCGGCCTATTCATACTATCGTTTTTTATAGAACGCGAACTTATGAACGGAATAGCTGAGATGAGAAGTGGTTGACTTCTGGGGATTATCTTGTACACTGTGACGGAGCATTAGCGTGTGTGTGTGTGTTCGGGATAAGGGTGGGGCAGAGAATCAAGTGTGACATTCAAATATCGAGTGACTTTTTTTCTTTTTCTTCAGTCGTCTGTACCACTCGTAGAAATTTGAACGCCACGCTCTCTCTCGCAAACGCTTTTCTGAAAGAAACAGCGTGGCGGTTCTCGTGAAGCGGTTTCTCTGCCTCGAACAATAACTCTCTTTTTGCCGGAAGGATGGAGCGACATAACTGCGTGACTCTGGGAGCAGGAGCAGAATAAGAGGCAGATGTTTCTCGCATTCCTACTTGATGCGCTCGCGATGCGTGGGACTACCGTGTGCACGCGGGCTACTGTACAGCACAGGGAAACGCTCCTTTAGGATCTCATTTTCTTGTTTCTCTCTCTCACTCGCAGTATACTACGCTCTTTTTCTTGTGTCTGTGAGCGCCTTCCGAGTTACCGCAACGAAATGGTGTCCGCGTGCGCGTTGCTTCTTTAAACACTGCTTTCACCTCATCCTGTAAGATTTGTGTGCCTTTGTATTTCTTTGTTCTTCGAGTGAATGTGTCTTCCTTCCAAGCCTTTTGTCTCAATTCGGCTCTCTCTCTTTTCTTGCCTTGCGCGTGTCATGCAGAGCATTACGAAACAAGTGAGACTTGCGGCAAACCTCGTACTTGAGAATTCAGCAGAGCGCGTTCAAAGATGTTACGCGCTCTGGACATTGTTACAGAGGCCTGAAAAGCTAAACCGAAACCGTTTTCTTTCCTTCTCTTTCTTTTTGTCGTCGTCATGAGTTTTTTGAATTCGGTGCCATCAGAATGAACCTCATTGTTCGCCGTCTGCCTCAATTTGGACACCTCTGGTCAGGTGTAGCCCTCTGTACCAAAGTCGCGTTCTCGAAGCATAATCTCTTTAACAGAGATAACGAGGCTCTTTCGAGTAAGAGTTAATTGAAAAGCCGCTATGTAGATGAAGTACAATTGTCCAAGTCTTTCCCGGATGCAGCCGCTTCCCCTGCGTAAGCAGTGAACGTGAACAGGTTGTCTAAAAGCAACGCGGACTGAGTCGGACTGCCATTTTGAGTTGCCGCAGACGCCACGCGGCGTGGAACACCTTGTACGCAGAGTGAATTATTCATTCGTTACTATCCTCGGTTTCTTACTTTGCCTTTGGATGCAGTAATTGTTCGCTCTGTTGCGACATGCTTGAGCAGCTTTTCAATTTCGTCCCAGAAGTATGCTCGCACATCGGCTTGGTAGGTCTCGCTTGTATTGTTGGAGGTTACACAACTAACAAGCAGAACAAGTCGTTTAGATGCGTGCGTGTTTCAAACAAAGTGTAGCGGGCCCTGTCATGCTGCAGAAAGAAGCGTTGTATAGTGGCATAGATGTTCAGACGTATCGTCATCGAGTAGACTGGTGCTGTCGAGACGTCTTGTACCTGATTGTTTTGAGTTTTTGGGTCAGGAACTGTGGCTGTGTTTTTTTTTTTCTTCAATATTACGAAACTCGGAACAAGACGCAAAACAAGAAAATATTAATAACAAAGGCGAGAGGTGTCATGGTGCCACGACAAGAAGTTCCACGGTCCATGTTAGGGGTTGGATATCTTTGGAAGAGGCGTTCGTCTTCTCCCGATGTCTATCCCACGTACATATATAAGTAATTACTGAATTATTTTTTTTGTGCCATCTCAAGATGCACAGTTAACCGTACTTGGATAAGAATACCCCGGCCATGCCCTATATGGCCGATATGGAAAAGATGTGCGTCTGTGCTTCCACACGTGACTACCTTGGGAAACATGTTGGACCAAAAAAAAAAAAAATCGTGCGGCAACAAATTTGCGACACGTCTCTGCCTTCTTCGCATCCTCTTTTATCTCCAGACGATATGCTACTCTAACTCCGGATGCATCCCCTCCCTTTACACGTCTATAGTGTCTCGTACGCGTGCACGTACACTAGTATAGTAACAGTTGCTAAGCCTAACAATAACAATTTCTGGGTTTTTACATCCTGAATCCACGATATGATTATGAGAGAAGCCGTACTGGAGGGCTGCGGAAATTTCGACCACCTGGGTTTCTTTAACGTGCAGTGACATCGCACAGTACACGGGCCTCTGGCATTTTCGCCTCCATTGAAATGCAACCGCTGCGGTCGGCATTCGATCCCGCGGCATCTGGATCAGCAGCCGAGTGCCATAGCCACTAGACCTCCGTGAAGGGTTCACTTACTAACCCTAGCA
This sequence comes from Hyalomma asiaticum, assembly GCA_013339685.2. NCBI lineage: Eukaryota > Metazoa > Arthropoda > Arachnida > Ixodida > Ixodidae > Hyalomma > Hyalomma asiaticum. The sequence continues at coordinate 7,839,646 of CM023489.1, read as the reverse complement.
CGCTGAGTAGCAGTGAGAAAGTTTACACTCTCTTATCTGCTTCTCTATAGCAATAGATGAACAGATCGCAAGATAAGATTTAGAACAGGGAATGTCGCAGGCTTCTGAGTCTCTCTTCTAGTTTGGATCTCTATAGCAATGAAACTTTAACGACACTTTGTAAAGTTGACATTGGTCTGTTCTCCAGTTACTTCGTTTTGCTTCTCTTTTTAAATAGCGTATTTACCAACACGCTATCAGCGTTATCTCCAAGCTGGTGTTGGTCAAATGATGGTTGATGATGGGAAAATATTGGCCGTCATTACGGTAATGCGCGTTGCCTTCTGTTTTAATATCAACTGTGTTTTCATTCAAGCTCAGTACGATGATTATGTTGTCGAACATTGCGTTCGCTTCTTTATCTTTAACCATGCCATCACTGTCTTGCGTGCTGTTATAACGGTTAACACATCTTGCAGTGCATATATTCAACATAAGCAGTCAACAGTCGTGTAAGTGCTGGGTCACTCGCCTTCGCAGCATCCGTCTCGTCTTGTGTAACATCGTCATGAACTCGTCGCTTTCCCGCTCGAATCGATTTTTGCAGGCGACGAGATCGCGTTTCCAAGGGCATGCACGAACGATCGCCTGTGGCGGGTCGTGTAATTGACTCCTGCGCGATCGAATTGAGCGATACCACGCCTAGGTGTTTCTCAATTGTATCGCTTTCAAATCGAACGGGCGCGCCCACGCACTGACCGCTCCTGTTGCACGTCATTCGATTTGCCGGCTCGCGGGACGGTTCACCAGCACTCGCGAAACCGCACCTGCTTCACGTGAGTGGAGAGGGTTCGGTAATAAAAAGCAGTAAAAGAAAGAAAAGCAGCAAATGGAAGTACCGCAAGCTTTTCTCAGGCCGTATTGTTCGGCCAGAAGCGTGCGAACGGTTTGAATTTTCGCTTTGCTGTTTATGTTTTCGTTGGCTGTGTGTTGAAGCAACATATGCGTGGTGTTGCTCCGGTACCGTACGTACGCTCTCATCTAGCCCCTCGTGCATTTGAGCCTTGCGCAATTCCGCACGCTCTGTGAACGTCGTGTAAATGGTCTCTCGTTCGACAGATGTCTCAATTTGGTCGTCGTGCGGCGCGAGGGAAACAAAGGGGAAGAAAGGTACACGCTGACTGGAGCAGGCGTGACTCTTCCCCGTAGAGTTGAATGGCGACGGAAAGCTCTTATGCGCGGTCACGCCTGTGAGTGAAGCGACGAAGTATTCCCGCATTTTGTCTGCATTCGTAGCGTATACAGGTTGCAATGAAATGGCTTAGAACAGAGCAGAATTATTGCGGCATCTTGCCCTCATATCACGCAGGGAAACATGCGTGACCGCTCATTATACTGTTTGTGAGATCGATCCGCTTTGCTGTTAAACTGCCCGCTTCAGTGTCAGTGCGCCAACTATTAAGTTGGATAGATTTTGAAGATATAGTAAAACATTAAGCTTCACTGAGAGTGCGAACATGCTAGCGCACTTAACTACAAGTCCGCAAAGGAAGGCGTGTACTGCATGGTTTCCTGACTATTTCTGGAGTTTTACGTCCCAAGACCTCAGTATGATTATGAAAGACGCCTTAGTGGAGGACTGCGGAAGTTTCGACCACCTGGGGTTCTTTAACGTGCACTGACACCGCACAGTGCACGGGTCTCGACATTTCGCCTCCAGCGAAATGCAGCCGCAGCGGCCGGGATTCGATCCCGCGACCTTCGGATCAGCAGCCGAGTGCCACAGCCACTAGAGCGCCGTGATGGAGCATGTATACACGTTTGTGTTAAATGAAATTGATCTGGTCCTAATGACGTCACATTGACGACACAATATGCTATAGACAGTTTGCTTTTGCTTTGCTTTTCGGCCGAAACCACGACCTCACAAAAATCTTGCTGGCACTAGCCAAATAATGCCATAAAAACGATAAATTGATGTGCAAGCCCAAAGAGGGTTTCCAATATGGGTTCGCAAGTGCAGGTCAGGTATTAAGCATCTCGGTAACCCTCCGACGTATGCCTCTAACGCACGCGCCATGGCTACCTCACTTTCTGCCGCGTGCAAGGCGTTCGGCGCGACTCTGTAGGAAGCGCGTGTGTGAACCGCATTCTGATAACGGATACACCGGGACCATATGGCATAATGACACGCAGCAAGCGAGAGAGAATGAATCGGGGATAGTACGTGCTCCGAGAAGCCGCCGCGGCACGCGGCCGATCGGATCTTGCAGCCTCTAGAAGCGGTACAACCGGAACGCGTGCCGCGTTTCCCTTCCCCACAATTTTTCCTCCTCGTCTAACCGCTTGACGGGCACCTTCGTGGATTTCAGATATGCGGACCTGTTATGGCGGCATGCGCGCGCCGAGCGCTTGCCGTTTTGCATAACAGATCGCCGCCGTTGCACGGTGCTTTTACTCTAGCTGCAGAAGGTTCCCCCCCTCCCCTCCCCGCTATATTACGGGCTCGTGCGGGGTATAAAAATCCGTAAGGGACCGGTCGTCGAGATGCTTGTGTACCTCGATGCCGCGGGTGGCATCTGCAGTGTTGACCTCGAGCGAGTTATTCGGGGGAGGGAGGATGGCGCCGCTTTCGACGAAAATGCACGCTGCAAGTTTTCTCTCGGTGAACGCTTGTACTGCGACCGTTGCTTGGCAGGAAAGCGAGTGCAGTGCGGGTGTCGCACAGGCACTTTGGAACGCGATCGAGCCCCGTCGGCATCGATACTGTCGACCTCGATCGTCTTAATCCCTTCCGCATCTTGCGCACATATGAGCCCATCGCAATCGGGAAACTCGATCTCGAACATCGGACTCGGCGCGATCAAGCAGCATAGTGTGACGCCCGTGTAAATAGTTTGATAAGGCTAATTTAGGGGACTGTCATCCGATCGACCGCGCTTTCCGCCATCTAGCTACCGGCTTAAGTGCTAAGCGCCTTTGCTGAATACCACTGCTCTTAACAATGTACGGTGCGTCAGTAGTCGAGAGGTAGCGCTGTTGCTGCGGCTCTCTCGTGTTCTCGTTGTCGAAGTCGTTGCGAATGTAGTTGCGATCATTTCTTTGTCATATCAGCGAAATGTGTTCTTAAATAGTGAAGTGGCGACAGTACGAATAATTTAGTTAATAATCATTTACGCCTCGTATGTCTCATTGGAAGGTCTGCACGAAGGACTTCAGCGCCGACACGAACGCGGGGGTACAATATGTGGTACGAAAAATATCACGTGACCTTCGGAATGTCAAAAGCAAACGAAAGCATACCAGCCGTGCTTATTAGATTATAAATGATCACCAAAGTTAAGTAATGGTGATTAGTGTTTGCAGATGGGTTAATACCCAATGGTACTGGAACCCACGATCTCTGCGGACTCGATCCCGAGACCCGATAGGAGTCGAGCCCTCACCTACGAGATCTTTAACGAAAACCTTCTGGGGCTCGGGCCTAAAACCTCCTACAGCTCAAATGCAATACTCTGAAAGGGGAACGCATTGTTTTGCCTGGATAAACGTGTATTAGTACGGATTAAGGGAAAGAGAGATGAACGAAGGCAGATTAAAGCGGACACAAACGGATTAAGGTGGACTGAAATAGGTTAGGGCGGATTAAGGTGTGGAATAAGGTGTGCAAAAGCATTGATAGGACTTTCAATTTCGCGTCTTTTAGGCGATAGCCAGGGAAACCTGGAAATGTTATAATAAGAAGAAAAGGTTATTACGTGATAACCTAGTTCGTGCAAAAATATGCATGCGGTATCTCAATGTCTTATACTTCTGAGAAATATTTTCGTACAATTAACTTGTGCCTCAATTGAACGCGCTGTCATTGCGCAGATTTCTCGCTTCATTTCGTGCACATATGCGTATGTATACAAGTGTAAGCCTTCAGCTTTGCGGGCACGTTATTCGATGCACGTTCCTAACGAACCGGTGACAGTACGCTGGTTTTCCTTTATGGACGGAAGCGGCGTAAACGTCTAACTGGCACAAATTTGGTTCTTTGTTCCACGCCTGTTTGTCTCTTTCTAAATTTTGTATCAATTTTTTTTCACGTGTGAGACAAGGACATCCAGGCGACAAAGTGGCTGGACTTAATTTCGAAGACCTGTTGTTATTATTGCGCTCTCGTCGCAACTTTCTACGTTTCTCAGTTTTCCAGGCGACGTCTGAAAGCGCACGCCTGATGCATCAACTTCATCAACTTCAAGGTCCTTTGTGTGCGCTTCGCCCGCAAAATAACACTGCTGCGAGGTACGCCGTTCGTTAGGCTTGTCATCTTGCCTCTAGAATATAGACAGGCCGCATGTTCTTTTTCTTTCTTTGTTCCTGTTCTAGTTTTGTCTTCGCCGGCATCATTCTCGCATTGTCCCTGTCGTCAGGAGAAGCCGCGCAGCCATACAGCGGCGCTCCTAATCACCGCGCAATCTAGAAACCCGAAGAAAAAGAAAAAAATCTCAGGGCGTCATTAGTGTAACGTCGAAACAATGCTCGCGATCGCGTGCCTTCGTACCACCGTTTACGTGTACGCCCTTTGGCACGCGAGACGTCGAGCGAGAGATGAGTGTTAAATGATGGCTTCGCCGCTTGTTTTCTGCACGTAATGCATTGCACACTCCGTGCCTGTGCGACAGCGCAGCCAACTCGAAGGCAACGAACTGTGCTTAATTTGTAAGTTAAGTGAGCTTCGAGAAGTGTAAGAAGTGATGTGGTGATAAAGGAACAGAGTGTACGAAATGCTGCGTTTGGCTGAAGTTGCTACCACGTCCGTGCTGGAAAATCGCACAGTGGTTGCATCGCGCAGTGCATTGCCTATGATACCACGTCTGGGTGCAGAGCATGTTGTTTTGTGCAGAATAAGGCGGAAATACAAGTTGTACGCAACTGAGCGGCTACCGAAGAATGCATTTTGGCTTTGCTCTATACTACACGTAGGCGACGGCGCTTTTAGTCGTGGTGTTCGTCGTTGATTGAATTTCGGGGTTTTACGTCAGAAAAAGCACTATGATTTTGAGAGACGCCGTAGTGGAGGCGCCGTCCTAGCATTCTTTTTCCCCCTTCATCCATGAACGATCAGTGGGAGGCCCTGCTGCTGACGCAAGACCTTGGAAACCAACTGTGGTTGGCCGACAGGGCTCAAGCAGCAGCAGCGAGCCATGGCTGCCTGGACAGAGGAGGCCACAAACCATTGGGCTCACAAAGCCTGGTCCTTCAATGAAGTTTATTTCTCTCTTTCTCTGATCCACGACCACAATTATATGCAGTGCAGTATTTCAATAACCGCCGACACTTTCTCCAATAAAAGTTGAGTCTTTCTGTCGGGGTTAACGTACTGGTGCACGTCACAATGCAGCCGGAACATACATCGACTTGTCGCTTCACACGTTCCGTGTAATAAGTGCATATCTGTACCTAGGCTATGTGCGCATGCCCCTGAGCGATGTTGTTGGCCTCAGTTGTTACTATACACATATTTCTTTTAATTTCTTCGTCGCTTGCCAGCTCATGCAGGATGCGCGGCGCTGTGGCTTCTTGCCCCGTCGCGTGTCTATAACTGTATCGCGCTTTCTTTTTTCTTTTCTTCCTTTGTTCAGTGTTACCGTTAACGTTGCGCTCCCGCTATTCGAGCGCTGACGCGCGTTTTTTCGCCGTACTCGACCTCGGGCATTTGCGGCGCTGGAGGACGACTTCGTTGAGAAGCGGTTAGGAGAGGGCGACAGGCCTGCCCCATGGCGTGGACAGTTCGATGGGCCGCATGCCGCCTGGATGCGGATTTAAAGAGAAGAAGGAAAAATATAAAAACCTGTTCGCGTTCTTGTTTGCAGCGGTTCGAAGCGGTCTCGCTTATACCAACGAGAAAAGTGCCGCGTCTGGCGAGTCGGAAGCGAAAGGCAAATCGCGATCGCGATATATTACTCGGAAAGTTGGTAGAGGAGAGCTATATAGATTTCTATACTGAGGATATATCTTGGTGTGTAATTCCTCTGGGAGCTGTATCCTCCAACTCGGACTCATGCGCGAGTTTTTCCAAGTTCCCAACCGTTCTACCACGCGTTGCTTATATATCACGTCATGTTTTCGAGAATGAACGATAACGTGAAATTCGTCGTTGTTTAGAATAACTACCCGAGATGACCGTTAATTCGTTCATTGGCGTGTACAGATGTTGTCACCAACGCGCCACAGCTTTGTACGAACTTCTGCAAATTTCGTAACCACTGCGTCACTGTCAAAAATTTTGGAGAGCAATGGATGCCGCAAATACTTCTTCGCAGCCCGCGTACATCGGTCGAAATCGAGTGGTCCAGCGTAAACGCGTATGCTCGACCAATGTAATGTACCAAACAGTTTCACAATTAATAGAGCCTTGCTGGATGCTACACGCGGCGTAGTCGACTGTATGACTTCGACGACAACTTTGCAACAGTAACCGCACAGTGAGAGCACTCGCGTACAGTGTTGACGGTGGGAGCATGACGAGTGATTGTGCTCATACTAATGTCTTTCGGGACGTTCATAGATGAAGGCTAATGAAGCGCACTTCGGTGAAGTTATTGCTTGCGTTTTAAGGCCCAAGATACCACGACACGGTCATGAGGTACACCGTAGTGGAGGGCTCCAGAAATTTCGACCACCTGGTGTCCTTTGACGCGCACTGACAGCTGTCACTGCCGTATGCGGTTAGCATAACAGATACTCAGGCGAGTTCGTACGGGTCCATGACGGTACATCGAAACGCGAAAGGAGGCAGAGACAAGGGAAAGGTGAAAACTAGACAGGACGTATGTGTATACTATATAGAGCGCGTTAACAGCCACCAACGCTGGTCTGCTGTACCGACGGACTGCAGCGCTATCCACAGAGCTGACAACTGCAGAACTGGTGGTACGCTGTGGACAAGAATGTCAAGCGAAAGTGAAACGCGAAGAAAACAAGCCCCCGACTATAAGAGAAAGGTGGGCCGAACTAACAAGAACGAAAGAAGGAGAAGAAAAAGGACGAGCGCTTTTAAGCGTAATATACGTCGTCTGCATGCCATCGTGTCAGTATGTCACCGTCGCTCTCTCTTCTCTGTGTTTCTTTCGTTCTTAGTTTTGATGCTTGCGAATTTTCGCCTGTTCTCGTCGCTACAGACGTCTTCGTCTCGAGGCCGATGTAAGTGGCCTTCGCGGAAGAAGACGCTTTCTAGCCGTTGCAAAAGACGAAAAGAAAAATACAGACGCGAAGTGCTCCTTAAAGGGCATTGCACTTACGAGGCATGCGCTCTTGTGCTCGTGTTCTGACGCGTGTGCATTTTTATGTGCGAGCGTTTATCTTCCGTAGACCGCAGCGCCCTTCTTACGCACTTGTCACTCCGTCCGTATTTGGGCACGCTTATTTATTTATTTGCCGTTTTAGGTCATAATCTTCAAAGAAAAATCTGTAAACAGCAATGAGCAAGAGTGACGCCTGCAGGTAGCTTGCGCAGTTCACAAACAGCGAAAAAGAAACGTCCGGGCGCTCATGTCTGCTGATGTAAATAAGTGTTTCCAGGGTATAGCGTGCTCGACCGCAGTGTTGTTCCGAAAAGCCTCTGTGAGGCGCTAATACCTGTCCCGCATAAAGATTCCTACACGCGTTATCTGGATACCGCTGGCTGGTGAGACTCGTAAAACGCGCTATTTCCTTACTACAGAGTGATAGAACGTGTGACATTGTTACAAGAGCACTGCCGACTAGGTACTTCAAAGCGGGCCCTCCGAAATAGGTGCATACACATGTCATTTTCATTTCATTTATTTTTCGGACAATACAAAGGATTGCTCGCGGTCAGGACAAAAGGAGGTGGTTTGCCTCCTGACGTGGTCCTGCTCGCGCTGCGCGTAACATCGGCAGTGTTTACTTAGCCATAAACAATCGAAACACAAAACGCATGAAATTGACAGAACCACCAAAGCAGCAGTGAGCTTGACCGCAAAACAATTCTACACTTTGCGATGTCCTGACAAATAGCAACAGATACTAGTCTTTAGCGTAGCTGCCGCGTTTGGGCACAAAAGTAGGTTCAAGAAGTGCGAAATAAAACTCATTACAGTTAACACATATACACATACATTTACAGATATATGCACAAATATATACATACACATTGTATGGCAGACTGTAGCTCACTCAACCGTTCCCAAAAGTGCATGTATCCTAAATTTTTGAAATAAACACAAGTTACGTGCAAGATGTTTTTGGGTCGCGTGAGTTCACGATCACGCTGACGAGTTAAAAATGACGTCATTACGTCATCATCAGAATATCGTATCACTAACATCCGCAGTCAAGAACAGGCCATTACGCGAGGATATGTAAACTCTAGCACGGTTCCGCAGCAGTGGAAGCTGTACAAATTGCGGGGCAGTTTGTACAGCCCGTGTTTGCATTGTGGTTTTAATGTGTTTGTCGTCGGCGTTTCTGAATTATCGCCTTATTAGATCTCACTATGCGATTATTACCCTTAATGTGTATCTTTCATTTTATCATGCTAAGCTACTCTATCTTCACCATTATTAATCTGGATTCATTTTTATTGGTTTTGAACATTTATTAGCATGTTCTCGCCCTGTTTTCAACTGCTGTTTTCCGGTTGTGACAGACACGACATTGCACACCGACAGCCCGCGCCCCTGAAGTGCTTCGCACTTAATATAATCAAGGAACCTAATATTTAGCGCGCGTTACCGATACATGTGGTTACATATATGGTTAAGAAGGAAACAGTGACGCCGAGATATGCCTTTATACACAATAAAACATCGATTTACAGGGATTTACGTGCTAAACCACGATGTTATGAGACACGCCGTAGTGGGAGGCGCTGCTTAATTTTCACCTCGTGCGGCTCTCTCGCCGCGCAATGAACTGGGCAGCCGTGGCCGGTAATTGATCCCACGTCCAAATTTTATGCCCATGCCTGAGCAAGTCTGTTTTCCAACTAAACTAACCTCGTCCACAAACTGCGCTCCACTCAGCACAAAATTCACTCCACTCAGCACCCTGCTTTTCCTTCCATGTTTCGCTTCTGCCCCTCTCATTGTACATTGCATGCCTCACTATGAGACGGCACACTCTATCCCAGAAAGATTTTGGAAAGCTCTTGTAGTGCTCATGCTAGTGCTTGTTGTGCTCGTTCCACCTTCGCTGGAATGTGCAGGCTCGAACGCGCTTAGAGCAGAGAAACAATCTTGGGACGATCCCTTTTGGTTAGAAGATCTTCTTGCGGGGAAGCGAACTTCAATTTCCGCAAATGTTCAATTGCTTGGACGGGCAGTGCTAAGTTGCCATGGTGGCTCCACGTAAAATATGAAGTCTCAGCAACACTGTTTATGAAAATCGTGTAGCTGCGCCGCTTTGTCGAGAAAAAAAAAAAAAAAAGACCTGCTAGGGTTGTTCACCTTGCCGTCAGCGGTGTTTTTGTTTCCATTCGTGCGTTCTTTTTTTCCTTTTTTATTCAGTTGGTCTCGCACGAAGTACGCAGACGAGGCAGGAACCCGTCGCCATTTTGCTTGCACGCCGACTTTCTCTCCAACGTTCTCACGCAAACACATGCGCCGTGTGCGCCTCAGACACGCTCACTCACGCAAGCGTGGTCGGTCTCTCCTTAGCGCCGTCCGCGGAAGTTTCTCAGGGAAGCGGCACTTGGCGCGCTCGCACCCGAAGCGCTCCTTAAACGAGCTGGAACCGCAAAAAGCTTTCTTTTTTCTTTTTTTACCTTGTGTGTACGCGATGCTGTTTGTCATATCCTAACACGGCCCGTCCCGCGGACAAGGACGGTGCTATGTTTGTCATTCGACGACGAACCAGCGCGGATTTTTATCGCGGAGAAGGCGTTTGGCTCGGCCAGACTGGCCGGACCATGAATGACCGACACTCAGACTATAGCGCTGAAGCGAGTCGCTGGCACGCGCAGAAATATCCCCGGATGGGTGGTTGTTAACTTATTCGCTTTCTTTCTTTTCTACCTTTTTCTCTACTTGTTGTTTCATGCAGGCCAGGTTTTCAGTGACATTGAAAACACACATCACGCAGACTTGCAAGCGCGGTATTCGAAAAATGCTAACTTTATCACGAATTTTCCTGTCGTCGTTAAGTTACCCGATATGACATTTTACGTGCATCAGAACGAAATAAGAAAACTAAAGGTAATAATAATTTGCAGGGTCTCACGTCCCAAAACCAGCCATGATTATGAAAGACGCTGTAGTGGAGGCCTCCGGAAATTTCGACCACCTGGGGTTCTTTAATGTGCACTGACAACGCACAGTACACGGGCCTCTGGCATTTTCGCCTCCGTCGAAACGTGAGCCACCGTCGTCGGGATTAGATGTCGCTGCCATCGGATCAGCAGCCGCACAGTGCCATGGCCACTAGGCCACCGTGGCGCGGCAGGAAACTAACGGTGTAGTCTATGTATGGTTCAAGGGGCCTGCAACACTTCTTGAACAAAGTCAGAATACGGTGCCGACCTGCTGTGTGGGCTCCTGTGTGCGTAACACGCACCAGCTGAAATAAGAGCGGGCGCTTTCTGGTTGTGTTTGAAATCGAATTGCGAATTCGTTTGAGCATATACTGTGCAATTATGTCAAACCTGCATGTTCATAAGAGCCTCCACACCTGATCGGAGCCGTTTTCCACGTCGAAAAAGTGTTGCAGGCATTTTTTCAGACTGAGCACTTCGCTTCATTTAGCATAACCATTGGCGCCATGCCCATGCGTTTCGTATACTAGGTAGTAACCGCTAAGTTTCTGCAACATCCTATAAGTCTTTGGGACTTGCCGTGGGGGGGAAGGGGGTTTAACCGACCTCGTGACCACGGCTATCGGGTATGCTACCGCTTCTACCGCTTCAAGGCAGGCAAGGCATACGCAAAACTTTACACATTGGCCTTATATGTGCATACATAAAACATTGGCCTTAGTTTTTTTTTATTATATTTTTTGAACTCTGCTCTTCTTATCCGTTGATCTTGCGCGTTTAAATTGAACCAGGAAACGCCCATAGCTTGTCGTCTCGTTTTGACGGGGCCTTCCGGTGACTACACGCGTGCTTTGGTATACGCGAAACGTGTCATTAGAATTGCGTCATCGGCGTTGTTACGACCCAGCCGCCGCCCTTCACCCGCTAATACGGCATCTCAGAAAATACTGACGCATGCACAAACACGGTGACGCGTCTCTTCGAGTGGGTGCCAGCCCTTCGTGGAAAGAATGCGTAACGGAAATCGTCGCGCCGCTTCTGTGATTAGAGCGGTCGCGCGCCGTTGTTTTGCCATCGCCTGGTGATTCGTGCCAACAACGGTGCCAAGTAATTAGAGCTCCCTCGGTCGGCGGCTGTAGAGTTAAAGAGCGCGTAGGCGCGCGCCTTTCGATGCATGTTCCAATAAATTTACATCACCTTTACGCATACCACGTGCAAGGTGTGTGGAAGAAACAGCGATACAACAGAAGAGCATGCTTTCAACGTGAGAGCTTCGGGATATTATAGACCAACACGTAGTCTTGTCTGCAGCGTCAGTTCTTCATATTCTCCGTATGGTTTCGCATTCGTGCTCGCGGAGCTTTGTAGCCTCGTGTCGGCTTCTTGCGGCTGCTTAATGGACGAATTCGTAATTAATAATAATAATAATAATAATAATAATAATAATAATAATAATAATAATAATAATAATAATAATAATAATCTTTATTGATCATTTCACAAGAAAATACTACACATATCAGGCCTCATGACGTAACGCCATTACATGTTTTCTGATCCTCATGTCTCCGTGTGGTGCCGAACTGCGCTCTAGGTAATGAAACAGGAGCGCAGGAAGCCCTTGTGCCAACTTTATATAGATACGTTCAATAAGGATACGTGCTGCATGTATGCGGATGAAAGAATGTTAGCCATGTGGCGCCACGTGTACCAGCTTTCGCTAACACTTCTGAGGCTACGAACCTCTAGCACTTATTGTTCATCGAAATGGAGGTGAAGTGATAGAAGTCCGTATTCTGTGCGTTATCAGTGCACGTTAAAGCATCTCGGGTGGTCACACTTTCCGTAGATATCCATTGCGGCGTTTCCACTCTTTCAGTGCCGTTCCCTCACCCCAACGGATGCCGAGCCGTGCTTTCTACAAGGGTTACAAAATCTGTGTACTTTCTTCGGCTGAATCACATTTGTTACATACGTATGCTAATGCGTAGAAAATTGATGGCAGGGCTACCGGCGGTGGCTGAGTGGCATGGCATTTCACGTTTAGTCCCGAAGATGAAGGTTTGGCACCCACCTCCTGTACCACAGTGTAGATCTTACACACACACACACACACACACACACACACACACACACACACACACACACACACACACACACACACACACACACACACACACACACACACACACACACACACACACACACACACACACATGTAATCGAGCCAGTGTAATAACTTTGCTGAGAAAATCCGTCTCCATAAGAAGAAATCGCGCGTGCGTAGTACATGCAATTCGCGCACTGCTAGGCGAAGGGCGATGCCACCGGCGAAGCGTCGGCGACGTTGGGCGGCTGGCGCAAGACGTTGCAAGTCGTCGACAAAGGCTCCTACCGCGGCGACGGGGCCATTCACCGCTGGGCCCGATCGGTCTAGCGTTGCGTGCACGTGCCAACAAAAGGATTCGGGCTGAGACGGGGGTGGCTATGTGGCCGCACGGGGCGGAGCAGTCGTGACTTTCACCTTCTGTGTAGTGCGCTCCTGGGGTTGTCGTTGAATGAGCGGCGACACCGCTGCGGTATCCGTGCGCCGAACACGATTGTTCCGCGTGCGTGTTACATTCCGATGTGTACGTGTATGTTGCCTACGTGTTTAACAGTATGTAATACTGGAAACGATTTGACTTGCGCCTTGCGGTAAACAGAACATTGCGAGACGTCGATCGCGACAAGCTCTGTTTCCGTCGTACGTGCGCGTGTATGGAAGTATGTAAACGGCAGTTGGGCGTACGAAGGGCATCATCATCGTCATTATTGGCATCACCATTCTATTTTATGCGTACTTGAAGCTTAAAGTATTACAGAGTGATTCCCTATAGAGCCTTTATTGCATTGTCGTTATCATCCTCTCTTCGTCATCATCATGAACCTCTCTTCGCCCATTGCAGGGCAGGGGCCTCTCCCATATTCCTCCAATTAATCCGGTCCTATGCCAACTGAGGCCACGTTAACCCTCCCCCCCCAAATTTTTTGACCTCCTCCTCCTTCTACTTAAGTTTCCTGCCACCCCCTGCCAAGCTTGCCTTCTCTCGAAATACACCCACTGTCCATAATGACCACCGGTTCTACCGCATAACTGTATCGCACGCCTGTATTCTCTTTCGAAAGGGTTAAAGGCTGGCCTACACTGGCAACCCCTAAAATTACCTAAGGGCAGCCTTTAATTTTTAGTAGGTTCACGGTGTTTAAGACGTGGTGACCATGTTTTTATTTTTTTTTTCAGCTCCCACAATTGAATCCTGTGCTCTCGATACTGAAAATGCTGATGACATTTTCTGGCTGTTACTCAGACGAAACCCGTCGGCGGCGTGCGAGTTTGGAAAGTTGATACCCCCGACAGTAGGGATTCTCAGGCGTCCTTGCCGAAGGACATCGGTGGACGAGCTAGCCGCGACCAATATGCATACGGCACGGGAATCAAGAATTTTGAAAGCAGGTGTGCAGTTACTTGGCACTGGCCATAGATGCCTCTGCGCTGGCAGTGCAGCTCGTTGGCATCTAAGTTTCGAATTTTCGCGTGCGTGCGGCGGTCAACAGCTGCCAGCAACACAACAGCTAGCGAATACCTGGCGACTATGTGCACGCAAAGTTGCCAGGGACAACAGAGATGATACTGGTGCAGGGCGCCTGTCGCACAGTGCACGGTACAGTGCGTGATTCTCGGCTGACGGAGATGGCTGGCAATGGGCCCATATATATATATATATATATATATATATATATATATATATATATATATATATATATATATATATATATATATTCCCGTGAAAGCTTACAGACATGGTCACAGACGCATCACGTGCCCCACCGCCCGCGCACGGGCTATTCGATGTAACGGAGGAGGAAGTTGGCATGCGCAGTCGCCAGTGACGTCACGACATTCGGAGAAAAGTGGTGGAAGAGGTGGTACAACAGCTGTGGCATCGGCGGTTGCTAGGCAACGACAAGGCGAGGTTTTTTGCGGAGCCGGGACGTTTTTCTGCCTCGACTAACAGCTTCACTGTTAAAAAAAAGTTGGAGACCCTGGTTGTGGGAAGCATGTCACTTCCACTCCGTACTGTCGGACGCACGTAGCCCCTCTTGAGCTTCCCTGTCCAGAGCGTGCCCAGGGATGACCCATCTGTCCGCGCCGTCTTCGTCTTTGTGCCTCGTAGAAACGCAAAGCGGCTCTTTCCTTGCTTTGGTGCCCGGCGGTGCGTTCCTCAAGTTGCGTGCGCTGTCCACTGGCATTGTAATGTCGTCATTCTCTTGCGACCGCCTTCGCTTCTTTTTCGCCGGTGTCGCTGATGCGTGTTACGCGAAGCTTGCGTCACTGGGCCGTCAGGCCTTGACATAAGCGTCTTGTAAAAAGAAAGGACCGAATACGAAACGGAGCTGAATATCGTGTACTACCTCGGGCGACCCCTCGTACATGCGTAATGAACGTTGTCCCACGTTCAACCACGCGAAGGGTACAATGCTTAAGCATATTCTTTATTTCATAATACAGTGCAACCGCGGTATAACGAATGCGGATATAACGAATATCGGTTATAGCGAATTAAATAAAAAATCGTATTGTTGTTCAAACAGTGCGCGAATGTATTTTTTCTACGTATTGTCGGACAGCACGGAGTTATTTCCGTGACGCATTGAATGTGTTATAACGAGTTTTGACTGTACACCTAGGGGCACCTGCAGGGGTACTAGACAAAGGAAGCAGATACATGAAACGGTGCAATCTTTTCGCGTAGCAGAAAAAAAAACACCAGAACAACAGAACAGTTATAACTCATCGCCGAGAGCATTTTAGCGCGCGCGGTATTACGGTGTACGCAAGATACTTTGTGTATTACTGAGTTACCGGGCGATGGTATCGGCACCTTGTGGCGTTTCTTGACGTCAAACTCGGTCGGCAGCGACGAAATAGAGTGCCCATGACTATTTACCAACTAGCCCAACACTTACTGTACACAGTACCCTTGATCACGGCAATTTTTGCTCTGTTCACCATAGTCTACCTTCGCGCCGCCAGGGGGCAACACCGGTCCGGCCGCTTTTGGTTGCAGCTACGATAGGCCGGTCGCAAACGTAAGTTTGGCGACAAACTGAAGTTATGCACAGAGAACATTCGTTTGCCCGCAGTTTTCTTTTTCTATCCGTTTTAGGAATACCGTGTAAATGGAGCAGCATACTGCTATTACAAGCAGCATACTGCTATTACAACGCTGATAACGAGATATGGTGATGCACAGCTTGAAGTCCCTAGATTTAAACGAAAAAAATTATCTAGGGACTTTAGCACAGCTATAACCACAGGCGCACATTGATAAGATTGCAGCGGCTTGCATGTTTTACTTAGCTGCTTAGCTCCCTTTATTCTTTTCTTCTATCCCTTTCTGTCTCCCTTCACCCCTTCCCCAGTGCAGGGTAGCAAACTGGATATTTTTTTTTTCCGGTTAACCTCCCTGCCTTCCGCCCATCATCTCTCTCTCTCTCTTGTGCAAAGCATTTGACAGGAAGATAACAGCCTACTTCTCGCTACGAGAACACCGACGCTACTGGGGAAAAAAAAAAGTTTTTTTTTTTGTTAGTGCGACTAAACAGCGCATGATGTGCCGTCAACGGCTCCGGTAGCCCGGTATGAGCAAAAATAAAACGTTTGCGTAACATAATATGCCATTATAAAGCACTTCACCTTTTAACTGTAGTGTCCCGTTAAAGCGTGTTCTCGGCTGGCGATACGGCAGCGTCAACCAAATTCAATCCCGGGGTTTTGGTGCGCGAAAACCACGTGGTGATTACGATCGGCACCTCGTGATGGATTGACAGCGTGAGGGCTCTTCAACGTGCACCGAAATCTGTGAGTGCATAGGTGTTTTAATTTCGTCACCCGTGGAAATGCTGTCACCGCGTCCGGCCGGGAGTCGAGCCCGCGTCCTCGGTCATAACAGCTCAACAACTTAGCCTCTGTAAACTATACACAGCAGGCGGGCATGCCGCCATCGTGTTCACGTCGTCACCCTCGTGCGTGGTGCGAAAGATATGCCTGCTGTGATGGTTTGTGCGCGTCTGCGAGAGCGTGCCAACAATTTGCGTCGGTTACCTCGCAAGCTCGAATCTCAGAAAGCAAAACGGCGCGTCGGGAAATGCGACGTCGCCTTCGACAGGAATGCGTTTGATTGGCTGTCGCTTTTCGGCGGTGACAGAAGTAGGGGTGCAAACAAAATGAGAAGCGAATGAAGACGAAGCCAACTCCGCTTCTGTCGTAGAGGGTTTTGAGATATCAGAGAAGGCAATGTGTTTGCAGCGTAGACGCATCTGTCGGTCTGCCACTGTCTGGACAGTGAAGAAAAGCTATTTCACACACGCGTGAATTTGGATTCCATTATCCTTGAGCATTTGCTGTGTGTGCCCTGTTTTCCTGTATACAGTCACTGGCTTTTGCTGATGAATAAACAATGCGGGTTCTCGCTTATTCTACGTATACAAATGTCAAGCATTCTACATGCACTAGGAAGTGAGGCTTGCTATCGCGCAGGGGCAGACCACGGCGTCATTTTTCCGCGGCTGTGCTCAGCCGGCGGCGAGGGGCCGCTTCCCCCAACATAACCAGTGTCCGTCGCTCCGAATTATTTTGCAGGCACCTGTACTCTTCCTTTTAGTTGTGCACATTTGCGCTTCCTATCGTTTTAAACAATGTGTGGACACACATAGGCCATCAAGAAGTCCTAAGCTGCCATTCGTTGATACGTTGATTGCAAGCAAGGTGTTTACACCGTAGCTCAGCTAGTTCAGAAAGCGAACCCAGTCTCTACGTTACTTGCGTGCTGGTTCCACGCAACCTGCTTCTCATAAAAAGTGCATTGGTTTCCACGCTTCTACGACGCGCGAAGGAGAACTGCGCAAGACAGAAAGACTACGCAGCCAAAGGTACATGCGTGGTACAGCTGAAATATGAGCTGTTGAAATGAACAGTAGTGATATATAAAAGGTACGCTATATAATATTGGGTCACCTGTGGAACATTGGCAACGAGAACGTTGAGTATACCCCTAAACTACAAACCAAGTAGCTACACTGGAACCTGTGAGCGCTAAAAGAATATTAACGCAGAAAAGCGTATGATGTTAGACAGAATGCGTGCTAATGCAGAAGACAAGCCGTATAGTTTAACGTAATCTTGAAGCCGCAGTATACATGATCATGTCAGTTCATTTTGGTAGAAGAGTGGTCCATATAAGCGTGGTGGTCAGAAGGTAGGTAGGTCAATCTTCAGTACATAATCGGTGGCTTTTCTGGAACGGGAAATATCGTAATTTGTATGTGCACCTTTTTTCATTTGTACCATTTACAGCCGCAAGTCACGGGACTCCGAGGTACGTTGATGGCAGTGAAGTGAATGGAACGCCCCTCTGTATACAGACTCCGACGAAGCCCTCGGATAACGAAACAGCGCGTACGGTGACTGCGCTGCTGTGCCTACCGACTTCAGATACCGCGAGCGCTCCTGATTCCAAGCAGGAGGATTAGCCTGATGGAGGAGTGCATCGACTACGACTGTTTCGTCGTGCCTGTGCTCGACCTTCTCGGTGCTGAAGGAGGCGAGTAGTGGCAGTTTAGAATGACTGCCAGTTCAGCTGTTGATAAACGTTCGCTATGTTAAAGCGCAACTAGCTTCGCCAGAAATTATATTATTAGCCTTGCCTCCTTCATCTACCGAGTCCGCCACTGAGGTCTATCGGTTAAGGCGTTCGGCTGCTGATTCGAAGGCAGCGGGATCGAATCCCGGCAGCGGTGGCTGCATTTCGACGGGCGCGAAATGTTGAGGCCCGTGTGCTGTGCGATGTCAGTTCACGTCAAAGAACATCCGGTGGTCGAAGTTTCCGGAGCCTTCGACTACGGCGTCTTTCATAATCTTGTCATGGTGGTGGGACGTGAAACCCGATAAGTAAACGTTCTCCGCGCAGTGCGCAGCTCGTCCCACTGATTTGCACTATCTAGCTTCGGATAGGAGCCCGCATTATTGTTCCTTGGCGTTCGTGGTGTTCACTGCTCTTCTTGTGTCCGTGTCCTGCACGCCTCTTCTTTTGATTATTGTTCCTTAGCGGGCGCACCGATCCGTCCCCGCCGTCTCCTCTGTAGTGTGAATGCGAGCCGCGGAGAAATCCCGAACACGTCACATGTCACGTCACTGATCCGTCCGCGATCACGTCCGTCGTGTGAATCCAGCTTAAGAGGCAGTTCGTCATAACTGTACGAATTGCGGTGATCAAACATTGCGTCTTATTTTACACATTTTATTAAGAATTTCTCTAGTAATTGCAGTGCGTGCACACTTCCAGTTGTAGTGTACAAAATGTACACTGTAAATAGCAAAAACGTACATATTGAATATGCGCCAATTTATCTGGCATGTTGCTTTCTTGTGGAAATGTATTTGTGTTTGTTTTTTGAAACTAATATTGTGTTAGACCGCAAACTTTTGTGCTTGCTTTACGTACGGTGTCAGTGGTACAATCAAGCCAGCCAGACTCTGCAGCTTGGGACTGCCATGTCCCTTGTTCCTTTTGATGTGTGTAATTCGTAATTCAAGGAAAGCGCAGCCGCGTCCAGTTCTGCGTAGAGCGCGTGAGAAGCCAACTTTGCTATGTGGGGCGACACCTGGCGGCACTTGTGGATTCTGACGTTGCACTCTGGTCAAATAGACATGCACCTTCGCCTTGCACTAGTATGAGTGTTGAAAAGCGCCCGCGTTTGGTGGAATCAGCGCGCTTTTGGCATTTTAAAGAAAAAAAAATGACGCTTTGCGGCTGATAACGCGCACTCTATTTTTTCGCAACAAACGATGTGCGTTATCAGTCACGTCTGCCATTCCGTTGCCACCTGGCATAGCAAGACAGCATTATCAGTTATTTCGCCCAGCCGGCAAGAAAAAGAAAAAAAAAGGTACAAGCGCTTAACATGATTTCTCGTTTAAAGCAACGTGCACAAATCTACATGTACATTAGCTTGCGCATGCTCCTGGGCCCACCACATTGGACACCGAAAACGCCGCAAGGTGGCACCCCGCATAGCGAAGCCGGCTGTTTGCGCGCTCTACATAGACGTGGGCGCATCTGTACGTACGAGTGTATTGGTCAGTGTACTACCACAGGTCATCTCTTCTGCATCCTATCCATTTGTCCTTGCTAGTTATGATCGAGGGACGACTTTGTTTTCTTTAGCGGCTGTGTTTTATAGGATTCCTTATAATATGCAGGTGACAGTCACGCTTCAAGGCCATCCGCAGAAAGCCAACCCCCGATCGTCATCAACATTGAAGCGCCGCAAGGACAACTGAGGACCAGCACCATGAGCGACAATGTCGAAACGAAAAGCGGCTTCAACAAGCTTGCCAGACTGAGTGATGACGCACTGATCGAGCGCGGCGGCGCAGGAGTGTGCGAAAAGACCGCATCTACGACGTCCCTGTCTCAGGCGGTCGCTAGCGCCCGAGCGGACGCTCGCGAAAGGCCTTCGGCGCCGATCGAACATGACGCTTGGCCATCGACGTTTTCGTCTTCGTGCTCTGCCGGCATCCGAACCAGTGCACACGAGGGTGCAGTCTCGGGCGGTCGTGCGACGGCGTCGTCACATGCGTCACCCGTACGAAGTCGTGGCCGAGCAAGTGTACGCGAGAAGTACTCACTTCGGTCGTCGTTTGTCAAGGGAAACAGCGATGGCGAGTGTGTGATTCCTTCTGGACATGTGAAGGCATCGTTAGCCGTCGGCCACGGAAGTGCCAGCAAGAACAAGCAGCAAAGGGTTAAAGAAGTGCCGAGCAAGAGCGAGTTGTCCCCGGCACCTCCGGCGATGCCGGTGACTGCGGCGGTGACACCAGCTACATCCGACGCGGTGGCAGACGCGGTGGCAACCAGTGCATGCAACAACGATTGTCACAGAAGTCCCGGCAAGAGAGCTGTGCGTAAGCCCGCTCGTTTTGACGACGAAAACGTTCACGACGAACACCCCCCTCGGACCAAGAAGCGAAAGTCTGAAGCGCCTGACCGCTCGACAGCAGCCGCGAGTCGAGAAATTCCTCCCGGCGGCTCTGATAGCGCAGACAACATGACGTGGTGCAAAGAGTGCCGAAAGAGGCTCAACCCTCCAGAAGTGGTCTTCTTCAATGTGAGTTGTGTTAGGCCCACGTGGTGCTGCTTGAGCTGCAGTGCAGAATTTTCGGCAAAAATTATTTGTCATTGGGGCTCCTACTTTCGAATTGGCGTCATGATTCTGCTTCTGCCAGTCACCCCCGATTTTTATCGTGACACGCTCCCCTGCTCTCGCCAGGGGAGCGTGTCAGAGTTTTTACGAAAACCACAATACGGTCACCAACACGATCGTCACCGTCTTCAATCTTGTGAGCAAAATTGATCTACGTGCGGCCGTTCTTTGCGATGCAGGAACAGTGAGCCTTTTGGTATGCGCTTAGTCTTCCATCGAAGATCAGACGTGAAATTCTCGATCGTGACTCGCGGACGACGCAAAATCATAATAAAATAAGGCAGCCTGTCTAATGGGTCAGGCTTTGCTTGTAAGATTAAGTGACAGACTTGTGCATAACGCAGTGTAATTACAAAACCGTACACTGAACTTTTCTGTCCGTTAGTTGCAGCATAATAAGAAAAATGCACCCTACTATGAAAGAGGTGTTGCAGCCGTCTGACAAATCAAATGAAATGGAAAGAGAAGGTTTAGAACTCAGTGTGAACCACTCACACTAAACCGTACACTACGAGGGGAGAACTCGGGAGAACTGTCCCTGGAAAGAGAAATAACAGCTCCATCTAATATGAAACCTGGGAAGCTGCGAAACATGCAGTTATGCGCCGGTATTTCCCACAGGAAACGTCAGTCGCAGCTAATGGGCTTTGCTTTACCGTGGCCACGACGACCACGTTAGACGCCGACAGCCCGGGCGCGTTCGCAGACACTTGTAGAATCGCTTCTGACACGACAACCCTAGATACTCTCTCTCTCTGGGTGCACTGCCTCCAGGATCGGCCCACCGTGACGGCAAGAGACGCCGACAGCCCTAGAGCCTAAGGTGCTTCGCCCCTAAAACTAAAGGGCAACTCCGGAGTTCTTTTTTTTTCCGCCATGTTCTGATATCAATGTTTTCCAATGGTGCTGACAGTCCTGTAACCGCCAGGGTGGTACCGTTTGCTTAGAAACGCCCGAATAATTTTAAATAAGCAACTGAAGGTCCGCTTCAAACTGAAACGGGTAGATACTTCGTGGAGCGTGTGCGGTGACGTCACAACCTTCCTCTCACCGGAAATATGGAACTGGCGCCAAAGAAATGCCAGTGTGGCGAGGTCATCCGACGACATATTGAGTTATGCCAGCTGTTCTGATCATTACAGCGATGATTTGAGCGCTAAAGTATCACCGTTTTGCTTTTGAAGGCCCGCTATCTCGGGTAGGCAGCTTGGAGGTGATGACAAAAAACACAGGATGGCCCGCTTGAGAATACGCTAAAATTTTTAATATTCATTTACAGGAAAGCTAAATGACCTACATCCGCCTGACTTAGCACGTTATTACAGTACCGAGAAGAATATATATGGAAAATTTTATTGAGATCTGTGGACACTGAAAAATCGCCGGAGTTGCCCTCTCAGCTTACACTCCTGGGTGAACGTACGACCGCTGGGCTAAAGTATTATATTTTAATGGAGGAGGGGTGGGGGTGCGATACTCCGGCGACTACTACGAATCGAGTGAAGTGCAAGCGCGCTGAGCTGTAACTATCTAATGTTAGGACCTTGGAACATATTAAACAGAACGTGCAAAATGGCACGCAGTCACCAGTACTTCAAGAAGGTGATACTGTCATGGTCAATGGACGTTGGCATCTGAAGGCCAAGGTGCTTAAGATGGTGTGCCCGCGCTCGTACCTGGTTCTCACAGAAGAGGGACGACACAAACCGTCCAGAGAACTGCGGAACCTTTCAACGAACAGCGGATGTGCCCGCAGCATCACGAGCGAACAAGGGGATAATTTTCGCCGATTCGAAAGAACACAAGCATTCTACGCACTTGAGCGGATTTATGTGTATTTAGTAAGTTATTCGCACCTTCCAAAGTTGTAACGTCACTCGAAGAATTCTAGGTTAACAGTCAAATTACATTAAAGCTTCGGTTGGCGCTAAACTTCCCAGTCACGAGTACAACGCGACAGCTTTACCGTGCTGCGTTTGCATCGGAAATCATGGTAGAGTAACCGTATTACGCCACTTCCAGTGCACGTATGCCTGATGGGAATCGGTCAGTCTCATTGCCTACAGTTCGCGAGTCAGGTGCATATGGATTACGTATCGGTGAGTGAAAAAGCTAGAAGTCGCTCAAACAGCTGTTCACTTCGACCTGTTGTATTCTAGTACGCCAGACCGTTCGCCTTCTTGCAGCTCAGTTCTTGAATAGCAATACGAAACAAACGCATTAATAACTTTCTGTTGGTCACACTTTACAGGGGGACCCTGATGGCGCCGTGGAAGAGGTCATTGCCATCCTTGACTCTAGGCTGACATCGTCGCTTTGCCAAAAGGACGACCTCATGCAGCAGCCACAGTTCAAGATCACACACTTTACCGTCTACGACGAGCATGGCCACATCTGCCCTTTCGACAGTGGCCTAATCGAGGCAGACGTGGCCCTATACATTAGCGGTAACGTGAAAAGCATCTGCGCCGATGACCCTGGACTCCGGGACAGTGTGGCCGTCACAAGGGCAGGCCCCATCGTGTCCTGGTGGACCACGGGCTACGACGGTGGTGCCAACGTCGTTGTCGGCCTGACGACGGCGTACGCCGAGTACGTTCTCATGACTCCCAGCGCTCAGTACGAGCCGTGCATCAACCGCATGCAAGAGATGATGCATTTGATCAAGAGAATCTTGGAGAAGCTAATCCAGAGCGGCGGCGACGCCAGCTTCGACGCCGTTATGCATCACCTCGAGACCTCGGACGGCTTACCCAGTGGCGTGGGACCTTTCTCGCTCGATACACTTCACCGGTACTCGCAATTCGTGGTGGACCACGTTCAAGCTTACGACTCGGCTGGTGACGGCGACGGCGAACCGCTTCTCCTGGACAGCGTCTTCATTTACGAGCTTATGCGCATCACCGGCGCTGTCATCAGGGAGGCGCCCAGAGGGAGGGTGCTCCGTTCCGTGGGACGTAAGGAGGTCAAGAAACTTAAGCCGAGGTCGGTGTTCGTTATGCCTATGGTGAGCAAGACGCTGGAAGAGCATTCGAGGTACACCGACGGCTCTCCAAAGGAGTCAGGCACCTTCAGGAAGAACAGATGCGGCCTGTGCGAAGCCTGCCTGGCGTCCGAGTGCAAGGTATGCGTATGTTGCCGCGACATGAAGAAGTACGGAGGACCGGGCACGCGAAAGCAGTGCTGCGTTCGGAGGCGCTGCCAGCAGAGGCACCTCTTGGACAGCGTTGTCTGCGCGGGCACGGACTCCATGGATCAAGAAGTCTCGATGCTTCCTGGTGAACCGTTCGCTCGTCGAGAATTTGCTAGAAGACACGGCATCGAGGTTGATTGGACCTGGCGATTTGTTGCGGACGACTGCGGGGAAGAGTTTCTACCCGTCCTGTCGTATCGGAAGCGACGTGAACCTGAACCTAGGAGACGATGTGATGGTGCCGTCTGTGCGTGACACAAAGCGCTGCGTTGGCCGCGTAACGCAGCTCTACGCTGACGTGAAGGGGGAAAAGTGGGCTCATGTCATATGGTTCAGACGTTATGAAGACACCATTCTTGGCAGTTTCTTCGCCAGTGTTAATGACGAGCTTTTCTCGACGGCGGAGTGCGACGAGGTGCCTTTGGAAGCCATAAGGGACGTCTGTCGCGTTGCCTTCCGCGGATCAGACGACATCCACACTGACGCCGCAGCGTTTAAAGGGTGCGTGTTCTTCTACAGGTTTCATTGCCATGTGACGACGTGCACTTTCACCGAGGCGGATGCAGGAAGGGCCTAAGTGCTTGTGTTCGGAACAGCAAAAGCTGCGATAAGGTTTCGGCGTCTTTTCCGAAGAAAGATGGCGGTTGTTTCTTCGTGAAGCCCAGCGCCATCTCCATGCCCCTGAACTCGAAGATAAGGGAGACAACGTCGGAAGAAAGATCTGTGGAGGTACAGTCGTGTGATGAGTTTACTGAAAGATACAGGAAGAGCCTCCGTCCCCCAGACATAGAGAACCGCAGTTCGCCGGATCCGTATCGAATTTGCTGGATTCCACCGGAAAACGGAGGGAAGAGGAGACGCAATACGGACTCGCCTGTGCTCGTGCAGCCATTTTACAGAGACTACGAAGTCCACAGCAGCTCCAGAGACAATCTTCTGCTTTACCTTTCTCCAACGCCTTTCCCTGTCAATCTGGCGGATGTCATCGCTCCATGCGAAGTGGTGTACAGTATTGGTGGAACCTTGGGCACTTGTTTTGACACTGTTAAGCCCCCGTTCTACTTTTCGCAGTGCTACGACGCAGAGAAGCACATATATGTGGCACCAACAAGCGAGGAGCAGCAGATTGGCCTCCATCTTGTTTCCCGCTTCTCACAGCGTGAGGTTCTCGAAAGCGTCGACGTGTACTGCGGTTGCGGTGGCCTCTCTCTTGGTCTGGCGCAGTCGGGTGTCGCGGAAACGGTGCTCGCACTGAGCGACAACGAGCACCACTTGGAGACGTTTGCAAAAAATTTCCCGCTAGCGGCGACACCCCGTTCATGCCCTTCAATGGTGCTTAAAGACCTCCACGAGGGCAAGCTGTCAGAATTCAAGAAAAATGCGATTGAGCTGGTATGCGGAAGCCCGTCATTCGAGTCGGTGAAGAGTAGCGAAGGGCCCTCCCAGCTGGCGACCTTCCTTGGCTTTTGCGAGTTCTTCGACCCGTTGTTCGTCGTCATTGTGGCCGAGAGGAGTGCAGTAAAGTATCGCAGCGGTGCCGGGCTTGCCTTGGCGCTCAAGTGCCTGCTGGACCTCGGTTACCAGACGTCCTGCAGCATGCTCCAGGATGGGTGCTATGGAATGCCGCAGAGGCATCGGCGGCTCGTCATCTTTGGCGCCAAGTACGGACTCGCCAAGTTGCCGGCTTTCCCACCGGCCACGCATGCCTTCGACATGCCGGAAAGGCATTTGTCTTTTGCCGTCGAAGGCCGCGCCTACACTAGCCCTCTGGCAGCAACGTCTGCTGCACCGTATCCGAGGACGACCCTGAAGGACGCCATCGGCGACCTCACTCTTGGTGTGGGTGCGGGGTCCAAGACGGGCCTTAGTGGGTTTCTCAAAAGAGCTTGCAAACCGAGCGACGCCGACTGTTTCAAGCAGCTGACTCCCATGGCCCAGGCAAGGATAGAGCTCATTCCCAGGGCTTGCGGGTCGGACTGGCGCGACCTGCCCAACAGGGAGGTCCAGCTGAGCGACGGTACCACTGCGTACCGGCTCATATACACGCACAAGTGCAGCTCCAGCCCGTACGGGCGCCAGCGAGGCGTCTGCTCGTGCGCCGAGGACAGCAAGGCTCAGTGCGACCCCATGCACCGCCAGGAGGACACTCTCATCCCTTGGAGCCTGGTGCACACGGGTCACCGCAGTGGCCAGTGGAGCGGTGTCTACGGTCGGCTCCAGTGGGACGGCTACCTGCATGGCGTCGTCGCGAACCCCGAACCGCTGAACAAGCAGGGACCGGTCATCCATCCCGAAGAAAACAGGGTCATCAGCGTGCGCGAGTGCGCAAGGGTACACGGCTACCCTGATGACTTCGTTTTCGTGGGCAGGACCCACGAGAAGTACAAGATGATTGCTGATAGCGTGCCTCCTCTGCTGGCGCTCGCTCTCGGCAGAGAGATAGCCTGCGTAGTTTCGCAGGTACCCTCAATTTAAGACAGTGATGTTTTTAAACTATTTTGCTTTCTCACAGCTGGAAGTCCACGTTGTGTCCGGATAGTTTTTACAGTTCATCGATTCATTTTTGCGTAAATATGCCTTACTTGGAAAGGAAGGGCTAAAACTAACCGCGAGCTATTCTGGCTTCTTATTACAAACTAAATGAATGGATAAATAGTTAAGTAAATGAAACTGAGCGTAATGACGCAATAGAAAATACAAGCACTGCTCTGCGTATGCTGCCGTACGGATGTTGTTGCAAGTGTTCCCACAGCGTGTTCCTGGGCTTTGCCTCTAGTGATGCTATCCGCTAAGTGTTCGTTACTTTACGTTCAAGTTCAATACAAGTTACTGTTATTTAACTGCTGCGTCACAAACAAGACTAGTCATGTTTATACCGTTACGCATATGTAATTACGATTTTCGAAAGACCAAGTGTGTCAGCATTTCATGTATTGACTTGGGATTTTATTATGAATAAAGTTTATTGTTTTGAGAGTTTATTTCACCACCTATGAGTGCTTCGTATAATTATTTCTACAATCTAACTGTTTTACAGCGATGATGTATACAGCTACCTTCAAGGGTTTCGTGGCGCTCCTGCTCGAAAAATCTAACTTGAAGAAACGTCCCCGAGATGGCGGTAGCCGTTCATGCTCTGCCAGGACACGCGCGCGCCTCGGCGTGAAAAAGGTCCTAGGGCCGTCATATTTTCCTATAAAACGGCTTACGTTGCCGCTATAACAATGTCACCGCAGCAGTGCATTTGTGTTTAGAAGCGAAAACAATGTTAAGCTGTCGGCTTGGTTTTTGTAAGCTCGCACGCTGTGTTGAATTGCAGCCCACTCATAGAAAACTCGTCCACGCACATCTCGAAGAGGAGATATAGCGTTCTTGTGCCTGGGCCTGGCGAGCAAATATTGCGTGATGTTCGCTTGGATGGGGGTGTCGTCGTCGATGGGTCACTGTAGGTGGACCGCGGTCCACACCGCGGTGTGGACACTGATGGGCACATTCACCACATGACCTCTGATGCCAAACTGTCATCCGCCATGTCACATCTATGTAGTATGCTACACAGGCTCGCTGGCCATTCACAGAGTTGAAGTGGACGATAATTTCTAAAATAGGGATCGATAAAGAAATGCTCAAATAGCGTATGTTTGAACATTACCATTAAACAACAGAGTAATTGTCAAACGCTCTGGCTGGTACACTGAGAAACCCACACAGATGTTCCTTACATTGACATTGGCTTTTATGGCGAAGCTGTGTACGGCTACGGTTTCAAATATTCGTGTCTCTGCGGTAAGCAAACATGTAGGTCAAGTCCGAACGTGCTGTGTTCTAACAGCGCGTGTCATGAAGCCGTGTGTTCGCCAGAAAGAAATTAAACTCCTATACACCCCCACACTCAAAAGCAGGCCGCCCAAATCACACAAATGCAAATGCGAATATGAGGAAATTAGAGTCAGCACCTCAGATGGCAAAATGATACCAACAGTCCAGCAGCTGCGCGTCCTCGAACTAATAACGATCCGAGTCTAGAGGGACCTACGGAGGACACTGTACGAGAGCCAGAAACCAAAGTCGCTAACGTGATGAGGCTAGTGCGCGGAGTTCCAACAGACGCAGAGGCGTGTGGGAGACCAGCTTCATGCGCCTGATAGAGGCGTTCGTAATTAGCCACATCGCGTACGTAGCGACCTGCCATACTTAGTAAAAAGCAGAAACCCGCAAAATCAACACCATAATGGAAAAAAGCACGGACCTACCCCTCAAGCTAGGAGTTCACAACATTCCAGAAGAGATAGCCGAAGCCCAGTGCATCTCGCAGCTAGAAAGGCTGTCTGCGACGAAAGCGGGCCGAAGCATATCGTGAAAACTTGGCGTCACATACCACGTTCAGCACGGAGAGAAACGAGACATTCCTAACCAAATCATTTGATTTCTGGGGTTTTGCGTGCCAAGACCACGATATGATTATGAGAGACCCCGTAGTGGAGGGCTTCGGAAATTTCGACCACCAGGGGTTCTTTAACGTGCACTGACATCGCACAGTACACGGGCCTCAACATCACGCCACCGTCGAAATGCAACCGCCGCCGGGCCGGGATTCGATCCCGCGACATTCGGACCTGCAGCCGAGTACCGTAGCCACTAGACCACCGTGGCGAGTTGCAATAATGCATGTACGGTCCTAAGTTCTCGGACCGACGAAGCAGAAGTGGCTATCGCCGTGGCCCTTACCTCCACTATAGAGAGTCATTCTGAGCGATTCACAGGTCGCGATCATGAATTTTGCGCAGGGACTCATTTGGCAACAGGCCCTGCGAGTTCTAATGAAAAGCCAGGGACTGAGACTGTGGAAGAAACCCAGGTATCAATTCTGCTTCCCGGCACACAACGAACCCGAACGAGACGGTCCACGCGCTGTCACGAGAACCAGCTCGCCGCGCAGCTGAAGGGGTATGCTCGACGGGAGATATTTCCGAAGACGAACCAATCAACGGCATGCTAATTAATTACAAATCACTATAGAGACTTGAGGCGGACTCCACCTCACCCAAAATTGGATGGGAAACAGGGAGAGTGGCGCAAATGGCAAGCCAAGTCTTATCCTAGCCCTGCTCAGCTACACAGGATGTTCCCAGAACTCTACACAGACTGTTTATATACAGTTTCCGGAATGGAAGAGGCCTCCCCATTCACATTCTCTAAGGCAGGCCAATCAATAAACATACTCCTCTGAACTTCTCCAGAAGCGACGGTGGAAAACGTCGCCTATGAGCTGCTCCGATGTGCAGGATTAAACCTGGGCTATACAGAAGGCCATAGGAAGTCTTGCGCCCTCCATCTGAGCGTTCTGGCCGGACCAGCAACTGGCGGGATCTCGAAATAGTTTCACACTCCTCAGGTACAATCCTGTGGAGGCTGTTCGAGAAGTTCGGTCCGCAACATGTGTAGAGTTCCGCGCGTCCTACAGAATCCATTTTTAGGTGCTTTGCTCATAGCCGCCTCTAGTAACTGCAGCAAGTGCTTGCGAGAAAGGATCAAGGGCGCGCGCGCCATACGTCACGGCCGGCTTCAAGAGAAAAACAGAAACGAAGACAGCGACATGGTGAGTAATATGGAACATGATATTCACATATATTTATAACGGAGCTGCTTATTATTAGGGCACAAAAGTTCCCGTTTATTACTCAGCGTACCGCATAACAAAATCACACTGTGCGAAAAAGAGGTGAACAGTACCCAACAAACTGTACCTACCCAGAGAAGTAAACTATACTGCACCCATTATATATATATATATATATATATATATATATATATATATATATATATATATATATAAAACAGACATACCCAAACAAACGTTGGAGCGTCAGTCACTTACGAGGCTGATTGATCGTTGGTTGATTCTAGGAGTATGTTGACAGGCCTAGAAGCACGGGTGTTTGGTTCGTATATAGAAGGGTACCGCCAGTTTTGCCGACGTGGTAATACGTCCATTGCTTGCCTCAGCCGGCCTCCGCTATCTGTAAAATACCAGTTAAGCTTGAAATTAAAACAAGAGATGGATAATTCCCAGCGAATATCAAAACAAAATCTTGCGGGCGACCCTAGTCCTTGACTTAGGTGTCAGTTGTAGTGGCAGTTAACGTCAACATTGCGTCACCCTACGTAACACTGCCCACATATGCAGTGTGGTCATGAGCAGCTCGTGATCTCTTTCTGTCACTTCCTTTCTTACGTGCGGGCCATGCCCACTTATCCGATGCAGGCGTGAGCCCACACCGGATTTCTTAAATTATCATTAATTTCATTAATCACTCTGGTTAAATGCCTCTTTGGCATAGAAGACTTATGTTCTGATGAGTCTATCATACGCAGTTCTTAACGTGTCCTTTCATAAATTCTATATATTTATAGATTTATGTGTGCATTACGTCAAACCTGTCGTGGGCATCTCGCATTTCATATGTAATTAACAATGCTAACCGAATACTAGGGTATCTCCCTCGTAACTTCGTAAAAGCACCTTAAAAACTTCGTAAAAGCACCAACTATGTATAAAACATTGGTTCGCCCGAAATTGGAACATGCTGCTTCAGTCTGGGATCCAATCCATGCAAACTTCATTCATTCACTATACAAATGGTCCAAAATAACTACGCGTTTCATTCTTCGCAACTATAACAAAAATCAAGCATACCTTCCATGAAATCAAACATCGATTTATCAGCTCTTGCATCTCGTGGTAAGACATTTCGGTTAAGCATCTTACACGCCATATTTCATCAGCCACAGCTCCGTGACGAATTCATCTTGCCACCTCACTGTTTTGTCCCGCTTAGATTACGCACAAAAGGTACGCATTCCTTTTTGCAGAACTGATGCGTTTTCTTACTCTTTTTTACCAAGGACATCTGAAGAGTGGAGTCACCTTGCTCCGCATCTAACCTCTGTCAAAAATAACCAACTGCTCAAGAATGCCTTAGCTAACATAGTTTAAATAGAATTTTATGTGCTTGCTCATTTTCTGTTATGCATATCCTGCTTTCTATGTAACCACTCCCGCCTTTAATGCCTTTGGCCGTGAGGTTATTTAAATAAATAAATAAATAAATAAATAGACAAATAAATAAATGTTATAGTTTCCTAACGGTTTCTGAGGTTTTCATTATATATAATTTTCAATCATCGTTCCGATGGTGAAATGCCTTTCTGGTACAAAAGACGTATGGTCTGATTTTTCGTTTACCATATCCAAGGCATGTTTTCGTTCTGTGTAGTTTTATGTGCTTTTCTATTATTTAATTTCGTAACGCGAACGGAAGGCGCTGCTGCGCACAGAACAGAAGCGCCACTCGGTACTCGTACCGCCAGTAAGCTCCGGTCGGCCACGGGAGATTAAGTAGTGATTTCATCATGGCTTAAAATCTCCGCTGTCGTCTTACTCGCCCATGCACGCTGGCCCCTTGGCTCACGTGCACGCTTGGATTTTTTTCCCCCCTAAAGTCTCACTATTCGAAGTTACTTTTTTTCTCGTCGTTTCCTTGCAGTGTCTGCGCATCCGCTCCAAATATCGTCGTGGCTTGTATAGAAGCTTTTCTGTCCTTAATGTTAGCAAAGTTCACGCACCGCGTCTGGCGTGAGTCTTACGAAACCGCGACGGCAGCGGCCTCATATTCGCGCAAATTGAGCGACGGCGCGCGGAGATTCTTCTCCGCCTGGGATACGCATCTGCCGCACCGCGCCCACACGGCCCTCGTGCGGGTGATTTCGCGGCGCGGCCACAGCAGATGGCGGAGAGCATTTTCTCGTTGCCGAAACGTCCTCTCACCGCGACTGCGCGTTTCGCCATTCGGCGCGCGCACCTTCGATTCCTATTGTTTTTCAAGGCTATAGGCGCGTTGCGCGCATGCGTTACCTCGCTATTCGTTTTCCTCGTTTTTTTAGCAACCACTTGGTGCGTGGCAGATGGGTGGCGCGAAATTAACTGGACCGTGACGTGTTCACTCGGCGGGAAATAGCACCGTTTGTTTGAAAGGCGTACTTTATTTTGGTGTGCATCGCTATCAGTTGAGCCGGAAGCTCGATATACTTGTCTGTTCAGAAATTATAGGAGTAATCTCGGAAACCGATGTCGTTTACTGATGGCATATTGTCATGTGGTCGTGACGATGAAGGACGGGGAACACGAACCGTGAAAGGCCGAACACAGTTAGGATCGCGCAAGGTCTGGAACGTACTCACAAGCACGCGTCGTGCATGCAAGGCGGCATCGCTTCTGTAAAGCACTGACCAGGAGATGACAGTTAACTGGCGGTACATTTATTATTTTATGGTGACGAGAGCACCAACGCGACAGAGCAGCAGTTCAAATGTAATGCACTTGGGCATAACGCCACGACATGTCGCTACTAGTTCTGTTACTGCCGTAAACGGTCCCAGTGATCCGGCATCCTTAAACGTGAAGAAATCTACAAACTCCGCATGCAAGAGCAATCGGAAGATAAAACACGTCAGCTCGCCTTCTGTTGCAAACAGGCGAGGAGCGCAGACGTCGGCAATGACGCAGAGGTTGACGTCGTGCCACCAGCGGAAGCCGCAGGTGTCATGTTATCACGAGTACGTACTGCACTAAAAGAAGACTAGTTTACTATTCTCACTCAGGCAGTTTACGTGATTGAGAATTCCAGATAGCCCCTTTCTTAAAAGGCTATCGGAACCTCGACAACTGGCCGCACTTGGCCCCAACAAACCGTTTCTGATAAACTGAGCTCTCTATGTTGTGAGACGACGTTCCAGCACGCCTTTGGGAGCTATTGCTTCTACATCGATAAATAAATAAAAAATGCTGCAATAAGTGCTTCGAAATCAGTCAACCTTGACACCACGTAAAGAACATATGACGAATTCTGCTGCGACAGAAACGGAACCAGTCGTTTTTAATTTTTTTCTTTTGACTTTTTAAAACCGTAACTTGTAGTGCGAGCGCTTAGGTACATATAATGCAACTTTAAAGCATTACCTGAAGAATCAAGAGTTTCAAGAAGCAGTATACCGTAGCATATGTTCTTGCCTTAAGGCGAACACATCGGGTATCGCCATTATTTAGTTCCAGGCTACCAAACTATACACGACTCATTGAAACGAAAACTGCTACGTAGTCTCCATTTTCGTGGTTAGGTTACTGCAACTCTTCTAGGCTTCTTTCTTGCGCTTTTTTTTGAGTTCGACATATATGATTCCGTTCTCCCACATTTTGTGTAGTCGTCTGCATACTCGTTTCGCTCATAACTGAACCACGCACGGCCCATATATACTCATCCAAACATAACAACACCGCCTTCCTTTGTCGAAGCCACCACACTGGCCGTTCGTTCCCCGTTCCCTGACTCGAACCGATTTACGGCCCTCGAAACTTTCAAGGACAGACCCGCGTGGATATCGGTTCGCAGCGACGGCGCTATACATCCTATGTGCCTTATTGTCTGCGTGCTTTACTTTTTAACGCTTTATTCTTTGCCTTGCGCACGTTATGCGAAGGAGCTGAGCCCATTTTTCGGCTTCGCATTTCTTTCGCTGTCTCTCTCTCTTTTTTTTTCCCTCGGTGAAAAGACCTAAAGGCAAAAACGGTGGCTGTGCCCGACTGTGCTACAAGAAAAAAAGAATAAACTTTCCCCTCCTCAGACCCTTCAACCTTTCGTGCACTGCCTAAGTTAGGTTTTTTTTTTATTATGTAGACGGACGTAATACTTATTTTTTATTCGCGACCCATAACTCCCCGGCCCATTTCGAATTCCTGATTTTTTTATTAGTATTATCATATTTATTGCTGCTGGCATTGTCGCCATATGAGAATAAGGAAAGGGTGGACAGACCCTTTCAAGGGACCACAATGCCTAGAGCATGGGTGGTATAATACAGCGCAATTCTGCGACATATACTTCCAATAGCTACGTTTCGCCTTCTACAGAGCTTACGGCGTGCGACATTTTTAAACACATAAAAGGATAGAATAACAAAAAAAGAAAAAGGTGTAAGTATGGGTTAAAAACTTGGGCTGCAGGGGTGCGTTCATTGTAGTTCTTATATAGACCATTTGCTGGCAGGGTCTAACCTGCCTCCCCCATTTCCTTTTTATTTATTTATTTATAAGAATTAGTTTCGTTCGCGATGCAACTTGACAAATAAAAAGACAGATTCAATATTACCGAAGCAACAAAAACAAAACGAAAGCAAACGACAAAATTCGTTCGATAGCTGCATGAAAATGGCGCGCAGGTGAGCATACCGTGTCGCAGCGGCTCAAGTCCGTTGCGCTGATTATAAACCCCTTTGCGCATGCGCAGTGGGGATGGCATTATTTCGACCAAGGTCACTCGAACAGTACAAAGGGGGTGGATCCTTATTTTTATTTCGTTGTGAATGGATTCAAAGCGCTAAAGAAAGCGAGTTGGGGACGCTCTATACTATAGAGAACGTCTTTCTGCGTAGATCGTGGGATCTCTTCATCGACGGCCTCGTTATTCATAATTTCTTTGATGTCTCGTTTTCTTAGCTTCTTTCTTTTCTTTTTCTCTGAGTGCGTAACATCGCTGTGTATATAGCAGGCCAGTAGCATATTTTCGCAATTCGCGTTTCCTCCGCCAGATGTCAAAACACTAAGTCGTAAGGGAAGGACAGAACATTCAGCCAGGCAGAACGGTTAAAGAAAAGGAAATGAGGACTACGTAAGACGAGGTGCTGTAAGAACAGCACAGTGTTTAAACACCACGAAGCAGTGCCGTGCTGTCTGCGCACTCCGCCGTTCGCGTGGTCGTCTGCTACTGTTTCCTTTAGCAAGATGGCGGCGACAGGCTTCACATTCGGCAGTCCGCTTCCACTCCCCAAGTATTAAATATAGCCTGCCTGGACGGTACGCTACGAAATTTTAAGCAAATGCAAAGTTACCAGTTGAAACATCGCAGCAAACGGAGGCCAGACTAGTACGTTACAGAGAAACCAAACGTACTGTCGCTCATGATAACAAGGTTTAGAAGACTTAAACATCGCCAAACCCATTTTCACAAACAAATCTTTAATTAATATACTCATAAACGAAGACGCTTATGAAGCCTCAATGGAGGGGACATCCTTTTCTTTTTTGTTATTCCTTGCACCGTTAAAAAAAATCATGTCCCGTAGCGACACACGGGTATTTCTACTAGCAGTATAGCACCGTCGCGTAAACATATGAACGTATTACATTGGCCGTCAAGTCACGTCGCGCAATTTGCGCGCGCGCACTGACCGCCATTTTCTTTCAAGGCCGGCCGCGCACCAACTCTTCGGTTTCGACAAGGCGGTGCCATGTCCGATGCAGAGCACTTAGCGCGCTGCAGGTGGCGGCATAGTCACAGCCACCCGTGTCAGAAGCAAAAGCGCGCGATTAAAATAAATGTGTGCAGTGGAGAGGAAAAGTAAGCTGGCTTGAGCCGATCTTGAGAGCACTACCAACGTTATTTATTTATTTATTTATTTATTTATTTATTTATTTATTTATTTATTTATTTATTTATTTATAAGTACTGCGATCTTTCACTTGAAAGATCATGGCAGGGTGGAAGAAATGTTCGAGATTAGCTACATGCAGCAAACAAACAATCGAGGTACAACGAATAGATAAGTACAATGTGATAAACAGGCAAAATGCTTATTACATTAAACGTACAAGGTAACATAGGAACACAACAATTACAATACCGCGAATTATACAATGCAATAAAGCGAATGTCACAATGCAATAACAAAGGATGGTTTAAATGAGGCTACTTTGAAACAATGATAGTGTGTTATGAGATACTATATCATTTGCAAGATTATTCCATTCATTAATAGTTCTAGGAAAAAGACGAATACTTGTAGCAGTTAACCCGTGAAAACAGAGGCGCATGTATTCAACACATCATTTGGCCGTGTGTTTGCACATGTCGAAATACGAAGTCAGGAAAAGAATGGGAGCACATGTGTTCGTCAAAAAGCACATTCACAGACCATGATGACCTCAATCGGTTCCCGATAAGCGCTTGCTGATGGTGCTAATATTTTTGTAGCTTTCCCCCCTAAATCCTGTTTGGCTACGCCGTCAATATTTTACTTATTTATTTATTTATTTATTTATTATTTATTTATTATTTATTATAAGTACTGCGATCTTTCACTTGAAAGATCATGGCAGGGTGGAAGAAATGTTCGAGATTAGCTACATGCAGCAAACAAACAATCGAGGTACAACGAATAGATAAGTACAATGTGATAAACAGGCAAAATGCTTATTACATTAAACGTACAAGGTAACATAGGAACACAACAATTACAATACCGCGAATTATACAATGCAATAACAAAGGATGGTTTAAATGAGGCTACTTTGAAACAATGATAGTGTGTTATGAGATACTATATCATTTGCAAGATTATTCCATTCATTAATAGTTCTAGGAAAAAGACGAATACTTGTAGCAGTTAACCCGTGAAAACAGAGGCGCATGTATTCAACACATCATTTGGCCGTGTGTTTGCACATGTCGAAATACGAAGTCAGGAAAAGAATGGGAGCACATGTGTTCGTCAAAAAGCACATTCACAGACCATGATGACCTCAATCGGTTCCCGATAAGCGCTTGCTGATGGTGCTAATATTTTTGTAGCTTTCCCCCCTAAATCCTGTTTGGCTACGCCGTCAATATTTTACTTTCCGAGTGGTTTAAGCCTCCAACACTTGTGCTTCATCCAGGGACATTTATTTATTTTGTTTATTTTTTGCTGCCTCGTGATAAGTACATAAATGTACATCTTCGCGTCTACAGTACCCTGGCAGATACATGTAGAGCGCAAGAGGCATGCATCCTCAAGTTAGAAGCCGAACTTCTAACAGGGAAACAACTCGTTTTATTATTATTATTATTATTATTATTATTATTATTATTATTATTATTATTATTATTATTATTGTGTGAAGAAAAGGGAGGTGTTTTACGGGGAATCAAGAAAATTTTATTTCTGGGGTTTAATGTCTCACAACCATGATATGATCATGAGAGGCACCGTAATGGATGGCTCCGGAAATTCCGACTACCTCGGATTCTTCATTCAACCCGCACTGACAGCACAGGTACACGGGGCTCAACGTTTCGCCTCCACCGAAGTGCAGCTGCCGCCGCCGATGGAGGCTGCAAATCTGAAGGTTTTGACCCCGAAACCTTCGGATTTGTAGCCGAGTGCCGATGCCTCTAGATCACCGTGGCGAGGCAAGAAAATGTGCAGACAAATTTGAATCAGCTTGGACCATACGGTATAAATTAGAGATCAGTAGGAGAAACTTAAAATGACACTAGAGTGAAACAATTAGTCAAGTGAACGTTAATCTAGAACATATAATCAAGAGAGAGAGAGAAAGGTGAGAAGGAAGGCAGGGAGGTTCACCAGAAGTTGGCATCCGCTTTGCTACCCTGCACTGGGGTGGGGGAAAAAACGGATGAGAAAGTGGACAGAGAAAGAGAGCGAAGAAAAAAAATAACAAAAAATGGATGTAATCAATGGCTGCCATAGTGATTACAATATTAATTATGAATTGCTTAACATTAATTAATCTCTTAAAGGTTACCGTTCCATTCGGGCAAGCGCCACACTTGTCCGGCTATAGACCACACGTGATCGTAG
The DNA here is from genome assembly GCA_013339685.2 of Hyalomma asiaticum. Lineage (NCBI taxonomy): Eukaryota > Metazoa > Arthropoda > Arachnida > Ixodida > Ixodidae > Hyalomma > Hyalomma asiaticum. The sequence goes on along the minus strand of CM023489.1, from coordinate 7,802,210 downwards.
CGTCCCGTGTAGTGGCTGCCTGAGCGCACACCATTCCACAGCGCTTTTCTGTTTTAGCGACACGGCTGTGCCTTACTGTGGCCGCTTCCTTCTCACTATGCGACAATTTGGCCTTGGCAAGCCCGGACGATGACGAGCGAGCATAGGCACTTTGAGCAGAAAAAGTTATGTTGCAGCCTTGAATATCAGGCATGCATTCTAATGCGCGCGAGCGAAGTCGGAACTGTTGTTTACAGTATATGAAACGGTGCGGGGCAGTTCGTGGAACGAAGCCGTTGATAAATCGTCGCCTTCTCCCGGCGCGCATTTTCAGTGTGTATATAGGCAACGCACGTTTGCTGTACTTTGTCACGTGTCACGTATGACGCAGGTAAAACGGCTGCCGCAGCAACGTACTGAAGGCGCTTAATGTTCGCTTGGTTACATTTCCTTTTTTTATTTTTATTTTCAGGTATTTACCGGTTGTTGACGCTGCTAAGATACGGACAAATCGAAAAATAGTCATAAGAATGTAGCTGGTCTGGAATGCGCGGTCACAAATAATTCAAGACGACCTGAAACTTTTTTTTATGCACGTATGCTAAAGGTCCTTTCACAGGTATTGCGTAGGGGATTGGAAGTAGATAGTTAATAAAAAGCAAGCACATAGATGAAATGCAACATACAGGATTACAAATGCAAGAATGATGTACTACACTATCGTGCACATGTCCATATTGTATATCAGCTTGCTACCGAAAAAGCATTATAGTACAGTACAGTACGATTGGAGATTGATTTCTAGGGTTTTCCGTCCCAAAACCACGATATGATTATGAGAGGCGCCGTAATGGAGGGCTCCGGAAATTTCGACCACCTGGGGTTCTTTAACGCGCACTGACATCGCACAGCACACGGGCCTCGACATTTCGCCTCCGTCGAAATGCAGCCGCTGCGGCAGGGATTCGACCCCGCGGCCTTGGGATCTGCAGCCGACTATCATAGCCATTGGACAACCTTAGCGGGGAATTGTACTGTACGCGAGTAGCACCTCACCCGAAGCGCTTTCTGGCATGCTATGTAGTAATGCACAATTCGCAAGCGTAACAACACGATTTTTCTGACGGATTTCACTTTGATAAATTCAATTTTGTTCACTGAAGTAACTTGCGCCGTCGTGGAGGGCTTGCATGGTTGGGTGCGCCGGCGGTTGTTTGAAATGATTTCCAGAGTGGACGCCGAAGAAGGATTTTCTGCTACAGGAGCTTCTCAACGCCGACACGTTCAAAAGAAAAACGCTACGCCTGCACATCTTTTGACGGGAGCACATGATGACGCATGTAAGGTTCTTGTCTATGGCGTTGAATTATGGGAACCTTCATACTTTAGTGATTCAAGACTGCAGAAAGTAGCGATTTTAACAAAATCCTTACATATGCGCGGAGGAGAGGCTTGCATGATGGGCGATTCCCGCTACTCTTCTCCTAGGTAGATAGTTTACTAGCGCACATTCGCGGGCACTAAAAGGCATTTAAATTAAACAGGATGAAATAGCGACATTAAAGCGCAACAAGACACACTTGACACTAGTTCAAGTATGCTTGTGTATGACAGCACACCTCTCTTGAGGGGTGCTTTCAGCTACATCATGAACACCATTTCAAAAGAGGACGAGGAGAAAAATAGCATCCATTTACGTGCCCTCATTGATTCACCGAAAATTTATGGTGGTCTCGATGAAAGCTTCATTGTCTTGGGGGGAAAAACGAGTATACGCAGCATCAAATGTCTTTATTTCCAAACTTCAAGCCCTTTATGACGTGTTTCTCACGTCATCTATGCCACCAGATGGACCAATTTGTTTATCGCCCTTAAAAGAACAGAACCCCCCAACGACTGGCGCCGCATTTGCGAATCTTCCAATGGCGTTCTTTGTCAGGAAGCCTTATAGCGCTTTCGCAGGAGGCCATTTCGCGGCCGGTATGGCCTCTGTACCTTTTTCTCTCTCCGTACTAAGCGAAGCATTGGTCTGCGCACAGAGGCACTAACAATGAATCGCAGAATCTCTGGCAGCGAGGTGCATGCGCGGTCACTTGTTGGGAACACGGAGCGTGCAATATGGCAACGAGACGCGTATTGCAACGCCGAAACGGAAAAAAAAAAGAAGGGGAAAAGAGGAAAAAAGAAAATGATCGAGAACGCACTTGGTATTATTGCAAAGCAACAATGAAGTCGCGTTTGAAAAGCTCCATTCAAGCGTGGCGCTCGAGAAGTTGCTCGAAAGAAACGTTCCGACTGTGCGCGGTTATGTCGGTGCTGCCACCTGCCTGCCAGTGGTGGCACTATTGCGCCACAATGCGGCCGTTTAGAATCGAGAGGGCTGGATCTAAGACGATACCGCGTTAGAATAGTGGGGTTTTCGAGCCAAGACTACATTGTGACCTCGAGGCACGCAGTAGCGGTGGACCTTGGATAAATTTTGACGACCAGACTTCCAAAACGGGCACGTAAAGCGAAGCACACACGTACTTCACCCCACCGGAAAAGTAGCGCCGTGGTGGGCAGTCGAATCTGCGTCCTTGTGCATTCAATAAGATAATGGATTAACTAGCTACGATTTTCCGTTTGGGTATGTAACGAAATACTTAGGGCAAGTACTGCTATTTATCTACAAATTGTAGCGGGTGAGTTCGCATCGCGCGTCAAGTTCTTAGGACGAATTTTCAAGATAACAGTTCTCACTTATTAGAGCGCACCATTCATTCGTTGAGCGTCGTCCAAAGGCCCTCGCCGTAGCTTATAGAACGAGCCAAGTAGTAGTAGTAGCTGGGCTTGGGTTTTTCCAGCAGGCGGTGCGATGTTGCACCTCAGAATCAAAAAGCCGACAGGTAATGACTAGCTCGTTTACAGTGGGTTTCGAGCCTACAATCATACATTTTCATCTAGGGTTTTTGCGTGAGCCAGACTGAAGTTTTGTTACAGACGATATTTATGTCTACTGTTACAACGAATATCAAATAAAACCAACGAAATTATAGTCCCTGTGCTGCTTCGTTATAAAGAAGTTCGACCGTATCCTAAATAAGGGCACTCGGTACAGCATACACATGGACATAGCATGCGCATCACTGCGTAGCAGTTTTTTGTTTATTTTAGCAGTGCAACATTAGTAACGCTCTCTAAGCATCACAGTAACAGTGCGAAGAAAGCAATTCTACCACATCACAGTGAAGGCGAAAGGTTCATATTTTTCATTCAAAGGTGGCCTTGACAAAACGGCGGCAGCAAATGTGGCACAACAAATATGGTTAAAAAAAAAAACACAGAACACGTGCCTCACTCATTCGGTCTATACCGAAATAGGCATGAACGGGTGCAAATGTATGACTAGCAAGACTGACAGGTCATGGCATGTATTTGCTCCTTGGTTCCGTCTCGATTAAGATCAAATGTGGCCCATATCCGCATATGATTAAATGCTAGCATTCACTGCCTATGCCGAATTTCATTCACGCGATGTTCGACTGCCAAAGGTTCTGGATTCGAAGCCCTATATGTCCCGTGTTGGACTACCAAAAGTCTTGGCTTTCGCCCTTACGTATGTTAGCCGATAGCTATGGACTCCATAATCTTTGAACACTAATAATGTGCGATTACTTCTCGAAGAGCATGCTGTTCCTTCCTGCATACTATTTCATTCCCATGTCACCAACCTGCCAGCAGTCGATAAGGGTGACATAAAAAAAGGTAGCGCCCCGTTCCGCTGGTCTGCTTGTGTTGACAACACTTTGCATATAAGTGTTGCACTGTAAGTGTGCCGAAATATTCGGGTGCATTAACACCCTGTGCGAGAACGACGAAGGCTGGCAAAGGACGCGATTCAAAAGACACGATTGTGCTGTGACAGCACGACAACATTTGTGAAGTACTTACTTGAGAAGTATCCCCGTACCTATTGGACTATGAGGCGACAATTTATGACAGTCAGCAGGCCTCCACGACGTCTTTAGTGACTATTCTCTATTACAGTATTTATTTGCAGATGAGTTAAAATTTTCTTCTCAGCTCGCATTGCCGTGTTTTGACTTGGCCTCTTGTCGAACTTTACTCTTGTTCCGACTGTTGCAATACGAGTTGTTTGATTAATCATTATTGATAGCATTTCGTAAGGACTTTTCCTGTGCCTCATCTTCAATTTGCTGTGGCCCCGCCACGGTGGTCTAGTGGTTATGGCACTCGGCTGCAGATCCGAAGGTCGCGGGATCGAATCCCGGCCGCGGCGGCTGCATTTCGATGGAGGCGAAATGTTGAGGCCCGTGTGCTGTGCGATGTCAGTGCACGTTAAAGAACCCCAGGCGGTCGAAATTTCCGGAGACCTCCACTACGGCGTCTCTCATAATCAGAGCTGGTTTTGGGACGTTAAACCCCACAAAACAACAACAACAATTTGCTGTGCATCTCTCGGCGTGAGGTGTTTTAACTTGATCTTGCCGTTTGTGTGCCATCATGCGACTATTAACTCCTAAGAACGAAGTGTTGATACGTTATCACTGTGTGGAACACCATGCTGTTATCAGCGTAAAAACTGCTGATGATTCAGAAGTCCCCTCCCCCACCCCCTTTCTTTTTTCTACGCATTATACGACACCTTGAACACAATTACAACTAGTCATGTAAACATGAATAACACTTGTAACCCAAAATATTTTCTGAACGTTTTCATGGCTAATCGCAGCCTCAAAAGCGCCGTGTCCACGTCCGTTCTCCTCATATAAGCGTGCGTAAGTTTTATCCCAACCACAAGGTTCTCAAAAGCAGCGTATCACCTCTGTGGATCTGTTTGCCCAGTGCATCAACGCTCGTTTGTTGGTGCCTGCATACACAAGAGCAACCTTTCTTCTGCGACCCATGCCTGACGTCCTCACGTGGTCAAGAAAACATGGTCACGCCTCTTCATTGAAGCGCCTAGCTCAGGGCGTCACCGATACGAAAGGACCTCTGTCGTAACCGCGTGAGCTGAGAAGACGTGATAATGCTCTCTATACCTCGCCGGCGTTAAGCTTCGACAAAAGGAATTTAGAATTCCTGCGGCCCAGAGGAGCCGCGATTCTTTTGTTTGCGTTGCGTCACGCGCGGCGGCGCCCACTCGAAAACAGACGCACCATCCAGCCAAGAATAGCCTAGCTTTTTTTTTTTTTTTTGCATGCTCCTCTGTATTCGTTCGATAACGTTACACACACGGAGAGCGGTGCGAAGCTTATCGAACGCGGTAGTGAAGTCTTCAGAGAGGCCAGATTGCGAAAAAGAAAAAAAAAATAGTAGGAACTAAAAGGAGAGAGTGGGTCTATTCAGAAACCCCGTGGGGAGAAAGAACGCACACAACGACCGCGGGCGGCGCGGTAGACGCGGTAGACGCGAAGAGCGACGGTTGGCGACGGCAGCGGTGACGCGCATGCGCGACGCTACATGACGTCACGCGCCTCCGTCCGCCACGGCGCCATTTTTGTGCCTCGGCCGTCATTGTTTCTCAAGGGTTCCATTGTCCGTCCGCTCTAGCTTGCATGGGAGACGAAGCCGTCGGTAGGGTCGTCGCTGCGTGGGGCAGGGGACCGTTTCCGAGGGGTGTGTCGGTATTTTCTGAGCTGGGGAGATACGGGGGGTGGGCACAGATGGGGGCAGCGCTTTGGATCGGGGCTCCGACGAGGGGTCCGAAGAGGGCCTGTAGTGCTTTCGTTCGTGCTCGCATTTTTTCGTGCTTTTTTCCCCCGTCGCCTTGTTCGTCTTGTATGCGGGCTTTGGTATGAGATGGAAGCTCAGGGGAGACGAATTCTTGCGCGTCGCGCCTGCGGACACCTTTTGCTCGCTTCCGGAACTTTATTTCCGCCTTTCCCTCTCTCTCTCCTCTAACACCTCGCCCAATACCTCGCGCGGTATTTATCTGTGTTATCTATTTTTTTCCTTTTGACCATGGGAGACTACACGAACGGCCAGCTTTGTTCGGCCATTCAGTGTTATAGTTCCGGGCGCATTGCTATAACAGAGATTAGAGGGAGGCCAATATTACCGAATTTCCGGGTAGTGCGGCGGGCGGTCATTGTGTGACGGCCACCGCTGGCCGTGGCAGTACGTAGTTGAAATACACGCGAAAACGTGCGGAGAATCGCAGACACACACGAAAAAAAAAAGGAAGAAATGATCTGGAGGTAGGAGGAGTGAGTGGATATCGGGGGAAAAGAAGTACTTGGATGGACGCAGACGATAGCTAATAAGACCGTTAGACGGGGTCTGCCCTTTTTACACTGTATGCTCGGCCCGCTGAGGTCGCCAACCTTCCTTCCCTCAGGGCTGATGGCTGCGGTAGCGGCACACACAGGTATAGATTAAACGTTGCTTCATTTGCGTTTGTTTCATCGAATGTCTGAACTGTTTAGAATTGTGCGCCGAAAGCGCGTCTTCGACAGTACGCGAAAGGCTACAAAATATAGCCTGCGACTGCTCCAAAATGTAAGATACTACTGTGGTCTGTCATTCAATCTACTGTGCGGACTTCTTGCGCGATTAGAAAAGTTGTAATTTTGGCGAGAATTGTCGCTATCTTATTGCAACAAATAAATAAGGAAACATTGGCAGAAAACTGTATAGCTGCACTAAGCTCACTGCGCTGAAGTATGTGGAGATACCGCTATCAATTATCCGTAAAGAAGCACTACATAAAGAGAAGACAGCAACACCAGAAATTATCATGCCAAAACACACATTTCTGCGTTCTTCGTTCCCCTTTAAGCGAAAAGCACTTTAGGTGCCCGGCAGGCCCGTAGCCAGGGTAGGGAGGCGTGACCTAGGGGCCCGGGCCCCTCCCGAGAGTTTGGTTGGGGGATAGTGTCGATAACACTGTAGTGCTAATAACAAAATTTAGGCCCATTAATAGCGTTGCATTTAAGAAGTCACTTATTATACTTATTGCGATTTATACCGGAAAAAAATAATGAAAATAGATGATAGTCAAAGCCTTCAGCAAGTGAACCCCTGCCGAAAAAAATTGCCGCCTACGGGCCTGGTGCCACGGCTCTTGGCGTGTAATGTCTCAAGTCGTTGTCACGCTCAGCAAAACAGCAGTTGCGAAAAGGGCGAAAACATGCTAATGATTGACCAAAACCGGTCAAAATAGATCCATATTAATAATCGTTAAGAGAAACCAGATGAGCATAATAAAATAAAAGATGTACATTAAGAATAAGATGAAATTATGCAGAACTACATCGAAAACGCCGACATATACAAAAAAAATTCACAGCATATCCACGATTAATTTAGTTAACGCGCACACTACGAATCCTTATGGTTCAACTACGCACACGTGAAATCTCCCACCGGCACTTCATTGCAATATCCAGTGCCCTTATATATATATGTGTGGCCGGTGAACGGTTCTCCAGCGCGAGCAGTCGGTATTTTTCAATCAAGAGACTCGCTAGAAGACGCTGCCTGCGCCAACGTTGTCTCTCGCGGGTGAGGGCGCGTTCTCCTTCTTTGCGAGCTGGTAGAGCGTTCATCGAAGAAAGAGCGTTTCCATAGTCAACGCGCGCCTTTCGCTCTCTCTCTCTCTCTGTCACAAGACAGCAGATGGAAGAGTGAGAGAGCTCGCGCGCCGAGGGCGAGCGCGAGCCTCCCGGCGCGCAAGCTCTCGAGCGCGAGCCTCCCGGCGGCGCGAGGTGGCTAAATACAAACTACTACTACTACTACAGAGGAGGGAACGACCCACACCCTAAGGAGCTTCGCCCCTAAAAGAAACTCAAGGTAAACGCAGGCGAATCACTAAGCCGCAGTAAAACAAGCTTACATACACCGATGAATTCCTATAAAATGGACCAATAATACTTAAAAAACTAAATGGATCCAGATTACGAATTGTTAAGATAAAGCAGATCGGTACGATAAAATAAGAGATACACGTTAAGAATAATTCATCGCATAATGATATCAATTTAGGAAAAAAGTATATGAAATAACAAACATTGAAGCCATGGAAAGCATAGGGGAAGTTGTTCCAATTAGTAATTATGATATTGTAATTTTGGGGTAAGTAGGAAGGAATTAAAGTGAACGAAAAGAGAAACCTGTCTTCGGTGGGAACCGAACCCACGACCTTCGGATATCGCGTCCGATGCTCTACCGCTACGAAGGCGGTCGTACTAAGATCACGTTCTACGTGACGCCTCCTGGCAGTAAGAGTGTGCTACACTCGCCGCCATGGCTACGAGTGGCGCTGCCTAACACTCCCAGGATTCCATATACATCAATACCCAATAAAGTGGAAGGGAGGACGACCGCCTTCGTAGCTCAGCGATAGAGCATCGGAAGCGATATCCGAAGGTCGTGGGTTCGGTTCCGCCGAAGGCAGGTTACAGGAATGAATCTTGTTCAAACACAAGAACTCGTTGAGGTTTTCAGCAAAGGAAGTATCCGAGCTCGGGGGACGATATATTCCCAAAACAGTCAGGTTGCATTCTTCAAGGAATAGCTTAAGCACAACACTCTCAATTCCTGGCACATTAGGTAATCTAGACGCTCGCAATGATTCTTTGAGTAAAATAGCGACTCCGCCTCCCCTACCATCACGATCATTGCGGTAGACCCTGAAGCCATTTGGTGTTAACTCGTGGTCACTGATATCTTGATTCAGCCAGGTTTCGGTTACAACTATGATGTGCGGATTATGCGCTGTGATAATACTTTCTAAGTCAGCTAATTTCTTGAGAATGCTACGAGCATTTATATTTAGACAGCGGATACTTTTCCTACAACCCCTACTAGTTCACCGATATCATATGAATATGACGAGTGAATAAACCTCGTAGCCCGATTCTGAACCAATTCGAGTTCGTTGATGAGATATGTTTGATGGGGTCTAGAAGATGCATATTCGAGCTATGACCTGAAACATGATCTATATGCCAGCAATTTGACGAGATGAGGTTAGTAGTGTGATGACGCCATGACAGATTATGATACAATGTGGCACCTAAATATTTATATGAGTGAACTGATTCTATTGGAACATTATTTATTGAATAGGTGAACATGATGGGGCTGCGACGGCAAAAAAAGAAATGACAAGTTTACATCTTTTTATTATTTAGCTTCATTAGCTAACAATTACGCCAAGTTTGGACATTGTTAAGGTCGCTCTGAATTAATGTTTGATCATGAGTGTTGGTTAGTGTGACGATCAGTTATCTTGCTTTACAAGGAGAGAGTGGGGTGTGTCAGGGAACAAAGGGGTATTAATTACACTGTATTGGAAATCGAGAAGAGGAAATGCACATGGGCAGCGCGTGGAATCAGAACACTTTGTGATAGCGTAGAAACAAATAACTGCTGGGGTTTTATGTGCAAAGTTCGCGATACGATCATGAGGCACTCCGTTGCGCAGGTCTAAGGAAATATTGACCATCTGGGGCTCTTTATCATGCACTGAAAATGCGCAGTACACCAGCCCCTATAGCACATCCATTTCCAACGCGAATGCGACGGCCGTAACTGAAACCGAACCTGCATCCATCAAACTTGCAGCCGAGAACCGTAACCAGTTGCACCGCAGATATAATAAAGTTGTAAAAGAGTGACGTATGTCTAGGCAGGTAATCGTAATTCGAGACTAAAGGGGTACAGGAGGGAAGTCGCAGGCCGACGATGCGAAAGAAAGAAAGAAAGAAAGAAAGAAAGAAAGAAAGAAAGAAAGAAAGAAAGAAAGAAGGCCCACGGCATTCTAGTTGCTACGGCACTCAGCAGCTGATTCGAAGGTCGTGGGATCGAATCCCGGCCGCGGCGGCTGCATTTCGATGGAGGCGAAATTTCGAGGCCCATGTACTGTGCGATGTCAGTGCACGTTAAGTATACCCAGGTGGTCAAAACTTCTGGGGCCCTCCACTAAGGCGTCTCTCATAATCAGGTCGTAGTTTTGAGACTTAACACCCCAGAAACCAATCAACACGATATGAAAGAATATCGCGGTCATAGAGCCGACAAAAGCGCCCCCTATTCATCGTGGAACAAACGTTTCCACGTGCTGTCTAGAGTCGGAAGCAAGCAAACAGCCGAAGGTCAGAATTAGGCCGGAACTCGAGCCGCGATGAGGGGAGCGTCGGCGGCGGGCGCCGGAAGCCTCCGTCTCGAACCCCAAGAGCAGCAGAGACGGCGACGTCCTGCCAGCTTTCAAACGGAGCGGAGTCACTCGCCTAATATCCTGTAATGCCTACACAGTCACTATAAACAGAAAACGCGATTCTTTTCACAGTAGTAATTAGTACATTAACGTACATTAACCTTTCACGACACCAAAAGAATCCCTCTTGCAGCAACAAGATGCTTGGTATGTGATTGAATGATTTCTGGGGTTGAGACATGCAATTAACGTTATCAAGTGGCCTAACCTCCTATCGACAGCACTGACTGGACTCTCTTTGAAGCTTGCACGCCCCGATATGCTAACGCAAAAGCTTGCGTGCTCTGTTCGAAAGGTTTGGATCAACGATAAGTAACATAAACGCTCTGCTGCATAGGCGCTTGTTAGCTTCAACGGCTACTGGCTCTTGCTCGCGTCAGGGCAACGGTGTACTACCTGACACCATCAAATATAAGAATAATGCTACGAAGCGGCCGCGGTAGACAATGATGCAGACAGCACCGACGACTGTTGAGGTGAAATAACTCATGTGAAAAATAATGCAGAACTTCGGCCTTACCGTGAAAAAACAGCGGTAGCCTATGCCTGTAAGAACCTTCGAGAACCCAGCGACATTCACAGAGCAGACCTTGATCAGTCCAAGAAGCACGAATCAACTGCGCTACTGACCGGGCTGATGGGGCTGATAAAAACAGCCGGACGCAGAACAGAGCTTCGTTGTGCCGTTTGCAACACATGGTCCCCTTGGTCATCACGGGCGGATTGACGGATTTCGAACCTTCCAGTCGCAGATAACACAAGCAAATAGATATATGTAGTATATATGTAGTATGCTAGAAGATGTGCCACACCATATAACTAGTGTGGGCGTCTTCCTTGAGGTTGGCAACGACGTACTTCCCTCTAGCGGGAGCATTGAATCTCTTTAGCTCAGCCGTTTGACATCCGTAGTGTGCACTCCTGCATTTTGTGTGATACTCCACGCATATTCTTTCAAGGATCTAGGATACTTGCTTTAGGGTCCGCAAACCTGGAACTCAGAAGCCGGAAGCTGCCCACTGCCCGGACAATGTTTGGAAAAGCTACCCAGCACCTCCACCACTGTAGAAGGTGTTTTATTGACGCCTGGTGTAACGGAAGGATAACCCGGCACAGCGATGAGGTTCGGCCCCAAAATCTCGCGAACAGCTCCCGCGTCCCAACTCAGGCAGAGTTCCTGGACTGCGGCATGTGTTTTGCCTTTCCCACTACGTCTGATATAGTCGGTCATTAGGTGTTCTAGTGCATTCCCTTTTATATGGAGTATAGGAGAGCTTCGTACCTTAATTGGTGCCGGATTGTTTCGCACACGAGTAAATAAATGCCCTGCGTAGACTCTCACACCTCCGTAAACAGGTCAAAAAGGGCAAAACACTAAGAAAAACCGTCCTTTCTATAATCTTGCCTGCCTCGCACTGCATTTGCAGGTGTTATCCATGACTCACTTACCAGTCGACACAGTCGGCGTTTGCGTAGTCATCTTCATTCCTTCTCAGGTACGTGTTTGGATTTTTGCATTTCCATAATATAAATCCCTTCCAAGCTGACCCACCGTAGTAGCTTGGCGGCTATTAGCTTGGCGGTGCTAGCTGGCGAAGAGCGAGGTCGCGGGATCGAATCCCGGCCACGGCGTCCCCGTACGGATGGACACGAACAGAAAAAGAAGAAAGGAAACAAAGCCTGTCCCACGTATGTGAAACGTGATTAAACAGCTAATTTGGGGCAAGGGTGTTAAGTTCACTATCGCGTATCAGTGGGCTGATGAACGCAAGGACTTGGGCAGAGAGCAAGCGCAACTCTGCCAACATCCTTGCGTTCATATTATGCAACTCGCAATTTTTCTTTCTCTCCTTGTTTCCTTCTTTTCTTCCTTTACCCTTTTTATACTGCGCCTCGCATAATTACTGTCATGTTAGAGTGTGGGTAACGGCCGAGAGCAAGTCCGCTTTTCCCTTCTGCGTGGCTCCTGGTAACAGCGTGTTAACACAGCTAGGTGTTAAAAATACCCGGGTACTTAGATTTAGGTGCACGTTAAAGAACCCCAGGTGGTCAAAATTACTACGGAGTCCTCCACCAAGGCGTTCGCCTGATAATCATAGAGGGTTTTGGCTCCTAAAATGCCAATTATTATTATTATTATTATTATTATTATTATTATTATTATTATTATTATTATTATTATTATTCCAAGTTGAACGTTCAAGCGAACGAATGGTAGTTGACAAACTTCAAGTTGATAATCTTTTCGATTGAATCTGTCACCGTTGAACAAATTTGACAGGGTCGATCAACTTTGTGAAGTTTCATTCATTCAAAGGAGTACAGATACGATTCTTTGACGTTCTCGTATTGTTGCTGTAAATAAATGCACTGGTGTGGAGAACCCTAAAAACACTATCGAGGTGCCGTTTTTAATAAGGCTCCCTTGAAAGCCTACTTTCGGTTTCGATTTCGAGGGGGCGGTTTCCCAGTGACGTGTCAACACAGTCGGACGTACGTCTAAGTCACGTGGCGACTGCAATTCGTGATAGTGTCGCTGTAACATTGTCTGCTTTGGCGAATTGCACGCGGGGCACGCAAACAACGATGATTTCACGGTCCTCCAGCGACTCTGACAATATCGGCGATTTTCTAGAGAATGTCCATATTCATACATCTTATTGCCCATTGCGCTGGCGCTGGCTTGAAGATGCTGGGCGACAAAAACTTTAAAAGGAAACTAAAATACTTCACACATATTTCCTGGCTTGGATGTGTGAAAAGCGTTGGCGATGCGTGACTGCAGAAAACGAAAAAATAACCCTTTTTCTCTCCGCAAATTCTTGTCAGTACTTTAACAGGAGCACAGCAGCGCCATTACAGCACACAGCTCCAACCTTACTCGTCGACGTAAGCAACGTGTGATGATGGCTCGCCGCTTACTCGTTTTCTTTTCTCTTTGCGCTTACCAGCAGTGTTTCCGTGCTTGAAGACGACAGAACCGGAGCTCGGCGTCTGGAAACAAGCTGCGATACGGGCGTGCTGCTGGCTGCTTCCCGCATCGTGGTCCGTTTTGGCGCGCTTTACCGGCTTTTGGCGGGAACTCCCTGTGCTAGGGCGCCGTCTACCTACATGTCTCGCATTCCACGAGTAGCGCGTGAACTGGGTCAACGCTTAACTCAGTGTCTCTATACGCTCGTTCACCTCCGCTCTGAGGCGTGCGAATCGAGGCAGACAATGCCAATAAGACAAACGTCGGAAGGAGCGACAAATTGTCATCGGTCACGGCTCCTTGTGTTGGTGTTGGGGCGACGGGCCGCATTTTGGCACCTGCACCAAAACGCGGTCCCTTGTTAGCATTTAACGCTGCAGTGCACGTACTGTGACAGTGAAATTAAAGAGGAAATACATGCTTGAAGTGAGGGGCTACTTGAAAAGATTCGATTGTTCACGGGAAATGAAAACAAGTAGGAGTATCGGAAGTATACACTAATGAAAGTTTTGAAGGCTTTCTTTTTCCGGACAATTAGCGAAAAAGAAAGTGTGCGCAATAGTGGAGAAGAAGCGAAAGATATTGGCATGGTACGTGCACTGTGAGAAGTCCAAATTAATCCACAATGTGACGCAGTGCTGAATGTTAAAATTTCATTAAGCTCTGTTAAAGGGGCGGCCGATTTTAAATGAGGGCGAAATAAAAAAAAAAGAGGGAAGGTGCGTACCTCGATCCAGTTGCACGGTAAGAAATCGCATATAGTCAGTATGAACCCAGGTCTCGCCACTACGGCATGTCTCATACTGATAGCGATAATCTCCCGCAAGAAACGCGATATCTAGTAACATAAGAAGCACCTGCGCATGCGGAAACGAGAAATACCACACACACACACACACACACACACACACACACACACACACACACACACACACACACACACACACACACACACACACACACACACACACACAAAGAGAGAGATCAGAGAAGTTAAAAGTGAACTATGGGCGACGAGTGCAGCTGAGGTGAGTGACAGAGTAAGACTGCCTTTCGTGTCTCCCAAATAACGCTAAGCTCAAAGAAGTTTAAAATCCTCGTAGGTGGTCCTAAACGTTGGCTTAGACATCTCATAGTGGCACTCGCACCTCGGCCTTCATGATGACCAGGCGGTCCACTCGTGGTCTACAATGGACGCATGACCCAATGACTGCTTAATTAATTAATTAATTAATTAATCGATTAAAATTTAATTAATTTCCTGTAGCTTATACCCGCATATCCAAAGCGAGTAAGAGCCTCACGTGATTCCAATTTGAACCGGAAGTGCTGGCATTAAGTTTCGTTAATTATCCTGAGGGTTGAATAAGGATAATTAACGATATCATATCTGTCGTATACAGCTCTTAAAACACCTTTTCTCATTTTTACTTAAGTTTCATTTAATTTCGTTACAGATCATCTCAAGAGCCAATCGGAAAGCCTGCAAAAGGAACAAGACTGCCACTCGTACGCATTCCACTAAAATGGCGCATACACACAAAACTCCCTTGGCCAAGGCTAAGCATGTGTGACATTTGCATTTATAATAAATACGAACGCATCTTTACCTTGAGCTAGTGTGGCTAGTAGGCATGCGCATCGTGTACATGGGTCAGCACGGATGGAACACACGAGGCAATCGAAATAAATATACATGTCTAATGTCTGCCTTTGTGGTTTGCTTTCGCCAAACTGTGCATGAGAAGGAAGGACCACAGGAAAGCGGATAGCCGAAGTGAACCACAGTGGACAAATAAACGAAGTCCGTCTGAAGCTTGTTTAGTTTGACCCTTGTTGAACACTTTCTTTAAGATTTTAACTTCTTGTATTTTTTCTTGTAGTTTTTCCTTTGTAGTTCGAATGTGAATGTTGTTTTGTGACACGTGTGGCAAAAAAAACATTCATATTCCAACTACAAAACCTACAAAACCTTCATTCTAATTACACAAATGACCTGTGTAGCCGATGGACCATGTTTAATACCACGGATTCTTCATATAGGTATGTCTATGTTAGCCTATTCTAAGAACTCCCCGGTTTGTGTAGGCTTTGTCCCGGGAATGGCCAGCATATGGTATGAATCCGCGGTACCGCACTCTAGCAAGTTCAGGCCGTGGTGACGAAAACCGCAAGGGCAATCTAGGCTTGAACTTTCCATAGACATCTTGAGTGACATGCAGAGGAAGAGAGCAGGCTAACGGCGCAATTGTAAGTCTTCATGTACCGATTGAATAATACGTTCTTGTGCTACAAGGTAAACCAAATGTGCAAATGAACTGTAATAAATGTCGTGTCAGACAAAATATAAGAAATAAGAATAGAATGATGTCAGGTAACTTCTCTTGACAATAAGTGAACTAGGCCTCTAACCACAGAAAACTCTTACGCTTAAGGCCGTTTGCAATACAACGTTTTGAACAGCCAAAGTACTGTATATATCATTAGCTAAGCCGGCCAGCTAATGCCGAAAAACACTCACGAATGAAAAAGTTCATGAATTCGGCCCCTGAACTTAACGTACGCCAGGTACGAGCCAAATCAGACAAGCTACCAAAAGAACTATCAGTTTCTTCGGGCAGCCCGAAGCGCTCATCAATAACCGAAAAATTTTATTGACGGGCCTTTCGACCGAAAGTAGCCGCACAAAACAAGACATCGGGCCCAGTTTTTCCTCGCGATGTTTTTATTTTGTTCGAAGTCATCGATCTCGATTCGATCATGGATGTTCGTTCTCTCGTGCAATATAAGCACAGCGACTGCGTTTTCCTTTGTATGAGAAAATAAAATAAACAAAAAATACTAGGGTGAAAGCTCCAGCAAGAAATTCAATAAAAAAATCAAGTAAGTAGAAAGATGCGATCGGCTGAATGTGTGTCACTGGGTGCCTCTTCGCCATGAGAGTGTTCGTACGTTCAAAGCGAGCACATCGTTACTTTTGCGTGTGTGTGTGTGTGTGTGTGTGTGTGTGTGTGTGTGTGTGTGTGTGTGTGTGTGTACTGATATGTAAATGGCAAGCGCTAAAGTAGCATAAACACAATGTTAGCTGACATGCCTCGCACACGTATAATGTTAAGAGCGAGGGGAATAAATGGAGTGCGAAATGGGGAGAGGGTGTGATGGCTGCAGGAAGGAGCGTTCGGCGGTTACGGCGGCTACAGAGCGGTACGAAACGCAGCGCCGCCTGCCAGTCAGCGTAGTGATGAATGGATTTTCTCAACCCGCACCGTAGTCACCCACAGCGCGTTACACTTTTTATTTAGCGAATTCTTCATCGGCGCCTAACAGCAGTCGGCTTGAAAAGGTGGAGGAGTAATGTAACAGTTGGGGGTCGTAGACATTTCCGAGCCACGCGTTCCAGCCAGGAAACGAAGCCACTGGCTACGTAGATTCGCACTGAATCATGGGTACTTCCGTCTTTGTCTCAGTAGCTCGATAGGATCAATGCGCTTCCGTCCTTGGAAGGGCCTATGCGATTGCTCACCCTCAATACTTCCAAGAGACACTGGCGAAATGATATATCTTATGCAGAGTTCATGTGTTGTGTATCGTGACGGGTTTGTGTATGTCGTGTGTGCGTTCTGTATGCTGACTGCGCTTTTAAGTGTTGATTTCTACTTTATATGTTTATAATACAAGCACTGACGATCACTTGAAATAAGGTTAAAGTGAAGTTTGGTCTTTTGACCACAACGTGTTATGTCTAATCTTAGCGTGAACCCCACTCCCACTACACCCCCTCGGCCGTGTTTTCCGAGAGGACATCATCTTTCGTAGTGGTGACCAAAGTGACCCCACGCTCTCCCTCTTTACTACTGCGTAACTACGTGAGTCAAGAACTTATGAAAAACGGAAAAAAAAGGAAAAGAAAAAATTGCCCGCGTATCTCCGTGCTTCGCTGCAAATGTCGTCGAAAGACGATAGCCTTCTACCGGCCGTACTACATGATGATGATGATGATGATTGTGGTTCGGTTAGGAAAGGACGCTAATTTCTGCAGCCCATGTAGGGAGCACGGCTAAGCGTCCGTGGAGGTGGGGGGAAAGGGAGTGAAAGAGATAGAGAGGAGAGAAAGGCCGTAGTGGAGGGCTCCGGAAATTTAGACCACCTGGGGTTCTTTAACGTGCACTGACAACGCACAGTACACGGGCCTCTGGCATTTTCGCCTCCATCGAAAATGCGACTGCCGCGGCCGGGATCGAACCCGCGTATTTTGGGTGGCAGCAGAGTACCGTAACCTACATGAGTCCCGGTTCGCGTGTTTCTATTTCCCCGAGGAGTTGCGCAAGCGAGAGGGAAAACGAAGAGACGCGAGGAGAGAAAGGGACCGGCCGGAGTGGCGGGCGGCCGTTCCGCTGCCTTCCGTTCGGCACGAGCGTGAGATAAGGACGCCATCTGGCCATGATCTCGGGAAACGCAAGAAGCTTGCCTAGTACGCAGAACTGCGTAGGAAACGTCCGCTTTTGCGCATCCTAACAAGCACTAGGGTCTTTAGAATTGCGCATCTATGTATTTTCTACTAAAGGAACACACCGTCTAACACTTACGTATTGATGTTGCGCCTCAGATATGCGTAATATTTGCTTTTTGGCCGATTGTGTTCAGAAGTATGAAGGTGGCTACCAGTTCAAGCTGGGTGGTCGTTGAGGAAGGGGTTCACCTTTCGCAGCAGGACACACACACACACACACACACACAGACAGACCAAAATTTCTGCGTTGAAGTATTCCAAGAAAGACTATCGTCTTTAAAAGAAGATAAAACCTTGTCCTTATGCACTGATGCGTTACAAGAGCGCGTACTGCTTTTCTGAGCCGGAAGTGGGCAGTACTTTTTTCTCTGAATGTGAGAACCCGTTAGGAGACACTGATTCTATGGTCTCCCTGCCGTCGACAAAAACTCATATGCACATATCTGATACCTACCAAACTAAAAAAAAAAAAAAGAAGAAGAAGGAAACAACGCTCTCTGGTTTTCATATTTCTCGTTGCGACTCATATCAGTAACGTCGCATGATGATATAATGACGCATACAAAACGTCCGCGTGTATTAAATTATCGCATGTGTGCCCGCATTGGTCGCATTATATACTTTATGAAGATACCATCTGCATGTGCCTTGGTTAGGCAAAGGTGCTATCTAGCACATTCAAAGCAGTGTCTTCCGTACTTGAACGTTTTGTGAACTATTTATGCGATGTCAGAAGCAGTCAATGAACTTCCCGAATTGGCACATCAATTAACGCTAGACCTGCGGAACCAGCCCACATTTATGGACAAACGGGTCCATTCCTCAGGCCGCGACTTGCAAGTACAGCATCTCGGCCAACATCTCACGCCGTGACTCTACCCTCCATGTCCATTTGTGAGTTGGAGAAGCCTTCTCCAATGCGTATTCGTTTACCATTAACTCATAAGCTAGGATGCCTTGAAATGAGATGATCTGGGACGAGTTTGGACAAATTACTTTCGAGTGTTCACAACAAGGAAGTGGCGTCCGTTTCGGGTTATGGCTGACGATGGTGCTGCCGCACCGAGAAATATCAGATTGTACTTCGCCTAGCCAAAAGACCATTTTGGTGGCATGAATTGCTACGTGGTTTTAGGTGGAGTAGCGGAAAGCTTGCCTAACCGCTGACATAACGTAACCTAACATAACGGCGACGGGAGACTGGCGATAAAAAGAAAACGGGCTGCTGCGGAAGCAGAGAGCTATGTATACGATAAAATGAAGGAATAAACGGCTGAACGGTTAACACTCTCGACTTTGTGAGACGCTGTCGCTGTTTGAGGGCCCCCACCGCGGCAGGAACTGGTCCCTGCAAAAAAGAAAGCGGCTGCGCCCTCCCCTTACCTAAAAAGGGACAGCTGTCAAGATGACGAAGCCATTTTTTAAAGTCACAACGGCATGCATGTGGTAGTAGGGTAGGGACCCGTGAAGGTCTCTTGAGAACAGGAGGAACCACAGCATGGTCATCTTGGAGTCTTGCGTCACTCTCAAGAACTGCTATCGGAAAATCTTTCGTTTTTTACGGTCCGCTGTTTTTTATATGCATGTGTCCTTGCGGAAGACGCCGCTATGCAAAGCGCTAGCATTCTTCTGAGAAACCCCCCAAAAGTACGCTGGCCTGCGGGGCGGCTATGATTTGGTGCTCTCTCGTCCACGTCGCCACATTGACTCCTGACCTCCTGGACCCACCCAGACATGTCTTCGAGGCCATTCTTCCTTGTCGTCTGCTCAACTCTGTGACGTGAAACGTGTCGTCGTCTGCTACGCGGGCTGCAGCTTCTGAAAGGTCGTAGCGCCCACCCCTGCTCCCTCGTTTTACTATCATTATTTTTCGCATCTTCAATAACTTTTGAGGAACGGCGATTGGAACCGAAAAGGGGGAGGCGGAGCGCGGGACGGGGGAAGCGCGGCCGGAGAGCAGAAAAAGGTCTCGAAACGTCCAAGTTTCGTCGGCGCTTTATGATATACGATACGCGTTCGATGATGGATGACGTGGCCGGGTCAATGCGATATAAATGATGGTTACGCTTGTGCAATAGTTTGGCCCCGGAGGAGACCATTGTTCTCGATTGCTTCTCCTTGGCTTCGTTCATCTTTTCTGTGTCTATGCTTTCGCTTGAAAACTTCAATGATGGCTTTCGTGAGAAAACGCCGGTTTCGCCCCGCTAGGCGACGTTTCCTTCTATAGCACAAAAATTGTTGCGGTGGCGCTTCCAGAATTTTTTACATCCATTTCGTTAGCGACGCCTTTTTTGAATAACGAAACGAAAATTTAAAAGAATATAGGAATGATGCTACCCTCTGTTCGTGTAACTGTCGCAGTGTACCTGCGTTTTTGATGTGCAACTTCAGCTGGCGTCGTGCGCTTATGGCGCTAAACTTGTGGCCTTTCATTTCTAGCTAATTTTTTGCCGTTCTTTTTGTCATATACACCCACCCTCCACCCCGGGTTTTCGCCTCTCCTGGTGTTTAAGTTGATTTCTATTTGGGAATAAGCCTGACTGCGGCGGTTCAGGACGCGATGTTTTTTGACGCCAATCTGTTCTACATTTTTGTTCCGCGGTTTTGCGACCTCTTACGCTTCGGCTGTTTGTGAAAGAAATCCCGTTGACTTCTACCCACCGTACGCTGCTGCATGATAAAAAGAAAATAAAGTTTGACTTTGCCGACGTGCCCGCAGGTCTACTCGTCGTGCTGGTACGCTGTCCCGTTCAAACGATTGTCCCGTTAGAACGAAGGCAAAATAAACTAGAAAAGAAGGCGGTGTATATGAGAGGGACCTTTTGTGTACAGGGCGAGGGTGAAGGTATATATTGATGCAGAAAACAAAATAAGTGGATAGCTGGTGGGTGTACGCTTCTTACGAGACACGTCCGCTAGCCGGATGTTGTTCTCGATCGCAGTTGCTGCTGATACATTCGCTGACTTTTGCGGTAATAGTGCCGGGAAAAAAGTTGAGGGAAAGGGGGGAGGTGACACGAAGGAAGAAAGGGCATGGTTTCGAACTTTTTGCTTGGCGCTGAGAAACGACATCACGGAAGTAGCGCGCGATGGCCCTCTTGTGTAAGGTCACAACTGTGTACTGGTGAGCAGATGTGTATTATAAGTGTACCGGCCCAACGCCTCGTGTCTATATGTTCTCTAAGCCTAACAGCAGCCCATGGCTACGATCTTGAACGACACGATGATTACTGACGTAAGAGCTTCGCTTTGCAGATGATACTTCCTTGAGAAGGCAAAGAAAACGAACGGCTTTCTCTTCGGTAATAGAAATTGCGTGCCAGACACTGTACGTGCTTATTCAAACGTCTAGATGGAATAAGCAGCCTTGTGGGCGCAGCAACTTAGCGCTTTGCGATACGTCGATAAAGAAGTCTTTATAGAGACCCTTGATTCTTTTTTTAGCTGCTTGTGAACGCGTTTTGAAAGTTAGGTTAATCGATCTGTTGCCTCGATATGGATGAATGGAGGGAAACCTGCTGCGTTAATTATACGGTACAGTCTTTGCTGCTTCACTTGTTTTGTAGTCATATTTATATTTGGCGGATAAACGATGATCGTTTCTTTTTCTCGTGCTACGCTTGAGCTTAATGATAATGAACTTGGCTAAGGTAGATTTCTTGCCTTGTTGGTGCAACATGTCAGAGTTAAGCGCGGAACTTTTTAGACGTGGACTGGACAGGAGAGGGTGTGTGCGTGTTACTCTCCTGTCCAGTCAACGTCTAAAAGGTTCCGCGCTTAACTCTGACATGACTTAATGATAACAGTGATAACCAAGGAAGAGTTCACTTGCACATTGGTTACTAAACAAAAACATCCATTCTAGATTGCTCTATCCACATAAGACACTAATCCATTTAAAAAGGGTTAAATAGCGCGATGAAAAGTACAATTCTTAGGCTATGTAATTATTAGTTAAATTCAAGTCTGTAGGCCTCTAAAGAATTTTGTTCGTCTTTGAGGTGTCGTGTCTCTACATAGTTTTTATTTTAATAGCACAAGAAAAAATAAAGGAAGACGTGAGTAAATGATGGAATAAAGAATGCTCATTAGGTGGGCGACGATAAAAATGCCCGCGCTTTTAAACATCACATAGAAACACTTTGTGAATGCTATGTGCCAAAAGATAAAGATTTTTGTTGAGACAAGCAGTCGCGACCTTCACAGAATCACTCCAGAAAATGCTTGATAGTTCCGCCGTGGAAGTTGGTGCCACTTATAACAACGCATTAGTTGAATTTTTGTACGTCGCATTGTTATAGTGCGCTTTTTATCAATTAATGAGTAAGTTAGGTAGAAGCGTACCTTTGGCGCGATTATCTTATCTGTATAACACGCCGTGCTGCTCAAAAAGCGATTCATGTATGAGAGCAAGCATTAGATTACGGTGTCCATGCCATGTGCTGTACCAAAGTATTACACTCCGCATTCATGTAAAGGTGAAGAAGCTTTTCATTCGATGCCATCACGCGTGAAGTAGAAGACGGTGTAGAAATACTTTTGATGCATGTGGAGCTGCACCACACTGGCGACGAAGCGTCACCCGCTAATCCGACGCCAAAGACAAAGCGTCTTCAGTGTCACAATGAAGTGCTTCACTTTGCTGCTCCTAGATGGCAGCGCCATCCTTGCCGACCAAAAGCGCAGCGAGAGAGAGTCTCGACAATGAATACAAAGTTCATCCTTGCTGCTTCCACAAAACGCTTCTGTGGCGGAGTGGGTATAGCTCGAGGCACCTATCGTCGTGGACCAAAGTGTAATATGGGCTTGATTTCGCGTGAAAGCAACACTTTTTCTTACCAGCTGGTACTACAGGCTGGGCATCCTCTTTTCGCCTTTATCTCTCTCTCTCTCTCTCACGCACACACACGAGTTTTTCAATGTCATCTTTCATATGTATCCTTAATGAGGTCATTTCCGTGACGGATATGACGTCAGGAAAGTCTTGGCGGACGGTGGCAAAATGCACTTTCCTGTTAAGAGACACAAAGAGAAATTAGCAAGAAAGTGAGCAAAAATGAGAAAGACAAAAGAACAATTATTGCAAGTAGCAGGAACCGCGGACAATATCCATAACGCGACATTAATGTGGACCTTGTAGTTTATGCGTGTCTTGACACAGGCCTACTATCCAGGAACGGCGCATTTCACCGCAACTGCGATTCTATACTTAATGTGCCGGCATTCCGTTCAACGTCCTTGAGGGGCAACACCTGCCACCGCTGATGTGTTCTGGGAATTGGGGCAAACCCAGCGCAGTTTCCTCCAGAAGGGGGCAAGTGCTTCGCACCCTCGGGATGCTCAGAATGCAGCCGAAGGACAACGTGAAAGTGACCTCCGTTCTTCCCTTTCAAGCACATCTTGAAAGCGAGCAGAGAACATATGCCTCCAAACCTCGGGCGAACCGTACCGCGGTCCGAACGCGGACACCAAAAAGGCTAAGCAGACTGCGCTGAATACCTGCCGTCTGTTGTGAGCGCAGCATGCTGGTACACGGCACACCGGGCGAGTAACTCCCTCCCCCCTCCCGTTGTTCGAGGCGAGCGAGAGGGTTCGAACACACCTGCTCGAAGCTCCTCCATTGCTGGCTACTTATTTTTCTCCCCAGCCGAAGCAGAGAAAAAGGTCGAGGGAGCGCGTCCACCACTGGCGTATAGGTACAGCACCGTTGTGTTCGCGCTCAGGGTCGCTCGGGAGCTCGCGAAATCTCTCGCCGTGTACGGGCCCGTGTTCCCATCAGAAAGATCCCACGATCGCCGGCGACCGACTGAGCGGCAGACGCGCAGGTTTTGGACCGCCGGTGTACCGTCTCTAGGCTCTCTGGTCTTTCGGCACCGCCTCTAATTTTTGTTCTGTACATACCTTTTCGCTCATTTTGCTCTTCATACAACTTGTGTGCATCAGGATTGCGCCCCTATTCTCTCCTTCTCGCCGTAAAGGCACCTCGCGGGCTTTGGTTGTCATTTTCGGTTTACACTTTGCTGTCTTTGCTAACTTTTGTTCGTTTTCTCGCTACCCGGAAGGTCACCGCTATAGGGAAGCGATGTAAAGCTTGAATATGGTGAAAACGTATTCGCGACCGCTTCGGAAAGGACCGTTAATCTTGCCCTCTCCACGCCACACTCTCGCACATCTCCACAGCTTGTCTCGCCCAACCGCACTGTATTTCTTGAGCGAGCACCGTTGTCCGCGCTCCTTCACTGGCGCAACGTATCAAAGGACGAAACGCGAGGGAGCGCATAAAAGCGCTAGACTGGTGGATTCTTATATGCTGTCTTTTCATTAAAAAGGGGGGAGGAGGAGAGTGGTCGGGGGAAAACACCGTTCTTCCGTTTTCTTCGTTCCGGTGGGGAGGGCCTCTCACCCTTCGTAGGTAGGGAGGCGGCGGCGGCTTTCACTGGATTTTATTTACGCTTGCGTCTTCTTCCTTTCTTAAATGTCGGATAGTGTGCGATTTAGAAAGAAGGCTGGTTGCGGAGATCGGGGGGGATCTCGGGGGTACGAGGCGATGTTTTCTTGCTCTGGCTTCAATTTTTTTGTCCCTCGGCTCTGTTTTTCTTACTTTCAGACTATCTTGGTTTGTGTTTTCTTTAACGCCGTTCCTGTCCTCCGCTGTTTCTTAAAATGCTTCCATCATCTTCCGCCCGCCAGAGGGGGGGCCAAAGGTGAAGGAAAGAGGGAGTGTTCCGTAAGGGGGTTGAAGGGGGGGGGGGGGAGACGAGGGGTTGGCGGAAAGGTGCGGGGCTATCCTTGAGGGAACGTACGCCTAGGAAGCTGGAAATAAGGTTTAACAAACAAGGCCGCTTCAAGATGACACAAACAAGTGCGAATCTGGGGTAACGGTTCTCTTTTCAGAAGAGAGAGAAAAAAAAGTTCGTGCGTCGAGTGTGGGTGCGTGGGGGTTCTATTGTGTTATCTCAAGGCTCCATTCTTAGTTCAAACCTGGAAGCCTTGGACATGTCTCGTCTCCTACAGCCCTGACGCCTTCATTCTTTTTTTGTTCTATAGTTGCAATTTTGTTTAACATCTTGAGCGCGCGAAGACATGACGCGAGGTCCCGTCGCTTTCTTTGTCTCCAAAGAGACTAAACGGTGTGGAAGGAACGCCCGTGATTTGTATGGCGTTCACTCCGCTCGTGCGATGCGATCGCTATTGTGCTTTTCGAGAGCCACAAACACAAGACAACCCGGAAACTTGCGGCTTCCTGCAATAATGAAAGGAGCAAAATCTGGCGCGAGCTAGCGTATACGTGCAGTTTCGTGATACAGCCTCTGCAACGCTATGGCGTTACCGTGTTGTGTATCGGTTCGTTCTGGTTTGACCTGTAAATGCTTTTCTGAGGTTCTTTTCAAAGTAAGTACATTCATACCCTTGCAATTAACAGTGATTGGTTTGTTGACTCAAACAAATGAGAGAACTAAATGAGGAAAGAGATTTAGGATTGATTACGGACGTTCACCGACATGATAAGTGCTTTTTTCCACTGAGATCAACAGCTCCCAAGCAGATATATATTTGCAATTGATAAAACTGCGGACCTTGTTTTAGTAACTTACGATATTACAATAACCACCCAGAGAAGTCATGCACGAGCAACTTCTTACACGCGCCTTTAGTGGTGAGTGAGCTGGTGCTACGACGCATGAAAGGCTAATTGGCGTTGCCAGATGCAAGATTACAACAAAAGCGACTGTGCTTTTTAGGTGATCGAATCACGTCAATAAGCACTTAGCAGTAGACTGCCTTCAACAAACTCCACATGTGCGGTTCGATCGATTCATGCGTTAAATATCAAAGGAGAAGCCATAAGAAAGTCGAAACTAATTATCATTTTCTTGAGCATGATCTTGAGGCGTATGTTGACCATCTTGTCTTTCCTTTCCATTGAGCGTTGGGTTCAAATCAAATCAAACTTCATTTCCTTTTAGACTATAGGAGGCAGTGTGAAGATTTGCGGGTATACGACCTGACCGAGGTCCCCGCCCTTTTTGTTTCTGGCAGGGCATAGTGGACGAAACATGCACAACGGATGCGTAGCACGTAGGTTTCGGACATCCACATTTCGGGTTCCTTAGTTCAGATCTTTTACCTAATGCAAATTCTGAGATATGCCCACTACAGTAATAAAGGAAAACTAGTAACAGCCTATCGGGACCTGTAATGGTACTTCAGCGGCTGGAAAGAACCAAACACAAAATAAAAGAACAAATATGAGGTCGCACGTTCAGCAGTACTTGCTGTCGGACTAGCTAATGCATCTCAGGTATTTATTAAGAGACTTATCAAAAGAACCACGACCACGAAAGCATCACATACAAAGGACTGACGATCTACGTTCTACTTGTTATGCCTGAGGCCGGATTTCTGCTGTTAACTGTGTTGTCGTAACTATCGAACATGCACCTCCAACGTGGCGCTATTCCTTACGGCGAGATGATGAACGGTACAATGCTTCACTTTTGTGTAAAGTAGGGAATACGGTTTCAGGTGCAATACAGCGTGCATTGTTCAAACGGGACGGCAGGGGTCCGCCATGAATACCCTTTGAGTGAAACCCTGGAGCACCTCGCGTATAAATTTCGACGTTCCCAGGGTCTGAGCCCGCCATGACCCGTCTGCCTTCCTTATTCTGCCCCGGTGCATTCGAAAAGTGCGGCAGGTTAAAAGCTTAACCTCGACCCAGATTCCACGCAGCTGGAGCGAAAGATGTGCTCGCGGAAACCCTGCGCTGTTCCGCACGTAATCCGTGCCAATGTTGAAAGGGAAGGCGACAATGCGTTTTCAGACGGTTCCTGTTGAAAGACCGCGCCAGCGCAAGCGTTTTACTGCATGATTATGCAAATAAGCGAATATTCATGGCATATCATAATTCCTATGTCAGACAAAGTCGTCACAAATTGTTAGGTGCTCGAATTATGATAAGAGAGCCTTAGTTTAATTAGCTTTGCTTTGAGAAGATTATCAGGATTTATATATTACAGTACGATCGAGGTATTCACTTGGCGGTCCGTCATGTTCTCACAAATATTTGCCAGGGCCATAGCTCAAAGAATCTAGCTTCTTTATTTTACGTTACCGCAAGGTCTACCGAATTGGACCCGTGCTCTAAGTTTGCTGGTACTGAAGAAACGTGCGTATTTTTATCAAATGACACACGCTTGATAAGCTAATAATCTGTTTGGTATCATGCCAGATTATCAAACGTGGCATCTTAGCTTAAGTCAACTCAGCTGCGCTTCATTCCATAGGCCTATCATATTTTTGCACAATAATTGCTCGCACGTTCTTTACTGATGTGCCCCCGGCAACAGCCCCGTACTTCTAGTAGAATACCTTAAGTTTCGGTAACGGGCTGAACACAAGTGTCACGAGTTTACCAAGTGCCACTGCGCGTCCACAATTGAATGTCGCACAGTTATACTGACTATACAAAGTGATGCACTTGACTTCCGCGAACTTTTATATTTGAATGAGCAGAAATGTGGGAAGCAGCCTGCACAGTATGAAGCACGATTAAATAAATGTATAGCACAAAATTTCGCGACAAGCTACTGAAAGGAAAGTTTAAATTGTCAGTCTGTGTGTATAGCTGCTGCTTGTTTTCCATCATGACGGTACGTATGACTCTGTGCTTGAGTCTGCGTACGACTACAGTTCCGCATGATTGTCGCTTCCTCGCTGACGCGCATTACGCAGAGCTCTTTCTCATGCTTGCAGCCCAAGTTCGCTGAAGTGAACGTAGTTATAAGCAGCTTGCAGGCACGTCATAAGGACATAACTAAAGCAAAGATTTGCATCGGCGAAGACAATAAATGAATAAGAAATTATTTTCTCAAGATGACGCAAAGGTTTCGACCCGCTGTTTCCTGGAACGTGGACGATCCGATAAGCTTTGACTACATGGCTGTACGTACACCGGAAGTACGTGAAAGCTGCATCCATTGCTTGGCGGGCAATAAGTGTGCACAGACGTTGCGCCGGACTCTGTAAAATAAAGGTCGCGTTCCTGTCCCGAGATTCGGAAAAGCTTTAAGTTTGCATCGACGTATAACATTAACTCTCTTTCCTCCTGAATATTTGTATCCCCTTCCCCAGTACAAAGTAACCAACCGGACACAGCCCAAAGTTAACCTCGATGCCTTTCCTTTTTTCTTCCCTCTCTATTCCAACTCTGCGATGAGTTCCATTAATGTGTCACGTGGGCGGGCGCAATGTGGAACGCACTACGTCGAGCAACAGCAATATGGCTGCGTAGAGCTTACGCCGCCAGATGACAATGCAGCGGATCGAAAGGTGGCGTTGGGTCCAGACAAGTAAGGCACAGAACAGGCGTATCCCTATTGTATTTTAGGCAACGTAATGAACAACAGCAGAAGGCAGACGCAGCTAATAAACGCAGGCATGTAGACAAAATAATGAGTTGAATGGATCGCAAGCGCGCAGAATGGGTGCGATTTATCGACACTCATATCGACATTCAGAAGTCACTGAAAGATACCTTCACGTTCTTTGCCTTACTTCATCGCGGCTTTGCTCTACCGTGGGCTTGGTATGAACTGATGACGGCTGCAATAATATTTGCCCTTAATAAAGAAACATGTTCAAAGAGACAAATCACAGCGAGAGGAAGTTCATAAGGGGACATATTAAGGCCGATAAAGTGCACTAGACTACAGAAAAATCAGAGGTCTGGGACATACAAGTGCCCTTTACGCCTCAGTGTTTTTATTATTGGCGCCTTTTGCGCTTCACCTGTGTTCCCGTCCCAACTAGCTCGGATCCAGGTTATAGGGGCGCTGTTTAAGGGTGTGGCACTAGGCAAAGAGCAGTAGCTATGCGAGTAACTGGGTTTCGCTATGATAGCTCGTAAAGAGAGACAACCACTAAAGGGCCCCTAATTGCAGCCGACATTTCAGAAGAGACGACTCCCCCCACGGGCGTCCCGGGGAAGCGATCGCATGACAGCTTCGCGCAAAATGAGAAGGTCGCTCGTATTTGTCATGCTAAATACTTTTCGTTCCATGCCGCGCGCTCGATATAGCGGGCGCAGATATTTAGAACAGATGCCGGCTGAGCAGCTCACGGCGCATATCGTATTCCGGATGCAGGTTCTTTTCTTTACGCTCCGGGGGTACGCGCATAACGGTGTGCGTGTGTGTACACGGTAAACGCCGGCTCACCGGCCGGCGGACCGCGGCGTCTCCAAGGAGCCCGTGCGCAGCGCCGTCTGACGAGGCAACAATGCACCAGACACGGGACAGTTATAGATGGTGCTGCCCCGCGGATGAAAGATTTCACACAGTGTAAGGCACAGACAAGGGAGGTCCCGGTCGAAGGCCCACATATCCCTAAACGGCCCCGCCGTTGTGCGTGCATAAAATACTGACAATCGAGAGGAGGAGAAAATTTTTAAAAAGTGCAATAATAAAATCGAAGGAACGGCGGCACGCAGGCGAGGATGGCTAAAAAGCGATGGGGAACGAAAGAAGCTGGGAAAAATAATAAAATAAAAACACACAGAGAAGTTGCAGGGAGAGGCGACGACCTAAACTGGGCGGATGCGGAGTTTTTTGGGTCCGATTTCCGGTGTCTTTTGTGATGGCCGCTACGGGACGCCGCGGGAAGCACGTAGAGGGGGGGAAGAGAGTGCAAGAAAGGGGGGTCGAGATTAGTGACCTGCAGCTATTCGGCCGGCCAGGCGGGGTCAGATACTGTGTGTCGTTTCACTGCAGGGGCAGTGCGAGGTCCCGTTTTGCCCTATGGACTATGTACCATACATACGTATATGTCAGACAATTTGGGCGTTACACGGACTCGCCTTAGGCTGGACAAGACGCGACGTGTTTACTTGGCGTAAAGTTCACTGACCGCATTCGTTTACAAAATTACTCGTTAACATTCTCGTGATGTTTCCACAATCTTCCATGAACGTTATTCGGAAATATAATGAAATTTACTCCGTAATACTCACACGGAAAGCAAGAATTAGACTCGATGGTTGGTCTAGTTAATTATTTATGACCTTAGAACATGAGGGCGTATCTCAGCAAAGACGTCTACCTGTCCCACTTGCTTGGCTGCGCGCTAAGTTTTCTAAGATATGAACAAGAATTGAGCACGATGCTTCGCATTAGAGAGAGAGAGATGATGGGCGGAAGGCAGGAAGGTTAACCGGCCCATAGCCAGAGAACGATTCATGCCGCCTCCTTGTCTCGAGAATTGTAGCACTGACGTGTTTTAAAACAAATCAACAATAAAAGACGTACACGAAACATTGGCAACAATAGAAAAACCAGCTAACACACCAACACAGAGAGGAACTCCGTGTTCGTGGTTGGTTTTCTTTTTACTATCGCGTATCGAATGTCCCAACTGTCGACACTGTTGTTAAGAAGCAATTGTCCCATTGTCATAGCAATTGGGTATGAAACATATGAGAATACACTGCACAAGAGAAAACTGTTTTACATGTGTGCCTCTACAGGTAGTACACGCTGCCAGCTTTCTGTTTGGTAATCTTTTCGCATTATAGTTGCTGACGAGTGCCGAAGGAGGTTGTATGAGCTAAAGAGATGCATGGTATTAAGGCTGGAAGCAAATCCGTGCAAAGCGCCTCGCGCGAAGCAGAGGAGCCGCGTCAGCCGCTAGGACGCTTGAGTGCTGCACATGGCCTCAGTCGCACCCGAACGGGGCGAACCCCGCTCCATTGGCTGGACCCAGCATGTACCTCATCTCCGAGCTCCGTTTCGTTGCGGAGCTAAGTGACCAAGTCAAACTGTGGCCCGCACGCCGCGTACACCCCTGTGGTCATTGCAGGTCCGAGCACATGGGGTGTGGTTACCACCTACCCTGTCCACACAGTGACCGGACCCCCCCCGCGGACCCCTCACTCTCCCATTCTTCTCACCCACCCCTGAAGTCAAAAAGGACCGCCACGCCACGCGTCCGGCCTTTACATACGATGCGAGTATGCCGATTTTGAACTATAGGACATTTTTATTTAACGCGAAAACGTTGCGGACACGGCGCTACTGCGTTGTTCTTCATGGGGACCAGGCGTGGGGGATATCATGCAAACACGTACATAATAGAAGAAGCTGCTTGATCTCCTATTGCTGGAACTTGTGCAGGGGACTTTAGATTCGTACGCAATGAAGGGGGGAGGTGTTGGCCACCAGAAGTTGGGTCGCAAGTGGAACGGAAAGCGATTTGGCGGAGGTTTTCGCTTTCGATTTCGCGTGTAGGGGCGGGTCTGTTGTGGTTAGGTCCGGTTCGCGGACTGCCCAGTCCGGTGGGTCCGAACACTGGCACCTGTGCGACGGACACCGCTTGCTTTGTGAACGTACAGTACGACCACTTTGTGAATGGGATGGGTTGACGCACTTTCGCGAACGAGACAAGCCGATGTGCTTCTGTCGAGGGGGTAATTCGCGAACGCTTGAAAGGGAAATCGCAACACCGCTACCACTTCGAAAAATAAAACTATACATGGAAGCGGTTGAACAAAAGTTGTAAAGAAGTTTCACATGATTTTACATACGGAAAGAAATAAACCGTTGTAATTGTATTAATGCACGAACAGATGCTTTTAAATATCGCAGTTTATCCGGGCAGATTAGACACGATACTGTGCTACGTACGCACGTACGCACTAAACAATAAATCTTTCGTGCAGCATTGTTGTGCTACGAAAAGGCAATACAAATGTGTTTTCTTGAGAAGGGAAGATCAACCGATGCTATAGAACTACTTCGAGCGCAAATCTTTTTCGCGGTGCCAAAACATTCCCAACAAAAACGACCCAACTTAAGTTTCATTTGCAAATTAGTATAATTTTCATTTTATGCCAAGAGAGGTTGGTGCGAGCGTAAAAAGCTTTGCATTATGACTTGCTTAATTTCAATATTGCTTCTCATGCGTGGGCCATACTCGCGCGTAATAGCTTACTCAAACTGAACTTGGAATGTCCTCGTGTTCCTTCTGATTGCAACGTAATGCACATGTTCTCGCTGTACAAAGATAAACAAAAGTGAACAGCCAAATCTAACACCAGGTGTTTCTAAAGGGTTAACCACCACTTTTGTTTGCTCTGGCCTGTTAAGCCTCCACGCACTGTTCATGCTGATTTCACGATATTCAAAAAGAGAGAAAAGAAAATGGAGTTGAAGAAGCAGCGTTTCTCCTGTATTTCTTTCTGCTGTTTCTGCTCGGACAATTCGCGCTGTTAGAGTATTTCCAGCAGCTCAGCAATTACTGTTGGTGAACTAGTGGCGTTGGTGCACCATAGTCTTTTAAGGGGTCTCGGTGAAACAACGCTGCTTCAAATTGTGCACCAACGCGCCTGTCTTTCAACCGTATTATAGGGTAACAAAGGCTTGTTTACTTCACTGCCTTACACAAGAGAAAACCAAGTAGTTTTGTGACAGCTCTCTAAATATATCAGATCAAACGAGGCAAGTGCATGGCTGGGTGTATATGCCTGTCACCTTCAAACAGTGCAGCAGAACAAGTGTGGTTTTCTGAGCTGATCACATGAATTTCAATACTCACAATACAAGCACGCACTTGTACACATTGTGCACACGTTGAAATGCTTTAATACGCATTGCCACATCACGTAACTGAGCAAAGATCCTAGAAAAATAGGTACTTTTTGTTGCACGTATTGATAAAGTGTAACGAAAAAATACCACAATTCAAAACGGTGGGTATGGCTTCGTTCCATCCAGATATGAACGATGTTTAGCGCAAAGCAACACAGGACGAATAGACAGGGCACAACAGTAGCGCTTGTGTTGTGTCCTCCCTATTCGTCCTGTGTTGATTTGCGCTAAACATCGTTCATGTCTTACCAACAAGGCCGAATTTCTCCCCTTGTGTCGTTCCGGAAAGGCTATTAGACATTCGTTAATTTCGCCCAATTCTATATATGCAAATTCACTGGCGCCTTTTCGTTCATCCCTCCTTCTTGGTGCTCAGTTCTCACTACATGGAAACGCGGTTCAAACGCGAGCCCCGATTCAGACACGCGCGATTTCGCCGATACGTGAGGTGTGCACTGCATTCTCCATCCTACCGAACACGTGCATCCTCTATAATACGGACACGGCGGCTGCTCGTCAGCGGATACGAAGTGACGACGCCCAGGACATCCGCCGATGTCGGGACGCGCAGCTTCCTCAATATCGGCGGCCGCTCCTTCGCAGCCACCGGCGGGCTTCCTTCCCGAACGGTCGAGGTGGCGCAGACCACCTTCGTATACGAGATGGCGTTCAACGTGGCTTCGTCTGCGCGGCGCACCATGAGGAGCTACTCGCCGATCAGGTCAGTCCGTATGGTCTACTCTTTGCGTTGCATGTTGTCTCCGCCGCGTTGTACTGGACAAATTCTAACAGCGCATCACAATCGGAAATTTTACAGATTGTCAGTCATGGCTGTTTCTTTCAATAATTCTTATCGTTGCGCACAAAATTTCCCGATTCAGTGACTTGCAGGACCCTCATTCTGCATGTACGGTATATCTCTTGAGAGCCTCACCGTTTTATCTACAGAAATAGATTGATGATTGGATTTGTGGGGTTTAACGTCCTAAAACCAGTTCTGATTATGAGAGACGCCGTAGTCGAAAGCTCCGGAAACTTCGACCACCTGGGGTTCTTTAACGTGCATACCTACAGAAATAAGTTGATGCATAAGGGCATTATGAGTAACTAAATGTGTTCCGCAGAGTTGCTATTCACTGGAAGCAAAGGCGTAAAAAGCATGCGGACAGAGGGACAAGACACTTAAAGATAGCATAAAGTAGAAGGCATATCTTCTTTTGAAATTTCGAGCCTTGGTACTTAAGTGCATAGCCAGGTATTTATTGCAATATCTCGTTAAAACAAGGTATATTATCTACGCTTCTCTCATTAGCATTTAATATATATAAAAAAACGCAACGGGCTTCCCATGCACTCATTTTGAATGTCTTTGTACACGACGTCTGCGTTCGAGATTAGACAAGCACGCATGCGGTATCGTTAAAACGCACAAACATTATTCTTTTTTTTTCACTACTACAGTTTGAACATATGCGAGCCTCATTGAATTAAGATGATTTACAAGTCTACATTCATTGCCGTAAAAGAAAAAAAAAAAAACGCATGCTTCCATCTAGGAGTCCCGTACATATATAGCAACAAACTATACGGAGCATTTTCATTCGTCTGTATATAGTCAGAGAGAATTCTTGCCCAAACTTTTATCAGCACATTTGGTTAGACTCGCTTCATTTCAGCGCTGAATTAACGGGACGGAACGCGATTACTTATTGCTCTTGTTTCAACAGAAAGTATACGCAAATATAAAGGCCTGTGGCCTGACAAAGGCTTCCGCTCCCACGACAATTCGGTATGCAGGACATTCGGAGCAAACAACTCACACATACACTGAAACTAACCGGACCGCACGCGAGCCACTAACGCAATTTTGAAGTCTCATACGTTTGTTCGGTCGCTTTCGATCTAGCATATATCTTGTCCTTCCTACGATCCGACGTCAAATCGCCGGTTGGTCCATTCGAAACTCCCCGTATCTGCAAAGTGAACTACTGGTGATGAAGGAAGGTTACAATATCCACAATCAAATAACGAGAGAGAGATAGAGAGAGAGAGAGAGGATACATTCTTGTATGGGCTATGTAACTTTATTAATCTACGTGCATTACTTTCCGGAAAATAATATAAACTTCCAATAACGGTGCCTAGCTCGTAATCTACCGCTCCCTTTGAAATTTTCGTAAATTTGTAGAACTGTGACATACAATTTTTTAAAAAAATATTAGAATTACAAACCGCAACGTTTCGCGAGGAGCACTCGTTAGTGTATTGGTCCACATATACTCGAAGGGTATTATTCTTGCTCAATTGCTTTCAGTGATGTATTTTTCTTTTTTTAGTTTCCAGCGCGAATGTCCCAGAAACAGCAGAAATACTCGCGATAACTCATCGTTCCGTGAGCAGTTACGATAATGCTGACCAAAATGGTTCATTCGTGATAAAACCGCATCGAGTGGTAAAAAAAAATACTGATGTGCCATTTCTTTCCTTCAGCCTGAAATGACTGAAGGGCGGGTTTGTAACGGTTAAACAGACGGTATACACATGTATGCGTTTGGCTCATATATAGATGCTTTCTGAAATTGCGCACTATAGTGTCATTTAGGAATACATCTTTTTACAATGACCTGCATTCATAGCGATTCTGTCCGCCACGGTTGTGCAGTGGTGCTAGGCTGTTGACACGAAGGACACAGCTTCGATCCCTGTTGCGGCAGGTCAAATTTTTGACGGAGGCGAGAATACTATAGAGGGCCCGCATACTGTGTTTTTAGTGCCCTCCAAGGAACCCCAGGTGGGCTTTAAAGTTTCGCGAGTCCTGCACTACAACGGCTCTCCTAATTATATCGTGGTTTTGAAAGGGACAACTCAGGCAATTTTTATTACATATAGTGATTATCTTTCGTTATTCCCTTACTTGTTGCTACTACTCTCACCAATCATTCGCTTCTTTACGTCACGTAAACGTCACCATTCATGCTTATACGCTACACACTACGTGAAATATGATTGCGCGGAAGCCCAAAATAGATGTTCGTTGTCTCTCATGTGAAGCTAATTAGTTAGCCTGAGAGAAGAAAAAAGTAATAAACTTTATTTGGGCCTTAGAACGATTCATTCCTTCCCTTGGTTTTGTATGTGTGACCAAGAAAACTCAGAAACATAGTTTACACAAACTTGTGTTGCTTTCCTTAATACAGCGGGACACTGCGCGCAATATGGACATTTTTGTACGCAAGACTTGAGAGGAACTGTAACTTTGAAAAAAAAGAAAAAAAAGACATAACACTGCACGTTCCGGCCCCGAGACTCCTGTAAAAGTCCTAGCCGAAAGCCGACCGGAATCCAGTAGACGAGCGGCTCGTCTCGCAACACGTCGTGCTTAAAAAAAATAATAAATCCTGTTCGAGCGCGTGCACTTCCCGGAATTAGGCCACGACGAGCAAGCGCTCCACAGACATATTTTCATTTTCCTTTCTGTCTCAAGACGCACCTTCTCTCCACAACGCCCCCTCCTCTCTCTCTCTCTCTCTCTCTCTCTCTCTCTCTCTCCCGCGAGAATATTTCTGTAAGATCAAGAATGTCAGCGGCAGAGAAGGAAATACGAAGGCATCAAGAGACGGAGGAGAGAAGCAGTCGAAGAGAACAAGAAATGTTCGTAATAAGAAAGTAATTAAAACAAACGAATTTATAGAGCGCGCTTTCGAACGGAGACTAGCGGAAGCGCAGAGTCAGACCGGCTGTGTCTCTTCCTTTGTAGATTCTATTTTCATTAAATGCTCGTCGGCGAATTCAACGTGCGCACGCCTCACGAACCGGCGACGTTCACGAGGAGCACGAAAAGCGAGTGAGAGGAGGACGATATTAAACTCCTCCCCATTTTTTTCGCACAACCATCTGACCCCACCCCTCGAGAAAACACGTCTCAAAAAGATTTGAAAAGAGAGAGAGAGACTGCACAGGAGAGGAGGCTTCCGAGCTGAGCGAAGAAATGAGCCTCTTTCCTCCTCGCAGCTTACCCACCTTCGTTCGACGACTGCTCTCTCGCTCACGCCGAAACGTCGGCTCCCGGTTCGCTCTTCTTCCAAGCCGAGTTTCGGGATCCCCCACTTCACCTCGCCATCGCAACGTGCAAAATCACAACTGCAACAGCGCACGTAAGCGTCGCGGCAGCCGCTGCTTTGATGCCGAGGACGTTATTTGGGATGGGAGAGGAGGAGGTGCTATTGGAAAGCGCAGAGAACAAGGATGAGGGTGTTATAGCTGGGACCTCTTCCCCTTAAACTGGAGAGAGTGTAGCGGGCTGAAAAATGGGAGAGAGATAGCTGGCGTGCGCTTGCATCAAAACTCCGAGGCTGGACGAGGGTACGTGGGGTGTCACGTGGTCGTACAGGGGGGACTGAAATAAACGATCATCTCTCTCTCCTCCTCTCCCCTTCTTGTTTCCATCTGGGCGAGCACGAAGTTAAACATAAAGAACGGATCATCAAAAGCACCGAAATGGGGACGCCGTAGAATTACGTCGAGTGAGGCATACCAGTCAGGATCAAAAGAAAAAAATAAGTTTCTAAACAGAGCAGGGCAAACTCGGTGGCGTCTCCCGGTTGGTCGGCGTCCGAATCTGGGCTGGATCTCTACCCGAGGCCCAAATCTGGCATTCCATTTTGAACCTGGGATTGGTACGGACGGTACGTTCCGCGTCGCTTCGATCGAAGGCTTTAGGTTCGACTCCCTAGGGTGCTGGGTCCGTTGCGCTCAACGTCCGGCCGCAGTTCCGGGTTTGAGGTGTCGTCATTGTGGGCTGTGTTTGCGGCGTTGAAGAATACGTGACCATCTGGAGAGACCCGAGCTGAAGTTACGGTGAGGTTACTGAAGCTGCTCCTTCGGGGAAAGCAAGAAGCTGCGACAGAATCTCAGACGCATCGGAGTATTCTACAGCGCCTACTGAAGCAAAAAGCGACGCAACTTCGAGGAGCCGCTGTCTTGGACGGTCGATACCTTCAGTAGGTGACAATAGAAATGCAGTTCTTTGAAGAACTACGCATCACTATTTGCCATGTAGGATTGACTGAGTTACGGGACATGTCCAGCTTTCATGGACAATGAAGCGCGTGGGAGACCAACTTTCTGACGACGATGGGCGAAGCATTCAGCACCCACAACAGTTGCGTGAGGTAAGCTTCGATATCGCCAGATTCTGCTGCGTCGTTCGTTCAAAAAAGCAATGGCGGTTTTTGGGTAGTTCCATAGCGAAAGCATAATCGCTTAGGATGTGATTTCTGGACTTAAGTTTTACTTAGCGTATTTTCATAAGTTCGCTCTGCATGTAAGCCCATCTTCTTATTTCCGGCCAAAAATAGCACGAAGAACCAAAAGCCTATTTCCTAGCTAAGCTTTGACCCCTCAACCGGAAGTCAATAATTAGCGGCATGCACTGTGCTTTTGTCGGAGGCATATATTACGGCTGCACGCATTGTGCTATAACGTGTACTAAATTTAGGTCAGTTGAAAACAAACGGAAGCGTTTACGTAAGTGAACAAAATAAATGGGTAGTTGAGGCACGTACAGACGCGTGAATGCACGTTATCCAACTTGGCCGGCGAGTAAAACGTAATATTAAAGTCCCAAATAAAGCTTCATAATTTTGCCAATTGTCAGTGAGTCAGTGGTGAGTAGATAAAGAGCACGCGGTCACAATTTTGCGGCGGCTGTCTGGTGTTTACTATGCCGCGCGTTCCAGTGAACATGCGTACATGACATGTCGCTTTGTGCTTCTTTATATCCCAAAGAGCGTGAACGATATATGCTGCCGTCATGTAGTAGTAAGTAATCAACAGCGCCTTCGATGGTAATGCTGTGTGAAGCAAGTGAACCTGCGTCGATTTCATTTTAAACTCACTGCTGCTCCATTCCTTGTTGGATATTATTTCACGAAAAAGCTAACATCGCTTGCCGAGTACACCTGATGCTCTTGCTTCGCGACAGTTTACTGTGAGTGTCAAGGACATGTTTATGCATCGGGCGAAAATGAGTAAGCAGAAATAAAGAGCTACGTAAAACTTGAAGCTTGCGCAATGTCTAGACGGAAAAAAAAAAAAAAGCAATGAGCGGGGTAGCATGGTCCGCTTGCTACACGCTTCCATTCTGTCCAATCAACGTCGACTCACGCGCGAAGCATCATTTTCGAAGCTGGACTGTCTTGCCAGGTATAAGTGAAGCGAAAGAGATTGCCTGATGCCCCTCCTTCCTCACGGCGCAAATGGTGTGGATCATCGTTCAAGCGCGAAACTAAGTCAACAGGTGTTGAAGCAATGGCGGAACCAGAAAACCGTCTTTCGGGCAGCGAATACTAAAAAAATAAATGGTAAACCTTGTTGCTGCACTCACTGGCCGATGGTAACATCAGTTAAAAGATTCCATGGACTTAGGCACACGGAGGGCAAACGCGCGCGTGATATTATGGAAGTTGTTCTAAACAGTTTTCGTATTTGCTTGTGGTTACGGCTTCTCTGCGATGTTAGCACCCAAAACGAGGCAATCTGTGCACGGTCGGAGCGGGTGTCAGAGAAGCGGCTTCGCCCTTATTATCATCGTGACCAACCGGCTGTGTACGCTTATTGAGAGCTCTGCAAGATGAAGCGGCGTCACACATTGAATTGGCCCTATTGTACGTTCAATATTTACGATACTTATCACTGTGCTAGCGATACCAACATGGTGTCGACGACGTCAGCCTGAACAATCGTGAATCTATATGAAACACGATAAGGAAATTGCAACGTATAGAACAGCTCTTACCTTTCTTCTTTCTTCTTCTTCTTCTTCTTTTTTTTTTTTACAAATCGCAGCTAAAGTGAATTGCAACGTATAGAACAGCCCTTACCTTTTTTTAATTTCTTTTTACAAATCGCAGCTAAACTGAGCACTGCTTCCTACCTCTGCGTATAAAGTCATCAAAGACGTTAATAATTCAAACTGTCTCTATAAACAAGCCGGAATAATGCCGACACCGCACGTATATTGACGGAATCTGAAACGGTGCAACGCGCTTTGATTAGTCCCAACTTGTTCACGCTTCAGTTGTCCCCGACAGCGCATTCTATATGCGTAAGAGAAGTGCTCAACGTTTCCTTATTCAGCAACCACAAATTTTGTTTGCCTCTTTGTTTGCTTTTGCACGCCGCTCGTGTCGGCATTACGTATTCTAATATGCGCGCCAAGTAATATCCGCCCCTATATAGGCCACTGCGTGCGTAATTTAGGAGTGTTTAGTGCGTAGTTCCTCGTTCCTTGATTGGCTTCAGTAACGAAATGAACTTGCGCAAGAAGCTCAAACAAATGAAGCGAGACACCTTCGAAGACGGCATATACGTAGCCGATAAAACAACTTGACCGCACATATCAACGAACGCAAAAGGAAGGTACAAGAAAAAGAAAAGCTGTTCTTGCTTGGCGAAATTCCTGCCAGTAACAGCGAATTAGGTCAACCACTTAGAGATATTTATGGACGTGACTTGAGGTGCGAGTACAAAACGGCACGGTAAACATTAAACTTTTATAACAGTGTCATAAGTGACCGAAAGAGACACAGCTGCGGCAAATAGGTAACTGAATGTACCGCGCGGGTTTCGCTGTTGCGGACGTTAGTTATGCATTTACGTCTGCGGTACGCTTTTGAGGCAATACTGACGCGATGCATATCGTAGTATGACGCCTGACACCGCAGTTATATAAAGCGGGTTCCCGTAAGCTTTAATGCAATGGATCTACCTAATACCATGATTCAGGTTCAGGACTCATATCAGGGTAGTGTATTAGGAATTGCCATTATTTATGACATAAATGAGGATGCTTAACTTGT
This sequence comes from Hyalomma asiaticum, assembly GCA_013339685.2. NCBI lineage: Eukaryota > Metazoa > Arthropoda > Arachnida > Ixodida > Ixodidae > Hyalomma > Hyalomma asiaticum. Next base: position 7,762,024 of record CM023489.1, on the reverse strand, counting down.
GCATTCGCAAGAGTTATCGTATAAAGTATAAATATGCGCTTCAGGAGGCTCAATATCTTCATGTACGAAGATATTGAGCCTCCTGAAGCGTATGTTTATACGTTATACTAGTTATTAAAGAAACATCACTTGCACGACAAGCCAAAGAGTGTGAGCTGCGGTGCTTAAAAAAAAATACTTGCAAGAGCTAAAGTGAAGTTCATAAAAAGGAGCAGTCATATTCAACAGACAAATTTTCGCTTCCGTAAGTGTTTTTGCCCCATTGGTCTGCCGGCGTCGCTAATGATGTGTCCAACGCCGTGACAGGCTCAAATATTCTCTTACGAATATGTTTAGCGGAAGAAAATGTTTCAACCAATCATGATTCTGGACACATCATTAGCGTGACCTGTGAGCCAATTGCGAAAATCTCTTACGAAGGGCTTTGCGAAATCGATTACGGACCTTTCACTAACTGTATGTGAGTGGAAGCATTTTTTTTTAGTCCAGATCCATCACTTGAATGGCTGAGATTTGTTATACGGTGCGTATGAAAAATGCAACGTGCCGCAGCTTTCGCAGATATATCGCACACGGTTGTCATACGTGCGTTGTGCTAGGCCTTACATAAGAATGCTAAGTAAACGTATTGAAAACAATTTCGATAGTTCCTGTTATATTGGCTGACAGGCTCGTGCACTCAGCCACGTTCGAGTTGATTCTGCAGCTGATTCTACGCCCCGTACCTTGTTCTCTAGTCACCGAGCCCTGATCTAAGGTACAATGATAAGTTGAAGACCCAGACGAGCGTTTTACTCCACGCAGACTACAAGTCTAATTTAAAACTGTTTATGTAGGTGAGGACACGCTATTTTGTTTTATTTTGCCGGTCATGATTTACAACCGTGGAAAACTTATCTGCAACGAACGCATGAGTGCCTAGTAGATCGGATGTAATGAGTGTTATCAATTACACAACCATAGTTAACGACGATATTTGCGTCAGATTAATTAGTGAAATTATAATGGCTCGCGTACCAAATCGAAGACCTGATCTGCAGAGAAGCGTTCATACTGTGAATTATCTTCGACCGTGTTCCTTAACGCGTGCCTAAATTAAGTACTCGGATGCTTTCGTGTTTTGCGCTGGTTGAAGCGCAGCTGCCGTAACGTGCAATCGAACCGGCAACAGCGCGTCACATTTTGCAGCTGTCATCCCAGCGGGTGCGTCAATTTAGCTCTGAAACGTGATGATGTGCGTCCATGTGAACTCAGTGAGCCTAGTACAACGTGAAACGACATGGCAAAACTGATTGATTGATTTGTGGGGTTTAACGTCCCAAAACCAGTTCTGATTATGAGAGACGCCGTAGTGGAGGTCTCCGGAAATTTCGACCACCTGGGGTTCTTTAACGTGCACTCATATCGCACAGCACACGGGCCTCAACATTTTGCCTCCATCGAAATGCAGCCGCCGCGGCCGGGATTCGATCCCGCGACCCTCGGATCAGCAGCCGAGTACCATAGCCACTAGACCACCGTGGCGGGGCGACATGGCAAAACTCAAAGAATCGAAAGCGGCACTGATGCTGACCAATACATTACAATGACAGTTACACAATGTGGCAAAACAAGGGAGCGCGCAAGCTCAGGTAACGGGCGATCGAAACAAACCTATTCTTTTCACCCGAAAACGTAAAAAAAATGAGACTATTTCTTTAATTGTGAAAACAGACGACATACTTATTACATAGCGCTAAATAAAAGGAAATGACTGAATATAAAGACCGCTAAACGTTAAAGTTCTCGTAAATCATTTGCTTTGTTCGTTTCAAGCTGTAGTTTAAACATGCAATCGTACAAACTCGCCCAACCAGATATACGGTTCTTCAAAACAAACGATAGCACCAATTGAGAGAGACAGATGGTGCGTGAGGAGAGGCGGAGCCACTAACGGAGCACACACACGCTGCTCCGGAAAGCGTGACAGGAACCAGTTCATCTTCCCGACTGTTTGAGAGCTGTTACTGCTCGCACGCTGCGTTAGCAAAGCGGCGCGTGCGAAACGTTCTTCAAATCCCGTTAAGTGCTGCTCGCTGCGAGGAAGTGGGTGCGATTTGTTTCCGGTCGTCATTAGGCATCAGGGTGCCGGGACCTCTGATTGCCGCGTCCGTTTCTGCGTTTGTTTGTCGCAGCGTTTATTGTTCGAGTGTTTCGTTAACAGTTTCCGGCACGTGTTTTGATGTTTAAAGACAGCCTGTCAACTGTTTGTAAGGAAGCGAAGCGGCTTCACTGCTGCGTTAAGATAGCGAAGCCGTGGGATTATACAACGTTAAACGGAACTGTAGATGTTCTTATGATGACTTGTCAGATCAGAAGAGTTCGCCTAATGGAACATAAACAAGCGGAAAGAAGTGAGTGACAGGCAGAGGTGCACTCGCACGCATGATAGTTGTGTTACATTTGAGTCAGTCACAGACTACTTCCTTAACTAATGTTGATTTCATTAAGACATTTCCGGTGCGAAGTTAGGTACAAATACCGAACCGACTGTAAAGAAAGGAAAGCAAAGTAGAAAAAATTGAATTTCTGGCGGGTGCGTTATCTAAGAGGCATCTACACTTCTTGTGCTAGTTATTTATTAATTTTTCATAAAAATTATCCTTAGAATACAAAGTATATTACACAAGGCAATGATAGTTGACGACAAAACACAAGCAATCAATGAAGCCCTGTGATCCATCAAACGATTGTTCAGACATCTGCCGGTTTGTCCGATATAACACTTTCCGCAAGACAAGGGAATGAGATACACAGCACCCTTTCCACATTCAGCCAAACCGTCCCGGTCTCGGTGGTTAACATCATATACACTCCACTTTTTTTCTTTACCTTCAGCCTTCCTATGTACCATTCCACATATACGACCCAACTTGCTCCTTGATGAAAAAAACCACCTTAACACCAAATCAATTTCCAACCTTTTTCTTACGGTGGGAAAACTCATGCAGATACGGAATGAATATAATGGGCTTATCTTCCCACCGTAAGAAAAAGGTTGGAAATTGATTTGGTGTTAAGGTGGTTTTTTTCATCAAGGAGCAAGTTGGGTCGTATATGTGGAATGGTAGATAGGAAGGCTGAAGGTAAAGAAAAAAAGTGGAGTGTATATGATGTTAACCACCGAGACCGGGACGGTTTGGCTGAATGTGGAAAGGGTGCTGTGTATCTCATTCCCTTGTCTTGCGGAAAGTGTTATATCGGACAAACCGGCAGATGTCTGAACAACCGTTTGATGGATCACAGGGCTTCATTGAAGGCCCACCCTTAATCTAATTTATGCTTACATTGCAGAGATTGCAAATGTCACCCGTTGTTGCGCCAAACGAAAGTGCTGTCCCGGCATAAAGATAGGAAAGCGCGAGAGGTTGTTGAGGCGTTTTACATTCACAAGTATTGCAATATGTGCGTCGCTAGGCCATCGGTTCTGTTGCACCAACTGGAGATTGATTATTTAACCGCCAAACTCTAATCGGTCCACGTGATTTTATCCTGTTCTTTATATATGTGCTTTTTTTCTTCAATAAATCTTCAGTTGCTAGTCCGCGCTTGTGCGTGTCTCTTCCTTGTCCCTGTTTATTTCGCGCAGTTCGTTTCTGTCATGCATTACCAACTCGCCCAGCGTTCAATCCTTCTAAATTATACCAAATATAGTTACTGAGCAAGACAAGCAAGGGTTGATTAGGTAACCGGTGATTAAGAGCACCTTCACATTGAGTGGAACTAGCGTCGCCTGTCAATGATGTATCTAGAAAATTCCATCATTTGCAGCTTCTTGGAAAATATGATTGGGCGTGCGTTACAGTGTTACAGTTGTTTTTATCAGCAGCTAACGGATCACAATCCCGTTTTAAAGTAAGCATTGAATTGCAGTAGTTAAACATACGATGAGCGAAAATTGTGTATAGTTGTTGTATAGTTGTTGCATAGTTGGTAATAATGAATACACAGGTTTATGCCTATGAAGTTTTCAATTTACTGCTTTATGTGCAAGCGCATGGCCATGCACGTCGTGCGCGCGCTCTGACGTGTTGTGCAATTTGAAAGATACTGCCAAAAGAATACCTTATAACTTCATTTTGCATAATGAGATAGATACACCACTCAAAACAAATTCACACTGTTTAGGGCAACGATTCCCGTTGTTTGCAGTTTATATAAGACAGTTAATATGGAAGATTAGACCTCGACTGCTATGTGTCTACTCATTAATATTTTGTCTCCTACGTTTTCCGGCCGCGATAATGGGATATTACGACAACAAACTTATTCACGTAACAGATGTATGCAGTGCACATTGATTATTCACTTACTTGAACATTTGCAGAGCGTAGAATGATCAAAGCGGCAATATAGCGTACTTTCATAATTATAGGCTTGGGTTATGCGCTATCGACAACAAAGTTCTTTTCCGAGAACCAAGTATAAATGTTAACGTATATCGTGCTTGATAGCAAGCTACACGTCGAAACGAAGAACGCCACGATCATACAATCAACGATAAAGGAAAAAAGGACACTGCGCGCGAGATAACATACTATTCATTCGTTCGGTTGTTACACCTTCTAGTCTGTTTCAGTGCCTCATATCATCCTTTATATATAATCGGATAAGAGGAGCGGCTTGCCCTGTGCAATATCTTGAAATTTCAACGCTGCCTTTAAGCTAGCGTCTACGACTTTGGAAGGAATAGTTAGCGGTGATGATACGGTGCGTCAGATGGTAGTGGAGCAGCAGCAGCAGTAACAACAACAAGGAGGTATAGCGAAGCAGAGAAGAGCGACGTGCAGTGCCGCCATATCGATTGCCGCCCAGCTACCTCGAATAAACCCTCCCACACGCCCCGTAACAATATTGTTTACTTCCAATTATGCTAAACACCAAGTCATAAGAAGAAATAACTCGGGGTATGTAGCGCTGTTCAGATTCCAGGCAATACAACATGAACCAGCGTGATGAATTCTATATACACCCCATAACTTATTCTGCACGAAGGATAACTCCAGACTGTAGCTCGGTCAGGTCTCCAGGCAATTCAATATCACCCGGCGTGATAAATTATATCTGTACTCTGCAATTATAACTGTTGTGCATAATCCTGATTGACTCCGGAATTACGAACTTGCTTCCTTGGATTGCTGCGCTGACGCAGTTTCGGAGCCTACGCTGGACGCATGCTCTGTGAAAAAAATTTAGGGAATGTTTGTGCAAGCATTCAAGTTCATTTCACGTGCTCATAATGTAGTAATAAATCTGTTGCTTTACGTGCTTAGACCGCTATAAAAATTCCAGCACGTGCAGTGAGCGACCAGGAGATTCGCACTGAAAGTTCAGAGGCCAACATTAGCATCTTTGGCCCTTATCTCTCGCTCGGCCGGTCTTAAATACGTGTGTGTTGTATCGCAGCAATAGCTACCCTCTATTATTCTTCAATGTTCAGAGCTTGGCAATTGAAACGCGATAATCGGAGGCGTAAGGCGATCAACGGCGGTGCTTATCCCAACGTTGAACATTGGATGATCGTGTTGGGGTCGAATGCTGTCACACTGTAAGACCAAAGATCTATCTTTCATTGCACACGTGATAAACTGATCAGATTCAAATTCGTACGCAAGCAAGGCATGCTTTTATTTATTGTTTCTTGAGTGGCCGCAAGGTTAGAGACAGCTCTCGACGATTACCGGCAAAAAAAAAAAGAAAAAGAAAAGGAAAACGCGTTTAACAAAGGTGCAACCTGCACTGGGCCTGTGAAAACCGATGGACCCCTCGCACTTTTGACACGCTTCGCTGCATGACATTTGTATACTGCTGCAAAGCAAGACAGCAGTTTTACAAAGAATAGCAACACTCTTGGAAGACAAAAACGGGTGTCCCGTAAAAAGCCGAGGCAAAATTTATAAAATTATAAGATCGCACCGAAGGTGTACATACTTCACGGTAAATTGGGGAGATTTGGCGGTTACGCTTAAATTGTATATTGTAATAGGGTACCTCGGTGCCCTAGCGCTGACCGGTGACGGGAAAACGCACCAGCGAACGTGCGAAAGACTACGCCCACAATTCTGCGCCAGTCCATCCCTCAAAAATCAGGTACCTTTGAGCGCCTATTAGACTGTCGTGTTTGTCGCGACCACGGATGAATGTCTTTTTTTAGCTGTCTGGCATACAGAACAGAGAGAGAGAGAGAGAGCAAGCAACTTTGTCAGTAGTTGGAAAAACTGTGTGATGAACAAACACTGCGAGCAACAGCAACTGCCCCAAGAAAACCAGGTCTGAATTTGAATGGTTTGTTTGCAGAAAAGATGAATTGTTGGTTTGTCTTTTTATTTCTAATATTGGGGAACCGAAAGGTAACACTTCTAAGGCGGTCCGCGATCGGACTGGTTAGGTATTGTCGTAAGCGATAGGAATTAGGATCTCGCTTACGTAATCGCCATTCCCGCAGTGTTTAGGTATATAATAATTTATAAAAAAGTAGCTATTGAATGATTTCTGGGGTTTTACGTCCCAAAACCAACTGTGCTTATTAGAGACGTTGTAGTGGAGGGGCTATGGAAATTTTGACCACCTGGCTCACAGTACACGGACCTCCACATTTCGCCTCCATCGAAATGCAGCCTCCGCGGCCGGGATTCGAACGCGCGACCTTCGGATCAGCAACCGAGTGCTACTAGAATTTCATTGAGGCCTGCTTACCTCGAAAAATAGCAGGATTGGCCTTAAAAGGAGAACCCTGGCGGATTTCTCACCACATTCCGATATCGCCGTTTTCCAATGGTATTGACAGCTTTGTAGCAGGCAAAGTGGCTCAACTTGCTGAGAGACTCACAATAATATTAAATAACAAAATGAACGACTTATTCAATAGACGCTTCGTGCAGCGTTTGTGGTGACGTCACAGCCACCCCGTCACCGGAGCTGGTGCCAGAAAAACGAAAGTGCCAATATCACCGATGATGCATTGAGTTGTGGCAGCTCTCCTGAACTTGACAGGGACGACTCGAGCGCTGGAGCATCGCCGCTTTGCTTGTAATCGCCTGCCTGCTTGTGTAGGCAGAGTTGAAGGTAATTACGTCAAAGACACAGGGTTGCCCCGCATGAGAATCAGCTAAAAATATTAAATTCACTTTCAATAAAACTAAATGACTTTCAACCACCTGGCTTTGCATACATCATTACAGTACCGAGGAGAGCATACACTGAAAGTTTCGTCGAGATCAGTGTACGCTGAAAAATTGCCGCAGTTGCCTTTTAACTTCTAGTTTATGCACTAACTATTTCTGTAGGCTATAATGAAAGCAGAAATTGCGCTGCGCGATCGTTCGTTGCCTACTATTAAAGAAACGATGCTGAAACACGTACTCCAGCTCAGTCAAAAGCGAAATACCATTTTGCTGAAATCACCGCTGCGACCCATACAACCGAACAACGCTCCAAAATGTTGATCGAAGGTGCCCGACACTACCCTGAAGTAAGCGTCAACGATCGGTCATTACAACTTTTTTCTTTTTCTTTTTTTTTTCGTGTAAGTGCCAGCCCGGCCATTCAAAATCACGTTTGCGCAATGAAAGTTTCGCATACTGACGTCTCACCTGCAAAGCCGGCACTCAGCGACACCAATACATCAAAGTAACGCCAGAACAGCCAACGATAGCGATCGCTGCTAAGAGGCCCGCTAATTCGCGCCTGAATGCTTTCGAGCCAGATGCGCGACAGGGCGATCGGAGAGAAAGACGTCCGCACCCTGCACGTAATCTGACGGACGTTTCGGCAAAAGCCGCGCGGAGAATGGACGCGCTGTCACGCATGCGCTGTATGACCCGCGGCGCGGAGCATAAGGGAGGAGTGGAGCGCTAAATGTGCTGTCCACGCAGATCAGATACGCTCCCGGAGGATGCAGGATGAAAAGAAATGTATTAAGAAAGAAACGGGATGACGAAATATGAAAGGCAGGAGTTGACAGGACATCGAAATGGCCCCCTTGTAGACCTGCCCTCCGGACTCGCTTTTCTTTCTTTTTTTTTTTTCCTTGCCCACACGGGCTAGCGGGGTGACGTGTCCAGGCTACAGAATGGCGGTGAATGGCATCTCGGCTGAAGCTGGTGAATGGTCAAGCCCAAAGTTAGTTTTTCCTCATTTTTCTTGATGCTTTACTGCATCGGTTATAGTGACGGTTTTTTGGGATCCAGTTTAACATGCGTAGGCGGATCTTATTGTGAGCCGATCAGTCATTCACCTGTTCTACAACGACCCTCTCGGAGGCAGCAACGGACACGAATTCAAGAATGGACTATTGAATTTGCGTTTAGTGCGACCACCAGGCCGGACGGCTGCGCACGAGAAAAACCGACGATGCGCGTGTGCTGTCGGATATTTTTGTTTGTAATGGTACACACTGTAATAATAATTAAAGAAAACTAGATATGCTTAAGGACAGGTTATTTTTTTGTTTCACTGTTATCGCACGCCGCTTAAACACATGCACATATCACAGCGGAAAACCAAGCTCTTAGATTGCTGTCGGAGCGCACACATCGTTTGTGTCGTCACTAGCAGAATGATTTGATTGATTGATTTGTGGGGTTTAACGTCCCAAAACCAGCTCTGATTATGAGAGACGCCGTAGTGGAGGACTCCGGAAATTTCGACCACCTGGGGTTCTTTAACATGCACTGACATCGCACAGCACACGGGCCTCAACATTTCGCCTCCATCGAAATGCAGCCGCCGCGGCCGGGATTCGATCCCGCGACCTTCGGATCAGCAGCCGAGTGCCATAACCGCTAGACCACCGCGGCGGGGCGTCACTAGCAGAAATAGCTCAGTACTGGCACATAACGTTGTCAATGCATTCATGGTGATTTATGTTGTGCTACCACAGCACGTTTTCAACGAACTGCTCGGTCTTAAACTAGCACACTCTTGAAACCATCCTGTGTTCGCAGCATGATATAATAATAAGAATTACGAGGGCACTTGCAAAGGAAACAAAACAGAATGATCAGACGAGCAAACAAAAAGGCTAAAAGCTGAAGTCACAGAAGCAGCGGATAATGACCGCCTCACTTCTTTTGACATTATCAAAGACACTGTGTGTGTGTGTGTGTGTGTGTGTGTGTGTGTGTGTGTGTGTGTGTGTGTGTGTGTGTGCGTGTGTGTGTGCGTGTGCGTGTGTGTGTGTGTGCGTGCGTGCGTGCGTGCGTGTTTTAAACTCAACGATAGCGGCAAACGACGCCCGCTGAGCTGAGAAAACCATAGGTTCACGCAAACCATATCGTGGCAGCAGTTTGTCTGTTGCGATATGCATATTGACTACAATGCCCGCCGTTGCATCACTATAAAACTGGCTTCACAGCTTTACTGCTAAGCCCGGAAGGGCGCTCTTACTGCCTCTGCGACGTGGTTTTCTCACACCATCCGTCACACGTCCTTCTGCGATGTAACCTTGAAGAAGTCACCAACGCAAACCAAGAAGCATGTCAGTCGCTCACGGTTTCAACCGCGGCCTTGGAAGAAAACGCTCTGCTCGACTGCCGGAAAAGATCGAGCAAAAAGACCGAAATTGGCCGCGGCGTTACGCCTGTAAGCCACAGGCACTGTCTGAATCGACCGCGCCCGCCGAAACGGACGCAAGGCGTACGATGACGGCATCTCCGGCGAGTGTGATCCATAAGCGCGCCACAAAGCGGCGCACACGACAAGCCGCGAACGAAGTCATCCATCATGTTCCTTACCGCTCGGGCGTTGCCTTTTTTCTATCTGCCCGCCGACCCCTTATTGGGCCATGGCCCGCGGTGGTGAGCGGGATTACGCTGCCGTCGCCACCGGACTTATGCGGCGCGCACAGCTTCTTCTGTCTGTGCCGTGAAAAGCCAGCCGTTTTGTTCATTCTCTTGTCCGGCATGCCATCGGGCTGAAGCGAGCCTAAATTTGGTTATGTAGCGCGGGCGAGTCAGGCGAGCGACCCAGAAATGTCTGCCAGGCGCAGAAAACGCCGCCCCGTCACACGTCGTCGACGCTACGGTTCCGCGGCTGTGCCACCCGCCGTGGCTCGGCTTTGGCTTGGCTTGAGGAGGCTCGGCGCGCTTCATTACGTCTACATTTCTTGTCTATCCTTGTTCGCTCTTTTTTTTATTCATTTCTCTCATTTTGAAAGAGAGCGGTTTGGTTCAAGGACGAAAAGGGCAGCCTGCTCGCGCATAAAGTTTTGAACTTGCGTTGGCTCTTCTCAGATGAAGCTATACAGCTGACAGCTGTCGGAAAGAAAACGGTTGCGTGCTTCCACAGCGGGTATGATGCGAGACCAGGAAGCCACGGACGACAGCACTTTGATAGAGTTATTGCATACCTAGATATGTTTTTAATTAAACTCAGAGTGATCTGTTTCAAAAATATACGGAAAATGAATTACGATGCAAAACAAAATACTGCACCTGAATATTAACGTTGAAAAGCATACAGGCAGAGGAAGAACGCAATCTGGAAAGCAGAATGGGAGATTACGCGAAAGCGGCCTTGTTTGGATGCATGTAGGAATTCAGTTTTTCAGTAACCACTGCCACGATTCGCACTAGAATCTTGTAATACGTCATATCCATGTTCCTGAAAATGCCAGAACAAGCCCGATAATGTTCAGCCCACAAAGCCCTCCTTGTACAATTTCACATAACGGAAAACAAACGGCTTGTGCGCCATATCTCGCCATGGGGGGCACGTTCGCACAGTAATCCGGAATGAAACAGTTGAAAAAAGCAATCTTGTAACCCTATAGTTAAGTTGGCAGTTGCGCTCCTCAACGCCTAGCACTGGACATACGAAAGCCTGCGAGACTGGATATACCGAAACCTATGACATACGTAAGGGTATCAAGTCATACATAAAAGCTAGCTGTTGGAGCACGTTTTCCTTGCCTAAATAAAAATTCGAAGACCTGACAAACACACTGTGTTTGCTGTATTAAGGAACACTGTCGTGCTGACTGTGAATGCCATAATTATGCGTTTTGGCCTCTTTTAACCAGCATTTCTTCCTTAGAAGCATGGGAGGCTCGCTTGCGCGAATCGAAGGCTCACGTTTGTGTCTTGCCATACGGCGCCTTCGCGTCGCAAGGCATTGTAGAGCGCAACTCTAGTGAAGGCTGCAGTCTGCCTGAAGGATGGCGTGCTACTTAAAATGATTGATTTGTGGGGTTTAACGTCCCAAAACCAGCTCTGATTATGAGAGACGCCGTAGTGGAGGGCTCCGGAAATTTCGACCACCTGGGGTTCTTTAACGTGCACTGACATCGCACAGCACACGGGCCTCAACATTTCGCCTCCATCGAAATGCAGCCGCCGCAGCCGGGATTCGATCCCGCGACCCTCGGATCAGCAGCCGAGTACCATAGCCACTAGACCACCGTGGCGGGGCCTACTTAAAATGAAGTGCATTACAACGCCTCGTCTCGTTGGCTGTCCACGCACTCTGACATGCAGGGAAACGTATAATCCAAAACGACCCGTAGTGTCCCGACAATGCTATTCGAAATATTCTATCGAAATACTAGTTTTCAGCAACGACGCCGGTAACTAACCAGCGTGGCGTCCGCAGAAGCTTTCCCGACCTGTCGCAATCTTTCCACGCTGTTTCCTTTATCAAATCTATCCTTGTTGTGGCTTGCAATATCGTGCAAAGAGCATAGAGCGAGCATATTTTTGTCACACTTACTGCTCACTGCGTCGTGGACGATTATTTCGTGTTCATAATTGCAGTGGATGTAATTATCGATAAGTTGTATCTGTAATATTCGCGATTGGGTAACGTACTTTATTACGCTTGCAAAGAGACACATAACGATTACATATAGATTAAATGCTGAATACGCAAGTCTGATGTCAGCCGGTACAGCTTTTTTTTTTTTTTTTAGCGTAGTGGTGCGAATGAAGCGTTTAGTAGCCACTCATTGATGCATTTCTATTGTTGAACTGGCGATAACTGTTCTTAAAGGGCAAATGGGGCGGTAGCACAAAAATTCTGAGCCTGAACTAGTGTCACGGTCCCTTACATCATGAACAGCATGTGCTTATGCGGTCAAGCGCTAACGAACAGCCGAATTTTCATTGAAAACTGCCCCAAAGCTCGCACGTATCTATTAACACATAATGACGTCACAGCTAATTTACCCTCCATGTGCTTGCAGACTGCTGAACAACAACAACAACAACAACAACCAAAATAATATATAGCAAATGTAGCCAATCTTATACACCGAATGCAGCCGCGAAACGCTGCTTGAGGTCAATTAGTTTTACGCGTCTCTAAAAGTTCCTTGGTGGTTCGTATAAATGCCGTGAATATGAAATTCGAGCTTGGTGCGATAATGCTTTTTCTGGCGGTAGTCGTGGTTTACTGTGTAACAAACGCCACTGTTGCGTTTCGTGCCCACCTGATCCCATCAAAACGCATTGGCCGTCCGTATAGGTACAGCGCAGTGAAAGTGCTTCTCATTACTGAAGTAAACTAGCTCTTCATGCATGTGTTTAGATATACTGGGGTTTGTTTCCATGGTAACGGCGTGTGTCGTCTGATTTATCACCTACGACCCCTAATCAGGACATCATCCAGGCTTGATGTATCGTGCCACTCGCCAAATCAGCGTTTCCTTTTTTCTCCATATATACAGAGATGTGTATATCAAAGTGTACTTCAGTGCTCTGCATGCAACGCAGAACGCAAAATGTTAGTTATTGTGCCAAAACGCAAAATGGCCTCACAATGATATGCAAGTGACGTTTAGTTCCGGCGAGAACATCGCATATTTTGGAAAGAAGTGCTCCGGGTATTCCATAAGGCGCAACCACAATACCACGTCGTTACAGTGAACCGTGAAATGCGTGTCTCGAAGTAATTTTGAGAATGCGCAACACGTTCCTGCTATATGTGATGAACTGTTCCGCGTTTCATTTGTGGCGCTTGGAAGGAGCAGTCACCAGCAGCCTTTGCAAAGCTAGATCCGTATGAAGCAAATAGTCCCCCTCCTAGCCTTCTCACAACATGAACAAACACGCGCAATCCAAGGCCATAATGATAATATGGTTGAGGTCTGTGTGCTCTCATAGAAAATTTGTAGAGTCGCAGCGCTTACATTTTAAGCCGGTGGTACTGCCTTTACCGACAAGCGGAAGCACCATGCTTATCGAGAACTTCCGTGCAGCACGACCACGGCCAGGACCCCAGCTCCAGATTTCGCCTTTCCAGGAGAAGTGGAAACGTCATTTGCAGCGCAAACTTCCGTGTATTGTCACCAGGTCACAGGGAGCTTGTGAGCCTTCTAAGGTTTGTAAAGTGACTCATTAACGTCCTGACCAAGGTTCTTGGACTGATACCCTAAAGGCTGCTCTAATGCACCATTGTGTTTCTACTTTTCATTAGGAATGAAACGAAGCAAAAGAAAAAATAAATAAGCGTGACAAAACAAACACAAAGGCACAATGAGGATAGCTGTCTGTACCCTTATCGGGCTAATGCGTAGAGTGGTTAGTGCCGCATTACCCTTCTCTAACGCACATGTTGAAGAACCACGTCCTCCATCTGGCGACATATGCGCAAGCTTGATGACGTATCTTCGTTTACAGTAATAAGGACATGTCAAAGACACTACACGTGCTATTACTGGACTGTGTTGCCCTCTAGTGCAATGTCCATGACAACACTGCGAGTAACAGGCTGCCGTAATTAAGTCGGATCCCTGAAAATTTACAATTTTCAGTGTAGCAAAAATCTACCTCGTCTTAATTATTCTTATTTATTACAGGAGCTTCCTAATGGAACGCAAAAAAGAGGGATTGCGCAGCGCGGCGACCATTAAACCGTGGAAAGTGCAGCATCTCCACCTTCTCAGCTTTTGATTGTTGCTCAGAAGGCGTGGTCATTGGCAGGCCTTCGAGTAACCATCAAATCTTGGGAAGTCGCTAATACTGCTAGTCTCGAAGCATCCACGCCCACAGCATGCCTTCATGCTAAGTACCTCTCCTCTTCGGGAAGACTGCTAAATGCTTCTATATCACCTGCAAGGACATTAATGGTCAATTTCCGTCCTTAAGTGGTGCACCAAGGTGAGCAGCTTTCTTTTTTGTTATTATGACGGCGCTTCTAGAAATATGAAGCTCTCTTAGGACAGTTTCAGGAGGATAATGACGCTGTATAGCACCGAAGCGAATATGTCGAGAAATCGCCAATGCTCTTTTGCTACCCAGCGGATAGGTATCACTGCTTCCAACGCTATGTTTTGTTGATTGTGCGAAATATTTGCAGGAAGCCGGCTGCGGGAAAACACGGCGAATAAAGGCGACAGGCAACGGCAGCGTAAGAATGGCGATCTCGGGTAATACTCCGTGATGTGCGAACCAAACATCTTTCCATGCGCTGCCCAGAAGCCCTTGGTGACGAAACGTGGCAATTATCAGACATGTCGTGGTCGTCGTCGTCACCACCACCACCACCCACAACCAGCTCCGATTTTACGTACATCAAAACGGTGAAGTTACCTTGGGCGGGATTCAGCTATCCGATGTTGGCAAGAACAGCTGTACACAGCTGTTTACGGAGAGCATACTTCGCTGACCCCCCCTCATCTCTTTTTTGTCACAAAATAGTTTCAAGGAATAGCAGACTAGCCTTGTTTAAAAGTCAAAATTGAGTACTTTGGTTGGTGCAGCGCTTACGGCACGAGAGCCAGTGCCTGTTCTGTGCTTATTTCTTCGTCATCGTCCCGTCAGCACTGCACCAACCAAACATGGTCCTCCCCGTTGTCGTCTGACTCGTCATGTCTTCTTTAGGCATGCTTTCAGGACCTATTAGGGGTCTTTCTGCTTCCTTCCTTCCTTCCTTCCTTCCTTCCTTCCTTCCTTCCTTCCTTCCTCCTCCTCCTCCCCCTTCTAAGGGCCAGCAGATTTAACTCCTGCAAGAGCTCATCTATCTAATACACGTATATCAGCCTGCAGGTGGTTGACCAGGATTTTTGAAGTGACAATTCTAAACCGCCCTTCCCAACATCCCCCCCCCCCCCCTTTTTTTTTTTTTTCCTGACTTACGGCTTCAAGCGAAGCAAGCAGCGCCTCAGTTTAAACCACAGAAGGTTGAAGGAGGACGGTAAAGATATTCATTTTTTTGTTGTTGTTGTTAGTGTCATCGCGTCGCTGCCGTCTCCTGATGTGACGACTAATAGATGAACGCAAGTGGTATATTCAACGCAAGCTTGACAGCTTCACCGACACCTTTTTCCAAGCTTGGCACGCACCTTCCACTTCAGCACGCATTAATTTCGCGCTCCTCCAAAACGGCAGCCCGCCGGAAATAAGCTAAATAATTAAAAAATAATACATAATAAAATCAAGTCCCCGACCTTTGCTTCGAAAGAACATTAGGAATTGATCTCACTATGACCTAAATATGGTTGCGTATAGAAGGAGGAAAAAAAAGCGATGGAAGAGAGCGCAGCAAGCGGAAATAACGAACAAACAAATATGCGCACGAAAGGACAGACGGGAAACGGTGCTGGCGGGAACGGCCGAAGGAGAGCTGGTGCGAAGGAGCGACGTAAGCGAGAGAGAGGGAGAAGGAAGCAGCCGGTGGCACAATCGCGGTCGGCAATATGAAATCTGCTGCTGTCTGCGGGAGAAATGAGGGCGGATGAAGAGGGCGTCGGGGTCGTAGGTCACGAAGGTTCAAGATGCGGCCTGACTTCGGCCGTGTTCTCCCCTGCTCCTTCTTTCCCTTCTTCGACGACCCAACCCCACCCCACCTTGGGCCTTTCCCCTCCCGTTCGTTTACGCGGCCTAACAGGGTGGCGCCGGGCCAACACAAAAAGAAGAAAAATTAGCACGAGGAGGTGGTGTTGGTGGCAGTGGCTGGTAGGGGGCGCGCCTTACATCGCCGCGCCTGCAAGGAAACGTTTTTAATGTTGTGTTCAGTTTTTTTTTTTTTTCGTTAAAGCGCGCTCCCATGCTTTGCGTTTCCCCCTAGTGCCTTCAGCATTTGCTTGCCTGTTTCTTCATCGCTGCTATAATGTTGCTGATTTCGCCTTTCAAATAACAGGAAAGAAATAACAAAAATAGAAAGCGGTTCGTGACGGTGCAAACGCTCCTTCTTTATCCCGGTGCGTGAAGCTAAGATGAAGGAACGTTAGCGGGATTGCGAACGTGACGTCACCAGGGGGAATGGGCACCGATTGAGGGAGGGGGTGAGGGGGTGGAGGGGAGCAGGCTAGGCTAGGAGGAGGAGGAGGTTTCTTCGGGAAGAATATGCGACGACCGGCATGGGGCAGCTTCTCTGTGGTGCTTAACGTTTTGTAAGTAGGGCACTAATGTTGAGTCCGATTTAGAACCCCAATCCCTCAAGCCTTCCCCCCTTTCTCTCTCTTCTTACGCAACGATGCTAACGGCGTGGAGGGAGGGTGAAGACGGCAGCCATTTTGTTGTCTCGTGTTTCCCACATGTGACGTCGTCGACGGTCTTTGAGGATACGAAAAGAGAGAGGAGGGAGGCGGCGCTTGCCACCTGAAGACGTTCTTGCGGGGACGCCAAGCATGAAAAGCGAGAGTTCATTCTTTGGCACCGGTCTGCGGGAGGGTGCGCGCTTTTTCGTCGGTGACGAAAATAAGAAGGAAAGTAAACGAGATGGTTCAAAGATTGGGAGCGTGGGAAAGATATGGGACTGTAGCGGTACTTTTGCTCCCCTTCACGTCGCCTTTGCTTCCTCTTCTTCTTGTTATCTTTTATTAATCTCGCATCTCGGCGCCTGGGCAGCCCCTCACGAACCACCATGTGACTTTTCGCATTCCTCGTTCTATTTTTCCTTTTGCTACGCTTAGATGATTTAACCTGCCAAGAGGGGAGAAAAACGTTCCTTCGCGCGAGGTCCCGTTTCTCGGGCGAAGCTCTCGGCGTTTGTTGCGACGATCTCCTCGTAAAATGCTCTGAGAATATTTCCATTTTCTTTCTGTTTTTTTTGTAGGACTTTGATGGCGTCTACTGATTTCCTTCGCCCCCCTCCTCGGGTCGCCCGTTGACGCTGAAAAACGAGAGGTGCGGTGCTCGGCCATTGTGCCGCGGGTGACAACGCCATCGCACCAATGTTCAGTACGTGACGCTTTCACGTAAGCGCTGAAAATCCATCGATCACGGGGATGTCAACTGCGGTGCAGCATATGGATCTTCGGCGACCGAACCTCGATTTCTTGTTTGGTTGACTCACTTTTTACTGAAATATACACGAACACCCGAATGCAAGCAGAGGCGGCCACGGAGGTCGCGGAGGTCACCCAAAACGGGCGCGCATTGCTTGGTGTTGCGGAAGTCCTGACGATGATACATGGAGAGTGCTCCGCAGGCGACCACGGATGAAGCCTAACTACATGAGATGTGAACCAGGGGCTCAAGTGAGACATTGAGTGTGACTTGCTGAGCGATATATCGGTGGACCCTTAGTATACACCTACATACCAGGAACCGTCTGTGTTACGTAGATCGGAACTACTGCTGAAAAGTAGTCATCATCGTCATCATCATCATGATCATCATCCTATGTCCCCTATGGGGCCTGTAAGGTACTTTTAAATAAATAAATAAATAAATATTAACCAGCAGAAGCAGACCACTTAGAGCCCACCACAGGACGATGACCTCTCTCAAAGATCTTCAGTTCGGCCTGTCCTGAAAGACTTAATTACACTTTATGTCTGGGTATCTCTTGATTTAAGCCTCCCACCTGAGCTCTTGCCTTGCTTTGTTGAGTTTCGCTCTCTTGGTATCCCTTCTGTCGTTCTCACTGCCCATCTGTTTGTACCGTGCATTACGCGTCCCGATCCCGCCCACTTCTTTCTCTTAATTGACGTGAGAATATCAGTTACTCTTCCTCGTTCCCTCGTCCATTCCGTTCACTTTCTGCAGTACCATTAGGAAGTTTACAACACATGCACGAAATCGAAGACAGGCTGATGTGCGCCGTCATTCGCACACGATATACTGACTGAATTTGGCGCATGAACTTCTGACAATTCGCGACACCACTTTTGGTTCTTATGAATATGGAGTGACGGCATAGCATGCGGCACGTTTTACATATGAAGGATATGCCAGCACATTGCTTAGTGCATCCAGTACGTACATCGAAGTCGAGGAGCAGACTTTCTTGACGTGTATGCAATAAAGGTTCATTTTGTGGTGTGATTAGTAACCAAAAGAAGGGTCTTAAGAAGGACATTCCTTACGTGCGACAGCGAACTGTAGAACACAGGGACAATGGCGGCAACAACGACCTACGATTCATAATAGTAACGGACCGGAGACAAAGGACTCGTTGAAGGCAGGTAGTTTTCTGTATAACAGCGAGTTTGTCGGAGTATCATGGATAAATGCGACGGCGATATCTGCAACTTATATATAGAGGCCAACGTCAAGAATGTGCCTTATGCGCTCTCGCCAGTGACGTTTGCGATAACACGTTGGACAAAGTTGGCCAGATGAGGAGACAACGCAGTTATTTTGACGAAGACACTCTACGGTAAACAGCGTGGAAACGGGACAAAAATAGCTCTGCAAACGACACAAGTGCTCGAAGTGCGCGCCTATGGATAGTGTACGCTTAATACCTGCGCATTTTTCGTACTGTTTACAGTAGTATGTTCCCGCATCTACAAGTCTGGCTAAAAAGCATGTTGAAATACCTTCGAAAAATGTTTTTCTCTCAGTTCGCTGGTTGCCTCGTGCTCTTGCAGGTGCTTGGCTATCAGGAGCTTGTTCTGAACAAATGTTTTGACATTCCTGAGTAAAGATAGCTGAATGCCACACCCCAGAACGCTGTCGCTGCAGAGATATCTCGCAATAATACTTAAAATGCACTGCCACGGGAATCCACTGAGGCGTCAGGTAAGTACACCCCTTGTTCTCTCAATTTCCGTCTCGCATGTCTGTATTACATTGCGCAGCCTATCGTTGCTATGAAGGTGAGTACGAAGCCGCACAAAGAAGCACTCTAATATAGGAAAATCGAATGTGGACGAAGCAAAACGAACGCCTGCCGGTAAAGATTTATATATGAGCACATTCCGGCTCCCAAAGTTACAAGTATTATATATTATTGCGAACCACGATACGGTTATGACAAAGGCCCTAGTAAAGCGCTCCTGAAATTCGGAGCACCTTGATTTCTTTAAGGCAACCTGAGATCGCACAGTACATGGACCTCAACATTTTGCCTCCATCGAAATGCAGCCGCAGCGGCCGGGATTCGATCCCGCGACATTCAGGGCCAGCTGCCGAGTGCCATAGCCACTAGACAACCGTGGCGCGGTTGCGTATAACTTCAAAGTTGCAAATCTCGAAAAAGTTAACTTTTTGCAACTGAGCTGTTGAGCTCTAACAATATTGTAACGCTAGAACTGCGCCGAAAGAAAAAGATTGGCCGCGTATCTGCGTGCTTCGCTGCAAATGTTGTCGAAAGACGATAGTCTTCTGCCGGCCGCACTGCATGAGTCCTGGTCTCATCCGCGGCCACCCGTGATGCTGTTCTCGTACCATTTCCGGCCTGGCATGATAAATGTAATGGAGGTTTGTTTGAACAGATTTAATTTTACTGCATTATTTCATCAAGCGGCCATTTATGTTTTGGCTTGCCTCAGACAGCGCCTCCTCTATGTTGCATCGGCCGCATCTGGCTGGCATTGATAAAATAAAGGAGGCGCTGCGTGAGATATGGACGCGACCTGGGAGCGCCGTCTGGAAAAATGAGCTTGTGCAGAATCCCTGGGCGACTGCCAGGTGGCAGCACCAAATCGTCGGCAGAGGTCTTTTTCATGCATAGCGTCACATTTTTAGCGCAACCTAAGAAACACTAGGGTCTTTAGAATTACGTATCTATGTATTTTATAGTAAAGGAACACACCACCAATACTTACGTATTGATGTTGCGCCTCAGATATGCATAATATTTGCTTTTTGATCGATAATGTTCACAAATATGAACGCAGCTACCAATTCAAGATGGCTGGGCGTTAGGCAAGTGCTTAAATTTTGGCCGGGTGGCTGAATCATGTGACAGACAGACAAACAGAAAGACAGACCAAAATTTCTGCTTTCAAGTATCCCAAGAAAGACTATCGTCTTTAAAAAAAATGACAGCTCATTTTTTTAGGTGCGGAGCACCTTAGGGGCTCGCCTGCGGCGTATCTCTGCTGCCGTCACGGTGGGCCCATCTTGGAGGCAGTGCAGTCAGACAGTGTGTATGTGCATTTGTGGGCTGATCCTAGAAGCAGTGTCGTGTCAGAAGCGATTCTAACGAGTTTCTGCTAACGCGCCCGGGCTGTCGGCGTCTTAAGTCGTAGTCGTGGCCACGGTAAAGCAAAGCCCATTAGCAGCGACTGACGTTTTCCTGTGGGAAACACAGGCGCATCACCGCATGCTTCGCACCTCTTCCCAGGTTTCACGTTAGTGAAGCTGTCATAATTTTTCTCAGTATCTGAATAGCAAACTGACACTAGACCCTGCAATCTGTGCACGTCCATTAAGGACGATACCTACTCGCCAACAATAGGATACTCTAACCTCGTATTGAGCGCCAACCAACCTATATGAACACCGTTTCTTTTTGCTTGGAATAGCTCGTCTTTGTAAATTTTTTTATCCAGAGTTTCACTTTTTTGTTTCCTAGTGTCCCGTGGTAACCACCCTTCATGGATTTCGTGTCTAAAGTATGCATTGAATAATAATGATACGGCCGTACGGCTCTACAGCGAACGCCTCCACAAAGAAATGGCCGGCTAACGAAGTCTGTATTAAACTTCACACTTCCAACAATAAAAAGTTGGGGGTACGCACTTGCCTTGAAGAAACTTGTACAACGAACTTCCTTGTATAACGAAGTATCACTGAAAGGTCCCTAGCAATTTGTAATAAGGGCGCTTCACTGTATCGGATCCCTTAAAACAACTGACTGCCACAGAAGAAGCCTCAAACTCATATTTACTAGCAAGAAAAGTGGTTTTATGTTTACACATTTTATTACGAGATATTTTTGACATCTAGGACTGATAGAGACGATTAAGGGGGCCCGGCACTTTCAATCCTATTTAATCGTCGTTGGCTTAGCGTAAGCTTACTTAGTTTCCTCCACAAGTTCTACTCGCCACACTGCATCATGAGGTACTTGAAATGTGGTGCAACGCCGGTGTGTGTGCAGCAACAACGCTCGAGCGATAAAACGTAATCTGTTCTTTGTTTGAAAAAACAACAGGCCGGATATGAGTTCGTCGTGTTCGCAATGTATAGTACGCGCTAGCACAGCGATGTACTTGTCATGTCCACTTTCATAAAGCCGGCGCGGCCGATTGCCGGAAAGCAAATGACGATCTTAATGAGCGCGAACAATCCTTAATATCGATTTCGTGATTCAACTGATACCAGCATGTAATTCAGTCGTGACAAAGCGCTGTGCGCATGTTTTCCTTTACCCGTGTCTACTTTTCCCACACTGTGTTCGTTGTGCCATATTTATTATTGTTTGATTACAATAATTTTGAGCCGCATGCTCTAAACACGGAGGAGGAGCCGCGTTTTTAGACAAAACAATACGGAGTTAATTCGTATAGTACAAAAGCAAGGAGTGCGATAGAAAGATTTTCACAATGGTTTGTTGGGTTTCGTTGATTTGGCGCCAAAACAGCAATATTGGCATAACGATATGTTTATAAGGCACGCCGTAGCGCAGGTATCAGAAAATTTTGGAAAATTTTGGCTACCCATTGTTCCTCAACGTGCACTGAAAACGACCATCCCGCGAACCTCTAGCAATTTCCCCTCCATCGAAACGCGATCGCCGCGGCAAGGATGGAACCAGCGTCCTTTGGGCAGCAGCCGAGGACCGTAACCACTGTACCACCTGGGAGGACAAAGGGACCATTCATCAATATATGGGTGAAGGTTTGACGAGGGTCACATTCTGCGGCTGTTGAGTGAATCAAAACTGCTGCGCTGTGTACATTGAATAGGGCCCTTGGTCGTTTCAATAACGCGATAAGAAGCGATATAGTAAGTTCGCGGTGCACCACGGTGTGCTGCATGAACGTATAATTTCTGCGCATATCGCACTTTCGCTGAACTAAATATTCCCTCTTACTTTTACGGCCCGTGTACTCGCACGAGCGGAAGCGATGAAGACACGTGGGAGCACACCGAACAAATATCTCTACTGCCTGGTGCACGCGCCTTCGTCATGCATGTCCATATGACGGTGATAAGAAAGTGTTGACGGTAATCCGCATCGTTTGAATCACCGTCCTTTCTGAGCTAACGTGACGTGGGTGTCAATGCCCTCCAAATGCTGACGCTCAATGGAAAACGCCGACCTCTCGTTGGGAGCTGAGGCTATAATCTGCCATAACGACGGTGTTGGCTGAGCTATGCTTTTCATGCACAAAGATGCTGTACCATTCACCGATACGGTGGTCCAGCGGCTATGACAGTCGGCTGCAGATCCGAAGTTCGTGGGACCGAATCCCGGCCGCGGCGGCTGCATTTCGATGGAGACAAAATGTTGAGGCCCGTGTGCTGTGCGATGTCAGTGCACGTTAAAGAACCCCAGGTGTTCGAAGCTCCTGCAGCCCTCCACTACACGGAGTTTCATAATCATATCGTGGTTTTGGGCCATAAAACCCTACATAACAATCAGCTTCCCTATTGAAAATACGCTGGTCGCCCATCACCATAATCCACCACAACCACAAGTGGCATGCTGGTTTTTGTGGTGGACATGGTGGTTGCATGGTGAGTGATATTTTGTGCTTCATTAAATGCACACCTAATTGGCTGAACGCGCCCCATCCTCTTTTACGCCTGCGCCCAGTTACGTTGCAGTTATGGCGACGCCCATAAAGCATTAAATCACAACCGCAAACGAACACTGAAGGTTCCTTCTCTTAATCAGAGAAGACGCCTACCATGTACATTACTGTCGCTTTTCTGCGCTTTTATTTTTGTCTGCACAATAGTAAACAACTGTATGGAGGTGCATGAGATGCCTGTACGGGCTCAGCCAAATAAATGTGCATTCACCGAGGCACATTACATCAATCGCCATCTAACCACCATTTCCACCATAAAAACCACCATTGAGTTGGTGGTTATGATGGATTATGGTGATGGGTGGAAGGCGGATTTTCAATAGGGTTGGATTAAAACAGACAAAATCAATAATCCAAGTGTCATCGTACTTCGCTCAGTTAGCCCTCTCTCTATAGAATAAAACTAGAGCGTGAAGCCACGTCCCTTCGACTCTCCCAAAGCTCTCACTGTTCGAACTGTCAAGGGATTCAGGTTTTATCTTATGCTGCCTCCATAAGCACTGCTGTGTGCACGAGCGTTATCGTTCCTCATGAGTGGTTGTGGGCAGGTTGCTAATACACGGGTCTTAGCGGAACAGACTTCAAGCGCTCAGCTAATGCTTTCTTATCGACACTGCGCGAGAAAACGGAGCACTCAGTTTCTATCTGTTGGAGCGACCACTTGTCGAGTACTCTACTCAATTCTGATAGTAATTGCCTAGCACGTACTGCCTGAACATGAGCAAACTCACTGCACTCCACCTGAAGAGCAAGTGTGCACACGCAATCGGTAGATGGCGCAAACGAGAGCAATTACCGCTAAATATAGGTCGTGTCAATAAGTAAAAGCCATTTAAACTGCACTGAAAGCTGTACGAACTGCGGAGCAGTGATTCGTTTGTGGTGTTCGTTGTGCTTATCGTCCGCGTTCTGGAATTATTCTCGGTTAATTTGCTTTCATTATGCGAATATTTGTCCTTAATGTGTATCTTTTGCTTTATTATAGTAATCATGTTTACCTTAACCATTCATTATGTGGATTGATGAGGTTATATGTTATCGCTGTACGCCTTCCGTAGACGTGTTTTGGCATGCCTGACGCCAAACGAGGGAGGTACAGCCCAGTGGCCTAAAGGGCTTCGCACTTAGAGGAGTGGTGGTGGCCACATCATTGCAGGCACTGTCATACAACTCACTGAAACAGACAAAAAAAAAGACAGATAAAGCCATTTTTCATGCCGTGAATACCGCCTGAAAAGGGAAGCTGTTCTTTCTTTCTTTCTTTCTTTCTTTCTTTCTTTCTTTCTTTCTTTCTTTCTTTCTTTCTTTCTTTCTTTCTTTCTTTCTTTCTTTCTTTCTTTCTTTCCTTCTTTCTTTCTTTCTTTCTTTCTTTCTTTGCATTTCGGGCTATGGAGATGCAGCTGCGGTTGCGGGGATCGAACCTGCAACTTCGAGTTCAACCATTTCCTACACATTTCGCAAATTGGCCTTCGCATAATCACTGTCGTGTACCAGTGGACAGAGGGCAACAGCGACTCTGATTTTCTTTCCCTCGTGACAACGAGATCATCCGACACACGGCGCAGCGTGGAGAACACCAAGAAAACGAAAACGCAAGATGCTTCGTACCAGTAGCGCAGCCAGGATCTCTGCCAGGGGGGTGTTCAATTTTTCACGAAGGGCCGGGCATGCGATTACACAGTTGTTGTGTGTGTAAAAAAGTAAATAAAATGCCAAATAATAGTAACATCAATGTTGATGATTATTTTTATTATGTTTTCAGTGTTTTGCAGAGAAATTAGCGCTCCATTCTTCTAGGACATAGGAGCAGTTACGGGGTTGGAGGGGGGTTAGGTTGGCCTCGGGGGGCGGGTTGTACCCCCCCCCCCCCCCTTCCCCCGTCGGTGCGCCACTGCTTCGTACGACAGTGCAGTTAAAAGATATAAAGGAACGTTGAAGGTCATCACTGCATGGCGCATGCCCCGCCACGATGGTCTAGTGGTTACGGCACTCGGCTGCGGATCCGAAGGTCGCGGGATCGGATCCCGGCCGTAGCGGCTGCATTTCGATGGAGGCGAAATGTTGAGACCCGTGTGCTGTGCGATGTCAGTGCACGTTAAAGAACTCCAGGTGGTCGAAATTTCCGGAGACCTCCACTACGGCGTCTCTCATAATCAGAGCTCGTTTTGGGACGTTAAACCCCACGAATCATCACGGCACCGCGCATCTGACTTTATCCTGCAGAGACGAAGCGCACCGGTCTACTCTTTACTCTGGTACCGAGCGTAATGACGCAGGGAGCAATGGAACGGAAAATGATAGGTGTAACATGGTAACGAGCGATGAAAAGCTTGCCGAAGTGCTGTAAAGAATGTTGCATATCTTTTGAACAGGTAGTGCCTACTCTTGTAACATGATAGGTCACTTTCCTGTCAACCCGCTTCCATCACCATCATCATCATCATGCCTACGTCCACTGTAAGGCCTATCCCATAGATCGCCGATTATCCCGATCCCGTGCTGAGGCCACTTTAACCCCGCAAACTTACTGACCTCCTCTGGCCACATAACTTGATGCCGACCCCTGCCACGCTTGCCTTCTCTAGGGACCCACTCTGTTACCCTCGATGACCAAGGGTTGTCTTACCTTCGCGTTGCATGCAATGCCCACGCCCACTTCTTCTATATTTCTACTAAGGTGTCATTAACGCGCGTTTGTTCTCTCACCCGTATCCCCCTCTTCTTATCCCTCAACGTTACACCTATCATTTTCCGTTCCATTGCTCCCTGCGTCGTCCTCAATTTAAGCTCAACCCTTTTAGTCAGCCTCCAAGTTTCTGCCCCGTAGGTAGGCACCGGTAAGATGCAGTGCGGCAGGTATTGGTGACGAACTCCTTCACCAGAACAGGATTGGCCACCCTGGTGCGGCAACGATCACAACCAACAATGAACATTCGACTTAAACCGCTCCCAGTTTGGTGCAAATAAAGGGAAAACCATTTTCAACGCTAAGTACCGCGCGCAGGTGAGAGGGAGCAGTGGGACTGCCACGTTATGAGAGCGTACGTGACATGTCGAAATGCTTTCCCACGGGTATGCAACGTGGATAGGAATAGATAAACATGCATTGTACTTCATTATTAAAGTGCGAGTTGCGCGATCGTGACGAAACCGTACGGTAACTGAGCTCCGGCACCGCAACTAAGTAAGGCTCAATAAATTGGTCACCACAATGTAACACACAACAGCGAATGCGCACGCATGATGTCCGCCGATAGTTCCGTTTCCGACGATCGCATCGAAATCACGGTGATGCGATCGTAACTGTGTGTTTGTTGAAATCCTTAATTACCAAAACTCCTAGTTGGTATCTGCAGTATCACACGCATCGCGCCAACTTTCCGTTAGAAGCATTTTTTTCTCTCGTTTAATCTGTGATTTACGTATGTTATTTGATGGCAGGACTCACCAAAATATATTGATTCTGAACAAACAACAGTAATAAGTCGATAACACAATAATCAGGTTTCCGGAAGTAAATACTGCCCGGTCGGAGGTGGTTGCTGGTGATGCGGGGGCGATGACCGCTGAGTTGAACAACCTTGAATAACCTGCTGAGTTGAACAACCGCCGAAGTGGAGTCATGCGAGCAACTGTTTACTGTGGCGTGTTTTATGCCGCTAAACTTCGAACAGGAAAAGTGCTTTTCGGAATAAACGTATTCAAATACTTTGATTCCTAGATGTAGTGCCAGTTAGTCCTCTTCTATGAAGTGATAGCCTTTTCAAAAGGAAAAAATGGAGCGCAATAGCAAAAAAAAAAAAAACGACACACAAGGAAGGAGGCAACACACAGGACTGGCGCTCAACTTTCAACTGACGTTTATTGAAGCAATATCGAATTTATACACACAGCCGCCAAATATAATCTCTGTCAAGATAGAACCTTCTGACAACAAACCGCCACATCACCTCCATAATCACCACATCATGCTCACGTGCCCGGGAATATACAAGCAGCAATGCCACAGAAGGCGAGGGAGATAGCCAGAACCTTGCGTACCACATTTCACAATCTCATGTTTTGTAATGGATAATAAAACTATCACGTACGAACAATCCTGAATCGTCGAAAAAAAATAAAAAAGAGAGATACAAATAAACCACTAAAACATAAACCACTAAACTACTAAACCATAAACCACTAAAGCTTTTCTCGTGACGTTGTTAGTGCGAAGCACTTTAGGCGCCCGCGCTGTCGTCCTTCGCTGGGCGACATGAATGCCAGTACACGAGTCTAGGTTAATATAACGGTTAATATAAACCAGGTTAGTATAATGGCATGAACGGTCAAATTAAGGGTGATCAGTCACATGATGAGATCAAATTGAGCGAAAATTATTCGAGAACGTCGACGATAAACACAAGAGGAACACAGGCGAGCCACTTTTCCGCAGCAACTAGGTCCTCTATACCGATGAATTCCCATAAAACCGATCAATAATGGTTGAAAACAAACCAAATGGATCCGGATTAAGAACGGTCAAAATAAACCAGATTATTAAGGTAAAATAAAAGATACACATTCAAATAATTAATCAAATATTGACAACAAATTAGGCGACAATAATTCGAAAGCACCTATGAATAAACACAACAGAGACAAAAGTGAAACACATCCGAATCACATCTTCGCAGTTCGTACAGCTCTCACTGCATTGGAATTGGCTTGGATTTTTAGCAACGACACCAGCTGCGAAGAATAACAGGTTTCCGCATGCCATAGTGGTCTCTGAAAGCCGTACTTAAAACGTAAATGACTATGCACCCACGCTCCTGCGTGGGATCCTTGCTCTTATATGTTGCAACTGCGACTGTACGTGTCTCTCAATGGGATGCGCACAGCGTACTGCTAGATGGTCGTGAGTTAAGGCCGCTTTGTTCTTAAAATTCGTAAGCGTTTTTACGTCGACTCGACGAAAAGTCTGTCCGCACCTCCGTCACGTGATCGCTTTAAAGAAATAGTTGCGTGAAGTCGAGTGTCTGACGAAATCTCGTCTTGTCTCGATGAAACATTTGTAAAAGCACAGATGGACGCTGACCAAGGAAAATAAAATTTACTGACGTTTCGACTCCCACACGGGAGCCTAGTTCTCAATGAATGGGGATACATGATATGCGGTTTAGCGCATGACGTAAAGCGCGTGCGCATATAGGATTAAGATTTACATCGTTGCGGTTCACAGTGTGTGCCGCTATCCTAATGTGAAGCGACTCAAGATAAAGCCGCTCTATTAAGGTTCCGATCCCTTGAAAGCATGCTTGCGGTGTCCCAGTCTATATGGAGGCCTGTAGCGTCGCCATGTTCAGCAAGGGCGCTGGACCGGTTATATTAAATATTGCCGTTACATATTGAAGCCGCTGGTGCGCAATCTTTCGCACAATTACTCGCGAAAGAACCTGCTCACGCACATCCGTAAAAGTAACAGGAAATACAGCTGTACCAAACGCGCATCTTGACAATAGCGCCGTAATCTTATCTTCTCCGGTCTCATAGTGCCCGGACCAAGGTCGCTCAGGAGGCAGCCAGTGATACCACAGGTATGCGCCCAACGGTGAGATAAATTACCAGCGCTATAATACTCGCACGTGAAGCACGCCCAAAAATTGCTTGCAGTGTGTTCGTATTTGTTTTCGGGCTTTATTTGCTTTATTCGAGCTGTATTACGGTGCGATTACGTGACGTGCTCAAGTTTGACAGTTACATATAAGTCGAACCAAACATTTACAAATACGCTCGTGCATTACGTTAGTTCACTTCTGCGCCATCGAGCGCCTTTGCGTGTTGAAGGGCCCCGCCACGGTGGTCTAGTGGTTATGGCACTCGGCTGCTGATCCGCGAGTCGCGGGATCAAATCCCAGCCGCGGCGGCTGCATTACAATGGAGGCGTAATGTTGAGGCCCGTGTACTGTGCGATGTCAGTGCACGTTAAAAGAACCACAGGTGGTCGAAATTTCCACTACGGCGTCTCTCATAATCAAAGCTGGTTTTGGGACAACTGACAACTGGGCGAGTTGGTATGTATCCATATTTAAACTTTTTAGCGCGCACAAAAGACACAGACAAGGAGTATTTATATGTATGTTTCTTTAAATGGTATGGCAAAGCTTTGTTGAAATAAACAATTGAGAGTTAGCGCTCGTGTGTCTTCCTTGTCTGTGTCCTTTGTGCACGCTAAATAGTTTAAATATGGTTTTGGGACGTAAAATCCCAGAAAATCATCAAACCATTTGCCTGTTGAATTCGCCTAATTGGTCTATTGTTGCAGCATGGTCTAGCGCAATTTTCAGAGTGGCGTTGGTCCTTTACTCGTAACACTTGGCTCAATGTGGAACAGTTCACGACAGGCGATTTACACGCTGACTGCTCTGCATGGCACTGATTTCAGCAATGAGTTGCATCTACCGGTGTATTTTTTTATTCCTTACACAACAAGCGTGCCAGAGTTTGTTTAGACCGACATGTGTCATGCACAAGTGTAATCTCTGTTCAAATAAAAAAAATGCCTTAAGAAAGATACACAGGAAAACATGCAAAGGTAGGATACATCAGAGGCCGCTATCCCGAAACCACAAATTCTTCACTCGTACAGCAGGGAAGGGGAAGGAGTAGAATAAAAGCACCATATGTGCACAAAAGCAAGCGTACCAAGAATCTATATGCATGAGGACCTAAACACCGTCCGGAATATACGGGATGGTTGCTCAACAGACAAAGACTCAACTCATATAGGAGGCTCGGGCGGGGCAACTGGTGGCTATGTGTGCCAGGCTGCAACATCTCCTGCTGCAACACCGCCACCGCCAAATCCTCAACCAGTTAAACGTTGCCACCGGTCCTGTCTAAAGCGTTTGCTCCCTTCTTCGCACCTAGTTATCCCGCGAAGAAGTTCAATCCTTCGGCCGTCTTTTCTATTCTTTGCCTCGTGGAGGTGATTGCGTGGGAATTCTTTGTTTCAGCTTTTGCCTGCCAGCATCTCACTAGGCAGAAATATACGAGTACGAGGCCCCTCAAGATGGATGTTTTGAACTGGTACACTGCTTTCCGGCATTTGCAAGCCAAATATGACTTCTGCCATAGAGATATGAGTACAGTTGCACGTCAAAGCTGTTCGGAATGTTGCAGCACGAACATAATATATGCGGTCAATGAATGAATGAATGAATGAATGAATGAATGAATGAATGAATGAATGAATGAATCGATCAATCGATCGATCAAGTGTGTTTTGTTCCCAGTTTTATGCTCTGATTGGCGCAAGCAGGTATCGTTTCCGAGGCAACCTGATTTTGCAAGCACATATTAAATGCCTTTGGCCAGAAATCGTTCGTTGGTCAGTCGCGGACCTATTCATTGAGAAAGAGAGACAGAAATAAAGATAACCAAATAGACGCAAGGAAACGCAACCAGGTTAACCAGATGAGCTTCCGGTTCGCTACCCTGCTCAGGGGAAGGGATAAAGGGGTGAAATAGATTGGAAGGGAGCGAGAGAGAGCTCTAGTCATGGGCACACTCGCAGGATCAGGTCGTTTGAAGGCGGTCACAGAGGCCATTAGAATTATGCACAAGCAAACTAGCCGCTACATGGACTGGTTGTTTGTGTAAAGAGTTTCTCTGAACAAAGGACATTGCTTATCAGTACGAAGCTTGCATCAAGGCGATTTGTGTGCTCCGTTGCATTCGGTTCGACGGTTATTGCAGGGCTTCCGTAGGAGTAGTCCACAGCGCATAGAGCGCTGTTTCGTTAGCTACAACTACTCGTCGAAAATTTCCATTGGTGTGCGCTCGCCCTTTAACTTGCCGAGTCTACGCACATATCCCGCTAACACCTTACGTCAGCATAACACACACACACACACACACACACACACACACACACACACACACACACACACACACACACACACACACACACACACACACACACACACACACTAGGTTGTACGGAAGTCATCATACTTCGGTCCCAAAGTTAAAGGGATTGACCGGTCGTCTTTTAAACGAAAACAAATGGTCTTAAAATCTGTGCCTTCTCTTGCTCTTAACCAGATTGCAGAAATAACGGAACCATGCAATTAACCCTTAAATAAATATCAAACAGCACTTCTGTTTTAATCCCGCATCAATGCCAGAACGTGTTGGCCACGTTGAGCGTGACGCAATGCGAGACTGTGCCGGGTGGCAGAGGCGTGCACAAGGAAGGGGGCATGGCCCCTTGTGACTGCTAGTGAGGGGTGCAGAATTTCTGATGATAGTGAAAAGAATAGAAGGATAGCTTTACTTGTGTCACTTACGGCCCCCTGGGGTGGGGTACGATTCAAGAGCGGTCTAAACCTGACTGTCTCAGAATGCCATTCTCTAAAGAACAGCTTTATCTAAACTTGTCCCTGTGACACTTCGGATGTACTTAAACTTTGCACATAGTGTAAATTATGAATAACCCTTCATATGTCCCATTTTTGAAGGAAAATTGAACCGCACAGTTATAATTATGCCTTCATAAATCTATGAACATAAGCGTCTTTAGTGTCTTCAGCATGATTAGGAGGTTTCGATGTTGATGCGGGAAGTGGTCCGTATTCAAAATCATGGAGCCCGCTAAGTATCTTTAATATTATTTTCAGGAAAACTAAGTGAATTACAACCGCCTGTAAAAGGATTACAGTACCACTGAGAACATACTGCAGTAAAAATACATTGAAAGTTTCATTGATATCGGCCGGCATCGGGGGGAAAATTGCCCGAGTTGCCTATCAATGCAGTTGATGTTCACTGAACAGCAAAGATTTATTTCCACTTTTACATTTTAACGTCAAGGAAATCAGCAGCAGGCTGACGATAAGACTAGTCTCGGATTAACTTACTTATTAAATTTCAATTCCAAATGCACACATGCGCAAATGATGGTAGGTTGAAGAGTTGAGGAATAATAAAAAGCCGCACTGACGTGGCTTGAGGGACCCTCATCTCCTTTCATGTAAATGATTACGTGATTTTGTACACAAAGCACGTTGCATCTGCTGGGAAAACACAAACCACACTTCCAAATGAATGCACTTCAATACGTCGCAAGATCATTGTTTACTGAAAGTTATTCAAGAAGTTTTATTTTTTGTGAGCATGAAACAACTGGTGCTTTAGCTGACGTTGCGTGGTTAACGTACAGCATAGCTGAAATAGAAATGACAGTATAAAACCGACAGGACACGTCGAATATCACACGTTTGTGTTTCAGCATGTGCCAGTCTCGTGCGCTTTCATGTCGACCCTAATTTGCTATCACCGAAGCTTTACCATGAGTTTTTCATATATCTGTTTCTACTACTGTTGCAGGTAAAGTCTTATTTATTTACGCCTCATCGCCATAGAGGAACGATGCTTAAATTTGAGCAAGTACGGTATCTAGTGTTACCAGGCGTGAGTGCCGTGGCGTACCGCTATCAGAAAAAACATTTCTGACTCTTTGGCAAGGCTCCCTAATTCTATTGTTTGTTGCATGGAAGCTACACACGCTACCATTCAATTGTCGTGGCGTAGTGGAGGTGCTAAGCGGGACTGATAAGGGTCTGCACGTTATCTACGAGCGAATAGATAATATAAGGACTCCACAAGCGCTTTGTTGCCCAAATCAGTTGTTTCACTCACTGAGGAGTAAGCAAGGCCAAATCAAGTTCGCGCTGCTTTCAAGCTTGAGCTCGAGCAGTGGTGCAACCGCATAAGGAACACAGGTAAGTGTGTAGTTTATGCATAATAATATAATTTTACTGTGTATACTTTAACAGCGTAGCCGATTAAGCTGAAGGATCTCCCTGGTTCGCACATGCAAAATAATCATCATGTAATAAGCGCGCGTGCTCTTCTATGAAATTCCCGATGTGCGGCGTTTGAGCACGTACATCTTTCTTCAATGGCGCTCATCCCCTCAGCCCACAAGTAAAAGCGAAGGAGTTTCATCAGACTGCTTTTTTCTCTTGCACTCGCGTTTTCAGCCCACCACTTCATAAAGGCGGCTATACGGCACAGAGAGCGGGCTTGTGCCAACAACTCCTAACATAGCACAGTCATGAATGCTACCATGGCTATGCATGTTAGCAGCCATGCTAGAAGCAAGGGTATGGGAAAAGGAAGTGAGGAGGAGTGATGTGAGGGTGAGGAGGAAAGGTAAAATAAAGCATGACATTGCCTTTTACCGTATAGTTTCTCAAGGGGATTCGAAAGGGAGGTGACGGGGATCAGGACTGATGTATAGTTGAGGACGAAGGAAAGGGGTGGGTGTGAGCGTAAACCATAGCATAGCCATGTACAGTATAGTATAGCAAGGGGTGGGCAAGAGGAGCGAGGGTGAAGAGGAGGGAAATGAGGATAGAGTGCATTATATCAAGAGATAAAAACAAGATGACATGGAAGAAAAGAAGTAAGATGTAGAAAGATATATGAAGAAAGAAAAAAAGAAGATAAAAAATGATGATGAAGGAACACGGCCAAATAACTTAATCTGCGTTCGCCAGGTGGTGGCGCTTGCCTGCCAGCTACGCTGTTTACTCAGATTTCACAGGCGTGGAAGAGGCTTAAGTTTATTTTTAAGAGAGAACTCTTAATTTTGTACTTCGCTTTTGTCAATAGCAAGACTATTTTCTTTCTTAGTTGAAAAAAAAAATGATGCAGTGTGCAAGAGCAGTAGGGAAGCTGGGGCAAATCTAATAAATAAATAAATAAATAAATAAATAAATAAATAAATAAATAAATAAATAAATAAATAAATAAAACGTTATGCGCAGTTAGGCCGCAAGAAATGTGAGTGAAGTAAATATAATTCACGGTACTTTATTTTGTTGAATTACCAGCATATTTCACGAGCTTTTCATCACTGTTGCCCGTGTGTGGTTTCAAACTAACGATACATCAGAATGCTACAATAATATTCCGCGAGCTATACAGATAATACTTGCACGTTTTTATGACCAATGGTCATAGCTAGACATAGACATACTTGACTTTCTTATGACCTCTTCTTCTCAGTTCCTCTAAAATAGAAGTGATAATTCGCAGTAGTGATAACTCCGGGCCTGCGGCCTTGAATTATCACTACTGTGAAGCCCGCTACAATTGAACATGATTTTATTTTTAATGTGCAACAAGCAGCTAGGCTGCGCCATTGCTTAATGAAAGTAAAATCGATTTATACAACATATCTCAATTTTAAAAGAACTTGTTGTTGGGCTAGTTGGTAGAACAGATCCAAAAATTATTTTGAGCGCAACCACACGACACATCCACCCACACACACACCCTCACGCCCACACATCAATGGTTGTACGTGGTTGTACGTGGAGCGCTGTACATGGTTGATGTGTGGGCGTGAGGGTGTGTGTGTGGGTGGATGTGTCGTGTGGTTGCGCTCAAAATAATTTTTGGATATCTCAATTTATTTAACATCGCCACGTGATATCAGCACCAAAGCCAAAATATCATTGAGGAATTGCTCGAAGAATTCTGTGCACCCGGTGGCATGCGGCAGGATATGATATTGAGGTTCATGCATACGGCCCCTCGTGCCGTGACTGCCTTGTCCACGCGAGGCACTCACGGTGTAACCGAATGACTTGCGTCAGTCGTGATTGCTTGCATACAAAAAGAAAATATCTGAAAACAACCCTTGTACAATAAAGAAATGCTACGCGAAACATGGCCGCTGAAATGGGTGTTACTGAAGGAACGGGTTTCCTTTCTTTATAGAAAGCTGGATGTGGTTCAGAACATTTATTTATTTATTTATTTATTTATTTATTTATTTATTTATTTATTTATTTATTTATTTAGTTAGTTAGTTAGTTAGTTAGTTAGTTAGTTAGTTAGTTAGTTATGAAATTTGTACCAGCTTTGTTTACTGCATTTGCCTACTACATCATCTTTTTCAACTATGAAAGAACATAGTCTTGCTAGTGACAAAAGAGAGGCGTGGTTGTCTGTTAAAAGCTGAAGCCAGTTACACACTTGTGCAATCTGGGTAAACAGGTTCCTGGTGATATACAGCACAGAATGCCGGAAAAAAATTTAAATAAGGGTTATGTTTTCTTGTTACACGTTTACACTGCATTACTCTCTAAACTTAGAACGTCCGCGTTGAACCAGTACATGTCCCTTTATCAGTTATAGCAATGTTTCTTAACATACGTGGTATCTAACGCGCTTTTACTTACGCGGAATTACTCTTAGAGGCAGGTACTAGTTTGCCAGACATATCAAGCCGGTGTTTGACTAGATAATTATAATTGCCTGACTACCGAACCTTTCGAAAAGCTTGCGGTACATATAGCAATGTGAGAATTGTAACCGGTGGCTTTTGAAAGCCATTTATACTAGAAACAAAACATTAGGATGACACCAGTTTCGATAGATGGCTTGCCAAAGGTTATGACAAAATAACAGGATAAAAGAGCATTTCATGAAGGGATATTATTTGATAGCAGATTGCATTTTCTCCCCAAAATTACAGCGTTTATATCACGACTGGTGCTTCTTGTAATTTTATGATTCCATTTAAGTAGATGCCGCTGTAAAATTACAGGATTCCACTTAAATTACATTATGTCCCTTAAAGTCATTTGTTGGAAAGTTTTTTTTTTTTTGTAACACGTTGATTTGCAAACTTGAACTTATTTTGTAACTAATGTTCACCTCCGAGAATAATTCAATTCAACGGATGGATTCATCCATACGTAAAGGACTACTTCAAGAAATTCTGGTAACCTTAAATAAAAAGTGGTACATGCATAGCTTCGCTGTATACTGCGGTTCCCTAATATAATGTCAAGGTATTTGTGACTGCGAAATAGAGTTACAGTGACTACACTTTGACCGGGACTAAAGCAGCCAAAATACTGCTGAAATAGAGACAATATTACGATGATAAAACCCGTGTATCTTGAGCCCTTTGTTTTATCAGAAGCAAACTGCACCTCTCCCCCCTTTCTCGGCCCCCCACACACGAAAGCACGAAGCAAGCCAATGTTCTGCGGGTGAAACACAGTATAGCTTGACGAAAGAAATTCTAATTATCGCTCGTCAAATAAGCAAACCGCGGATCTAGCCCTCATTGAAGGCAGATAATTGTGGTAGAATAGAGTATAATTAATATTCTGATAATACTGGCACACGACTTATTTAATATCGCGACTATTTCCAAGCCCTTTGTAATCTTCAGGTCCTAAATAAATGATGCCGATTTTAAATTGTTCTTATGATTTGTTTCGCCAACGCAGTAAATGTCAATAAATGTTGAACAGCGGTTGTTCACAGATAGCACTTATTTAAATTATTACCTACCTCTATTGGCAGACCAAATATTTCATACGCATACGTCGCGTGCCACGCAGCTGCCACTGACTGTGAGAATGTGCTATATGTTCGCCCACTTTCTCTCTCTCTTCCTCTTTCCTTTCACCTTTCAATCTCCCCTGTCCCCTTCCCCTCGTGCAGGGTAGCATACCGGTTGTCATACACTGGTTAACCTCCCTGCCTTCCCTCTCTACTATTTCCTTCCTTCCTTCCTTCATACGCATGGATATTTGAGATGAACAAGCTAGTTAAACACTTGTGGTGGAAGGAAAAGCGCTAACAGAGGGCATCACGCCACAACCTTGAAGCCTAGTCCTAAATGATTTTAGAAAGGATCACGGGAAACGGGCCCCGGTTACATGATAACCAAGCGGTACATTAATCTACAAACAAGCACCACTAAAGGTTACCGCGTCCAAACAACAACGGGCAGTCTGGCAACCATGTGGGCCAACTCGATAGGAACTGCGCACAAGGCGTCAGAGGTGGTTATGCTTGCCAAGGCTAACGGTACCACATGACGCCGCCTCCTAGTCATTTGTGTGTGTGTGTGTGTGTGTGTGTGTGTGTGTGTGTGTGTGTGTGTGTGTGTGTGTGTGTGTGTGTGTGTGTGTGTGTGTGTGTGTGTGTGTGTGTGTGTGCGTGTGCGTGTGCGCGCTCCATGGAAACACTCATTAAGTCACCCCTAACTTGAGTCGGTGTTTGTAGCGTAGCAGAACAGACAATTACTGAACTCCGACTACGTTGTTTTACTTTCAGCAGGATCTGCGGCAGCAACATGCACGGGCTGCTTAATATAGCAACTACTCTCCTGTGCCTTCTGTCTGCTGTGGCATCGCTGGACATCGACATCACAGATGGTGGATACAAGGACATATGGGTTTCCATCAGCGAAAATGTTCCTTACAACGAGTCCATCGTTTATGACATCAAGGCGAGCTCTCACTCCTCAGTTCCAACAGCGTCATTTAGTTGTTCTATCCCATGCTCTGAACCAATTTCCCGTCGGAATCTATGTGAATGACAGCAGGACAGGCGTTTTGTCGTACTTTTGTTGACAGACAGACAGACAGACAGACAGACAGACAGACAGACAGATTGAGAGATTCAACAATGAAAACAATCATTTGAAGTAATTACCCTACTCCTTTCCTGATAGAAAAAAATTTATATTGCTGAGAACCTTCAGAGAACCCATGTTCACATTTCAATCTGAACGGAGAAATCAGAATTCAGCATGGCACTTTTAATGAAGGCTAAATTGGGACAACAACTCTCGTGATTTCTCCCCTTACTGTTTCCGTAAACTTTACAATGTCCAACTGGCTTTGTTGTCCTACTAACTCCTCCAGTCACCTATCGAGTTTATAGCATAACTTAGGCCTTAAATAATAAATAAATAAATAAATAAATAAATAAATAAATAAATAAATAAATAAATAAATAGTATGAACGCAGGATGTGCTCCATGCTTCGTCGGTGTTCTTGCACAAGGCCACCAACGGACGCGTGTACTTCAAGCACGTGACCATCGAGCGACCCAAGACTTGGCCAAAGCGAGACAGCGCCCGTGCCCTGTCGTCCAGCTTCTTCGACAAGAGTGACATCCGCGTCGACCAGCCCACCGCGCTTCACGGGGACAAGCCTTTCACCATGCAGAAGAGACGGTGCGGAGAACCCGGAGACTTCACTCAAGTGACGCCCGCATTTTTGGCTGCCATT
Source organism: Hyalomma asiaticum (assembly GCA_013339685.2). Classification (NCBI taxonomy): domain Eukaryota; kingdom Metazoa; phylum Arthropoda; class Arachnida; order Ixodida; family Ixodidae; genus Hyalomma; species Hyalomma asiaticum. The sequence continues at coordinate 7,724,013 of CM023489.1, read as the reverse complement.
AGAAACAAGACTGCGAGGGAAGTGATGAACCCAGGTAAGCGCCATTTTCGCCTTGAAAAGCCAATTGTAAATTGGTAAATCTGTAATGACATTAGCTGGAGTTTTACGTCCCGAAACCACGATATGATCGTGAGAGACGCCGCTGTGGAGGAATCCGGAATTTTGTCCACCTAGTGTTGTTTATTGTGCACTGACGTAGCACACTACACGGGCCTCTAGCATTTTCGCCTGCGTCGAAATGCGACCGCGACGGCTGGGATCGAACCCACGTCTTAAGAGTCAACAGGCGCGAGATGATAAATATGTGTGGCACCATGAAGCACACTGCGGTTCAGCAGTAGATGTAGATACAGATGTAAAGCAAACACAATGCCGCACATCCACTTTGGGGAGTTGGCCTAGAGCCAGATAGTTAGAAAAAAGAAAGACCCTACAAGCGCTCAATAACGTTGAGCAAGTTAAAATAAGTTAAAGAAATTGAATAAAAAAAGCAGGGAAAATTCATTAGCACGTGATTTAGCTAAACCTTCGCCATCTTGCCAGCTCCTTCTTCCTCTTTAGCAGCCTGCCCAGCACTAGTTCATGTTACAACTGGTGGTGCCAGAACAAGAAGCAAAGTCTGCCTCACATGTAATGCTCAAAGCTACGTATCAGGGAAAATGAAATCAACTCGCTCACGTTGGAATACCAGAAACTACGAATTATCAGTTGGAAAGTCAATGAAATGTTAAATTATATTACGTAGCGTTTTCGTAACCTACTGAAACAGAAAATGTGCTACAGGCTATCAAAAGTGTTAGTACGGGCTGAATGTTAAGTCTCCTACTCTTAAGATGACGTTTAAGTTGGCGTCTCTTATTAAGCACGTCGAAAAGAAAAAAAAAGTGTTTTTTTTTTTTTGGCGACCTTCGCAGTGATATTGGTGAAGTCCCTTGGATTTCTTAATACAAATAAAATCAACGAGCAATCGCACAAAGTCACACAGAAGATAAAGAACTTCACGGCCCTTTCTCGCAGCGTACGTAATGGTGCACGAGTGGGCGCACTACCGTTACGGTGTTTTCGACGAGTACGGCAGCGCGGACGACGACCGGTACCCGCTCACTTACTGCGACGGAGGCAAGGTGAGAAGGAACGCACGTCCACATGCTCATTCGCGCAGGAATCGTCTAGAGAGCTCCGCAATAACCCAGCACTGGAAAGAAAGAACATCCGAAATAATTCTACTACTACTACTACTACTACTACTACTACTACTCTACTACTAATCTAAAGCAAATAATGCACTGCAGCTAGAGTGTCCGCGCTCTGAAAGCAGCAAGGAAAATTGCTAATTGGATCATATCATCTCTGGCATTTCACGGTGGAGCTTCGACACCCGGCCATGCCTAAAAATTGGTGCCAAATTCACTTTTGAGAAGATGGCACTCACTGTGTGCTATTCACCTTGAGTTGTACAATTAGACGTGGACCATAATATATTTTATCTAAGTTAGAATAAAAAATAAGTAATTTGTTCATTAAGGGTGACATGACATTGGTGATGTCGGCCACACGCTTCAGAGATGTGTTCTGGAAAATAAAAACGAAAAAGAAGGTGGATCTGCTGTTGTATCGCGCATTTTTGCTTTTCACGAATATCAGTGACCTTAGCCAGTGACGGATGATAAGCAGTTTGTGGAGTAAATAGGCGACTTCGCTCCAGCGATCCCCGATTGCAAACTGACTGCGCCGCCACGAGAAGTAAAGCGATACTAAACCCACCTAAAGGTGATTTGTCGGTCCACCTTAGATAGTCTTAAATGACTTGACTTCGTCGTGCGATATATTCGATTGCGTGCACCACTTGACTTTTCAGGTGAAGTTGAACGCTTGCTCGAGCAGGATCACCTTCACTGCACTGAAGAGCCACGGAGACATTTGTGCGATCGACGAGAAGTGCCGTTTCGTCGAGGGATGCATAGTCACGTTGCACCAGCCGACCCCGACGCCAGTCCAGTCATCCATAATGTTCATGCCGTACTTAGCCAACGTGAGTGCTACCTCCATTCGTTTTGTACAGCGGCTGGGGCGTTTTCAGTACCAACAATGGTCTCATTTGAGCTGTTTGCTCCGCGCTCGCCGTGGTAGGTGAGAGGTCAAGGTGTTTGGAATGCAAGATCGAGGACGCCTGTTCGACTCACGAACAGGCAGCCTCATTTCGATAGAAGCGACAAGCAAAACAAGGCCCATATACTTCAATTTTTGGTGCACGTTAACGAAGTCTAGGCGGTGGAAAATAATACCGAGCCATCTACTACGCGCGTTTTATAATCATATTGTGGTTTTGGCACGTAAAACCACAGCAAATACGTTGGTCCCTGATCGCTATGTCGTAATCTTTATGCCAGCAATTCTCGATGTCTTCTATCTGTTATCGCCGCTTTGATCTCTCTAACTTAAGATGCATGCATTAGCTATTTTTAACGGGAGCCTGCAAAATAGCGGTTTAGGTAAAATTCTGAAAGCGTCACTTGTAAATTGTTGAGCAAGTATTGTGTTATTTAAAATAATTTGATTAAGAACTTAATTAACGAAGTGAGAAATAATTTTACGTGTGCTTACAGTAGCTGGAAGATGAAGACCAATTCAATACCGCTGAACGCGAACGCAACTCTTCCTGTGGTCAACGCGATAATACGGGCTCTCAAGTGTGTCACGTACTGTTGTGCCTCGTAATAAATACGCACACCCTTTAACAGGTGAGTCAGTTCTGCGACGACAGAGATGGACCAAATTTCCACAACCCGTTCGCCCCGAGCAAGCAGAACGACCTCTGCAAACAACAGTCCACTTGGAAAGTTATCAGCTCCAATGCGGACTTTCAAAAGTAAGAAAATTATCACTGCGCTGCGGCGCTGAACCGTTTATGACTATACTATCCAGCCTAGAAACGATTTGCTTTTAACGAAAGCTCTGTATACTTTGCTCTCGTATACAGTGTCAGTCAGGACAGAATTCTGTTACAATAAGTTGCTGGAATTCCATTCCCGTGTTCTCATTTTGTCTCTTACACTTCTCTTAACTGTACATTGACAGAAACTGGTAGGCTGCATCATGGCCGGCTCTTTGTGGCACGTTTAGCTACGTAAATGCTTGTCTCACACCGGCCTGAGCGAGCCTGTGGCATTTTGCGAAGAAGGCTTAATCGCACTTGTGTCCAGTTTGCTAAACCGCAGAGAGAAAGAAGGAAATTGAAACAACAATGTGGCCGTGCATGCATGCCAAGATGAACATGGAGCTTGTAAAAGTTTGCAGAGATCTGTCGACTTAGGTACTGTAATATAAAGATCGAAGAATGAACGGGAGAAGGAGCTTTGCGGGATTAGGCCTGTGCGTTAGGCAGAGATGGGAAACCACGGAATGTTAAAAAATTCTTCTTGCATATGCAGTTACGAAAATCTCCAGGCACTTTACATCGAAAACAGCAATAAGCATGAAGCTACTCTCACAAGTCGGGTGGTTCTTCGGACGCGGTATATGACTGCCCCGAAACCTACCAGATATTTTGCGAGCACGTTCGTGATCCGCCCGGAGCTTGTGCCTGTGCGCTGTGAATTGAGTACAAGGTTAGGTCACAATGCTGACTTACTGGTGCTCGACAGCAAGTCTTGCGAAAGGAAAGAGACGGACGGATTAGAGCCTTCCTGGCTTATCCTATGCGTGATTTCGCCACGCCGGCTTGGTTCGCACTGTTTCCGGAACCGATTTGTAATTCATCCTGAACCGACCAGTCATCCCACACACCAGTCACCACCCGAAATTCTCAGCCGGCTTTGCCAACAGTGCGACGTTACTAATGTCCTTCACCGGCGGGCTGCTCAAACACCAAAAATAGACGGCGATTTGCGCAACCTGAAGCAGTTGTAGCGCTAATGAATATATAGAGAGAGAAAGTTGAGGTTTTTGTTTGGTAATCATTGCAGAAGAAGTTTGCCATCTACGTTCTCTCTTTTCATTCTTTCATGTCCGTGTCTGCACTTCTGCGATGGTAAAGAAATTGCATATTTGGCAAATTTGTTCACAGTGACCTTTCGGCAGGCAGGGGCCTCTCCCATAGTTCTTCAATTAACCGGGTCCTGTGCTAACTGCGACCACGTTATTCCCCCAAGCTACTTGATCTCGTCTGCCCACTTAAATTTCTGTCGCCCCTGCCACGCTTGCCTTCTCTAGATATCCCCTTCGTTACTTTTAATGACCGACGGTTCTTTGGCCTTCTCACTACATGTCCTTCTTCTTAATTTCTATTAATATGTCCTTAACTCGCGTTTGTTCCCTGACCCACTCCGCTCCCTTCTTGTCCCTTAATAGTACACCTACCATTTCCTGTTCCGCTGCTCGCGGATCCGTCCCGTGTTCAACATTTTTGTGAGCCTCCACGTTTCTGCCCCTTAAGTTAGTACCGGTAAGATGCAGCTGTAAGGCGTTTTACGTAATGAAGGACAATGGTAAGCTGCTAAATATTACCTGGGAATGCCGGACAGATGCATACCACACCATTATTTATGTTCTTATAATTGCCTCACTTTCACGGTTCGGATCAGGAGTCAGTGCCTGCTCTAAGTAGATGTATCTGTACTATGCCACTTGTATTAAATGAGAGCAACAGTAAAAGCTTATAGGCTAAGATTCCCTGTTTTCGTATTTCCAAGGCTTCCAGCACCGAAGCCATCCAAGTCCATCCACGTGACCTTTCAAGAGGCACAGCAGAAGGAAGACCTCGCTCCACGCGTCGTCCTTGTACTGGACGTTTCGGGCAGCATGACAGTGAGTGCACCTTTATACGTAGGTCGAGGGTATGATACAGAGGCTACAGTAGCCCTATTTCCTTATATACTTTCAATTTCATATTAGGAAATATTTCTCTCCTGTAGAGCGACACGCCTAGTCTGTCACATTTCATAACGCAAGTAGATGGAACAGGGTGGTACAATATTGAATTCTCTTCGGCAAACGACGGAAAAATGACAGAAATTATTAAGACGTGATATGCACTCACGCCCTGAAGACAGAATTTAACACATAAGACCATGACGCCACGCACGGTGGCGCACGAACAAAACTAAAACAGACACATACACACCCTCCACCATGTGTCCACCTTTTAATAGCTCAGTATTGCTTAGACCGAAGCTCGAGTACGCTAGTATTGCCTCGGTCGACTATAAGCAATGTAATCTGAAGAAAATTGAGCGAATGCAAAAAGACTGTCGGGTTTGCGCATATAGATTTCCGACCTTTGGCTGTGCAAATTAACTGATGAGATCTAATAATATTCCGTCACTTAAAATGCGTAGAAAAATATCAAAGCCAGTGCCACGCTTGTGAAATCTGACTAAACAGCGTAGTTGGCAAGCAAGCGCAACTATCCGGCGAACGCAGATTGCGTTATTTCTTCGTTCTAATAGAAATGAGCAAGATAATTGTATAAGCCACAGTATAAGTTCTATAAGATAAGTATTTAAGTAAAAGCCCTGTGTACAGATAAATCTGCCCGACGGACCACTCACATACAGGCGGCTTGTTGTGTTAGTTTAGTTCCGCGTTTTCACACGCTTAAACTTGCTTGTTTACTTGCTTATTCGCTTGTTTCGCATGAAATACACTTGATGCGCGCATCATACACATCTCCGCAATTCAAGGGACATCAGTTTTTCCGCAACAGAAAGGTGGTGACATTTGTTAAAGTTTAAAATATTAAAGCTAATATGGCTAGTTGAGTGTGTTAGCACATAGTAACGAAAGACGACAGCGCAAAAAGGACAAGGACTACACAAAGAACGACCAGGACAGGGGCTGACCAGAGCTTGTCCTAGTCGTTCTTTGTGTCGTCCTTGTCCTTTTTTGCCTTTCGCAAGGAGGGCGGGTCACGGCTGGTCCCCAGCTCTACGCGCTTTCGCGGTACCTTGTCTTTAATGCGCTGTCGTCTGTCGATATTAAAGCTCTAGTGCTTTAGCAGTGACAGATGCACTGCTTTCGTTTTGCTTCAGCGGCGCCGATATGTCGAGCAAAACGCACAATAATAGGTGAGAAATATTGTTTGGGGCAAGGGTGTAAATATTTCTTTATCCTTTGTAGTGTGTTGACGCGATGTCCGCTTTCCTAACTCGCTGCTCGATGAACTATACAGGATTTCCGCCGCCTGGAGTTTCTTAAGGAAGCCGCCACACGCTACATCGGCGACATCGAAGACGGCTCACGTCGTCTGGCCATCATCACGTTCAGTTACCAATCCAAAGTGGTGCGAACGCTGATGCCGGTCAACGTCAACACGAGAGAAGGATTCCTGAAAGCCATACGCGGTTTGGTTGCAAGTGGAGCCACCTGCATTGGGTGCGGCCTTGAAAGCGCTTTAGAGGTATTTCTGCATTTCGTTGCGTATACTGATTTATCTGTGCGCACACACATACTAAGGTATGTGTGCTAATGTGTGGCTGTTAACCGTCCTGCACCAGCAGTTCATCTCCAGCTGCTTTCGTCAAAGCGACCTTTACAGTCTAGACAGATCCTAAATCTAAGTCATTCATTCGGTTATCATGCATTCACAGATTAGGTCCAAGGTTGTTCGTTTCCGGGCAAAACGCTATTTTACCCGATTCTTAAAACCGCGAAAGTGGTAAGGAAATGTAGGGTTAAACCCTATATTTCCTCGAATGCCAGTACAAGTTGACAGACAGACAGACAGACAGACAGACAGACAGACAGACAGAGAACCATGATCGGCCATTTTACTGCTGCAAGGGATTCGCTGTGCACACGCGCTAGCTAACTCGCCTCGCGGCAACAAAATTATATCCTGTTGGCTTGAACGCCAGTGTTGCTTACATAGAGGGTGTCCCAATCATCATGCCGTACGATTAAAAAAAAAAAAAAACTCGCATTACTCGAAGAAAGCGTAGTGCATATTGTTCCTAGTGCAGTGGAGCAGCCGCGAGTCATTTTTTCGTTAATTAGATTTAATTAGTTAATTGTAATTAAATATCTAATTCGAGAAGTACAGTTCTAATTATGGAAGTGTCAATGAGGCAGTTGTAGTCAGCCACGTGGGGCATATATCTAGCTGCGCTATTTGCAGCGACGCACTAATTGCGTACTCATTTTTTCTGAGTGATAAACTATCCCCAAGAAATATCTCCTTTAAGTCATCTTCGTCGTTTGCAGCTGCTCTCCACAGCCAGTGAAACACCGGAGGGCGCCACCATTTTGCTCATGAGCGACGGGGAGGAGAACATGGAGCCGCGCATCGGTCACGTGCTGCCCAGGGTCACCGCCTCGAAAGTCGTGGTCAGCACGCTGGCCTTGGGAGCCACGGCCGACCACAGACTCGAAGAGCTGGCCACTCGGACCCGCGGAAAGGCGTTTGCCTTCCGCGACCTGCAGGGAAACCTTGTGGAAGAACTGGAGGCCGCCTTCGTGTCGTCCACGACGAGCCAGCACGACCCCGTGCCTCGAGCTCACACGGTACGTAAATTTTAACAGAGGAGCTGTCTAAGAGTTGCTTTCCGCCGCCGTTGTGTTCGTAACGCTCCGCGCGAAGCGTTGCCTTGTCCTCCAGCCACTGACACACCTGACTCTCAGCTCAGCTCTACTACCCACTGCTACCCACTCTCTACCCACTACCGCACTACCGCTCAGCTCCGCCCATTGCTAACATGACAGTGTTTATGCGAAGGCAAATAAGTCTGTGAACAAATAAATAAATAACTAAATAAATAAATAGAAAGAAAGAGAGAGAGGGTAAGGAAAGGCAAGGAGGTTCACCAAACACGCGTCCGGTTTGCTACCCTGCGCTGGGAAAAGGGATAAAGAGGTGAAATAGAATAAAAAATAGAGGAAGAGAGAAAGAAGAGCCCAATCACGCGCACACTTGCGCAAGCACATTATTTAGAGGCCGCTGCAGAGGCCTGTCGACTTCAGGTACGTCAGCGACGCCTTCGTCGCCTCCTGAGCCATCGTAGCACATGGCCAGGGCCCAAGAACCTTGGCTGGTGAAAACGGTCTCGAGTCCAGCTTATCGAGTACCATTCGAAGTTGGTAGCGCGGGCTGTCATAATTACTGCAAATACATAGTACGTGTTCAACAGTTTTGTCAAGTCCGCAGATATCGCAGGCAGGTGTGTCAGCCATCCCGATCCGACACGAATATGCCTTGTGTGAATGCCACCCCCAACCAGAGGCGGCATAACAACGTTGCATCGGAGCGGGAAATCCTCGATGGTAGGTGTAGCTTTAAGTTAGGGTCAAGTTTACATTGGGAGCACCTTTGATGGTTAGGAAGTGACCATTGATCGCGCGTAATAGAGAGAGCCAGTAAATAAAGTTGTCTTGCTGTGGTCGGTCCTCGAAACAGAGACTGGAACCACTCTAGTCTCCTCATGAATGGATCGGGCTGAGTCGTCCGATAATTCCTTTCCAGCAACACAGGCGTGTCCTGGTATCCACTGATATAGTAGAATATCGTGTCCTTTCGCTAGAGCCTGACGGTGACAATTCCGTATGTCATTCACCAGTTGTAAGAGTGGATGGCTAATAATGGACAATTAGACAACACAATCCCGAATTAGCCAACATTAGCTAGTGCTAGTGTTATGCCAGACAGCACTGTGGGCTTTACACAGCTGCCTAGATACTCTTATGCACTTTGAATCCCTATTGTATGTTACGTTCTCATTACGGACAGGAAAATGCCAGTAGCGTAGCATGGTAGCACCACGTCCTGCCACCCTTCACTAAAGAAAAAATAATAAAGGGGGGGGGGGGGGGGGAGCGTCCGAAAGGCGAACAGGCAAAGGAAAAGAGCAAACAAGATATGGACGCGCACATGCATAACAAAGCTGAATGCATAATCACAGATATCCATGCCATAGCCATACACATAGTTATGCCAATGTTCTACAGTCTCCGCTAATATGTATCAATAACGCTTGTGTACCTTCGCAATCTGTTTCATTTGCAATCTGTTTCATGTTATTATTATTTGTTCTGTTCACTGCCTGCTGCTGTCCTATCAAGGAGGTGCTGTCACCTCATCAAGCCAGAGCCGTATATCCCTTCGGGAGAGTTTGGCGGTTTCTTGATCTCGCCGCCAGTCTGGCAACTGCCGCGCCGGAGTCTGGCAACACAACCCTCCCGCCTCGCTAACGCCATTTTGTGTCTAGGTGTCTCGCGGTGTTGGTGTGCGATATTTGGTTTTGTCCGTGTGAAGTTCCCGTCGGCTGAAACATGCTTATTCAGAGGCTAGAACACACCAGTTTTGAATTTTGCATGATTGCATTTCTGCATGCTCACAATTAAGTACGGTCCATTCTATTTCTGTTGATTTCTAGCCACCAAATAGCATGCCCCTTCACTTTTTTTTTTGGCTGGTAATTCAACTCCTTCAAGCCCTTTGTCGAAAAGTCCCTCAAGATGTATATTATATGAGCAAACAAAGGAACATCTGGTTCTGAGATTTTCATGAGGCATGAGTTAATAAAAATGAGCGTGCGATAGGAACACATAACCTAGTGAAATCCTCATAAAAATGAGCTCAAAATTACGTCACCTACCCGCAATATAAGCGTAACGTGCCACAACAAACTCTTACTAGCACAGTGTACATAAGGCAGCTTCACTGATTAGCATTTTTGTTCGCGTGCTTTTGGTACCATGTTTCTAAACGATAATCTCCTTTGCCAGTGCCCTTCACTGAACCTGCAGCAAGTTTAATATAATCGAATCAAGTGAGAAACTTGCGGGTCCGTTCTCAAACACCGTTTAAGTGACAACTGTCTTATCGCTATTTTAAATCAAATCGGCAAAAAGTTGTGGTGCTGACGTCCGCCGAAGTGAATGCGTTATATTTTTGTCAGCAACGCCAGTTAAACGCAGTTCTACCTTTCACGCTTCCTAAGCTCGGCTTCTGTAAACACACCTTTCCGTGATCACATTACACGCACACGTTATTTGCAGTTATTTGTTTACGGTAAAAGCTCACCAGCGATACATCGCTAACGCTCGCCAAGGCGAGCGCCGGGCGCCTTGGCACAAAATGGCGGATTGCGCGGCCGCTAAACTTGGCTGGCTGTTGGCCCCGCCCATCCGCCAAACTCTCCCGAAGGGAATATTCTGCGTCAAGCTACTCACTGTAGTAGCTTTTTGTGACAGCTCCTATCTCTCCTTTCGAAAGATGAATAAACTTGATTTGATTTGATTTGATTTTGATTGATTTGATTTGAATTCAGTTACCAGTTAGCCTGATGGTGCAGTCTACCTTTTCTTGCACGCATGACAACGTCGATTACAAAATCCCGAATAGCTGCAGAGCACGGTCGCTTTTAATTAAGCAGTTGCCTTACCTTAACATGCACTCTTCGTTGGGTGTCTCCTTCATTACCCTGATACAGGTTCCACGAGAGAAAAAGGGGGAATTTTTATTAGCAATTTTGTTCTATTATCTCGAGCAGTTGGTGGAGACCGAAGAAGAGTTCACCAGCGTGCTCGAGAAAAAGTTCCACGTGGACGCCAACGTAGGCAACGCGACGGTGGTTCGCGTGACCCGAAACCTCCCACAGACGGGAAAGATCCAAGCTCGCCTCACAGATCCCAGCGGTCAGCCATGCCAGGAATGCCGAGAAACTGTGAAAGGAAACGAGGTGGTCATCTCCATACCGAGTCCCGCAAAGGTGAGCCACCATGCCTCTCCACAACGCACGTGTAGAACCCGTAACCTCAGGAAACATTCTGCAGCACATGAAAGCTGGCGAAGGACAAAAGGGATGAAAACATACAAGAAATCCACTCCAAAATATCGTTGAGTCGTTGTGCTTCAATGCGACAGCGCAATGATGTTCTGGGATAGTGAATATGAGGCTCTATTCTGGATAAACTTTGTTGGAAGTGGCGCTCGTGCGTGTTTGCATCCCTCGTGCACATCGTGCTTGCGTTTTACACGTCGATATATGCATAATCAACACACCCAGTCATTCATCCATACATTGAACCTAATAAACTGCACGAAAGAACAGTGCTTGAAAGTGCGATGTAACCGGGCACGACAGAAGTAATGTCGAGATGTAGAAGCGTAGTGTGGAAGTTAGTGGGTAATTGCTATAAGCTCATATTCTTGTGGTATGAAGAAGTATTGCCAAATATTATTGAAGGCGCAGGAACTTTACAACTCGCTGCCATCTCGTAGTGGCAAGCGATTTAGGAATTATGGGGACCGTTCAGAAATTATGGGGACCGAAGAGCACATTTAAATCTGGTACAACTGCCAAATTTTCAGACATGCTGTTATCAACGCAGCCATTAAGTCGTGACATCGAAAACTGCTGGCGTCTTGGTCATGATGATGTCGTTAGTTATAAAAACGAAGAGGTGCAGTGTTTCCTGTTAGAGCTGGTCTGTCACAGTAAATGTAAAATCTTAAATTACGAAGCGCATTCCTACGCTTGCGGGTATTTACATGGCTTCGATGGGTTAGAACATTTGCAGACCTCAGAACAGGCTATAAACTGAAGATGTCACATTACTATAAGTATGCGACTGAGAACGACAATGGCCCAATGCAGACATCTGCAGTGGCTAACACGTGTCATACCGTTATTTGAAGGTTGGCACGTGGACCCTCCACGTGGAAAGCCCCAGCTCGAGCCCAGTGGAAGTCAGCATCAGTGTCAAGTCACAAGCCAGCAAGGACGACGACGAGCCGATTAGAGTCTCCTGCGAAATGAGCGGCATGCTCGTGGACAAGGCTGACGGAGCGGTCATCTATGCCAAGGTGACCAAAGGAAAGAAGGTTGTCCTGGACGCCGTAGTCTTCGCCACCGTCTACCGCCCTAAGATGGCGAACGAACCGCACACGGTCACTCTTCCACTGCATGACGACGGGCGAGGTAAGAAATGGATAACAACAAATTAGAGGGCATCTAAGCATCGCCTTTCAGAGTGCAACGTGATAGCGTTACCATGCTACGTTGGTAAGGGAAATCGTGGGAGAGTGGCAAAATCTCGCCGTAACACGGGTAAGGGCTTCAGCGGAGATGGTCGCTATAGGACACCCTTTGACCGTTTGTTCGGCCACAGCCGTAAGTTGTTTTGTTGTTTTGTGGGGTTTATCGTGCCAAAACCATCTCTGATTATGAGAGAAGCCGTAGTGGAGGGCTCCGGAAATTTCGGCCATCGGGGGCTCTTTAACGTGCACTGACATCGCTCAGTACACCGGCCTCAACATTTCCCCTCCATCAAAATGCAGCCGCCGCGGCAGGGATTCGATCCCGCGATCCTCGAATCAGCAGCTGAGTACTGCAGCTACCAGACCACCGTGTAGGGCAAACTTAAGTTTCTTAATAAACATAAGAAAAAGCCTTGAAAGACTTACGTCTTAAACAAAATAACCTTTAAGTTTCTTTGATGAAAAAAAGCAATGTCCAGAATTCTTAAGCGCTCAATTCATGAACGGGAAAAGATCATAGCAGCACATGTAAAGTTACAAGGAAATCAATGCGTATTTTCTCAGAAACGAAAGCTTCGTGTTATTGAAAAATGTGTGCTTGTCCGGGTATCGAACCCGGGAACAACGCCTTGTCCGGGCGCTCGCTCTACCAAATAAACAAATTAAGCGGTTAGCAATCGGCAGTCCGCGAACGAATTTATCGACATCTCAAACCATGTGGGCAATTTTCGCTTTCAGGACCCCTGGAAGGACCCCTGTCAAGCTTCTTTAGCTTTTAGTCCTGTCTCCTCTTTTTCAATGAAAAAAGAAATAACAGATGAATTCATTGATTGATTGATAACCGTTACTCCTATCCGCAGTCGTAGCTTAGCAGTTTATGTGTTGTCTTGCGAGGACCTAGGTCGCGTAATCGAAGTCCCGTCTGTGCGGCTGCATTTAGATAGGGCGTAAGGCAAAAAACAAATAAGACAAAAAAAAAAAGAACAGAAAGGAAATGCCAGTGTAGCTAGATATAGGTGCACGTTAAGGAGCCACATGTGTTCAAAATTATTCCCTCCACTACGGGCCGTAAATATGTTATATCGTTGATTTGCCATGTGAAACACTATATCAGTTATTATTATTATTATTATTATTATTATTATTATTATTATTATTATTATTATTATTATTATTATTATTATTAACCATTACTCCAGTGTGCGAAATTCTGCAGAAGCGACTTGCCACAAATTAGTTTAATGCACCATGGAATGATTTTACGCGCATGCAGATCCCGACATCCAGGCCAACGACGGGACGTACAGCGGATACTTCGTCCAGTTCACGGGAAAAGGCCGCTACGCAGTCACAGCGCACGTCTCACGCCAGAAGACGACGCGGCTGGCGGACCCTCGAAGCGGCTCTGGCAGCTTCTTCAGCACGGCACTGTTTGCTGCGAGCACGAGTGAGCCTCCCTTGTTCCTTGCTGAAAGCGGGGAGAGTTAGTTACTATTTGGCACTGCGATAAATAACGTGCTAATGAAGGAGCATAAAGGCAGTGTATTATTGCCGCAAAGCATAGGTTGTATATATCGCAGTAAGCTTTCCATATACTATATGCTCGAATGTAGTGACCTATGCTAATAAACGTACTTCGTCGATTTCAACCAATGTTTAGCTACATATGCGTCATAGCTGTTTTGTGTGGGTCTGTTTGTTTCCAGCAAACAATAGTGGATTTCCTTAAAGATGCACGCTATAAACATAGAACAAGTGTAGTTCCTTGCCAGCGCCTGCTTGTAAGTGTTGGGTACCTCGTGAAACGCTGTCTAGTGGCTATCAACAAGGTTTTAACGTCGACGACGACGGCAACAACGACAGCAATAATAATAATAATAATAATAATAATAATAATAATAATAATAATAATAATAATAATAATAATAATAATAATAATAATAATAATCCACTGCATATCAAGATTTCTCGATTCCCTGCTGTTTTCTTCTCGATGCTCCTGAATTTGCTTATCCCCAAAAGATCCCTTAGTTGCTTTGTATTAGCACGCTCAACTTCAAACAACTGTATCTCGTCTTATTCCTGGACCATTTCAGCTCTGCGCACTACGGAAACGGAGACACAAGCGGGCGTTATTGCACCGGCGTCCGAGTACCCCATCACCGCTTTCGAGTTGGTGAATTCGACGGCCAAAGCCACTAACACAACAGGCGAGGAAGTGGTAGAGCCGTTTGAGAGAGTGGCATCGGGAGGGTCGTTCCAGGTGACGGTGGACATTCTGGAGAAGCAAGTACCTCCAGGGGACATCCGCGACCTCACCCTCACTGGCGTACGCCCGGCAGCGAACGACTCGCTGGTCGTCGAACTTGCCTGGACATGGCCCGGAGCTCATTTGACATACGGAAATGGTGAGAGTTGGCTTCAAAGATGCTTTGAAATTGCAATGCTGTGTGCTTCTCAAAAGCTAACAGGGGGAGAGCCACGTATGCCTCACGAGAAGGTGACCTTTGCCGTTGTTGCATTTAATGCATTGAGATTTCAAGCAGCTGAATATTGATAACACAGCGTGCTGCGTGTCCTAGCTTGTACACAGAAATGTTTTCGACACCTTCGCGTTTTTGAAGCTCAAGCGGATTTTTCGAACACTTCTATACCATTTCGATATCTATGCGTAAAATTTTTATACTGCAATTACATAATTTGCAGCAAGTACACGTACATCTGTACGGTAACCAATGCCATTAGTAGGGGTCAGCTTGTATTTTTGGATTGCTGTGTTCCAGGATATGGGGTGATACCCTCTTACGTAACGCATTCAGTTGATTGATTGATTTGTGGGGTTTAACGTCCCAAAGCCAGCTCTGATTATGAGAGACGCCGTGGTGGAGGTCTCCGGAAATTTCGACCACCTGGGGTTCTTTATCGTGCACTGACATCGCACGCATTCAGTTCCGACGTGGTTCAGTACCGCACATTGTGTACCTACTGACCAAAAAAGTAAAACGACCAGGGCTCAAGAGTCCGGAGCGGCTCCAGGGGCGCAACGCTTCTCAGCTAGCTCGGAATGTCCTGAGTGACGTTAAAGGGCAACTCCGGCGATTTTTCAGTGTCCACGTATCTCAAATAGATCTTCGTTAAATTTTCTCATCGGTACTGTAAAAATATGCCCCAATCCAGGCAGTTGAAAGTCAGTCAGTTTTCCTGAAAAGTGAATTTTAAGAATATTTAGCGAATTCCCTTGCAGGGCACCCTGTGTTTCTGCGCCATTACCTTTAACGCTGCCTACCCGAGCGGTCGGTCGGTCAAGAGCTAAAGGGCGATACTTCAGCGCTCAAATCGTCGCTGTCAAGTTCAGAAAAGCTGGCATATAACAAACTACATCTGCTTTAATTTTCCTGGAATCAGCTCCATATTTCTGATGGCAAGGGGGCTGTGACGTCGTCGAATACGCTGCACGAAGCATCTGCCCGTTTCGGCTTTAGTTTCAACACATCATTCACTCGGTTATTTAAAATTATTAATGAATTTCTGGTAGTCCTCTGTAGCAGAGAACGTGTCCTTCATTAAGCGATAAGTACCCTTCTCCTGGTTTCCTAACCTCGCTAAGGTCAATGATATCCCAATTAATACCCCTTAATTCTTCTAGTAGTTCAGCTAATCTGGCTTCGCTTGAAAGGGTTCGCGTGTTCCTTATACACAAAGACATAGCAGGCAACATCGAAGAATTCTATAGCATCAACGAAAGGGTAGCAGGCCTCGTGATAAAATTAAATAGGAGATACAAACTAAAGCTAGTACAATGTTACGCACCAACGACCAACCACAGTGACGAGGCTGCAGAACAGTTCTACGAGGATGTAGAAACGGCAATGAACAAGGTACAGACCCAATATACGATTGTTATGGGGGACTTCAACGCGAAAATAGGAAAGAAACTAAAAGGAGAACGTGCCGTCGGTAATTACGGAGAAGGAGATAGGAATAGCAGAGGGGACATGCTAGTAGAATTCGCCGAAAGAAACCACCTCCGTGTAACGAATACGTTCTTCAAGAAACGTAAGAACAGGAAATGGACGTGGAAAAGCCCCAACGGAGAAACGAAAAACGAAATAGATTTCATAATGTGCACTGATCTAGGTATAGTACAAGACACAGAAGTGGTTAATAAGGTTAGAATTGGTGACCACAGACTAATAAGGGCGAACATATCCCTCAATCTAAAGCGAACAAGGACAAAGTTAATCACACGGAAACAGGCCAACCCCGATAGCGTCAGGGCGAAAAGAGAAGAATTTAGAATTGCACTTAAGAACAAGTATGAGGCTCTAGGACAGGAAGATAATGAGGATATAGAGAAGATGAACGAAGACATTACTAATCTGATCACCGAAACAGCAATCGAAGTAGGGGGCAAAGCACCAAGACATGTTGTGAGTAAACTCTCGGAGTCTACTAAAAATCTAATCAAGCAACGCCAACAGATGAGAATAACTAACTCAAGAGACAAGATAGAATACGCCGAGCTATCTAAGCTCATCAGTAAAAGTAGAGTCAGGGACGTACGTAACCATAACGTGAAAGAAATAGAAGCAGCCGTCAGAAAAGGAGTCAGCATCAAAACAACCAAAAGGAAGCTTTGTGCGGGAAAGAACATAATGCATGCAGTGAAAGATAAGCAGGGCAACATCGTTACTAACTTCAGTGGCATAACCAAAGTGGCCGAGGATTTCTATTCCGAACTATACAGCTCAAATAGGAGTCTCCCCACCATGAGTGTATTAAATGCCGAGCAGGACTACGAAATCCCATGCGTCACTGCGGACGAAGTTAGGAAAGCAATACAGGGCATGTCCCGCGGAAAAGCGGCTGGAGATGACGGCATAACCACCGACTTGATCAAAGATGGCGGAGACTTCCTAACTGGAAAGCTCGCGACACTATACACTCAATGCCTCAAAACTTCAAATGTACCCGAAAGCTGGAAAAACGCCAATATTCTATTATTACATAAGAAGGGAGATGTTAAAGACTTGAGGAACTACAGGCCGATCAGTCTACTCTCAGCACTTTACAAAATATTCACAAAGGTTATCTCAAACAGAATAAGGGCCACACTTAAATTTAATCAACCGAGAGAGCAAGCAGGGTTCAGAAAAGGATACTCTACCATGGACCACCTGCATGCGGTCAATCAAGTAATCGAGAAATCCGCTGAATACAACAAACCCCTCTATATGGCTTTCATAGATTACGAAAAGGCTTTCGACTCGGTAGAGATACCAGCAGTTCTGGACTACGTCGTCAAGGAATATGTGATAGCTATATAAACACAATAGCCAACATCTATAAAGATTCTACAGCCACCCTGCTCCTCCATAAGAAAAGCAGAAAAATCCCAATACAGAAAGGTGTCAGACAGGGAGATACAATTTCTCCCATGCTATTTACTGCATGTTTGGAAGAAATCTTCAAAAGGTTAGACTGGGAAGAGACAGGGCTCAGGATTAACGGCGAATATCTGAGTAACCTGCGATTTGCAGATGACATAGTACTCTTTAGCAATGATGGCGACGAATTGCAAAAGATGATTGAAGACTTAAGCCGAGAAAGCGCTAAGGTAGGATTAAGGATTAACGTGCAGAAAACAAAGATGATGGTAAGTGGCACGGCGAAAAAACGTCTATTCAAGGTCGAAACCCATACATTAGAAGTCGTAGAAGAATATCTGTACCTAGGACAGCTACTTACTGGAGAACCCACCCATATAAAAGAAATCCACCGTAGAATAAACATGGGATGGCGCGCATATGGCAGACATTCACAACTCATGAACGGAAACCTATCGCTATCACTCAAATGGAAACTATATAACTACTGCATCCTGCCAGTACTGACTTACGGATCAGAAACCTGGAGAATTACAAAGAAGCTAGAGAGGAAGTTAAGAACCGCGCAGCGGGCGATGGAACGGAAAATGATAGGCGTTACACTAAGGGATAGGAAGACAGCCGAGTGGGTCAGAGAACAAACGGGGGTCGCCGACATAATGAACGATATTAAGAAGAAAAAATGGACATGGGCAGGCCACGTGATGAGAAGGCTAGATAACCGATGGAGAGTTAGAACGACGGAATGGATACCAAGAGAGGGTAAGCGCAGCCGTGGGCGGCAGAGAGTAAGATGGGGGGACGAAATCAAGAAATTCGCAGGCTTCAAATGGAATCAGCTCGCGCAGGACAGGCAAGGATGGCGAGGATTGGGAGAGGCCTTCGTCCTGCAGTGGACATAAAATTGGCTGATGATGATGATGATGATGATGAATGAATTTCTGAGCAAGTTGAAGCACATTGCCTGCTACAGGACTATCAGCGCCATTGGAAAAGAGCGATACTAAAATATGGTGAAAAGGCCGCCGGAGTCCCCCTCTGAACATCGTCCGCGCGCTAAACTTTGCCCGCGCTGTGGCTCCCGCATCCTCTCCGGTCACCTGCGGCGTCGTCCGTTTCCTTTTCTTGGGCGATAGTATAGACACAAACATGACTAAGCAAGTATGCGAGCAGAATTTGCGGAAGGCTGTTAAGAAAACGCCAGCATGGATAGCGCCTTAGCTATTTTTCAATGTCATCAGGCTCTTAGTAGCAGTTAACATTTTTGAAAGACCGATACCCAAATAATCACACTGCCATGTTGGTGGACTTCGCAAGGACAATCAGTCTTCGTACTGAAAATGGGCAAGACTAAATGGTGAAATACAGATGTGGCAAAATTGCAACAAGTTTTGCGTCATTATGACGAACTTTCGTGCACGAAATTGAGCCCACCGTTTCTGCTTAACTACAGCAATAACATTGAGTTGGTCCAAGTTTTAATTTATTCACTGCGGTTGTTGCCGCGAGTGATTAGTGTGGTCGACATATCGGTGAACGTGTTGGCATGACACTGACCGAAGCATGTTCTCACATTACACTGTCTTATTTCTCGCAGCCTCGGCCGTGGAGATTCGAGTCGGCAAGGAGTACGCCAAACTGAGCTCAGCGTTCGAGAAGCAAACAAAAATCACGACAGCCGACGTCGTGCAAGGCAACCTCGATCCTCTGCCTTCCGGTTCCAAGCACACAGTTACAGTGTCCCTACCCCGCATCCTGTCTACGCGACGTCCAGACGGAGCCCTAGACTGGAGCGCATATCTCGCGGCTAGAGTCACAAACGCCGAAGGACTCCACTCGAAAACTTCGAACATTGTTCAAGTGTCCCACAATTCACCCCCTGTGACTACCACGGTGGCTACAACTACGACGCATGTTCTCACCACTGTTCCTTCGCTGACTGGAAAGCAGGCTAACCAGTCGTCAAGCTTTGCTGTATCCAATTGGGTGTGGATTCTGATAGGCTGCGTTGCCGCAGCGATTGTTGTCGGCGCCTTATTAGCAATCTTTATCAAAATGAATCCTTCGAAGCGCAAGATATACCGCCTTTTTGTCAGAAGGCCCCGTCAAAAGCAACAGGCTTTTGCGTAGTATCTGTGGTTTCGCCAACGGGATAGCGAGCTGCAGTGATACATAGCTTCTTGTTGCTGTCCTGTTGCCTCATACGTATTACGGTGCAATTAGGCGCAAAAACGATGTAAAGTAAGACCGGGACTGAAAGCAGCGTCTTTCTTGCCACGTGCCTGCACTTACAAAAACGTCTTGCGCTAGAGAAGTCCGCAAGCGAAACGTTTTGCCACTTTTGATGCAGGACATATGACTCGCGAAGTGAAACAGTCAATCTCATGAAGCCATCATGTTTACAAAACCGTCCTAAAGGCAGTCTATGGTTCTCCTGCTGTTTTGTGGCCTGTTACATAGTAATATGCGATGACATCCTAACCGCATCTGTAAAATCCATCATCTCACTCTTTCTTGATTTAATACTCATTGTTGTTGATAGATACATAGTATGCTTGACAATAAACTACTGTACATCCATTACCCGCTGGCTCCCTACAACAAAACAGACCGGCACCATGAAGGACCTTCTTATGCATAAATTATTCCATTTGCGGGTCATGTCACATTGTCAATCGGATCTTTTGTGCGTTACACCGAAACTGCCCTTTCTGAAGAAAGAACTTCCTCCTTGAGGCTACGGGTACCTTTCACATTTGTATGCCGCATAATATTATCACCTTCACTTGCAGGTTGGGCGGGGGGGAGGGTGCGGTGCCAAAATGTCGAGGTGCTTGTGATAACGTACCAAGATGTTCCTGCTGCACCCTTCCGTATGTAACCTCTGAGACGTGGCAATACGATGCGCGTCATATCCTGCTCATGTGTTCGCACATAAGCCAACTTGATGGCAGTGTGCAGTTTGAGTAGCGATAAAAGCAGCAGGTGACGCGAGGATAACAGCGATGTCGGTTTCGGCCGTTGTGATTTAGACCGGTTCAAGTACCGTACGCTCCACCGACCAAAGCAGACACCATTTCATTGGCGTAATCTTATGCGCTCATCATGGCTTTGACAGCACAGTGACAATAAAATGGTATATATTCAAACACACCAGCACGATAGTACGTGATGCATTGAAACCGCGAAGCTTCAACACTAGGCGCGCGCTTTCTAACAGAGCTGCGTTATACATGTAGCACGATTCCTCCTCCTGCTGTCTTCTTCCTTTGATACCTCTTAGAAAGCCACATTTAAAAGACATTTTTCTTTTTGTGTTTTATGGCTCGGCCATTCAACTTTAAATGCACTGTCACTTGTTCTTGACTTGATGGTGTGTTGTGCTACACTTTCTAATGTATTGTACCTCATCGCTTCTGATTCTCAATGCCTTTCTCATGGCCTGTGCTCAGAAAGAAATAAAAATGAAAAACGAAGATAAATATGGGGTTGGTGTGTCCCTTGTGTACGTCCCAGCAGCTCCCTCGTCCTCGTAAGCTTGCGTAAGGTAATGCCGAACGCATCACGATGAAAGACGCGAAATTTCGCATAAAACTGCGATAACCAGCCTGGCCAGAAAAGCATGGAGATGCTGTGGACGGCGTAAAGACTGTCAAGTGGTCAACCCGGCGTAGTATCTCGGGGTGGAAACAAATCAGTACTCGCTGCGGGGCTGCTAGTTGGCGTGTCATCTGTATTAGTAAGGCCCCGCAACGGTGGTCTAATGGTTACGGCACTCGGCTGCTGAAACGAAGGTCGCGGGATCGAATCCCGGCAGCGGCGGCTGCATTTCGATGGAGGCGAAGTGTTGAGGCCCTTGTGCTGTGCGATGTCAGTGCACGTTAAAGAACCCCAGGTGGTCGAAATTTCCGGAGACACTCATTACGGCGTCTCTCATAATCAGAGCTGGTTTTGGGACGTTAAACCCCGCGAATCGATCAATCTGTATATGTAAGAGTCTATGTATCGGAAAAACTCCCTCAAAACACACACACACACACACGGCGCGCGCGCCATGTCATATAATCATATTCATTTATTTCAGACAAAGAAACATACAAGTTGCCTGGGGAAACGGCGTAAAGGCACAGAAAGCCTGAAAAAGCGTCGATTCCCCGCTTACACACGCATAAATAAGCAGTTGTACACGAACATTCGTTGGATAAGGAAAAAAAACAAACAAAAACACCGCTATCAAGGAATACGAGCGTATAAGTGTAACGCCATTTGGCGCAGAAAATAAATATAGGGCCGACACTGAATAATTGGATAGGGTGCAGAGGTTCATTGTTTGTATTTTATGCACGGCACCGTTGAAGGGAATGACATAGTGAACTTCCAAGGAGATAGCGGGTAGGATGGTCTTCGTAGCGAACCAGGAGGCCGTGCTTGCAAGCGTGTGTTCGCTGACTGGGGCACCACATCGCACGATTAACGCAGGAAAAATAAAACTAATTTTACAAAGCAGCGTGTTTGGAGCGGTAAAACGCAGCTAATGAAACACATGCTTCCCTTGGCGTTTTCTCGTCAAGTGGCAAAGACGTGCTCGAGTCAGTTCCAGAAGAGGTGAGTTCCAATACAGGGGACCAAAATTTTTCTATGGCTTTAACCTCAGCTGTTGCAATGGTGGCCTAAATTGAAACATATCCACAAGATTATGAATGTAAAGGTTATTTGTCTAGGCTGAAAATTAGGGGAAAAAATTCTTTTGAGAACCTGAGAAATAGCATATTTGTACCGCGTTGGTCGACGTCACGGGCACAGAAGCCACGCAGTTGCATTTTCTGGCAAATGCAACGCCCCCACGCTGACAAAAAGTGCCGGCGAAACACTGGCCCTTGAACCCCAAGTATATTGCATTACCTTTATTGCATTCCATTATGTCCAAAGATAGCTAGTCACTGACAAAACAAATTAAAGGTTTGATCAACGCATGAACGATGCCCTCACTCAGTGGGATGCCAGGAAAGGACATACGGTCGTCGGTATAGGAAAGCACACCGCTGACCGGGGTTCAATTCCCTGCTAAGTACGGGAGGAAAATCACGCAGTGCCCCCGCGCTACGCATTGTGTGTGTGTGTGTGTGTGTGTGCGTGCGTGTGTGTGCGTGTGTGCGTTTTAGCTACACATTAAAGCGCACGTAAGCAAGCCTTATGAATACGTGATGCATGCTTGCTATGATAACCTCGTGAGTTCATAGGATACGTTGTTTTGTTTCTAAAGGCATCAACGTATCCTGATTGATATTTAGATGTCATCCAGTGTTATGATCTGTTCTAAATTGCATGATAATTCACAACGTAAAAGTAGCAAACGAAAGCAAGGAACACCTGTTTTAAGGTTTGAAAATACAGATTCTCGTGGTCATCACGCATACAGCACATTTCTTGACACTGAGGGATGTTACTGAATTTAACTGAGACGTTTGTAGTTAGTTTCTTCCGATTTTTTGTTTTATTTAGTGAACTTGCTGATATATATATAGTGTCATTCTAAGAAAAAACATGTATTCATGTTTTTTCTACCGCAAGGAAAATACAAGAATTAGAGCTGCTGCATCAGCAGAAGTGAACTTATCTTCAGATATTTTGTTACCCCGTAACTGGTACATCAATTGTTGCGGTCATGGCCTCATTTAGAGATTATTAGTGAGATGACCCGCATGTTCCTGAGCGATTAGATAACAAGTACACAGAACGTGAATGCAAATGGAGAACGGGCTTCCTTTCTTATATAACTTTTTGCCCAAAACACTGACAATGGTGCTAATAATGAGTTTTTGACAATGATAGGTTCGCTATGGTACTATGGGTGCGCTTATTTGTTTACTTATCCTGTACTACCATAAGCCTGATTTGATTCCGACCCAATTTCTGCGCGTCGATTTCCATGCTTCTCGTTGTAGTCTGCGTATATCCCCCCACAGTAGTGCCACTCATACGTTATCGCTAAAAGGAATAACATAGTGAAGAACATCTTGCTCTTTTGTAAAAAAGGAATCCAGTTGATTACGCACGGCAGCATACATCACGCTGAAATGTTGCTGCGCGCGTGCCTGGAGCTGCTCAAATTCTCAAAACAGCATGTTTTTAAGGCTACAAGTTCCATCAGCGGCCTGCTATAATCATGGGCCATATGCCACGTGCGTGATTACACTAAGTTTTTCGCATCTGCGCGTGCTCCGAAAATACAATGTCAGCTCAGATACGGTCATCTCGAGGTCATCTGCGCGGTATCATATACAGGTGCACGTTTAAAAAAACCACAGGTGGTCAAAATTACTCTGGAGCTCTCCACTACAGGGCGTGCCCTGTGATCGATCATATCGTGGTTCTGGAACGCAACACTCCAATTATTAGGACATGGTCATCTTGAAACAGCGATCATGCCATCACAAGGACATGAGGAAGAACTGACAACAAGAGCGCTAAACAGTACGCGAACGCGGGATCGCTACGCTATCAGAAACAAATTAAGTTCACAAGGTAGCAACCTCTTAAAGCCGCAACAAATTCTCGAAACTGAAAGGACGGCTGCTAACGTTTTATACGCAATGAATAAGCCATCAGCCTTCAATTTAGAGGTCAGCCTAAACAGGGCACATCAGTTACCTTTGAAGTCATTTGCGCTCACAGCTTGTGTATGCTACGTAGGGTGCGTACTAGTTGCACGCCCAAAGCCACCTTCGTGTCGTACAGAATGCTATGTGTACACCCTCGCAGACATTTCAAGCATCCATTCGTCAACTTTTATATCTCCACGAAAAATAAATTTAGTGGAACACAGGGACTTGAGGGAAACTGTATATGATACACTATTACGATCTTATTTTTAATCCAGTAGAGATAGCCAAGTCTGCTTTGCCATGTTGTCATAACGGACGATTTCCGTTATCGATATTTTCCGTCGTATCTTTGCGCGTCAGTTTATTAAGCTGAGGGGACGCCCGACACGGCTTATCGAGCCGCAAAAGTGGCAACGCTTACAAAGCACCCACACGCAGGTACTACATCATTGACACGAGCCGTGACTGCAGTGATTCTGGCATAGCAGCGTGAAGAGGAGGTACTCAGAATCGCTTGCCTTGAAACAGGGCATCGAAAACAAATGTTTGACACACGTCCAGCAAGTGCACAGCTCTTCACATTGTAGTTTGTACAGGAAGGCATTCGGAAGAGGAGTCTCATACGTAAGTAAACCCCAGTCCTGATTTTTTTCGTCAGTTTGTTGCCGAACGCTCGCTCACATCCGTTTAGTAATGGCGAAAATGTTTTCTTGTTGTTTCTGATACTGGCCGCACATAAAATTGACAAAAACACACTTTATAAAGAATACTCACAACGAAATATAGGGAAAAACGCAGAGTACGAGATAACACAGAGCGATATGTCTCGCTCGAAACTAATTATCACGGTATAAGGTGTTACTTTTCACAAAGGTGTCCAACGTGCATAATAAATATTTCATTGGTCCGCTTGCGACGTTACTCGGACGACATGCCGTAAGCACGGAGAACAGACGAAAGAACGCTATTGTAAGCTTCGTGAAAGTCGTCTGCTGACAAAACCTCGGCGAAATGGTTGAACCTTAGCAACAGATACAGTTCGACGCGACTAGTTCAAGCGAAACAAGGCGAAAAATGGAGAGCGAATGGAAGGCACTTATATTCATGGCTTTGCACTCGGACAAGTTCTGATGTCATATGTACTTGCAGGCCCACTACTCCTTTAAGCCATCTTTCTTCAGCTATAGGATGAAGAAGGAAGGAGTTTGCGGAGTGGTCCTAATATGGTTTTTAAGCTTGGTTGCTTCTCTGGAAATCGACACTTCGGATGGTGGATATACGAACCTGCTGGTTTCAATCAACGGCAACGTTCCTTATAAAGAGTCTATTATTCAAGATATAAAGGTGAGCTCTTTTATCGTGAAGAACATCACTGCTTTATCACTTGCAACATAATAAAGAACAGGTGTTCTTCAGAGCCAGTATTTCACCAAGCTTTAGCATACGATTGTAAATTCTACGAGCTATTTATGCCACTCTTGAAGCTACTAAATTCTGCCAACGGTCCGTTCGTCGCTTTTATCACGCTATGTACGGCGCGTTTGTTTTAAACGCTCTAGATCCTCTTTGAAACAGCCAGCCCGCCAACGCACCTGACTAATTACAGACGACAAATATGCAGCGTTTGGTCGTCCACGTGTTAAGTGCCCCACCGCTTCTCCCAGAAAATTACTTGTTAGCAACTAACACAAATCCTGACTTAACATCCTGCAAAAGCCGGGCCGTATTAAAAAGCACTAATAAAAATTATATGTAAAATACTTCAGCCAATTCTGCTGCTGGACATATTAGCGAAGCCATCGTACCAATCCCAGTCTATGCAAAGAATCTTTGAATTTGGCTCCTGATGTTGCAACGCCGAATATAATCGCGCCTACAGAGTAACTTGAGTGAAATGTTTCTGACCGCATGCCCGTGGTGTCGAAAATAGTTTCCTCTCAAAATGTCGGATGCTCGTTGTCATTATTTCAACGGTATTCCCAGATATACCGCTCAGCTTGTTCGGCTAATTGGTGTGACATTACTTTAAGAATCCAGCGCCAAATTTACTGCATACACAAGAAAGAAGCACGGCGCTCGTCCTTGCCTGTTGTGTTTCTTTGTCCTGTGGGCATCATCCAAACCAGAACAGAAGCTCAGGAGAAGGTGTAGGCGTCAACTGACGGATAGATAGTTGAAAACGATGAAGGGGGCATCGCTAAAAGTGATGTTTCAACAAGTGGACTTGTCTTCGTCAGGACGGCTACGACTGCCCCGACTAGGACAAGTCCATTTGTCGAAACCTTATCTCCACCGGCATCCCCTGCTCTTCGTCGTCTTAACGACAACTTCCTCATCCTTGTGCAGGTGTAATTTGTGCTCTGAATTCTTCAAGTAATGATGTCAAACCAACTACCTCAAAGCAGCCCTCATAAGTATGTTCCTACAACAATGGAAGTGCTCGCCCTCGTTTGTCGCGTTTCCGTCTCGCGTATGCGCTATCTTTGCGCTAAATTCATGACGCAATGATACCGGCGGTTCATGAATGAGCAGGAATTCTTACTTGAGGTACTGTTAACTTACAGGCGCTGTTCCGGTTATCGTCGAAGTTCTTGCACCAGGTCACCAATGGTCGGGTATACTACAAGCAGGTCACCATCGAGATGCCCAGTACATGGCCCGCGAGGCAAAATGTCCGCAACGTATCAGCGAGCTCTTTCGAGCGTAGTGACGTCAGGATTGACGCGCCAGGGGAACCGTACGGGGACAGGCCCTTCACGCAGCAGCTGAGGCCTTGCGGTCAGCCGGGAGACTTCATTCAGCTCACGCCACGGTTCCTCTCCCGTTTAAGGAATTCAACGACTGTTGAACCGCTCAACGTGGGTAAGCCCGATCTTTAAAAGACAGAAAGCTGAGCGAGTTGGTAAGGGACCCCAGAGTGAAAAGAACAGGCGCGCAAAACACGGGCACAATGGGGGAAAGAAGTGGACAACACGAACGCCGACTATCAACTGAAGCGGAGCACTGAGGCGAAAAAGAAAGAAGACACACAACTTATCGGTGCATGCTCAGGAATGGTAGCTCCACCTGTCAAACGGTTACACGTGCCGGTCTACGCGAGAGACAACTGTTCAAGCATTCTATCTCTCTTCTCTGTTTAAGCTAATCGACGGCTGACTCACGCACCCGCTTCCACTAATACTGATATGCCAGGCCTCGACCATTAAACGCGTTCCTTCATTCTTATGTCTGTACAGAATCTCGAGTTCGTCTAACTTGGGCGTGCACTTAGAGTCTCGGCAGTGCGAAGATAGATTAGACGGCGCTCCACCTGATAGCGACCTTCTATGTGCAATTCTCTGATTAATACAACGCGCTGTTTGCCCTACGTAGAAACGCCGTATCTTTGCAGTCTATTTTACAATGGAAGTCTATACTGCTGGGATTCCATGTAGTTTTGTTATCCATAAACAGAAACCGTGGGCCGATTCCGGAGGTAGTCATCAGTCGAGTGAGGTGCTACTGCTACTATTACTTCTACTACTACGACTACTAACACTAACACCATCGTCGTCATAATCATCAGCAGCAGCAACAACATAAATAATAATAATAATACACCTTTCAATTCCAGCCTACATGTTCGTGCACCAGTGGGCACATTTCCGGTATGGTGTGTTTGATGAGCACGGCTGCAATGGTGACAGCGAGTACCCACTGACGTACTGCCACAACGGTAAGGTAAGGATAGTTTTCAGAGTGATGCACGATGATTGATAATTAAAAGTGCGCAATGTTTCGCATAGTCGCATCATAATATTCCACACTGGAAACTTTGATGCTCCGTGGCTTTGTTACCACAGTAGAGCAAACTAAGACAAGTTACACAGGTTGAAGTCTAGAACGCTAAAGGAAGAAAGAAGGATCCTTGTGACAGCTCATTCATGTACGGAGTGTAGAAGGAGTGCCCTTCGATAAGCGCTAAACAGGTGCGAACGAAGTACGTTTGTGCTTAAATATTCCGTCCCAGCACAGAATACCGTTCCAATACAGTTTTCAAGTTAGGATTAAAAAATGTTAGTTATGAGAACTTTCCCAAAATTTAGCCACGATTACCGCCTCCCGCTAAAAAAAGAACATAAGAAAATCCGGCAAGACAATTTACCTATCCTTGAGGGTGTCTGATAAAAACTAGAGCAACTCGAGATGATTGAAAGTAAATAAGTGCGTTAATCACACCGGGGACGGCAGATAAGCACGGAGTGCTGTATAGGTTTTGTTTCACGCAGCCTTAGGCACTGTTTTGTGGCTCTTGAAGATATGTAGAAAGTATTTTACGTTTCAGTGCTCTTTCAAGAAGACTACCATTAATATTCTGCTGGTTGCATTGAGCAACATTAACCAGCCTAGCTTAGTTTTTGTAAAGCCCTCTCGTGGGCAGAATGGCACGTAATTCAAAGAATGGTACGACAAAAAAACACAAGGACGTGAAGGATGCTACAAGAGCTAACTTTCATCTGATTTACTAAGTAAAGCGTAGGTCTACGTAAGTGGCAGGTGCACGGGTGCACAAGAGCTATCAGCATAAACAGCAATGAAGAAAAAAATCCTTTACATAGACGTATCTGAAAACTGCTTGTCATTGCGACCGACGGGCAACGACGGAACGCTAACGTACGGCATCCCTTTTTCTCCAAATGAAGCACCCCAATCGATTCTCGGAGTACTCGTTCAGAGCTTTGCTCAAGAAATCTTGAAATAAATAAGTGGTTTCCATCCAACTCTCGACTTCATAAATAAGAAGTTCGCGCTTGTGCTGTCCTTCACGTTAACGTATCTTTTTGTCTAGCAGTGTTAGCCTGGAATTAGCGGCTCTATTGCTTTTAAATTTCAGTTCAGGGTAAACGGACAAATCAATCAAAGATCCAAACCCGAATTGGCGTTTATAGAAGGGTTTCCGCATTTGAAACATTGTTAAAGGTTTAGTGCTTGTTTTCAGGTGAAACTCAACGCCTGTTCCGAAAAGATCGCCTTCACAGCCAGGACACTGTCCCAAGGAAAGTGCTCTATAGACAGTGCATGCCGCTTATCAAGAGACTGCGTAGTAACGTTGCATCAGCCGAGCAACAGTGGTCCAATTGAGTCATCGATCATGTTCATGCCCCGCATTGACAGTGTGAGTAGCAAGCCTACTTCGTTACAGTATTTCATGGCTGTGTCAAGGTCACAGTGAGACAAATGAAGGAGATGCAACGTCAGTTGAAATGGTTACTAGTTACAACAGACCTACAAAATATGTCGCTTCGCCGTAGGTTGTTAGCGAGACTGCGTGGGCAAAAATGTCTTGTTCACAGCTCCGAACTTTCATCAGACGCCGTGTTGTAATCCCCAAGAGAATAGCAATTGAATGTATCAGGTAAGCAACCTTTATGTCGTGTACATAACCAAGTCAAGCCGATATATAATAGATGTTTAATTGAAATGGACAATAAAACAAGTTACCTCCGATGGGGACAGTACCGACAACCTTCGCGTTAAGTGGTACTCCAAAGGAAGCAGACTTTACCAAAGCATACAAAGTAAACAATACGGGTAGGGATACGCGTTTATGATGTGTCTTAAGTTGGATCGACTCATAACCAAGAGCGTGGACGCCGTCAAGGCCATCTGCGAAGGAAAGCGTACCTTTGATATCCTGAGTCCCTGATAGGATGCAAACGTGGGCCACTAACCCTATAAGGGGGAGGGAAGGAGAAAACAGAAAGGCAGGGAGGTTAACCAGAAAGGTGTCCGGTTGGCTACCCTACACTGGGGGAATGGGAAGGGGGAATAGAAAGATGGGAGAGAGAGAAGGAAGGGGAATAATGAAAAAGACGTTGTAGGACAAGTCCAACTGTCACAGGCGTTCGCGCAAACCAGTCATTTTCAAAAAGCGCAAAAGTGCTCTTAGTGCCTTGTGGGCCGACGAGCAGTGAGGGCGGTGTTCGAGTATCATATGTGGGTTTAGGTGGCGTAGCGTCTCAGCAAGGGTTTTCCTTTCCTCGACGAATCGCGGACAGTGGCACAGCAGATGGTCCAGGGTTTCGTCGGTGTCGCACATCTCGCAAGTTGCACTGTCGATCGCTCCAATTAATGCGGAGTATGCCTTTGTGAAGGGAACTCCCAGCCAAAGTCGACAAAGAAGCGAGGCCTCATGTCGAGGAAGTCCTGATGGAGGGCGGAGATGCAGGGAAGGGTTTAGCTGGTACAGTCGCGTTCGTCTGATGTTTGGTGAGTTCCACTCAACCAGTGAGAGACGGCGTGCCAGGTGTCGAAGCTGCACTGCAGCATCTGTCCTTGAGAGTGGAATTGAAACAATGTTCGCTTCTTGATGTGAAGTGCGAGCTGCGCCATCTGCGGACTCGTTGCCGCTGATTCCGCAGTGACTGGGCACCCACTGAAAGTCAATCTCGTGGCCATTTTTTTGGAGGTGGTGGTGAAGCACGATTACATCGTACGTCAGCTGCTCGTGGCATCCGCGCCTAAGAGCTGACCGTATGCACTGCAACGCTGCCTTCGAGTCCGAAAACACAGCCCATTTCCTCGGCCTCTCAATACAGATGAATTCTAGTGCACAACGTAGAGCCGTGAGTTCTGCCGCCGTGGACGTCGTGACATGAGACGTCTTTAGTCGAATCGTTATCCCCTGCGTTGGTACGACCACCGCTCCGCCAGAACTGGAGGATGTGGTCGATCCATCGGTGTATACGTGTACGTGGTTACCGTACCGCTCGTACAACAGGTGTAAGCTGAGTTGCTTTAGTGCAGATACTGGTAGATATAACCCTATAACGTACCTAGTAAAGTTGCCCTGTACCCCGAGCCGCATTGCTGGAGTCTGAAAACAGCGAGAACAGCTGCCGCTGCTTCTTCCACAGGTGAGCCAGTTCTGTGACGATGCCAGCGGCGCTCGTCAGCACAACCCGTTCGCTCCAAACAAGCAGAATAGGCTTTGCCAACAAAGATCACCGTGGGAAGTGATCAGACAGAATGCGGACTTCCAAAAGTGAGCAAGTTTTCCTGCCGTTGTTGTTTCGTGCTTGCCTCTCTCAAGATGAGTACTACGTTGCATACTTTGCGACTTTGTATTTCTCAGTTGGATATAGACACTGTGTATACTTATGCAAGTGAACGAAAGAATGGGAATGGCGCAGCCACACGATTCCACAGATAACGACACCAATGAAAGTGTGTTATCTACAATCTCACACGAGCTGTAGTAATTGAAGATAACGCCCCTTATGCTTTGCATAGTCCCATTATATTTTCTCTCCTTACCGTAGTGCCTCTACTGCATGTGTGACAGCGCCGAAACCCACAGTTTTTTATTCCTCCATTTCTTCCTGACTTTTCAGCCCCTCAATCACCATTCATAGTGAATTGTAGCCGACAGAAGGTACCACCTAGTCAAACCGATTACTTTTCCATATCTTGTCTGTACCTCCTTGGAAGCTCAACTGATAAATGTACACGCTTGCTTCACTGGGAACAATGAAGAGAAACTGGTCCAAACTTAAACGTAGACATTTAATTAAAAAAAAGAAGTCTTCGTGTTGTTCATTTCGTACGACTACAAACGACAACACATGCTGCCCCTTTACACAATCTGATTTACTAACAGGCAAACGCGCACTGCAAAAGGACAAAGAAACGCAGAACGACACACATTTTGCTGTTATACGTTTATTTGTCCTCGTCTAGTATGCGTTGTTTTTGCCTGTGATGAACCAACTAAATCGAGATGTCTTACCATATCACTCAATGGGTATCAATAAGTAACTCTTAGATTTACACGCCTTGCGTAATTTCGCATCCTCTCAATGAACGATTCCCCTTTGAGTCCGCCATGGAGAGTAAGAATTTTGCTATTCAAGCGAATCAAGATGGTGGACGCTTGTGAGGTGTCTATCTGCTTACTCCATCAACTACGACTTTGAGATGAACGGTAGAGAAGGATTCACAATGGGACGGGCTTACCCAGCCTGCAGGACGAGAGTCAAGGGAAACAGCATAGGATGAGGCAGGCATCCTACACTGGACGTATGCACATATGTTTAACCGTGGCTGTAAGATATATGCTCCTTAGGCGAGGGCACCTGCGAGGAGCGATCAGCCACATTGTGGCGGCGAGAACCCGTCAGCCCAGTGACGCCATGCCTGCCCATATCGGAGGTAGGATGAAGCTTCGAGACAGAAAAGGTTCTTTTTTTTTTATCTTGCATTGTCATAGCAGCTGGTTCTTAGCAGGAGAGCTGAGTTCGGTGACAGACCGTCGCGTGTATAACTTGGCGCATTTTTCCAGCTGTCGCTCGTGCTTGAAACAGGCGATTTCCTCCTCCGCCGCTGGGGCGGCTAAATCATGCAGGATTCCCCACGAAACGCCGGTTCTTACAGAAACGGGAGATAAACCATTTTCTGTCTTGGTTTCGTCGCATCGCCAAAAAATATGCGCTGCCGTCACCGGAGCAATGTATCTGGTCGAGACGTGAAGTATACCCAGCAAAAGAGTGCATATCTTACACCGTGGATCTGGCGTAACAGCGCTCTTTCGATTGTGGGTGTTCGTTTTAGTGCTGAAAAAAGCCTGACTAAATTTAGTTTTATGTGACGTTTAGGTTTCTGTGAGATCATACGGTGATGATTACTACGATCGTATAATTGCGTTTTCTATCTTTGCTTTGAAGGCTTCCAAGACCGGACATGTCCAAGCGCATCGAGACATCATTCATAGAAATTCAGGAGATCAAGACTCTTGCGCAGTGCGTCGTGCTTGTTCTGGATGTCTCGGCAAGCATGAGCGTGAGTGCATGCCTGTTACAGTTCGCGCCAAGCAAATAGCGTATTCCCTCGCTACTGCTCAAAGCACGTGTTTCCCGCATTTCTATCATACCTCGCATACGAAAGACAAGAACATGCACAGAGATACGAAGACAATTAATAGTGTACAAGTTCGCAGTTAGGTTGCTCGAGAAACGTCGAATGTATCAGAGTGCCTTGATTAAGGCTAAATGTAGCAGGAACCATAATTCTACAGGACTATCAACATTAACCTTTGTCATTTAAAAACGAAAGAGTTGTAGTAATGGCAATTACCAAGAGCACTTCGGAGGAGATTCTGCAACAGAGGAAACAACGATTTGTAGAAGCTGCTACAACTTTAGTAGTATGTTGCTAAGGCACAAGTGCGAAATAAAATCCGTTAATTGCTTTTGTTACGGATGTACTACCATGCTAAATAATGATTAGAACGAATAACTGCTGGTTTAGCCTAACAGCTATACGCTAAAATGACAAAAGAAGTGCACCAGAATGCTTCTTGACAAGAAGCAAAGCGCAAGACACCAAAACGACGAAAGGGAAACACAAATTTGTGTATGTCAGAAAGGAACCAAGACTAATTTTATCATGCGTTACTTACGTGCTCTTTTATGTAAATACGTGCAGGAGTTCTGTGGTCAGCGGATTGTTCTGTGTGCTTTATTTTGTTTATGAACTGTTTAAGTACCTTCGGTGCCTTCATTTACACGTATGCAAAACTTAGCCAACATCCTAGACTGTCAACTGCGCTCTTACAAAAATTATTTCATGCTTTTATTTGTGTATATAGTCGATGCCAGTAAAGGAAACCAATATCTCATTTAAACAACATGGATATAGGAATCTGTAATATATTTCAATGGGTTAAGAAAGTTTGTGACTTACTTTGGCTCATTCTCGATCCGACGAGATAGCACAGTGGTTATCGTGCTCGGCATCCGACGGGCACGGGCTCGAACCCGGCCGCTGCGGTCGCATTTACGATGGAGGCGAAAATGCTACAGACCGTGTACTGCGCGATAACAGCGCACGATGTAAAGGACTCCAGGTGGTCGAAAATTGCGGAGCTATCCGCTATGGCGCGCCTGCTCTAATATCGTTGTTTCTGCAAGTAAAGCCGCAGGAAATTATTATTTTGGCTGCTTTTTTTACTTCTTTTATCCTGCGACCTCATCTCCGCCTCTCTGATACTTTACTTTTATCGTACGTGCGTCGAGATACGAATAGCCGATTGTTACTTTGCGAGCATTCCGTTGTCATCGTATCTCTGTCCCCGTTCTCGTCTTCCGAGTATTTCGCAAGGACACTATGAAGGGACACCAACTAACCTCTTTCTCTATACCTGATCAATGAACGACGGCTTCCTCACCGACTTTTCAGAATTACGAGCGCTTGGAGTCCTTAAAGGAAGCCGTGACCCGGTACATTAATGGCGTGGAGAATGAAACACGCCGACTGGCAATACTGACGTTCAGTGAGAAAGCGAGAGTGGTGCACCCTCTCGCACCGGTGAATGCCAAAACGAAGCCGGGATTCATCCGCGCCGTAAAAGAACTGCAAACACTGGGAGCTACATGCATCGGGTGCGGCCTCAGAAGAGCGATAAAGGTGAGCGGGGCTCGATCCACTTTCTTACCTAGAGAGGGTGATGCTGGAGGTGTTGGTGACGTCATCAGGAGGGATTAACAAGCGAAAGCGCATTTTCACAGTGTTCCGAACAAGTACGTGAATTAAACAATCACTC
Organism: Hyalomma asiaticum; assembly: GCA_013339685.2. Lineage (NCBI taxonomy): Eukaryota > Metazoa > Arthropoda > Arachnida > Ixodida > Ixodidae > Hyalomma > Hyalomma asiaticum. Next base: position 7,689,468 of record CM023489.1, on the reverse strand, counting down.
AATAAACCATTTCCTTTGGAGACGAGAAGTACAGGTCTAAAAGCTAAAGGAGCTTGATGAGGTCAAGCTGCCCCTTTACAAGACGACAAAACAGTGAGTGCCAGATACGCACTGACAGTACAAATAAATCAACAATAGCCACATATCATCAAGTAACATCATATAAACAAAGCGCTAAAAAATTCAGAAACAGCTATGTTCATATGTTTGGAATAAATTGCCGCTGATATAAAGATCGTCGGTAGCACACACTGCTTGATCAGGGTACTTTCGGGTGGCACTGGCCTTCGTTTCGGCCATCACAGATACGATATAGACAGGACCCGAATGCAAGTCAGAGGATAGGCAGTATACTAATGGACTGCAAACATCTTTATTACCACGAAAACAAGCGAATGTGGGTGGACTGCTAAACCCTGAAGCCCACTCGTTATTGCTGCCGCGTTGGCATGTCTCCGCCAGCCATTGCTGGCGGTCGGTGGTCGCTGAGCAGAAAAATAGGAAAAAGTGGGACAGTCGATTGTTTTGTTGTATACCCTGTAGGCGGTGCATAAGCCTAGGTCTCACCGTTCACTCTGAGTAAGAGAACCGAAATTTGAGGCTGCATACATGCAGAAACAAAAGAATAAGTAGAAGCCTGCATGACAGTGCTCTGCCAGCCTTGTCGAGCCCAACCACCCCTCGTACCTCAACTGGCTGCCTCTGCGGTGGTTCAGGGGGATCAATTCGGACCACAAATTTTGATCGTTTGGTTGACCGTAGCATGGGGTCACGCCAGCCTAATGGTAGAATGGCAGAGAAGGCCGCTTCGGAATTATCAGTTCGTCGTTCTGCAATGCTTTGTCCCTTTCTTCACAACATTTACTGCTGATATATATCTATATTTGAACGACGTTACTTTGCTAGCGAAGTATTAGCGGCAACTATGAGAGGAGCTTCAAAGATATGTTTCCGGCTTCTTGGCCCACCAGTCTTATCAATAACGGCCTTATTGGCTGGACAAAGTCCGTGAGACTATGCGGCGTAGTTGGTACGGCTTCACATGAGAGACCATATATTTTGATTGACAGACGGCACCCTATAGCCAAAGACGGCACCATTTTGACGGATGGTAACATAGCCAAAGCGGGGCTACTTTAAAGTTCATGATTGTCGATCACGTGACGCCAGGAGTCTTTGTATGTGTATTACCATATTTCAAGAGGGTAGCATTACGCTATACCTTCCAGTCTTTTGTTTCCTTCCTTGACGGGTGCATTTGCCAGAAACAATTGATATAGCGACACATACATCAATATCGCCATTTTTTGAGCCACATCATTTCTCGCATATGCGAAGGGCATGCCCTCAGTCACGCTTATTCATTCTTTCAGCAACTTGAAGATAAAGCCGAGACGACAGAGGGCGCAATCATTGCTTTGGTCAGCGACGGCGAAGAGAACAGGCATCCGGACATCGAATCCGTGATGCCACTTATCATTAAAGCAAAGGTCGTTGTGAACACATTGGCAGTGGGCGAAACAGCCGAGGAGAAACTCGAGCAGCTTGCCTCCAAGACTCGAGGCAAAGCGTACGCCATTAAGGACGCAAAGGGAAACGCAGCACTGGAAATGGAGGCTGCGTTCGTCAGGGGAACCACACCTTCGCTCGAACGGACAGTCGCGAGATGAAACGGTAAGTTTCCCCCAGATGAAGTGGACGAACTGAGGTGTCTGAGAGCAAATCGAATACAGATCGAAGAGTGACAAAGACATATGATACGATAGGTTTCTGGTATATTGTGCATAAATATACACAACAACAAGAGGGAGAAGGATAATAAGATAACCGAGAATTTTTGAAAAGTCAGCAACAACTTTCTACGGACCTTACAGTTAATTATCTCGAAAATGGCGTTTTTTGTCTATTTTCGCATAGCTGGTGGATACTGCGAAACCTCTGGACAAGTTCCTCGAACAGCCATTTCAAGTGGACAGTAGCGTTGGCAACGAAACGATAGTCTACATCAAAGGTAACGGCCGTCAAAAAGCCAATATCAAAGCGTCGCTCATCGACCCCAGCGGGCATCGGTGCCAAACCTGCCAGGAATCTTCCACAGAAGCCGGCATCGCTATCTTCATGCCAAGCCCAGCAGAGGTAAGCTCGCACAGGATGCTGCAATTTCTCGAGGCTGTAAATCGTGAGAGAATTCGTAAGGATCTTTAGCTATTGCCTGAAAGACGGGGAAAGTCAGCATTCAGATGAGCTCTAAGGCCAGTAAAGGCGCGGAGCCAATACCCTTGGTAGACGAACCTGGCGCCTAAGTGCTTGAACCCACAATCTTGGCAGTCGGATATCACGTGAACGTAATTTCTTACAGGCTGTAATGGTTAACATTCAACCACGCATGGCGCGTACCCGCACACGCCTTGCCGACGAATGCGTGTATGCGCCACAGTGGTTTTATTATCGTTAATCGTGGCGTAAATTGCAAGCATCTCACTTTATTAATGTCATGACGTGTCGGTCATGTTTCTGGCGCATTCGTGCCACTCCCTGCCAAATGCGGCATATATAATGTGAATATGACGCCAGTGTTATATTAGCATCCAATGATAACATAGGGCTTTCACCTTTGATAGTCGCCCACCATACGACTACATAGGCGACTTATTCTATCGGAGATGGTATTGTGAAGTGCAGGTCGTGTAGCCTGCTAACTTACGTTTCGTCAACAAACAAATGTTGAAATGCAAGCAAGAGACGTCGCGTAAAATTGGAGCGGCTTTCGCAATAAGTGCTGGAAGAAACGCTGGTAATATGTCGTCATCATCAGCCCATCTTACGTCCACTGCAGGACGAAGGCCTCTCCCAAGGCTCTCCATCGTTGCCTGTCCTGCGCGAGCTCATTCCATTTTATGCCTGCGAATTTCTTAATTTCGTCCCCCCATCTTACTCTCTGTCGTCCACGGCTACGCTCACCCTCTCTTGGTATCCATTCCGCCGTTCTGACTGTCCATCGATTATCTAACCTTCTCATCACGTGGCTCGCCCATGTCCATTTTTTTCTCATTAACCTAACCTAACCTGTAATTTTCGGCAGACGCGAGTGATTTAAGGGGAATGTAAAAGACAAAGTTTGCATCGATCAATCATCAATCAATGTAAAAGACGCTCAATCTATAATGACTCCTATAAAAAGCTGACACAGTTTGCTGGACGCGTTTAAGAGCTGACGTCAGGCAATGCATAACAGAAACTTGCAGTCTAACGGTGGAACTTTGAAATTAAGCTCCGCAATGAAGTTTGAGTTCCCACTGTGCGCTAGCGCGGTGCCCCAGCTCCAATGAAGCTGAACCCAGTCGGAGCACCATAACTGCTTCACCTATTACGGAAGTAATACAAGGAACTGTGCGCCTCAGTTTAGCACCGGCCCCACACATTTCCTTCTTCCTCAGTACCACCTCCTTCCCTCACACCAGCTTTTCAATAACTGCGTAAAGTAGTAGCAGTACCTAATTGCCACGGCGTCGACTGCGCAACCCCCTTAGGAAAAGAACTCAAGAGCGTGAAATGCAGCAACAATTTGTTTAGTGTCGTCTGGCCTTCCGAAACAACTACAGCTAACTTTCCCATGCTCCCACGGTATAGTGACATCTCAAACCCCGGCAATAAGCTTTCCGCAAGTCACGAGCTACGCATTGACAAACATGAAATACAAGACACTAATCTACTTGTTTCCTTTCCGAAGGCTGGCACTTGGGTCCTTCACCTCTCGAGCTCCGGCAATGAGGAAGTCAGCATTCAGGTGAAATCTAAGGCCAGAAAAGAAGGCGAAGAGCCGATTCAAGTCGCCTGTACCATGGCTAACATGTTGGTAGATCAACCAGATGCGGCTGTCGTCTACGTCAAGGTAAGCAAGGGAAAGAAGGTTGTCCTGGGTGCCTCAGTACTCGCTGAAGTGTACGGGCCGCAAGAGGCAGCAAGAGTGGACGGTTCAGCTCCACGACGACGGAAGAGGTGAGGCTGTTCGTAATAAGACGTAAATGCTCGGTCGGCATGCTTATTGCAGCTAATGCATTCCTAAGTAGCTTCCGTCCACTTTCTGTAATGGCTTATGGTGGTGCTTGCCTTCTGAGGAAAAAAAATACGGGCCGATACAAAAGTCAGAGTTGTCACCTGACTTTAAACACCGTGCTTACGTGCGTGCTAGCAGCACTCGTCAGCACGAGGTATTCCTTTCTACGTTAGCTAAATGATGGTCCATATCGGATTGTGTCGGCTAAAATGACGGCTATGTTGAGTAATGCTGCCAAATGGCTAAACTTGATTAAATGATTGGTAGAGCTGGTTAGTGTTCTGTTCTGTTCTATCATAACTTGACTGCTTTGGAAAGGTTGAAGCATACAACATCTCGGCTGCACCATTTACCCATTTCCGGCAGCAAAAAAAATGAATCTATTACTCTAAAAGAATTACGCAAGTAATCAAAAAGTAAGTTGAAGCAAATAAAGAAATGGCATGCAGTCCGCTCACTGGCAAGATCTCGTGGTACACTAAGACGTCCACAGACACTGACTTCTGTCCAAGTTGTGCTCAATACTACAGAGGTCAACACTTGTTTAAATGATGACTAGTCATAGATCGCGTTCGATAACTAGCCATGGGTCGCGTTCGATAAAATACAGTAACTGTTGGCTAGAGTTGTTTTGCCCTGCCAATTTGTGATAGTAACAAACACGTTGTCTTTGTCCAATCTAAGTCCAATGATTAAGTTGTCTACGCATTGCCTGTATAGCAGATGTTACAAGGTAACAATTAACATGCACGTTCATAGGCTATTTTCTTGTGAAACCAGAACCCGACAACCACGCCGGCGACGGCGTATACAGCGGCCACTTCACGAAGTTCACTGGGAAAGGAAGATACACTGTGGCTGCCCACGTTTCGTACAAGAATGGCACTCACTTGGCTTACCCTACGGACAGCTCTGCGTGCGTCCTCGGCATACTCTCTCACACTACGACTGACGACAGGGCGGGTGAGTTTGACGTGTGTGTATGTGTGATATGTTATCGGAGGTTGACAAGATCAGCCCGTCTTCATGAGAAATCTGACGCTAACCCTGGTGAAATCGTTAAAGTGGAAAACAATTTTACTCCTATTAGTAAATGATCGTTTGATATAACCATAAGCGCCACACCCGCGAGAAGACGCTTGGTATGACAGGAAATGCGCAAAAAGTAAATGCAAAACGTCGTGGCGCCACTGGGAGGTTCCCGTACTAATGATGCACGCGATGTCATACATTTCAGACGACGTCTAAGGCCAAGGAAATCATTTAGGGGTAAAAGGGATACAGGTTACTGCGTACAAAAGAATCCGGAGATTTAACATGACGTGTTTCATACAATGTAACTGAGCCAAAATGGCGACATATTCACAGTAACGAACAGCGCAAATAAGACGCACAAAAAGAAGAGGCAGACAAGGTTAGTAGCGCCTGTCCCTGTCTGCCTCTTCTTTTTGTGCGTCTTATTTGCGCTTTTCGTTAGTGTGAATATGCACGACCAACTAGCCCAAGAATATGTTTTACTGAAATATGGCATTACGGTAAAAAGAAAATGAGTTCATGACGTCGTCTCCTCGAAGCTTCGGCGCAGAATTCAAAGACAGAACTTTAGCCTACATTTTCTAATATTGAGCATAAAATAGCGAAATCAACGACGGTAGAGGTCTCGAGGAATAATTTGTCAGTCTCCACCGCTAAGTATTTGACTTTAGTGTCCCTTTAAAGCTAGCGACGAATAATTACGATCGTTGTACTGCTTCTTTGTACTTACGCTTTTTTTTTTTTTTGCTGTTTTCTAATTCTTGCGCTCCTTAATGTAACTTGAATTTGAGGCCATCATAAGCACCCTGAGGTTCAGCAGAAAATTAAGAAAATTGTAAGGGCGTTTATCGTGCGCTAGCGTCAGGGTTAACCGTTGGGTCGGTTCACGTCCACCGAGCGCCAGCAGCGTAGTCCGCGATGTGCTGATCGGTCTCCACAACGATGCGCTGGAGAGACCGATCCGCTAGACAGCGCTGGGGAAGATGTTTTACGGTACCACTCATAGCTACAAAATAAAAATAGGAATAAATAAATGTATCTGCTTAGTACATTTACTTATGAATACGATTGTGTTTGAGCGTATGTATATGCCTTCACTGCCTCTTTTATTCAGTACTACTTTTGCAGCTTTATAAATCAGAACTATTCTCCTGTTTTCTTTGAGCATGCTTATTTTGACATCTCTCGGCGCTCTTTCTCATAGCGGCGCGGAGTCCATAGCAAACGTACAAAAAGAAACATCCCCACGGGTGTATTCTTTTAAATTCATGAAAGCAAAAATATCGAGGAATTATTGAAAAAGCGACCTGTACAAATCTGCAAACTTCTTGCACCGAGGCTAGTGCCGCGGTTTCTTTTTCGAATAGCGCGCTAGAGCCTCCCATCATATCGACAAATACTCGCAGGGTCAAGCTTTGCGTCCGAGCATGCGATGGACGAGTTCATCCTCAAAAACACTACATTAGCCACCAGCTACAGCGCTACCGGCATCGAAGCTGTCGACCCCTTCGAGAGGGTTGCGCCAGGAGGGTCCTTCCAAGTGACGAGACCTATCTTGGAGACTCAAGTGGCCCCCGGCAACATCCGTGACCTCGCCGTGACTGACATGCGCCCAGGAGAGAACGGCTCTTTGTCGGTGGATCTCACCTTCACGTGGCCTGGAGCTCACTTGACATTCGGGAAAGGTTAGCATCAGGCTAGTCACTCGCAGTGCAGGGCAAATACCTCCGCAACTTCAAATTACCCTAATCATGTGCTATAGTTGCAGCCACGCTATCGCTGTAAACGTCTTAATCTCATATGTTCACCTGATCAATAGTATGTGGTAAGCAAAATGTACGTAGCTTCAGTTCATGGATAAGCTGGTACGACGCTAAACGGACAGGTACGACTGCACGCTGAGGAACACTTGCTCATGACCACGACGTAAAGATAGCAAGAGAGAAAACAGCATGCCAACAACAAGGAGTGATAAAAAGAAAACCACAATTAACAAAAAATCCACGCATCTCCACGAAGTGAACCATGACGAGTGGGCGAAGCACTGGGGAACGTTCGGTGTTACCGTAAATCATCCGTGACATTGCCCACTCATGCATGTAAATGAGTGACAACGCGTGTGTATGTCACTTATGCTCCTGGTTTTTATGAGGTTCCTGTGCTCCCACGTCGTAGATCGTGCCGAGTTCCGGATTAATTTAGTTAACGCGCACGCTGCGAATCCTTATGGTTCAACTACGCACAAGAGAAATCTCCCACCGGCACTACATTGCAGGTCAAGATCCAGTGCCTATATATATGGGGTGGTCGGTGAACGGTTGTGCAGTGATTTTGTACGATTTTCTGTGATTCGCCCCGCCCCTCCATGGCACAACGACAACTTTCCTTCTTCCTTTCTTTCTTGGCCTTCCCATAATCACTGTTATGTGGTAGTGCGATCAGGGCAAGAGTTGATCGAGGACAAGGAGATGCTTTTCATGGAGCGTGACGGATGTCGGACGCTGCTAGTTCCTGAACACCTCCGCTCTTACTAAACCTCTGAACGACCATGTCGTAGGTGTAGTAGTTTTAGTCCGCCGCGGTGGTGTAGTGGTTACGGTACTCGGCTGCCACCCAAAAAACGCGGGTTCGATCCCAGCCGCGGCGGTCGCATTTTCGATGGAGGCGAAAATGCCAGAGGCCCGTGTACTGTGCGTTGTCAGTGCACGTTAAAGAACCCCAGGTGGTCTAAATTTCCGGAGCCCTCCACTACGGCCTTTCTCTCCTCTCTATCCCTTTCACTCCCTTTCCCCCACTCCCACGGACGCTTAGCCGTGCTCCCTACATGGGCAGCAGAAATTAGCCTCCTTTCCTAACCAAACCACAATCAATCAATCAATCAACCAATCAATCAATCAATCAATCAATCAATCAATCAATGGCTGACGATGCAGTTGGCCTGCGAGATTGCTAGTCATATTACGAACGCGCAAGAAATTATTGGGCCGTGTCTGCAGCACGGCCCTTTCACAATTGCATGACACGTACGGCTACCGTCAGTGTTATAGGTCTAGAAATCAGTCTACTTCAAAACGGTACGGTAAGGAAACATATCTGTCGTAGGCATTGTTCAGGGTGCATCGTCCATTGGTAAAAAATCCAGATCATAAACAATTTCTTTAGATATCGCATTTTGTGTAACAGCTGTTGTTCGAATACTACAAAGTTCGTTTGTTACACTCTCTGACACTGTTTTATGTTGGTGTGAAAAAATATTCCAAAAGCCAGGAGTATTTCTACGTTTTCGCTACTGGCTTTACTGAGCAATAAAGTTAACAAACATAACCGTTGCTGTACACACACACACACACACACACACACACACACACACACACACACACACACACACACACACACACACACACACACACACACACACACTTAAGAGCTATGCAAGTGTACATTGCATTTAACTTGTACACATATGACTTATCTTTCTGCTGCAGCATCGTCTGTGGAAATCAGAGCCGGCGTGGACTATGTGAAACTGAAATCGCACTTCGACAGCCAAACACAAATCGCAGAATTGAGCACGAACGATCAAAGCACCCACCTGCAATCTTGCTTTACTAAGCACGTCGCCGTAGTAACCTTACCGACAACCTTAGCCTCGCCTCAACCTGACGGTGCGTCCGCGTGGAATGTTTACGTCGCAGCACGTGCCACCAACACAGACCGCCTCAAGTCAAACGCATCCAACGTCGTGTCGGTGTCGTACAAGACTCCGCCACTCAGCACTACCTTGGCCACTACCACGATGGCTACAACGACAACGACCACTAAGAGGACAACAACTCGAAGTACTGAAGCCGCTACCACAACAGAGCGCGCTACAACGAAGGCGCTCATTACCACTCCTCGTTCCTCAACGACGCAAGCGTCTACCAGTAGTGCAACAAGCACGTCAACGCTCACCTCGACGCTTTCTACGACTACACTGCCTCCGACGACAATCCCGAGCGAAAAGACTGAAGACACCGCTACCAAAACACCGACCGTCTTTAATTTCACCTCAAATGTAGAAGCGCTTCCGGCCGCCAGCGTGGGAACAACTAGAATAGATGTATTTTTGGCACTCTCAAAATGGATACCGATTGGCGGAGCCATTGCGGCTGGCGTAGCCGCCATGATGGCTGCGCTGATAATGAATGTGAAACAAGAACTTCGGCAAAACAACCAACGGTCTTTACGAAGAGTGCAGCACGTCCAAACGTCCGCGACGTGACTCTCGCAAGAGAACAAAAGAAAATTAAAAAATAAAGGAAGGAAAGGAAAAAGAACGACAAAGGATGGTAAGGTATATTTGCTTCACCACACGTTTTCGCCATCATCGACAGACTCGACGCCCTCATAGTATTTTTGTGAGTAAACGCTCATCAAACAATTCATTTTGTTCTGAGTGCGTGAGCTTTTATTTCACAGTTCACGCAACAGAAGGCTGAAGTTATCAGTTGAGGGCTCAATAACAAGAAACTGTAAATCTGGATTAACATCTGCGGCTGCTGCTGTCATCGCTTGTGGACAGCAGACACGTGGGCAGGACACATAGGTGACCATATCACCCCGCATACCGATAATTTGACGCAAGTGTTAAGGGAATCGGCGGGAGAGGAGGGTTTTCTACCACGGATCTCACCACTGCGCTGCACCAAGACACATGCCGACAGGCTCACTGCATGCGTCCCCCTTAGCCCCATGTCAAGCAGTGCTGAATAGTCTCGTCGAAATGGACGCTTGGCGAATGACCTCCTCCGGGGCAATTCTAAAAAACAGGGATGACTTCGCGCCCGACTGTACGCACCGATAGGAGGTGCAGTGTTAACCCCCCCCCCCTCCCCGCCTCTACTCCTTCCCATCCCATCTTCACCACGTTTCCGTGCTATCAGGACTAAGAGAGCTCCCAGCTAGATGCGTGGTTTCTCAAAAACGCTTAATTTTACATAACTTAAGAACATACACAATAATTAAAAGTTTCAGCTTGAAGCAGTTTTGCAGCCTGCACAGTTAACCGCTAAATTACAACGCTCATATACACTGCCAGAGCATAAATTCGCATTTGCCGCGGAGCCCGTCTCCTACTGAGGACCCTTAAAGAACATTGTTGTATAGGTCAAGTCAACAGATTAGACATATTATTTTCTATGTGCGACATGATCCTTAATCAGTGTTCCAATTGTACGACGTTAAAATAGTGCGGAATAAGCACCGATAAAACAAAGGTCAAAGCGAACAATATCGCGTCTAGAAACAAATTCTCGGGGGGGTGGGCTTTACTGCATGCCATATCGACACCGCAGCGGAGCACGCTGAAGTGAACGTCGAACGTGGGACCATTGTCGCCCCCTGTCGCGTGTGTGGGCAAATGCGAATTGCCGCTATTCCAGCTCTCCCACATGAGGCGCCATCATCGCGCCTTTACTGGACACAAGGGCACTTGGTCCCGCTTGCTTGAACAAAATACCGCTAATAAATAGCAGGATAGTGATGGGCAGACATGCCAACGAGAGATAACTACTTGTTGGCAAAAAAGCAATCATATAACTACGGAGCATTCTGACAAAATCAATTGGCGGTAAAGGAAGAGAAAGGGGGTGCATAATGAAGCGGCATTTCGTTCTTATTGGGAAGGCATTCGGTTTTTAAATGAGAACGGGCCAAGGTAACCGAAGGAAATATTGGTCTGTTGCGGCCACTCTGAGTTTCTGAAATCTTAGAGAAAGACACTGAGCGTACAGGTATTTAATAGGCACAAAGCCAGCGCAAGCAACGAAGGCGGACAGAGGACCGACCATGAAGATATTTAGAGTTGCGCGAATATGAATACCTCGGAATACAAACATCCACCATGTCGAAGTCTGAAGCAGCGCACAGGAAAAAACGAGGGACGCACGGAAGGTAACAAGTAGACAGGACTATCGCCCTCGCTTTTTTTTTTTTTTTTTTTTCCCGTGCGCTGCTTCAGACTTCAACATAAACGGTTACCAACTCAGCCAACTTTCAAACTTGCTAAACAAACATCCATCTTCGAATATGGAATTGAATAGCAAAACGCAAATTCGCCTTCATTATGACATCCTGCTTAGCACAAGATTACATTAAAAAAAAAAAAACACTGAGTGGTCAGGGACACAATGCATTGGTTACCTTGTCAGATCGCCACTGCATTGATAAAATACGAGAGTGTGAAGGAAGTGATAAATACCTATCAAGGCTATCATTGAGCAATGTTAGGTGTTCCGCACGGTCAGGCCGCTGAAATTCATGCCGAAGAGATCCTGCACGAGCACGCCGCTACAAATGGCCGGGCAGCACGTCTTCCTGTTGAAAACGTGCTTACATGGACGCCAACAGCACCGCCGAGTGTAGTTGAAGATGCTTAGTGTTCAGCGCATTATGGCGGCGACTAAGCTGTACTTACTGGCGAGCTTGTGGTTGCGCCGCCATCGCGCCCCCGTGGTCTACGGAATACAGATGCCTACCCGTATAGACAACTGCCATGCGTAAACGCGGAAGATAGTCATTCTTCACAAGATTACAGGGTAGCACGTTCAATTTTCCCGTACATTCAATATCAAATAAATAAATAAATAAATAAATAAATAAATAAATAAATAAATAAATAAATAAATAAATATTTGGGTCACCTCGAATATTCTAAGGTTTCGAATACCTCATTTTCACACCAAATACGAATACTGAAAATGTAATGTTCGACGAATATTCGAAACCTTAGACACCCCCAATAATATTTAATACGGTGACGATGAGGATCCACATAGTTTAAGCGCGCTCCAATTAAAGTGAACTGGCAAGGAAACAAGTTGCAATTTTTGTTTTGAGCCATCCAGCAAGCCCGGAAGGTGGTCAGGAGCCAAAGTCTCGATCCCACCTCCCACTGAACGGCCTGAGGCCTGGCCACAATCGTCCGGATTCTGAATAAACTTGTTTCACTCATAGTTATATGTAGATTGGTGCTGGTTGTTCGACCGCTGATCCGACTCGCCGCTGATCCGAAGGTCGCGGGGATCAATTCTGGCCGCGGCGGCAGCATTTCGTTGGAGGCGGAATGTTGAGGCCCGTGCCATGTGCGCTGTCTATGTTCGTTTAAGAACCCCAAGGGCTCTAAATTTCTGGAACCCTCTCGTACGCCGTCTCTCCTGATCATATCGTGGTTTTGGGACGTAAAACCGCAGAAATCGATCACGACTAGCCAGCTGGCGTCAGTTTCTTTACCAATGTTAGTGCAGCGATCTTGGTCAACAATTCACAAAAATGTACTGCTTATGCACAGGCGTACATTCATACTTATGAAAGTTTGAATACGTTGCCGGCTATTCTATTCACAACGACTGCATAATAAGCGCGCTTAGCTCTCCTTTTCTCGGAAGCAGACTGTTCTATGTTCTCAAGCAAGCTGCGTACGGTAGAGAACATAGGGGTGCGCATGCGCATGAAGTATTCTAGCGCTGGCTTTCTTCACTTTTGGTGACATTGCAGCATAACTGGCAAACACTGAAACACAATTTCGCGGTGCATCGTCAACGAGACCGCGACTCAAGTGCGCAGCAAATAACGGGAACAGCAGAAAATTCCGGCCGAAGCGATAACAGCGAGTGCGGCGCCATTAGGCGCGTCAGCGAAGTGACCAAACAGCAGAAGAAAGAATACCCCAAAAGAAACAAAAGGGAAAACAATATTTTATTCCTGGGAATTATTCTATCAGTCTGATTTAATATTTCGAAGCTTCAAGTGAAGCTGCCATATATACAAAAAGCGTGGGACCTCCAGTTGGGCCCTGGACACATCGCGACGCTGTACAGGCAGAAAGAGACTAGCCCAGTCGTGAGACTATATATACTCTGAGTCCTGTTTAACGCGTGCAATGCCGTTACCGTCGGGAACAGCCATTAATGCATATAAGTACCAGGAATACTACATGCACTCACGCCCCCTTCTTTTTCTTTTTTGAAAGAAAAGAAATACACAGCTCAAGAAAAAGAAACGCAGCCATTTCGGTGGCGGTAAGCCAAGTACTGCGTGTAGTCTTTAAAAGGCAAGCGAGGGCTACCAGGTGTGCACATATTATTCGTTGCGCGTACCGTTACACCGGATCCTGACATGTTTGTCGTTTCCTCAAGAAAACGGGGTAAATGTCACGCTTGTGAAGGTTCATTTTCGTTATGACCACTATCAGAATAGCTATCAGTACGCCTGCCACGACGAGGCCGATCACGACCCACATCCATATCCAGTCTACGCCGTCTTCGACCACGCCACGAGGATTGGGTTTTCGCGACGGGGGAACGTGATGCACGCTAACGACGTTGGAGATGTTGGATTTCAGCCCATCGCTGTTGCCGACGCGAACCGCCAGGACGGCGCTGTAGTTGAATCCACCATCCCCACGTGGCGTAGAGAAGATGTCTGGCAGAGAGATGTTGACGACGTGCTTGGTGCCCGATGGCAGAGGTGTCAGGCTACCATCGACGACTTCGTCATCGGTTATTGGAGTTTGTTCCTCAAACATCGAAACCAGCTCTTCGTAATCTTTACTGATTCGAATTTCCACAGAGGAAGCTGCAATAAGGGTAGACACAAGAGCTTACGCCAGCATGTCTGCCGAACAACAGTCGGCAGCTGATGCATTTGGTGAAGGCAACAATGGGTCAAATGCATTTATTGAAAGAAGGAACTAACAGCCCTCAGGCGGGACGGAGAAAACGAAAATACGAGGACACGCGCTGACCGCCAAAATACTTGTCTGACTGTCGCTTTCTTCGTCCCGGCTGAGCTCTGGTAATTCCCTCATTTAGACATGCACCAAGTATCCCGCCTTTCACCACTTGTTCAAAAACAGTGCCCGAGGTTCGTTCGACAAGATAGAAAAATATCAATTCTGCGGGTTCAAGTGCCAAGACCTTGATACTATATTGAGGCACGCTGTGGTGGGGGACTGCGGATAAATTTGAACAACCGTGGTTATTTTAACGTACAATCTAATACTGCTTTTCTGGCCCCGCATCGAAGCGCAAGGGCGCAAGCGCACAGAGAGCCAGGACAGATGCCTGGTGTCCTTTGCTGTGGTGCTGGACCACAAAGCAAGAACGGCGCCACAGAAGGCACGCGCTCGCGTGTTCCGTATAACAATAGACCAATCAGGACCCAGCTATACTGTGCAACGAACTACACACACACACGAGATCCAGTACGAACTACAAACACGAACAGGGCAAGCGCGAAACACAAACTAGTGCTTGTCCCACTTGTGCCTCCAATTGCGTTTCTTTGTGTGTATATCATTCGGTACAGCGTTGCACAGGCCGCATGTAACCTGCATCATTCCCAGAACCGAGGACGTTGCTTCACCATGACGGCACCGTTCGCCTTTTACCTGTCACCGACTGACTGATGAACAGATAGATAGATAGATAGATAGATAGATAGATAGATAGATAGATAGATAGATAGATAGATAGATAGATAGATAGATAGATAGATAGATAGATAGATAGATAGATGACTACAGCAGCCTGAGAGGTCAAATCTCGTGTAGGGGTTCTTCGGGGCTCACCTTTTCCTGATGTCAGATGTGCTCCAGGCCACGTCCACGTAAGCTTTACCTGAAGCGTGCCGTCTGACATTGATCTGAGGTCGGTGACGCGAAGGTCTCGGATGCTCATGGGCGGTATATCTTCTTCGTATATGTACGTGGCCACTTGGAAGGTTCTCTTAACGGCGGCCCTTTCGAAGGCTCCCACCTTCTCTACGGTGGCGAGCCCCTGCAAACTCTTGGATTCGTTGCTGGACTCAAGAAGGTCGAAGTCGTCAATCGAATATTCCGACGACGACTGATTGCCGGTTTCTGTGCGCAGACCAGTACCGAGAAAAGACAAAAGAAGCATATCGATTTTGTCAAGATAGGTATAACCACATTAACTGCATAAGACTCATTCTTTCAAACGATTATTCGAGGATGAGAGAAGCAACTCCTAATAGTGCTTAGTTGCTTTCAAGAACTGAAGCTTTGCTAGACTTCCCCGTTTGCTTTAAGATGAAGTCACATCGTCTGACATCTGTTTTACGGTTTCCTTGACTTCGGAATTAGACAGCCGGTCATCGGCCTCATTAATTAAGCTTCCTAAACAGTACTTATTTGGCCTTCCGTTTATAGTAATTTTCCTGTGTTATTTAAACTATACTTTGCCTGCGTTTATTCGTCCTTCCATACTCCTTTTTTCTTCTTTTCTGCTATTTTCTTTCCTCGCCCTCTCCTTATCTGTTCATTTCCTCTGTGTGTTCCCTCCTGCCGAAAGGGTAGGCAGGCGTTCTGCCCCAGTCGGTGGCCCAGGTGCCCAAAATTTCCTGAGCCCCCCACTGCGTCTCCTCTACCCCGACGGCCGCTGAGCCATGCTACCGACGTGGGCTCAACAATCACTTGTCCGCTTTCTCTTTCTTTTTTTCATTGTCGTCCTTGTGCCTGTTACACCTAAGGATAATAATAATTTCACGATGCGTAAAGCTGGTTTTGTTGGTATCTGTCCTCCAGCACTAATACTATCCAACACTTGACTGCGTAAATTATCACACATGATTTAGAAATTCTACCAGCGGTCTGCCTGCGATGTGGAGCGGCACTGGTTTTGTTGCCCCTAATTTCACACACTAAGCATAAATCTCGATTTGATTGATTTGATTGATTTCTGGGGTTTAACGTCCAAAACACAATCTGATTATGAGAGACGCCGTAGTGGAGGGCTCCGGAAATTTCGACCAGGTGGGGCTCTTTAACGTGCACTGACGTCGCACAGTACACGGGCCTCGACATTTCGCTAAACATAAATATCGAGGATATGGGCATCGAAGATACGCATCCGCCCCGGACGAGTGCGTAGCCCAAACGCGTGGATGACGATTTCGTTGCTCCACCTTGGGGGATTGCGCAGAACTGCTGTTCCATATTCATTGTCCATGTGCTTTGAGTTGACAGCAGTTACCCCTCGCACTGCCAAGTGCTAGCCTCCAGCAGAGGACTTGTTCTTGGGCTAGCTGGTGTTTGCTGTACGTAATGGTGTAGCGCTAGTACACACACACACACACACACAAAATAGACGCGCCTGTGCTGTATCCTCGAAAAACGACGACTTTTTTGCCAACACTTAAGTTCTGATTTACGAGAAATCCGTACGGATTTCATTGCAGCTTCGTCCTACAATCGGGTGGCTCTGATTTTCATTTTCATATCCTTTAGCCCACTCTGCGGGATTCCACGAAACTGATCTGCCATAATGAGCACGGCCCTTTCAATAATGACAACTGAGGAACGTTTGTGTTGATGGGTCGGGGTGGTAAAGGCACAACAAAAAGAAGCAATAATCGGGCGTGGAACTCGTTAGCTACTCCGGTAAAAACAAAAAAAAAAGAAAAACATTTACGAGCCCAAGTGCGTGAAAACACCGGCATTCTTGAGTTCGTTATCAAAGCTTTCGCGCCGCTGTCCAAAAATTTCAAAATCGCAAGTCGTCCAATTTCCTCGACATGAAACGATTTATTCGCCTCATACAAAGCAACTCGAAAGGACACCTTAAGGCAACTCCGGCGATTTTTCATTGTCCACTGATCTCAGTGAAATTTTCAATATATGTTCTCCTCGGTAATGCAATAATTGATGCCAAGCCAGATGGTTGTAAGTCATTTTGTTTTCCTGAAAAGGTCTTTTTTTAAAGTTTTTAGCGGATTCCTACGCGAGCCCCCCCCCCCCCTCCCCTTGCGTTTTTGACGTCATTACTTGCAACCTGCTCACCCGAGCATGCGGGCAGTTTTAAGCAAAACGGCGATACTTCAGCGCTCAAATCGTCGCTGTCAATTTTAGAAGAGCTCAATACATCGTTGGACGGCATCGCCACTTTCATCGTTCTGGCATCAGCTCCATATTTCTGATGGCGGGGAGGCTGTTACGTCATCGCATACGCTGCACGAAGAGTCTATCCGTTTCGGTTTCGGTTTGAACACGTGGTTCATTCGGTTATTTAAAATTATGGGTGAGTTTCTAGGCAAACTGAATGACCCTGGCTGCTTCAGGACTATGGTTACTGCTGGAAAACAGCGATATCACAATATGGTGGAAAAAGTGCCGGAGTTCCCCTTTAACAGTTGAATGTTGGATATCGTGCTCGAACAGAGTTATAAGGTGAGGTGCTGAATAAACAAAAGCGGCACATACGGGGAACCGTGTTTGTCGTCTGTGTCATCGTGATCATCATCAGCCTGTCTACGCCCACTGCAGGGAAAAGGCCTCTCCCATAGATCTCCAATTATCCCTGTCCTGTGCTAACTGGGCCCAATTTACCCCCCAAACTTCCTGATCTCATCTGCCCACCTAACTTTCTGCCGCCCTCTGCCACGCTTGCCTTCTCTAGGAATCCACTCTGTCACCCTTAATGACCAACGGTTGTCTTGTATTCGCATTACATGGCCCGCCCACGCCCATTTCTTCTTCTTAATTTCTATTAATATGTCCCTAACACGCGTTTTTTCCCTAACCCACGCCGCTCTCTTCTTGTCCCGTAAGGTTACACCTACCATTTTCCGTTCCATAGCTCGTTCCGTCGTCCTCAATTTAAGCTGAACCCTCTTAGCCTCCAAGTTTCTGCCCCGTAGGTGAGTACCGGTAAGATGCAGCTGTTATACACTTTCCTCTTCAGAGAATGTCATTGTCGTCTGTGTACATAACCGCAAATATGCGACCCTGTCATTGCATGCCTTGTCTTTTCGTGCTGCAACAACCTCAGTATCACAGAAAAGCGAACACTGAATCCTGAAATAAAAGTATTCATTTACACGGCAGGCTAACGAGAGCGCCCATGGTACTCACGGTCATTCACTTGGAGGACGGTAGCCACGGGTACGGCGCTATATCCAAGAAAAGGAGCAGCCGATATTGCTTGATTGTGGTTCACTGCCCTAGCTATGACGGTATACATTCCTGGTCCAGTGTAGGCAGTGAAATAACCGCTGTACGTTCCATCGTTAGCAACGATATCAGGGTCTGTAAAAAGGTGGAATGTCTACGATAAATGTCTTATAACAATTCATCATGATCCCTTTCTTTTTAAGGTTCAGCGCAGGACGAAGGCCTCTCCCAACCATTTCCTGCCGGTCCTATACAGAGCGTGTGAATTCCACTTTATGCCTCGCGGAAATGAGAAATAGGAAAATTACTTACCACAGGGCTACGGTGAGCGTTGAAATAAAAACCCTGCAGATCCCACGCACCGTGAGAATCGGTGTCGTGCGAAGCAGTCAACAATGGAATTGCATATGACGTGCTATTGGACGAAATATTACGGATAGGATGAAAGTCACTGTGCAAAGTGCACGAGTAGGTGTACACTTAACACGGGCTAACCAGTAAGCTTGACAGCATCGTCGCGACTGAGAGAGAGAGAGAGAGAGAGAGAGAGAGAGAGAGAGAGAGAGAGAACACTTTATTGATGAACCGAAGATGTTAGCCTGGTTAATGGCCTGGCTTGCTACTCCAGGTACTTAGCGGTGATTATGATATTTACAGTGATCACATCTAACATAACACGTACATACGGTCACACTTACTCACACACTCATATATACATATATACACTATAACTCAGTTTAC
This sequence comes from Hyalomma asiaticum, assembly GCA_013339685.2. Taxonomy (NCBI): domain Eukaryota; kingdom Metazoa; phylum Arthropoda; class Arachnida; order Ixodida; family Ixodidae; genus Hyalomma; species Hyalomma asiaticum. The sequence continues at coordinate 7,670,686 of CM023489.1, read as the reverse complement.
AGCGTTTCATTGAGGCATGTTGCCCGTAGAAACGCTATCAGCGCCTTGGTGCTACGTAGTGCGCAGGCGCTGTCTTGCCACGGGCCTAGGAGATGCCGCAGCTCCAAGGTCGTACCGTGTGGCAAGTGAAGCGCTGCCTTCAGAGTCTTTCTATCCGACTCGTAGCGCTGGCAGTTGCACAGGACGTGTTCAATGTCCTCTCGTGTGTTGCATGTGGAGCACAATGGAGAATCAGACTGTTGTATTTTGTGCTTATAATCTCTCGTGTATGCTACATTAAGTCTTAATCGGTGAAGGCACGCTTCATCTCGCCTGGCTAAACCTTGTGGTACGTGGAAGCTGCAGGCTGGGTCAATGGCGTGTAGTGGTCCATACTGATGTCCTGGATCACACCAGAAGTGTCGCTGCTGATTCCAGGCAAATGTCGATACCATAGTCGCCGCATCTTTTCTTGAAAGGGGTATGGCTGTTAGTGGTGTTTTAGTTCCATGGGCTGTTCTGGCAGCACTGTCGGCCCGAACGTTTCCTTGTATTCCACAGTGGGCTGGTAACCACTGGAATACAACGCGGTGATTAAGTTCATGAGCATTATTGCCTAGCCGCTTGATGTCCAAAACTAGTTGTTCTTGGGCTCGTGGTGACTTCAGGGACTGCAGCGCCGCTCGCGAATCAGAGAAGATTACCCAGGAATCAGGTGTCTGAGCTACGATGTAAATAAGCGCTCTCCGCAGCGCAGCCAGCTCTGTAGCTGTGGCAGATGTGCGGTGACCCAAGGTGGCAGAAATTGACATGTTTGCCGACGGGATCCACAGACCTATTGCCGATGATGTATCCGTAACAGAGCCATCAGTGTAAATGTGGCGGCAGGATCTGTAGTTGGCGTTAATATGCTCCAGGGCGAAATATTTCAGTGCTGGAGCTGGCGTGTTACTTTTGCTCTTGATGCCCGGTACAGTCGTGACTATGGCCCAAGAGGGTAGTTTCCATGGCGGCGTTGTCGGAATTGATGGCTTTTCGTACATCAGCGGGAGAAGGGTCTGTACTTCGGATGTGGTGGCTGATGCAAGCGGATGGTTGTGAACCCTAGCAGCAAAACGCACACAGGCTCGAAGAAACTCTTGCTTCAGTAGCAGTGGCACCGAAAGTCGCCGGCTTTCTGTAAGGGTTCCTACGATCGAAGTCTTTTTAGGTAGGCCCAGGCATATCCTCAGCGCTTTAGCTTGCATACTGGTAAGCGCCTGGATACTAGACTTGGAAAGTCCCTGTAGCGCAGGGAAGCTGTACCGCAAGAGACCTTCGCAAAGAGCAGTGTACATTCGCAGCAGAGCAGCCACAGAGCAGCCACCAGCATTGCTGGACATCATACGAAAAATATTTGCGTATGATTCCAGTTTAGCCTTCAGTGTTCTTGTATGAGGCGACCACGTCAAGGATCTGTCGAATGTGACCCCCAGAAACTTGTGGCTTGGTACGTATGGGATGTGAGATCCTGCCACCTTTAACTTATAGCGCGACATATCCCGTTTAGTGAACGCTATGGCGGCGCACTTCTCAGGTGACATGATTAGTCCGCGGTTTCGTAAAAACGTCTGAATGGAGATAATTGCCTTCTGTAATCTTGCACGCAGAACACGTCGATTTCGACCACAGCACCATATGCAGATGTCGTCTGCGTACAAGGAAATCTCGACCGTTGCCGGAATACACTTCTCCAGGCCGATGAGAGCGATGTTAAATAAGGTCGGGCTCAATACTCCGCCTTGCGGAACTCCTCGAACAACTGTGTGAAGAGTTGTGTCACCATCTTTTGTAGACATGTACACCGAGCGGTCAGATAGATAGTCCATTATCCAGTGGTACATGCGGCCACTGACTCCTACAGACCTTAGAGCCTGTAAGATCGGCTCGTGTAGGACATTGTCAAATGCGCCCTTTATGTCCAGGAAAACGGCAACAGTGATATTGTGCGCAAGCTTGTCCATTTTAACGCAGTTGGCAAGGCTTATGACATTGTCTATGCTGCCTCGACCCTTTCTGAAACCCGACATCTGTGGGGGATAAGCGTCAGCGCTCACCAGCAACCAGTCCAGTCGCATCAGCACCATCTTTTCCATGAGCTTTCCCACACAGCTAAGAAGAGCTATAGGGCGATAAGAGCTGATATCGGTAGGAGGCTTTCCAGGTTTTAGGACAGGAATGATTCTGGCCTGTTTCCAGCTTGGTTCAAGTGGGCCCTTCCTCCAGCTGGTATTGAAGATGTCAAGGAGTTGCGTCTTCGCCTTTTCACCCAGATGGGACAGGTCGGCATAGCTGATAGAGTCGGGTCCAGGGGATGAAACTTTGTTTACCGACGCCAGAGCACCAATTAATTCCACGAATGTGAAAGGTTCGTCTGTCACAGCTGTACAGTCTGCTGTGGCATCGATAACGGCTTGTGCTGACTGTAATATAGTTGCAGACGTAACAGCAGTTACCTTTGCGCAGAAAGCTTCCGCCATGTCCAGCTCGCTGACTTTACGGAACAGTGCGACAGAACTGAAAGGCTGTTTTTGAGCTGGCGGGATTCTCAGGCTGCGCGCTATGTTCCATATCCTTGACAGAGGTTTTCTGGGATCAAGTTTAGAGCAGAAGGCGCGCCACTGTCTCCTGTCCAGCTTGTCGAGGTGACGTTGAATGTGGCGTTGCATTCGCCTAGCTTCGCGAATGTCTTCTCTAGACAATGTCTTACGGGCGCGCCTCTCAGATCTGCGGCGCATTGCTCGAAGCCTCTCGTACTCTATGTCAATCGTCGTACGCTTTCCAGGCAGCTTTAGATATTTCGTACTACTGCGTTTTGTTTGGCTTAGCGCGCCTATGAATTCCTCATACGTCATATCTGACGTATCCGAGTGTTCCAGTGTGGCCCTGTATATTTCCCAGTCAGTACAGCGAAGCGCCCGGGCTTTTGAATACTGCATGGGGCCCAGAGCGATGTAAGTTGGTATATGATCGCTTCCATGACTTTCTACGTCTGGAAACCACGTAGCCATAGACGCAAAGCTAGAGGAGACCAGAGTGATGTCGAGCGCACTGGATCGATTTCCTTTGAAGAAAGTCGGCTGACCATTGTTGAGAACGACGAGATCATTTTTATGGGCGAGATCAAGTAGACATCGGCCGCGTTGTGTCGATCTCGTACCTCCCCAGGCTGGATGATGCGCATTGAAGTCCCCCGTCAGAACATGGGGTTCAGGCGTTGTATCAAGCATAGCTTGCAATTTTTTCACATCAAATTTTACTCCAGGTGGTATGTATGCCGCAATCACCGTGAATGTGAGACTGTTCCACTTCACTGTTGCTGCAGCGTATTCATTCGAAGCGTCAGGTGGTACAGCATGGATGTTAAATATCAGATCATTGCGAATGGCCAAGAGAACCCTGCTGGTGTCCCCTCCAGTTGACGAATACGTGATGGTGTATCCGGAAAGGCGAATTCCAGTGCGCACACGGGACTCCGAAATGGCAATCACTGGAAAGCGGTGCTTACTAACAAACTGCCTGAAGTCAGACAGACGACAGCGAAGGCTGCAGGCATTCCATTGAAATATGGTGGCCTTGTTCCGGACGTTTGTTAAGGTCGTAGATTGGGCTGTCAGCGCCATCTTTCTATCACAGGTGAAAGAAAGTCAAGCAGCGTCAAGATGACCTTTGCAATGGGAGAGGACATTGGGGCAAGAAAGTTGCGAGCAGCGTCGACAAGAGCAGACAGCAGTGAATATGTGATTGAGCTGTCTTGTCGGGTGCTACGCTCTCGTTGTCCGCGCCATGAAACTGACGGTCCCCTTCTCTCTGATGAACCAGCGGCGGTCGTGCTCTCCTGGACTCTCACGCCCGAGCCTTGGGTTGACTCCTTAGCTGCAGTGACGCACGGAGAGAGGGGCAGATTACGAGTAGGCAGAGATGGGAATTCCTCCGTGTCTTCAATTCGCGGAGGATTTTCGGGAGCTGTTTTGCAAGCATCTTTATAAGACACTGTCGTCCCGTCGTTGCTACCCCTGCTGGCAGCTTTTCGTTTCTCGTATATGGCGGCCTTTGCGGATATGTATCCTACGTTATGATTCATCTTGTAGTTGTGTATTTCCTTCTCTTTGCGGAGTACACGACATCGAGATGATGTAGATTCATGCTGTTTCTTGCAGTTAGGGCACTGCAGCTGCTCGGTTGCACAGGAGGATCGGTCGTGATTGCCACCGCAGCGTGGGCACCGCACTGGCAGCCGACAGGCACCAGCTACGTGTCCAAAGCGCTGGCACTTGGAGCACTGCCTTGGGCACTCGATGTACTTGAACACTCGGTAACGTGTGTAGCCCAGGACGATATACTCAGGAGCTGTTTCAGTTGCAAATACGATACGGACATTTTCCGACGTTCCCAGTCGCCGTACTGATTTCACAGGAGCCCTTTGAAGGAGTGCCGAGAAAATGTCCTGCTGATCAAGGTCCACAAGAACACCCTTGATGACGCCTACCCCACAGTTGTTAGGCCGTGGTTCGTAAGCCTGAAGAGCGATTTCTCCAATATTTGTAACCTTCAGAAGGCGTTCAGAGGCTTCTACACTACGTGTATCCACAGCCAGGAGGTTTAAGCGCTCGTTGGGTCGTACTTGCAGCACGCCGTCTGGCGCAACCGCCTCAAAGGCTGCCTTCAATCGGAGAGGATTAAAGCGTGTGACAACATGCTCAGGGTTTCGCGACTGAGTGTTATATCTCATGGTAGGGAGTAACGTTGACACTCGCGTTAGTGCTCAGCACAGAAACCTGTTTTGTCGAAGAGAAATGCAGGCTACGATCATGAACGTCGTTGGGTGAAGTATTCTTATACGGGATCGAGAAATGCGTTAAAAAGCATGCCGAGTGACAGCAGGTCATACGTATCGTTTATTATATTGCTATGACGTTTAACACACTTTAGAAGCGCGACTGACGTTACACAGGCACCGTCATCGCACGGGTGCATTGGGTTTACTTATTATATTTACCGTTTCGAAGGAGCAGCCATAGCCTAGCGGTAACGTGCTTGCTTGGCACATCGGGGGTCCCGGGTTCGATACCCACCTGCCTCTTGGTAGGGTGCCTTTGAAAATTACATCGCATTCCTGTGTGTTTATGATGTATACATTTCACTCTGATGTTACGACGAACGGCATGCATGTATTGCTTCTAAATGTGTACTAGTGATGTGTTAAATGTCTACTTTAGTCCGTCCGAGATTGACATGAGCTGTGTACAATTCAAACACCTCTTGCACATACCAGAACACCCCTGGCCTAGCACTAAGGGTATGAGCCACACGCGATTGCAGTATCATTAATCGTGACGTACATGACGAGTGTAACATGCTAATGATGCATGTATCAATCGTACATGTTCGTCATACATTCGTGCCCTATCATGCAAATATTGGTGTATATCGGGTTAACGATACAGCCAGGAGAGCACCAAGACGTAGGCGGCTAGATAGACAGATAGATACGGTCAAAGTCGCTGAAGTTCACCAATAAACGCTTTGCATTTAACAAATAATTCCACAGTAAGAGAGATAGATTCTGAACATTTTTTCGAAGCGGAAGTAATCACACTACAAAGTTCATAATTTGTCCATAGCGCTCCAGCTACCAGTTCAACGGAACGATGACGTTACTGCCAGCCGCAGTGGAAGGTAAAATAAAGCAAGGCAGGCTGTGCATACAAATGCTACGAGTTCAAAAGTATTTCCGAGGTCACCAAGAAACGCCTACTAGAGAAGTTCAAGAATGTATGAAATAGGTCTCAATAGATGTGCTCCTATACTCACCGTAACTAGAAGAGAAGCTCCGGGGAAGGTCGAGGCTTGCATCGGCGAACACATCTTTAAAAACAGCGAATAGGGAATGTCGTTGGAACTAACGTTTAGACAAGTGGACTTGTTGCCGCCCTGACGAAGACAAGCCCACTTGTCGAAACGTTGGCTCTAGCGACATTTGCTGTCCTCCATCAGCTTTAACGATCTGCTCATATACTCATCGTAGATAGGTGAATAAACAGCCGAGCTGAGAGCAGCCATCGTAACTCTGATTCCATCCTCACGCAGCCGGCAAAGTAAACATCTTCGTGAAGACAGCATCAGAGAAAAAAAAAAATCTGCCGGCTACTTTCCTGTCCAATCAAGAGGACAATTGAACCTAATGCTTCGACCTTACCCGTATGGTCGTGTGCCCACAAATTTCTTTTCGTACGCGCTTAGTGTAAGCGGAATTGGGTTTATCGTAGACTCCAGCACGAAAGTAGAACAACTGAAAGCCTTGTGTGACGTCCCGCGTTTCTCTTGTCGACGTGACTGGCCTCATGTCTCAGAGAAGTCATCCAGGCGCACTGCAATACAGGGTCGACTAGGGCGCGTAGCTGCCCTCTAAACTATTAACACACTGTCTATTATGTTATCCAGAGCTGGAATGCAGCCAATGGTGATCATGCGCTCATGGTCTGACCAAGAGTCGCAGGGTGACATAACAAAATAAATAGCTGTTTACTCACAGTGGCCATCATCATGGAGTGGCGTCGTTGACAGGCGCGGTGGGTTAGGACCCAGTACTTCGGCAAGGACGTCGGCGTCAAGGACGACCTGGTCCCCCCTCTTTAGGTGAGCGTAAATCACAAGGTCAGGGACGTGCACCACCGGCGTGCTGACCTCGCAAGCCAGCTCGACGGGTACTGCGTTTTGATCCCTTGCTCGCGATTTGACCTCAACGTAAAGATCCACATGACTTGAGCCAGGGTTCTTCATGTGAAGTGTCCAATTTCCAACCTTTGGGAGCAAATTTGAAACACTTCTTGGGACACGCGACCCTTCGCAAAGAGAACAAAAGTGTCGCATTGGACACTTCGACCAGCCAAATCTAACAATTTCTGGCTACGTCAACAATTTGAGGAAACATGGTCGTAAAGTCACTGCCTAGCTTCTATTGAGTCCTTGTTGTTTGTTGTGCCACACTTCGTTATAGGAATTTTAGTATAACAGTGCGACAAAGTTGTACCCCATGTTCAGCTAGATGAAATTTTATGGACCAGTTCCTTTTTCTTTAGAAAATGATGCCACATTGGAGGCGCTGTCAAAAACATTAACTTATTTAATCATTTATATTCCATAACCGACGTTTCGAGGCAGACCTCTGCTCCTCAGAGAGAGGTGCCCTCTCAGAACGTCGGTTACGGACCTACAGTGGGCAGGTCCTTGGACAGCCACGGTTCCCGAACAGCCCAAGAAAACGCCATCCTCATTTACCGGGAGTCCCTTTTGTATGGGTTCAAACCTAATACTACTACCGACTCTGGCGCCGAGAATGCAAATGTGTTAATTATACGCAAGAAAAGTCAACTGCAGGTGACAGATCCAAGTAAACAATGTCTGTGAGATAGGTAGACGGCCATCTTCTATTCTGTGCAAGATGGGGCACTCTGCGCTTGTGCAAGAATTTTGCCAGATTGCTAAACTGTTCATTTGCTTGACGCCACCTTCTCAGGAGAGTTTTGTGAAGTCGCGTAATATACAGGCGATGTTGGTAGGAGAAATCTTCACAGAGGCGACAGACCCACATTTGGTAGCAATTTGCTTTCTTTTGTTCCTTACAATCGTGCGTAAACAGTATGCGCAAATTTATTTGCTTAATGTGAGAGACGTGGTGGTGATTTTCACGTCGTCAGACAGGCAGGTATGTTTGACGGTGCCAGAAAAAATCAATTTTGACAATCGCAGCTGGCACGCGGAAAATATGGATTAGAAAAATTTGTCATGGCACTACATTATAGAGACCTCAGTAACTCGCAGTGTTCTTACCTTTGCCGTGCCCGGAATAGTGATGGTCTCACTGAGCCATGTTCTGTCCACGCAGCATGAGTCACATGAAGATCCATCGGGATCTGAGAGCCACACCATCACATGGGACTTTTCACGATCCAAGTGCGAAATGTGCACAGTCGTATCAATTCCAACAGTGTCGTCCACTAAAAAATTAACGTCCATCGGAAAAGAAAAAATCCCTTCCTTTCTCTTTATCTGAAGATGAAAAGCAAACAAAACGGAACACTCGCCATGAATTTCCGCTCAGGCAAGGTAATAATAGCTCGACCAGCGAAACTAGACATGAGGGGACAAAGGGAAAATAGACAAGAACGTCCCTTTGCCTCTTGTTTCATTTCCGCCGGTCGAACTGTTATGAGAAGTGGATCACCTAGCTCACTTGCATACAGGCTGGTTATGTGCACTTCGTCTAAATAACTGCTGGAATTTGATGCGCCAGAACCTCGATATGATTACTAGACAAGCCGTAGTAGAGGACTCCGGACTAATTTCGATCATGTAGTGTTCTTTATTACGGAAAACACAGAACTATTGTTGCAGCAAGCAATAGTGTTCCACGTCGCTGCGGTTGTATATTTTAGCGAGCGGTGACATTATCAACGAGTCGCCCTGTTGACTGCTGCTTACGACAAGCATCTTTGTCTTCGAAAAACTGAAGCAGGCGAGGCAACGAGCACCTTTTGCTTTACATCAAATGCACCTGCGAAATAACGTATGGCGTACCACCGACCAATGTAAAAGCTATATCGGTCAGAACCGGTAGGTGCGCTAGTTACCCTTTATGTTGTTGTTGTCGTTATGTGGGGTTTAACGTCCCAAAACCAGCTATGATTATGAGAGACGCCGTAGTGGAGGGCTCCGGAAATTTTGACCACCTGGGGTTCTTTAACGTGCACTGACATCGCACAGCACACGGGCCTCAACATTTCGCCTCCATCGAAATGCAGCCGCCGCGGCCGGGATTCGATGTTACCCTTTATGAGAGGATGCCTTTAATATAACAAAAAGAACGAATAAACGCATTTGGGGGTACACGTGAACTGTTGTTGTGAGACATGTTACAGTGGCGCAGGCTTCCTTTAGAAACGTCTCAGTGAATATGCCCGCTTGACATCAAATCGTTTCCTATTAAACGAGGAAATACAGTTGCGGTAGCGAGCTGTCTGCCAGCCTGTACTAGAAAGAATCTATGTACTTCGACGCGTATGTCAGGTTTGTTTTCCTGCGTGCACTAAGAACTTGTGGTTTCATTTGACCTACCTGCGCACGTACGTACCACACATATTTCACGACTTTTGTGCTGTGTCTTTCTTGCACTCTCGTAATTTTGTCATACATAACAAGGCACCATACTATGCAGCTCGCCCCGCCTCGATGGTCTAATGGCTATCGCACTCGGCCTCGATGGTCTAATGGCTATCGCACTCGGCTGCTGATCCGAAGGTGGCGGAATCGAATCAAGGCCGCGGCGGCTTCATTTCCATGGAGGCGAAATGTTGACGCCCGTGTGTTGTGCGATGTAAGTGCACGTTCAAGAATCCCCGTTGGCCGGAATTTCCAGAGTCCTCCAGTGGACTACAGCGTCTCTCACAATCATAGCGTGGTTTTGGGACGTAGAACACCAGGAATTAATAAATTAATTATCGTGCAGCCCTTGAAATGACCAGGTAGCCGCGTTCACACACGCTCTTAAGAAAGCCACAGCCCCATAGGCAGCATTTTGTAAAGCAAAAAATACGTAAGAACGCCACTACGAAAAGATAACTTCCGCCCATGTGGCAAGCTGCCCATTCTCAGGCGTATGTACCTATTAGAGACGTTCATGAACTTACCGATACGCGGTCATCCAGATCAGCCGTGGTAGCGTCCACTAAAGCTGCCAGGATATTGGGGATTGTGCGTCCTTCAAGTTCTTCAAACACATACGCTTTTCCTCCTGTATCAAGGGCCAGCTCTTCGAGTTGACTGTCTGCCGAGGATCCCAACGCTACTGTGGTTACCTTCACTTTGGCTGCTATTAGCTTAGGCTTAACACTGGCGATAGACAAGCCTCCGATGTGTTCACCGTCGGTCATGAGGATGAAGACGGCTCCTCCGCTGTTGTTGGACACGACCTGTTCTCGTATCAAAACGAAACAAAGCAAGATTGCACGACCAACAGAAACGCACAACTATAGTTGTAACCTTACTTGACCGTTGTCTGTACCTGATACAATGGAGTATAGAAAACTATATTAGCATTGTCAATGCAGATGTATACGTACCTGAAGACTTGTTAATTAGTATGAATACATGTCTGATATACAAGGTTGAAAAGATAGTGTTAGAGATACCCCGAAGTAGACCTTCAGAACTCGCAATTCTCGCACTTCTGTTTGACACATGGAACTCCTGACAGGTCAACTGACGGCTTCATAATGGAGTACCCAATATTTTTTGGTATGCAAATGCCTTTGGTTGTCGCTACTGCGTATCCGTCATACACTAACAACTCCTGGGCGTCAAAGACTCTATCATCGAAAAAAAGCGCGCACTTCAAAGCCATGCCCAAAGCGCCTGTGCGTTGCTTTCGCGAATATCTGAGCACAAAACACTTGCGCGTATGTAGGTCAGGCTTTAGCAAACCGAATTAACCCAAGTCCTGGATTACAACTTCTCAAATTGTGCAATGACTTTCTCGTTTCTGATGTCGGAGCTAGGAGCTTGTTGCTTCTGTCCAGTGATTTTCACTATAGGTTAATCACATCACAAAAGTTTAATAAGGGTCGCTGATGATGCCTAGGATAAGTCCAGTCACTCGCGCGAGCGTTAGATAACATAGACAACTGTTATTACACAACGTACCGCCAAGGCAAGGTCGAGGCCGCAGCCTATGCATGTTCCATCCAGGTAAGTCAATTTCCAAACAGCCTCAATGAAACCATGACGGGTTGTTCTGTTCACATGACGCGGACAGCATAAGAGTCTCGCGGTACTTTCAAAGGCGACTATAGCCAGATAGACAGAGTCTTCAGGTATGTCTTGGATGTATCTTGCAGCCGCTTCTTTCAGGAAGTCCAGGCGGTGGTACATCTGGAATACCGAAACACATTGCCAGAGCTCTTCAAGAGCTCTCCGTACGCCACACAAACAAGGAGTGACGACTTATTGTCCCTAAAATGTTCTGCAACAAATCTCAGGGCCGCAAGATAACGCATGATTGAAAGGGCCTTTATATAAGCAAGTCAGCGACTGATAACTTGAAGTGGTCTACGGCCGCAGACAGACTTGTACGCAATTAATCACATTTACGAATCAGTCGCAGTCAATCAGATTTTCGAAAGTCTTCTAAATGGTCAAAACGTCTACTCGGAAATGATCATCTTAACTATTAACAGCTTGAGGAATGAATTTCGGGCGATGACGTGCATTAATGGCTAGAACGCATAACACACAACGCTGTTTCGCGCTTTCGACTTTGACTTGAACTACGGTAGAACGTCCACAATAGTTCCACGAGCACCATCGCCAATGTGCACGCTCGAAAAGGGCAGACCAGGGAGTTCTGCATCATTACGACAAACCAGACGCTGATCGACCATTTGAACAGGCGCTTCTACGGTAAAAGAAGCTCCTAAAATGTCGACGATCACTTCTTGTTGCCATTGGTTATACCGGGATACCTTTATACGTGCACGCATACGCACGCATACTATTCAACCTTTGGTGAAGAAGTTATAAAAGGTACCGTTCGGAATGCTTATGCGGAATTTGAACCTCACTTCCCGTATCCCTACAAAGTTCAAAGGTACAAAGCATGAACAGATGAATGTACAGACAAAACAGTGTGCATATCAACAATGTTCGTTGAAAGACAAGAGAAAAAAGAATATGTAAAGGTTTAGATGGATGTGTATGTGCACAATATTAATAAACAGAAAGAAAAGAATTACATGAATGCGAAATCACGTGTTTCATGAACATCCACGAATAAAACTAAAAATATAGAAGACAATATATTGGTATCATAAACAGGGACATCTTACATCTCTTTCAATAATAAAACAACACGGCAGGAGTGGACACCTGGCCGTACTTCAACCTGTGTTTTAGCATCCAAATTTCTCAATACAAGGTAAACGATCAGAAACATCAATGCCCGAAGTGGGAGGTCTCGTTTTGAAGGACTGCACCCCGTACGAAGACTAACACGTATTACATGTGATGACAGTGAAACGGTGACGTAACGGGGAATCACAACTTGAGATATGTAACCACGTACAGAGAAACTGAAGCCACTTACGAACATGCTTCCCGAGACATCGAGAACCAGCACAACCACTGGCTTCACATCCCGGTCCCTCCTGATTTCTTCGAATATTGGTTCGACTGATTTTGTCATGTTGGGACGTGGTAATCTACGCAATGGTCAGACACACAAAGTCAGCTGCAAGGGATAATGTGCGTCAAATGCATACATTAATAAGTCACGGGAGAGGTTTATATTGGCGCAGACCAGGGTTCTCTCCGGTGGGCGGCGGTAAGAATGACGCCCACCGCTCGTCTTCGCCGCCCACCGCTTTCGCCCACCACTAAAAACGACCCTTTTGACACTTGAAATGCGTGCCATGAAGAATCAATAAATGCTATCTGCGCACACGTAACAGCTCCCAGGCGTGTGCACAACCCCACACATTCATAACTGTTCTTAAATTTTATGGCCCAACGTCTATTTTTCACCGCATACTGCACCATTTCGAGCCACTTCTCCCCCGCTCGTACAATGCCCATGTACATTTCTTATGTATTCTTATGGAGGGAAAAGCGCCATCATCGAAATTAAAATTGGAGGGTCGTGCCTCCGCAATCCACAACGCAACAGTACAGCATCGCGAAGGCATGACATCGCACTCATACTCAAGAACGAAATAAAAACGGCTATATTAGGGGTCCCATAAAAACGGTCCTTTACTGTAAAGAAACGTGCTGTAGATAAACTTTTAAATGAACCTGTAGACAAACGTTTACATGAATATCAAAGCCTCCTACGTATAAAAATTACAAAGCAGAAAGTGCAGAAAGGTGTTACTCAACGTATTTGTTTCACACATGCATAAAATAGGTAAAAAGAGGCACGCAGAAGCCAAATCAGTGTAAAGGTGTCAATGGGCAGTTTAAAACAATTGCGAGCACACCCTTTAGGGAGTGTCTTGTCGACAAACAGCAACCTTGACGACATTTTACTGACGTGCTGGACTGAACAAACTGAGAATGTGACGTTTTGTTGTTATCTCCTTTCTGTGTATCGCAAGCACAAAGGCTAAGGAAGTTTTTATGGAGATAAATCGGATAGCTCAACAGCGCGTTCCGCTCAAGCAATTCGTGTTGCTGTAATCACGACAGACTTGATCAAGAGAACGAATTTGTTTTGAAAAATGCAGGAAAGAATCGCACCTAATGTGAGGGAGCTAAATTGAACTTTCATGCATCAGTACTATCTGCCCACAAAGAGGTAAGCGACTCCAGTAAACTATTTCAATGCCATAAAGCTGGCAAACATGCTATATTTCTTCCGTAATTATGAGAGCGATTACGACAGTTTTCTAAAACTACTATGAGTAACTTAGCGGTTATATTGAGAGCGATTTAAAACATCGCACTTGACCTCCTCAATGGTGTTGCTTAGGGTATCATGGTACGCTTTATTTTGGATTTTACAAAAACAATAATACCGCTTGCAGAGATGCCAAGGAAACCTGCTTCACCGCCATTTGTACGAATATAGGGAGTATCTTCGAAGCCAAAGTTTTTGTTTTGTGGTAGATGATACCGCGGATAATAACGTCAATGTGACAGAGGTAGCCGCACAAATGCAATGTCAAAAGTAGCGAAGCTTTAAATTTCACAGCATCCTTTGGGTACGCTAAGATGCTGAACTTCTGACGTCTGAAAACGAAACCGATACACGGGAAAATACATGTACACACGACATCGAGATTCGAAACATGAGAATATACACACTTTCTGAAGTCATCACTGTGTTTTATCACCTCCCATGCAGGCATGCCATTGCAGAACCTGTTTTGCTTGTTCGGTGCAAATGAATTATGCGTGCGATTTCTCTTGATGTTATCGCAAAAGTACTTGATCTGTAAAAAAAAAAAAGAACTATAAAACAGGAAGAACAACATCTATGCGGACCGAATACGCCACCTAGCAATAGGTTATTCGAAAACGTACCAACATTAGCAAGCTAAATTAGGAATCGCCGGCCGAGTGTCGTTGGTTATTTCGACACCTCATTAGGGCAAAGCCTAAAATTTGCTATAAGCAATTTTAGATAGATGCAATGACAATAGGAATTGGGCTTTTTACAGAGGTAAGCACTAAAGGAACGTGAACATCACTTATGAGTCACTGTAGAGTGCACCGCTGCTTGCTTCCCTCCTCTCCGGCCAATTCTTCGTTTCACCCGTACCTCAGAGCAGTGGGAAGGCACCCTTCGCGACGGCGCCCCCGAGGTCTTCCGGGCGCTAGTCCGCCGGGCCCGGGCTATCGCAGAGGTTGTCATAGGAGTCCCGGAATAGGGACCCTCCCAATTTTTTTTCTTCAATCAAAATGTTTTCATCATCATCATCATCATGATCATCATCACTTATGAATTCTTTTCCGATACATTATGCGCGCATGTTGTCTGTTTTGTTGACAGCGCATTCACGCGCATATTTCCGTACTGTCAATGCTACGATCTGTGTTTTCTTGCTATTTCGTTGAATCCTGTTTTCGGCAGCCGCCCACTCAGTGAAATGCCCCGATTCGTATCAGCTCATAACAGTATTGTGTTATGCCCGACGGCAATTCACACGAAACAACATGTTTATTAAAAGTTCAATTATTTTACCGTGCGGAGCCCACTGCCTTGGAAGGCACTACTTGTTCGACATGAAAATACTAGAATGGTGAATGAACCGGTGCCTATAAAATTTACTGTCGTGCTTTCTAGCTTTAAGTTCAGGTTGAACTTAAAATTAAATGCAGTAATGTTGTGGGCAGCGGACGAAAAGCCTCTAATATGCCCTTGAATGTGATGGTCCACTGACCATTACATTTGACCGACGGCAACATAACAATGCTGAAACATATACGAAACTAGCATTATACAATTCAACAGCGCAAAAAGTAACACAAGAATTCAATTGTCGTCAGAAAAAGCAGTTGACAGACCTTTCCACACGGAGAGGTGACACACTTACATTGTTTTGATATGGCATGAACATGATGGAGGATTCCATTGTGGCTTCCTTTGGCTGGAAGAATTGAATCAGGCAGTCCTTGGGAAATTGACAGTTTTTCTTAATCTTGCACTTTTGGCCCGTTTCAGTATTCGCAGTAAAATGAATTCCTTCTGAGCACGAGTTCAGCTTTACCTAGTGCGCATGAGTACAAAAACACCAAACATGAGCATGACTGATCTCCCAATTTTTTATATGGATACTCATTTTGCACTCTATACAGATACGGTACAACACTTTATGACACAAAAATTAATCAAATAAAGCAAGGAAGTAGATAGGCTCGCGAAGCGTATGGCTTTACCTCGCTTGCTTTTTTAAACTGTTTATTTTTTATAGTGCTATTTTCTTTTGTTTATTACCACTTGCCTTGCACTTCAAGATTACCTGATTATGCTTGCTAAAAAACGGACCACTGCCACAACCCTTGTTTGTGTTCTGGGTTCCTGCTTGTATAAAAAATAAAATGTAAATGTATGTACTATTAGCAATAAAATGATTAATTGATTGATTGAGTGATTGATTGATTGATCGATCGCTAATTGAGAAAGCCAAACCTGTTTCTGCTTTCGTGAATGTAAGTTTTCCTGAACATGAAACCTCGCTTTGCAACTGTCGAAATATGCTCGGCATAGCACCTTTCCTTTTATGCTTCTTGAAAGTTCATACACACAAGGTTTGATCATAACGTAGTGTTCTGCAGGCACCTATTTATATTTTATTCCGTACTTTCATAATTAATGAATGCACAGACAAAATTTATGTCTAATTCTACAAAACCTACATCGCGCCTCGTCCTTGCATTGGAAAATAAAGAAAAAATGACATATCAAGGGGAAGGGCATTCATTACGTAAGTAAGAGACAACTATAGCTTCGGAATGTTTGATTCATTCCGGAATGTTCGATTACTAGCTATTCAGTGTCAGGATGCCATTCTGGACGTTTAAAGAGCTAAGCGGACACCTCGTTGCTATGATGAGTACTTAGCTAACCTCGCGGGTTAGTGTAATGAAACACCTGAACAGTTGAGATCACTACCTCCCTATATAGGGATTGCAAACGAGTATGTCTTACCTTGTTTTTATGACAGTAAGTCAGCGGATAGTCGTCATCGGCTTGACTACCGTACTCGTCGAACACGCCGTACCGGTAGTGGGCCCACTCGTGCACAAACACATACGCTACGGACGAAAAAAGAAAAAATGACGCGGAAATTAAGCTAACCGTTTAGAAATCGAATGACACCGAAGACCTTGGTTTGCCGAGAACAAACTGAAGACATCAACTGTACCGCAGAAGCCTAATGCCCAGCGACGAGGCACTGTTGGCACTCCCACAGGCAATAAACGGCTCATGGCACATGATATACCAAGTTTCCGTAGTTCTACAACAACAGGCAAATTCACTTGAGAATGTTGCAGGCGCACTTCGTATATGTGTGACTCGCGCGGCTGCAGATGTAAATTGCAAATTTATAACGCCTGTCAGCAAGGCAAGTTTGTTCTGCTTAAGTGTAAACGTAGGCCACACAAAACAAGAAGCAACATGAGCGGTCTGTGCTTTTGACCTGTTAGAAATAATAAACTGTCATGCATAGGACTGGGCGTTGCGCTATGTGAGCCGACCTAATGGCAGTTGTCTTTAACTGTATAGTTTGCATGATATCAGATATGCTACTCTAAGTTTGGAATTATGTGAAGCTCGGGAAAGATAGCACGTCGTCTTTACTATAAACTTCGTTTGTGATAGAGCGAGCTTTAGCTTATATGGCTTCAGCGAACCATTTTTAAACAACATATTTCACATACTAAATATTCTTAAAAAAACAAGAAACAATTTCATTTTTTTTTGTAACAGTAGATATAAGCTTAGGCAAGTAATAATGCAACGAGTTATCTCACTTTTGCTTCATGCTCGGCTACTTTCGGGCTATTAAATGATGCATAACAGTGATGACATTTTGGAAATACAGCCCGCCACGGCACCTTGATGTGCTGGAAGCAGCGAGCTAGGTGCAGGTCAAATAGGAGTAACGGTTATTTTCCGCCCTGATATGATCACAATACATTTTTCAGACATGGTAGAAAAACGCGAAATGTGCGTGTTGTTCTTCAAACGCCCATTCACAATTCGTAAAGAAAATTTCGCCATTACACTTCTCCCCTTAGCGAGCTACAACCTGTCCGAAATAGCTTTGCACTACGAAAGATGCTGCCGTTTCTATCTATTATGGTCAGAAGACTACGATTTGTGCGGTAATGTTAAGGGACGTGGCATCAGCCTTGTCCACACTATCTTTTATGAATCGCTTAAACGAAATACTTCGGTGCATACATGAAGGTGCGCCTGAGTATGTATGCCGGGAATATGAGCTTCTGTAAATAACCTGGTGTTAATATAATTCCCGGTTAAAATTCTTAAGTTTCACAAAAGCGACAAGAGAGAACTCAAGCGCCCTATACTTTCTCTTGATTGCTCAAAACCAGCTATTCACCCGTGTGTAGTCGATGTTTTTCTTCTGTAAGTAAGCTCGAGAAGCACGGAAGCCTCACCATGACTGCGACAGACTGAAATTTTTATAACCATGCAAAACTTCCCGCTGGCTAAGGCTTACCTGGATTTCTGTACTTCGCCGTGGTAGATGTGTTCAGCTCGGCGAGAAACGTCCTCGGCAGCTGGATGAATTCACCCCGTTGACCACACTGCTTCACGTGCTTCGTGAAGGGATGGTCTACGTGTGTTCCCGAAGAATCGACAACACGCACGTCACTCTTGCCAAAGCTCTTCGAAGACACGCTTCCGACCTTGCGCCACGGCGACCACGAGAGAGGGATGTCGATGACCACGTGCTTGAAGTACACGCGCCCACTCGTAGCTTGGTGCAAGAACTGTGACGAGGATCGAAACAAAGCCTGCGAAGAGCATCGTACTTTGACATGGACAAGCGGTAGTATGACGCTCCATATGTACAGTACGGTGCACTGCTAAAGGGAACGCTCAAATTAGTGCATTTCCTATATTTCCGGCGCCTGAACAGCAAGTGGCTGCAGAAACAATGTCCGTTGATCGTGCACATGTTTCCAAGGGAGTCAGGACTGCCAACCACGATTGATGCGCCCGAAATGTGTGCGACAGAAGGTTGGCAAGGGAACAGAAAGCAGACACTACAACTCTGTTCGCAAGTGTTCCCTCTAAAAGTGGGCTCCTCCGTACAAGTGTACATTGAAATGGGCTTATTAATGGAACACCTCAATAAAACAGCCTAGAAAAAAAAAAGAAAAATTCCATTGGAGCATATTAAACGTAATTTGATGTAGCGCAAAAAACAAGACACGGACAACAAGAAGGCACATATGGACACCACACAGCGCTATGTGGTGTCCATATGTGCCTTCTTGTTGCCCGTGTCTTGTTTTTTGCGCTACATCAAATTACGTTTAATTGATAATGGACTCATCTCGATGGACGCGTTCGTCGATGGAGACGACAAGATTCGTATAGCCTCCATCTGAGGTATCAATTTCCAACGAGGTTACTGCCCTCAAGACACAGAAGAGCTGTACGGCGGCTACCAACGAGCGAAGCATAACAGAAAAGTAACGCTGCACAACCTTGACAGAGGATATGAATGGAAGAAAAGGCCACCGGTGAAGTGAACTATGGTACGGATGAGACTTCTGGCTACAGCGTGCGCGAACGGGCTGAAAGAGTGGAGCGGTTGAAATGACGCGTGGACGTTGGGTATTCCTGAGGTCGCCGTGCGCTTCACATTTCCTCGCAGTCGTTTGTTTATTACTCGCACTCAACTTCCGTCGGCAGCAATTGGATGTGGAGCCGGATGTCGACGTGGATAAACTAAAGCGGACGGTTAGGGACGGGCGACGCCTCTGTTGTAACCACAGGCCAAGTTAGCAGTTTGTTGCTAGTTGTTACATGGGAGAGAAAGAGAGAGCCACAGTTTTTACAACGGCATACTGCTGTTGGTTTCCAACATGACGTAAGCAAACTTAACTGCTCTCTCAAAAGATTGCTCTTTGAGGAAAGCGCACATCTCTCACACGTCGCGCTAACACCCACGGTGTTGTAACTGACTAATTATTTTTGTCACTGTACGGTCACTCAGTACCCAACCTGATACTCTGTTATTTGTCATCTCTCACTCGTGGAAACTACACGTACTACCAAGCTCGAGAAGTCCCAACCGCACGCGTGTATAGGAGAAATTATATTTGGACTAAACGCTCACAATAAATGCGTTGGTAACACCCTATTCCCACAAACTTACAGTGCGATGAACAGCGGCAACAATCAGCGATAAATTCAGTTAATGTTTGTACACAGCTGGCACGCAATCAAACGGACTTAATCAACTGCAGACATGTGATTAGGCAAAGCAATCGGGACTGCCGTTCGATACTGTACTTTAGAGTTCGGGGGAAGAATGCAGAACTTGGAAGCTGCTGACCAGATGAGAGTTACAGTGGATTTCATGTGATTGCTTCATTACGGTAACCTATACCCTGTTACAAAATTAATGAGGCCATCGAGGTCTTTATGTATGAACGTATCCGAAACCTCAGTGCGTGTGGGTGCAAGAATAAACCCTAGGTCTACCAAAACCCGCCGACCATAACACTCTTTCTTGAATAACAAAAGAAGGGGAGTGCATCAAGGGTTCCTTTCTTCGTTAGAAACAATACAACGAATCCAACGGACAAATTTTCTTTCGTACTTCGAACACGTGCGACAAGCTGATAGGCCCAGACCAAAAATAGCTGCACAGCTGTACGACAACGAGGGATTGAGATGCTAAGGGAATGACGATAAATTTAATATTGAAACAGTTGTGCCTAACCGCATTTTTATTTATTTTGTTAGTTCGTTTTTGAATTTACCGCACCGTTCCCACAGTGAACGCCAATTCACGTGGACTAATCTGCATATATTTTTGTTAAATATGACAACAAATGAAAAGGAGAGTAACCTACACGTTTGTCGTGCGTTACCTTAGTTAATCGTCATTGGTCTCATTCGAAGCCCGTTTCCGTGTACCATGGCTGCTTAATGAAGAGTTCTCTGTATCATAGAAACGGTGTTTTGCAACCGGATCCCCAAGCGATGCCGACGGTGCCGAGTGAAGCAAGAGCGCTATTGCGGTTTTGCCACTGCTTCCCGTTACTGCCGTCGTCATTGTTTAGTCTGCTGCGAGTGATGCTCTGTTCCAATGAGTGAGATAAAGTAAAAAAAAATAAAAAAGAAGAAAACAGCATTCAGTGAGCTCCTCCAGTAACATTCGTATAGGCACGTTTCAGCACAGCTTACACATGGGCTCCCGTCGGCTCGTCGTAAACAGCTCAGCAACCTGTAGCGTACAGGTGGGTTCTGTGGTATACAGAAAGCAAAACGATATGTCGAGGGACAGGCTACAGACAAAAATGCATCAGAGGTTCATTAGACAACGTTCATCAAGAGTTAATAATTTATTTATTTATTTATTTATTTATTTATTTATTTATTTATTTATTTATTTATTTATTTAGTGTCGCAAATATGAGGAGCAAGAGACCCGTGATTCCCTACTATGGATGAAGTTGGCATGTCTGCTTATAGCCTAAATATGCGCGAGAACAAAGCGGCCAACGAACGGGAGAGGAATTTGAGCCCGCACTCTGAAAGAACCAATTATAAGAAGTCAGTAACTGCAAGCAAATACGTAGTAATTCCAGTAATTACTTTTTGATTTTTTTTGTGCCCCGGTGCTAACCTTTTTCTGCCTCTTCACTGCGTTGGTGAACAGTGCTGCATGCAAAGAGGCAGTGGCTGAGTAACTGCAGCCGTTACTACCTCTATTGAACCTTTGCTAAAATTTTGCATGCTGTTTACTACACACACAGAATTACTACCTAGCCTTCTAAGTAAAAAAAAAAAAGTCTCTGTTAAAATGTTGCTTTTTGATGAAGCAGTTACCGCCCTCGCCGTTATTTACTGCAGTTACTAAAAGGGTAGTAATGGATGCTCCAAGCTGTTACTACACGACAATAGCACTTAGCGCTACATTTTCCAAGAGTGCAGACGATTCAGCGGTCAGTAATCGGTAAAGTCCTGCTGACCTTGCCCCGCACTCACGCATCAATAGGTCTCTTCGGTTTTACGTTATGGACAATGACTATGCGTACGTAACGCTCAGGGGTCTAAAATACAGTCTCAGACCTTCCTGGGCAATCCTGGATCAGAAATCCAACAGCCCCAATAATTACAGAACAGTGCACAGCCCGCAAATGTGGCGCTATGGTGCGACATGGAATAAGGTTTTAAGTACATATAATACTAGTAAAATGTCTGCAACTACGGTAGTTCGGAGCGCAGTATAAACGGCACTAAAGCAAAATCGAGAGGATGGGCGTCGCTAACTGTTGCATGTTAGCCGCTTTTGAAGTAGCAGTCCTATTCGCTGTTGGTTTTGTATCTGCTCTTGCGTTCTTGTAAACTACCATAGCCACATTTCACACTACACCAGCCCAGCAGACAATCCACCTCGAAAGAATTCACGAAACACGCACGCACGACGAAACAGTCACATACTGCATGCAACAGTTGCGCTACGCATTAAGACACCTTACAGTAAAATAACATTTTGCTGTCTTTTTAGCAGCTTAAGGTCGACGCTGATCCCCAGGGAGCGGCGTTCTCAGTTAAAACCAGAGCTTCACTCAGAAGGGAAAATGTCTTGCCCTTGACGTACCCATACTGCTGCATGATAGCGTTTATGCGAAGTACAATACGGAAAGAAAGAAAGAAAGAAAGAAAGAAAGAAAGAAAGAAAGAAAGAAAGAAAGAAAGAAAGAAAGAAAGAAAGAAAGAAAGAAAGAAAGAAAGAAAGAAAGAAAGAATCGGGGAAAGCGGACCCGCACATGCCCCGGGCGTACTACCCGCATCCTTGCCTTCGACACGCTGCTACATATAGCGATAGCAATAATCAGTCTTACATGATAGTTCAGCTGTTTACTCAAACTATGACTCAGACGGCAAAGGTGCGGAACCGTCTTTACTTTTTTTTTTTTTTGCTACATGTCTGCAAATAGAAATAAAACCGTCATGTTGTAATACTCGTCGAAAGCCGAAGGTTTTCGGCAGTGTCGTTTGTGCCACCATTACACGTAGTATTGTTCGCCGACACGGTCGACGCAGCCTCCGATACGTGACCGTCCGTCGTGGACACTACCGCGACTGCTGCCCGTGCCTTCGCGAGCTGCTCGAGCGTCCAGTTGTCGAAGTCGCGGATGACGCGGTCCCGCTGACCGATCACCTTGACGGTGCCGATGCCCAGCGTCGCCATCACCGCAGCGACGCCGCCCACCAGCGCCAAAGTGCACACCATCGCGCATGCGCGCGAACACGGCGTGTCGAGCACGTTGGTCTGCAACGAAGAAGCAAACTATGCAGGATCTTCCAGCTAACTTATACAAAGGCTTTTCAAAAAGGAGGAATGCTCTAAATATATCGCACCAACCGCATGTTAGCGCCATTCGTGTGTGCTTACAACCAGGACTGCGATCACTGAGTATTAGCAGTTTTACAATGCAACATGATGACCCGACATGGTAGCTTAACGGCTAGATGTTGCTTTGCGAAGGTTTAGGTCGCCGGATCGAATCGCGATCACAGCGGTCGCGTTTCGGTGGGTAGAAATGCAAACACCAGTGTACTGATATTTATGCGAGGGTTAAATATCCTCCGGATGTGAGACTTGTTGCGCAGAAGAGCTGATAATCGGGCCAATCGGTATGCATTGATGGCGATAAGTGCGCAAACACAGCACCAGGACAGAGTATAGGGAGAAACAAACGAGTGTTTGCTCACTTATCGCCATGAATTGTTCCGCAGCCCTTCGTTACGGGGCTATGCCTCGTAATTATAGCTTGTTATGGCACGTAAATCCCTGTCGATTATTAATACAATACTTGCTTGTTCTCCCCTGGAATGGCGACCTGGTTATTACACAAACCAAATCTTTCAATCTCGTTCATCTTAATATCCATTCAATATCCCATTAAGGTGCTAGCACCCTGTCTGTCTATATCGTGGCGTGGCGCTGTTTTGCTTAGGAGGAAGCCCAAAGTAACCTTTGGCATTGCTGTTATCACTTGTCAGTAATCACACGGCTTGCGTACGTCGTGATTGGCACTCCCGATGCTTTCCGCGATAATGGCCGCCTGGCTGTGAAGCGGTGGTGGCAAGGTGGTGAAAGGCGGCATAGATGACGTTCTACCGGGCTCGGCCGCGACTACCAGTTTCTTCGGCGATTCGTCGCCGCGGAGCTGGCGATGTCGACGACGCTTTTGCCGCACGGATCGCTGCTTTCGATGCTTACGGCGCCGGGAAGCTGTAGCGTTGGCTGGTGCGGATTTCTCTTTTCCTTCATCCGCCTGCGCAATCAATTCGCACAACCAAAGAGAATATCCTTGCGAATAGGTGCAGTGGAAATTGCTCACCTCAACCGCTAACAGATAATTACTCGGTAGAAACACAAATTAAAAGACAACGTCTTGCACGAGCTTAACCAACAGGTATATTCAAAAAATAAAATAATAAGCAACTTGGCACTCTTACAGAAACTGTGTATTATATAAAGATATTGCGTAGACACTGGCCAAACAATATTTCCCGAAATTTCGTGCGTTAAGTCTCTGGCTCACATAAGGAACAATGTGTCTCTAACATTTAGAGACTAAGAAGTATGTTCGCCACAGCAGACGCCGTTAACCTTTTTGACGTCACAAAAACTGGTGCGAGAACTTGAATGTGGTATTGCCGGCCGCATTTTCTTTTTGAGCATCCCTTCTCCTGCCAAGCCTCTTCTAGCGGCAATAGTGGTACTTTCGCTATTATGAAAGGGCCAGTTTACTCATGCAAGAAAACTTATTTTCTTTAGTGCGCACCTAACGTAAGGCCGTTCTTCAGCTCGGTCATGACTGCTGAGCGTGTTCCACCTGCGTAACCTACGGCAGTGGTGGAGCAGAGTCATTAACCGTGAGATCGGGGTGCGATCCTGGACACTGTCGAATTCCGCCATATTCCAGAATTCTGTAATGGCCGCATTTTAAGCCAATTAAAGAGGCTGTAAAAGCCCTCGAGGACAATGGGACCTGACACCATAGCAAAATTTGAGAATGTCCAGGATGGCAGCCCCGACATCTCCGGGAATGGGAACACTACCTGAATTAAGGGTGGCGAAGCTTCCGATAATGCGCCGGCCACTCCAGCACTCCGTGACGTCACCGGAGTGGGCGCGGATGACGTCACCGTCGTTTCTGCGTCACGGCGCCTGTGACGCGACTTTTCGGGTCGCTTCTTCGAGCTACGCTTGCGATGCTGGCGTTTCTCGTGCTTGCCGACGGATCGAGAAGTTTCGACGGCATTCTCAAGCTGAGGGACGAAGTAGATTTTGTATAAATTTCAGAAATATTGCGCAATATTGAAAAACTATCTCAGCGGCAACCGAGCGCACAATTCTCACGTTTCATTTGAATTATATGACAAGGGCCGCATGATGAGAAAGTCCCTGGTCACGCGGTGTCTAACCAATGAGATTTATTAGGAGCTATCCACGAATAAAAGAACATGTGTGCACAGTCCCTGAAGTAACATGTAATTGAGAGCAGGGCAGTTCACTATCGAAGAGAGATTATTGTTGAAAACGCTACGTTAAGCGTTGCCCATCAACTTTCGCAGCTTCACCGCAAGCCTCACATCCTATGAAAGCAAAGCAGAAAAGTGACGGCATTCGTGGATTCGTGTACACATGCAAACAGGCACATAGATACATAAGTAAACTGGCAGAGCAAAGGATACAGGTACGTACAAAACAAGCGCAATGTCTCAAATAGGAAAATATGCAACGTGGCAACAACGAACCTAACAGCGTGAAAGCTTTGCAATGCTCAAAAATGGCAAAGAACTAAAGGAAAGTGCAACATTTTATGCCACGTCCTTTGCACCAAGGAAATGCAACAAGAAATGCATCGTGTTCATAAAGAAAAAAAATACTGCGCACATCATGTTGCAACAGCTTTCAGGTCATTATGGTCTCCTCGCCAAGAGGCGATATGATGGCATAAACGCGCAACATGCAATACACACATGCGCCATTAGATAAACAATCACAACGTGCCTTGTCTGCCGACAGATTACTCAATACTTCCTCCACGGCAGAGTCGCCTTGGACTACGGTGAAAGGGACCATTCTGCTTGAAAGCGTCTGCGGCATACGACATGAGAGCACTTTCCGCTGGTCGGGATTGATGGCGTCGCCAGTCGTCACAGAGGACATCTCCTGGTCGTCAGTCTTTTCAGCGAAAGTGGCAACAGAGGTATCTTCTGACGTCATAGGCTTGCCGCCAACCAAAATGTCAACGCCAACGGCTGCTTTCTCTGTGGTCAACGCTTGGTCCATCATGTCGCATCACCCACTCTTCTTCTTTATCATCAACTATAATTTCACCGAATTGTCCCTTGGCCCGGTACGTGACTTACAGATGTGATTGAGTCTTTTGCCATACAACGCGTGCAGGTGGCATGTAAATGTGCCCACGCCTAGCGTTCGTTAAAGACAACGAGACCAGATAGTTTCTGCCGTACACAGAAACCTCATTTTCGGACTGTTGACGTTTCAAGTCTTTGCCTATATTGACGTTGGGCAGGCCTTCAAGGGATCATCGTAATCACGATAACATAAAGAAATGTAAAAAAAAAGGGGGGAGGGAGTAAGTTTCAGTTGATATTCAAACGTATGTACCAATGGAAATATATATGCCAATGAAATGCATATTCGTTCAAGACCGAGTGAAACATTCAGTTAATCTCATTCGGTAAATAGTTAATCCACCTAGATGTTTACAGTGATCACTTCTAACACAACACGTACATACGGTCACACTTACTCACACACTCATATATACATATATACACTATAACTCAGTTTACAGCGTTTCATTGAGGCATGTTGCCCGCTAAGTACCTGGAGTAGCAAGCCAGGCCATTAACCAGGCTAACATCTCCGGATTCATCAATAAAGTGTTCTCTCTCTCTCTCTCTCTCCACCTAGATGTTCGCTTATCTCCATAAGAGGGTAGATCCCTCTTATGGAGATAAGCTCTTATGGAGATCCCTCCGAAAGAGTGTCTCGCGTGAGTATCAACTGTACGAGCGTAAAAGTAGCGCAGGGGGGGAGCCGAGGCAATTCGAACCCGGCGAAACGACAGTTTTAACGGTATATAGATAAACTAAGAAGGGCGCGAGTCGGAGCGTCTGATAGGCAAATTCAAGAACAGAAAGTTCATGCAATACTGCAAGAAAGAGGACTATATTGCACGTGGAAAGCCAAGGCGCCCTTTTCGCAAAATACAACGAACTTTCCCAGAAATCCAGCCGCATTCGAGTGACGAAAAATCCAGCAGTTCTCGCGCTCTGCATTGAAAGTTCACTTCAGACAATGCAAAGAGTGCGAAGATACTTTAATGGGAAAATGATACAATGAGATTCCGTAGGTGCGCCAAACAATTTTACAAATGACATTCCGTGTAGGATTTCGAATTTCATTTCAATGACATGAAATCGGCGAGAACGCCCCCGCAGGGCCGCTACCCTTTTGACGTCGATTACGCGACCAATTCGCTGTCATAATCTTTAAACGGAAGTTATAATTAGCTGTAGCATTCGGCTTGTGGGAATACATTGACTTCCAGTGTATTGCCGTATTCAACTAGTCCAGGTGCAAAAGGCCCTGGCTTTTCAGCGGGACGTCGGTCTCGCCGCTGTCCGATGCAAATTTCAGCATTTGTCTTTTGTGCTCCGTTACAACTTCTCTTTGAAACAGTCGGACGAATTCATTTTCTCCTGTCATCGTGTCAGATTTTTGCACCGCTCTTCGCTGTCTCGGGTTTTGCACATGCTGTCTCACTTTTGGTCTTGGTGATCGTCCGTCGCCGATACCGTCCCTGTAGCCGGCACTTGGCCAGAACTGTTTTCTGAATTCGCCACATCTTGACGCCCTGTTACAGTTACGGTCGTGACCTCTTCAATTGTTTCTTCTACAACCAGCCGATGGGCAGGCCTTCTTTTCTCTGCCCTCGCCGTTCCACCAAGAGGGGCGTCTATTTTGTTCTTCTGGTCCGTCTTGGGCTTGCTCTTTCTCCTCGAGCTCGAGCTACTTCTGGGCCGTCGACTCTCTTTGATTTCGCTATGGCCACTGCTGACGCTGGTTGCACTATTCCTCGACTTGCGCTGACTACCGACTGTACTTCTTGTGTACCTTGCGCTTTCAGAAGACACGCTTCTCGACCTTCGTTGATTCTTGAACTTCGACGTGCTTCCTCCTGTGCTGTTCGACAGAGAACGGACGGCCCGCTTGGCAGTTTGCTCAAGGCCGGTGGCCCTGCTTGACGACAAGCACCTTGACGAAAGTTTCTTAGTCGCACTTTTCTTCCTTCCTCTGGCAGTTCCTGCACTGGATCGCTTTGTGGATGCCCGAGTCTCGACGCTGCCACTGTCGTTGTCGGAAGCTGCCGATTGCGAGCAAGCGTAACAAACACCATTGGCACTGGAAATATGTGCGGGTATTTTGTTCCTGCTCCTGCCACTGAAGCTCATTGACGACAAACTCCGTGATCGATGCCTCTTGGTTCGTCCTCCATGGCGAAGGGATCTAGCTGAAGACGCTCTCTTTGCCCTTCGCTTCTTTCCTTCAGTACTGCCACTGCGAGATCGGCTGGTTACCGTGCCACGCTTCTTGGACTTTAGTTTAGGTCGCGCAGTTCTTTCCTCCGAGGAACTCTTTGACCGACGAGCCTTCTTAGCAGCGAGACTGCGTCCACTCGATCTACTTGATGTACTCCTCACTCTCCGAGATCGTTTGACGCCATGCTTCTTTATTAGGCTGCCGCCTGAAGGCGTACTTGAAGAACTACGTCGTTTACTTGTCGCAATGTGTGAACGACCTCTAGCGCGTTCGGACGAAACACTCATTGACCGCCGAAGTCCCTTAGCTGCGCTTCTCTGACGAGACGATCCGGCCGCAGAAGTGCTCGCACTTCGCTTTCTCTTAACACGAGCGCTTTTTGAGCTGGCACTTCTTTTCGAAGACTGTCTTGCTGGAAATCGGCGTTTTTTAGCCTTCAGTATATGACGGATATTCGTGCTTGTAGAGAGTTCATTTTGTGATCGTCTAACCATTTTTGCGCTGCTTTCACTGTGACTTGCGTTGCTTGACGATATGCTTCTTACCTTCCTTCTCTTTACGCCGCGTATTTTCCTAGCGTCACGCAATGATTTTTTGACTGGCACGTCCTTCTTTTCACTCTCCGTTGATACCCGAATACGGCTTCTTGATGACGATGAAGGTGATCGCCGAGTCCTCCTAGCTGAGTGTTTCTTCCTGAGAACAACGCTTGACGGCGTTCTCCTTTTTGGGTGCAATTTCGTCGCTCTACGCTTGGTACTGTGGCTGCTGCTCGATAAGCTTAGCGTTGATGCACGGCGTCTTCTGCTCTTTCTCGAATGTCTGCTTCTCCTCGAGCAGTGGTCTTGTAATGCGTGTCTGCCTCCCGCCTTGCGCTCTTTCCGACTTCGGCTACTGCCAGAGAACGTGCTCCTTGATCCTCGAGAGCTCTTTATCGACGAACTCGATGACCTAGCCCTTGGATTACGCTTTACTTTTGCCTTCCTTCCGGCGATCCTGCTAGATGACGATCGTGTCGACACTGTACTCCGTGATGCCTTGCTTGTCCTTCTGCTAATCCTCCGAGATTTTCTTGCTGAGGTGCGCCTTGGCTTAGCCTTTCGCCTGCCTTCAGATGACCTCTTCCTAGGCCTCCGAGACGACGTCGCGGCACGCGATTTCCTCAATTTCGCGGTCAAGGAACTGCTCGCACTCCTGCGCCTCTGTCCGTGGCCTTTGGCGGACGACCTGCCCCTCGAAACACGTTGCCTCTTCACTGTGCTGGCATGCTTTGTGCGCTTTGGAGACTTGCTCGTATATTTCGGGTTGCTTTTGAGGTTACGTCTCTTCGTACTTCGCCTACCACCGGACGACGTGCTGTTTGACGCCCGACTTGTTCTGGAGGCTACGCTACCTCGACTAACCATGCTTGATGACTTGCTTCTTGAACGCGCAGCCTTTCTAGCTCCAGCCTTTCGTCTACTGTCTTCGAATGGTGGCCTACGCTTTCGCGCACGTTGCCTGTTTGCCCTACTTCTGGAGCTTGCTGAACTGTCCCTAGAAGCATGCTTTCTTCTGGTCTTGCGTTTTCTGCCGCTTTCCGCGCTGCCAGAAGATCTGCTGCGCCCTCGCCGCCTTCTCTTAGCCGTGTGACTTCCAACTGTTGCTCTGGTAGAAGACTGACTTCTTCGGCGGCGCTTAGTTGTCTTGCGCTTTCTTCGACTGGAAACGCTCGAAGACGAGGTTTTTGATGCCTCTCGCGCCCTTTTTCGGCTTCTACTCGTCTTATCTCCCCTCGTATATTCGTCTTCGGTGTGTTCTCCTGCGCTAGACGAAGACTCCGACCTAGATCTGCGGCTGCCTTTGTTCTTCTGAAAGCTTTCCTGCTTCGACGGGTCACAAGCGAAGCACACTCCCGCCATATCCGCAGCCCCGCAGGAAGCTACACGTCAGTACTGAAGGCTCGGTCGATGTTGCTGTGAAATCGCAACTCGCCTGTGACGCGCAGTCTTCTCACGGAGGGCTGCTCGGGGCTTGCTGCGGAACGAGACGCAGTGGCTTCCAGTTGTCTAATTTAGAGTCGCATCTGGGGATGCAGATCGACATTTCTGCATCGCCAGAATGCCACCGAAGCGCGCCACTGGAATCTTCTTCTTCTATTCCCAGAGCAACTTGCATGCGCTTGTTTTTGCTCATAATTGATGGCTCACCAATGGGCTCACACGCACTAATGGGGATTTATCAAAAAGGAGACCTTTTAGAATTGGATGGCTAATTGGTCGCAGGCAACATTGGCGCAACCCCCCCCCCCCCCCAAAAAAAAAAATCGGCCATCAACTGAAAGGAGCGTTGAAGTGAAAAAGCAATCTTAATAAACAAACGCAAAAGAGGAAGAAAAGTGAGTGCAATAAAATTAATTTAGTTACCAAAATGGATAATTAAGAAGTATTGCCTTACAAATGTTCAAGGCAAGGAAAATAAAACGTTCAGCTGAAGATTGCAGAAATCGTTTCTGACGTACTGCGTTCAGAAAAAAGAAAAGGTAATTAAAGAACAAGGTAGGCTAATAAGCATTTAATAGTTTGTTTTGTTTCACGAAGAAAATCGCATACGGCGTCTCAAACGTTCTTGTTACAAAATCCCAAAACAGTCGCACCAAAATGGAGCACTACCGGAAGGGACAAGTTTAAACCTAGCTTTCGCAGAAATTCTGATAAGAACCTTTTGCGTTGGTAATTGAACCGCCGACATGACAAGAAGAAACGCTTCAGAGATTCGCGCCGATTACAGGTCTGAGCCATAGAGGTCTGGTCTGGCTAAATCACCGTTATATCTGCAATGAGGAAGGGAGGGGGGTATCGGTACATGATGTTTGCGTTATAAATGAATGGCAGGCAAAATATTAACTATAATATGGAGTTGAATGGGTTCACGCATGTCACAAAAGCAACATTTTGATTTGTTTAAGGCCAGACAAGACCTGTGTGTGTAAAATTTAGGCGATAGAATACGGCAGCGCAGTTTGTAACGGAAACTTACCAGTGCGCACCGGTGCATAACGACGTACGCCACCAATATGTGCTTTCAGGATAAGCATCTTGAACTATGTGCTGTATTGGCTGTGTGTCTTCGCCGTCAGGGCGGCGAAGACAAGTCCGCCGGTCGAAACGTTGGTTATTGCGACATTCCCTGTTCTACATCGTTTTTACCGATTTGTTCATCGATCCAAGCCTCCATCTTCCCCTGAGCTTCTCCACTACGGGGGTCGTGTGGTATCCAGCCAAGTGTTACAAATAGGATGGACGTATTCTTGCAACGTGCACAATTAGGTGTACGCCTAACATGGGCTAACCAGGAAACCCGATAGCACCGTGGAGACCGAATTGCAGCTCATGGCACGACGTAATGCTGACACTGACGTCAGTGCACATCACAGGCGCCTGTTTTATCGAACAGAAATGCACGAAGCGCACATGAACGCATATTAACTCTTTCCCAATATTCGAATCGCCTATATAATATTAAAGAACTTTGACTAGCCCTTTTTCGAATAGAGTGTACATATATTGAAGATGTATAGCATCCGACCAACATTCCAATATCCGCACACACATCCCTAGTTATTTGTTTTTTTACAACCATCGCTCGTCGGCCCACAAGGCACTAAAAGCACTTTTACGCTTTTTCAAGACGACTGGTTTGCGCGAACGCCTTAGTCAGTTGGACTTGTCCTATAACGTCTTTTTCATTATTCCCCTTCCTTCTCTCTCTCCCATCTTTCTATTCCCCCTTCGCACTCCCCCAGTGTAGGGTAGCCAACCGGACGCCCTTCTGGTTAACCTCCCTGCCTTTCTGTTTTCCCCTTCCTTCCTTCCTACAACCAAAATATTGCGGCTATGTTTGCACCAACAAATACCTGCGTACATTTGTGCAATTTGCTTATGAACGTGTATTCTAGTGCGTTTGGGGTGCTTTATTCGCTATATTTTTAAGTTAACATATTTTCATTTTTGCGCTCTTCGCTTCTTGCGTTATACCCCCCGCATGATTAGTCGAAAGTAATAAAGTAAAACGAAATTCACGGCAGTAACTTCTAAAATTATGTAGGGATCAGGTTCGAGATTGAAAGAACTTGAAAGCATAGGAGTCTTGGCATACACTCCCATGTGTTTGTTAGTGAGAGTATCGTAAAGATGACATCGAGTAGCAAAGAAATGAGCATAGGAAGTAAGATATTGTTGATTATATATTACTTTGTCTTTATAGTATAACTTCACCAAGCTTGCACAAAAGCGATAGAAAGTTGTTAGAATACCGACTGGTCCAGACGAGCTCGTTTAAGCAGCACAAGAAGTGTTTTCAACCCGTTCAAGAGGCAAAATCTGGTCGCATTCTCGATAATTGTACGAACGGGACGTAGGCAGGCGCATTTCGTGCCGGTTATCGTTAAATGTCCGCTCTCAGAATTTTTCTCTATCGCTATGGTCATACACTCTCCTATAGTCACGTGGTACCACAGCAGCGAAATTCCGAGCTAGCGCACCTCGGAATCTCGTGGCGTGACATCGCACACTTGCATTTCAGCGGCTCAAGGTCAATGCGACGCCATGGCTGACCTTGCGAGCCATGCAATAGAAGAGAATTTACTCTACAAGACGTACCTCCAATAACAACACTAAACTAGGCTTGCTTCTTTATACAGTATTAGCTAGTGCAGACCATAGATCTGAAGAAATAATAAAAGAATCGCTTGCACGCTGGTGGTGTGGAAGGAGCTTATCGACGGGTCAGCGAACGTTCTCTGGTGAACTCACTGAACTCATTGATGAACGCGTCCGCTTTGTACGAGTAATACATACGGTTAATTCACGTTCTGCAATACGCACGAAACGGTTCAACTATTGAGAAAACAACAGTGCGGTAATTCACCGTCACTGAATGCAAACCTCATGCAACTTACTTTTGCTTGTGGTGTACCTCAATACTAAACTTTGACCCAGCAACAAAGTACGAATTAACGTGATAAAACATCGGGCTACCCTGCAATGGACACAGTGGTGACAAAAAATAAACATCGCAAGTTATAGTGCAATCCTACAATATTTGGAAGAGAAACCACCCAACCACAATGGTCACAATCAACGCGTGTAGCTTTGCCACTGGTAAGTGCTATATGTGCCTACATTTGACCGAATGGTGACGTGCCCGCACCGACAGTGTTGTGAAAATGCCCAAAGGGTCCCAAAGCAATGGCTTGGAAGGAAAAAAAGTACTTTAGTTAAGGAAGGGATGCCATTTTAAACAGCCCTCGTAGGGAGCGCGGATCAGCGTCCGCAGGGGTGGAGAAAAGGCTACTAAAAAGCGCGAAGGAGACTAAAGGCGAAGCGGAAGGCTCCGGAAACTGACAACCTGGTGTTCTTTAACGCGAATCTATGGTCCGCCGCGGTGGTGTAGTGGTTACGGTGCTCGGCTGCCACCCAAAAAAACGCGGGTTCGATCCCGGCCGCGGCGGTCGCATTTTCGATGGAGGCGAAAATGCCAGAGGCCCGTGTACTGTGCGTTGTCAGTGCACGTTAAAGAACCTCAGGTGGTCAAAATTTCCGGAGCCCTCCACTACAGCTTTTCCCTCCTTCCTATTTCTTTCATTCTGTTTCCCCTACCTCCGCAGACGCTTAGCCGTGCTCCAAACATGGGCTGCAGAAATTTGCGTCCTTCCCTCAACTGAACCACCACTACGTCAATGTAAACGCGCGGGCTTCAAGCATTCGCCTCCGCCGAAGTGCGACCACCGCAACTGGGTTTCCACAGTCAAGCTCCACAACCGCTAGAGCACCGCGGCAGACTCTCTCAAAACAGTCTCAACGCGCTGGCCTGGAGGAAGGAAATTCTTGCATAAATCATCGGCGTTGCTGAAAACGCATCGACCGTCTTAACTCGTACAGATGCACGTGGGACATTCATTCATTCATTCATTCATTCATTCATTCATTCATTCATTCATTCATTCATTCATTCATGTAGCTTCAAGGCCTAGACAGCGTTAGAGAAGTTTCGGGCACAATGAGTACACGCGGTATGATAACAGTGACCGTAAAGGAAAAACTCCGTTTGCGTGACGCATCCAGAAACTGTTCGTATTATCCCTAACGGCCTAACCATAGAGCATTATCCCTAACCATGGTGTCCCGGGAGGCTTACGATACAACGCAAAGCCGCCCGGGACGTCTTTTTTTTTTTTTTAATTCGTACGAACCGCGATCATATCATTGAGATCCTACAATATCCTGATTCTGCCAAATATTGGTTGATATATAAAGGTAGCCTAAAATAATTGCTTGAATTGCATGCTGGAGGTGATGCCGGCGCCCGCCATGTTCCTGTGGGATTCGAATAGTCGCATGCAAGTAGCAAGAAACAAGGAACTCTTTCACCACACTTCTGGTATCCTTCATGCAGTCGCTTTTGTTGGATAGATACTCGTCGATGCGCCTGCGTGTATTACTAGCCTTTGGATGGAACTTGAACGTCACAGTAATGTGTATTTAAAGCTCGCGGCATTGGTACAAGGCCAATGATAATATCTTAATCCAAAATACTCTGGCATCCACATTAGCAAATCTAGAACGCCTTAACTGTGGCTGGTGTCCGGCTAGTTTGGCAAGCTTTAGGGCTGAAGTGTGGGCAAAACGCCGGCTCTACCCTTAGCGGCAACGTTCTGCGGGTGTTGTCACTCTAGCAATTTATTAAAACCTCCTTTCTATATACCGAGCGAACGAAGCACAAGTTCTCAATTTTTGACGCCAAATGTGTTGTCGAAGCCGAAGGACGGCCGACTTCCCGTTCTGATTCTTATGAGCAACCTACCCCTTTCGCCCTTAAGAAGAAAACTTCGTGAGACGCTATTGACGTACCGATGACGTAAGCACAGCATCCGCTTCACTGTTTTCGTGGATTTCATAGATCGTTCCAAAATTTCTCAAGTCGTCGTCACTCGTTATAGTCGTAAAGTACTCCAGAAAAAAGACTTCGGGTATGGTACCTACTTCTAAACCGTCAAAAAATACCTAGGAAGTTGGTGCATGTGCAAGTATTTTCGATTCAAACAGGTCACGTGTTTCTATTAAACAGGCCGCCGAACATACTGGCAACAATTTATTTGTGCGGCCTTCCGAACTCACGTAGCGGAAAGGGACAACAGGGAATCCTGGACGAATAATCGCGTCGGGGAAAACAGTAAGCTGGAGCACTGCATGCCGCCCCTGAAATCCGCGCAAGGGGGCGCCATAAGTCAGACGGGTGCACATGGTTCCCATGCTATGCAATTAAGAAACACCGCGGCAAACCGACATACTGATAGCATTTTTATGATTTCGATCAGCTTCGCTTTCGTGCCTTCAGCTGTGTCGCTTCTCTTGACCATTTGAGCAAATGGAATGTGCCAGATATTGCCACTGCTCCCTGAGAGCACGTCTGTGTTGGAAAATCTTTGCATTCTATTTGAATATTTTCGTCCATAATAATTCGAAAATACTTGCTGAACGGGTCATCGTCGCATTTAGTTCTCGTAACCGTGATGTCAAAAGGTAATGCTACAAAAGGAAGAGGAAGGCAATAAGTTCACTGCATTATAACTAAAATACCACTTGAACAAACGTTAGTTAAACGAACTGTTTATTTATTTATTTATTTATTTATTTATTTATTTATTAATTTATTTATTTATTTATTCAAAATTCCTTGCAGGCCCCTTGAAAGGCATTGAGTAAGGGGGGCATCAGCATTTACAAAACAGTAACATACGCACAAATTAAACAAATAGCACAAAAGAAGGGAAAAATAAAAAAAAAGAGCAAGACAAATATTATGAACAGTAAAGTGCAACAACTTTATACAATGCTATATAACGCGCAACGACATCAAGTTATCACGCAAAGTTTCACGGTTAGCAATGGATACAATGTGATCAGGAAGACCGTTCCAATGTGCTACGTAGTACGTATGTATTTTCGTAACCGAATGAAGCCACAGCCGCGCTGACAACTGCAGTCTTAGCCCTTCAACCGCGTTCTCGTTATAAGTGCTAAATGGAAGCGCCTATCTCTAGACGAAGAAACTGGATGTTGTTGTGTAGCCTGCACTCAGGGCAGCGTAAAGTGGACGTTGTGACGGTATCTGGCATCCCGGCGTCATCATTGCCAATTAAGATCCAGCGTGAAGCAATCGCGGCCGCATCGGAAAGTGCGCAGCTCGGGCCCGCGCGCAGGAGACTGTGCGCTGGATAATTCAGTGAAGTAGACGAAGCTCTTGCCACATGGCTAAAGTACTTACGATCCAGAAACATTCCAGTTTCTGTACCCATGATTCAAGAGAAGGCTACGGAATTCGCAGCAGTTTTCGATGTCACTGGCTCTGACGTTAGCAGCGGATGGTCGCATCGTTTTCGGGCGCGTTATGGAATCGCATGAAAAGAGGCGAGCTGTGCGGACAGCGCTGCTGCTAGTGCGTGGCAAGAAGAGCAGTTGCGCGACGTAATAAGCCGCTATAGCCCGGACGATGTGTACAACACAGACGAGACCGGTGTGTTTTACCAAATGCTCCCGAACAAAACCATGCGCTATGAAGACGATACCCAATACCGTATAAAAGACCGCGCAGGGCGTACTCAGTCAGAAGCGCAGATCACCTATCTATAAAAAAACACTGTATATTCAGAAACTGATACTATATTTTGGGTCAACATCACCGAAGAAGCGCTAATACACTTTTCAGGGCCAACTTTGCAAATAAGATAAGCTCCTATAACCTCCCTTTTCTTGCTGCGTCCTTGAGCTAATGGTTTTTTTTTTTTTAATGTTTCGATGCGTACATGATATCAACATCTTTCAGCATTTCATCCGATTGCTGCATTACGGCTTCTAGTTCTTGACAGTGCCGAGATTCGGAACAGGCTTTGACGCACGCACCATCTTCTTCTAGTATGTGATGCTCTGCCATTAGTGTTGTGGAACCCTCGATGACGCCGAAAATAAGTCTTTTTATCGCCATAGTGAACTTTAGCCATGGTCCATGTTGCACAGCAGTATAATTGTATTGATATCGAAATCTCTTCGTAGAAGTGGAGATTTGTTGTTGTTGTTGTTTTGTGGGGTTTTACGTCCCAAAACCAGTTCTGATTATGAGAGACGCCGTAGTGGAGGGCTCCGGAAATTTCGACCACCTGGGGTTCTTTAACGTGCACTGACATCGCACAGCACACGGGCCTCAACATTTCGCCTCCATCGAAATGCAGCCGCCGCGGCCGGGATTCGATCCCGCGACCCTCGGATCAGCAGCCGAGTACCTTAGCCACTAGACCACCGTGGCGGGGCGTAGAAGTGGAGATGCCGGCGTACATGCGGCGAAACTACGAGATAGCAAACGTAACAGTTTCGTCTATGCATCGCGCTAGCATGCTTCTTTCAAGGTGTCAGCGTTCGCGGCTGGAGCCTGCTAGAACCGCGTTCCCTTTCACTCTGTGCAATAAAGCATGATGATTGAGTCCTTTGTAGGAATCGGTCATAATACAAAAGTTTAACGCATCTGTAACGAAGTATCTGCAGTTTTATTTAGAGTTAAGAAATAAAAGAGCACAAGTTTGCAGTGCGCAGTATGCAAACTGCATAGTATTTGTAATGACTTGTAATGTCCCATCAAATCACTGCACTGAACCTCTTCGCGTTAAACGGGCTTCTTAAATGTGCCGTGCAGGCTCCTCGTATGTTGTAGCATTTCAGTTAGAAGCTTGCCAAAGTCTACACGCCAATGACAGGGTTACTTTTTCGTCTGACCCACTATTGACATAAAAGGCGTATTCAGCAGCCAAAATGCTCTTGAAATGCCTTGATGAAAATCGGACTGGATAATAATTTATCTCGAAGCGTTAATTAATTCAACCAATCTCGCTACCGCATTTATGATGGATGCGTAGAGTTACTTCTGGAAGGGGTCATACCATATAGTTTCACCCGAAAGAAGCAATCATTTATGATGGGTGCGTAGAGTTACTTCTGGAAGGGGTTCATACTATACAGCTTTACCCAAACGAAGCAATCGTGTTTCCTTTTTGCTTTGCTATTTTACTGACGTCATTTCCGTGACGGACGTGACCCTAGTGAAACCTTCGTTGAGCCCGGTCAAGTTTCACTGTGAAACAGCGCACGCCAGACAGTCTCGACGATGCTCTGTAATGGCCTAAACTATGTTCACGTAACACTCGTTAGGTCAGGCACGAAAGTACTCACTCACGGTAGTCCAATACAATGAACATTAACACGCTGCAATTCTCCTGCATTTCGAT
Organism: Hyalomma asiaticum; assembly: GCA_013339685.2. Lineage (NCBI taxonomy): Eukaryota > Metazoa > Arthropoda > Arachnida > Ixodida > Ixodidae > Hyalomma > Hyalomma asiaticum. Next base: position 7,632,487 of record CM023489.1, on the reverse strand, counting down.
TGGCATGTGAGCCTCATACCTTCTTTCCCGTGTGTTGTGGCCATACTGAAACCAAGTGCACAGTGATTATTCTGAAACCACACGCAACCTGACAATAACGGAGATATATATCTGAAAAACTCATTATCTGTAACGGTCACACGGGAATTGTTGTAGGCTTTGTTTATCTACAATAATATTCCTACTAATTGTGTACTGACTTGTTCATTTATTATGCCTAGCTGTTCCGCAAACCGTTTTTTTTTTTTTCGTAGCTCTACCACTTTGCCATATAAATGGTCTCCAGGGCACCGTCAGCTGCTTCAGCACCCATCAAAAGCCCATTAAAGACATATTATTGCTTTATTGTGGCGAATAAAAAGGAAATGAACTGTGCTGAACTGAGAACATCAATGCAACAAGAAAAATGGCAAGCAAATTACTTAAGCAGCAGATATCGCTCAGGGTTTGAACGTGCTGCTTATCTCTCTGTTTTCAGTCATGGTGTTTTGGTATACTGAAACAAAGCTTATATAGTGTTCAATACTTCCAGATAACAATTTTCGACAGCACTCAATGGGTGCTTAAAGGGCTGCTAGCATGAAACGCCAAAGTGGTTTATACTAATTAATTATTGTCAGAAAACTCTGTTGTCCCGACTTGCGTCATTTTATGCTCAATATCAGTAGAGAAAATGAAGGTCAATTTTTCCTCTTTGAATTCCGCGGCGAAAAATTGAGGATATGACGTCATGAACTCCCTGTGTCTCTTTTTTTCGCTTTATCGCCAAATTGCCTTAGTGAAATTCTTTGAAACATGCCATCTTATGCCTCTGCGTTCCTTAGAGAGCAATGTACATCTCTTTTACGTATAAGTAATTATTTAGGCCTTAGTAGACGCCGTCAAGGATTACCACGTCACGCGCACTACTGCGGGAACCTCCGAGAAGGTGCCCCCACTTGTATTTTCCTCTTTGCGCACTTTCCAGCATACCAAGCTACTTCTCCGCGCGAGAGTAGTGCTATTGGTAATGTGAAAATATGATTTACTAACACGACAAAAGCTGTTTTTCACTTTGGTGTCACTTTAACCATTTATTAAGCATCGGCGTGGGCTGCCGAAAGGAAGAAGGAAGGTCTGCCCCGTGTCGCAAACCATGGCGAGGTCACTTCCCATCAACTGGTTCTAGATATGCGACGCATTCCTGGATTAAACCCTGCGTCAGCAAGCTTCCGAACATTTTGCAAAAACAGAGACTAACTTAGTTTAGTGTTCCACACTCAACGCACCGTTTAAAAAAATTCTACCCTCCATCAGAGGCAGAGTGTCGGAACGGAACGAAAAACGAAAACGAAAAAAAAAACGATATTTTTGACCGGAACGAAAACGTAACCGGAACGTTATTTATTATTTCGTTCCGGAACAAAAACGAAATAATTCTTATCGTTTTTCGGTTCACGGGAACACTTTGCGATCCGGAACAACCGAGGTCATGCAACGCGAGCAATAATGCATAATTTAGGGTTCAACGTCACCCCGCATCTCGGGCAGATATTTTAAAGCAAAGATGCATTTAAATAATGCAGGAAACGAAAAAAGTGGCAGCCATAGCTGTTTGTATTCAATTCAAGCGGACTTTCGCGTGCCTCTCACACAGGCCGTCGTGAAGAGGGCTTTGTTACGTGTTGAATGTGTTGAAATTTTGGGTCGAGCTCAAAGAGCGGCAACCGGAGTTGTACGTGTTAGCACAAGTGGCCCTTGGTGTGCCAGCCACACAAGTCAGCGTTGAGAGGGCATTTTCGGCGCTCAAGTTCATTTTCTCAGAGCAGCAGTCTCGCTTATCGGCGAGTACACTTGATGACCTGCTGCTTCTGAAATTGTGTGCCCCCCCCCCCCCCCATGACGAAAATTCGGGATTCAAACTTGAGGAAAAATAAATACCAAGTTTTTATTGTGTCCTTGCTTCGAAACTTTTTGCGACTTCCCTCATAGTCACATCGGTGGCTTTGGGACGTAAAACCCGAAATATTATTATTGCACTTTTATAATAACGAAAGGGAAGGGGTCAAGGGCTCGTTCTTTATTTGTTAGAAACAAGTTAATGAGCAAACAGACAATGAAGCCTAGGAAAGCATAGGGGAAGTTACTTGTAGTATTTTAATTGTGGAGAAAGTAGAAAGGAATTAAAGTGGACGAAAAGACAAACCTGCCTTCGGTGGGACCCGAACCCACGACCTTCGGATGTCGCGTCCGATGCTCTACCAACTGAGCTACGAAGGCGGCCCGTCCCCCCGTCCACTTTATTGTGTATTTATGTACATATTATCCTGGGAGTGTTAGGCAGCGCCACTCATGGCCAAGGCGGCGTGCGTGGAACGCACTTTCTTGCCAGGAGGCGTCACGTAGAACGTGAACTTAGATGAGATGGCTGCTGCCCAATAATCCCTCGCATGCTACCTAAGGCACCAAGTCTGCCGCAACGAGGCCCAAGCTATGAAATAACGAAAGGGAAGGGGTCAAGGGCTCGTTCTTTATTTGTTAGAAACTATTGCACTTTTATGTATTACTTCAGTATCTTTTGCTGTTTTTAAAAGATACTTTTAATATTAAGTCTTTTGTTCGTTTTTCTTAGTGAAAAAAAAAAAACGTTATGAACCGTTACGGAACGCTTTTTTTTTTTTTTTGTTCCGCAACGAAAACGGAACGGAACTTTTTCTGTGGAACAAAACGAAAACCGGAACGAAAAACATTTCGTTCCGACACCGTGAAGGCTGAGGTGTAGGGAACTGGGGGCGACTGTAGAAGCTACGTTTCAGCTGCTTAACAAAAAAATTTACCAGCCCCTTTTCTAGCAAGAAACTCATTTTTAGGATGTGCACCCTTTAATTTCCCTGGGCACTCGATGTGCTGTTCTGTGCCGCTGCTGCCATTAGGTGTTTTCACTTTCTTTCGTCAGAAGAGCTTCACAACATCACGATCACTTTTGTGTAGCATATGATTTCATTCGTCAATCACGACAAACACGAGTAGTCTAGAGGCGCTTGTGAAAGCTTGCCGTATTCATAAACTTCTCAGCTGCCTAGGTTCCCCTAGTCGGCCCCCAAGACTCGCGTTGACGCATCTGCTACTCTGCCCCAAGCAACGGGCAGATGCCTCAAGGATAGACTACGGGAGCTTAAAAGCAATCTCAAGAAAAAACGGCCCGGCAATTTTCTTCCAGATCACTGCAAGAAGTGAACATGCCGTCCTTTAATCACTGAACGGAGGTTAGTGGTAAAAGTAGAGATGAAATGAATAGGCTCATCAGTGAACCTCATCGCATAGGCATCTTTGGCGAATCTGGCGTCAGCAAACCATTCATATTGCTATAGAGCCGGTCAAGATATGGGCCGGGGACGCGGGGACGGAAGAGGAGGAAGACGACGTTAGCTGGTGCAGCGTATCGACTCAGAACCGTCCTGATCCATCCTTCTTTTTAACTAGGATGACTGGTGCTGCCCATGGGCTATAAGATTCCTGGACGACACCTTTCTGTAGCAATATCATTCAAGGGGTCGTGAAATGTTTTGTGAAAATTTCGTACGATGCGTGTATTCGGAATCTTGGCCTTCTAATCTACCATTAACATTGCTCCGTTGCATCGTGCGGGTTGATTTGGAGGATAGAAACACGGTATCGATTTCCCAGAGCGCGTTCCCCTCAACTCTACAGATGACATCTTATTATTTTCCACGATGGCCTCCGAGATGGGCGCGCCCCTGTGAAGCCATGTGAAAAATAAAACGCGTTTTTTGTTATTGTTGTCCTGTCACCTGTTGTGCGCTGCCTATTGTCACAAAGGTCATGCTTACGCGATTGCGTAAGGATGATTTCCTCGTTTGTCAAAAACAGGCCGGCTACATTTTGTTCCTTTGTTACCCTGTGCACGTGGGACGATCTTTTGTTGTCTTTTGTTTTTGTGGTTTCCACTAATACTGATGTCACACATGGGCGTTTCGAAGGCCTTCGAACCGATAGTCCAGCGCTCAAAGGTCAAGTTCGAACTGCTACACGGGCGGTTTCGAAGGCCGTCGAGTCGATAGTCTATGGAGGCAACAGAGCATTCTACAACACCATCGAGGCTTCGTAGGCCGCTGAGCGACGAAAGCGGAAACGGCGCGAACGTGTTCTCTCGTTCAGTGTGCTCGTAGTCATGATAGAAAGAAAAAAAATCAGACCAAACGCTCTAAAAACAACACGTCTGAGCGCTATTGGTTATTTAATAAAGAGTTTTTGCCGTTTGAAATGAGCTAGCTGCACCAACATTGCTGCACGTACTCTCGATCACGACGACGTGCTTGTGTTCGCGCTATCTCGTCTGCTCGCAGTTTTATTTTCTTTCTGTTTTTCGTGTACTAGTTCGTTCCTTTTCTTTTTCATTCCCACGTGTTTAGTTTGGCTTCCAGTTCTTTATTGATCGTCTTCCGCTGAAGCGCTAGGTCAGTACAGAACAATCGCGACACGCAAGTTTATCGAGTACGATGGCTTCACCATGTTGGTGTTCTGACGATCGAGCAGCGGTCTCATGGCGTCCACGGTGTAGCGAAAAGCGTTGGTGTAACGCGGTATCCACGATTGAAAAGCTTCTCACCAAGCGATGGCACAGTCTACTCAAACCACCTCTTATGAGGAGTGCTCGACCATCTGTCTTTAAGATTCGTTCGGTCGCCGAATTGTTTACAAGCAGAAGGTCATTCTCGATAGCAATCACTTCCGCTTTCGCTGCGTCAATACCGCCCCAGCTGCTTTACCGCGCACATGTAGGATATCGCGCCAGAATTGTAGTCTCGAGCTTCTATCTCGTGCTCGTTATGACTGCGGAACAAGCATGCGAAAGGATGTTAACACAGTAAACACCATACGCACACACCACGCACGCACCCAACACGAGCCCAACATGCCACCAGCATCCAGGAGAAAAAATGCGGCCATAGTCTCGCTACTCAACAACTTCAAAATTAGGCGTATATGCATGACAACGTATGAACAATTTAAAATCATAAATGTTTACACAAAAGTAACAGAAGTACTTGCCCTTTTAAGAGGATTTATTGTTGCTAAAGTTTTGGCGACACAAAAACGAAAATACACACCCGCAGCGCCACACAGCCTTTGCGAGAAACGTCTGAACCCCTCAACGACCGTCAAAACTACCGTGTAGCAGTGCCAGGCCTTTTTTGAGTCGACAAAGTTGCGGGCTTTTCGAACGTCGTCGATTCGAAGGCCTTGCAGCGTGCCCGTCTGACACGGGTATTAGCCTCTTTCGTCAGAAAAAATCCTGCAGATTCTCCGTATTGTAGCAATGGGTATCATGCGAAGCAGTCAGCGATGAAATTGGCTACGAAGAATTGCTTCACATTAGGCCGAGCCTCACGCTTGGGATTAAGGTCTTTGTGCAAAGAGGATGAGTGGGCTTAACGTAGGCTAACCAGGAACGTCGACAGCACCATGGCAACCGAATGGTAGCTCATGGTACGACGAAACGTTGGACTGGACGCCCCTTTTTCTCGAGTTCGCAATGATTACTTATCTGCAGCGCCAATATTATAGCAGACAATTGCAGTTTCGGTTGCAGATATCAGCAAGGAAGGCGGGGCCAGAGGAGAGGCACTGTGTCACGTGGCACTATCGCATTGATAATGCGTCTGCTACACTTGCGCGTGCTCTCTGTACTGTCCTCGAAGCCATCGTCGCCCCCTCGACCTTCACGCTCCATCGAACAGGTGCCGCGGCCAGCATGCAAACGTGTCGGCCGCGGAGGTCCATTGGTTATGGTGCTGGGCTGCTCAACCAAAAAACGCGGGCTCAATCCCGGCCGCGGCGGTCGCATTTCCGATGGAGGCGAGAATTCCAGAGACACGTGCACTGTGCGTTAATTGTCGCGCACGTTAAAGAACCCCGGGAGGTCAAAATTTCCGGAGCCCTCCACTACGGTTTTTCTCGCCTTTCTATACCTTTCATTCCATTTCCCCCCCTCCCCCCACCCCAACGGAGGCTGAGCCGTGCTCCCTACGTGCGCAGAAAATAGCGTCTTTTCCATAACCAGGCCACAGCCATAATCAGTCAAATCGACATAAACAGACTTGGGAGACGCTGCCGCCAAGAGGCTTCCCTGTGAATGTGAATAACCTCGGTAACCTCTCGGTTGCCTTGGTTGCCGTCCGCAACCCAACGCCAGACAAGAATAAGACATATCGGATAGGTCTCGAGATTAAGCAATCAGCAATCCACTCAGACGGATCTGGTGTATACGTTTGTCTCGCATGAAGCCGGTACTTTTGCGTACGTACACTGTTCAACGAACGCCCATACAGGAAGAAATGTTGCACAAACAATGAAAGCTAGATTAAGTACGAGCAACTGCAACACATGTCAAAGCAATCCATTCCAACTCAACGGAAGAAATACAGAAAGGCTGGACAACGCGGCGCGCGCTAAATAAAGCAGCGACATCTGCAGCCGCCAGCATTACATGAAAACATATAAAAAACTTGCCACCTATCTTATACGTCTGGGAGCAGTTTACGGCCTGTTGCAGCACGCATTCGGCAGGCAGTAAGCATGTTTCGGGAGCAAAAGGAGAAAGCATGAGAGCAGAGCGTCGGGGGAGGTTCGCAGCTTGACCGCCTGACGTCGTACCTGTGGCGCCTCTTTTGTTTCTTCTTATCTCTCTACTCGTAACGATAAGTGCATGGCTTCCATTGTACTTACTCTTTGCCAATGGGAAAGGTTGAGAGACATAGCGCACTCGCCAACCAGCGCCTGCGAGAAGTACACATTGTAAGTTATTCGAATTGAAGGGGGAAAAAAACAGCAGGGAGGGAAAGGCAAGGATGTCAACCGGTGCAGGACAACCGTGATGCTGCCTTCAACATCGGGAAAGGGATGGAGAGTTGAAGAGTTAGAAAGAAAGGATACACACAGCCGAATATCAGTCAGTCGCTGTTGTACAAAATGTCACATCACTTGCAGTCGCCTGTGCAAGTCGGTTGCTTTCAGGAACTACGGAACTGTATTTATCGCCTTGAACTGCTCTGTCTTGCGTGGTCGACATTCCGGGATGGCATCGACTGACATCCGTCGCCGGTCAGGGTGAGCTAGAGAGGACGCCAGTGTTTGCATATGAACACTGACGGTCACATTTTCACCATCGTGGTGATGTCGCGGCCCGTGCAGGAAGCGACGAACGTTCAGAAAAGCAGGAACGTCCACGTCGAGGAGAGATCGAAGGAACGAACAGAAATGCAACGCCTTAGATTGCGCATGTAACACCTGCAGGTGCGGCAGTTGAAGACGCCGATGAGGCAGAGAAAAAGAACCCCGAAGAAAGACCGCTTTCTTATACATATATTAACATTCGCAGTTGTTAATGTACGATTCTAATATGCACATGTAGCTGTAGTCACGCATACGAATTAGATTGATTGACTAGCCACCACAAACAACAGGTGTCGCACATACCTTCGAAAAGGTAACTAAACTCACTGTCTGCCCAGTGCGCAACCTAGGCATGACGCGACCATCCAATCTCCAAATGTCTTCGAGAGGGGCCTCGCGAAGATCACAGGTTTCCACTTACTCCTATTGATTTCCTTATCACGGGTGCTTCACTGTCAGCAGATCCTGGCGAGAACGTGGACAGGGCACCCTTCACGAATCAGATTGGGGACGTGGGATTGCTAATCACGGCGTTGATGTGGCGTCCGAGCGTCGACGTGCGCTAATGCATCGAAGTTCAAGCATGCATGAAAGCCTATGAAAGAGTGCTTAGAGCTTTAAACCAAGTCAAGCTTCCTCGCGCATGAATTCGCCGTACGTATATACGCGAAGGCTGGTTTCTTTAGGAACAATCTGTAGTAAGACATTTGCTCCGCAATGCTCGAGCAATTTTAACTGTAGAATCCTGCAAATATCTGCACATTCCTCCGAGTTCACAGAATTTACGTAGAAGAGATGAAGCTCCAAGTATCCGTGACAACAGCTTAGAAATCACGCTTTTTAGAACACCTCGCCTCCGAGGTATACGGTTCCCAGCTGCAGCATCCCTCGCTATCCAATGTATCATGCGGTAAAAGTAGTGCTATAAACCTGTCCAAATTATTCTGGAAGCTATGGACTTGTCATTGGTGCAGCTGTGGAAACGGATCTATTGAATACTCCAGTCACTATAGTGCGTTTATAATCGATTAATCTAGCAATGCCTGTAGTGTAGCTGTATCGATATACTAGCTGTTTTATACTGTGATATTTTTATTCCCCGCCACGGTAGTCTAGTGGCTATGGCAATCGGCTGCGAATCCGAAGGTCGCACGAACGAATCGCGGCCTCGGCGGCTGCATTTCGACAGAGGCGAAATGTCTAGACCCGTGTACTGTGCGATGCCAGTGCACGTTAAAGAATCCCAGGTGGTCGAAATTTCCGGAACCCTCCACTGTGGCGTCGTTCATAATGAAATCGTGGTTTTGGTACGTAAAACCTCAGAAATTAATGTGTTATTTTTGTGCGTGTGCTGATAACGTAGACTGTTAGATATAACTAATGCGCGTCTGTGTATTGTTGGGCAATTGCATATAGATTGTGTACATATTGTCTGTGCGCCAAAGTGCACTTTGGGTGCAATAGCCTCCGTCACGCTCTGTTGCCTCTTGCTTCCATTTCTGTAGAAGATACAGAAAGAAAGAAAACAAAGAAAAGAAAATAAAGAGCTTCCCTGAGCTTAAGCATCAACGCCGTTAGTATTAGGCCACACGTGTCTCCCGCTGCAACTTCGACTGGAAGGCATTCCTGGCGGCTCGCACAGCCAGCAGCGCCGACCTCAAGTCTGATATTTCTAACGCGGTACAAATGGTCTACAGACCTCCTCTTTGACGACCACGGCAGCTACTACTACAGCGACCGCTAGAACGGGAGCCACTACTACCCATACCCTGTAGCGGAGGCAGGCCACTAGAACGGAGGCGACCATGACTCAGGTGCTCACGACGGATGCGGCCGCAACGGGGGCGACCACAATAGAAACAACCGCAACGGAAGTAAGCGCTGCTCAGGCAACAACCGAAGCAATGCTTTAGTTCTCTGCGCTATATTATTAGAGGGGGACGAAGACATTTGTGTGTCCGGTGTCCGGAGTCGTTGCGTTCATTCTGTCGTCCTCTTGTAATAGTACCGCGTCGAAAGCTAGAGGATTTCTTAACAACTAGCTCCCGTCTAAGCCTCTCTGAACCGAATAATAACGGAAGGCACTGTTACAGAAGCATGCAACTTACATGTACAGTGCTAACCGAAACTTGGCTGCCAGAAACTTGCTTTATAAATCAGTACGATCCCTCACATGCCACGAGCAGAATATGTGTTCGTGCCCGCAAGCATCATCATTCGTTGCTATGCGTCGTTCTATGGTGACTTCGACACGCGCAACACTAGCCACCTTTCGCCGCGAGAACCGGTGCATTGGTTGATGATTGATTTTGTGGGGTTTTACGTCCCAAAACCAGTTCTGATTATGAGAGACGCCGTAGTGGAGGGCTCCGGAAATTTCGACCACCTGAGGTTCTTTAACGTGCACTGACATCGCACAGCACACGGGCCTCAACATTTCGCCTCCATCGAAATGCAGCCGCCGCGACCGGGATTCGATCCCGCGACCCCCAGATCAACAGCCGAGTACCATAGCCACTAGACCACCGTGGCGGGGCGGTGCATTGGTTTGCGCAATGATTTAGTAGATACTGCGGTGTGCGTGCGCCGCGCCCCACTAAAATGGAGAAAAGCCGGTACATTGCCGATCTTGGAGGCTCTAACGCGGGCTTCACAAAAAGTGACGTAGCCGCCTCTTCTAGGTATTTTTCCTTCTTCGATGTTTAAAAGCGTAAACATACCGTTAACATTCGTTTGCTCTGAAATAATAGATTTATATAGAATTTAGAAAGTAAGAAAATAGTTGGATCAATGACGGTGCCGCCGCACGGAAGCATGGCTGGAGCCCCATATCCTTTGAACTCTTATCTAGAGATTACGTTGACCTTTGTTTGGCGCGTTACTTTTTTCCCACAACGCCTTTTGTTGTATAAGGCTATCCACGAATACGTCTAAACGGGCGAAATGTTTCGTTCTATGGCAGCAAGATCGCTCACATGTCTAGGTGTACAATATCAAAGAGGAAGCCACGACAGCTTATTACCTCTTGAGAGTCACTCCCACAGATATCAATCCATTATCTCCTCGCTTGCGCACTGACTGCCTCGCTACACCCACTTAATGGCGGATAACTTCCGCGTACGGCAGGTAAGCATGTTCCCCCCACGATTGCACGACGATTGCACATCTGGTAGCGTTCTCCCACGGCGGAGTGTAACTTTCATTTTTTAAATCAATACTGCGAAAGCCCAGTTACCAGTGTTGCCCGCGTCTCTACACGTACAGGCGTAGTGAACACGAAGATCGAGAAATTCCTCTTTAAAAATTTCTGCTCACTTTCCATCGATATCATTGCAAGCTTGTACACTTTGAATGATCTACTTTCTATTAAGGAAAAACAGGAAACCGATGGCAGACAGTAGACGGTTCCCTTAATGACGGCATCAGTAAACCTAATCATATAATAAACGCAGGCATTATAAAAATGATAAACACGCCAGCAACCGATATCAATGTTAAGAAATGTTAGTCGATAATTATCATTTTACGCTGATTTTTGAGCTCAGTATTGTCAACTGAACTAATTTGAATTTTTCGCAACCGAAGTAGTTGGCCTCTGTTAATGACCCGCTGAAGATAATTTTAGGAGTACATCTCAAGAATTTTTATTTCTACAGGTAGTATGCGACTTGAATTTATTTCATTCGTACTCATTTGAAACTTACGAAAATAAGGCATTTCATTTCAACAATTTATTAAATGGCTTTCGTGTTTTACTCGTACAGCAGGTCTTTCTTTGTTGGGAGGCGCGTATCCTGCTTTTATTTTACACACCGGTCGTTCGTCCTAGATTTTATTTCTGTTTCTTCTCTTCCTCCATCTCTATATTTGTAGGCTTAGTATATTTGTGACTCATGCACGTACATATACGACGAAATTCAAGCTGCCTACTAAGATTATTACTGACAGTTACACGCGGAAAAGACAAGCTGGGGCACTACCACCTGTGTTGTAAAAAGTTTCTTTTGTTTTTTTCTGAGACATGGTTAGAGTATAGAAATAAGATTATTGGTTCCTGGAGTGTTAAGTCCAAAAAGCAGAACATGATTATGAAGGACACCTTGGTGGAGGGCTTCGGAAATTTTTAACGTGCACCGATATCGCACACTACACGGGCCTCTGACTAAAAGGTTCATGTCATAGCCTCAGTGCGCATCCAATTTTATTAAAGTGCACATTTCTTCCGCTCTGAAAGTCTCCGTTCCGGACGGCAGTTCATCAACCACTCACGTGCACGCAACCACGCCGAGCGAATGGTTTTCGATGTTTCAGATAAACGTGGTACGTTGGCATTATTGAAACTGCTTACGGCGAATTCCGAAGGATATAAAGGCAGGCAAACTACGGCAGTGAGTAATTTGCGAGATAAGATTTCATCCCCAGAACGTTATATTACCGATATTTCAAAAGCTCAGTCATCGGGGCTACTGGTTCCCGCACAGTTGCTGTATGAAGGGATCTGACGTACTTATTAAATATTTTCAGCTTGATTGCTCTGTTCTCTCTCGCTCTCCTCCGCATTCCAGTTACAGGTCATGTTGGCATCACACTGATATACGCGAACAAAATTAAAAACGAACCACAGAGTCATTTTCATTAAATAGGTGCCAAACAGCCAAGTTTCGCGAAGTGTTGTCACCGGATCCCTGAATAATTATGCGCAGGTAATCTTATCGGCGGACTTACCTCATAAAATGTGCGAGAACGAGGCCACATTTCCAACACGCCTACCTGCACGCGACAACTGAAAAAAAGCTGCTCCAGTGGACTGGGCCTTTTGTGCTATCGAACTTTAAAAGGTACGTACCAGACATTTATGTGCTTCAATGTTCGTGCACTGCCTAAGAAATCGTTTTTATCGAAGTAAGGATAAACGGAGGAGTCGTTGCCGCCGTTTCGTGGCGACGGCTACCCGTATTCGCATGGGCGTTGTAAAATTTTAGCCATGAAATAGATTTTTTTAAAGAAATGTATGCTAGTTCTACTGCATTGAAAGCTGTACGATGTGGTGAGCAGTGATTCGCCTGTGTTTCTCTTGTGCCAATCAATCAATCAATCAATCAGTATTTATTTCGTGTAAAAAAGTAATACAGCGCAGATTAGTATACAGGAGGAGGTCCCAATATTACAAACCGCAGGCGGGACCTCCTATGTTAATACACTAGAAAATAATACACTATCATCGGTATTTCCAATTATTTTTGCTTAAATTGACATAATTATGGGGTTAACTACCCTTAATATGCATATTTTCCTTTATCATACCAATCTAGTTTTTCTGAACCATTCTTAATCTGGATCCATTTTAAGAGGTTCCGGTCGATTATTAGTATGTTTTGGCCCTGTTTTCTACAGATGTTATGTGAACGTGACAACGACGTATGGTACTACACTGCGCCAGAGCGGGCTCCTAATGTGTTTCGCGTAAGCACTTCGAAGCCGGAAACGACGCATGAGGGTGTAGATGCGTCGCAGGAGTTGAGAGTCTAATTGGTACCGGAGATTGGGGTTAACACGCGTAAGACAGATTCCCTTGCGTTCTATGCGGACCATTTAAGCAAACCCGATTCCCGCTTCTGTCTTCGCGAGATGCGGCGCATGTCGCACTGTGACATGGGAATGAGACAGGTTTCTGAAGAATGCTGAGCAGCTTTCGCCAAGATATCTGCCAAGTCATTTTTCTCGAATCGCAGTGACTTGGGATTCACTAAAGTACTAAATAATGTTTCAGCGCTGTTGCTTGTGAAAGTTATAGGATAGTGTATATGATACGTATACCTGTCTTGGTGCAGTGTCTTTAATACACGTTAACAGCCGCCAGGAAATCCGTGATCACGGGCTACATTACATCCGTGATCAAGGGCGCCTTTGATAAATAATTAATTCCATTATTAATTAGTCTGGTTGGTAGTAACATAGAGCCAGCTCCTACGGTGGGGGGCTACCTGGTTGTGCATAACGAAAAGGGAATGAGTCAATGGCGCGTTTATTTGTTAGACACAACCCAATAAATCCAACAGACAATGAGGCCAAGGAAGGCATAGGGGAAATTATGTGTAGCTTTTCTCAGCTGCAGTGCAGCAATCACGACATAAATGGCAAGGAATTGGAGTGGACGAAAACACACACACACACACACCTGCCCTTGGTAACGACCGAACCTGCGTTCTTCGGATAAAGCGTGTGGTGCCCTACCAACTGAGCTACGACAGTAGTCGTACCCCGTTCACGATATTGTGTTGGTATGTACCAGGCCCGTAGCCAGGAATTTTTTTCGGGGAGGGCCCACTTGCTGGAGGCCTAGACTCCTTGAGAAAAATATCTATTTTCATTATTTATTTTCGTTAAAAATTGCATTATGTACAATAAGCGCATTTTAAAATGCGGCGTTATTAATAGGCTTAAATGTTATGTTATTAGCACTACACGATGTTATGAACAATTCAGCAACAGCCAAAATTTCGGGAGGGGCCCGGGCCCCTAGGGGTGGTCTGTACATCTAGTCCTGGGAGTGTTAGTCATCGCCACTTGAAGACATGGTTGTGCACTGGTACATTTATTGGTTGTATACATAGAGCTTTTACCTGACACAGCGAATCTACGAACTTGCAAGGAGCAGTGAATTACATGTGAAAAATGTGTCACGCAGTACAAATACTCTCTCTCTCCCCCATATATATATATATATATATATATATATATATATATATATATATATATATATATATATATGTGTGTGTGTGTGTGTGTGTGTGTGTGTGTGTGTGTGTGTGTGTGTGTGTGTGTGTGTGTGTGTGTGTGTGTGTGTGTGTGCGCGCGCTTATGATAAGCTTTGCTGCTGAGAACAGAAATCACAGCGTACGCAAGGCTTCTCAAATGTTCAGCCGCATTAGCTCCTACAGCCATAGAGTGAGGCTAAAGGAAACCAGAGATTCGCCATAGCGTATTTCAAACAGCATGAGCGAGCCAATCAGGCGAGAATACACAAAAATATATGTATGGAATTCGTGACGTCATCTCCTTAATGTTTCAGCGCGGAATTCAAATGACACTCACAGCTTGATTTTTCTCTTCTAATATCGACCATAATATGATGGAATTGGCGACAACAAAGCTCCTGAAGAATATTCTGGCAGTATAAACCACTTTAATGATTCACTGTATTGTCGCTAAAGGGACAGACCAATAATGCAGTTGAAGTTTCTCCTTCATGGCACCACCATTTCATTGCTGATTATTTCATAATTAATTAGATTTCTCGTTTCCTCCTTTTTACAGCGAGTAATACAGGCATGGCTTCGCAACTGTCTGTAGCAGCCGCGTTGCTGACTCTGCTGAGCTGTGTCACTCCCCTGGAGATTGACAAGGCGGACGGAGGCTACAGGGACCTGCTGATATCGATCAACAAGGACGTGCCCTATAATGAAACCATCGTAGAGAACATCAAGGTATGTGCTCAATTTCGATGAGCAATCGCCTTCTAGAAGATTTTTATGCGTGAAATGCATCCAAATGCACACTTTCCCAATCTCCATTAGGCCGCTGTTGTCCGGGAAACCTGAAAGCTCAACGACGCATCCTAACCGCAGACGATTTGTTCGCATTAGAATTTAATTCGATAGTAGATATAGTTTCTATGTAGGCAGCTTTTCAGGTTATTTTCAAACCTCTTGTGGCCCCGCGCTTCGCATCATAGCATAAATACGCTGATAAGCTACAGAAATTTACAGTCACAATATCGGTAATGTCCGTGTGCACAAGCGCTGTTCAAGCTGCATGAAGCTCTCGCTAAACGAAAAGTCCCCTTGTGTTACGCATCTATCACATTTGAAGTCCAATGCTTGCTGCACAATGGTAATGTGTTTAAAAGGTCACCCCAACATTTTAGCGTAGTCATAAAGCGATACTGATATAGCTTGCGGATGCATCGGTGAACATGATCGCGAAATATCGTTGCGCTGCACGTGCCAGATAATCCGCAATTTGGTGTCATACCCAGCTGGAAAAGGCCTGCTCTTCTTACAACAAAATGATGTAACTAGGGGCACCTGACTAAGTCACTTCAGGCAAGAATAGCATTGCCTGATTTCACGTTCGCGGAAAGATCATCGGCTATGCTCTGTGCATTCGTTTCGAATTCAACAAATAAATAAAATATGCGTGTCTCTCTTAAAGGGCAAAGAAAATGGTTTGGCCAGAATGGCGAAGCCATGAATGCGACAGCAATTCGCGATATAATTATACGAAGTGAGGCTGGCAGCTAACTCTTTTGGATACGATCTTACGTAACTGTACAAAACGCTAGTGTAAGAGAATACGGCTGGTCCGGGGACACCCTTCGAGTCTCTTCGCGTTAAGAGCGCAGCACGTAGAAGCGTTTACGAGCAGCTCTCTGATGGCTGCCGAGATAGCGCGCGCGCCAGCGATGGCGACCGCGCGAAGTCTGCAGTTGCTGCTCGAGTGAAAATTCCTCCCCACCCCTCTTGTATTTTTTTTTTTCATGCTCGGTAAAGACGGGCGGAGCGTTTCCTCTCAGCTTCGGCGGCAGGCGTCCAGATCAGGCGATGTCTTCGCAGGCGCCCTCCGAACGACGGAGTTGGGCCGGGATCGTTTGATCTCTGCTTCAGCCATGATCGTCATCCCCACCAGCGGGCTTTTACCAGCGGGTATAAGGAACGACGCGCGTGAGGTTGTTATAAATTTGGACTTCATGCGGGACATCACGGCGGTGGCAACGGCAACGGCAACGGCAAGGGCAAAAACTCGTCGAGACTGTCCATATAATTGCTATTCCAATAAAAGGTCAAGCGACGTTGCCGGATCCCCCAGTGACGTCATTTGTTGAAAGAAGAGCTGAATCTTTCCGGCTGCGTTTAGGTCAAATTGCGAATTACCCTGGCGCGTGCAGCGCAAATAGTATTTGGCTCACGTGTTCACAGGAGCCTCCGCGACTGCTGGACACCGTTTTCTGACTATGTTCAAAAAGTTCTGCAGGGCCCTTCTAAGTTACACGATACGTCGCATTCTGTATATATTCGGCTTATTTACACCCTTTTGCCCCTTTCAGAGCCTACTGAGGTCTTCTTCTGATTTCCTGCACGTCGCAACCAACGGTCGCGTGTACTTCAAACACGTGACCATTGACTTTCCGAACACATGGCCCAAGAGAAGCGGCGCGCGCCGCGTATCTTCGAGCTCGTTCGAAAAAAGCGACGTGCGCGTCGACGTTCCTGCGTCGCCCGCGGAGAAACGGCCTTTCACGAGGCAATCGATGCCCTGCGGTAAGCCCGGAGACTACATCCAACTCACGCCTGCATTCCTGGCCGAATTGAACGCTTCAACAACGGAGACATTCAAAAACCCAGGTAAGCTTCTTCACTGGGCTCTCGAAGTTTGTTTGAAAGAAATTAAATTTCATCGGCGTCTTATCCCATGTTAAAAGGGTCGTGAAACGCTTTCTGAAGATTTTTTTATGAAGTGCGTATTCGAGATCTTGACTCTCCAAGCAGTAATATGCATTGTTCCGTGGCATGTAAATCATGCCGCTCATGACGTGCATGTCACGATTTTCTCTCTCTCTCTCTCTCTCACTTAGTGCTCTCACTCGCACGTCCTTATCTTCTGTTGCATAATGGATGTGGCGCTGCCTCGTGGTTTCAATATAGCGCCGAATCGGATAATTACGAGATCATCATCATCACCCCCACCACCACCATCAAATTTCAAGTCCACTGCAGGACCGAAGGCCTCTCCTGGCAATTTTTAATTTCTCCTGTCCTGAGCGAGTTTACACCACTTCAGGCACTCGAATATCTTAATTTCCTCGCCCCGCCTAACCTTTTGCCTGCCCCTGCTGCGTTTTCCCTATCTTGGTGTCCATTCTGTTTTCTCGCTGTCCATCTGTTTCCTGTGTCCTGTCCAGGTCCACCTCTTTCTCAGAGGTATCAGCTACCCCTGTCAGCTCCCTGATCTATTCCGCTCGCTTTCTATGCGAATCAATAAATCCGAGAATGGAACGAAAATTCTCTGGTAACCGCAGCTAGTAAACGGAGAGCGACAAAGGCGCTGCCCTAGTTCCTGCGAGCAACGGGCCTCTTTGAACAACGTTGATACTGCCGTGTTTGTTTGTTTGTTTGTTTGTTTGTGTGTGTGTGTGTGTGTGTGTGTGTGTGTGTGTGTGTGTGTGTGTGTGTGTGTGTGTGTGTGTGTGTGTGTGTGTGTGTGTGTGTGTGTGTGTGTGTTACCCTTCTCTCTCTCTCTCTTTCTTTTCTTCCTCACCTTTCTGTCCCCCATAACCCTTCCAAAGTGCAGGGTAGAAAATCGTAAAATTTTCTCTGGTTAACCTCCCTTCGTTCCGCACAACCGCTCTCTCTCTTAGTGCGGGGTGCCGCGGGTTCAGTTCACCCTAACCCCATGGCCTGCCCTTGCAGCCTATGTGTTCGTGCATGAGTGGGCCCATTACCGGTACGGGGTGTTCGACGAGTACGGCAGTCGGGATGACGACAAGTACCCTATGACTTACTGCGAAAAGGGCCAGCGTACGGTAAGAACGTCGTTTTCTACGTAGCTTACGCTATGAGAGCCCTGCAGCCGTTTTCAAAGTATAGGCATGCACAGGCCAAAGGCTGTTGGAACATTACATGTACAAAAAAATGTATTGCTTGTGTTAGTATTCGTGTTGTATATCGTAATACATGGCGTTGTATTGTACTTTCTTATGATGTACTTGCACGCGATATTACTGCGCATTTTTTAAAGTTTAGTTTCTGAACGTAGCCTCATTGTATTGTATAGTCGCCCCCTCCCTCACCCCTCTATGCACTGTTAGCGAAGGCCTTTAAGACATGTTAAGAAATTATCACTGAGCTTCGGCACTAGCTGAACTGCTTCAACCTCCGTAACTAGTCTTCTTGCGCCTGTCGCTCATTTATTGACATTTAAGATGAAGCTTCTTGAAGACATATTTAAAGTTTTCACCTATTTTTATTATTAAAGTGCTAGGTTCAACTTCAACTCCGCTTGCGTACATCAAATGTTCTTTCAAGTGCGGCACAACTATTAAAAACTAAATGTGCAGTGCAGCACAACTACCAACTAAATAAAAGAAGAGACAGGAAAGAATACAGCGAACATAAGGGCTTGTTCTTTCTACTAGTCTCGTCTTATATTTTACGCTAACAAGTTTAGTTGGAGAGTATGAAACATCTGGCCCAGCCACAACTTCTGTCGAAGTTAACCTGCTCGCACTTTTCACTCCAGCTTTCTATTAGAAGTTTAGCCCGAACTATCGCAAGAATAATTATGTTCACTCTGAAAGTTACGGCGTGCTAACGATCGCACTTTCTTAATAGTGCGTTCTTTTTCCCTCTTCTGCTTTCTCAGGTCAAACTGAATTCATGTTCACCGAAGTTTCTCTACGTCCCGAGATCGTCCTCCGGAGGAAACTGCACGATCAACAAAACCTCGTGCAAATTTTCCAAGGAATGCGTTTTTACTATCTTAGCATCACCGAAGGATCCGGTGGAATCCTCAATCATGTTCATGCCCTATATCGCCAACGTGAGTGATCCCCATCTTCCTATCCCGGTTGTTGGCTAATGCACAACGCAAGAACATTCAGCGAAAGTCTAACATCGCGCGTATGCATGGGGGCAAACACCAATCAAGTTTCATTTCTCATGGGACACGGAATTTTTGTGCGCAGGTAAAATTAAAACATTCTTCCGTTACACTGTTCCTTGAAAACTGGACTTCAAAAAAAAAAAAAATGTGGCCGTGCTTCGTCGATCGCATCGTCACGAGTGTGAACGTTACCGAACATGGGAATAGACACATTTGTGGTTCATCATTTTATATGCACGCATTCTCTTGAGTATTAAAGAACCTCAAACTAACAATCAATTGATCAGTCAATTACTCAAGCGCGTAATATTCTTGGAAATTTGCTTAGCAGTAACTGTCATCCTCCGCCTTTATGTAGCATGAAGGGGCCATTGGACAGTAGTAGCATGCTCCTCATAAGATCGCGTGTTACGTGACGCCTTCTGGCAAAAGGAGTTCCACCCTCGCCGCCATGGCTACGAGTGGCGCTGTCTGACACTCCCTGGACTATATGCATATACTATATACCCAATAAATTGGACTGAGGAACGACCTCCGTCGTAGCTCAATCGGTACGGCATCAAACGCACTATATGAAGGTCATTGGTAAGGTCCCTACGTCCCTACCGACGGCAGGTATCTTTTCGTCCACTTTCCTCTTACGTCATAAGTTACAACACCACAGTTGAAAACTACAATTCTTAACCCCCCCCCCCTCCACCCTAGTCTTGCTTGGCTATTGTCTATTGATTTCATTACGTTGCGCTTAACGAATAAACGATCCCTTGACCCATTCTTGTTATCCCCAGCACGTATAAGTTGATGCGTTATAAGCAGTGGAGGGAAGGGGGTATCAAATAGTAGTAGTATATCAGCTTCTACACGCTTTCAAGAATTCCTCAGCCTGTGTACAGGCATAGCCCTTTTCGCGGGAGTGAGGGAACACCGCCTTATTGGACAGTGGCGTGGTAACACGAGGGCTGACGTCACAGCCTCGGCAGTGCTTTTTTTGGGAAGTCGCGCATGTTTAGCACAACCCAGGGGGGGTTATCGCGGAGCCCAGGCAGCCTTCTGTGAAAATGTGCGTAGTGCACTAGGGTGCGAGTACTGTGGGAGAACGTTAACCTGATTCGGTCATTCTTCGGTTGTTGTACGTCAGCAGGCTTCAGGCTAGTTGTGCGGGCCGATACCGAACGTTCAGAGAGCAACAACAGGACACGCACAACATTCCGCCCCTGAGCAACAAATTGAAAGGGTGTTGTGAAGGGCATCGAGTCGTGAGTTCCAGATACAATGTGAACACACGTCTGACACCAGAACTTACATTGCAGGTGAGCCAGTTCTGCGACTCCGGCAACGGGACGCGCCAGCACAACCGTTTCGCTCCTAACAGACAGAATAAGCTCTGCAACGGGAAATCCACGTGGGAAGTCATCAGCAACAATGAAGACTTCAAGAAGTATGCACACCTCTCTGTCATCCATATGCCAAACTTATTAAAACCCCACTGTGGCGATTTTCCAAGGTCATTAGATAAATTTCAATTATATTTACTGGGCATGTTCCTCTAAACGCTTCCGTAATTTATGCCAAATAACAGGCCCGACAGATGGCTAGATTCCCTAAAAATGAACTTCACTGATCGGTCTGAAGGGCCCTCATTGCGATCAAGGCACATGTGATCGCTCACTATCTTACCATGCCTGCAGCCTGCCGAGGCCCGACATGTCCAAACGCATCGAGGTGTCATTCGAAGAGACGCAGCAGAGAGAGGACCTGCCCCAGCGAGTTGTCCTCGTTCTGGACGTATCAACCAGCATGAATGTAAGCGAGTCACGCTTTAAAGAGATTATGCTCGTACAACGCGGCTAGTCTTACGATGAAAGCTAGTCGTACGCACAAAAGACTATATTCACTGTTTCCCTCTCTCAGCAGAACCGCTGAGAAGAGGTAGATGCGTTTGAGGAGGAGAAGGAGGAAAAGAAAGGAGCAGAAAGACAGGAAGGTTAAATGCGCCCGGTTGGCTACCCTGCGCTTCTAGAATGTCGATAAGGAATATAAAGATGAGAGAGAGAGAGAGAGAGAGAGAGAGATGCTTTGGAGTTTTTGAATAAAATTAAGAGAGAAAAATGGTCGATCCCTCTCACGCAAAAGTCAGTCGTATCACGAAAGTGAAACGTGGCTCGATAAGCTTAGCTGAAGATTTCGTCATATGCACCTTAGACCCTTTCACCTAATTATTCGCCCCGCCACGGTGGTCTAGTGGCTATGGTACTCTGCTGCTGATCCAACGGTTGCGGAATCGAATCCCGGCCGCGGCGGCTGTACTTCGATGGAGGCGAAATGTTGAGGCCCGTTTACCGTACGTTGTCAGTGCACGTTAAAGAACCCCAGGCGGTCAAAATTTCCGGAGCCCCCCACTACGGCATCTCTCATAATCATGGCTGGTTTTGGGACGTTAAACCCCAGGAATCAATCGCCTAATTATTCGGTTCGCACGATGCGATGCGTCCTGCAGGGCTCGTCCGTCCAATTTCTGCTGAAACAGAGGAGTATGGTGTCAACAACGCGGACCGAACGTGCCCAAGAGGCGTCGTTAGCCGGACGACGGTGAAGTGTAGAACGGAAGGAAGTTGAGCACAAAATCAGAAGTGCGTACCGAAAGTAACTTTGATCGCCGGGATTGGCGTAACGGAAGTTAGGCACGATCGCTTTGGATCTGCTGCAATAGATGTCATGTTCAGGTGTGACCGTATCCGGCTACAGGCAACGACAGAAACAGTAGCCACGGTGAGCAGAACCCGGGGATGTCAGTAAGACGAGCTTCGTTTTTGAGGGTGGTAGGTGAAGGCATTTCCGAGGCGTTTTTCATCGTGGAAGGCAGCCTTCGCTACACCGGACAAATAAAAGCTGTAGAGCAGACACGTTGCTTGTCGATGTCTAGATGTAGGGAACAAGTAATACATAATCAATGCAACCAACATGCATACGCGCATAAGGCAACACTTGCTTGTAACGTCATAAGTGCGTTTTAAAGAGAGCGCGGTGTCCATGCTGTGGTTTTCTGACGTAGAACCCGGTGAGCTATTACCAATTATTTCACCAATGCATATATAAGCTTCCTCTTTTTACACTTCCTTGTTTGAAGTGAATGGCAAATAAACCCGTTGCGAGAGGGCCAATTACTAGATAATGTCCGGAGAAGTCATTATCGAAAGCGGCTCCAACAACGAATGCCATCTATCTTTTCTACGTTGTAATATGCATCCCCGATTATCGCGCTTATCTTGTGGCTTCCGCTCTTATGCTTGTTATTCTGCGCGCTTGAGTAGGGGTCTTTGTTCGTTGGGCGTATCCTCAGATAAGGTATAGGAGACCAAAGCAAGCATGTTCTCTAAGTTTATTTTGTAAAATACGGTTGAACCTGCCTGCCTCTCTCAAACGAAAATACGCGATGCAGCATAAGCACATCACCGAAATAAGGAGAACAGTTCTACGAGGATGTAGAAACGGCAATGAGCAAGGTACACACCCAATACACCATTGTTATGGGGGACTTCAACGCGAAAATAGGAAAGAAAATAAGAGGAGAACGTGCAGTCGGTAATTACGGAGAAGGAGATAGGAATAGCAGAGGTGACATGCTCGTGGAGTTCGCCGAAAGAAATCACCTCCGTGTAATGAATACTTTCTTCAAGAAACGTAAGAACAGGAAATGGACGTGGAAAAGCCCCAACGGAGAAACGAAAAACGAAAAAGTGGTAAATCCTCTTTAATGTGCGTTATGCTTGTGCTATGATTGTAATTATGAGAAATGAATCTAGTGGCTCTCTTCTGGATTGATTCTAGCATGTTGATTAAGTAAGTGTAATGAGGGGACCAGACTGAAGAAGCGAATTCGAGCTGAGGGCGAATAAATGTTGTGTAGGCTAAAACACGTACATGAGTGGGTGTCTTATGTAGGTTCCTGCGTAAGTAGCCTAATGAGCGTGAGGCGTTGCTACAGATGTTAGTGATATGGACAGTCCAGGAAAGGTTGGATGTTAAAGTTACTCCTAAATATTTGAAAGAGTTAACGCTAGATACAAGTTTTCCGTTAATATGATAAGAAAAGTCTGAGTTGTAACGTTTGCGCGAGAAGGACATTACATTTATTTGTATTAAGAGACATTAGCCAACAGTCGCACCAAACCAGAAGTGTTCCAAACCGAAGCTTCGGTGTGGAGTCTGTTCGTGATAGTGGGATTGTTTCCTGCGCTCCAATTTCCTGAGCCTGTTTAGCAGAATGATCAGCATTCTCGTTACCGATGATGCCACAGTGACCTGGTATTCACTGAAATGTTACGTCATGGCCATTGTCTGTTAGCTAGTGATCCATCAGTCTTATTTCAAGCGCTACTTGGTCTTGCGACCCGCGACGTAGAGCGAATAGTGGGCACTGGAGGGCTGGCTTAGAGTCTGCAAAGATGGCCCATTTCAGTGGCGGTTCTCGCTCGATCCAACAGAGTGCATTGCGTAGGGCAGGAAGCTCCACGGCAGTCGACATTGTCCTGTGAGACGTTTTAAACATCGCGTTTTCGTTTTTCGCAGGGAAGATCACAGCCCCTGCAGGTCCTCCTGCTGTTGTCGAGTCATCAGTGTAAAGTTGAAGGTTGCCTTTTGTACTTCTCGTGCAGCATAAGTATAGAGAAAGTTGCTTTAAAGCCGCTGGTGAAAGTTACGCCTTCGTCTGAATCCCTGGCACTGTAAGCCGGGCCTTTGGGAGGGCCAAACACCAAGGAGGCGTCAGGAGTCCCTGACGAGGCGTATTGTCCGCATTATACTGGCGCCATTCCTCTTGAGCTGTGTTCGAATCCTAACAGGCATGGGCCTTTATTTCCTATTCAAGCTGATAGCGGTTACGCACACGCGCGGCGGCGGACACCATCGCCTTCAATTTCGCTCACTGTAACGAGCCGTAAAAGCTTACGCTGCCAAAAAAATATCGAGAAAGTAAATAACAATGCAATAAGCCATGATTACCAGACCATCATGTCCCATGCTATCTCCTAGGCCCGTGGCAAGACAGCGCCTGCGCACTACGCAGCACTAAGGCGTCGATAGCGTTTCTACGGACAACATGTCTCAACGAAACGCTGTAAACTGCGTTATATTGTATATATTGTTACGGTTGAAAGGTCGAGCTAAGGTTTATTTAGAGGAGAGCGCGGAGCGCTAGGTAGCTGGTACAGCCGAGGCAAGATGGCGTCCAACCGCTAGACAAGATATCGTCCTCGTCGTCTTCCACCCTTGTCTGGCTCATACCTTGATTGCCCATCTGATACCGTAGCAATATATATATATATATATATATATATATATATATATATATATATATATATATATATATATATATATATGAGTGTGTGAGTAAGTGTGACTGTATGTACGTGTTGTGTTACACGTGATCACTGTAAACATAACAATCACCGCTAAACACCTGGAGTGGCAAGCCAGGCCATTAACCAGGCTATCATCTCCGGATTCATCGATGAAATATTCTCTCTTTCTCTTGCACCTGTGCTAAACGCAGTCTTCGTGTGCCAGACAGTCGAAAAGCCTCGGCCACTTCACCAACGAGTTCCTTTGCATGTTCCAGGACTACAGCCGAATGACGTTCTTGAGGGAAGCTGCTACCCGGTACATCCAGGACATCAAGGATGGCTCGAAGCGCCTGGCCATCATCACGTTCAGCAACAACGCGACTGTCCGCCACCCCTTGATGCCCGTGAACACTAACACCAGGCAGGGATTTCTGAAGACGATCAAACAGCTGGAGACGATCTGGTCGACGTGCATTGGCTGCGGCCTCGAACGAGCCTTGGAGGCACGTACCCCCTTATGGTCATCTCTATGACATTTATAACCAACACTTGGGATCGTTTGCACTGTACTTGTGCAAGTGTGCGCGTGGTTGGGCTCTTCTCTCTCTCTTCCTCTATTTTTCATTCTATTTAACCCTTTTATCTCTTTCCCCAGTGCAGGGTAGCAAACCAGACGCGCGTTTGGTTAACTTCCATGCCTTTCCTTACCTCCCTCTCTCTCTCCCTCTCCCTCTCTCTCTCTCTCTCTCTCTCTTTGGGACCGTTGTGCCTCTCTGTGACGTAACTTCCTGTTTAACGTCATAAAATACCCTACTTATATATGCAATTACGCTTTTGATAGTTGAGACAAGGTGGCACCAACCATAAACGTAAGAATTCCCACCTTTCGAGGCCAAGCTGGCCTTGAAACGTGTCACCTTATCTCAACTATCACTATCCTCCCAACCAGACAGATTTCTGTTAAATGTTCACATTTAAATTACACTTTTAATGCGCCAGAGCATAAGTATTTTGCTTCTGGTCTTCACTATGCATACGTCATTGTTGGTGGTCTTTATTTTTTTAAGGCACTTGAAGTTCTTGTATCTGGCCCGTGAAGTGCTACGCCGAGTGTCCGATATAGATCTTGCCCGAGACTAGTGCTCGGAGTGCCCATGCCCCCAAAGCACGATATCGTGATGCTATTCACATTCGGTGATGTCACGTCGTAAGTCAGACACTACAAATTCGCTTACTATCCAACGCTTAACTTTAGCGGTTTACACTCCTTACAAATCACAAGTTACACTCACGAGTTAGCCGTATATATCTTTTCACTGATTACCTACTACTAGGCATAACTTAAAGGCACACCAAAGGGGAACATTACGTTGAGCAAGATCGAAAGGTTAGGTTGGTGCAACTATTAATTCATTCGTCGAGGACAGCATAGCAGTTGTAAGCGAGAAAATGGCGAAACATAAATTCCAGTGGCACCCTCTGGACCACTCTGTGGGTATGGCTTTTTGAAACAACGTCAGCTCACCGTTTCTAAGTACTCGACTACTGCGCCACGTTACAAAAGAAAAATCAATTACACAGATGACGCTGCATATTAGGGGCGCGGAGCTCCCTTCACCATTGTGTTGTCGGCAGCCGAGATCGTGACGTAACATCCTCTTTTCGGCGCGGGCTATCCAAACTGAGCCGCGGCACAAGGGACTTTCGGTTGCAGTTTTCGACCCAGATAATTCTATTGGCGCGCAGAATGGCTCCTACACAGGTAAAAAATCGACCTAGTTAAACTTCTTTCTTTTCCTTTGGTGTTCCTGTAATCCTTTTTGGCATACTATCAACACTGCATGACAGAGTTCTGCGCATAGTTTTCCGACCTTAAATGCTAAAACTAGATTTGAGAAGCGCACAGACAAGACATGGAGTGACCTTGCAGGACTTTGCGCAGCGTTCTAATATGATTCCTGAGGTTTACACATTTACAGGTGCTGACCACTTATGACGAGACACCCGAGGGCGCAACCATCGTGCTCATGAGCGATGGTGTTGAAAACGAGAATCCCCGCCTCAAGGACGTCCTGCCGAAGGTGACAGCCGCCAAAGTCGAAGTGAGCACGCTGGCGTTGGGAACATCGGCTGACGAACAGCTCGAAAAGCTAGCAACTGCCACCCGAGGCAAGGCGTTCTTCTTCGAGGACCTCAAGGGAAACACGGCACTCCGTATGGAGACAGCCTTCGTGGAAGCTACCACCACGCAGGCCGGCGCGGACAAAGATTACATCACGGTATTTATTGCACGCTGTGACCACTTCGGTCTATGACGTCACGTCGACGCACATGACGTGGTTGCTCTTGGGGAGACACGCGTAATAGAGCTATTTTATTTCCAGCTGCGGACTAATTTTTACGACATCGACTTTAAATTACTTCGGATTTACGCTACCCGACGGACGCACCCCCCCCCCCCCCCCTCCACTTTTGGTATGCGTTTACTAATATAACCGCTTGTTTCCTCTAACAGATCACCGATAAAGTGGTATATGCCTTAATACGGCTGTGGTTTCTTACAAGTGCAGCGTGATATCCGGCCTGATACACCGTGAAACCATCATGTAACATCAGTGAAGAGGAAAACTTAAACGTAAATTCGTTGCCCGCTGCCGTTGCGTGTCAAGTGCGCGTCCCGTAAGTGCCACCCACGCCTGACAAACTCCATATCGAGATCGTTCCGACAAATCATGATATTGTTCGCGGCTTGTGCTTTTATTTCGATAATGCGGCAGCGTTTACTTTCTAAATGCGAAAACGAGGGCCATTACAAATGTTACGCTGTGTGTAGCGTATCTAGAACGAAATTCTTGATATTTAAGAACATCACCACGAGGAAAACGCCAAATGCGACAATTTCGAAATCAGAAGTTTCCGCAACGACACAAACGGTGACGTAGATATCTATGTGTGTGCCTAATAGTGGAGCTGTCAATTTATTCGTGCTAACATTGACTGAGAGCCGCAATTCTGTATTGGTGCTTTTCACGATGCTGGTGCTTGTAACGCTTCGTTTTTTGCCAGAGATGACTTCAACACGTTATCATTCCGTCCCGAATGGCCTGTAACGAGATTCCGAAAGAATCCTGATGAGATCAGCGCACTGATTGTTGCGTCTCTATGTTCTCCCACAATAACTGCTTCATATTGAATCATAGTACTTAAGACTCGTATGACGTCTCCGTATTTTATTTTATTATCTTGGCGACTCTTACGCGTATATCATTGTATGTGTGATGTATTATGAGTGCTCACGCGTATGCATAGATGGATCTATGGATTAATTATTTTATATTGCTACAGTAAAGCTCTGTACTTGTGCATCACGCGATACATTTTCTTTCTTTTTATTTTGACTTTTACTTGTCTATTGCTAATATTGGGTCTTCCCTGCAAAAATCTTTAATGGTATTGGCAATATGTTTTATGTAAACGATATAAATAATCAAACATGCCGCCGTTTTCTCCTTCTATCAACAGCTCGTAGACAAATCAACGGGTTTTGAAACGAGGTTAGAGCAAAAGTTGGTGCTCGAGCCTTCTCTGGGTAACAACACGGTCATCATGGTTGAAAGGGTGAGGCCTACGCACGCTGACATCACGGTCACCCTCATCGACCCGAGCGGCCAGGAGTGCAAGAAATGCGCAGACCGCGGAGACGAGCGCACTAAGAAGATCGTCATACCGAGTCCGGCGCAGGTGACGTACCATCTTACCCTGTACAACCATTACAATCACTCCCGTCAATGATCAGCAATAGGTCCGTTCGATCCGCTTCCACTACACCGACACATTATTTGGTGCTGCGCACTGCTGGTCGTTTCAACGACACCGCAATAACGTCTTCTTAGCTCAACGGCTCATGTAACTGCGTGCCTGGAACGTCGCTCTATTTCCCAGAGAAAGCGTCCTTAGTAAAGGGTGGAGCGGCGCTTAATAGAGAGGGCACTCATTTGGTTGAGAAAATAGGAGAAATGAAAAACAAGGAGAGCGTATAGAGAGGAGAAGGCAGGACTTGGGAGCAACAACACGACCGTCGCGTCGGCTTACGTGCAGTTGCGCAGTATATCAGGTTTCCCAAGAGCTTTCTCATTTCTTTGCTTTAATCCACCAAGCAGTTGGTTGCGGGCAGGGATGTTCAAGTTGGCAGCTGGAATACGATGCAGCTGCGAATCGGCACCGACGGCGTGACGCAGCTGTAAAGCGTGGGTGCGCCGATGGACGGCCGAAGGTCGGGCACGCAGATATTTGTAGCTACCGATCGCATAATAACCATATTAAGGACAATCAATAAAAAGCACAGAGGCGAGAAGCGGAACGTACTTTTTTTAAAGTTATTCATTCATTGCGCACCAGTGACGCGTGCAGTACATACGTGAAGTTCTTCATAACACATACAGAATCTAGTATAAATGATCGTTGGTTCATAGTTCGCTGTCAGGAAGCTTGCAACTTGCGTCGCATGTTTAGCTGGGCTAATAACGTGATGTTCTGAGAAGTGCACGTCGCACAATTTCTCAGAGTCGCGCAGTGCACGCGCACTACTTTGACGCTCGAACTACGCCATGGAGTTATGCGTGCCAATGCTCGTCAACGACCGCTTTCGCCCATGAAAAGCGGTATGACAACCAAAAGGCGTACCGTCATGTTCTCTCGATATTGCGTGCATGGCATACCGGTCCATTAAAAAACCTGTTTAAAAAGCCAGTGCCTTAATTCTGTCAGAGCTCTTGCCATCCGGCGAAGCAAACCATATTCGCGGGAAAAATAGAAACGACCGGGCAAAACGGCGATCTTACACGTATCCACCCCAGTTCCGCACAAACCCAATGCTGATATTGTTAATAAGGCAGCATGCGCGGCGGTGGCGGTGGCAGTGTGTGTGTGTGTGTGTGTGTGTGTGTGTGTGTGTGTGTGTGTGTGTGTGTGTGTGTGTGTGTGTGTGTGTGTGTGTGTGTGTGTGTGTGTGTGTGTGTGTGTGTGTGTGTGTGTGTGTGTGGAGGATGACGCTTGCGGGGATGTCGACAGATGGCGCTCTACGTTTTCAATGATAGTATGATCGATTTGATTGAAGTAGATTTAAAAGGCATGAGGACAATTTAAAGAGAGAAGGAAAAAAAATAAGAAAAGTTCTTAAATTTCCTTACGAGCCTGGTGGCGCACATGTCACCGCCCCGTTACAAAGGGGACGCTCATAGCATGCATGCATGCATCCATCCATCCCCCTATAGTCGTGAAGGGATAACAACAGAAAATAGGAAAATAATCCTTATGGCATGTAGTTCCTGGGGCTGAGGTCGTTGGTAAGTTGACATATCGGAACGGTAAAGCACAACACAGCCTCGACAGTGAGAGAACACAGGGAGCATTCCGTGTGTTCTCTCACCTTTCGATGTCGCTCTCCTAGGGCGTTTTACCATTATTTCTTTTATTTGAACATACTGCAGGCCCTTCTCGGCCCATGCAGGAGTGGGGACAAAAGTACAAAAATATGCATATATTGTCAACAACTCATCATTCAAAATCAACACACTGTATGAGATTCATGAATGATTCAATGGTGTTACGACACACAATATTATTAGGTAATCTATTCCAGTGGTAAATAGCTAGTAACAAACTATAGTAACAATTATTACGTTGTGGAATGGATTTTGCCATCAAGTAGTCTTAGTATGCAACGAGGAACCGATGAATCCTTTCGGCTGGGCACAACGTCCCTCAGCGGAGAGTTAGTGTTTAATTTGCACTATGCGTCACAGCATTTTCCCACATCATGACAACGCGAATACCTGAGAACTTCCTGGTGAATTTACTTATTTCTGTAGTCCGGCGAGTGGACTATTCGTGTGGACAGCAATCTCGGCTCGCAATCGGTGGAGGTCAACATCCAAGCCAAGTCCCAAGGCAGGGATCCAAACAGCGAGCCGATTCGGGTCGTCTGCCGAATGGCCAGCATCGAAGTTGGGAAACCCGACGGAGCAATCATCTACGCCGACGTGAACAAGGGCAAGAAGATCGTCCTCGACGCCACTGTGGTCGCCGAGGTCACAGGCCCCAACAAGCCGCACAAGTCTACGGTGCCACTTCGTGACAACGGTCAACGTGAGAATCCAAAGCCTTGTTTCGTTCTTATTCATACCAGAAGTGCTCACTAACATTAACGTGGCCCCGCAAGACATTTTTAACTGGTTCAGAAAACGGTCTCTATCAGTCATGGAGATATGAGCCAGATTTTACCGCACTACACGCACCAGAATACTGGCAATCTGGTTTCGGTTGGAAAGCGCCCGCTCTCCTTTCAACAAATAACGTCACTAGGGGCATCAAATACGTCATTTGAGGCATGCACAGCATCGGCTGGTTTGACGATCGCGAAAAGATCGCCTTATGTTCTTTCTTAGCTCGTTTGGAATTCAACAAATAAATACAATGTGCGCATGTCCTTTAAAGAGCAAAAAAAAAAAAAAAATCAGGCGACATGGTCGATGGCGCGAATGACGTCATTTTGCTGAAAGAAGAGCGGGTGCTTTCAAACTGCGTTTGAAATCAAATTGTGAATACCCTACCGTATATAGTGGACATGGTACACTATACACGGTACACGGTATAGTGTACCGTGTATAGTCGTGGAGCCTCCACGACTGTTCGGCACCGTTTTCTGACTAGGCTAAAAAATGTCAGGTTGGCTTCGCATGACGTACTATTGTAAGTGAAAAGGGGGGTAGCTGTCGCCAGGAAGTGGCGACAATTGAACTCTTCCTTCCTTTATTTTTTACATCATTAAGAAAAGTGATGGTCTAAATATTCGGTGCCCAGCTCGATCTAAACTGTTGCGAGGACAGCCCATGGCCTTCGTTGATAACCATACCGTCCTTACAAGGGCTAACTTGTTCTTTCAGCACTGGCGTCGCGCCACTGTCTTGCCCATGGTGCATCATGACCACGTTTGTATCAGCGTCGATCCTTCCGCTGCGCATTCGGTAGCGCGCCATTAGGTACCGCGGACACCAGTTATCGCACGTCTTATGACGATCTGATAAACTATCCCGCGGCCTCTATTTCTTGATGTTATCCATATTTTTGCTTGCTACACAATCTCCTCGCAAAAATTTCTGTGGGTACAATGATCAATTTAACGATGAGAGACGAACTCAACGACAATAAACACAAGTGACACCCCGTACCCAGCGGTTACAGCGTTTAACTTACAGCAGATACGCAGCAATGGGGACCACTTACAATGTGCATGTATTATAATCGACTATTTCTTTCTTATTCAGTTGATCAGCTCCAGACGTAACCCTAATTTTGGTCACAACCACGAATCCATCTACTAAAAACGCGGCAGTTGCATGTGTTCGTCATGCGCTGTCACTCAATCGATTACAGAACCCGACATCGAAGCCGACGATGGAACCTACAGCGGCTACTTCGTCCAATTCACCGGAAAGGGGAGGTACGCCGTCACGGCTCACGTTTCGAGCGATCACAGAGCTCGACTCAGCGACCCGAAGATTGCTTCTGGCAGTTTCTACAGCACCACTCTGTTTACCCTGACATCCGGTAAGCCGGGTTCACGCCAACGTGAAGGCAGTTCAATATTGAACAAAATGGCAATTGCAGCTAAATTCGCGACATGTCAAAATAACATTACCAGAGAGATCCATTCCCCCGGAGTGGGTCAGCTTGACCAAATCAAAGCCCTGCTTGGGCGACTGTGGTTGTTTACGCAGCCATTGAATCAGACGCTAGTATTCTGCATCCAGCCAAACCGCCACGCGTTAGCTCAGCGGCTAAAGTAGTGCCTTGCAAAGTTCCAGGTCACTGGATCGAATCCCGGCCATGGCAGCGGGTTAAATGTCAAAAATAAAATAAAAAATACACCAGTGCACTTATATTTAAGTACATGTTAAAGTACCCCAGATGGCCAAAGTTACTCCGGGGCCCTCCACTGCGGAGATTGCCTATAATATCACTGGCTTTGGCACGTAAAACCCCATGAATTCCAATTATGTGCACTTAGTCTAATTGAAATGGCGCCAGCATGCAACGCTGATCGATAGCATCATCAGCACTGAAGACATTGTCCATTTTTTTTAATGTAATACAAACGTCCTCAAACAGGGACGCCGGCACCATACGCGCAAGCCGACCACGAATGGTCGATCGACGACTTCGAAGACGACAATTCGACCGCCGAAATAACCAACCAGACGTCGACGAGTGCGGCAGCCAGCCGGTGCCTTCCAGAGGGTGGCGGTGGGTGGGTCCTTCCAGGTGACCGAAGACATCGTGCAAAGTCAGGTGCCTCCAAGTGCCATCAGCGACCTCACCGTGGTCCATGTGCTTCCGGGACCGAACGACACGTTGGAGGTGCAGCTCATGTGGACGTGGCCCGGGGCACATTTGACATCGGGCAACGGTAAGCTAGCGCTCCGAAAGGTCTTGGCGTTTTACAGCGCTAGTACCTAGCTACATTATGTTCCTCTCTAGGCGCCCCCGATTCACCTTCGGATGAGGCTTTTACGAAAGCAAGACAAAAAGAAAAGCTGATAAAAACAGAAATCCTATGAAACAAATGTCAAGTTTAGAAGCACGTGCTTGGGCAAGTTCGTTAATCATTGTGGAATGCAGCTCAAAACAACAGACGAGAGCGGACATGACGAGGCGCTATACTAGCAGGGAAGGGAGTTGTCCGTTGTCGCTGTTAAAAGACAAGGAAATGGTGTACTTCTCAGTTAATCGCGTGAAGACCACCATGGTTTGACTGAGGTATTTTTCCCTTTTCATTTCTTCATGCTTTCATTGTTGCCGCGATCTTTTACCTATATTAGCTATGACTTCGTTGCAACAAACCTCAGTTGTTAGTAACGCCTCATCCTGTTTGCTCGTCTGTGTCCTGGTGTTTTGCGCTGCATTCCACCACAATCAAGTTTAGTTGTATGAAGTATAGGTAGGGTATCACAGCATCAGTTTAGTACAGACAATAGTCATTTAACCATCAGGTTAAATAATGAAAATGAATTAATATGAAGGACGTGCGCACCGCAATGGGTATGCGGACATGCGTCAAGATTGCTCGGGTATGAGACACAGGGAACAAACAAAAGAAAGAAAAGAGAGCAAGAACGTGTGGCCCACACCAGGATTGGATATGAGTGTCACCAGTGAAACCTGATGGAAGCGCTTGTGCTGTGTGTGGTAGAATTTATGTTTGTGTGAAGCGTGTGGCGACATATATGCCCCACTTAAGAGGTGCGCCTTTAATTTCTTTCTCAAGTCCTAAGCTTAAGGGACGAAAGGTTACCATTTCAATTGCTACAAGTGTCGAACGCGATGAACAGAAAAAAAAAGAATGAGAGAGAGAAAGAGATCACAAAGGGGCCCGTTTTTGTTGGACAAAACCACACGCACCTTTACTTCTCTTGACATCCTTCTTGCAGCTTCAGCCGTGGACATTCGAGCGAGCAGAGACTACGCCAAGCTAGACTCAGACTTCGAGAAGCAGGAGCAAATTACGATGGCTGACGTCATCGAAGGCAACCTCGACCCTCTCCCTGCCGGCACAAAGCACGTGGCCACGTTCACGTTCGCCATCAAGTGGGCCACAAGTCGACCCGACGGCGCCTTGGACTGGAAGATATTCTTGGCGGCACGCGTGGCCAACAGCGACGGCCTCAAGTCCAACACGTCGAACATCGTGCAGGTGACGTACGCTTCACCTCCTGTAACTACCACGGTGGTCATTACAACAACCACGGCGGCCACCACGACGGAGATGACCACAACCGAAGCAACGACAACGCCAGCAACGACAACGCCAGCAACCACGACGAAAGTAACGACAGCTGCAGTAACCACAACACAAATAACTAGTACGACGGAAAGTGCGACCACGACGACGACCGGAGTGCAAGGCACGCAGGAATCACGTGGTCAGTCGAAACTGTGGCTGTGGATCTTGATAGGCGGCATCGCAGTGGTGATCCTGATTTCCGCTGTGCTGGCCGTCCTATTCAGAGCGAGCACGAGCAAGCGCGGAGTATACAATTTCCTGGTCGTCCGATGGCGGGCAAACCAAGATGTTCCTGCCAGTGGTGATGGCTCAGAACTGCTTTAGGTGCACATCTTTTCATCAAAACGAAAACGCAAGGTAGTGTCAGATTTTCTAACTGCGCTATGCCAAGTGTACATCTGCATGCCTATTTCAAGCGGGCGCCCCTACAGTCCCATTTAGCAGTCAAGCCTCATTGTCAGTTATTAATTATTATTATTATTATTATTATTATTATTATTATTATTATTATTATTATTATTATTATTATCAATATCTCGCATTACAACCCATTTATGAGGAATGCTTCATATGTTCGCGCAGCACAGCAAATGCCACGCCGTACAAATTCATGATTAAAAATGGAAGCTCTCGCTATGAATCATCATTAGAATAATACATATGAGCGGAAATAATTCTGACAGATTTTTGTGTACCTACGAAATTAACAAAACAAAGCTACCAAAACCGAGAAGTACGTATTGTGAGCCTATGTGCTCCCAATTTGAATAAAACCCCTTTAAAAAGCTATTTCGTGGTGTTTTCACTGTTCCATTTTTTATTTATTTGCGAGTTCAAGCCTGTCAAGTCCGCCGGAGCTGAAGTTTCCTTTATCATCGGAAACCTTCCGTACACTTTCCGACAAATACACAGAGTGTACGCAGACCACGCTAAATAAAAATGACGACCTTGTCCTGAATCCAGGAACCATATCACGAGTTTCAATAGCAACAAGAAAACCAAGGAACAAAGCAGCATTAAATCGCGATGGGTTACGCTAATGTTAGACTACAACTGTAACAAAGCGAATGTGGCATTCATCCTCCGTTATTGCCGCTACGAAAACATTCCACTGGGTCCCGCTGGATGGATGTGCGTTCACTAGAACGAGGGCGGATGCTACAAATCATGTTACGAACTATACGAAATGCGCTCTGAGTCACCCACAGCTGTTTTTTCCGGTAAACAAACAAGCACTTCATGGTGCAGCTGTACAAAATCTCGTACCTTGTATGGCTCCCTACTTCTCTCCACCCACACGCCCGGTTTTGTGTAGCTACATTACAAAAGCTCTACAGCACTAAACAATAGTTGCGAAATGTGCTTTGTACTATATGCATACAGTGAACAGTGAGCGCTGCCGTATCGTCGCTATCTGCTGTCATTGTATTGTGGAAAAGTGGAGCTTGACAACGCGGCTGGAATCAATAATCCTGTGCCACTTAAGGACATTCATCAGCAAAAGCACAGTAATCCTCCGATTGCGCGCCCACAGCACGGGAGTATATCTTAACGCCGGGCTGTTCGAACCAGGATGACGTCCAAAGCCGTGCGCACTAAAAGGCGAAAAAGGGAGAGGGGGGACCGCCACTCTCCTAAACCCTATGGGGTAGCGGCTGCGTGGCTGCGCCCGAACTATATTCATCATTATCGTCATCTGGGCTCATGCGCCCGTGCTACTTCGCCACCAGGCTGGAGTGCGTGCAGCGGCATCCGACCAGTCAGTCGGTGCCGGGCTTTGGACAATTAAAGGTGGTCGTTCTCGTGGCTCTTGTGCCCAGTGTCCTCTCTGGAGACCTCAGCTGGCCAGAGGCTCAGAAGCCACGGCCCTGAGCCTACAGTAACTAAGGGGTGGTAGCGCCAAGTCTGCCCCATATATATTTCACGGCGTTTTGACAGAAATTACCTCAGTGATGATAAGAGTTGGGAGCAGGAAGGAGAAGGAGGGAGCACTGTAGTGAACCTTAGCTCCCTTCCCTTTGGAGATGCTTGCGCTCCCCTATTATGAAGTCATTTCCGTCGCAACACGCATCTGCGTTGCTGCAGCATTTTTTCAGCAAGACCATTCGCCCTCTGAAATACGCCACGCCATCGATTCGCGAATTTTTCGTGAGAAAAAAAAGAAAAGAAAGACAGCTGGTAATTCTCGCATCAGCAGTGCCCTGCGCATTGGCACCTAATATACAAGGCAATGGAACAACCTGGAGAATAATTCAGGGACAAAAATGTGCAGCGGAATCGGAACCGGTGGATAGCAAGAACTCTACAGAGGCAAAGTATCGTCACATTACTCGACTGCGACATTGAGGCGTGTGTCGAATATATCGACGTGTATATAGTTCGACGTTCATCCCACATCGGGTCGAGTCGACCTAGTCGGCCGAAGATCCTGCTGTCGGATTCACGTAGACGCCAGCGGGCAGCGCAAAGCGTGCGTCTAGCTTGCAGAGAGTGGGCTGGCTTGCACAACGTATCACTTGAGAAGACATGTCTTAAAGGCAGCTCAACCTCAGCGAGCTGCTCAAAGAGCACACAAGAGCAAGCGCAAT
The DNA here is from genome assembly GCA_013339685.2 of Hyalomma asiaticum. Lineage (NCBI taxonomy): Eukaryota > Metazoa > Arthropoda > Arachnida > Ixodida > Ixodidae > Hyalomma > Hyalomma asiaticum. Next base: position 7,595,879 of record CM023489.1, on the reverse strand, counting down.
GAATTACAGAAATGCGTTGCAGTGAAAACCGGTGCGCTACGGCATTTCCGGTGCTCTGGTGCAATGAAACACACAGCGCGCAAACCAGCGCATGCTCTCGTTTTCTTTTCTAGACCGTCGGTTGTCCGCAACGTCGTAAGTACATGCTAATGGCATACCAATCGACTAGTAGCAGAAGCGTATAGAAGTATGGGCTAGATGGTACACGTTTGAACGTTCAAACAGTAAGATGCAGACGAGACATTCCTATACACATAGAGAGGCACAGCACTAGCGCTAAACCTCAGTGAAGATAACCGTGTACTCATATTTCGGTACACCTTGAAGACACAACAGCGCGCTTCTCATTTACATCCTGTCCGCCACGGTGGTAGGCGGCGAGGATCGAACCCGCCGCTTTATATAAACCTTTTCTATACTTTATCGTACACTGGCCTTCGCGTAATCGCTTCCACGCAGCAGTCAGCTCAGGGGAAGAGTGGGCCCGGCGTAACAATGGGTCGAGGGCAAGAGCGGGAAAAAAATCTGTTTTCTTGCTTTCTTTTTCTAGTCACACTGCAAAGGTTGGTTCACAATTTTTCTCGTATTACTAGGTTAGCTTTTCAAAATACCAAAGACACCAAACTTGCGAGGAGAAGACCCTCGGTAAAATAGGAAATGCGCAAAATGAAAATACGGGTGGCGCTGCCGCTTTGAAGTTAGGCAACTTAAAAAGCGTGACGTTACAGGTATTTTACGGCGTCTGCTAAGGCCTATACATAGCTGTTTATCGACAGGAAAGACGTACGTTGTGTTCTAAAGAAGCCAGCGACTCAACGCGGGAAGTTTTAGAACGTTTGGTGGAGTGATTCTGGCGAGAAAACGAAAAAAACAAAATCGGCCTCCTGACGTCATTAGGTTGCGAGCTTCCGCGCGAATTTCAAAACTGAAACATCGACATTCATTTTCTTTAATATTGAACACAAAATGTCTAAATTTTACTTTATCATTCTAAAGCATTTCACCCTTTCACTTTTGTGTAAATGTCGCTATGCGACAGCGAAACAGTTATCTATGTAAGCTGTGAGTTTTTAGCCGGTCATTTTGCGAATAATACTCCTCCCCCCTCCCCCAAACGCGGCCAGAAATCTGTGAGTTACGCATGGTACAAAACAAACTTACAGGAAGTAAGGCAAAATTAGGCCTAGAAAATTATTCGTGCTCACTGAAACTGGCACGTTTCCTGTGTTGCGAGCTCTACAACAGCTGTCAAACACCTCTGTTTTGTTTTTGCCTCCCTTTGTCGAAAATACCCACCTGCGTTCCCTTCCGCGACCTGCACAGCGCTGACAAAGGTTTTGGCATCGACTATATTGCTCGAGTAGCCTACTGCTGGTACAGCTGCGCGTCCTTGGTTGTTGAGGCAAACGCCAGAAAAACGCGATAAGGCTAACAAGGGCGATTTTTTCCATGTCTGCTCTTATACCTGCGCTTTCTAACCGAAGGGACATGAGACCGGAGCCACCGGTTGGACCGGCGCTATCGAAATCTCGGCGAACTATGTTCTCCAACGCTGCTTTACGCTGGTAAGGAAAATAACACTGAGCTCTTTATTTCCTATGTATGTTGCCTCGTGAGAAGAAAAGTGCGCACGTAGAACACGGGCATGCTGTTTGATTTAACAAGAAGGCCTGAAAACGCAAGCACACGCAAAGTACCATACAGTGCATTTGACCTCCCAGTGCAAGAAATAACGGCGTGTAAGAGTTCCACAACACTTATTTCGAGGAGAAGCCCAAGTAAACGATGCGTGTTGCTTTTGAACGCGAGAAAGTCTTAAAACGTCAGGACACCCCTGTCGACGCCACGCCTCACTGATTTTATGTGGCTTCATTTTTCCGTGAACATACAACGTGACACACACGTAGTGGTCGGTGTCGGCCGCGGTGGTCTGGTGGTTATGCTGCTTATACACGGCGCGGCGTGCGTTGCACTGGATCGCGTCTCGGAGTCGTCTTTTCACTCTTTACACTTCGGCTTTTTCGTACTCTAGCTATACGAGCACTATCACTCATGATTCATTGATAGATGTCTGGGGTTTTACGGCCCAGAACTACGATATGATTATGAGAGACGCAGTGGAGGGATCCGGAAGTTTCGACCACCTGGGGCTCTTTAACGTGCACCAACATCGCACAGTACACGGGCCTTAACACTTTGCCTCCATCAAAATGCAGCAGCCGCGGTCGGAATTCGATCCCGCTACCATCGGATCAGCAGCCGAGTGCCGTAGCCACCAGACCAACGTGGCGGGGCATCCCTCACGAGGCCAATGCCGTTATATCACGATGTCACTAAAATGCAGTACCATCACTATCACTATCATGTACCAGTGGGTTCGGGGCAATGATGTGAATAGTGAGTCAAGGGCAAGAGCAGATCCGCTTCTTCCTTCTGCGCACGACAGAATGATCATTACAGCGAGGTTCTGACTGCTCTGTTGTAACGATTTCTGCTATTTCCCTGCTTTTGACCAGCGGTCTTTGCATCGTCATTACCTGGGTGTGCCTGGCTACATCGTATCGGCCAACACCCGGCAAGTCCTCAAGACCTCCGCACATTATCTTCATCCTTGCCGACGATCTCGTGAGTACGAATAGGTTTGCACTCGCCTTTGCAGAGCTGGTACGCTACCATGTGGGCTCGGGCCACAATAACGTACTTCATGTCTCGTAAGTATTCAGTCATGTTCCGAAACGCTCGCGCGGCGTGTTAATGAAGACTATAATAAAAACTCTTATGCTTACGGAGAGCACGGAGCACAGTCACAGCGTAGGCCCTCTTCTTTTTCTCCCCTTCAGTTCTTCCGCCTCGATTGTCTTCCCCTTTTCCTTTCCTCTCCACCTGGCTACGCTAATGTCGCAGCACCACTGTTTTTTTTTTTTTTTTCATTCTGGCACCGCTGATGTGAATGGCGTGAGAAGAAACCTTTTCTAAAGCCGATATCGCGCGGATTTTTATCGGTTCAGAGAAGAAACTTGCCGTCTAGCGCTCAAAAAGGAAAAGTCTTCTTAATTCAACACATTAGCATACTGGAAAAGACAAGGCTAGAGTAGGATACAGCATAAGAAAACAGGTGTTGGCAACAACGCAGACGGACCGTTCGGGTAGGCGTTACTTTGCTAGCCGATCAAGGAAGGAAACGAAATACACAGACATCTTGTAAAATGTTCAAAAATGACGTCGTGCGTTATATTGGCGTCACTTCAATATAAAACTAGCTTTTCCACGTTCCACTCAAACAAAGAGAAAAACATCGTAAGTCTATGCACTGTTGATTTCATTTTTGCAGTGGTCGGTTTATTTTGCTTGCACGGGAAGTTTAAAGTGCGAACTATTTGCAACGACGCTCCCGAACAGTGGCCGACGGTTGAGTGCGTGGGAGGGGCTTTACTGCAGACTGAAGTTGTACTCCACTATAGAGTTTGCTGGGTGGAGGAGTAGGAATAACTTCACCTGAGGCCAGCAGTAAGGGAAATACCCCTCCCCCCTAAACATGAGTCGGCAACCACTGGGACCTGGGAGCGTCCTCGACAAGCCGGATGGCCCAATGTCGACAAAGATTTACAGTGTTGCGAACAGAAAATAAACGCTTAGCGAGCTTTGAGCACAGATCATTGTATTGTTTACGTATGACGCGCAACTGAGACTGCTCTGATTACCATCAGCTGCTGAAAAATGCAGCCTGTCAGACTAACTCCTCCTGTAACAACACCATAATGAATTATTTTCGCCCCCACCATAAAGAAGTTCGGGATTTGTCATGCCGCAGAACTGTGACATGGAAAAAGCACGTACTATAAAGGCTGGTGACGCTACTACAAACATTGAACTTGACGCAGTCGCTTGTCGCGTCGAGTCGCGCCTAAGAGTTATTTTCTTTCTTCTTTTCTTTTTCTTTCTCTTTTTTCTTTATCCGCGTTCCGTGTGTTGTTTTTTGTCGGCCACTATACATCGGGACACTTAAAATTCGGCTCTCCAATTTCACCCTATCTTAAACATTCCTACTGCGCAGGGCTGGAACGACGTGAGCTTTCACGGCTCGCGACAGATCCCGACGCCGAACATAGACGCCCTAGCGGCTAGCGGCGTCATCCTGCAAAGACACTACACGTCGCCAGACTGCACACCATCTAGGACAGCCCTGATGACGGCGCGCTACCCATCGCGTACTGGTACGCATGAGCTTCCTCACCAGTGTTAATTATCTGTACACGACTTTTGTCGCCAGCCACACGAAGACGCAAAAGGCAGTGCTGCCCGTGCGCAAGAGGCTTGTGGTCGCATCGTGGGTCCCAAAGTTATGGTAGAAGTATTTGATTTTTGTTAAAGCAGTGAGGTTAGTAGAAAGCATGAGAGAAGTTAAGAAGGCAGGTACGTTCTATGAATTCTAAGGAAGCAAGATGAGAAGAAAACTACAAAACTGGAGTAACACAAGTCTCCACATGGTTACTAAACAAATCAACTAAATCAAATCGCTCAAATCTGTATGTCCAACAACAGTTGGGGGGCCCTCAAGCAAAACGCCGTTGCAAGACCACTTGAGAGTGCCTGAGGGCCCGAATGCATGGCAGTGGTAATACAATAAAATTTCAAAAAACAAAGAACAGATTTACAATAACAGCAGAGGAAAGGGCAATTAAAAATTACGAAGGGTTACGCAAGTAGAAAAATAGAGAAATTGTGCAAATAGAAGAGAATATGTAATAGGTTGAAGGAAACAAACACATTACAAAGACTAACGAAACATCCTGAAAGAAGAAAGTTTAGAAGAAACTAGAGGTGTGATAAGATAAATCTCTTAAAGCGGTGAAAAACTGTAGCATTTCGGAAAGCGGACTTGCTTTCGTCAGGGCAACGTCAGGTCCTTCGTCAGTAACTGACGAAGGGCCTGACGAAGCCAGCCTTTGCGCCTCGTATCGACTGGCGCGTAATCGCCCCACTGTGCAATACACTTCGTTGTGCAGCAAAGCATCAACCACTTCACGGGAACCTCTGTTCGCACTATAGTTTCATTATGTTCCTTGGGTCAGCTTATGGCATGGCGTCCTCGTGTAGAGGACGAAAAGAAGAAGGAACGGGGCGGGGAAGCTTCGCGCGAGTCTTTGCTTGCGGCCTAGAGTCTGAGCCGAAGGGCCTGCGGTAGCTGGCGAACCGGAACTTACGCAATGGCTTGAAACATGTTCAAGCCTGTAGTTATCCGAATTGAGGTCACCACCTGCCAAGGACGAAGACAACATAGAGTTGTTTTAAATAATACTGATTTACTGCGCTCCTTCTCTTACGCGAAAACAGATGTGGGATACGAGGTGTTCCCGCCAGCGGCGAAGGAAGCTCTGTCGCTGCGCTTCGAACTCCTGCCGCAGTGGCTCAAGAGACTGGGATACAGCACGCACATGGTGGGAAAGGTGAGGCCCTAATGCGTATCAAGTATAATGCAATGCATGATGCAGCGCTACTCATTTTTTTCTTTCATTTTGGTGCCCTCGTACTAGGCGTATAAAGCACTTACAGATGAGGCTGGCCGTTTCTCAGATGAGCCCCCAACGAGCATTGCACGATTTCTCGTGTTTTACGTCAGGTATATTTAGCACATTGAAGCAAATCACTAACTTTTAAGAAAAGGAGGGAAGGACAAGATGGTGCACATCCGAGCTATAAACACGGCTTTTTTTTTTTCATTTTTTAGCGCCCAACATCAACCGATTTATTTCGCTCCTAGCGCTAAAGGATACCTATAGTGTGGATCGTAACCAACTCGCCCTAAAGCAAGCATTGTTCCTGATAGCAGGAATTTTGGCTTGTTGGTTCATGATCTCCAGGTTGCCTTGCGTGGGGGAAACGAACACACACGCATATAAGAAAATGAACACCAAGACACGCAACGTGTACCTCGTGTGTCTCTTCCTCTCTGTTTACTCAATTACACGACCAGTGAAATCTCTACTTTTCTTTTACTCCAAATGTCAAACAAACTTACCGAATATCATTCCATTCATAATCCGCACATCTGTGTTTGATTTACCATCACAACGATCTGAATCCGAATGAACTATTATTTCATCTTAGGCCTACAGATGGGCTTAATTATTCCCTTGTCGCAGAGGATGAGTACTCGTTGCAACCTTTGCGTCACCCTGACTGTTATTGACACCCTAGCAGAAATCAAGAAAAAAAAATCACAGCATATCCACGGGGTGAATGATGATGAGTGGGCGAAGCTCCGGAGGGAATCATCGGTAAACCGTGAATCTTTCGCGTAAATCGCCCAGTCGATCATCATGTAAAGGCGTGAGAAACACTGTATTCGTACGCTGGGATCTCGCGTTTAAGGGGGATATGCTGTGCTAGAGCCAGGCCTGCGCGGAACTGCAGGACAGTGACAGCGTAAGCAGGAGGAGCTACTTTCTTAGAGGCCACTTTAAACGCTTGAGGAAACTAGTGCAAGTAGAAGTGGTAGGTATCTCCAGAGGGCTCACGAAAGGGCGGAGGCTCACGGGCTTCCCGTCCCAACGTGGGTGCGGCCCGCGACTCCTACCCACCACTAAACCAAAAGTGGGTGGGGAGGGGTTCCTCCGGACTTAATAAAGTTATTTCCTCCTCCTCCTCCTGCGCCATAACTTATCACTTTGCCAAGTAGGGAAGTACCCACTACGCCATAATTACCAGTGCCTCCGTAATGGGTTCAAAGCTACAAAGCACGCAGCTCTGTGTTCTTTCAAATGATGCCTCGACCTCGTTATACAATCCATTTTCGCGTCGTGTAGCGGTGTATTACTATTTTTCAACGTAACATTACGTTTGTTAATGCGATTCCGCGGGAGACATTATACCTGTTTAGGTCCTTTAGCGATAATTTTTCAACCACAGGCGTTTGTCCGACAGTTGGTACTTCGCTTCTTTTACCTCAAAGATGTTTGTCATCCATTTCTACTAGCCGTTCTTAGGACCCGAATTGCTTATCACCTCCCTTTTCTTTTTGTAACGACAAACACTCCTCAAGAATCGCGTCTGTGGGGCTTTTTGAAGGAAATTGTTGACACTCTGTGTTTTTTAAAAGCTAGATTCACATTAGAGTACTTATATACTGTCGATAGAACAACGCTGTCTGCTGCACTCGTGAATGACCTTTTCTCTGAGCCTGTTTACCGATTGCCATATTTGTCGTTATCTGGACAAGATGTGTTTTTCCGTGTACGTAAAATGTGTGTATCACCTGCTGCGAAAACATTTTTCTTCAAGCTACACACGGGAACGTTACCTGTGAAGACCTGGCTTAATGATAAAGGAATACACGTACCTTGGTCAGTAAACTGTAGACTTTGCAGTCAACCTGAGACCATTGAACATTGTTTTATTGTTTGTCAAGATGCATTTTATTTCTGGGACATTCTCAAGCGGACGATAAGAAAAGAACTTCCCCTCACACCTCACGGTATTAGGTTCCTCCCGTTCAGAAAGAGCAGCAGTAACACGCCGTATGATATGGTCATGCTGTTAGGACTTTATGCCCTCTGGAGGAGCCGCATGATTGACAGGCATGCTGAACCACCTCGCTCGACGAAGTCTGTGTTCCGAGAAGAGGTTGCCCAAGTACGCAGTGCGGTTGAGACTTTTGATCCTGTTCCGGACTGGCTTTCGCTTCTGGACGCTTGTGTCTGTTTGCCTGACTTTTGAGGAGTCTATGAGTTTAAAAGTGCAAAGTTGTGTTTTTTATGCTAGACTGTTAATATGTGTGCAACTGTATAGTACAGTTTAAACCTTCTTTTGCTTAATATTAATATGTGTGCAACTGTATAGTACAGTTCAAACGCATTTACGGAAATATTTCCATGCAATAAAGAAAAAAAAAAAACACAGGCGTAGCTCAGTGGTAGAACGCTCGACTGCCACGCCGAGAGCCTGGGTTCGAATCCAGGCAGAGGACACAACTTTCGGAATTTTTTTTTATAGAAGTAGACGTGGATACGTACATCACCAACAACGAACACCATGGGATGTACAGACCCACGCCCTAAGGAGCTTCGCCCCTAAAAATGGGCGTAGGGTGGCACGTAATGTGGAGCCAAGATAACCGCTGCTCATTAACGGTAACAGATTGGATCTCTGGAGAAGGCAAGCGTGGCAGAGGACGGCAGGCAGTTAGGTGAGCAGATGAGATGAAGAATATTGCGGGGATAACGTGGTCGCAGTTAACACAGGACCGGTACAATAGGAAAAAAATATCGTAGAGTTCTTTGCACTGCAGTGAACGTAGAAGGGGTGATCATGATTATGAGTGTCTTCAATATCACTGCAGCGTTGCCAAGGTAAAGTCCAGCTAAAAATCACCGTCTGTCGCTCAGTCGCTCTCTTCCTCGCTCTGTCTTTCTCTCCGTGTGCATACATACATCCTCAAACCTCTGATTTTCCTGTGCACGTGGTTGCGTTTTCCGAGTAGGCTCGATGTCACGGTGTCAAGCTAAGAGACTAAGCTCGTATTATCCTTCACGTTACGCAGTGGCACTTAGGATACAAGAGCCACGAGCACACGCCGACCTGGCGCGGCTTCGACACATTCTTCGGCTACTACAACGGCCAGACCTTTTACTTCAACCACACTGTCACATCCGTGAGTAAGCGAAATTCAAGACGTGTTCCTTTTTTGTTTCGTTCGCAAGCTCAAAACCTCTCCGATGTGAAACTTGAACGTCGTCAGATTGCCTTAATAAGCCAGACACCTGCATGGCGAACCTGGTGACATGTATATCTTATAGATTACCATGCTTTTAAAGGAGCACTAACTACTTCAGGGCTTGCTTTCCCGTCGTCTGTGTCTTTCTTATTATTTAGAGGCGAACTCCAGCGGTTTCTTCACCATATTCTGATATCGCTGTTTTCCAATGGCACTGATAGTGCTGCAGCAGGCAGGGTGCTTCAATTTGCTCATAAGCTCACCAGTAATTGTGAATAACCGAATGAAGATGTGTTCAAACCGAATCCGAAACTGGTAGATGAATCGTGCGGCCCACATGCCTCCTTTGCCTCATCACGCAGGGAGAACACTGCGGCGTGGACTTATGGCGCAACGCTGGCCATTCGACGAAGTCTGCCGCTGACCTCAACGGCACCTACACGACGTACGCGTTCAACGACGAAGCAAAGCGCATCATCGCAGAACACGACGTTCGAAAGGTGACCTTACAGCATAGAAAAAATACACTTTTTCCTCAGAAATCGAAACAACACATAACGCATCAGGACTGGGATGACTTGAATCGGTAGCTAATGACCCCTAAATAGAAGGGCACATAACCCCTTCATTGTCGCAGTACTGACATAGGCCTCAGAAATTTGGAGGATCACTAAAAAACTTGAGAACAAGTCAAGAACAACGCAATATAGAAAAGAAAGAAAAATATGTGTAGTACTAAAAGACCGAAAGGGAGCCGAATGAATAAGAGAAAGAACTAGGGTATATGACATCCTCGTTATCACTTTAAAATGTTTTAAACTACGCAAGAAGTCAAGGAAATGCGTAAGGAGCACGCAGCACACGACTAGAGCGGACTTCCAACTGTTTATTTCTGAACAGCTATTTCAATCGAGGGCCTCGACACGTGGCCGCATCGTCCGTCTTGTGTGTGCAGAAAAGCGTAATGTGGACATACGCTGGGTAACAGTGTAAACAAGATAAACAAGTTGACGACTGAGCTGAGGCGCTTGACCCCAGTTGCGTGAACCCCAGCTTGACCGCAGCTCAGTCGCTTGAACACCAGCTTGAGCATGTGCAATTCTTGAACGTTGACTGATAACGCGCAGTACGCGGATCTAAACCATTTCCGCCTCCGCCGAAAGCGCGATCTCTGCTGCCGGGAACCCGAGTCTTTCTAGACATCACTCAAGCAAGCACTGTTACGACTCTACACCACAGCGGCTGACTTCTTTCGCCGTGTATGCGCGTGTACATGTAACAGCATTCTTCTATGCTACATCCTCAAAGTGCACATGGAGCAGGAGGCATGTAATAAAGAGTTTGGAACGTTAGGCTGTCAGCCATGCAAACATTTTGACTTACGGACACCGATGAAGCCTCTACTAAACAACACACACAATAGCGGAAAACACATCGACAGGACAAGCGGCTTTAGTTAGAAGTGCCACTTGTTCTGTCGGTGTGTTTCTGCCTATTGTACGTGTTTTTCAGCGGCGGCTTCATCATGTCCTTAAGTATATACCAAGTAGGCTAGCATGCAGCCTTGTTAAAACGTTTGGACGTCATTGGGTAGGTTACACCATGTGTAAAAGTCGGCGCATCCGCCATGTGTTACGTGGAGTGATTGTAAAGAAATTACTTAGGCAGTGCGGAGGTTGAGTCACAACCGCATAGCCTCCGAAATGCGCAGGTAAATAATGCGAGCACTAGGGGAATCATCACACAAGCGTCGCATAAAACATGACAAAGGGCTTTTTTTTCCTCTTCCTTTTTTGTTCTCCGGGTGGGGGGAGGTCACAAGGTGTAGGGGATCCTTTGAGACCTGGTTTCAAGTGCTGAAGCAATGACATCCTCTGCCGTCTTTATTCTGTAGCCCTTGTTCCTATATATGGCGCACGAGGCTGGTCACTCCGCCTGCGAGAACTGCGTCGCAGAGGCGCCGAAGGACATCGCAGAGACCTTCACGTACATCAAAAGCTACAACAGAACTACGCTGGCGGGTGAGTTTTTTTTTTATTTATTTAAATGTGGAGCACTTAAGGGCTCGGGCTGTCAGCGCCCCCGTGTGATCTCATGTCGTACTCTCGCTCAGAAAACCGCTGTTGAAAACGGGGCCAAGCATGCTACTAACTGACGAAAACCGGCTAAAATGAATATGGTCGATAATGGTCAAGATAAACAAGAACAGCTTAATATAAGAACACATACACATTGGGCAAATTAATTGCATAATGTGACCACCTTAAACGAAAACAAGTCGAGAACGCCGACGATAAACACAACAAAAACACAGGCATATCACTGCTCCGCAGCAACACATACACCGATGAATTCCCATAAACCGATTAATAATGGTCAAAAACAAACTAAATGGATCCAGATTAAGAAGGTCATCATCATCATCATCAGCAGCAGCCTGTTTAGATCCACTGGAGGACGAAGGCGTCTCCCAACTATTCAGAAGGTCAAGATAACCCATATTAGAGTGGTTAGTATAATGAAATGAAAGGTACGCATGAGGGGAATTAATCGCGTAATGAGATCAAATTAGGAGAAAATAATTCGAAAACGCGGACGATAAACAAAAGGGAAATACAAAGGAAACACGGGCGAATCAACGCTCCGCCGTTCATACACCTTTCGTTGCCATGGAAGAAGATTAGATTTTTGCGTTTGTTTTAGTTCACCTTGCGTTCTGAACAATCCCTCTTCAGTATATGAGCAGCCACACTCCAGAACACTCAGCAGCTCAACAGTGGCCGCTCTTCCATCTGAGCTAGGAGGAATCACCGCCGTTGAAAAGGAGGTTAAGCTACATTAACAGCTAAAAACAAGCACTGTCGCTTGTATCCAGGTAAAGTGACTTATTGGATAGTAGTAAACAGCTCATGTCGTGGCTGAACAAGAGAAACCTCAGCTTGGATCGTATGGCCTCCATAAGAGTAAAACACGTTGGCTCCCGATGAGTCCTGTAAAAAAAAAAAAATCTTCAAGCAGCTCCGTGACTTTAGCATATAGACTTGAAGGTTAAGCATGCAGAATAAGTCATTAACAAAGTTATCGTAAGACCTATATGTGGGGCTCAGAACGCTGTGCAGGAGGTCCCATAAACCGGACGGATACAAATTCGCCGGACCGACACAATTCCCCGCTGGCGCATATACAGGCGTTTCGCAAGTACCATGTGATCAACAGATCGCAAAGGAAAGCATAGCCCTTACAAAAATGCCATATATGGCGATATCAGGAATTGGGCAAATGTGGCTATATATGGCACGTGCCCGTATGTGGCCGTGTGTGGCTGTATTTGCCCAAATCGTTTTAGAAACATATGTGGCAATGAAAGACACACACGAGGAATGCCATGTACAACACTCATGCGTATTGGGCAAATACGGACACGTAGGGACACGTGCCATATATAGCCAGATATGTATATATGGCTTAATGATAAAGGAATACACGTACCTTGGTCAGTAAACTGTAGACTTTGCAGTCAACCTGAGACCATTGAACATTGTTTTATTGTTTGTCAAGATGCATTTTATTTCTGGGACATTCTCAAGCGGACGATAAGAAAAGAACTTCCCCTCACACCTCACGGTATTAGGTTCCTCCCGTTCAGAAAGAGCAGCAGTAACACGCCGTATGATATGGTCATGCTGTTAGGACTTTATGCCCTCTGGAGGAGCCGCATGATTGACAGGCATGCTGAACCACCTCGCTCGACGAAGTCTGTGTTCCGAGAAGAGGTTGCCCAAGTACGCAGTGCGGTTGAGACTTTTGATCCTGTTCCGGACTGGCTTTCGCTTCTGGACGCTTGTGTCTGTTTGCCTGACTTTTGAGGAGTCTATGAGTTTAAAAGTGCAAAGTTGTGTTTTTTATGCTAGACTGTTAATATGTGTGCAACTGTATAGTACAGTTTAAACCTTCTTTGCTTAATATTAATATGTGTGCAACTGTATAGTACAGTTCAAACGCATTTACGGAAATATTTCCATGCAATAAAGAAAAAAAAAAAACACAGGCGTAGCTCAGTGGTAGAACGCTCGACTGCCACGCCGAGAGCCTGGGTTCGAATCCAGGCAGAGGACACAACTTTCGGAATTTTTTTTTTTATAAAAGTAGACGTGGATACGTACATCACCAACAACGAACACCATGGGATGTACAGACCCACGCCCTAAGGAGCTTCGCCCCTAAAAATGGGCGTAGGGTGGCACGTAATGTGGAGCCAAGATAACCGCTGCTCATTAACGGTAACAGATTGGATCTCTGGAGAAGGCAAGCGTGGCAGAGGACGGCAGGCAGTTAGGTGAGCAGATGAGATGAAGAATATTGCGGGGATAACGTGGTCGCAGTTAACACAGGACCGGTACAATAGGAAAAAAATATCGTAGAGTTCTTTGCACTGCAGTGAACGTAGAAGGGGTGATCATGATTATGAGTGTCTTCAATATCACTGCAGCGTTGCCAAGGTAAAGTCCAGCTAAAAATCACCGTCTGTCGCTCAGTCGCTCTCTTCCTCGCTCTGTCTTTCTCTCCGTGTGCATACATACATCCTCAAACCTCTGATTTTCCTGTGCACGTGGTTGCGTTTTCCGAGTAGGCTCGATGTCACGGTGTCAAGCTAAGAGACTAAGCTCGTATTATCCTTCACGTTACGCAGTGGCACTTAGGATACAAGAGCCACGAGCACACGCCGACCTGGCGCGGCTTCGACACATTCTTCGGCTACTACAACGGCCAGACCTTTTACTTCAACCACACTGTCACATCCGTGAGTAAGCGAAATTCAAGACGTGTTCCTTTTTTGTTTCGTTCGCAAGCTCAAAACCTCTCCGATGTGAAACTTGAACGTCGTCAGATTGCCTTAATAAGCCAGACACCTGCATGGCGAACCTGGTGACATGTATATCTTATAGATTACCATGCTTTTAAAGGAGCACTAACTACTTCAGGGCTTGCTTTCCCGTCGTCTGTGTCTTTCTTATTATTTAGAGGCGAACTCCAGCGGTTTCTTCACCATATTCTGATATCGCTGTTTTCCAATGGCACTGATAGTGCTGCAGCAGGCAGGGTGCTTCAATTTGCTCATAAGCTCACCAGCTAATTGTGAATAACCGAATGAAGATGTGTTCAAACCGAATCCGAAACTGGTAGATGAATCGTGCGGCCCACATGCCTCCTTTGCCTCATCACGCAGGGAGAACACTGCGGCGTGGACTTATGGCGCAACGCTGGCCATTCGACGAAGTCTGCCGCTGACCTCAACGGCACCTACACGACGTACGCGTTCAACGACGAAGCAAAGCGCATCATCGCAGAACACGACGTTCGAAAGGTGACCTTACAGCATAGAAAAAATACACTTTTTCCTCAGAAATCGAAACAACACATAACGCATCAGGACTGGGATGACTTGAATCGGTAGCTAATGACCCCTAAATAGAAGGGCACATAACCCCTTCATTGTCGCAGTACTGACATAGGCCTCAGAAATTTGGAGGATCACTAAAAAACTTGAGAACAAGTCAAGAACAACGCAATATAGAAAAGAAAGAAAAATATGTGTAGTACTAAAAGACCGAAAGGGAGCCGAATGAATAAGAGAAAGAACTAGGGTATATGACATCCTCGTTATCACTTTAAAATGTTTTAAACTACGCAAGAAGTCAAGGAAATGCGTAAGGAGCACGCAGCACACGACTAGAGCGGACTTCCAACTGTTTATTTCTGAACAGCTATTTCAATCGAGGGCCTCGACACGTGGCCGCATCGTCCGTCTTGTGTGTGCAGAAAAGCGTAATGTGGACATACGCTGGGTAACAGTGTAAACAAGATAAACAAGTTGACGACTGAGCTGAGGCGCTTGACCCCAGTTGCGTGAACCCCAGCTTGACCGCAGCTCAGTCGCTTGAACACCAGCTTGAGCATGTGCAATTCTTGAACGTTGACTGATAACGCGCAGTACGCGGATCTAAACCATTTCCGCCTCCGCCGAAAGCGCGATCTCTGCTGCCGGGAACCCGAGTCTTTCTAGACATCACTCAAGCAAGCACTGTTACGACTCTACACCACAGCGGCTGACTTCTTTCGCCGTGTATGCGCGTGTACATGTAACAGCATTCTTCTATGCTACATCCTCAAAGTGCACATGGAGCAGGAGGCATGTAATAAAGAGTTTGGAACGTTAGGCTGTCAGCCATGCAAACATTTTGACTTACGGACACCGATGAAGCCTCTACTAAACAACACACACAATAGCGGAAAACACATCGACAGGACAAGCGGCTTTAGTTAGAAGTGCCACTTGTTCTGTCGGTGTGTTTCTGCCTATTGTACGTGTTTTTCAGCGGCGGCTTCATCATGTCCTTAAGTATATACCAAGTAGGCTAGCATGCAGCCTTGTTAAAACGTTTGGACGTCATTGGGTAGGTTACACCATGTGTAAAAGTCGGCGCATCCGCCATGTGTTACGTGGAGTGATTGTAAAGAAATTACTTAGGCAGTGCGGAGGTTGAGTCACAACCGCATAGCCTCCGAAATGCGCAGGTAAATAATGCGAGCATAGGGAATCATCACACAAGCGTCGCATAAAACATGACAAAGGGCTTTTTTTTTCCTCTTCCTTTTTTGTTCTCCGGGTGGGGGGAGGTCACAAGGTGTAGGGGATCCTTTTGAGACCTGGTTTCAAGTGCTGAAGCAATGACATCCTCTGCCGTCTTTATTCTGTAGCCCTTGTTCCTATATATGGCGCACGAGGCTGGTCACTCCGCCTGCGAGAACTGCGTCGCAGAGGCGCCGAAGGACATCGCAGAGACCTTCACGTACATCAAAAGCTACAACAGAACTACGCTGGCGGGTGAGTTTTTTTTTATTTATTTAAATGTGGAGCACTTAAGGGCTCGGGCTGTCAGCGCCCCCGTGTGATCTCATGTCGTACTCTCGCTCAGAAAACCGCTGTTGAAAACGGGGCCAAGCATGCTACTAACTGACGAAAACCGGCTAAAATGAATATGGTCGATAATGGTCAAGATAAACAAGAACAGCTTAATATAAGAATACATACACATTGGGCAAATTAATTGCATAATGTGACCACCTTAAACGAAAACAAGTCGAGAACGCCGACGATAAACACAACAAAAACACAGGCATATCACTGCTCCGCAGCAACACATACACCGATGAATTCCCATAAACCGATTAATAATGGTCAAAACAAACTAAATGGATCCAGATTAAGAAGGTCATCATCATCATCATCATCATCAGCCTGTTTAGATCCACTGGAGGACGAAGGCGTCTCCCAACTATTCAGAAGGTCAAGATAACCCATATTAGAGTGGTTAGTATAATGAAATGAAAGGTACGCATGAGGGGAATTAATCGCGTAATGAGATCAAATTAGGAGAAAATAATTCGAAAACGCGGACGATAAACAAAAGGGAAATACAAAGGAAACACGGGCGAATCAACGCTCCGCCGTTCATACACCTTTCGTTGCCATGGAAGAAGATTAGATTTTTGCGTTTGTTTTAGTTCACCTTGCGTTCTGAACAATCCCTCTTCAGTATATGAGCAGCCACACTCCAGAACACTCAGCAGCTCAACAGTGGCCGCTCTTCCATCTGAGCTAGGAGGAATCACCGCCGTTGAAAAGGAGGTTAAGCTACATTAAAAGCTAAAAACAAGCACTGTCGCTTGTATCCAGGTAAAGTGACTTATTGGATAGTAGTAAACAGCTCATGTCGTGGCTGAACAAGAGAAACCTCAGCTTGGATCGTATGGCCTCCATAAGAGTAAAACACGTTGGCTCCCGATGAGTCCTGTAAAAAAAAAAAATCTTCAACAGCTCCGTGACTTTAGCATATAGACTTGAAGGTTAAGCATGCAGAATAAGTCATTAACAAAGTTATCGTAAGACCTATATGTGGGGCTCAGAACGCTGTGCAGGAGGTCCCATAAACCGGACGGATACAAATTCGCCGGACCGACACAATTCCCCGCTGGCGCATATACAGGCGTTTCGCAAGTACCATGTGATCAACAGATCGCAAAGGAAAGCATAGCCCTTACAAAAATGCCATATATGGCGATATCAGGAATTGGGCAAATGTGGCTATATATGGCACGTGCCCGTATGTGGCCGTGTGTGGCTGTATTTGCCCAAATCGTTTTAGAAACATATGTGGCAATGAAAGACACACACGAGGAATGCCATGTACAACACTCATGCGTATTGGGCAAATACGGACACGTAGGGACACGTGCCATATATAGCCAGATATGTATATATGGCCATATATGTATATCTGGCTATATATGGCCTGTGTCCGTACGTGTCCGTATTTCCCCAATATGCATCAGAATCTTCAATGGCATTCCTCGTGTGTGTCTTTCATTGCCACATATGTTTCTAAAACGATTTGGGCAAATACGACCACATACGGCACGTGCCATATATAGCCACATTTGCCCAATTCCTGATATGGCCACATATAGCAATTTTGTAAGGGCTAGGTTAGTACGGAAAACTGGTGTGAAATTGACTGCCTTAGCTGAGTCAGTGGCTGTTGGCGGAGTGAGTTTATAGGAGAAGTGGAGGCAGAAGATAGATGTAACCGACTGCGCGTAGACGTGTTTATCACATCGAACGCGTGCACGTTTGTTCGCAGGCGCTATTCACGTGATGGACCGTTCGGTAGGAGAACTGTTGACGGCGCTGCAGTCTCGCGGCATGCTCGCCGACAGCGTGGTGGTGTTCGCCAGCGACAACGGCGGAGGACCACTGGCCTCGGAAGCTGCGACTGCCGCGAACTCTGGCTCTAACTGGCCCCTGCGAGGGGTCAAACAGGAATTGTGGGAAGGGGGTGTGCGGACACCGGCGGCGTTCTGGTACGGACGCCTCAGCGGAACCTTGCCCCGAACTCCGTCGCAGCAAGTGATGCACATCTCCGACTGGGCGCCCACGCTATACGCTGCTGCAGGTATCGTATACTCAACGCTGTTCACGCTTTAAAAAAAAAGATAGCATCATCATCGACATGATCATCCTAAGCGTCGCAGAACATCAGCAGTCCATTGTGTGTTGAAGCTGTAATCACGTCGCGGAGCGTTATTTCCTTTTACCGGATTCTTTAAACGCGGTGGTACAAATGCTCTCTCAGACAAATAAATTACATTAGTTTCCGCTAACATGCTCTAAGGTCACTGCCTTCGCCATGCGCATGCATCACCATGTAACGATGAACGTCCCATTTCTTTCCCGTCGTTTATCTTAGGTTCAGTGGTTGTGTAGTGCTGGTGACGGGACAAGGTTCTTGACTAGGCTAGTTGGTGTGGATCCATAATTACAGCGCCCTGTGAGGACAAGGACAGGGGGAAGGGTGTGTGTTTGTGTGCCTTCCTTCGTCCTTGTACTTGGAGCTTGTGACGAGGCGCTGCTACGTATGTATTTATGTACGTATTTCGCCGCAGTAAACTCCGCTGATAGACAGCGCTCCATGATGATGATCCTTCGCATATGGTGCATGCCCACATCAAGGGACTAGCCAGGACCTCAGAATATTTTGCGCATACCAGAGCCTGATGAAACAAAAAAAATCGTAGTTCGAGAAAGAAAATGCAGACTAATTGTGCACTTGTGCTATAAAAACAGATAGATAATTCCTTTTTTTTTAACATAAGCTATATCAAAACCTTAAGAACTGTAGTATGCAATGAGTACAGATGTATCCGTTTTGACCTTTCAATAAAGGTGTACACCGCATCAAATATGTCCCTGTGATTGAAGCGTAGTACCGAGACACCAAAAATAAAAATTTGCGATGACGTCTTTTTCTTATTGATGTATACCGGCGACATTTTAAGAATACTGATCTATAGTTTCAATTTCAAGAAAGAATGGGCACAGCTGAGGCGATATCATCAGACCAGAGCTGTAATCATCATTCCGCTTAATTTAATACAGTCTTTACGTGATCTCATACATAAAACGGGTCCAGTAAACGTCTTGCGGGAGGTAATACGAGCTCTTGAAAGAAGTCCCAGATATCATGTACGACATTGCGTAACCGAGCCGAAGCAAACTCGGCATTGCTTTTTTTTTTCTTCTGGTTGCAGTACTATATAGTCGCTTGAATTAACCTAATGTATATAGGTCAAACACCTCGCCCTCCAGTAAAGTTTTCCACAACGCAGTTATTATCTACCCACGACAGGTCACGCACAGCAGAGAAACGTTCCCTAGGGAAGGTTTCTCTGCTGTGCGCCAGAGCGGTGCTGTGCGTCAGCCAGAGAGAGCTGTAACTGAAACTGAAGCGTAATTTGCCGTAACTCACACGGGAAGTCCGGTGCCTTCATGTGGACATCCACGCCACGCATGTTCTGTCGTCTTTACAAGGTGGTGACCCTCGAGATCTCGGTGACATAGACGGCAGGGACCAGTGGGACGCGCTGTCCACCGGCAGAGGCGACGGACGTGAGGAGGTGCTGCTGGACATTCAAGGGAAGCAACAAGAGTCCGCTCTCATCTCGGGCAGGTGCTCATATTTTACTCTTAACCAACAACACAAAGCATTCAGATACATGAGCTAGAATAAGCTTCGAACTATGAGTTGAGAGCAACAGAAGAAATTTTTTCTTGTTGACCTAGAAAGATTTAACTTATCGCCATAATGCTCACTACATGTTCCATTTGACTAAGCACTTAATAAAAGGCTCATGCCAGAAAGATTTCTAACTACGCGCGTTCCCTGCATCCACCGAAACCACTTTAATATGGTAGATTTCCATACATCATTATCGCATGCAGCTAAAAAGATGAAACAAGGAGGCTGACTTCACAGGAATCGAAGTTGCAAGTGTGTAAAAGCAGCGGTCATTCAGGAGAGTTGCAGTAAAAGTGATAGTTGGGGGAGTTAGACAGGTAGATACCATATATTCCCAGCGAACAGAAACAGGACGATTGCACATAATACCCCTGACACATGGGCATGCTAAAGTACTTTAGGTAAGGGGACATCTGCCGGAAAGGCGTTCATGCCCAGTGACACACGACAAAGGAGTAACTCCTTCCCGGTAAAGTTCCTTTGCAGAAAGGTAGATCGGCGAACTACTTTTCGAGCGTAAAGGGCGTACTCTCGCCGACAGCGCACACGGCCAGCAAACGAGATAGAACTTTTCACAAAATTACAACACCCCGCAAGTATTTTCTTGCCTTGCGTATAGGCTTTAACTTTTAGCCGTAATGAGATTTGTCGGGCCGCAAAGATTTATTTTTGCCGCATTCTCGAACGCTCACATCGCCGCCATGCGGGATTCCGGCAGTGTCATTTCCTTCTTTGTCGTGGCAGGGATTGCGCGTGAAACGAACAATCATTATTAGCCGCCAGCAATAAAAACGATGTTTTTTTACGTTCCGCAATCGCTAAAGGTAATTAAATGCGGAACATTATAAAAGTGTTCACTATCTTGCTGCTTTAACAAGCAGTGCCATTTTCTTGCGGCGTTCGTCTTAGGAACCACCTAAAGAAGTTCACGTGCTGCCGTGTGTCATCGACACAACTACTTTCTGCAGAGGGTCCTTGAAAGTAGAAAAAGGAGTTCACTACAATGGACTTTACTTTTGCCCGTCTGTCAGGGGTATAACGAGTACAGGACAAACGCTAGTTTGTCCTGTACTCCTGTGTGTAAATCGTCTTGTTTTTGTTCGCTAGAAAATATGGTGTCAATTTTTCAATAACAATTAGCCCAGCTAACCGCATCAACGAGTTGGTAGGTGTTCATGATGAAATTCGTAGCGGTCGTTTTTATCTCTCTCTATTCTGTGTTTCTGTTTACTGTGCGCGCTACGAATTTCTTCCATCATCCAGGAGAAATCGGTGGACATTAGCAAGTACGTACGCACCTTCAATGGCAGCTCCACGACAGCTGCATAATTTCACTGTACTGTCATCTCCGCGATAAGTGGCTTTCATTGTAATGAATAATGCTCCAATACCAATATTCCTTGAGCACGTTTAAAATGTAACTCCCTACTAAGAGAGCCGCTGGCTGTCAATGGAGAACGAACGCGGATTGCAACTTTCGCTTCGATCACAAATCCAAACTGCAGAAACATTACTGGTCGCCAGGGGCACTGTGTCCCTTCTTCCAGGACGCTTTAGTGGCACCAGAGCTCGCTGGGTGTCTGCCACGACACACTGCTGTTGTACCGACGTTATGAAGCTAAGGGGCAGGGGAGTGGGATTGGCTGGGCGGGAGCACGCACCTCTTACGTTGCTACCAGCAGGAAAGCCCGACTACCAGCTACGGCCAGTTACAAACTACAGATATGCATGGCTAAAGAGATGAATACAGCTACTCGCGTAATAAATCAATACCAGTCATCTTCGGCCCTGCAAATAAACTGGCCGTGTACTTGCCCCAGCCCCGTATGCAACCCAGACCCACTATAGCTGTGTAATTAATAATAACTCGTAGGGTTCTAAGTGCAAAAATCACGATATGCTACAGAGGCACGCCCCGTAATGGAGGGCTCCAGATTTACCGGCTGGGGTTCTTTAACGTTAAGGTTAAGTCTAAGTATGTGGGTGTGTTATATGTTTCACTCAATCGAAATGCGGCGCCGTGGCCGGGATTCCATCCCGCGGCCTCGAACTTGCAAGCCAACACCTGGCCGCTAAGCCACCACGCCGGGTGCACCGTGTACATTCGTGTGTGTGCTAGCCTGAAACGTACTAAAATGGACAATCAACGTGTACCTGTGCTTGTGCGTCTAATTCATATGCAACTGGGGTAGGATCCTGAGATACATAACGCCCGTGTTTGTCAGCCACGCGCTAGAAATGAGCTTTGGCCGCGTACCTGTAGGCGTGCCTTTACCCGAGATGCACTTAAGATGCATTATGGCCATGTACTTCTCTTTGTGCGCTTGCCCCAAAAGCTCGTGACTAATGCGCTCCTGTTCAGGTACAAGCTAATGAGTCGACCCAGCGGTCCCAGCGACCCGCAACTCGATACTCGAGTGGCCCCGCCCCAGGGGCAGCCTCCCGATGATCTCGACCTGGACGACCTAATGACGTCATCGGCAGCCTGGAAGGCACTGCAGGATGCCTCCATCGACTCCGGCGGGCAGAGCCAATCCACACCGCGAGCAAACTGGCGCCAAGAGGCAACGCTCAATTGCAGTGCGTCACCTAGCGACCACAGCATGCAAAGCAACTTCGATCCGTACGACGAAGTCTTCGTGTTCGACATCTTCAGCGACCCGTGCGAGCTTCACAACCTCGCACAGTCCAATACCGAGGTACGGATGCCGCTCAAGCATGCAGTCCCCGATGTGTAATATCTCGGCCGCCCCAGCTAGGTTCCCACCCAAGAAGCACCTACGCTAACTCTTAATGACTGGAACCTAACCCTGTATTCTTTCAGCTGTTATAGAAACAGCAACTATGGCACGGATTTAACTTCCCTTCATATCCTAGCGGCTTCTGACGTCCTTGCAGCTTTGTTTCCTACGTTAAGCGGCTTGCCCGAAATACCGAAGTAATCTTACTTTTGCAGATGTAAAGGACAGCGGAGCACTGTGCTCGTGATAATCGCTCCTAATGCTCTGTTCGCAATGTAGCAATGCTGTTTATAAAGCCAAGAGAACAAAGAGGTAAATCTATGCATGAGAAGAATGGATATTTAGGAGGCTTGGTACGTCAGAAGAAAAAAGCGCGAGATACGAGGACAAAGAACAAACCTGTTCGGCTACGTGTCTGTCTGTCTGTCTGTCTGTCTGTCTGTCTGTCTGTCTGTCTGTCTGTCTGTCTGTCTGTCTGTCTGTCTGTCTGTCTGTCTGTCTGTCTGTCTGTCTGTCGTCCGTCCGTCCGTCCGTCCGTCCGTCCGTCCGTCTGTCTGTCTGTCGCCATGTCACTAGCTATTCTCGTTATTATAATTCCCTCTTGGTTGTGGACACGATGTTATTGGTGGGTGGGTTGGTCTAGCTGAAATAATTTGAAGGTAGGGGGAGGGGTCCTGCTGTATGGGTAGGGGTGTGGAGAGATGCGGCCCGCTGGCAACATAACTTTGTCAAGCTACCAGCGACACAATCTCCATAAGGACACGCGGCGCCCCTCAAAAGGCCGTCCTTTCTCCCTTTCTGTGCAACGGTATAATGTTTGCATATGCAGGAAAATGCGTCTCCCGTCTCTTCGCCCAGTCCTTTATTGCGCTATGCCTGCAGTCCCGAATATACGACTCTCCGTTCGATGCGGATGACGTCACCATATGGACGTGCACGGCATGGGTACTCCATATCACACAGTGCACTCTCTACGAAGATCCGCAGAAGCATTATCAGACGTCTTTAGCACAAGCTCGTCACTGTACACCAGCAGCAGCGATAAGGAGAGTAAAGGCAACTATGTAGTACGTGCAGTGACACCGCTTT
Source organism: Hyalomma asiaticum (assembly GCA_013339685.2). Lineage (NCBI taxonomy): Eukaryota > Metazoa > Arthropoda > Arachnida > Ixodida > Ixodidae > Hyalomma > Hyalomma asiaticum. The sequence continues at coordinate 7,572,699 of CM023489.1, read as the reverse complement.
CCAGGGAGACAAATGCGCTACGGCAAATCTGTTCTGATCACGGCTTTGTATAAACAAGCTCATTTCTTTCTTGCAGCTCCGTGACGAGTTGTTGAAGAAGCTGGACGTGTACCGCAGAGCGATTTCACCACGACCCAGCAACTCCGCAGTAGACGAGCGCGGATACCCCGAGCACCACCGCTGCCTCTGGACACCATGGATACATGTAAAGCCGGCGCCTTATCAAAACTGCTCCTGCTGATTACACTGTCGGCGCGCTCTATTTAAGACCGGCCACGCGAGCGAAACGGCGCGTAGTCACACGACCCCATCACATTTGCGTCAATGAATTGGACGAAAGCGCTACTGTCTTCACCGGAACAGCAAAATAGAACGTATCATCTTGAAATCGTATCAACCACATGAAAGAACATTGGACTTATGGCGTTTCGGTCCCGAATGAGACGTTCTACACCGCAATATTAAGCTATTAAGATTTCACAGTCCCTCCACTCGTGCCACTTCGTACTACCATACCGCTGAATTGCAACCATACCGCTGAATTGCAGTGATGTCTAGGCTTGCAAGGAAACACTTCTGTACCCTACTCCTGCTGCAAGCAGACCTCTGGTAGAGCGCCACGACCAACTGTGGCCGTTTCATCCGCGACAACATGTTTCACAAAATACTGATTCAATTCATACATAACCCCGGCGTTTCAACATGCACATAGTGCACACAATACATTATGCCTTATGGCACGTCTTAAGGAGAGTGAAGAGCTGGGCTGGTTGGTTCATGATCAATTCGACGAAAAGCCAGCACTGCAGGACACGGACAAGAGAGAACACACGCATACGCACCAACGCCGGAGAGGCGTTGGTGCGTATGCGTGTGCTCTCTCTTGTCCGTGTCCTGCAGTGCTGGCTTTTCGTCGAATTGAAATGGCACGTCTTCGCCGCAATAAAAAGAAATTATTCCAACCTTCTATCTTGCTTACTGAGTTCGTTACACCCAGCAATGGGTAACGAGCTTGTTTCATGATCACAGCAATAAGGCAAGCTCCATGGATGTGGTGTTGTGCGTGACGTATGCTTTCAGCATACGTCACGCATTATACCATATATCGCTAACTGTGCAAGCTATCGCGAGGCTTCACCGCAATGCTAATGCCCTGCTGCTGCAAAACATGTGATAGAGCGAGACGGCTGTTAGACGGCTGACACGGCGGAATATCTATCAGTGGATGTCGAACTAGGGTTGCTATCCTGGACACTGTCAAATTCCACCATCTTGTCAAATTCTGTAATGGTGACAGTTCTGAGCCAATAAGGGAGCCCGTAGCTTCCCTCTGGGCCAATCAGACCTGCCAAGATGGCTGAATTTGACAATGTCTAGGATAGGACCCTAGGGCCCATTTCCCATGTTTTTCTCTCTTAAGTCGTTTATCACTAGGCTTCAGCACTGCCCCGTGACGCCCTTTCCTAGCTTTTTTTTTTCTTCCTCCATGCAGGCACTCAAACGATAACATCCGGGCCACCACCTCAAACTTCTAGAGCAGTGAAGTTTCATTTTGGATGGGTTAATTTTCAGATAATACGGTATCAAGACAATCAAAGAGGAGCAAACAAGAAGCGGCGTTTTTAAAGAGGTAAGTGTGTTTTGGGCGCCAAGTATCATCGTACAAAAGAGTAGCACAACAAGGCAATATAGGCAGCAAGCGAAGCAGTAAAACAGACACGAATCCAGGAAGCGGAAAAAAGAGAAAGTGGACTCGGTGTGCCGATTTGGAGCACATTATCAGTAGGGCGCCCGACGCTGTTATCTACAACAGGTCATTGCGAGCGTTCGTGCCGAGATTGTCAATGTCTGCAGCCAATGATGCAGTCTCCCTGCAACCGAACCGAAAGCTCAGAAGGAATAAAAAAAAACTGAGTTGTGGAAGGAAACCTGGAAGTAATTGACGCTCAATGACGTTCCGGAGAACTACAGCAGCAGAAGCAGCTCTTGCCGCCGCTTCGCAGCGACGCCGATACAGGCGTCATCTTTCTTATTGCACCTTCCGGCGGTGTCAGGTTGCTATAGATAAAATTGCGGATAAGTACGGAAAAAACGAGTTATGGCACAAGCGAAAAACAGATAAGGTAACCGTGTTTGCGTGGATGTTAATCAGCGAAGGAAAACTCTACGACTACGAAACCAACATTCCTAATAATTCATCAATATCAGGCTCCCGTTTGCTTCCTGTGAATTCATAATCTCCCACTTCATCTGGCAGTACATAACGGAAAAGCAAGTCCGGCAGACGTCCTTATTCCTATCAGCCATTACTTTTGCTCGAAACTTGATGCAGAGATCGGAAATGAGTTGTCTGAGATCACAGATGAATTATCTGAAGTCTTCTTTCGTCGGCCCGACCAAAGCTTTCTCGGCCACCGAGGAAAATGGAGCACTTGCAGATGTGCCTCACTTGCTATCTTCACATATTCAGCAGGCTTCGTTCGCAATATATTGAATGGCTCAGGCGTTGCAACGTAAACGCTTGCATAAGAGACGCTGTGTGTAGTAGAAGATACACCGTGTTACCTGCAACCACTTGCAGGATTTAGCTGACACGCAATGAGCCGAACAGCATAGCTAATATTAGAGCACACCAAGGACTCAGGCCTGCCCGGAAGCATGGGCCCGAACCCGGCTTGCACCCAGAAAATGGCTTCCCGCATGCCCATAGCATCCGAGTAGTTGAACCCAGAAAGCGCGCGGGCTTCACTTGCAAAAATTTATGCGATGCTTGTGGCCACCAAAGCTTTTCACCACGAAGCACGGCCTCGAAGAAATATGCACCATGTATATCCTACAGGTGACGGAAGGACTACAAGCGCAAGATGGCTCGTCGTGACACAAGTCTTGTAACCCTGGTTGGCACTGCGGCGTTCCAGGTGATCTAATTGATTGATTTGTGGGGTTTAACGTCCCAAAACCAGCTTTTATTATGAGAGACGCCGTAGTGGAGGTCTCCGGAAATTTTGACCTCCTGGGGTTCTTTAACATGCACAGACATCGCGCAGCACACGGGCCTCAACATTTCGCCTCCATCGAAATGCAGCCGCCGCGGCCGGGATTCGATCCCGCGACCCTCGGATCAGCAGCCGAGTACCATAACCGCTGGACCACCGTGGCGGGGCTCCGGGTGATCTAAGCAGCGCTGACGTTCGCCCTACGGGACCCTTATTCCTCGGTAATTCCGGCCAGGCGCTTACAGGGCGAGACGTGCTCGTTCTTCGTGCCTCTAGGTCTGCTCAGCTGCACCATCGATGACGTCCAACCCCCAACGGTCAATTTCAGCGCCGCCTTGGGCTGCTCAAGCGTGCTCCCGAAGTCTTCCAGTGCAAGCCTAGACCCACAAAATCAAGTGTTCTGATTTCACTTACAACTGTACACACCGCGGATGTTTACACTCCACGGACCCCAAAAGGAACAACAGCCTTGGGTTCCCCAACATGTCGTCTTCTACAGATCACCTGGCCAGGCCGTATTCTTATAATTCATATTGTAATTTCGCAACAACGGTGAAGTTTCGCGAATTGTACATAGGCTACAATTTCTTACCTACCGTCATTTATTACCCAGCGAAATTCGGAGGAGCTCCCTAGTTACCGATTCGTTGCATACTTCGATCCATTTTTGTGCAGCAGTCTTTTCGCTTTGAGTTGCCGGCCGGAACCATTCACGTATTCAACGGCTGTAGTTCGCAGCAGAGTCCTCGTTCAACGAATGGGAGATCCAGTCACATTTCAGTTACATCGCTGATTGCCTTTCCCGTAAATGAACTTTCTTAGAACTAAAGCCTTACTCGTTGCAATACGCGACCTTCGTGGTGTTTGCCCAGTAGCCGCTTCGACTGACCGTGTTTAATATTCCGTGTATAATTTTCCTTGTTGTAAATCCGCATGGGGCTAAGGCCACATTCGGCCAGTTGTGTCGCAATAAAATGTATCGCTGGCTTGTTCACTAGGTCACTATATATATATATATATATATATATATATATATATATATATATATATATATATATATATATATATATATATATATATATATATATATACAAGTTAATGAAACAAGAAACATTGACGCCTAGGAAAGCATAGGGAAAATTATTGTGCTTGTATATATATATATATATATATATATATATATATATATATATGCACAACGACACGCGTGCTCGGTATGCCCTCTTAGAAGCTTTCCTGGTTCGCACGTACAAAACTGACTACCAAATACAAAAAAAAAGAAACAATCTCGTCGTTTCACGTCCAGACGATGACAGCGACTGACGTCAGTGCTTCCCTCGGCGCTTAAGTCGCACAGGCGACCGCTGAGGAATGCCTGTCCAGCCGGTTCGACGCGGCATCGCAGAAGAGAAAAAAGAAAGAAAGAAAGAAAGAAAGAAAGAAAGAAAGAAAGAAAGAAAGAAAGAAAGAAAAAGGTGAGGGGGAGGCTTCTTTAATAACATTGCGACCCACATACTCCGGGCCTGCCCGGTATACGAGAAAATAAAAAGAAAATACACTGAGAGTGAAAAAGAAAAAGGAGAGAATGAAGACAGAATGGCTAAAGGCAGTTATAGATCGACCGGCTTTCACCGGCCAGCATGAAGCACAGAATAAAAAAAAAAAGGGGGGGGGGGGAGTTTTCCATCCTTTATCGAAATTCTCCCCACCAACACCAACTCGAATGGAATTACGCTTTCTCCTATAGAGAGAGCACGTGAACAGAAAGCAGTTTCCTCGTACACATAGTCGTGGCGTCGTAAATGATCTATCCTGTAAAGAGATAGAGGAATGGGCTGGCTCCTGTCCTGCACCGGCACCAATTCGACGCCAACGTTTGCCTCGCTTTTAGACGCATTTTCATAGCCTATATAGGTTTCGGTCTGCAACTGAGGGATTTACTGCGGTAGCGCGAAGACGTTCACTGTACAGAGGCCACAACTGAGCCGCGAGCTGTGTTTACGTCTGCGTCTTCCTTTTCAGCGTGTAAGAAGAATGACTCCCACGCTAAGCGCATTGCAGCTGCGCCGAAAGCGCACGTCGTTTCAATGAATAGCGCTCAAGATTGAAGGTTTTGGCTCAACTCTTGGGGCGCCTTCTTCGGCCATTTTGTGCTCCAGTTAAAGAAGCTCCAATGCCGCAAAGAGTTCCTTCAACCTGTTTTGCTACAAACCCTTTATCTTATCTGCTGCAGTGGTGAAGCGGTTGTGATGCTTGGCTGCTGACCAGAAGAACGAGGGGTTCGATCCCGGCCGCGGTGGGCGTATTTTAGGTGTAGGCGAAAACACTAGAGATCCGTGCTTACTGTGCCTTATCGGTACACGTTAAAGAACTCCAGGTGGTCGAAATTTCCTGATCTGTCCACAACGGCGATAATCATATCGTACGTTAAACACTAGCAATTATCATTGTTAATCACCACCGCAGTGTAAATATACGGACGACGTGGCGTTCGTATATTTAGGAATGCGTAACCTAAATGTGCAATTCTAGCAAGGTTTTTCGTCATAAAAAGCAAGAAAAAAAAAGGGAGGGGAGAGGGATACTAAAAAGAAAAGATAGAACCATACTGGCGGCCCACAGAACTGGTACATTGGGTAAAAATGCAAGAAAACAGTTCGTCTTCTGCTTGTATGCTGAAAAAAAAAAAATAATAACGCCACGGTTTTGAGAAACAGAACCCAGCAGCGTCGAATGTCAACATAAATAACGGACTGCCACAAACGCTGCCACCATATCTCTAATGCGATAATGTCCCTGCTTTTTTTCTTCATAATATCTTAATTTTTGAACAACTAAGATCTGGGCAGGTTCATAACGGCTGAACATCTCGGTATAGGCTGTGAAAAAAAGGAAAATGAGGGGCCCTGGCAGAAGCAGAAAACACAGGACGGCGCTTACACACAGGAAAGCGTCGTCCTGTGTCTTATTCTTCTGGTGGTATAGTGTTCGTCCTCCCACTCGTGCAACTTAAATGAACCGATATGTTCATCTCAAATGCTGCCTTCGATGACCCCGTTTCCTCTCAAGATAAAGGCTTCTCGTAAGCTCAGGGCGCACTCACACCGACGACTCACGGAGGTCGTGCAACCAACCTTGGCCTTCAAGCGACAGTCCTAATGGTCGCTTTGGTCTAAAAGTCATTTGGTGAAGTCGCTCACAGACCGATTAGCGAGCTCCACGAATGGGTTCGCGAAGCTGCTGAACCGATAGGCAGCGCAAGAACGTGGCCTTGAGGTATACCTGACGCTGGAGGTTATTCTGCGCGGCCACTGTTGTGCGAAAATTAAAACACGTAAGCCGAAGCGGCCACGGGTGTGAAGGGCTCCGTTGCGGTCGCTGCTGAGAACATCGGCCGACGTGAGTAGCTCTTCGGCCTCCGCCAGCTGATAGAAGTCGTGGACCTGCAGGTTCCCGACTTCTATCAGCTGCCAGTGTGAATGCCACATAGCTTCTTTTATTATGACGATGTATCATCGGCTTGGTCTGCAAGCCGTATTTATCCGCTTCTTCCGTTATGCCATATCGTGGGGTGAGTTAATTAATATTAGCCATTTGCTACGCATGCACTGGTTCCAGAGGCGATAACAATTATGACAGTTTTGCGCCTTTCTGAATGTTCTGTTCATTCTGCCGGGTTCCGAAGAAATTATTTTTTTACACCGAGTTTCCCTGTTTCGAGCTCACGATTACTTCAGTCCGAACAGGGAGCTGCCAGCCTTCTGGTTAGCCGAGTGGTATAGAGAGATGACCGTAGAAAGGCGTTGGTCTCGGGTTCGAATCAGGACGATTTTCTTTGTTAGGTTGGAGGTTTGACAAACCCGCATGCGTTTACTTGCATATCAATAAACCTATATAGTTCGTCTATTTCAATCCAATTCCTTCAATCCACTGACAATCGACAAGCCCTTGTGCTTTTTTAACGTAATCGGTGTCACCTGCATGAACCACGTGCTTTCTTAACATTTTGTTATCTTGACCTTCCTTATTTTATAGGAGTTTCCGTCGTCTTTCAACAAGCAGGAGGCAACATAGTCGCGGCTACATACTCACAAGAGCTTTTCAATACCCAGTAACGCCACTTGCCCTTTCGATTGTTCACGTGTATTGAAAGAGTTCGCACAAATTATGTTTTTTACCTATAAAGCGTGCGTAAGAGCAGAATGTTTTGAGTGCGCATTTGTTGAAATAAATTGCACTGTTGTCTATGTGAGAGTTCGCTTGCACACTGATGTAAGCAGCATGTCGTGGCACTTGGTGTAGGCAGCATACAAATGCTCATAATCGCCTAAATTTCATCACCAGGGAAGCAAGTAGTCCTGATAGTGCTAGGTTCATAGTGAATTCTTTGTCATCGTGCATACTCTGAGAAGGTGACAATTGTGCGCTGTGTCTCCGCCACAACACGAATACTCGTGTAGACAGCGTCTTCTCTTTCATTCTCTATTGGTTGGTCAGATCACTATGATAGCCGAAGGTCATAAAAAAAATATTCTTGGGTGGGGAGAATGCTGTGAGAAACAGGAAAGGGTGCTTCCTCTTATATCTAAAGATAGACAGCACAAAATGGCCAATACTTCCTGAAGCGCACAGAGCCACCGCATCACTAAAAGCAGACGTCTACGCATACTCGACAGGTCAGGCTGCATCATCACAAGCCATAATCAGCCACAGCGCCGCTCAGCACCGGTTCAACGTGGAATGAGCTAGGCTCGCCAACTGTTCCTCGATAACCGCATCACGCACAGGAAGAGGTCGAACATCTCGCTTGGGGTTACGGCACGAAAGCGTGGCCGGCTGATGTCCGCTTTCCACGGAAGCCCCTCCCATGCTGCCGCACGCAGTGCTGCGCGTCTCCAGTGTCCAGCAAGAAGGGTTCAAGAAATGCGACTGAAGCCCCTTCGCAAAAGGCAGCACGAAAGCCGCCGCCCTGGCAGTCGGACACGCAGAGGAGAATCTCCGCGGCTGCGTGACGAAGCAAAGCACAAAAAAGTCGTTGAACTTGTTTCACCCAAGGCAAAGGCGGCGGTGAGGGCGGCGGGGAAAGGGTAGCCTGGAGTGCACCATACGTACGGGAGTGCGTTGAAGACCCGGCTGTGGCGGTGCCGGCGTCGCCGGCACACCACCGGCTTGACCAGGCAACGACGACGACTCTCCCGTTGCCTGTCATGGGAGCGGAGAGCAAGTAACGGCGCATGCGCCGGCACGATTCCACCAGAAGGTAAGAGAACGGGGAGGAGACGTCATTCTTGTGGCCGTAGCGGCGCCTTCTTACAGCTTCCCTCCCTCTATCGCGCTTACCTGGCCGCCGAACTGCGTCGGTGGAAAGAGCTGCCGCACAGAGGCCGACCGACAAACCAGCCGCCGCGCCACGCTGGACCTGGCGGCCGAAGCTTCGTTCGACGCTGCCCCTGAGCGTTCGTGCCGACGTGAGCGTGTGTGTGTCTGTGAGTGTTGTTCCAGGAGAGTTCCCGGCGCAGCTCTGCTGGCGTGTGCCGCCATCGCGGGGGACCAAAGGTGTGAAGCCCGGGCCATCGCGGTCCCAGGGGATCAAAGGAGCGTCCATCTTTCGACCTGTGCCAAGCTCCGGCGGGGTTGTTCTCGCGCTCCGAAACGATGCCTTCTTCGCGAGGAATGCGGTGCTCCCATCCGACTGCAAGAGGGAGTGTTGGGCAGTGACTCGTCGTCGTACGGTGCTCGCGACTTGGATTCCCCGGTGACCCCGGGTTGACGGCGCGGCGGCGTTGCACGACACTCGCGTTTCTTTGTGCATTTCTCAAGAGGAACGGCGAAGGCAGGTGAGGTGGCGAGTGTTCCTCTTTTCGTGGGTGGTCCGGAAGGAAGTGCTGTGTGTGCGCTGCTTGCTCGCGCGCTCTTTTGGCTTCTTTCTACTTTCTTTTTCTCGCCGGGAAGTTAGTTCCGGGGGGGCCGCCTGCCGTGTCGTCCTCGCTTTCGTATACGTACGGGAAATGACGTAAGTCGGCTCACGCAGAACGCGGTCTGTTTAGGTCCTGTTCTAGAATTACCGGACGTCGGTCATACCGGCACCGGTGCGTGTCTGTTTACGAGTTCGAAATGACGTCCGCCATTTTCGCCAGCCAAAGTTGGAGCTGCGCCACGCAGCAGCAACGAGTGGAAGGGAACGCAATGGAAATTCTGCAGTTTTTCAGCAGAGTGGTGGAATATGGCGGCTTTATGCCCGTATTTCGAAGTTCTCAGCTTTACGACGATTTTAACGCTGGGACATAGTCGGTAACGAAGGTGTGTAATACATAATAAACATATATAGTGCTTCAACTTGAAAGGGCAGTGCTTGTTATAAAACAGACGACTGTGTACGTACGTGCACAGAGCTGTAGCTGGGTTCCATTTCTTAATTAAGGGAGTTACGTACGTAAGTCTGCAGTGAGAAAGAAACGGTAATTGATCGTGTAAGCGTGCTCTATTTGCTAATTAGATAAGATCTAGCACAGGAACGTACTAACCAGTGTAGGAGTATACGGTGATTGAAGCTATTTTGTGGTCCCCTAATTCTTCCGCCTTTGTTATCATATTAAGTCGACTAGCTCCTTGTTCTAATAATTACCTTAAGCTACACTGACGGCAGCTCGAAACGGCCTGGTATGGGGCTACACACACCTTCTATACATTAACATGAAAACGACGCAAAAAGATGCTGTACGGTTGAACCTTAATCACTGTTTCTCGCGTTTGGGATAGGAAACAAATACTTGGAGCATTTTATTTTCAAACATCACAGTTGGAAATATTGTTTCGCTCTAATAAATGTACAAATATTCGCGGGAACATGGGGGCTTGAAGTGATGAAAAGCCGTCATACAAGGAATGTCACGGGAGGCAGTGCTTCAACCAGGGGACCTGTCTTGGTCAGGGCCACAACTGCTTGTCGTCAGGGCAGCAACAAAATCAGTTGCCGTGATGACGAAGACAAGACACTTTGGTCGAAGCAACAATGGCTTCAGTGATACCCGTTGTTCTGCAACTAATCTTGGGAGCTGTGTTGTTTGACTCTTGGTGGCGAAACAAGCTGAATATCTCGGGATGTAGTAGTGATTGCTAGCAGTTGGGACAGACGGCGCCCATTTTCAGTACCACTATTAAACTTTGAGCCAAAAACACGACTACAAAAGGCCACATACACATACCGCACGGGCGCTTTAAGGGCATATGGCCCACAAGCGTGGTATTGATACCCCGTTGACCGATTGCAATATCCAAATGGAATGTGCGTACTCGGGTATTGCAGGCGTTTATCGTGAGCTTTTTTTGTTTTGTTTTTTTTTTATTGATGGAAATCCAAGCTCGCCCTGCGAGGTCTGCGTCGTCATTCATTACGCACATATTGCGTCTAGCCAAAGTCCAACGTTAACTACACCCGCTCTCATCATGAAGAAGGGAGACTATAGTGCATCTGGGTCGGTGGTGTGACTGTGCAGCGTGGCGAGCCTAACAATGCAGCCTGCACTGCTCTCGTCGCTAACGTCACCGCAGCGCTACGTAATGAAGCAAATTGCAACCACTTTTGCGGACCGAGCGCCCAGGATGCCTGCAGAGACTTGCCCGCTTTCCGGCTGAGTGAATTATTCAAGAGACGCTGCGCCCACAGCGATGGGGCGCAGCAGCTCCGACTGCCAAGGAGATAACGTCACGCAGGAAAACAGGATTTGCGCTTTGGCAATTAGTGAATCGTGAGCAATCGTTTCCACGAGCACTCGCTTAAAAGACCATCAATTTCACGATATCGGCGCCTCGGATCATTCATGTATATTCCGCAAGCCAACTTTCCCACCGCTACACTATGACAGTGCTTTGTCGATGTGATGAAATGTCTTGAATTCAATAAGTAAAGATGACTTAGAGAAACGAAGCCGTATTGCAGCAAGAATACAAATTTGGTGGATCATTTTCGTCTGGGAAGGTTGCCTCCGATGATATATTTTCACCATACATAGGCAGGAGCACGGACTGCTAGGAACTTATTTAGGCAGTTACTCCAAGTCGTTTGAAAGTTGTTTGCAATATTTTGAAGCAATTACTTGTTCATGTATAGAACCGCTTGAAGCAGTCATTTAGCCAAGCGAGGTGCCACGTAAGCAAACTTACACTAACACCTAACCTGGTTGGCAGGGCTTAGGTTAGGCTAGTAGGTACAGCTAGCCTAAATGGTTGCCAAGTAACCGCGAAAAACTTTGCTGCCGTTCAAGTCAAGCTTATCAAGGAACAAGTCAATCTGATGAAGCCTTAAGAAAAGGACCGCTGAGACAAGCTTGGAAAGCTACCGATGAAGCAGCCACGGCGTCCTTGCTTCAACAAAGAGAGGGAAGGAAAGGTCAAGGAGAGCCAAGGACGCTGACCAGAGGAGATACCCAGTTTGGTTAAACTCCATGGTTACGACAGAATACTGTGCTGCCAATTTTGGTCGCACCAACAAAAGCGTAGTAAAATGTTCCCCTTGTATGAAAATTAAATAAATTAACATAAACAACCAACCAACATTGAAGTTTGCGAGGTCCGACGTTTCGGAGCCATCCCGCCTCCTCCCTCAGGGACGACTGGGACCAAGTTCCAGCTACGTTTTACACTTCTTGGCGCGCTGAACACACATAAAGCAGTTCGCCAATGCGCACAGACCGTGGGTGCATAGTGTATACCGTGGGCAGAGCTCTCAGAAAACGGTGCATGTCTTGTGCCGTTCTCTGGATGTGCCACGATTCAACTAACAAGCCTTTGCCTCCATTGGGGCTCGCTTTCAAGGACTGTCGTCCCCTGGAAGTCAATTTTGTGGTAAACCGCTATTGACGCAAGCGCTAGACCCCATAGATCCGTTTGTCGCAAGGCTTCAGAAGTGAATTGCTTGTGAACTAAGCACTAGACTTCTGCTGGTCAACACCTTTGCCTATCACAGGCGTATCAGAACCCCAGGTTTTCAGTGCAGGCCGTGGGCGCCGCAGTGGTTCTAGTATTCTACGGATGAGGAAGGGGTCGCGGCCTGGTTCGATTCCCAGCTACATGTCTATGGTGGCTTGAAGCACCAGTACTCGCGTTCCGCACTTTGGGGGAGGGGGCATGAGAAAACCCGCAGGAGGTTGTCTGTAGAGTATTATCGGAACCTCGCTGTCATAGCCACGCCACTTATTTCACACGTTAACCGCCGTAATCGGTAAATCTTTCGGCTTTCTTGTGTGCTTGCAGAGCTCCAATAGCTATGTAGTTGCTGCCGCTGTGCCCCAAACGTGACCTCTAGATATAACTTGCAAAGCGACTACTCATTCATCTACCTTCTATGAAAGGAATGCACCGATTTTCCTTACAAAACCCGAATGAATGCTGCGGAACGCATAGTGTCGTCCGCTCTTTCGATAACGGAGGTAAGCTCGCCAGCGGATGACCTTTTGAGGCATTTCTGCAGCGCTGGCCTTCTCACAGTGCAACATAATAGCAACCGACAGCGGCACGTGATTCGGAGGGAGCAAATGCCGCCCGTACCTCTCGAACACGTAGAACCACCCGTATTCCCATGCCGACGTTAACAACAGTGGGCCGCATGCGTGGCTTCTTCGAGGACGTGACTGGACCGGTTGGTCCGCCTCGGCGGCATCTGACGTTGAGAAGGCGCCTCGGCGCTGTTTTCTTGACGCTGATCGCGGCTCTGCAAGCGTTTCCGTCTGACGAGAACCCGCGGTACGTCACTTTGAACGAGTCTTCTCGTGATCCGTACGACGAGATCCTACGTTGCAAAGCACTTGTTATTATATTCTTTTCTTTTTTTCTGACAAGAGTGACCTCCGCAGGAAACAAGCTTAATCGCTTCTGAAGAGTGTCACTTATCATGAGGAAGTTCTTTTTGTCTTGACTCCGCTAGGTAGACGTGTATATATACCTTCGCAGGTGCGTGTCGTCACATTCAGGGTCGCCCGGTGGCGCCGGAGCGCACGTGTTTTGAAGACAAAGGGGCAGTGGTCGTGTTCTTTTGTTGCCACGGCAGATGCGCGTGAAACTTGTACAACGGACACATAGACACTGAACAAACGTCACTATAAACTGGAACTTCTATTATGCAAGTTTTTTTGCAGCGCACGTACTTACAAGGAAAAGGACAGGCAGAGGAAAGGCCTTTTTCTGATTACAAGACCTTGCCTCTGCCACTACACTTTATGGAAAAATTAAAAAAAAAAACCGTGCCGATCGGCCGTGGAGGCTCCTGAACATGTGAGCCAAATATTAATGCGCTGCACCGCACTTAGGAATTCGCTGTTCGGTTTCAAATACAGCTGGAAGTAGCCTGCTTTTCTTTCAACATATGACCTCACATGAGGCACTGACTATGTCGCTCGTGGCAGATATATAGCATTTAATGATTTCATGCTCGCGGAAAAATGAACTGATTCGCCTGATTTGTTCGTTTTGAATTCCACAAATAAAGATAATGCGCGTACCTCTCTTAAAGAGCAACGAAAAAAAAAATAAAGGAAAGCAAAGTCGATGGATGGATGGATGGATGGATGGATGGATGGATGGATGGATGGATGGATGTTAGGAGCGTCCCCTTTATAACGGGGCGGTAGCCCGCGGGCCACCAAGCTCTACTTTTATTTTTTTTTTCCCCCTCTACAGACATTTGTCAAGCGACTTAGTTGGTGCCCCCTGGTGACGGCATTTGTTGAAAGAAAAGCGCGTGATTTCCAGCTGTCTTTTAAACCTAATTGCGGATTCCCTCGTGCGTGCCGTGCAATCTTGTTTGGCTCACATGTTCACGGGAGTCTCCACGACCGATCGGCAGAGTTATCTGGCTATGCTGAAAAAGTGTTGCACTGCCGTTTTAATTATGCATGATGCATTTGTACAGGACACACGCTACACGACAAGCGGAGTAGAGCATAGCATAGCGTCATATTGTGGCTGCGAAAATGAGAAACCATCAACACATATAGCCACATCAGCGGCATATTCTTGCTGTTTATTTTCCGGCGGTGTCATTATAGCTGCTGAAAATACGCTGTCGATAAGTAATGGCTCACATGGGAGCCTTCGATAGCATGCAATCTCGAAAAGAGCGTATTCAACCTCATGCAACGTGTACTGATGCGATATATGTAATGCGCTCAATGTACCGACGTCACTTAAGATGGTTAAGGTTGCTGCGTGATGTAATAACGGTTCTAGACTATGAAACATAGCCATATGCAGACGAAAGTGTACGCATGCTACAGGAAAAATCTTTTTTTTTTATTTTTCTCTGCGCCTACGTTACGATATTTTAGCGAAACGTGGAGAATAAGCACTCTGCATTCTCACCCGCACAACTGGATGAGCTTGTTCTGTGCACAGCGACCGGAGGACAGTGTTACCGGCTTGTGCCGTCATTGCTTTGTCCCATTTCCTCGCACCATCAGCGAATCACGCAGTGTACTCGTTCTTGAATAATAAAGTGGGAGAGGTCCGTTGAGTGGCCATTGTCTTTTGTAGGTGCGGAGTTCCTTTCATTCGCAGCTTCACGAAATTTAACATTCCGCGCCACCCGCAAGCTCCGGACTGACTATCGGCTGGCTAGGGCTGCACGAAGAATCCGTCCTTTTGTCCCCGCGACAAAGATGGCAGCCACGTCATAAGGAAGGGCGTCGCGTGCACGTGCGAGCGATTTCCTCGAGACGTAATGGGTGCGCGCTCATGTCCTCAATGAGCACCGCCTGGAGGCACACACGCTTCCGTCTGTCCGACGACAATTCCTTTTATCAGCGAGCACGGTGCACAGGCTGCAATTTGTCGATTCACTGAGAATTAGAAAAACAGCATAAATGGCCGTCGTCGGACGAATTGGGGCTTACGATCTTGTGTGTGTGAGTGCGCGTTCACAGTATGACAGGTGCGGTATCTGTGAAGCGATTAGGCCGTCGTTATTGACGGCTGCCCTTCGCATTGGACTCTTTTGTGCGCAAAGCTATTCTGGTCGTAATTGCACTGCCTCCATATGCCTGGAAGCCCACTCGACTTATTGTGACGCGTAGTCTTAAGACCACGATGGCAGCCACTTCCATCGCCTGCATCGTTGACAGTGCGTCCTAAAGAGGAAGTGGGAGAGAAATATAAAATACGAATATGACCAACAGTCGACGTTGAGAAAAAAAAAAAAAAAGAAAGATCCCGTCTTGCAACCTCCAAGCAGCACACACAAAAGAGGGTCTCGATGTTTCGCAAAATTCTAAAGTCCGTAAATAAAATGCTGGCTACTGAACGTCTGTTGCCTACACTACGTATTCTGCATTTCACCATTGCACATTTGCGAAAATTCCGGAGTAATCGATAGTCACGGTTTCCCCGTGAAATTGTGCTTCTCCAGAGGCATACAGATCCATATTCCCATTAACTTACCTTTAGATTACCTCTTCGAACACATTGGATTTGGCGCCTTTATATAGGAGAACCGTTTCTGTAACGTAACTTTGCCTCTCGGCGTGGAACCTTTTCCTGCGCCTATTCTCTAATCTCTCCCTCACACACAAAGCTGAACACAGTGAAAATAGCCTGCAGTTTCCGTTGAGCAGAGCTTATCAACCGACTGGCATGCATACCTACACGTTGGCTGACGTGGAGGGACGGTTCGAACCCGCGGTTACTTCACCCACGAAAGTGGTAGAGGTCCTCCGTGTAGAATATAAATCGCAATTTCATTAGAAGGAACTGAAGAGCAAAATGAGCTTTTCTATCAACTATTTTTTTCCGTATTCTTTATCTGTTGAGCTGTCGCTCACGTGCGCACGTAGGACTGCGCGCGACGTACTCGTACCAACCCTACTGAGCCGGAGGATGGTCCAATGAAACTTCGACGTGTAATGTACGTCCAGGCTGTCTTTATTTAATTTTTTTTTATTTAGTACAGCTTTACCTTGACCTTGTTACTTACGCATTGTTTAATAGCTGGCTCGAGTTTATCCGCTTGAAGTGTGAGTCGACGAGTTGGCTGTTTTAACAATGTAAAGGGATTCTGTTGTCCCCACGCTTATCAATATCGCTTTGGTTCACTGTAATCCTACGCTAAGCCCGTACAGAACCCAAAAAATGAAAGCTCGTCTTCGTGAAAGATGACACTTCCGTATATACGGAAGTGGCATCTTCCAGCTTACGTGAAACGCCATTTTCGTTTCTTTTAACATTAACTCAAGCTCATATCGCATGTACTGTATTACAGCTCACTAATGAAATCCGAATAGAAGAGAAGCTTAGGGGAAGATGGAGGCTTGAATCGATGAACAGGTCGCTAAAAACGATGTAGAACAGGGAATTTCGCAGGAGCCAGCGTTTCGATAAGTGGACTTGTCTTCGTCAGACACTCGCCGTCCTGACGAAGACGAGTCCATTTGTCGAAACGTTGGCTCCTGCGACACTCCCTGTTCTACATCGTTTTTAGCGATCTGTTCATCAGCTCACTAGTTAGCATGTTTGCGCGAAACAGACCAGGACAGCAATAACACCTGTGCCTGGCGTCTTTTCACTGTGCTTGTGTGTGTACGCGTTATAGGGACTTGTGCGTCCTACCGCATTTTGCATTCAGTCTATAGTGTCCCCTACATTCGCTCACGTGAGTTTCGTAGAGTTTAGTGACATGTCGCTCACTTCCTACTTCGCCGCTTGTTCCTGCTGTTCTATATATTTAGGAATGAGAGTTTCTTACTTCTACTTGTCAACGCGCCTTTTTATTGCTATTGCGATACAGATTTGCCCTAAGTCATATGAGAGCAACAAAATGGTTAGGATAACAACAATACAACCAGCGGCTCCCTGTAGTTAAGGCTATGCATAGAAACTAGACCACTTTCATTTTCGTGCCTAACGGCGGCATGACGCCGATATATCAACACGCCTTCGATGTGAACGCGATTTCCTGCACGTTTTCCCAGCGTCAAACCAATCTAAAGAGTCATCGTCCCGTCTAGTCGGCGAAATGCAGGAACGCCAGCGGGGAGGAAATCGCGGCACCACCGTCGTGACGGTTCTTCTTCCGCGCCCCAATTATACGGCGGGGAAAAAATTAGCATCATCTATTTTTCCTCGTTAATACGGCCGCGCGTACGCCCTACTTCACACTCGAACGCCGTACTCCGTCGAGTCCCGCGGCTTCGACCTGCGAGTTTCGCTCGGCGAGTGGAGCACCAGAGTCAAGTGCTCGTTGTGCTCTCGTGAACTTCGCTCGTTCTGTTCTCGGCCGGCTGCTTCTCTTGTACGAATTGGACGCCGCTTCCAGAGCAACGAGGTCGGCCTGTTGAAGATCTCGCGTTTGAAGACAGCAAGGAAGAAAGAAAGAAAAAAAAAAAAACGAGGGCTCCGCTATTTCGCCGTTTACGCTAATCTCCGCCGCCCTTGTTTTCGCGCCGATCAACATGCCCGGCAGAGCGCGTCTCTTCATTCTTCGCATTTCCATTTCGCCATTGAGTTCTCGGTTGGCGGCCCGTGGCTTGACAAGCACGGTGAGTGTGACACTCTAGCTTTCGTACTTCTCCGTTTTTTTTTTTTTTCTTATAAGAATGTTGATTTTTCTTTCCGCGCTCTTTGTGTGAAAGACCTCGCACGGACCAGACCGATGGAACGCGCTCACTAAATGCTTTCTTCACGGCTTTGTGTTGTGGTAAGTTGTGCTGCGCAGCTTTGTCCAGAGCAAGCGACTAGTTTCAAGGTCATGATGTCTGCAGCCTTCGTCCAATCACACATAGCGTGTAGAGAAAGATAAATAAAAGGAGGGTTATCACGCGTTCAATGAAGGAACCTCTTAACTGTCGCTCAGCTGGCACTAGCTCGCGATATTTTGACAACCTATTAAGGCTACAAAAACAGAGCTAGCTATTGATACTTCATAGCAACGGTGCATGCTGGCACACAGGGAGGCATACGCAATTAAATGTATAGTGCTCGTCTGCTACAAACGCAATTTCCCATGAACTATCTTGGCGATCTGTGACACGCCACGACACCAAACGGTAATGTGAGCAGTGTGTGATACCGAAAGCCGTGATCCGCTTCTGCCGGGCTTTGAGCCGGAAAGGTGCAGAAACTGTGTGACAGATTGTCCCGAAGAATCGCGGCCTCCTTGCTTACCTTGAACCGCTAGGCGTGTACGACTGGACGGTGAGAGAATACTATGGCAGGCCTCGTCGCTCTGGTCTGGTGGCTACGGCACTCGGTTGCCGACCCGAAGGTCGCGGGGTAGAATCCCGGCCTCAGGGGCCGCATTTGGATAGAGGCGAAATGCTAGAGGCCCGTGTAAAGTGCGATGTCGGTGCACGTTGAAGAGCGCCAGGAGGTCGAAATATCTGGAGCCCTCCACTACGGCAGTTTTCATAATCACATCATCATTATGGGAGGTAAAACCCCGGAAATTATCGTTAATCAATATTATGGCACTAAATGAGATCTTTATACGAGGCTAATATTTATTATTCCAATGGCAACGGTAGTCAGATGCGTGATCTGTCCACTGGTCGTGTGACTGCAGTTATAGAGCACACACACCCATTCACAGCGGCGCGCACAACAATTGTTTAATCTGCGGCACGCGTGCAAAAAAAGAACGCAGTACCCTTCTCCTTGCAGGACTCGTTTCACCGTGGCCGCCGACAGACAGGTTACGCCCATCAATTATAGGCGTTAATCGCAACCTAAGCGCACTGAGCTTCGCGCGTATAATGGCTCGATTATGCAAAGCCGTCACACGCAGGCGTCATACTGCGTGGATGTCATTGTATAAACTGCGAAAGTTGCGTGCACATGCTTCCAAGTGCATACCGTGCATTGAAGAAAAAGCAGGAGCGCGAAGCATTTATGTCCAGTGAAGTAACTGCTGCCCTCCAAGGACAGTGAATATGGGGCACGTTGGAAAAAATTAGTATGTGTTGGATGCTCTCTATAGTTCCACAAGCGTCACTGGTACCGCTACAGCTTTACCACGGTAACTGATTGGCTTCCTTACTAGAACAAACACAATGGCAAGCGACAACAGCTGCAATCAAAATTCTTATGGTTGATTGATTTCTGGGGTTTTACGTCCCGAAACCACGACATGAGTATGAGAGACGCCGTAGTGGAGGGCTCCGGAAACTAGCATTGGGACTAAGAAAACATCGCTACAGTGTCAGGAACTTCATTACAGGTATGAATGGCGTGAAGTGATGTCGGGCCGTATACACAAAGACCTACTGGTTCGCAACTGACATTGCCGCTGGCCAAACGTCATCGCTAAGAAAATGTCCAGCGCTGTAATCGGGTGAATTTTAATGATAATTGATGGGGTTTTACGTCCCAAAAGCACCATATGATTATGAGACGCCGTATAGTGAAGGACTCCGAAAATTTCGACTACCCGGGTTCCTTCAACGTGCACTCACATCGCACAGCACATATACCTCTAGCATTTTCGCCTTTATCGAAATACGGGCCCAGTATTGCGACGTGCCAGCACTTTGAAGCTTTCTATGGCTTAAGCATTCGCTCGATCGCACGGCCATGGGTTTGGTGAGTTTGATAAGTAGCGTGAAGAAGAAAATTACCGCCCCCGCAAGTGGGCTGAAATGTCGAAACGGGCGGTCACTCACATTTAAAGAAACAGCACCAACAAACGACACAAGACAGACACAACGGATTTTGCGCTGCTGTCGTCGAGACGGTGAAAATCGCAGTCACCTTACTCGGAGCTACTGACTTTTTTAACCATCGAGCTTGTTACATACACTCAAGGGCGGCATGTTAATGGCACCGATAAGCAACGTCCGATACCACTCCTATAGAACACACGAATGCGTAAGGACGCTTGATGGATTGCCGTTGTGCGTATAGCTCGAGGTGTGGCATATTGCTCGAAGGCTGTTCGAAAAGAGCGATTCGCAGTGCGGGTAACTTTGACACGCTCGATACGCATGCGTGTTTAAGTGGAACGAGCAGAAGGTAAAGTATACCCCCACACTGAGAAAGCCAGAGAGACAGGTCCCGAGTATGTGTGTCGTATAGACAGTTTGACCGAAAGCCGCCCGTCGGACAAAGAGCCCGGCTCAATGGGAACCGTGCGTCGCCTGCGAAAGAAAGCGAAGAACGAAAGAAACCTGGCATCCGTATACGTGTTCCTTGTTCGCAACGAGAATGAAAACCAGGCCAGCGGCTTCTGTGCATAATTTCGTCGGCAGCGCCCCGGGATTTCGCCTACACGGATGATTGTGCGCTGCGTGTGTGTGTATATATATAGTGCGCGCAATTTTATGTACACGTCCGTGTGTTTTGGGTGTGCCTGCGTGGTATGTGAGTGTATACAAGGTTAATAAGAATAACAATTATTTCTGGGGTCCTACGTCCCAAAATTCGCGTGGAGGGATCCAGAAATTTCGACCACTTGAGGTTCTTTATCGTGCACGCTCATCGCACAGTGCACGGTATACGGTCCTCCGTGTCCTGTGTAGTACTGTGGCCACTATCGGAATGCCTCCATCGCCTCCATCGAAATGCCGCAGTCGCAGCCGCGGGATTCGATCCCGCGGCCTTAGGGTCAGTGACAGAGTTCCATAGCTACTAGACAGATGACCACCGCGGCAAGACACGAGCGGCGAGACTGTTACAACGAGTTAACCTGTATGACGAACTATCTTCAAGGTCCCAAGCACATCGCTCTGAAGACGTTTGACCGTAATACGCGTGCTGAAGTCGTTCCAGTTCTTCTTTGTCCCAAATGTGCTTGAACGCATGCGCAAGTGTGTTGTTTACAACGAAGTTTGTTGTATAACGAAGCATCTTCAGAGTCTGCAGATCTTCGTTATGAAGGCATTTGACATAGTTGCGAACTGTATACGGGACCTAATTGCCTGACCTCATAAGTGAACTGTTAACTCTGTCCCATATTTTGTTTTGGCCCAGCTGTGCTCGCGTGCACAGCAGAGCGAAACGAAAAGCACGACCAAGCGCGACTACAAGCGTTGTTTTTTTCCGCACTGTAAACCGGCAGGAGAGCAGCGCACAGTGACAAAAACAGGTGCACCTTTGGAACTGGTTAAAGGTCGACCGCTTACAAGCGCCAGTATGCGTGGTCAGGCCGTACAGAGGTTTCATACACTGCCGTCCTTCGCCGTCGGCGCAAGCTGCCCGCGCTACGCGTGAGACGTGCTTGCCGGCCGAGTCGGGTGTCTGCAGGCACGCCCGCGGCACGCGCGAACATCGTGCCCATGACAAGGCACGCCCACATAGCCGACTGCAGCATGGCTATATAGACAAGAGCAGGCCAAGGGCGATCGCTCGCGCGGGTCGCCTACGATCGACGCGCCATTGCATTCGACGTTGGGAAGACCAGACCGCGTGGTCAACCCAAAGTATTACTGCTTCTTTTTTTACAATAAACGGACGAGCTTCTAGTCGTTCGCGATTTTTCGTGGCGTTCGGTTCACATAAAACTACGATCATCACGAAAGACAGACACCTCTGTATTTAACAAAAGAGCGACAGTGGCCATCTATAGGCAGAGCTCAAGCAGGAGCTTGAGAGCTGGGCACAAGAAATGATGTAACTGCCCTTTTAATGTGATGTTAATTAACAACTGCAAGAGTTCCTCTATAAAAATTTGATGTTCGCAGAAGGTCGGGCTGCGATTCCTTCCTGACCGCAATAGTGTACGTCCGAAAAGCTGCGCGTCACGTCTGAGAGGCTGCAGTTGAACTTGGAGAGATCAAAAGTATAGGCTGCCAGATCCAGCGTTTGATGGAATAACGTGCAGTCGATGTCACAGTTATCCCGGCCGAACACACCTCGAACGCCTCTCTCTCTCTTCTCTCTCTCTCTCTCTCTCTCTCTGTCTCTTTCCGTTTTTTTTTACTTCTTTGAGGAAGCAGCTAGGCACTTCTTGTTTTGATACTTTGTATACAAGGCATCCAAACCAGATGCACCCCACGACATACTGGCCTTGCTTCTCGTGTTTCGTACACGGCATACTCAGGCGAAACTATAGGGCATACCTGCAGGCTTACCCAGTCTGCCACGCCCTCGTAGCTCGAGTGATGCCAAATATCAGCATCAGTAAAGTGCACATAGCGTTCCTAGTGTAGCGCGAAATCGTGGTCTACTTGAACACAAATCGGCGGCAATAGGCCCTTTTCATAATTCACAGGTGCGCTTCTCTGCACTGCACATTTGCCCTGCTAATGGCGACAGCTGTCTTCAATGAAATGCTGTCAAAATTCCAGTTGCGCGTGTTGAGGCCTGTTTTTGTGGATGTTTCTATCAGAGGTGCTGAGTCGACTTTTTACATTCCCCGTCGCAAGCAAACTGCGCTTGTACACGCTGTTTGTAAGATTGCCTACGCCGCCATTAGTAGGGCAAGCTGCATCACAGGGAAGCTAGCTTTAAAATTATGAAAAAGGTTTATAGCATATGATTAATCTGCCGATGCGATTACCGGTTCCACGCTAAAGAAGGAAGACACTCGTGCTTCGACTTCGGTAGCCACACTGGCAATCGCCCAGAAGGATGAACGAAACGGACAGTGTGTGTTATATGCATACCTGCGAGGTGCGCATCGCCAACGGCGTGAAAAATTAGGGGTCGTGGGGCTTGGCACGCTGTTTCTTTAAGCTAGTTAGTGTCTGCTGAGGGGACTTTCTTGGTGCCAGCATGGAGCCGCTCACCAGCGCATCTATTTCCCGACAAACAGCCTCTCAAACACACGCTGCGAGAGCAAACTTCAGAGGCATTCGTATAATATATTCTTCTCTCGTGCCTCCGCAATTGTGCATCGCCAGGATTACAGACTGGATTTCTACTTGGCCGCTTAGTTTTACGCGTAGGAAAAGCTACTCCGTTGCTGATATAATACGGTTGAAGTTGGCCGGTATTTGAAGAACACTTGAAGTATATTCGTGTCTCTTCGAGTGCAGCGAGGAGGAAATTACTCGGAACGTTCGTACTGACACATTTAAATATGCAAGGCACGGCATGGCAGTATTCAGAGGGAACAGTGCATCACAGCTTGCCACACACGTATACACCCACCATGTGTGCACAATGCCCATGCATGCTGAGAAATCGCGAGTCACGCAGCTTACACGTGCGGCAAAACCGGCCGGATGTCTGAACACATCCATCTAGCGCACGCTTGTCCTTTGGACCCTATTTCTTTGTGATGCTGTTTTAATGGCAAGACTTGTACATTAGTCGTAAACGGGTCTTCGCATAATTCCTTTCTCCGGAGGGACGGTTTTGGCAAAATGGCCCTCAACAAACAAATGAAAGAAACGCACCTACTCTGCGAATGGAGATTAAAGTCGTGACTTTATGCTTACGATGTTACACGTTATTTATTGCAGCAAGAGTACGCGGCCGCATGAGAACGCTAAGGAGGCAACATTACACTTTAATGGGTTTAGGACCGGAAAGTAGCCCGCGCGTAAATATCCCCGCGCATGGGAGGAAAATAAAGCTCTATGGAGGGCTCCGGAAATTTCGACACCTGGGGTTCTTTAACGTGCACTGACATCGCACAGCACACGGCCTCAACATTTCGCCTCCATCGAAATGCAGCCGCCGCGGCCGGGATTCGATCCCGCGACCCCTCTGATCAGCAGCCGAGTACCTTAGCCACTAGACCACCGTGGCGGGGCAGAAAAAAAAAAAAAAAGCACGCGAACAAAAAGGCTATCAGTGAAGCTGCCTTATGTACACTGTGCTAGTAAGAGTTTGTTGTGGCACGGGTTACGCTTATATTGCGGGTAGGTGACGTAATTTTGAGCTCATTTTTATGAGGATTTCACTAGATTATGTGTTCCTATCGCATGCCCATTTTTATTAACTCATGCCTCATGAAAATCTCAGAACCAGATGTACCTTTGTTTGCTCATATGATATACATATTGAGGGACTTTTCCACAAAGGGCTTGAAGGAGTTGAATTACAAGCCAAAAAAAAAAAAAAAAAAGGTGAAGGGGCATGCTATTTGGTGGCTAGAAATCAACAGAAATAGAATGGACCGTACTTGTGAGCATGCAGAAATGCAATCGTGCAAAATTCAAAACTGGTGTGTTCTAGCCTCTGAATAAGCATGTTTCAGCCGACGGGAACTTCACACGGACAGAACCAAATATCGCACACCAACACCGCGAGACACCTAGACACAAAATGGCGTTGGCGAGGCGGGAGGGTTGTGTTGCCAGACTCCGGCGCGGCAGTTGCCAGACTGGCGGCGAGATCAAGAAACCGCCAAACTCTCCCGAAGGGGAATATACGGCTCTGGCACAAGGCATACTCAGGCGGAACGAATAGGACATACCTGCAGGCTTAACCAGTCTGGCGCGCCTTCGTAGCTCAAGTGATGCCAAATATCAGCATCAGTAAAGTGCACATAGCGTTCCTAGAGTAGCGGGAAAATCGTGGTCTACTTGAAAACAAATCGGCGGCAATAGACCCTTTTCATAATTCCCAGGTGCGCTTCTCTGCACTGCACATTTGCCTTGCCAATGGCGACAGATTTCTTCGTTGAAATGCTGTTAAAATTCCACGTACGGAGGCCTGTTTTTGTGGATGTTTGTATCAGAGAAGCTGAGTCGACTTTTTACATGCCCCGTCGCAAGCAAACTGCGCTTGTACACGCAGTTTGTCAGATTGCCTACGCCGCCATTAGTAGGGCAAGCTGCATCGCAGGGAAGATAGCTTTACAATTTTGAAAATCTTCTATGGCATATGATTCATCTGCCGCTGTGATTACCGGTTCTGCGCTACAGAAGGAAGACACTCGTGCTTCGAGTTTGGTAGCCACACTGGCAATCGCCCAGAAGGATGAACGAAACGGACAGTGTGTGTCAACGGCGTGAAAAATTAGGGGTCATGGGGCTTGGCACGCTGTTTCTTTAGGCTAGGTAATGTCTGCTGCGGGGACGTTCTTGGTGCCAGCACGGAGCCCGCTCACCAGCGCATCTATTTCCCGACAAACAGCCTCTCTAACATACACTGCGAGAGCAAACTTCAGAGGCACTCGTATAATATATATTCTTCTCTCGTGCCTCCGCAATTGTGCATCGCCAGGATTACAGATTGGATTTTTACTTGCCACTTAGTTTTACGCGAACGAAAAGCTACTTCGTTGCCGGTATACTGCGGTTGAAGTTAGCCGGTATTTGAAGAACACTTGAAGTATTTTCGTGTCTCAGCGAGGAGTAAATTACTCGGAACGTTCGTACTGACACTTTTAAATATGCTATGCACGACATGGCAGTATTCCGAGGGAGCAGTGCATCACAGCTTGCCACACATGTATACACCCACCATGTGTGCACAATGCCCATGCATGCTGAGAAATCGCGAGTCACGCAGCTTACACGTGCGGCAAAACCGGCCGGATGTTTGAACACATCCATCTAGCCCACGCTTGTCATTTGGACTCTATTTTCTTGTGATGCTGTTTTAATGGCAAGACTTCTGATGCTATCAGAAGTTAGTCGTAAACGGGCTTTCGCATAATTCCTTTCTCCGGTGGGGCGGTTTTGGCAAAATGCCACTGAACAAACAAATGAAAGAAACGCACCTACTCTGCGAATGGAGATTAACGTCGTGACTTTATGCTTACGATGTTACTCGTTATTTATTGCAGCAAGAGTACGCGGCCGCATGAGAACGCTAAAGAGGCAAGAGCCGTACATTACACTTTAATGGGTTTAGGACCGGAAAGTAGCCCGCGCGTAAAAAGCCCCGCGCATGGGAGGATAATAAAGCTCTATTTTACGTGCGAACATCCTCGTTTTCCGGCTCATCATTCAATCGCATATTAGCTCCTACTCCTTGATGGTCGACCGCTGTCCGAGCAAACCATATTGGAATGCCGGACAGACAGTGTCTCGCAGCAGAAAGCCACGAAGGCTGTGCTCAAGTTTTTGCGCGCACGGGCCTCGTGAACCGTCTGTGACACATGCCGTGCTTGTGTGTGTGCGCGATTTGACCTCTCTCTTTCTTTCTTTATTCTTTTTCCATCTCTTTCGTCTCCTTCACCCCTTCCCCAGTGCAGGGTAGCAACTGGATATTTTCTTTTCCGGTTAACCTCCCTGCCTTCCGCCCATCATCTCTCTCTCTCTCTTATGGTCCTGCAAAAGTTTTTGAACACTATCGCAAAACTGTGCCGGTCGGCTTTGGAGGCTGCTGTAAACACGCGAGAGAAATATTATTGCACTGTGCGCACCACAGAATTTCCAATTTTATTTCGAATGCAACTGAGAACCGCTCGCTCTTTCAACAAACGACGTCACATGCGGCGCCGACTAAGTCGCTGTAGGCAAAATTAGCGCTGGTTATCTCACGACGGCGGAGACGTATTCAGTAATCCTTTATTTCTGCGCTTCTCTGCACTGCACATTTTGCCCTGCTAATGGCGACAGCTGTCTTCAATGAAATGCTGTCAAATTCCAGTTGCGCGTGTTGAGGCCTGTTTTTGTGGATGTTTCTATCAGAGGTGCTGAGTCGACTTTTTACATTCCCCGTCGCAAGCAAACTGCGCTTGTACACGCTGTTTGTAAGATTGCCTACGCCGCCATTAGTAGGGCAAGCTGCATCACAGGGAAACTAGCTTTAAAATTATGAAAAAGGTTTATAGCATATGATTAATCTGCCGATGCGATTACCGGTTCCACGCTAAAGAAGGAAGACACTCGTGCTTCGACTTTGGTAGCCACACTGGCAATCGCCCAGAAGGATGAACGAAACGGACAGTGTGTGTTATATGCATACCTGCGAGGTGCGCATCGCCAACGGCGTGAAAAATTAGGGGTCGTGGGGCTTGGCACGCTGTTTCTTTAAGCTAGTTAGTGTCTGCTGAGGGGACTTTCTTGGTGCCAGCATGGAGCCGCTCACCAGCGCATCTATTTCCCGACAAACAGCCTCTCAAACACACGCTGCGAGAGCAAACTTCAGAGGCATTCGTATAATATATTCTTCTCTCGTGCCTCCGCAATTGTGCATCGCCAGGATTACAGACTGGATTTCTACTTGGCCGCTTAGTTTTACGCGTAGGAAAAGCTACTCCGTTGCTGATATAATACGGTTGAAGTTGGCCGGTATTTGAAGAACACTTGAAGTATATTCGTGTCTCTTCGAGTGCAGCGAGGAGGAAATTACTCGGAACGTTCGTACTGACACATTTAAATATGCAAGGCACGGCATGGCAGTATTCAGAGGGAGCAGTGCATCACAGCTTGCCACACACGTATACACCCACCATGTGTGCACAATGCCCATGCATGCTGAGAAATCGCGAGTCACGCAGCTTACACGTGCGGCAAAACCGGCCGGATGTCTGAACACATCCATCTAGCGCACGCTTGTCCTTTGGACCCTATTTCTTTGTGATGCTGTTTTAATGGCAAGACTTGTACATTAGTCGTAAACGGGTCTTCGCATAATTCCTTTCTCCGGAGGGACGGTTTTGGCAAAATGGCCCTCAACAAACAAATGAAAGAAACGCACCTACTCTGCGAATGGAGATTAAAGTCGTGACTTTATGCTTACGATGTTACACGTTATTTATTGCAGCAAGAGTACGCGGCCGCATGAGAACGCTAAGGAGGCAACATTACACTTTAATGGGTTTAGGACCGGAAAGTAGCCCGCGCGTAAATATCCCCGCGCATGGGAGGAAAATAAAGCTCTATTTTACGTGCGAACATGCTCGTTTTCCGGCTCACATTCAATCGCATATTAGTCCCTACTGCTTGAAGGAAACTTATGGTCCTGCAAAAGTTTTTGAACACTATCACAAAATGGCGCCGTACGGCTTTGGAGGATGCTGTAAACACGCGAGAGAAATATTATTGCACTGTGCGCACCACGGAATTTCCAATTTTGTTTCGAATGCAACTGAAAACCGCTTGCTCTTCTTTCAACAAACGACTTCACATGCGGCGCCGACTAAGTCGCTTTAGGCAGAATTAGCGCTGGTTATTTCACGATGGCGGAGACATATTCAGTAATTCTTTATTTTCTCGTTTCGAGTTCACAGAATTAATATAATGTGTGCATCTTTGTTTAAGGATGCCCCAAAGAAAAGTCAGGCGACGTGGCCGGTACTCCTTATGACGTCATTTGTTGAGAGAAGAGCAGGCGACTTTGTACTTGAAACCAAGACGCAAATATCCCTGGCGCGTGCTGGGCCATAATATTTGGATCACGTGTTCGTAGGAGCCTCAGCGACTGATCGGCACCGTTTTCCGAGTATGTTCAAGAAGCATTGAAAGGCCCCTTTTAAGTGTTCCCGAGTTCCAGCAAGTGTGAAAGGACAGCTAGCGCTCGGTGACCAATGGGCAAAGCGATGACGAAAAATTCACAGGTTTCCAAATTGCATCCTAAGACGACTTGACGGCAAAACCCATTAAGCATTTTCATTATATTCGCTTTGTCATCGTAATTGTCTTCTCTATTCAGTTCATTCATCCTTGATTCGCCGTTAATTCGCCTTGATTTACCTTATGTAAAAAGCTTACATGCGTTAGCTGCTTTCGTTATTCTCTTAATTCGCGTTCATTCGGTTTAATTTGCTTTAACTGTTCATTCACTCTTATTTCACGTTTATTCGCTTTGATTTGCTTTCTTAATTCACCTTCAGTCGCTTTAACTTGCGCTCTTATATCACTTGATCCATTTGACCATTTTTGATGCAATCAAGCATGCTTTAATTGAAGTTTGGTGCCTTTATGGTGTTACGCAATTTCTGGTACCGTTTGTGTTGCCGCCGACTACGACGACGGACGGTCCTTCTTCGTTTTCCATGAGACACGTAACACTTTCGCCTGAAAAGCGAGGCCAGAGAACGAATTGGCGGCGTTTGCGATTCAGTAGGCGGCGCTATTTGAGAAAGAGTCCATCGTACAAGATACGCCCGAAGAATTCCGCGTCGATCCCGGCACAGATAATTGAAGACGCCCACCGCGAAAACAGCACCATTACACCACCCACGGCGTGGTGACCCGCAAATGGGTACGCGTTACACTTCGAAGACGCCTTGGGCGCCAGTCGAGAAAAAAAAAATAATACGATAGTGGGCTGTTTATTCGGCATGGCTACCGGGCACAGGACGTAACTGATACGGATCAGCGAACGCGGATTAAACGCTGCCCTGACTCTAAATACCCAGTTCTACAGACGACTTTGCTTTAGCTTTGTAGAAGCCACCAACTTTCTGTTGTGTGAATCATTTCACAGTTTTGTTTGTACGCTGCAGTGGCAACAGCCGCTAAACATTGCTGCTACGGGTGAAGCCAGCGTTTGCCCACACTTGAGCCCTGAAGGATTGCCAAATTAGCCAAACACCAGTCACAATTCAAGCGTTTTTAATCGGCTGATAAATACGCCAGACTATTTTGGATTGAGATATCATTCGCCGCGTGCCAATGCCACGACCGTAAATACAAATTAACGTATCGGTCATGTTGATATAAAGGCCAAAATCCCGCAGATGCCACGCATTGTGAGAATCGGTGTCATGCCAAGCAGCAAGCGAGGAAATTACCTATGAGAAATTATTTGGCATTCAGCCAAGTGTTACGAATGAGACGTTCATCTCATTCGTAAGTCGGAAAATGAGCGGTAGGGGGGAGGGGGGCTGGGGTGGAGTTGATATGACCAAAGCATTGTTCACATTGATATATCCGAAGTTTCAACGAGTGGACCTCCCTCCTTGCACGAAGGCGACCTGACCGTCGTCAGCTGGGCCAACCTGACCACTTCGCCGGGGAAAAGCATCGAACTGTTTCTCGTATTATACGTTATCACGGGCATTAATCTGCCGACCCATACATCTTCCAAAAAGGCGGAAACCGCACGCTCTCCCATACGCATCAGTAGACTTCGGCCAGCCTAGCATCTAACTTGACATATATCCAATCAGTCCAACACGCATGTCACGGATCGGTACCTCTTGTACATATTCTGCGGCGCAGTATTCCGAGATGTGTCGATGGAGATTCGTATGCGCGGATTGGCCTTGAACGATTCCCATGTGCCTCTTTCTTTGCTCGGCCTCTTTTTGTTTCTCTTCCTTATTTTTTTCCGACGCCGGCGTTACTTCAGACAAAAGGAATCCGAGACAACGAGGAATTGACCCAGAATGCAGGCACTGGCTTTTTCCCATCGGATCATGCATAAACTGCTCGAAGAACACAAGGCGCGAGCCCGTCTGGCCTTGCTGTCTCCGTGTACGAAAGAAGAAGAATGGTGCGGGATGAAGACACAGAGAAACGGTTAGAAAAGCGCGACATACGCCATTGGCCTTTGTCTTAGCGTTTCCATCCTCGCGTCTCACGCTTGCCTTGCTTCTCACGAGGGCATGCCGTGTCCGTGCGCAGCGACCCGGAAAAATACAGCATCGCGCGCAGCGCCATCGTTATATCCGGCCCTCTTCCGCCGAGCGATTCTCGGGTGTGAGCTTGAAGCACGTCCTGGCTACGGGGAGCCCACTCTTTCCGGACCTGCATGTAGTGAGGGCCTCTGTTTCCATACTGGCCGCGTGTGT
Source organism: Hyalomma asiaticum (assembly GCA_013339685.2). Lineage (NCBI taxonomy): Eukaryota > Metazoa > Arthropoda > Arachnida > Ixodida > Ixodidae > Hyalomma > Hyalomma asiaticum. Next base: position 7,542,144 of record CM023489.1, on the reverse strand, counting down.
ATGCCGTCCTTTCCAACACACAACCATCCTGTGCTGTAGGGCTTCTTCGCTGCAGCGATATTCCACAATAACTTATGCAATACGCTTGAATAGCTGTGATGCGCCGTTGATTCAACGCTGACGACCGCCGCGGTCACGTTTACTTAAGACGTAGTGGTGGGCTAGTTGGTTGGTCATAGTGACAATAGGCGGCGCACAACGGGTAACGGGACAACAATTTAAAAAAAAATTATTGCTGTCCCGTCACCTGTTGTGCGCTGCGTATTGTCACTACGGTCGCATTTAGATGGCGGCGAAATGCTAGAGGCCCGCGCACTGTGAGATGAGAGTGCTCTCTAAATAACCTTAGGTGGTGGAGATTTCCGGAGCACTCCACTACGGCGTGTCTCACGATCATGTCATGGTTTTGGCATGTTAATCCCCGGTAAATGTTCGTACTATTCTACACTGACGTCTACACTGATGACTACACAGACGCTATAATTGGCCTTCCTTGTTCGGTGCTTTCGGTACAACAGTGGAGCAGGGATCTGAGTACCCAAGGTGCGACCTAAGATACGATCACTATAGCTTTACTATGTGCGACCATGAGGGGCTCCGTCCGGCGCTCCCGTTGCGCCGATGACGGCTGGCATCGTCAGCTTCTTTTCGGGCCCTATTGTTCTCAACTTCAGCTTCAGACTCGCCATACAAAGCAAGACAGATCACTGCCTACGGACACTGGGATTCGAAGTATTGCGCCTGCAGCAAGACGCAGCTCGTGGCTCTCCATGATAATCCCCGAACCATTGCGTCCTAGTGAGAAACAGAATAAACATTATGCAGAACAGCAGACAAGCGTTGGTAGATATCCTACTGTGCAGTGCATGGTCCCCTCAGTCCATTAGACCAGCTGTCTTAGCCACCTTTGTCGCTCGAACATCAGCTCGAGCTTGAGCTCAAGCACTTCGCAAACGACACCAAGCTATAATGCAGCAGCCTGATGCAACGTGAACGCCATAGGTACAGATTCCTGCCGCAATAGGTGGGTGCACAAGCGAAACGCACACAAAAAAGGAAGAACTGCTGAAGCGTGTTGATTTCTTTGGTATCGTTGTTCACAAGGACGACGATAGCGTATCAATTCTGCTGGACATGAAGCACACTGGCAGACAACCTATAGGCGACCGCTCCACGGTGCGCCAAGCAAACATCTACAGACTCTCGAGAACTGTGGCTGCTGCCCCTAGGACGCGGTGCACAAAGCCCAGGTCATGCGATTCTTCACCTACGAACAATCAGGCGTCCTATATCGCCTCAGCCAGGAGCTTCTACCGTCCGTGAAAAGGTGGTGGGTCTACGAACTCTCAAGAGAAGATGGCTACAAAGCAGTGGTAAAAGAATGCCGCCCAGTTGAAAAAGAAAGCAAGCTAAGGTTTGGCGCCAGCTAGATGGGCGTAATGGAAAGATAATCCGCACAGAAGGTCCAGTCAAGATAGGAAAAAATAAAGACCGCAAGGCGTGCTAGGCCGAGGCGTGCGAGGAGCCAAAAAGCGCCGGTCAAGTCGGACTGAAAAGAGAGCCGGAACAAGGAGGGACGTCAGAGCGCGTAGAGGGCTCATTGTCACCGAGGAGCACAGGCCAAACAAAGAGCGTCGCACTGTTTTGTCTTCGGGCCTGGCCGGGCAGGCTACGCGAGCGCGTCTTACAAAACGCCACGGTGGGCGGACGAACGAGTGGAACTACCTGGCACGCGAGACGGCACTCGAGAGCGCTTCGGGGCCGCGCCAACAAGGCGCGTTCTTTTGCTAGCGCGGCATTTCTCGACGGAGCACTGTGGACGAAGCAGTCGCGCTCTGCAGGTCGCGACGTCATGCCTCCTGACCGCAGTGACGGGGATGCACGCTGCGACGTTCCGTTAAGACGTGACCGTGAGAACTGTTCGTGTTTGGACCCGTGTTGTCCGAGAGGCCAGCTCGAGTGCATCGCTTTGAACACCAGTGCTTAGCTTTCAACTTTTGAGGACTGTGAATCGCGCGAAAGGTGGAGAGCTCTCGGATGTCCGGTTGTACGGCATCGCGCTCTTTAATTCTCAAACTAACAGCGAGTAGTGCATCGTCTTGAAGCCAACTTCTCCTGCTCCAAGTTTGCTGCAAGAACCATCAGTATATCAGCGGCCGGCTTCGAGTAGATTGATTATAGAACGGCCAAAAATTTCTCCAGGGTCCCAGATTGTGTTCCTGTGGTTTCCTTGCGTGTCTACAGCGACATTTGCGTTCTTCAAGCTCCACGGCTAGGAAAGCAGACCGGAAAGCTCATTTTTGGGACCAGAAAGAGTCCGGTCGGGAAGCTGCAGCTCGCGTGACAGTGGACCCAAAGACAGACGAGGAAATGGCGGAAACTGCCTAATCTTTAAGGTGCCACAAGGCAAGCATTGTTGATGGACGAGAGTATTTCGTGTGCGGCTCGTTCCAGACGACGGAGTCCATCAGTGTGAAGTGAAAAGGACTATACAACAATTCGCTTGTCACGGGACGTGGAAATGCTCCAAGAGCAGAGCGGCGACAAAATCAGTGCTCATTGCTTTCCGCATTACGTTCCGTAAGAGCTTGAGAAGGTGGACGACGGGAAGCTTTTTTTTTTTCGCAGCTACCTATTGTTATATGATTATTTTCGGATCATGTAACTATATGCTCCAGTGTGCTCAAGCGAGAACTGCCTAAACAAGTGTAGACTTGTTTATGCTTCAAGAAAGCACAACAGCTAGTAAGAAGACACTGTGGTCCACCCTTGACTTCTGCGAGCTTGTCACCGGCACCCTGACAGCCAACGACCAGCGATGTGCCACTTTCACTTTGGAAATTTCGCCTCCAGGTAGCAGTGGTGCTTAAAGACAGGTAACGATGCTGCTTCTCAAATACGGATGACCGTAAAGACCGCCACGTACCGAAGAACGAATCGGCGATCGTAGTACTCTTCTGGAATCCTTGCACTATATAGAGAAATACAGGAAGTGCCCGCGGAGAGAGGAAGGAATGCCTTCGAAGCAGTGGTTTCCTGATGGCTCGTCCGACGAAGACGGTTTCTACGCTGACTCCGTGACCTCCCAGAGCGCCTGGGGAAGGTCTAGATTTCACTGTGAGTATCTACTTCGCATTCTGCCGGTTTCATTTCTTATATCCTCGCACACCGTGACCAACAAAAGCTGCGGGCGTCCCCCCACCGCCGGCATTGCCACTAATGGCGATTTGTTGGGCGCGTTCCCCCCGGAAAAAGGAACACACGCTCGAACAAGCGACCGCGAGCGCGCGTGCGTGTGGCAAACGGCGCCGGCGGCCGTGGTTCTATTCTTTCCCCGCGAACCATTTGCGAATGCGTGATTGTGACGCCTGCATTGTGGTGCGGCTGTGAGAAAAGTTGGACGAGAACGGGAAAGAAATTCACGCTGTCCAATTTCGAGATTGTAGCCACCACTCTGCTTACTGCGCAAGCGAATCGCGCATTTATTGTAGAGGACACAACAAAGGGTTCATCGTATATAGCTGGAAAGGCTAGGTTTTGCTTAAGTGACGTACGGCCTTACTGTTGAGATTTCAAGTGCTCCTGTGCATATCCCGATGCAGCTGTTACGAAATAGGTGTGGCCAGATACTTATCTTTGATACAGAAATGAAAACGAATGCAAAAATCACAGGAGGTGATCAAACGAATGATAATATTCCTCGAAATTTTTAGATACTGAACGGCCAAACTTACAGTAATATAAAAGGTTGTTTATATTCTAAAATTCCTAGTTTTCATCATTATAGATCTCGATAAATTCTGACAATTGAACCTCCTTCTGTCTATACTAGCCACGTGTAAAATGATCAGCCTTCTAACCTGTGACTTGATTTGATTGGAACTATCCGAAATAACACCCTTTGCAATCATGGTATTCTTCGGAGAATGGTGACGATACTTGCGCAGCCGTTAAAATTCCGGCTTCCCTTAATGAAGTCAGTGCTACGCTACATGTGTTATAAGCACTCACGAGGTTCATCGTATTTTTCAAAGCGGTTTACCACACTTTAGCCCCGATTGTGTGTATTTGGCGATAGTTCACATTTTCATATATTCCTAAATTATAAGAGAAAATGTTCTTATTTACGAGTAGTGAATCCAACACAACGATCGAATAGAATTGCGCATTATTCAATGAGGTGTTCGCAATCATAATATTCGCACACCCCCAATGCGATTCCTGCAGCATAACCTGGCTTTTGACAACCCAGGAACACAAGTGCAAGCTGCAATTACAAAACCGCGATTCACTTGCCCTTCACCTCTATAACAGAGCCGTGGCTCCCATGCGCTGATTGGTCACGCACATGCAAGCGCCGACTCACTGCCACCGCCACACGTCTACAAAACGTACCGCGACCGCCCGCCCCTGCCCAACACCGTGGCGGATTACGACAGCGCGCGACTGTGCTACGCCGCCACGCGCACGCATCCTAATTGCGGAAGAGTCGCCGCCTGCGGTTTGAGGCGCGAAACAGAAGCCGCGGCGGCGACGGAAGTGGCGAGGTTCCGCCTCGCTAGAATGTATGCAGTACGCAACTACACGACTTGCGTCGCGGAATTCCCGTGACGCGATAGAAAAGAAGCGAAAAGCGAAGGGAAAGTTGCGACGAAAGCTCCTGAGCACGGCAGTTGAAGCGCGAGTGACGCTCATAACTGCCGCGCGTACAAACGCAATGCTAGGTGTTCGCATATGGCGAGGCGGGAATGTTCGGCTATTGAGAGAACTGCTGTTAACGGATCGATTCCAGCGTCGTACATCGCGCACCCCTGTGATAAAGCGATAAACGCAATATTCAGCAGGGAATTCGGTTCGGATAATGGCAGAACCACGTTTATTTCGCTCTCTGTAACTCACAGGTGCTCAGATCGGGTAGTATTAGCGTTGCGTGTTTACCACCGTGAACGCCTGAATCGTTTTGTCGTGAATCGAGAGCGCTGGCTCGCGGTCAAGTTGTCGACCTGCCCTTGCCGTATATAGCAAAACAACAAACATCGCGTACGTTGTGTGCACGTTATCTTCGCATGCTCCTCGGTGAGCCAGTGGTACTTCGGCAGATGCCGTCATATGCGCCACCCGTTATTCCGCCTCACTTAGGCAAGTAGAGCAATGTGTTATTTCGTAGCCACACTACGGAGTACGCGAGGACAATAATGCTCTTTGCGAGGACAGTAAAACTTTTTCTGCGGTTCATTCACATATATAACTGTAATTGAGTTTTAACGACTACAGCTTCGTTAATAATTCACATGTAATTTTTCATCGCCTGTTTTCCATTCAGTTGCGGCGGTCTCAGCGAGAGTGATGGGACAGCGCGAACGTGTCCCAAAATGCTGAAAATGGAGTGTTTTTGCATATCACCCTTATGTGAATGCACCGCTGCAGTCCGGGACCGCACACACGACCGTGAGCTCAGTGGCTCGACACCATATACCCATCGAGCTACCGAGGCAGGCTCTTGCCACACAGTATCTGAACAAACGTACATGTAGGTTTATTTTTCCGTCGCTTGTCCTCTCAAGAACTAGAGCCACGGGGCTGTGCTCATCTCATGTTTGTCTTTCCTCTTATCGAAGCTGCGAAAACATGGTTGTACAGGGAATGTCGTAAGAGCCAACGTTTCGACAAGTGGTCTTGTCTTCGTCAGGGAACTTAGTGTTTTCCTAGTCCGCATGTTTAAGTACGCTTTGTTCGATCTCTCCTAACCTCGGAACGTGCTGTCAAGGAAAGCACTTGTCGATGCCTTAATGAAGACAAGACCACTTGTTGAAACGTCAACTTTAGCGACTTTCCTGGTCGTGGTAATAAATCTATTTAAAACACCGGCCAATTCGTAGCCCATGCCGCCCACGAGGTCAGGAGATCCTGCCTCCTAGCCGCCTCACGGGCTTTTTGGACGGCCCATAATTGTTTTTGCAGGTTTGAGATACTCAGCGTTGCCGCAGCCTCATCTGAGGAGAGTGCATTTTCTCTGCTGATGACCTCACATCTCCAGAGAATGTGTGTTATAGATGAGCATGCCGTGCCGCATAGTTTGCACATACCGTCGAATAGATGTTTGGGGATATCCTCGTGAGATAATTGGGGATGAATAAACATGTCGAGATTATTGATAAAATTTTGTTATGTTCCTTGTTCAATTTCTGATCGCTGCAAACCTACGACGTAAGAGGTCCCATTTCAGTTCGTAACTACGGAACCTCCTTCTCCGTACACGAATTTCGTGAAACTCGCAACGTTAATTATCTGGTCACCCAAGAACACAATGCAATTCATTTTTACTGCTTAATAGTTATGTCGGCCTTAGCAGGCACCTTCAACTTTTATGACGTCACAGCGGGTCGGTGCAGGTACTTCAAGGCGGCGTCGCCACCTGTATTATACTTTTGCGCGTGTTCTCGTCTACCGAGCTCTTGCAGCAAGGGCGGCGCTTTTGGTGTTGTGAAGCGCTAATTTACTGATACGAGAAAAATCGTCTTGATCTTTAGTGTACCTTAAGATGTCAGAGGATTTTAGCATGCCCGTAGACTTGTTTACGGGTAGCGGTCTACCGGAGGCGTCTACCGCACAACGAGAACTGCTAGCAGCATCTACAGGCGGTTTCCTTAACTACAATGCATTCTATTTTCTTTTTAGTCGCGTGAGCGTTCTCGCCGAAAGAAAATGAATGAAAGCACTCGTGAGTTGATTATTATCGCACGGCCCATGCTTAACACTAACAGTCAAGCAAAACGTGCAAGCCAGAGTGTGTCTCTGGTTAGGCTCTGCATCACGAGTTGTCGCTACCAGCGCTGCCGGTCACGTACTCTTTACGGGTAAACCGGCGTCCACAAATATCAAGAAGTCTACATCCTCTATGATCCGTCGAACAGCCCAGTATGGTGACAGTCATCAAGCGGAAATTGAACCATTTATAAAACGAGTATTATCGTTCAACTGACATCCTTGTATGCCGCAAACTCTCTGTCCCCCGATTGCTCCATGTTCCTGTGTCCCTGACCGCAGGTGACCCTGGCCCTGGGATGTTGTCAGAGCCGCGGCGTTCGCAGCAGCAGCAGCAGCAGCAGCAGCAGCAGCAACAGCAGCGCTCCACACATGAGGACAGCCACCAGTCCTCGTCCAATGGACGCCGCCAGCCCAACGGGCAGGTGCTGAGCAACGGACACCACCAGACCGCCTGGCAGAACAGCTACAACAGGCCGCCCAGGTAACACTCAAGGGCACGCCTCTTGTGAGCTCTTACGTAGGCGTGAAAACTCACGGTAATGTTTTCGGTACACTATAACTACTTCTATACACAATGTAACTATACCCTTCGTGCGCGAATTCCTATGCTGTGTCTACATAAACACATCAAATCTTCGCACATTACTTCCATGGCACTCATTACTCTATTGCAAAAAGAAAAGGCAGCTATATGTTGAAATGTGCATTTTTGAGTAATTAGTGTTAATTAGATCATAATTAAATATAAATTTATTCTCGAGCCAGTCATCCTTTATTTTTCCATGAAGAAAGTCAGCGGTCAATTTAGCATTGCGTTCAGACGAGAGTCAGAAATCACATTTTAAAACGTGTGCGCAGTTCGCTGTTGGTTTGTTGTACTCGTTACGACCCAACAAAAATTCCAACAAAAGTTCTTTCACGTTGCTCTCGTCTAACGTACCACGTCAACCCACTCGTTGAATGTTGCAGTGCTTTCAGAAAAGTAATTGTCTGCAGGGATACGTCGCACATTGAAGCAAAGTGAACCCACCCTGATTATGGCAATTCATCGAAAGCTCAGCGTTTCTTGCTCTTTCCCGGCTGCTTGATGGCTGATTAGGCAAAGTGTCATCCACAGATGTGGACAGTGCACCTGAGAGAGGTGTGACGACATGATTTGGCAATGATAGCCCTTCAGGCGCAAGTTATGATGTACTGTCTCTTAGTTTGTCAAATTTGCACCAATTTGTTCCAAGCCGTTCGACATTGCATTGCAAAAGAATAAAACAATAATGTGTTGAGGTGTGCGTATTTTAGTAATTAATCGCGATTAGGCTCATTAGAATGTAAAGTGACGTTAAACTAGCACAGACTGAAAACGCAGTATGTTGAAGTTATGCGGAACTTGAATGTATCTAGCTCTTGCTTGGCCAATAGCCGACAGAATTGGCAAAGAGAGTGTGGACACAGCGCCTGAAAGTAATATGGCGGAAGTAGAAAAGCCCACATCCAACGTAATTATAAAAAGCGAATGGATCTTACGAATGCTTGCGAACTGCTAGCGCGTCTTCTGTGTGTTCAAATCAACCGCTGCTTAGTCACTTTTTCTTGTTTTTCATTTTTGCTTATCTGTTATCTCGGTAGTCGTTAATGCGAAGAGAGAGGTTGGCCAAGATGCCAGACTAATAAATGGGGCAATGTATGATGCGATGAACATTTAGCTACCAAACGCAATCAACAGGCTAAGGAACACTAATCGACACCACGTTTCAGAGCGGACGCTAATAAAGCCAACCGTATTCGTTCCTCGTTATCACGTGACTTCTGCGTCTGGCCCAGGCGCTTCTCCCTTTGTGTTTCACCTAACCTTGCAACCCCGCGGAAGGGAGCAATAATGCCACCCGGAGGAATGCGGTTCTGGCGGAGTACAATGTTCGCCCCATCCCGTCATTACACCCTCCTCACTCCCTTGCACCCTCGGCTTCTTTAGGTGTGCCGCCAAGCACCACCAGCTCACCGGCGTGACACGGAGGTCCCGCGTGCTTAGCGAGTCTCCGGCGCCAAGGCAATCCCCTTGGCCGCTTAAAGAAGATAGCTCTAGAGCGCGCACACAATCGGATCAGAAGCCGCGCTCCCATTGTTTCCAGCCTGGCGCGCAGTCAGCCTGTGCTGCCAACGAGGGGCGGCTAATAAGGCCCGGGGTGTACGCCGGAACTGGGACGTCGTTGCATACCGAGACTCCGCAATTGGGGCGCGTCGGCGACAGGCAGTGCAGGCAGTGGCGAGGCTTAAGATTGTGTAACCGGGCAACTTATGTGTACTTACAGAACTAGCTTCGCTAGGGTCTTCCTAAAATTTGAATTATGGGCTCTCATGGGTGAAAATCGAGATATGAACATAAGGCGCACCGTAGTGCGCGACAATGCCCACTGAGTGCCCTACCGTGGTCGGGAATCGAATCTGTGCCCTCTAACAGCAGCACGACACAGCCATTAAGACACCACAGAGAATCAGAAGTCTTCTCCTCTAAGCTCTTAAGCTCTTATTCCCTCTTCGCGGTCATTTGAAGTAAGGCAAGCGCTGTGACCTATGGTAATCAGTCGCTTATCATTAGTATTTCGGATATAAAAATATGAATTGTACTTTTTATAATTGCGGAGTTAAAAAGGAGATGAACCAGCTGGCCGCTATACCAACTAACGCAGCCTTGTTAGCAATTGCAACTTCTCACGGCACCAGTGACCAACAAACCATCAAATCATTTGATGTGGTTGATATATTCAGCTGATTGTTGCAAATTGAAAATGTTTGCAACAAGTAAGTTTCCCCACAACGTTGTGTCAGGAATAGCCGTATACGACGGCGAAAATTAAAAAAGAAAAGAAAAACAAGTTTAATAAATGTTGAAGTGCAATTCGTGCAATGTTCAAGGTTTGTCACCTCATGGCCGACGCCTGATCTTACGTACGTGGGACAAAACAAATATGAGAAAGAAACATAGGGTTCGGTAAATAAAGCTGCACTGGGCTACAGTCAGTGGTTTCTATAGAAAACGTTCGCCCCACTGCCGAACGCGGTATGGGTACTCCCTTGTATAATAATCACCGGGATCCTCGTGCTCTCGCAAGAGGATCCCGCTGATTTCAGCGATGGTTCAGTGTGATGATCCCAGCGATCTCAGCAAGTTAGTCACAGAGATAGGTCAATGACCTTCACTTTACCTCAAGTATACGGCCTTACTTTTGCGAATGACGTTCCGTACGCTAACGCCGTGCAGTAGACACTTTCAGTGACGCTTGCCGTCGTCTAGGTGGCAATTTGCCGCATGCGGCGACGACATCGTCCCGAACGTTATCGCGCTGAGTGGCCACGGAAGCCGGAAATTGCAGAACTCCGATTCGATTCGCGTCCTTTCTTGAAAAGTCGGAAGTCTTCCTTGTCTGTCTCTAACGGGCTCCTGGATTACGCCTCCAGGGCAGCAAACGACGCACAGTTTCTTTCGGAGACGCCCAAGGGCCAGACAGCGATGATCGAAACGGCACGCGATTCCCATTCTAAGAAAATAGCTTCCAATTTACACACTTTGTGGTATCCAGCGACGTTGGTTTAGATTATAATGATCTGTTATAAATGGTCCTGTTTGCGTGTGGTGGTCATTCACATACCGTGTTGTTGGAATGTAAAGTCCCGAATGGTGTGCTCGGTGTTGTCACGTGGACGTTACATTGCCTATGCCTAGCATGTCTGTGCAACCTTTTTTAGGCGTACGAAAACGTAAAATATGATTCGCTCGTTTGTTGTTGAAGTAAAAAAAAAATGCATAGGTGACCTTAATGTTTCCTTAACTGTCTCGAATGGCGCCGGCCCCTTGCGTCTGGCGCACTTTTGGTTGACTGATGCGGGTGTTTGGTTGACTGGGTTAGACTTTAGGTTACCATTAGGTGGACCGCCTCATTTCCACATATACAATGCAGGTATGAACCGCGATGGCTTCTTTCTTTCTTTCTTACCTGGGCTCATACCTTCATATCTAACACGGTACGCACCCGCCTCCATTTAATAAATTTTGATTAATTACCGATGGTCAGCTGACTCTGTTCAGTACTAAACTTATGCTGCTGTATTGTGTCTACCTCATACAACTCTAAACTTCGTGTTCTTTATATAATATTTATCCGGAATATGTTTTTACATTTCTATCTTTTTTGCGTAACAACCCCTCATCCGCAGCTGAATCGGATGTGCCGAGAAAGCAACATAAAATCGCGAGGTGCCAGCGCACACAGAAAGCGATGATTACATCCAACGATGGAGAGCACTCCAAATGCTTCCGTGAAATGGCCCATACTTCATGGCTGCTGCGTGATTTTGTGTTTTAAAGGGTCCCCGTCATGCATTAGGCTGCAGCAATATTGTTACGGTTGCACATAATTATTTACACTGTGTATTTTAGAGAAATGGACAGGTTGGTTCGTTGGTTGGTTGGTCCTTGGGTACCTTGGCGCAACCCACTGTGGGGGATCGGCCATGAACCGGAAAAGAGATCTGTATGGAAGAGAACTACTAATAAAAAATACAAGAATTGTAATACAAATTTGATAATCAAATTTAGGTTAAACGAATAGTTTTCTGCGATGACTGAATGTATATAATTATAAAAAAAAGGAAGTGAGTGCTATGGAGATTGGTTGTCACGTACTCTGATCATAATTAAAATATATAAAATAAAAACTGAGCTGATCAACATTGAATTCTTTTTGTCTCCCGAAGAAAATCGCATACGGCCTTGCAAACGTTCCTGTGACTAAATCCGAGAGTAGTCGCACCAAGAGAAAGGACTACTGGAAGAGACAAATTTAAACCCATATTTCTCAAGGGAATTTCCAGAAACCTTTTACGTGGGATACTGAATCTTCGACACGATATGAAGAAGTGCTCCAGAGACAGGTGCCGCGCAGCCAGCAAATGATGATGATGATGATGAGCCTTCGAATATGGCACATACCCACTTCGGGGGATCGGCCAAGACCTGATGTGTTTACCTTTTAGTTGGTATATAGTGCGAATACCACAACATGATGAATGCTGTTGTTGCTTCGTCGTCTTCTTAGTCGTCAGCGTTCTCTTCTTTGGTTCTCCGTAACACTACCCCGGGCGAAAGAGGCATCATCCCGGTGCCTCATAAGGGGTCCTCGGCTACTGCATTGTAGGGTTTGAGGCGACAGACGTGAACAACGTCAGGGGATATAGCACTCGATGGTGTGGTGGGTCCGACGGGAATGATCTCGTAAGTGACATCGGTAACTTGACTTAGCACGCGGTAAGGGCCTTTGTAACACGGAAGGAGCTTCTCGGAGAGCCCCACTCGGCGACAAGGGGACCAGAGTAGTACGAGGGAGCCCGGTGCAAAGTATGCGTCCTGGTGGCGGCGATTGTAAACGCGCTTCTGATTTTCCTGGGATGCCAAGAGACGAGTACGGGCCAGTTGACGCGCATGCTCAGCACGGGCGATCGCATCGCGGGCATATTCGCTCCTCAAATCTCGCACAAAGGGGAGCGAGGCGTCTAATGGTAAGACAGGGTTGCGACCGAACAACAGGTAAAAGGGAGAGTATCCAGCAGTGTCGTGTCGGGACGAGTTGTAAGCGAATGTGACGTAGGGTAGCGCGGTGTCCCAGTCGCGGTGGTCGGGTGAGACGTACTTTGAGAGCATGTCGGTGATGGTACGATTTAGTCTCTCAGTAAGGCCGTTGGTCTGGGGATGATAGGAGGTGGCCAGCTTGTGCTTCGTGGAGCAGGAACGGAGGATGTCGGCGATGACTTGAGAAAGAAAGGTGCGACCGCGATCGGTGAGGAGCTGTCGGGGGCACCATGCACTAATATGATATCGCGTAGCAGGAAGTCTGCGACGTCGGTGGCACAACTAGTTGGGAGAGCTCGGGTGACAGCGTAACGCGTGGCGTAATCCGTAGCGAGAGCGATCCACCTGTTGCCGGAGGTGGACTCGGGAAAAGGCCCGAGAAGGTCCAAGCCTACGCGAAAAAATGGTTCGGCGGGAATGTCGAGGGGCTGTAGGTACCCGGCTGGGAGCGTCGCTGGCTTCTCCTGTAGCTGGAAAGGCTTGCAAGCAGCAACGTATCGTCGTACGGAACGTGCTAGGCCGGGCCAATAAAAGCGACGGCGTACGAGGTCGTAGGTGCGAGTAACGCCAAGGTGCCCCACAGTTGGTGCGTCGTGAAGCTCATGAAGAACGGTGGAGCGAAGGTGGCGAAGAACAACAAAGAGAAGGGGGGAGTCGTCGAGGAGAAAATTGCGGCGGTACAAGATGCCGCCCCTCAGGGCGAATCGGCGTAACGACGGGTCATTGGGAGTGCGTTTGAGTTTGTCAATGAGGGTGCGCAAGGTAGCGTCATGACGTTGCTCGTTGGCCATGTCCATGAGTTGAGGGACAGAAAGGACACAGTCTGAAGGGTCTGTATCTGCGTTGTCGGGCTAGTCAACAGGATAACGGGACAAGCATTCGGCGTCGATATGTAGGCGCCCTGACTTATGGACCACAGAATAGGAATACTCCTGCTTGGCGGCAAGCTGTCGACGGGTCGGGTTGCCGAAAAGGTCGGTGAGCTTCTCTTTAAACGAATCCCAACTAGTAAGCTCTTCCTTGTGCGTGTAGAACCACGTTCGCGGTGTTCCGTCAAGGTAGAACACGACACTGGCCAGCATTATGGCAATTGGATCCCACCTGTTCACCATACTGACGCGCTGGTAGTGTAAATAATTATCTGCAACCGTAACAATATCAAATTATTCGAGCTAGAAAACGTTACGCTAACCACCTTGCATCAGGGCAGCTATGGGCAATATGAGGCTACCATCCCTCTCAAAGGTGCTTTCCCTTCTAAACTCAGCCGGTCGGCTAGGTCCGCGCTGGTGACGGCCGCGCGGCCCACGTCATTGCAACGTGGGCGCTGCATTTTTTGTGGCTTCCGAGATCTCGCGCGCATTAAATCTGCGCCGTCTGGTGCCGCGGCTATACCGCGACGGAACAAATTCACTCATGACGTCAGTGGCGTTTATGGCCAATCAAACCGCTCGTGAGCGTGACGTTGCATGCCCATGACACGACCTACGAGCACGGGCGGATGAAAATTCTTATGGTTGGGTCGCGTCCATCTTTCACAATGAGCACATTTAAAATTTGTAGTAAATTTCAGACGTAGCTCAGAGCATTCATATTAGTCTGCTCATGATCAGGATTTGCGCTAACGCTCAAACTGTTTGTGCATAATCGTTAATGTCGTGTCGCGTCCCTTTAAGGGCAATATGTCGCCTGTAGTACAAATTACTTAAGGGCAAACTAGAAATCAAGGCGTTCCTGTCTTATTCACAACTACACTGTCTGAGTGAACGCGTACAACTTCGCGGTTGAAGAAAGTCGCAATGCTGAACTTGCAAAGACCGAGCGACATGCAGACTTCAAACGTGTGCATATTGCTCTTCCGCACACGCAAGAAGAGCAATATGGGCAGGTACCTCTGAACAGTCTACCGGGATCTGCATGTCTGAAAGAAACTGCCATGCACCACTACGCTGCATCAGCGAGTGTTCACGCCTGTTGTCGTGGTTGTTCCTCTCCAGCAGGCATAACCAGCAGCACAGCCACCACCACCATCAACAACAGCAGCAGCAGCAGCAGCACATCCACCAGCACCACCAGCACCAAGGACCACCGCGGCGTCCGTCGTCGCCGTCGGACGAGACCAGCAGCTCGTCGGACGACCGCGAGGAGATGGCGCGATCGCTGGTGCGGAGACCCGGACCGGGACACGCCAACAAACACTGGGCGCCAGGTGCCGGTCATGACTTCCGCGGAACACTCAGGTGCGCTTACACATTTTCATTTATCTTATCTTATTTGTTATCTTAGCAAACACGAATACGGCTATGTACGGCAAGGCAGAAAATAAAATACTGTCTGCCCGATTAAGGCACTGTCACTCGTACACTTCTCCACGGTGAGGTAATACAAGTGCACGTAGCGACAGTATATACACGACACTCCTTGTATACTGTGCAGGGTATTTTTAGACAGTGTAGAATTTTCAGAAATCGCAGTGACATATAAAGTTGCAGTCATTCATATAGATAACTACAAGTTGCAGACAATTAGACGTTTGATAAAGCGAAACTATAAAGCATGATAAGCGCCCTCAACTGCACTGAAAGGAAGCGTAGCGCGGCAGCGAGTTACGTGATTTAGGCACAAAGTGCGGTAAATTGGAGATCATTGGGGGAGTTCTACGCCTTTCAGTGGACATTGAAGGTGAAGAAAATGATTGTTATGATGATGATGATGATGACGACGATGATGATGACGATGGTGATGACAGAAGCCAATTATTAGGGAATTATCCAAAGCTCACGAAGAACAAGCATTTATTGGTTATCTTATGGTGCATTATGTTACTATATTTTCGGTTAGCTAGCAAGGCATCTCCACATAAAACCATTATGTGGCGCAGGCATCGAGATATGTGCCGTCAAAGCAGCGGCAAAAAAATCGCTGTTGCTACAGTCACTCTTTAAGAGGCGGCCATTTTGCGCATTTGAGCACAGAAGTAACACGAACGTCCTAGCACTTCGCTACACACATTGCAGATATGAATCTCGAATCTGGTGTCATCCTGAAATATCCATTAAAGGTGTCGCGACTTCTAAGCTCACTGACTACATATCGTGAATTGCAGAGTGTAATTTAAAGTAGTTAATCAAGAAGTAGCGCTGTGAACTTTTGCTAATTATTTGATTATGGACCAGTTTATGTACGCGCAGAGTCCGCTGTTAGGCAATATTTTCGCAAGAAAGAATATTTTGCTTACGGCGAAATTAGTTGGTTGTCCGGAAAAGAACAAGCTGTGAACAAGCGCATAATGGCAGTTCTTATAACAAGCTACTCGAGAAAATGAGGACAGGAAAGAAAATGAACACAACAGAACTAGCGCTGGGTTTTTTTTTATATTTTTTTTTTCGCGCTGCGTCTATTTCTTGCAAGCCCACTTGCAAGCCCACTCCTATTGGTAAGGCAGGTTTCGGTGACAGAGTATGATTCCAAAACGCAGATTTCACCAGGAGTCTTACAAGCCGCTTTCCTCGTTACCACAGCATACTCGTTACGCGAAGGTGGCACAGCTTTATTCAGCCCCACCATTCACGTCTATAAAGCTCTGCAGCTAGAATGACGCCGCGAACACGTTGCCGAACGGTTGTGTGTGCAGTCACTAATACGGTTACAGCAATCCGCGCGCCCGTTTTACAACACAAACATGCGCGCAGCCAGTAGCCATGGTGAACTAGTATTTGGAAATCTGTTTGTGCGACCTTATAGGAAATTCATTTGAAAATCGCCTTTAAGCAGCTTCAGTACAGGTTATGGCTTCTATACAGAATACGACGGCACTCCAGGTAAAACTGCGAGAAGTGCACAACCCTGTGCGGTGTTAATAATCGGTATATTACCTAAGCTCCCGCGCGCCTTTCGACTGAACATTCCGAGCACCAGGCCTACAATATCCCCGGATTTACACTGTGGTGCGATATTTTTTTTTTTCTAGCGCCAAGTAGCAACGTTATGAAAGACAGCGTAGAGGCGCTTTAGCAAATACGCTTTAATTCGCGTTTAAAGGAAATATAACACTACAGGGAAAGCACCACCACGTAATATCTACAGTGCCGTTACCTACGTAGTTGCTAGCGTGGCTCTGTCCTGTTTTGGTGACATTCATAACATTGCCACTTGGCGCGCTTGCCACTTGGTAAAACATATAATCAAACCTCGCACATCTGCAGGTCCACGCGCAGCGTTCCGGCCCTGGCCTTGGCTACGTGGGACGGCGAACCGTGTCCCGTTCACGGCCACGGTCCTGCCGCTTTCTACCCTCCAGCGCACGGACACCCTCCACCGCCGGCCACGCCGCAGGGCATGCATCCGCCACCGCCGATGTCAGCCCAGGCGACCATGAGGAGGCGAGAGCATGTTCGCTAGTATTGGTGACGTCAGAAACGTAACTGCGCAAAAGCTCGTTTACACTTACTAAAGAAATTACATGGGGCTCACTCGGGCTCAGTTTCACCAATATCCTGCTCGGCAGAACTCACTTGGACTCAGACTCACGAGTCACGAATATCCGGCTCAATCGACCTCACTCAGCCTCAAACGCATGAGGACTTCGCTCAGTCGAACTCCCTTAAGCTCACGGAAAGCTTTCCCCACCGGACTAACTCAGGCTCATGCACAGCCTTACGAAAATTTTTAATGCGTTTTTTTAGAAAGCCTTTTGAACTTGCTCGATAGAATCCTATGGTGTTTGTTTTGACGCCTTATAAAATTTTTCTATGGAGTTCCAAAAGTTATTTGGCCACCGCATTCTTATAGAAACTTTATAGATGTTTTCCTATAGAGCACGTCTATCGAGTTCCTTTTAAGATCGTACAGGCGTACTTCAATAGAGAATTGATACCGAGTTCTTTTTGAGACTGTAAAGACAAATTTCTATAGAGATGTTCCATGGTGTTTCTTTAGGATTGCAGTAGAAATCTTTCGCAATAATTTTTCGAAAAGTTGATGGTCCTAGGTTCGGCAGTGGGATTCGAACTCGGTATCTGTCGCACTGGACGCCGATACTCTACCACTGCGCCACCGCCGCGTTTGATTTTCCATGCGCAAATTTTAGTAATATGCTAGTCGAAGTCAAGGTCATGAAATTAGCATATGGGAAGGAAGTGTAGTGCGAAGGGAAGGTAACCAATAGTCATTAATGGCAACAGATTGGATTCCAAGAGAAGGGAAGAAAAGCGGGGTGGGAGGCGGCAGGACGCTAGCTGGTCGGATTAGATTAAAATGTTTGCGACGACAACATAACCGCAGTTACGACATGACCATGTTAATTGGAGAAAAATATGGAAGAGACTTTTGCCTTGCAGTGGGCGTAAATAGGTCCCTGATGAAATATTTTTTTTTCATAAGAATGTTACATGTATGAATACACCGTCTATAGATCCCTTATAGAGGACATATAGAAACGCAGTCTATAGACAGGTAGCGTTAAGAGTTCTAAAGGTACTCTATAAAGGTTACTTTATAGAATTTAGTAGATACATCCCTTATAGAGCGCGTATAGTGAACCAGCCTATAGAAAGAAAGCGTTAAATGTTTTAAAGACGCTCTATAAAGGTTACTTTATAGAATTCAGTACATATGACGTCAATACGCTTTCTATTGTGCGTGAAATGACGTGTTTCTATAGAAGGTATTTTTAGACTTTCTATAGTCGTCCTATGGAAAACGTTCTATAGATGGCGAGTTCCTTTTCAGTTCCTATAGACCCTATAGGAACTCATTAGGAGTTCTAAGGGAACTCTAAATCCATTTTCGTAAGGGGCACTCTGCTCAACCGGTATCACTCAGCCTCAAACATATACCTTGCTCAGCCTGTACCTTGCAAACATGTACCTTGCTCAGCCAAACTCAGCCAAACTCACCCAAACTCTGGAAACATTTTCCTGCTTACTCGTACTCGAAATCATGACACCTTTGCTTAGTGAAACGCACTCGGACTCAAACTCAAGAGATATTTTCCCGCCAAACTCACTTGCGCTAAGACTCACGAGCATCCTGCTCAAGTGGGCTTACTCTACTCCACCTCTTGAGAAATTTACTTAGTGAAACACACTCAGGCTCAAGCTCACGAGAAGCATTCCCCGCTAGACCTACTTCGACTAAGATTCACGAACATCAATCTCACACGCTATCACTCAGCCTCAAACACATGTGGAGTTTGCTCTAGCTCGCTGAAACTCGTGTAAAACTTTCCTTGCCGATACTCACCCACCAACGTCGTAGTTCAACCATGCCTTATTCGGACTCAAGCTCATAAGAACATCTTTCAGTCAAACGCACGAGACATTTTTGAGTGGCGGGTCCGAGTCCGGGTGAGTCAATTAATCGGTAAGTGCACCGACCTGTGGCCGCCATATGTAGCAAATCAGAACGCGAAACGAAGATATTCCTAATCGAGAACAGATAACTCATTCGCTGACCTGAGAAACCTGAGGCACCATAAAACAGCCTGGTGAGCCCCAAAGCGTTCAAACAATCGGGAAGCAAGTTTTGTCTCTAAGCGTCTGGGTCAGTTTGCTTGTGAAAACTGACCGAAAAACGACACGGGTCGCTGACGAAATTCGTATGGATTATTTCTGACGAAGTGCGTTTGATCGAATTCATTCGTGTACTAAAGTAATGCCGCTCGGAAAAATCCAACAGACTTGAAGGTTCTGCCCAAGAAATAACACATATTTGTGCTGCCATTGTAATGAACGCCGCACATAGATGTAAAACATTTTTATCACTGCCATTACAGCGAAGCTGTACATCGCTACAAGATGGGAAATGTTGCATTCCGTGAGTGACGAGAAACTATACCATCATCATGGAAGAAGTGCACGCGCGCACTACTTTCTTCTCTTGTGATTCGAGTATCTTATCTCTGCGGGCTTCGCATAGTCACCATGAGAGAGGCGCTGTTTTGACACGTAAGTAAACGTTTCATGTAAACGTTACACGGCTTCGCTGATGGACAACGGAGTGGATGGGCCGAACATTTCTTGCATAAGCGTTTCCTTAGTTCCCGTCACTTTCTGCAAGCATTTTCCTTTTTATACAGCCTTAAGCAATATCCTCGGACCGAATCCACAAAATTTTCTGTTGTTACATAACAGCCTATATCGATCAAGGACCAACGAAAATGAGACACCAAAATTTTGATGAGAACACAGTTCGTGCTGGTTAAACGAGAGAAAGAGGTGCCATTTGTTGCAGACGTAAAGAACAGACAGATACAGACAAGCTGCCGTGATGACCGCAGGTAGGAATCAAACTCGGCTGAACGAGGTGTCATACAAGCACACTAATACTCGCCCACGACGGCTCTTCCCATGCACTAACTATTGAAAATAAACTTGTTGGATCAGCAGTTGTAGTAATGGTGCTTGTCTAGGTTTAATTGCTGTTGAGGATGCGCTAAGCACTCCTTATAGCAATGTAATAAAGAACAGATACGTTCTACTGTCACTGAGCATACCTTTAACACGAAAGTGTTTTCTGCCGTGGTCCACCAAGAAATTACTGACGCACTTCTGTCGCGGATGTGGATATCTGAAACAGTGAACACACATTTGACCATGAAAAAGTACCTCCCGCTATTATTCGAACCCACAACTACCTGTCATGCGACGACAGGAGCTTAGAAGCTCTACCGATCACACTACTGACACTCAGGACGTACCCGGAACAAAAGGCCCTTATATCTTCACTACACCGCTTTACGATTTGCATCTGATTCCGGTTGAATCAGCAAAGGTGTTTAGCATGCAAAATTACTCTTAAATTAAAATCGCCTCCCTTCCGCTGGACTCTTGGTTCGCACCGGTGGTACCGCCATCTATGAATGATGGAGCAAAACAGACTGTCCTGAGAATGCGCGCCGGCAGTTAGCGTTTCGGTACTCACAGCGCGTCAATCGCAGCGGAGGAGGAGGAGAAAAAGTTTATTTATCCCAGGAGGGAAAGGGACAGTGGCGGAGGCAGCGGAGAAACCTACCCTGCGTAGGTATCCGCTATCCTCTTGGCCCAATCCAGGATCTGGTCCTGGACCTCGGGCGCCGAGCTGCGTATAGCAGCCTCCCACTGCTCCTTATTATTAATATTAAGTGATTCTGGTGGGGGGTGTCGAGCGGAGATAAGCGTCGTGGCATGGCGGCGTCCTGCTGGCGCGTTGCATGGGCAAAGTACTACAGCCGCTACAAAATTTTGTCTTCTGTGGCCAAATGGGTTGCGACGCGCAATGCTCCGGGAACGCAAAGATGGCCGTAGAGAAGGATATGAGGCGCCTTTCGATGCAGTGGACTGCGTGGTCACAACACGATCCGCTGACAACGCCTTCAGTTTCGCTGACAACGCCTTCAGTTTCGCTTGCAAGGTTCCACCGTTTGCGGACGCTTCTGGTTTATGACAGGTTCGCGCAGGGCTCTGGCGCGTGCAATGCAGTCTTCGGAGAAATGAGAGTCGTTTGAGAACTTTTTGGCTAGGATATTTGTGCAGTGACGAGGTGCCGCTAATGTCTACATGCGACGGGTTCACATGTCCGGAGTACCCAACCCATCTTCCACCCCTCGATTCGCCACATTATGCATTCCACAGCTTCGGGATGACAGGTTTCGCTTTCGTGTTATACCAGTTCCTATGACAGAGGGATAAGCAACATTTTTTGTCCTGCATTGCCCGATCTTCTCAGAATACAACAATAAGCGCCGCTGATGATATCCAGGTCAGGGCACCTAGTGTGCATTCCTCTTGGGCAATGCAGACGTCTGGGCAGTAACGTGCGCCGACACCACAATGCTGTCGACGTGGCTTTTAAATCCATGTTACACACACAATCAGTCAATTTATACAAAGGCTGTTATCCTACTCGCACCATTTAGCTGAATGCCAAAAAAATCGGCACAGACAATTTTCTCGCTGATTGCTTCGCAGGACAGCGATTCCCACAACGCTTGGGATCTGCCGGATTTTGTTGTGAATACGGCCCCTTTTGTACAATATATGCGCGAAAGTAACGATAAGTTTCGCTTGAAACCAATCCTCGCAAATGCATGGGATATACTAGATATTTCAGCCCTCCGCTCGTATGCAACTTCAATGTTTTGCCATAAAATTCCGAACGTCGTTCATACAAAACTAGGGACCAAATTCACAAAACCTTGCTTTTGTAAGCAACTTATTTAGAATAACAAGAGGGGAATTCATCAAGGGCTCGTTTGTTATAGGCACAATCTAGTGAATCTGAGAGTGAAGCCAAGGAATGCATAGGGAAAATTATTTATAGTATTTAGGCATACAGAGTGGTTAGAAACACCAGCCGTCTGTAGGGACCCAACCTACGACCTTTTAATAGCGCTTCCGATACTCTATCAACTGAAC
This sequence comes from Hyalomma asiaticum, assembly GCA_013339685.2. Lineage (NCBI taxonomy): Eukaryota > Metazoa > Arthropoda > Arachnida > Ixodida > Ixodidae > Hyalomma > Hyalomma asiaticum. Next base: position 7,520,361 of record CM023489.1, on the reverse strand, counting down.
TACAATTACGGTCGTTCCCTCGTCTGCTTTATTGGGTATTTCTGTGGACTGGTAGTGGTATTCCTGGTAGTGTTAGTAAGCGCCACTCATAGCCATGGCGGCGAGTGTGGAACACTCGTTTTGCCAGAAGGCATCGCGCGGTACGTCATTTCAATACGAGCTAGCTGCTGACGAATAAACCCTCGCGTGCTAGCTGAAGGCACCAAACCTGCTACAAGACTCACTCTTTGTGAACGCGGGTTAGGTGTTCAAACACACATAGGGTCCAGCGACTGTCTTTTCAAAAAATTACAGCATATCCACGGAGTGAATGATGATGAGTGGGCGAAGCTCGGGAGGTTCATCATAGATCGTGCCAATTTCCGGATTAATTTAGTTAACGCGCACGCTACGAATCCTCATGGTTCAACTATGCACAAGTGAAATCTCCCACCGGCACTTCATTGCAAGTCAAGATCCAGTGCCTATATATATATTTGCCGGTGAACGCTTCTCCAACGCGAGCAGTCGGTATTTCTCAATCAAGAAACTCGCTAGGAGACGCTGCCTGAGCCAACGTCCGCCCCGTTATAAAGGGGATGCTCCTAATATCCATCCATCCCTTGTCTCTCGCGGGTGAGGGCGCGTTCTCCTTCTTTGCGAGCTGGTACAGCGTTCCTCTAAGAAAGAGCGTTTCCATAGCCAACGCGCGCCTTTCGCTCTCTCTCTGTCTCTCTCTCTCTCTCACAAGACAGCAGAGGCATGCGCCGGGAGGCACGCGCCGGGAGAGAGAGAGAGAGAGGCACGCACCGGGAGGCACGCGGGTTACGCCTGACGACTGACGCGTGACAAGGTTAGACTAAGAGGAGCTTCGCCCCTAGTATAGTCTCGACCTTGGACACAGGTTCGGCTCCATGTTCGACGTACGGCCCGGCTTCTACCCGCTGACGGCGCTGGACCGCAAGTCGATGCATGGCTCCATGAGCGTCCTCAACGTGCCCCCGCCTCCTCCCCCCGTGCTGCCCCCGGTGGGCGGCCCTCCTCTGCCCCCCATGGGCCCACCGCCATTTCTGCCCCCACCGCACCTGATGCCGCCCATGATGCGGCCCCGGCCCTACGTGTACCCGGCCGAACCGCTGCCAACGAGGGACCCGTACCGCTCCAAGACGCCCGTCCTTCAGGCGCCCAAGATGGAACAGGACTACTACTCGGTCGACCAGGTATGCGGCAAATACGTACCTGCATTACAAATTGAAGATGTTAGATTATATTTGAGGTTGCGCGTATATAATGAAGTGAAACCGACTTTTACCGGACTCTTACACCACGAATATGATTCAGGAGAATCGGGTTAAGCCCGATTTTTCCCCTAATTACTAAATCACTGACGAACGTATTCTTTTTTCATCGAAGTTATATCTAGCTAGCAGATTCGTCTGCCTATCGCATGTAGCCGAGGTACGTGGGCCGATCCCAAAGGCACTGCGAAACTGTATGTGGAGCAGAAAACTTCCGACCCTGTAGGGAGGGAGTGTGCGTGCGTGCGTGCGTGCGTGCGTGAGCGAGTGTGTGTGTTTCGTCCGCAGGCAATCAATGTGCTCCGATGTCAGGAGGTTGTGCAAACAGGCTGGGCTATGACGATGTGTTGGAGGGACCTCAGAGATAAAACGCAATCATCTGCCAACCAGTAGCTGTCTCATTCTATCCTCACATAGCCATTTACTTAGCGATGTCATAAGTCTCAGTATCATGCTCAACGCATAAATAAGCTTCGCTGGTCTCTAATCTTCACACAGTTTAAAGGCTTTGATTTTTTTACCCCATACGGAGTTTGCGGTACACACGCTCTATAGCTACACCACCTCGAGACAACAAACATACCCTGTCGGCTGCAGTGGATGCCGGTCACGCACGACTGGTGTCACAGTCTGCGTGCAGCACTGTCGACGCTAGGCGGTTTTCACTTGCAAATTTAGCCCAATAAAACCACAATTTTGGAGCAGTTCCCCACAAACATGCGGCGTCCGGTTATACCATCTTAAAAAATAGCACGCCAGTTTTCGCCCCCATCTCCAAACCTAAAGAAAATTAGCAGGCAACTTTACTCTCAGGCGCGAAGACTGCGCAAAGAACGAAGCTGACGGTTCTATCTAGCATTATATCGGTTGGACTAAGCTATCGCGAAGTGTCTACGCGGCATCACCAGCGAACGCAAGGAACACTCTGACATGGTGTACAGTGTTTGTTTTTATTGCGATAGCAAATATATGGACTCATGAATGGGGATTTCGCCGTCGCCGTCATGTCCCGTATAATATATATAAGCAGTGAAGAAATGGACGAACATGCAAGAACTTTTTAGTTTCCAATGTTTCGGCCGGTGGTCCGGCCTTCATCAGGAAATACAGTGCATATGAAAATTTGCTGTATATATATATATATATATATATATATAAGTACGCATATGCAGATCGCAATCTCTAAGAAAAAAGCACGCCGCTTATGCTGGCAATGCCATAAAGATGAAAACCTCTAAGAAAAAAGTACACAGCTTACGCCATGGCTATGCCAAAAAGATCGAAATCTCTAAGTCTGCGAGAGCAGAAATGAACGCACTCGCTGGACAAAAGAATGCCGCTGTGCTGGTCAGTTTCAAGACGGTACAGTGTTCACGCTGCTTAGAGCGACCGTGCGGGCTGAAGCACGTGCCAGAAGAAATGAAGACAAAACAACTTAACTCGCAGTTCTGCTGCGCCATTATCTCTACCACAAATAACGGGCGCCGTTTCTCATCCACTCTTCTGCGAGCGGCACATCGTGATCATTCATTCCCTCCATGGGAGTCTGATCACGCTTGAGCACACCTGCACGCTTACTTAATAAGCCCACGTTCACCGCAATTCAGGTTGCCCCTAAAGCTGCTAGTCTTACTTCGTACATTATACCATGCATTGCTATCGCATTCATTGCTTCGCCCTTCTGGCGACACTGCTACTTATTTCAATGGCAGTCATCCCCTTCGTAGCCCTGCGGTGGTGCAACTCGCAGGCCCGGATTGTTCTGGCGAAGCCTCTGCGTATACAAACGGTTTTGTTCGTTCACGGTATCGTAACTCCGGATATGCGCAGCGCCGTCGTTTCGCCGCCGCTTCACTGGCGCGATGACAGGAGGTCAACTTGAAGTCGTCTCAGACGCTCTCGAGTAGCGGCGCGGCGGCTTTCGCGCCGCGCTTCTTTTTCTTCGGGAATGACGCGCTTCTCCTCTCGCCTCACCTTCAAGACGATGTGCTCGGCGCGGAGAAGTGAGGCATTCTGCCGCGCGCCGGCGACGCGGAGCTCTTATATTACAACGATCGGCGCGGTATTGTCAATTTGTCATCCGTAGCTTTGGCGGGACTCCGCGCGGCAGGCGAAAGCTAGGCAGAGCTGTGGCTCTGCTATTTTCCCATAGCGTCTGATAAAACGCTTCGCCTCTATGTAGTAGCGCGCTGAGGGCATGAACGCAAGAGAAGACTGATGAAACGCCTCCGCCTTTATGCCGTAGTGCCAGTGGGCTGAAGCCATGGGCGTAAGAGAAGAAAGAAGTGAGTGTGCAAATGATGATGATACTTGCGAACGACCCGACCCCCTTTCGCCGGCTTCACGAACGTCCTTTGTAGATTTTTTTAACAGCAAAGCAGTTAAATAATACAAAGTACTAAAACGAACAACCCTGAATATATGTGGGTTAGATAGACAAACTGAAAAAGTACACCAGTTTTTTTCGTTTGTTTTTCCTGCGGTCTAAGCATCATGAAACCATGGTACCAGCGGGAGTAGTGCTGCCATACAAACTATCGGCACCTTAGCATACACGCATGCCTTTTGTGAATGTGAAAGCCCAGAAGTAGGGCTATACATCATTCGACGAGCTTGTCCGGACCGTCCTCGCTAACAGTGTGTTGAAAAGTGACTCGCCAAGTTCACTTCGTGGCTGTGGCGCTCCAAGGCTCAATAGCGGCCGCAACAGCCAATGGAGGCGAAGTACAAAACGCGTGCGCACTTCTATAAAATGCAAAGCACTCCTTGGCAAACCTTGATCGCGTACGAATGTGTATCTCAACGAGCGACGCTCATGATTCGCACATCAGCGCACCGTAGCGTGCATTTCGCTTTGATTAAACAAACGTCTGTGATCTGCCTTAACATGACCGCCAACCTGATGTCGTACCGTGAGCTACCGTTTAGTAGCCATGGTGTTATCGACGTTCCTGGCTTCTCAGCTCCAGATTCTGGTATGCTGACAGCTTCAAGGGCAGCGCATAAGTACTTCTCCGCTCGCGTTGAGAACTTTGCGCGGTCTCGTGATGGAAGCCCAAAGGAGCCTCCGTGGCAGCTCCAAATGGTATACATAAAATGCACGCTGCTTGCATCATCGTCAATGCTGCTTCGTCAATGCTGATCCGTGGCGCAGCTGTCTGAGGCGCTCGTCCGGGCGCTCGGTTAATAATCGAGCGGACGTGGCTTCGAATCCCCTCTCGGGCGCGTCGTAAAAGTTTCTTTAATAAGATTGTTTTTTCTCAGATTTCGATTTATATATACATACTTTATACGGGGGGCATGACGGCGACGGCGAAAAGCCCGTTCAAGTGTCCATATAACAGCTATCGCAATATTATTGTACAATAAAGGTCAACAACAACATCCAGCGCACTTTTTTCCATCGCAGGTCTGTTGCAAGGGACACCTCATCGTTCTCTGGATCATCCTTGCAGTAGTGACGATAGGGGTTATCCTCGGCATAATCCTGGGTGTCACCGTCACCTAAGCCTACACTTCGTCGACGGGACTCAATTCAACGGGGCGAGTTTTCAGGGATGCCTGCCGGTTCAACAACGACAACGCATTGCGAACTTCTTCTATCTGAGCTTGCCTTCGGTGTCGTACCAAAGTGGTGCTGCACCATACAAAGTGACGATGGGTTGGCGTCGCTTGTGTTATCGTTTCGTTTTCCTTGAGCAGAAAAAAAACTGAGAAAAAGATTTTTTTCCACAACATAGATTATTCTACAATGGCCAGGGATTCGGAACGGACCGTGAATCCCGTTCAGGTGCGAGTGCGGAACCGCAGCGCATGTGCCAGGAAAGCACGTAGAAATCCAAACAAGGACGGAAGTTGGGGGTAAGATGGAGGCCTGAAGTGATGAAGATATCGTTGACAACGATGAAGAACACGAAATGGTGCTAGAGCCAACGATTCGACAGGTGGACTTGTCTTTGTCAGGGCAGCTCTGACGTGTGCTGGCCTGCCAAAGACAAGTCCACTAGTCGAAACGTTGGGTCTAACGATATTCCTTGTTCTTCCTTGTTCTCAACGATCTTTCCATCACTTACAATAGCAAACACGTGTACAAAGGCATACATTCCGTTAGTGAATTTGTTTCTACTAATTATTGGTCAGTATTCGCAAGAGAATTGATAACTCAAGGTGGTCAACGCCAATGCACAGGAACACACCACCCCATTACGTGCCTCATAATCGTACGGTAATTATTGGCACGGAAGACCATAGAAATTGATTTCTTAAATTGATATAATTATGTGTTATATATTAATTGCAGTAATTGGTTCAGATAGCTCCTACAGTTGCCTGATTAAAGTATTTGTAGGCATCCTTGAGATATGAACATAAAAATCAACTCTGGGCTTTGTCATAAGTTGTCGGCTTAGATTTTTGAAGCTACTAGCACCGTAGAGGGAGGTATACGCCGTGCTAGCATTCGCTGTGGCTCCAAACTTGTGCTAACGCCGTTTTACTGGCTTCTCGTTCTCCCCAAAATCTATATAACTTCAACGACGAACTCGAACGGATGCCTGCGCAATTCTGCTTTGTCGTGCATATCGCTAATGAAGGTGCGTAAATTTGAGAGAGAGAGAGAGAGGGAGAGAGAGAGAGGTAGATTTGAGATTCGTCGTGAAATCCTTTAAAAGCTGTATAACATCATTACAGTGTTTTTTTTTAATAAGTAGCAGCTGCTTGCGTACACTGACTACGCCAATAATACGCGCAAATCAAAACAAATCACAAATCATTTCCCGACCTTCATATTTCCACAAGTCAACACCTGTCGGGCTTCGCCTGTGAGGATCTGAATTCACTATATTTTCATGTCGCACTATTGAGACCGGAGGCGGAAGGTTGTCCCCTACACGGAAAACACATTGCATCGACTACGGCACCCTTGTCGCTACACTTACTTGTCGCCTCGCAACTGGTACCTTTGTGCATGCGCACAAATCGCTATAAGGCTCTAATACAGTGCGTACTGTTCAACTCGCCCTTGGTGTGAGGTCGAAAGGCGAGGTGCCTCATGTCGTCGTCGTCTAGGACTGCACTATAACTCACGCAAAACACGCGATTTGTCGATTTCTGTATGCACACTGATGGCAGAAAGTGTACAGTATTTAAGAATGGTGAGCGTGGGACCAACTGTGTTACCCCTGTGTTGACTAAACGCAATCTGGGTCGTAGTAGAGACCGACGGAGAAGGAAGGTACGGGCGGTAGCTTGCGGCAGATATATCCAAAGGCCACGTAGGCAGGGGGTAGAAGTGCAACAAGTACCATCAACAGGAGGTTCAGTAATTTGCTATTGCTGGCACAAGGAGTTTCCAGAATAGCCCTTTTGGATGGTTAGTGTTCTGGCACGAAGCTGACTTTAAGCCTAAAACCCGTTGGCAGTGATCTAGCAAGTCAGCGTTTCCTTTTCTTGTTTGTTTCTCTCGCTTTCTGTCACCAGCTGCCGGATCAGCACTTGGACACTACCCCTAGGTGAATGCAGAAATTGTTGCTTGGGACAAAGCAGGCGGTTGTCACAAAGAACAACTGCTGGGGATTTAAGGGACATGCGAATGTCAGTTGCCGCCCGCCTCTCTAGACGCATCTCGTACGAGTTCTTCACAAACCATGTACGGCGTTGAACTTAAGGTGTTTCCGAAAGCGCGGTCTCTGAAGTGTTAGTCTGTAATTACAGCGTGGTATACCATAAAAAGGCGTCAAACGTACTACGAAGAGAGTATTTTTGGCAACATGCTCTTTTACGCAAGAGTAATTGCACGGGTCGCAATGTTACCATTGTTTCGTCTCCTATCCAGGTCATCATTGTCAACACCGTGCATTTCAGGTGATAGCAACAAGGTCAAACATTCATTTGACAAATGCTCAATGCGTATATGCTTTGCACTGTCAAGAATGAATACCCATGCTTGTGAACGTAGCAAGAGTCTTGGCATGTTTCCCCGATTGGTCCACGTCGTTGAAAAGTTGTTCTCAAAGAAAGGTGTCTCAGTGCCTCCGTTTAGAACTGCCAACTGCAGAGCTCCTTTTCTTTTAGCACGTACTCATAAACCAAAACGAAAAACTGAGGTGAGTACAGAGAGCGTTGTATCTGAGTGAGTTGTGTATCTTTAACATAATGATAATATATGTGTCGAATATTAAAGCTTCCTATCTACGAAAACCACGAGTGTAGTATTCTTGTTTTTTACACTTCGGCTGGGGCCCTAGAATAAGGAAACCTCGACCGAACGCCGCTACGGAATCTGCCGTAAGTGTATTTTTCTTTAATTGCTATCTTACGAGAGTGCCTGCTTTCTTTCTTTTTCTTATCTTAATACTGCATCAGATAGCATTCGTTATTGGCATGCTATAAGGTGATTATCGCAACTGATCTACGAGACAATCACATCTCAACACTGAAGAAAGGACGATGCTCCAAACAGACCACATTAACTCAACATTTCAATGTACAGGTGCAAGCAGTTCAGTATAAGACAGATTTCTGATAAACACTGCTCTTGCCTAGGGAGATCTCCTCGATCGATTGGTATTGCGTTATTTTTGGAGAACACGAACAAACAAAAGGTCTGTCCCACAGAGGTGACGAGAAATATTTGACCATTTATGCGGCTCATATTCACGAACGAGAACACTGCGCCATCTCACGGGCAATGTGTGAATATTTTTCCAATAGCGTAGAGACGCTGGCATCACTTTGGAGGGCTTCAAGGTGAGGTCTAGGGAACCAGGTGTTTTCTGGGCTTGTACCTGGAGCAGGAGCGGTGTCATTGTGAAAAGTCGTTTACTGCTCCCAGCTATGAAGCTCCGTGTTGACCCCCATGCAGCTGCGGCTATTTAAACTTGGCGCTTTTAAACTTGCCTCAAACAGTAAACATCTAAATATGTTCTTGCTCAAGGCCAAGAAAGCGACGCATTCACGGGCAAGGCGACCAAAGACCATGCATCTATACCATCACACATGCGTCCAAGGTAAGAACGCTCAAGTATTTCGCGAAAAGAAAGGCACACATGATGAAACGAATGCATGACGAAAAAAGAGCGACGATTTCACTTCGCAGCTGTCGACAGCGTGGCAACCTTCCCTTGCGTCATCCATTTGTGGTATAGGCTCCGTGCAGTCGAGTCATTTATGTCCTGTCATTTATGATCGTCATGCAGTCATGTGCCAAACCGATTTTCGTATAGGCTCCGTGTAGTCGAGTTTTCCATGTGCGACATCAGCGCCAGAATGCACTGCCTGGCGGAGAGAAGAAGCAAAATTGTGCAGACTGTGACAGGGAAATATGCGAACACGATGCGCGTCTCCAACTCTATAGCAGCAGCGACCGCCCGTCCCACCTTCTATCGTTTTATTTCCTTTGAGACGCGCGCTCCAAACCTGCGGCAAACTGTTCCAAAGGGCGACGCCGCGAGCGTTCGTGTGGTTCGCAGCACGCCCGGAAAGCAGCGAAGAAACGCGCGCGTCGCTGTCGACTCGGTTTCCACCGTGCGCGACTGAGCCGTCCGACGAAAGCTACGTAGCGCCCTCTGGCCAGTAGACGGAGCCCATACATCCCATTAACGAAACGGCAGTATAGCGCCAGGACCATGGCATGTAAATCATGCCGGTCATGACACGCGTGTCATGATTCTAATGTTATGACCTGTCATTTACGTTCGTCATGCTGTCGTGTTGTGTCATAGCAATTTTGGTATGCATCCCATTAACGAAACGCCTGGCATGTAAATCATGCCGCCCATGACATGCATGTTATGCTTTTCATGTTATGACCTGTCATTTATGTTCGTCATGCAGTCATATTGTTGCAGTGTTGTACGGAACGTCGTTCCAAGGAACGACGTTCCTGGAACTAGTTCCTTTTTGGAGGAACGAAGGAACGCTATCGTTCCTTTAAGAGTTGGTGGAACTGTAACGGTAACGCGTTACATTTATGAAGTAACGGCAATGGGAACGACGTTCCTTTTATAAGCGTTCCACAGGTCCACATGCAGGACGGATAGGCCGGGCCACAACCGCCGAGGCCGAGCCTCGAGTCCCCGCTTCCCTGTTAGCAGTCTCCTTCACTCAAAAGAAAACTACATGCAAAACGTCATTCCTTTACTCTCCCTCTTCGAGGCTTCGACGAGGGCGAAACTTCTCTTTCGCCAGTGCAGTCAATGCGGCCGCTCCATGTAGCTGGCGGAAAAATTTCCGGCTTTCAACCGGCCATGTACAGCAGCGCAGGCCGAACCGCAGCCTACCGAGAAATTCGTTTCGTCCCATTAGATCCCGCCGCCACGGCTCCCTTGGAGCTAAGACACTGTCAACGCGCGCTTTTCTATCGCCGCTCAGCGCATTGGTTCTGAGAATGCAGTTATGGCTCCCATGTGTGGGCCTCGGCGCCACTGGCGTTTTGTACTCAGGAGACCGTTCGGCAAAGCAAGCGAGCAGTGGCAGGTGTGATACTAAGGAGGCTAGTTAGTCGCAGGCGCCCGTAGGAGGACAGGTAAGCGCGCGCGGCGAGACGGATGACGTGGGGAGGGACAGCAGTCTTTCGCTTTGTCCGAGCCAGTCTGAACAGCAAGCACGGGTCGTTCTGAAGGATGGACACACTGTAGACATCTCTCCCTTGACGTTCGAAAATCGCGGAACAGTGTCTCTTCACCTGTGGCGTCGGCGGGCGAGAGACAGGGACGCAGGGAACGGGCATTTTAAGCATCTGTATTCCTGTTTTTCGGCTGCCGCGGCGGTCAGAGAATCGCTGGGGCTTTCGTTATCCGCGAGTTTGCGGAAACCGCGCTTTAACAGTAGAGCCGACGTTTGCACGGTGCCCCAAATGAGCGTTTTCATTAGGCGGCGACTTTTAGACGACAGAATACCGACGCTTAAGGGTGCCCCGTGCGCCCCTAGGTGCTTGAACAAAGCCAACAGAGAGTCTCCGGCATATTGCAATCGCCGTGCAATGCTGCTCCTCGGGCACGCACACCTGACCGGCCACAAGGTGCGGCAGACGCGTCTTTTCACCGGACATTTCCGACGTGAGCGCGCCTACACGGTGTCATATCTTGCACCTGGAGTGCTTCGGATGAAGGAGCAAGCCTCGTTTGCGATATACCTCGTGCGTGCCTAGCCGTTCGGCTCCCCGACCTAGGAGAGATTATGTAGTCATCGCCGCGAGGGCCTGATGTCAGCAGCGATGATCGGAGATGATCCGTGAGCTACGCGACTTCGAGGGCGACATCCGAGTTCCTACCCGAGCATCAGTCCACATGCCCAGCGATGAGACCGATGCGCCGATGGAGTCCTTGCAGATAAGCGCTCTTTAATTGCGGCAGAATGTGTGCTTGAGACATTGCGCCTTTAGTTTGTAGACTGTTTTACCATTTGTATGGTTGTTGATGAGGTGCGTGTTGTTGAGATGTGTTGTTTAAATGGTTGTTGAGATGTGCAGCCAAACGGGGTGGTCGTAACTTCGAAGCACTTCGAGTGGAGTCGTACCGTAGTTGTGGCACTTGTGAAGTGTTGTGTAGGGCTAACCTCCTCCCCCTTTGTGCGTAGTAGGGACGTCTTATCTAGATTCTGTTGCGATGAAGAAGAAAGTGCAGGTACGGTTTAATTGATGTTCTTTCTTATTCGCACAACAAAAAGAGAGTTTTGTATTCTAAGTGTAAATCGGCCCATTTCTTGCATTGCAGTTCACGTTAGATATTGTTTTTACTATGTCTCATTATCATAAGAATTAGACCCACGCTCAGTAGCACGCGTGCACGTTTTTGCTAATTGGGTTGTATCTCACACGTGAAAGGTTCGCAGTAGCACATCACTTTTAGTTCCAGCCTTCATTTTTTGCTATGCGTCCGATTAAATAATGCATGCGATGCATTTTATTTATTTATTTATTTATTTATTTATTTATTTATTTATTTATTTATTTATTCCCTACACATGTCGGGAGTACGTTGCCTGCTCCCAGAACTTATATCCAGAAGCGTTTCTTTTCACATTTCTTATCTCCAGATAATCTACTGCTGTTGAGTTTCAAATTCGCACATCTCAACGTCAATTTTAAGTGTTCACTTAATTTCACCTCAATTTTCCGACACTATGTTGAATCTTAAAGCTCAAATGTAACGTAAATGTAACGACACGTTCCAATTTTCGAAATGTAACTGGAACGCGTTCCCTTCTGACTAGAGGAACTTGTAACGGGAACTCGTTACAAAATTGGGAAGGAACGAGGAACGAGTTTCCGTTCCTGTTTTGGAGGAACGGGTACAACACTGTATTGTTGCATACCAATTTTCCTACACATCTCACTAACGAAACGGCCACGAGAGCACCAAGACCGTGGCATGTAAATCATGTCGCTCATGACATGCATGTCATGATTTTCATGTTATGACCTGTCATTTACGTTCATGATGCAGTCATCTTGTGGCATGCCAGTTTTCGTATACAGCCCGTTAACGAAACGCGTGGCATGTAAATCATGTCGCCCATGAAATGCATATCATGATTTTCATGTTGTGACCTGTCAGTCATGTTCGCCATGCAGTCATGTCGTGGCATACCAATTTTCGTGTACATCCCATTAACGAAACGGCCAAGAGAGCACCAAGACCGTCGCATTTAAATCATGTCACTCACGACATGCATGTCATGATTTTCGTGTTATGACCTGTCATTTATGTTTGTGATGCAGTCATGTTGTGGCATGCCAATTTGCGTATACGGCCCATGAACGAAACGCGTGGCATGTAAATCATGTCATTCATGACATGCATGTCATGATTTTCATGTTATGGCCTGTCATTTATGTTTGCCATGCAGTCATGTTGTGTCATACCAATTTTCGCATACATCCCATTAGCGAAACGGCTAGGAGAGCCCTAAGACCGTGGCATGTAAATCATGCCGCTCATGACATGCATATCATGATTTTCATGTTATGACCTGTCATTTATGTTCGTCATGTAGTCATGATGTAGCATACCAATTTTCGTAAACCTGCGATTAGCGAAACGGCCAGGAGAGCACAAAATCGTAGGCGGCTAGATAGATAGATAGATAGATAGATAGATAGATAGATAGATAGATAGATAGATAGATAGATAGATAGATAGATAGATAGATAGATAGATAGATAGATAGATAGATAGATACGCTCAAACTCGCCGAAGTTCGCTAAGAAGTGCTTCGCATTTAATATTTGACCATTTATGCGGCTCATATTCACGAACGAGAACACTGCGCCATCTCGCGGGCAATGTGTGAATATTTTTCCAATAGCGTAGAGACGCTGGCATCACTTTGGAGGGCTTCAAGGTGAGGTCTAGGGAACCAGGTGTTTTCTGGGCTTGTACCTGGAGCAGGAGCGGTGTCATTGTGAAAAGTCGTTTACTGCTCCCAGCTATGAAGCTCCGTGTTGACCCCCATGCAGCTGCGGCTATTTAAACTTGGCGCTCTCAAACTTGCCTCAAACAGTAAACATCTAAATATGTTCTTGCTCAAGGCCAAGAAAGCGACGCATTCACGGGCAAGGCGGCCAAAGACCATACATCTATACCATCACACATGCGTCCAAGGTAAGAACGCTCAAGTATTTCGGGAAAAGAAAGGCACACATGATGAAACGAATGCATGACGAAAAAAGAGCGACGATTTCACTTCGCAGCTGTCGACAGCGGGGCAACCTTCCCTTGCGTCATCCATTTGTGGTCTTTTCTTCTCCGCCCGTCTCGTTTCGTCCTTCCCAGTGCAAATAGAACGCTCCACGGGCGCTCAGTTTACGAAACGCTGACGGCTTTCCTCGTCCCTTAGATGACAAGGTGCGCGTCTGTTTGCCATTCCCGCAACCGTCGCTATTTGCCTGGTGTTTTCGCGCGAGCAGCAATTACTCCTTTTGTTCTCGTCTTTCACCGACGTCACAACGCCTCCGCCTCAAGGTGTGCACACAGGCCTGCGCGCAAGCGTCACTTGAGGCGAACTTAACGGCGCGTGCATAGTTTATGTTCTTTCTTTTTTCCGTTCTTTCTTTTGTTTTTATGTCCACCTTCCTCTTTTCTTTCGCTCCAGTTGCCAGTGCGGCCTCTCCACGCTTCCTGCTTCGGTTGAGGCCGGCGGCACGGCCACGCATGCTTTTCGCCCTCAAACTGACAGAGGCGCCCCCTGTCCACCGCCGAGATGAACGCCGTTGCTCCCACGTGACGCGCTCGAAAAACCGGGCCCGCGCGGGATCGCCATTGTTCTTACAACGGACAATGCACGGATCGCTAGCGAAGAGCTCCCAGGCACGAGCCGCGGCACGTCGGCCGCTTTATAGTCGTGGAAACGCGAGCACTGCGCGCACGCTGTCGTGCACCTTGTGCCCCGAGGATCGCCACGAGCACATGAATAAACAACGACAAAACTGCTTGGCATCACATCGATTCCCACAATGCGCGGGGATATGCCAGATTGTTTTTAAAGCATATGAATGGCGTTACACGCTGCGTTACGTGCTTATTATGAACAATTCACAAACTTACAAAGTCCTTGGAAGTCGCAAGTACGAACATTGGGCAGGTCTTTGCATATTATGTTACCGAAATGCATAAACTACCTATATAGCAATAATTAGTGGTGTGCGAGTATTTCGAATACGGTTCCAGCTTCAAATATCATAACACAAATGCTCATCTAGAAATAACATTTTATTATGTTAATGCAATACACCAATTAACTATCAGCTCAAAATATGTCACTATCAGGAACACAACGTCTACACCAGCATCTGAAATCATAACCGTAATGTGGAAATTTCACAGCATGTTATCGCAAGGAAGCGATGGCAAGTACTAATGCAGGAACATCGGCTGTTCCACGCTGCCGAAGAGGTCCTACAAAAGGAGGTGGCTGCGAGTGGCAGGACAGCACGTCTTTTTTTCGTTCCTTTCTTTCTTTTTTTTTTCCTTTTTTGTGCCTGGAATAAGCGCGTGGTACATCAGAGTGGTTACATCAGCGCCTACAGCGCTGCGGGGCACGTAGACACAGATGCCTATCGTGAGGGCGCACGCTGCGGCCGACAAGTCGCACGTACTCAATGACGATTTTAGTTTGTCCGTAGACTTCTTCACGTTTACGGATACCGGTCTACCAAGTGTGTTTATGGCTGAAGCAGAACTACTAGCGGCATCTAGCGGAACATTGCAATGTTCTCGAATATTCAAAAATTTCGTATACCTCATTTTCAAACCGAAGACGGATACTGTGAACTTTGTATTCGACGAATATTAGAAACATTCAGATATGTCCTTAGCCATAATATTTGCATGCTTGCCGGCTGAAACCGTCATGATTGCTGCAGAGCTTGTAAACTTCATTACCAGATCCTATCTACCATTTCATAACGGAAACCGATATGAAGACAGGACAGATACGACGCATTTTTCTCTTTGAAACGGCCCACTTACAAGTGGCCCGACTTTCAACATTGTTGTGGACTCATGGCGTTTTCCTAGCGATGGAAGCGCGAAGTTTACAGTAGTCGTTTGCTTACTTGTCTTGTTTCGTTCTTGCCGTTTTTAACGAAATGTACGGTGGGTAACCGGCGCCAACGTGAGTTCGAACTCGCGACGGCAACCTGTAGCCGAAGCGGACACTATTTCGAGGCGACGTCTGCAGGCTGGTGGTGCACACTAGTACAGAATTTAGAAAAAGACGACCGTCCGTCTCGTAACGATTGGCCTAAAGCGAAGCATGCAACGCGGCATGGACAAGCCCTCATCACTGAATGCTTTTGTGACGTCCGTTCCCACACCACTTGTGATCTTCCGGGGTATCTTATTGTCTCCTCTTCCTCATCGCGCCTTCCAATGATGAAGTGGTACACCCTTGCAGCTTTTTGCGAAATGGCTACCGTGTCATTTCTAAGTAAGTGGGCGGAGAAAGCTCATCGCAGCGGTGTCGGCGGTAGGCGGTCCCGCAGACTGCCGCTAGTCCGAAGGCTAAACATTCGGCTCTCAAGGCTCCAGATAGAACACCATGATTGATAAGTTCCCCGGATTTTCTCACTAATAGCCACGTGACTTCAGCACTCCAAGCACGTGAACAAGCCGTCTAGACGGGAGAACGGTCCAGTCAGCGTTGCCTACATCATATGAAGCCATTTGAGCTGTCAAACTAGCAGTGTTAGTCACCTTGTTAGCAGCAAACTGCAAACTTCCGTGTCCTGTTCACACAGACTGAAATAAAGCGAGCATTATTATTATTATTATTATTATTATTATTATTATTATTATTATTATTATTATTATTATTATTATTATTCCCCAAGGGGCAAGCTCAACAATCCGGAGGGCTGGTTCAGCATGTTCGTTGTGAGGAGGACATTCGGCTGTTCTGACAGCGGATAGAGAATTTTACTTTACATTATCAAGATAGTCTTACTCTGAATGAGACTTACTTTAAAACAGTAAACTGACACCTACCTTACATTTTCCAACTTGGGAAAGATCTTCTGAGACAGCCCTAGTGCAGACCATACAGCAGCTAACAGCTCCATCTTTTAGGTAGCACTAGCTAATACCAGCTGCGATTTAGCCAAAACTAGCCACGCTACCTAAAATTACCTATAGTCTGCTTCAGGAGTTCCGTGCAGCAGTGCAGAAGCTACAGGCCCCTTCGGCCAATCAGGAGGGCGAACACATGTTAAACATGTTCTTCCGCGTCATGTCATCTGCCAATGGTGGACGCTGCAGTGGCAGGAGCCACCTTGGAGGACGACGGAGTGGACTCGCAGGTGCGTGTCCGAACAATGGCATTTCGTCTCGCCTCGGAAGAATTCTGCGCTCGGTGGCCTCGTAGCCTGCTAGTCTGCGTAGTCTGCCTGCGTAGTCTCTGCTGCACGGAACTACTGAAACGGACTATAGTGATGGTAGTGCGCGAGCGGTTTCGGTATCTAGCTAAGGAATTGATTGATTTCTGGTGTTTTATGTCCCAAAAACAGCTTTGATTATGAGAGACGCCATAGTGGAGGGCACCGAAAATTTCGACCACCTGAGGTTCTTAACGTGCATTGATATCGCACAGTACACAGGCCTCAACAGTTCACCTCCATCGAAAAGCAGCAGCCGTGGACGGGATTCGATCCCGCAACCTTCGGATCAGCAGCCGAGTGCCATAGCCACTAGACCACCGTGGTGGGGCTCAAGCTAAGGAAGGCTCCACACGACGGAACTCGAATTCGGCAATCAATTGCTATCTACCGTCGACGTCACCGCACACCGCAGGGGCCGTTACACAAAGAGAGTGAGTGAGACCCTTGAAGACATAGGCGTGCGCCTGTGGGACCACCAAACCTGTAATTATGCTGCTTTTTGAACCCAACAGCCTCAGTGGGCGGAGGGGAAGGGGGGGAGAAAGGAGGAGGAGGAGGAGGGGGGGCTGCGGTGACACTTCGCTCTCCATACTGGAGAGCCCTGCGCACGCCTATATTGAAGAAGACAACTGCCTTTAAAAGAAAATAAAGAAACTCGAGATTGCAGTCGACAGCTAAACTACCCGCTTGTGCACTTAGGCAGCGCCCCAGGTTCCAGGCGATAGTCACATCGGCGCGCACTTTCCAGTCTGGCCAGCTTAAAAACACGACGAGACTCTCCAAGGGCGTGCGTGCGATTCGAGTGACGCGCATACACGAAATCCGTGCCTCTGGGAGAGAGGATGCGAGACGCGACAAGTGGTTGCCGCGAGGCGAGGCGGCGGAGCCAACGCGGATATCGCCAAAGACACCCGCCGTCGCTGCCCGTGGCCGGCAGCAGTCACACGCACGCACGCACACACCGTACCCGAAGAGACAGCGGGCGCGTGTGCGCATAGTACGTCATCCAGTGCCGTGAGGGGCCTTTTGAAGCGGGAAGCTGAGGAAGCGGCCCGGATCGGTCTCTCTCTTCAGGTAACTGGGTCGCCCTTGTTCCTTGTGCCGGGTGCGAGGGTGTTCGGCGCTTTCGCTTTCTACATGGCTTCGTCGTGAACCTGGCTTTCGTTTTCTACCTGGCACTTCGGCGTCGGTCACGTGGCCGCCCGCCTCCGCACTTTTTTTGCTTTTGACGGAAGAGAGGAGGCGATAGTCCGCCTGGAGGGCCGTCGAACTCGAGCGTGCATGTGGTCCCTGCAGTGCTGACTCTGAGCGCGAGCTGTTTGTGGTGCGGAGGGGCAGAAAAACAGAGGGACCGTTGTCAGTGACGCTGGGAAGTGCATTTTTGAAAGCGTCCGTTACTGGAGCTAGTGCCGCTGCTGTCGGAGACTCGGAGCCAACGGACACTGGGATATGTGACTGTTAGCGACGGTAAAAGAATCCGACGTTTGTTTCGTCCAGCAAGCGGGATCCGCACAGGAGGACGTGCGATCATTTAGGTGAGTGAGCGACAAATATACTCGCTTCTGCTTGACCCTCGAAATAATATATAATGCCAATTGCCGCACAATTCAGCTTTGTGTGGATATTATGCGCAATGTCTTTTTACGGTTGTGCGCTTTAATTTAAACCTGAAATGCAGGCATCTGCCTCATGACTAACGTATGAGCAAAGTAGCACTAAGCGGTGTTTTCCAGTTTAGTAACCTACCGTTTCAAATTACTGAACCAAAGCGTCGCAATAGTTAAAAGATGGGAATTTTCTCTGGCATTCAAATGTTAACTACCGAGTCGAACTTACGTTATACAAATGGCAGGCTCAAATACTGAAGCATTCCCCTACCGCCCGTGCGAACGTCTATAAAGATCCAACTCGAAATAATACTCAAGTCGAGAATCGAGGCGGGCTCAAAAGATGCAACGAACACTCACCGCCTAAGCTAGACTCAGCGGGTGAAAGTAGATATAAACACTGTCTGACTTTTGAGAGGTACGAAATACTTAAAAGGACTGCTAGCTTTGGTGTATGTGTAATTAGCATCGTTTTAATTATTTTTAATTGTGCCGTTAAGAAGGCGCAAAGAAAGACACTCGTCTTCGAAGGTTATATGACTTGCTCCAAAGGAAGCGTTTGCGAACAGGCAAGCCGTGGCACATAATACATCTCAAGGTTTAACCTCCCGACGCTGCTATGAAAATTCTCTATACTGGGCGTGGCCGGGTTAATTATAAGCCTCTCTTTTTTCGCACTCAAAGCATGGCGCTCAAGCATTTGTGCATTCCATCACGATCTCAGTGCTCAGCAGCACAACGCCATATGAGATATAGCAGTGGGTCCGCCTGCCGTAGTGTCGTCACCCTACAGAGGTGACAAGGAAAACCTTGAAACCTGGCATAGTGTCGTCTCCCTGTTAAATGACAAGGAAAACCTCGAAGACCGTGGTCCTAAATGGCATACGATACTGGGACTCTAATCTACATGTCCATTCATTCATTCATTCATTCATTCATTCATTCATTCATTCATTCATTCATTCATTCTTCAAAAGCCTCCACGAACAGCGAAGTAAAGATGCACTTTAGATGCACAAAGAACAGGAAAAGAAAACAAGACACGAAACTTAAGAAATCATCGTACAGGAGTGCAGCAAAAGAAACATTAAAGGACAGAAATCACAAAAAGCAACTATAGCAGCTCTAGGTATTTCGTCAACACAAGGGCTCTTTTGAAAGCGCAGTGATGCCTAATAAATTATATCCAGAAATCAAAAGCGAAATGCAGCAATATCACACTCGGGCCTGTTTATTTACCACACGCTACCTTTAACCCATGTTGTCAGAAATATATAGAAATGCGGAAGCCGTTTTTGATACTGAATATGGCACAACAAAAGCATCTGAACTGAGCATGCGTACTTCCCCGAACTGTAACAAAGCCACACAGCGAGGCAATCAAGAACCCGTCCACAAGAACGGCTTTACATACTTTTATTTTGCAGGCAACGTCTTCGTTGGCCTCTGTAACCGGTATGGTTTTCTGTGAACAAAAAAATTTGGCTGATTCCGAGGAGAGGGAAGTCTAGCTAACAGCATACCTCCGTATTTCACGTGACTTAGACTACCGAAATGGCCTACGTACTACCGGCTAGCTCTCGCTGTCAGCTAGTTGCCTAACGATCACTAAACATGGGCAAATGCTGGATACTACCTGTTATAACACCAACGTTGCTTTCACTGAATCTCCTGAAAAGGCAGACTCGGGTGCTTTGCGTACCAAACCACTACATCGTTGCGCAACGGAACTTAAAACGAATGTTCGCTTTTTCTTTTCTTGCCTAATTTTTATTTTATACCGGTAACCAAGTGTATAGCGGTAGCAGTCGCAGTGACTACTTATTTTTATTTCAGTAAAGGTATTGAGCACGCCGCAATTGTGCGCCTCGGAGCAAGTAAGGAAAGATAAAATATCGACCGCCTGAGGCTCTTTCTCAATCATATCTAATCCAATGAATGAGCCGGCCTTTTGTTTTCCCATTTCATTCACTTTCATCTCGAATATTTTAACAGCTCCACCACCCACCCCACGCGCCTTGAGCACAATAGCGCGTCGGCGGTCGCACAGAGCTAAGCATTGCGAAATTATCTGCCTTACAATAACGAGTTTTCCCACTCTTGCACAAGTACGCTCTTTAGGTCGTAATTTTGGAGCGGGCCTCCCCGGCTCTTTTTTATATCGCGCGGTACCCACGTGACCTCCTGTAATGTACGAAATGGGTTGCACGTGGTTGTGCCCGTTTTAAGCAGGAACTACGTATACTAAAGCGGTTTCGCCACTGCGCCGGAACAGCTTTGGTCGGCCCCGTGAATGCACGTTTGAAGCACGTTCTATGTAGGTGACCACATGGACGATCTCAAAGAAGATCGAAACACCCAGTAAGAAAAGAAACCAAACAAATAAACAAATCAATCGTCTCCGCAGCGACGCTGAAGGTCACTGCCACTGTACACGTGCAACTATAGCGTTCGATTCAACAGTTCCACAATTAAAAGGACCAAAAGATTGCAGTATTTAACTGTAGCTGTATTAAATGTATTGTAAACGTACTTGTCCGGAAATTGGGGCCAACGACGTCTCGCGAATGTGTGTGGTTTTCCCTGGCGTCATAAGGCTTAACGCATTTCGGCTAGCCTCATACAATAATGCCATCAATGCGAGTGATTCAGATTCGCCGTGGTACCTTATAGCAATGTTGGCTTCCTAAGCTTAAGGTCGCGGGATCGATTCCCAGCCGAGGCGGCTGCGCTTTGATGACGGCGAAATGCAAAGCTCACCCCTATGTTTAGATTTAGATGCATATTAAAGAACCCCAGGGGGTCAAAGTAATCCGGAGCCCTCAAGCACGGCGTGCTTCCCAATTGTATCGTGGTCTTGCATGCCATGTAAACACCCATCAAGTATCCTGACAGTTGAGCCAAAATGACAGTTGCAGCATCGAGCACCAGTAACGGGGAAGAGTAAGAGACGATGCCTGTGTGCAATACCAGGGAATCTGTGAATGTGGCTCAGTGATGTAAAACGTAGAAAGCTTAAGAAACGGCAGATAAGCAAGGCCTGTGAAGGTGTTCACGATAACAATCACACATCTCTAAAGAACCCGGCCTGTCTTACACAGCGTTCACCTGCAAACTACCACAACGATCGTTTCAGAAGATAGCAGAACACACTAAATCTTTTTACACTAAGGTATGTAAATTATTTGTCGCTAGAGAGACAGCCTTCTTGGGTGTTCAAACACGCCCAATCAAGGGGTGTGTACAGGAACACCCACAGAGATAAAGGGTGTAAAAACAACACCACCCTTTCAAGGGGCCGGGAAACACCTCTTGAACAGAGTCAGATAACAGGGCCGATCAGTCATGGAGGCTCCTGTGAACGTGTGAGCCAAACATTATTGCTCTGCAAGCACGACGCTATTCGCAGTTAAGTTTCAAACACAGCTACGAAATGCCTGCTCTTCTTTCAACAAATGACGTCACTGGGCGCGCTGACTACGTCGCTTGAGGCAGAAATAGCATCGGCTGCTTTCATTGTCGCGGAAAGATAATCTGCTAAGCTTTGTTTGTTCGCTTTGAATTCAGTAAATAAAGAAAATACGCGTAGATCTCTTAAAGGAGAACGAAAGAAGCCAAGCTACCGCCGGAAATAGGGTGATGCAAGGTCGTTTTATCCATTAGCACTCAATCTTCTAAAATATATGCTGTAAAGGTAACGAGAAGTGTGCTGGTAACGGAAACACCCCATGATCACCCATCCGGGCGTAAAATTCTTTTACTGTGAAAGGGAACCGAAACGTCTTGTATAAACTCGGATATTTTGAGGACGTCAGAGGCAAGCTGCCGAATGTCTGTTGCTAGAGAGAAAGTTAACGAGTTCGTATAAGCGGGCCGCGTAGAGCTCAAGAGCCGAAAGCGTGTTAATGTGAGATTGTGAACGAGGCGCCTCTCGCACATCCGAAAAAATAATAATAATAATAATAAGACGTCCCATTTAGTGTTAATGAGCTTACAAGTAGGCGTTTATATACACGGCCAGGTACATCCTCGTAGGCTTAAGAGGAAAAAGTCCGCCCACTATTTGCCTGTCGTAATAGGTGTAGAGTAAGGGCGAAGTAATTAGGAATGCAGAGGCTGAATATGCCGCATTGTAGAGGTCTCCCTTCTGGGGGTAACTAAGGGGAGAGGAAGGTATGCCTAAACACTGCTTGAAAACGAAGGTCTCTCGGGTATTCTATGTTACAGCTCAAGTACTTGCCTGTCGCGACTACCATGTATGCATTCGCAAAGCACCGCCGACACGTCGACGCGGCGCTGCTGAAAGCGTCTTATTAAGGAGGAGCACGAATGCGCATCCTCTCTAAAGTTCACTGGTCACGTCCTTGGCTCGAGTGCGCTGGGGCGTCATTCCAGTTATTTAATACTACGCAGCACCGTTTTGGTCTAGTATATTCACTGCTAAGTGAGCACGGTATGCTCCTGACTCAGTGTATTCAAGCATGGAGCGCCCGTGTAAGGAGTATAGAAAAACTTGTCTTGGGACGAGTTGGCGAATGAGCTCGCTTAAAGGCAGACTAAAGAGAAAAGTGCTTTTTTTTTTTGTGTATGAGTAAATCACTCACATTACGAAGGGCATCACTCTCGCGCAGAGAAGACGCTTGGGAAGCAAGAAAATGCGCAGAGAGAAAATACAAGTGGCGGCGCCTGTTGGGTGGTTCCCGCATTAATACGCGTGACAATTTATTTATTTATTTATTTATTTATTTATTTATTTATTTATTTATTTATTTATTTATTTATTTCAGTATACTGCAGACCTTCTCGGTCCAAGCAGGAGAGATAGTACATAAATACTTACAGCTGTGTCGAAAGTGATGAATACATTCCAAAGACACAGTTCAATGTTGGATGACATGTAAACAACAGTTTCAAAGATGCAGTTTTTAGATAACATGCGAGCACAATACAAAAATGTAGCACACTATATAGAAGAAAAAATACCGCTAATTTCTTGAGCAAAAGATTCCACCGTATAACAGTTCACCGCAGATGATGGTAGACTATTCCAGTATGCTATTGATTATGGAAAAACAGAGTTTTGATTAATGTTGTTGTGACTTTTAGGCAGCCTTTTGACAAATTCTACAATGGCCTACATAATTATTTGCGTGTAAAAGGGTTACACATTGCGCTCCTAAGTACTCAGATCGCGCTTTCAAACAATTAAGCCAACCTGGAGAGAATGCGAAAAAAAAAAAAGGAGGGGGGGGGGGGGGTTATGAGCTTCGTGACGTCATCTCCTCTATGTTTAAAACGCGGAATTCAAATACGACACTTTGACCTTGATTTTCTCTTGTAATATTGAACGTGAAATCGCCATGCTAGGCATAATAACGTTCCCGAAGAACAATTTATCAGTCCAAGCTACTATGGTATTTTACTTTAGCGTACATTTAACATTTTCAAGCACAAAGAATGAAACAGGAAAAAACAGGCAGGTAAGAGACACGCGAGCGCCAACCACCGGCTCATTATTGACGGTCAAGTCAAATTGCGAACGCCGTTTTTCCGATATGTCTGGCGTCATATACTGTTTGGCGTCATACTGACACTATGAAAATAATTATGTCACAAGGAAGCTCGAATAATTCCAGCATTTCATAGAATAGGCGCTAATTTTAGTGCATGTTTAATGAGAAGGCGAGGCGAACGGGTCCCAATGGCGCTATGGCGTTCCAGTGTTAAAGGGGAAGCTTAAGAGTCTTCCAACTTTCTTGTACTACATTTTGGTGCCATGTTTTTCTATCGCCGTTTCTTCAAGGTCAACTTCGCACGCTAGACATTAGGTTTCCGCCTTGATAAATAATTCTGCCAAGCGCTCTCCTTGACTCGTCACCTGCAAATATATGGCGTAATTTTTACTCGCCACGCTTGGTTTGTTGATATCCCATATAAGATGGTCATGTGTTTGAGTACAACAATGTTTCGTATTCGAAGCGCGGCTGTTTGCGGAGACACAGTCAAAATCGTGTCACACGCAGGGCGGCCGTCGCGTGCAGCGAGTGCTACACAATCCGCGCTTGATCGCACAGGTGAGCACAGCCGTTGCGCATCAATCTCAAATTGAGGAAGCATTGCTTCCTCGACGTCACTTCACGTTCGCGCATCTATACCACACGATCGAGCGCACACATGCTGCGAACACGCGTACCTCTATCGCCACCGCCGCCGCTGCTCGAAAAGTGGTCCTTTCTGTGCGCCCCTGCCGGAGTCCTTTAGACGAGTTCTACATACTCTTGCAAAGCACCCGCCCGGACACGACGTCTGCAGAGTGAGTATACACTACGGCGTCAGTTGTGGTCGTTACGCTGACTTTTTTGTCGTGCCATCTCAGAATAACTATGTATTTTTATTTTATATTATTTCGCCCCGCCACGGTGGTCTAGTGACTATGGTACTCGGCTGCAGATCCGAGGGTCGCGGGATCTAATCCCAGCTGCGGCGGCTGCATTTGGATGGAGGTGAAATGTTGAGGCCCGTGTGCTGCTCGATGTCAGTGCACGTTAAAGAACCACAGGTGGCTAAAACTTCCGGAGCCCTACACTACGGCGTCTCTCATAATCAGAGATGGTTTTGGGACGCTAGACCCCACATAACAACAATAACAACAACATATTTCGTACACCGATCAAGGCCAAAGTCATTACAGAAAGGGGTGGGAAAGAACATATAGGCAACACCAAAAAGAGCAACACTAAAATACGGTGTATAACAACACTGTAACAACAAGCAGGTTTTTAGAAAACCTTGGTTAGTGCTCCACAAAGATGTTGATTATCACTGATTGATGAGATTTCGGCCGGGAAGTGGTTTCACTTGACTGTTGTGCGCGGCAAAAAAGAATCGGAAAATGTTTTTTTTGCTTTACAGAACGGTACAGCTATACCTTATGGCAATGATCAATGCAATGACACATGTACTGAAGTGACAGAATGACTTTATCGCGAAAAGTGGAATCAGTATACCTTATGAAAATAGTTCAAACGGCCAACTTTTTGACGTGCACTTAAAGATGGAAGGGAAAGGGTGGCTTTCGTGGCTGTTATACTAGCAGTGCGATTTTAGTCAAGGAGAACCAGGCGAGTACAGTAACCTTGAACAAGTCCCAGGGTAGTGAATAATTTTACATGCATTGGTTGGGTCCCACACAGAAGATATACTGTATACAGCGTGTGCGTGCGTGCGTGCATGCGTGCGTGCGTGTGTGCGTGCTAAATACTGGCTCCGTATTCTCAGGAACACCTTATGCTAAATATGTTATGAAGCGAACAGCGCATCCAATTTTAATTAGCAAAGCACTACAACCAATAGGTAAATGATAAGATACATCTTTAGTTTAGCGGGCTTAGCGTAATAGAGGAGTTATCGGAGTAGCGGGATGGAAATGCGGAGTGCGGTAAACCGCCGATACCGTTTGGCGTGACCACAGATTTCGCAGATTTATTTTGCAACTTACGTTGCAACAAGTTACAACGTGAGTTTGAAAAGCTTTTATCAGATGTCTCCCGTTTCGTATCGCCAAGCAGTAAGGCGTTGTACTACGAGCTGTTGTGTCATAATGGTTCTGCGCCTGCTTTGTACGGACACCCAAAAATTCACGAACCTGGCGTGGCCATGCGCCCCATCGTCGACTATACCCGTTCACCCCTGTACAAACTGTCCGATTTCCTGCACAGGGTGCTCTCCCATCGTGGGAGAGCACCCTGTGCTCTCCTTGGACACTCCTTGGACTTGTCGAAAAAGTGCGGAACTGCACTCTAGACGACGACAAAATGCTAGTCTCTTTCGATGTTCTAGGCCCTATACACAACTATTTCTACGGACCTGGCACTGGAGGCATGCACCACGGCTCTGGAAGCGGACAGAACTCTTGCAGAGAGGTCCCCTGCTGACGTCCCAGACCTTCGAAGGATTTCAAAGTTTTGCTTCGACAACACGTACTTCGTCTTCGAAGGAAAGTATTACAAGCAAGTGCGCTGGGTGCAGCTGTGTCAGTCACAGCCGCTTTTTTAACGATGGAATTGATCGAAAAACGCGCCCTGGATTTCTTTACCCCAAAGCCAAAGGTTTTTCTTCGTTATGTCGACGACTGCTTTAGAATCATAAAAAGGGACAAGCATTTGAATGATATGAATGCTGCTATCATGTTTACCATCGAGGAGCAACAGCATGGCCAACTTTCTTTCCTTGTTGTACTAGTTAACTATGTTCTATCTTTTTGCGTGCATAGAAAACCCATCCACGCTGGCCGTTATTTGAATTTTAATTCCGTGAATCCGGCATCACACAAACGATCTGTCGTTTCTTCACTTCTGCTTCGAGCAAACCGCATCTTCTCAAACCCAAAAGACGTTACAGCAGATGTAAGGAAAGCGCATCGCGACCTTGCGTCTAACGGACACCCGGTGTTGAAAAGAGGCTTTCACGGCCCGCACGTGAAGATGACGCGCCTCCTAAGAAGCGAGCACCGGCACCATATGTACCCGGAATCACCGAATCTCTGGCCCGGGTTTTCAGCGGTTACAACTTGCAGATAGCCCACATGCCAGCACACAAGCTAAGGCACTCGTTGGTGAACGTAAAAGACAAATTGGCAAAAGTATCGCGGAGTGGTTTACAGCATCCCTTGTGGAAGATGCGATCGTGTTTACGTGGGCGAGACTGGTAATTTCATCATCATCATCAGCCTGTCTACGCCCACTGCAGTGTAAAGGCCTCTCCCATGGATCTCCAATTATCCCTGTCCTGTGCTAACTGGGGCCAATTTATCCCCGCAAACTTCCTGATCTCATCTGCCCACCTAACTTTCTGCCGCCCCCTGCTACGCTTGCCTTCTCTGGTAATTTCAAGCAGAGATTAAAACAACATCGTTATGTTGTTAAGAAAAAGAACGTTGTATCCAATGCCTTGGCGGAGCACACAGAAACGACTGGCCACGTAATCGCTAGAGACAACGCAATCATTGATAAGTACAAAAGTTTGGCTTCGCGACTTTATCTAGAATGTTTAACCCTTACAAAAATGCCATATTGGTGATATGAGGAATTGGGCATATCTCGCTATATATGGCTCGTGTCCGTATGTGGCCGTATTTGGGCAGATCGTGATAGAGGCATATGTGGCAATAAAAGAACTATACTACGAACGCCATGAATGACTGTGACATGTATCGGGCAATTACGGCCATATATGGACACGTGCTACATATATCCAGATATGCGTATATGGCCAGATATGCATATCTGGCTACATAAGTCACGTATTAGGCGCTCCTTCTTGCAAACACAGCGACAGAGAAAACACAGCTTGGCGCCTATTTATAGTTTAAGGAACAGCACAAATCACGCGCAGACGATATAAGTGATCTACTTGTGCATTTAGGACTATTTGCCATTTTTCCTGACCACACTCCGCTGCGACGCACCTTCATTTAAGTTTCGTCGCTTGCTCGTCAAGGTAAGTTCCGGTATGACGTCACAAAGCGGCCTCGTCACTGGCGCATCCGGTCCGCTCAAGTTGGATACCTTCGTTGAAATTCGGTGATGAATATTGTCGTGTTGGAATCAACGCCGGTCGGGGGATGTCTTCGATGCTATGAGTTCAGAGAACGTCTATTTGCATATTTCATCGGCTATTCTTTCGATAATGAGATTTTCAGATGATGCGTTGTATACTCGGCTTCCGGCGAACATCGTACCACAGCGAAGATCGTATCAACGAGAGTACACTGTATCTCCCTGTGTTACTGGTACTCGATATACAACAGCTACATTTTTTGTGTGTGTGTGTCTATAGTATTTGCTACGGTAAGCTCGTTTTGGTTGATATCGTTGCTATGTTTTAAATCGCAATTATTCAATTATTAATTCCTCGCAGAAGGACCCCCTCCATGGAACTAACGCTGAAGTACTTAATCGTTTAACATAAATAAACACCTGACAGTGTCACACGTTCAGGTGCATGTACGACCAGCACAACCGCAAACATTCTTATGCCGCCTTGGTGCTCTGCCCTATGAAATTAATAGCGGCAAGGAAAGTGACTGCGCCTTTTGTCTAAGCATGTCGGCGCAGTATGTTTTCGTTCTTTTCCTAGCAGGCCCTCTCTCCGTTGTGTGTCCTCCTCGCCCCTGGTGCGTCGCGAGTGCGCGTGATGAGCGCCAACGGCCACAAGCTGAGAAGCTTCGTGGAGGCCAACTTCTCCGGTGGCGTCGGTACCAGCCTCTGGATGAACTCCTTCCGCAAAGACGTGAGTGATGCACGTAGCGCCGAGATGAGCGCATAGATTTCTACGTCCCTTATGGTACACAGGTGGGGACTTTCGCTCGTATCAGTGGCACGTACACACTTTGGGAGACTCCACCAATCAATCAATCAAACCAGCTTAATTATTCCTGGCGCAGATATATAACGTCACGGTACATGGGATCCCAGAGCCTTTCAGTGGTTGCAGCGGGAATTCATAATTAGCAGTCTTCACACTTGCGATGAAGTATAATCGCGCACACACGCACTATATATATATATATATATATATATATATATATATATATATATATATATATATATATATATATATATATATATATATATATATATATCAATGTTATGCACAATATGTGCTAACATATTTTTTTTATTCGGTAAAAGGAAATTTATATTTCGAATTTAACAGATGCATATGAACATTAGGAATTAGATTTCGACAGCACAAATGCGATAATTTAACATTGGAGCGATGAGCTTCTGAACCACAAGTTCATATACAGCTAGCGCAAGAAAAGAACTATTTAAGTAAGTTTGCTGCTATCAATTATTATGAAAGTGTCGCTGATAAGACGATTCTAAATGTACATATATACAACCCATTAGTTTGAACACCGATTTTATGACCTTTCAACAACGTTTTGAAAACCCGCCAAACCTATCAGCGTGCTGGAGTCCACAAAAACAATTGCCAAGGAAGTCATCAGCGTTGTGGAAAGCGCCCAATCGCTTGCACAAGGAATGTTCTTAAAAGTATCTATCTTTTTTTTTTTTTTTGTTCTGATGGTTAAACTATCGGTCTCTGGTAATAGGTGCCGAGAGGCACATCCATCCAAGGAACCTATTTAACACACTGACTTAGTTCTTCGGTGCCCGTTCATGCACTCAGCGTTCGCCGGCCCTCGCGGAAGCTGAGCAATCGAGTACAGCGAAAGTTCCTAGTTAGCATGCCTCAAGCCACGCGGTGCTGTTCATCTTTTGCTGAGGTGGGCTGGTAGCAGGACGGACTCGTGAGCCGCGAGACCCATTGTGTTTTCTTGCTTTGCACTTCACGACGAGACGTATATATCTAAGGCTATCGCCTTAAAAACGGACGTGTGAGAGCACTGAATCACATAAACTTAACGTGCCGCGTTCCGAAGGACGCGGCACCTGCTATGACAAAGTTTACATCGTTATATGTTACATTTCCTTCGTGGAGTTATACGCTCGCATGAACACTTGTGTGTCAGCAATTACTGTTATAAATGTACGGCATTTGCATGAACACCTATGAAACCCTTTCGAAACACCTATCCGCAGATATGCGCGGGACACGCAAAATGCTTTATTTGCCTTTTGCCGAAACTTGTCGCAGCTATGAAAATTCAAACCAGGCAAGCTCACAACCTTTCTTTTTTTCCCGAAGAGATACAAAATGGCAAATGCCATCACAAAAAAAAAAAAAAAGGGGGGGGGGGGGGGGTCAAGAAAATAAACGAAATATTACGTTCACTGTCTCGTGTGCTACGCATACAGTCCATGTCGTTTATGTTTTCAGTTCTCGCACCATCTTGCCACTAGCAAATGTTTTGTCCCAGATGTCACTTCAGCAGTATCGACCATACCTTGATCGAAGGCTCCAATCCACAAAGTCAGTCAAACGCGTGATCGTATATACTGAGCAAATTTCAGAAAGCAATTCGTACGTCGAGGCGGTTGTCACAAGAACAGGCGTTGGCCAATGTCGTCGCTAGATGTTATATTAGCGCAGATGTTTCAAGAATGAAATTTTCTGTAAATTCGACTAGAGCTTATCCCAGACGTGTACATATCTACGATAGAAAAAAGTATTTTACCGATGAAAACCTACAGTCAGCGGACAACATAACGACGGAAACATTAGCCGTGTCGTCTGACACGTTGACGTGACTCCAAGTGGAGTTGGCGACGCGTCTCGGCAGACCCTGTCATAACTGTGTGTAAAGTTCGTTCTTCTAGCACTGTACCCCAGCCAGCTATTTCAGCTTAAGCAACCACAAACACTGCTACGACATGGAACAGGAAGAGTTCGCCTTGTCCCCTGTAGAGCGGTTCTTCTTCATAACATACCAGACAAACAACTGGAGCGATATATTCCTGGGGTTTTACGTCCCAGAACCGTGGTTTGGTTATGAGAGGCGCCGTAGTGGAGGGCTCCGGAAATTTTAACCACCTAGGGTTTATTTAACGCACTGACATCCCACAGTACACCGGCTTAAACATTTCGCCCCCATCGAAATTCAGCAGCTGTGACAGGGATTCGATCCCGCAACCTTCGGACCAGCAGCCGAGTGCCATAACCACCACCGTGGCAGGTCCTAGACAAACAACTACTGCTTATGATCCAGCCAGCTACTGATCAAGGAAATACTAGAGAATCGCAAATGTACTCGTGTAGTCGCGGCTCCCTTGTGAATCTGCTCATTAAAGGTGCCCTGTAGCACTTCTTAAAGTCAGAAAACGGCGCCGACCCGTCGTGGATGCTCCTGTGAACATTCGAGACAGATATCATTGCATTGAAAGCACCGTCTAATTCGCAATTTGATTTCGAACAACACAGGAAAGTGCCCGCTCTTTTTTTTTTTTTTTGACAGGTGACGTCACTAGGGGCACCGACTACGTCGCTTGACTTTTTTTAGTTGCTCTTTAAGAGAGACACGCAAGTTTTCTTTATTTGTTGAATTCAAGATGAACATATAAAGCATAGCATATATGATCCGATTATGAAACCAGTCAATGCTATTTCTGCCTCAAGCGACGTAGTCGGCGCCAGATATGACGTCATGTGTTGAAAGGAGAGGGGGCGCTCTCCAGCTGGGTTCGAAACAAAACTGCGATTTCCCTGGTGCGTGAAGTGCAACCATAATTGGCTCACACGTTCACAGGAGCCTCGACGACTGATCGGCACCGTGTTCTGACTTTGTTCAAAAAGAAATTTTGCAGGGCCCCTTTTAATAGATTGTAACGCTAACGAAGCCCTTGAACTGCATAAGCGTACAAGAACAAATGAATGGGCATGACGGGGAAGCGGGAAAACAAGATCCACGCGAGAGAAGCAAAAATACAGAGAGACTGTGGCGCGGATGTGAATTTTCAAGGCTTGCGGCAGTGGCGACTTTTGTCGTCCATTGTCTCGAGATTCGTGCGCAACACGCAAGGCGCAATTTTATTGTCTCGTCGCCACTGGAAGCTAGATGGCTGCAAAAGAAGAAAACTGGAGTGCCTCTGGGTATTCTGGGCGAAATGACAATGCACAGCCGAGCACCTACCCACTCTGGTTTCATACTTTTCCTTTCCTTGACCTGTTTGGCGCATTGCGACGCGCTGTGCAGCGGAAAGATGACGCAGGAGGACGGTATATGCGAAGCACCATTCTCTCGCTGCTTTGTTGAGAGACACTAGAATGAAATACCAATTACACCATGCTTATTCCTGGAATGAATGGGGCAGGCGAATGGGGCAGGGTGAGGATCCAATAAAGGACTGAAAAATGAAACATACGAAGGAGAGGAGTTGCAGATTCCAGCATGAGCTTTCTGGCAGCATGGCACAGACACCGTTCAGTTTATGATCAAAGCTTGCACATATCCACGAGTGTTTATATGCTTGTAAACTGCAACGCTTCACGCCCACCCCTCGAACTTTGATGACTGTTACTGATGCTATTAGGAGGATTTATTTCAACAAACTAAGAATATAAATCTTCTACTAAAATAGTATTTAAAATGTCACATAATTTCCTAACGGCGATCTTGACTTACAGTAATTACTGAAGAATAGGTCGAGGCCTTCAGCAATTGCTTCCTACTCCCCCTCCCTGGAAAAATTCCCTGGCTACGGGCTCGCCTACATACGCAGTTCCTTCGCCACAGCACGGCGAGACACGACGGTGGAGCGTCGAGCCGCCTCACTCGCGAGGAAGTCGGCGTCCGAGCGCGGATTTGTGTACGCACGATGGTAGGCAAATGGTCGCAGCGACCTTGACGGAGACAGACAGGGCAGACCTTGAATGGCCACCGAACAAAGCGACGACCGTACATTCAAATACCAGAACGTTCTCAGAGTGCCTGTGCACGCGATACACTCGAATGTTTGGATTAAAAGACTCCAAGGCTCCTTCTTTTACATTTCTTCTGCACGCATAGATACGGGAGGGCTCCAGAGAAAAAACACATACCAAAGAGCCATAGTTCACCATTTGAAAGATTGTTAACTAATGTGACATGCCAAGGAAAGGGCAAAATATAACCATAGGCATGCGCAAAAAGACGAGAGAAGGGGGGAGGCTCACGTAATCACCTGTGATAGGCGCTAAATCCGCCCCAAACGTTTACACTGCAGTACGTTTTGTTTGAAACGGCCTTAGTGAGATTGTTTGGAAGGGGGCCTGCAGAAAACATTTGCCCCCTTCCCAAATTCCTATGAAGGTCCCTGTGCGCGCCTGCGGATACAAGGATGAACACACATAAAGCTTAAGAGCATACTACCAAATTTGTCTGCACTGCAGGTATACTCTGCGCTTTAACTGGGTTCGTGTTCTTTCTTGTAGGTCGTCCTTTGCCTGGATAGCGCGTTCACTTAACGATCATCACATGAAGACACAGTATAGCAGCACACGCACAATGACGAACGCGACTTGCACACATGTCCACACTTTTCTGTTTTGCGAGCAACCGGCGTCCTTTATGTATTAAATAGCCTCTGCAGTAGCGCTGCCTCGGGAGTTTTCGCTAGGTAAGGAATGCTAGGTACTTATGTTGCTAGAATTCAATGCGGCCTTTACTGTGCATATCGAATAATCTCGGCCACCTGGGGTTCACCCATCCGCTAAAGGCATGTAGCTGATCTCGCGGACTCCGTACAATGCTGTGAGCACTGTGGCTCAAGTGTCAGCGAACAAGGAAAAAGAATTTAAAATATATACTCATTCGTAGCGCGTCTTTTTTTTTTTGTGTGTTCTGATTGCCTGGCTCATGCACGCGTAGTGTTCTTATATTTATACACATTGCATGGTCATCACCAACACCACAGCCCCGCCACGGTGGTCTAGTGGTTATGGCACTCGGCTGCAGATCCGAAGGTCGCGGGATCGAATCCCGGCCGCGGCGGCTGCATTTCGATGGAGGTGAAATGTCGAGGCCCGTGTGCTGTGCGATGTCAGTGCACGTTAAAGAACCCCAGGTGGTCGAAATTTCCGGAAACCTCCACTACGGCGTCTTTCATAATCATAGCTGGTTTTGGGACGTTAAACCCCACAAATCAATCAATCAATCAATCACCAAAACCACAAGCCTGTTCTATATATGTACATTGCAGGGGGAAGGCCTCTCC
This sequence comes from Hyalomma asiaticum, assembly GCA_013339685.2. Taxonomy (NCBI): domain Eukaryota; kingdom Metazoa; phylum Arthropoda; class Arachnida; order Ixodida; family Ixodidae; genus Hyalomma; species Hyalomma asiaticum. The sequence continues at coordinate 7,486,943 of CM023489.1, read as the reverse complement.
AAGAGATCGCGAATGTAGCCTGTCGCGCTGGATTGGATGATTCATCCACTAAAGATCCTGTGTTTTTCATCATGTGATTTATCCTGTGTTATGTCTTTCGCCCCTCGGTCGAAATTACAGTTGTTGTAGGGCCGCTGAAGCTGCCTCCATAGTCAAATTCCACAGTTTCCGCTCGCACAAAACACTCTCCGATTGTGCAGGGCAACAGCGGTGCCACCGCGCCGGTCAGCAAGAGCCTGCTGACCACGGAACAGCGGCGGCAGTACGATGAGCAGGGCTACCTGGTGGTGCCTGGCCTGATGCCTGCCGCGCTCATGGCGCAGGCCAGCCGGATGGACATTGCCCTCGAGCAGAGAGAGAAGCTGGACGCCGATGCACAGGCCAGGCTCGAGAGGACCATGCGCGACGTGCTGTCCCAGTTCAGGCGCACATCCCAGGTACGGGACAGAACAGCCGCGGTTTGCGGGTAGGGTCGTTGAAAAACATTAGATATACATATAGAGTCGAGAGCAATATGAAAGCGAACACCAGGAGCTTAACTGGCAAACATTTTTGTCCGTATATACTGGACTCACTTTGTGAATCATTAAGTGTTCTCGAATAGGTTGTAGTGCATGTGATTGGATTTGTAGAGTGATTTGCTGTTGGTTCCCGTGGTTGTAAACACGACATCCGGCCTCGGAAGCGGCTGTAATGTCGCATACGTCGAAAGTGTTCGTCTGACAGTATATCTGTCATTAACGTTACTGGACATAGTATTAGAAAAGTCAGCTGACTAATGAAAAAAAAAAGAAGTTGCAGAAGACATTAATTGGGATATCGGCCACAGATGTTCTTTTTTCTTTGTACAAGTGTACTTGGACAAAAGAGCAGAAGCTTTGCACGCAAAGTAATGTCGTAATCCTCCCGAGTACGGCCATTATCTCGCTGGCATCGTATAACTAGCAGTTTACAAGTGTCAGTACTATAATGCAATAATTAATGCAACAGAAAACGTCGAGACTACTCATAACTCATTTTTTGTAGTTGTATTCAAGACCACAAAATGTCCTTCTCACACTCCTACAGCATTCTTGCTGCATGTCTAACAGAAATGTTTATATTGCTATGGTGCACACTGCCACCTATTGCATTTATGCTTTGTCCGTTAACTGCAGTTAAAAGTTTCGCGTGGTGCTATGTCCCCGCAGTGTAAACCAAACAAAAAGCCAAGGTAAAACACAGAGGCCTCGGACGTGACGAACTTACCTAACTCTTCTCGACATCAGAGAGGCGCACATAACATTTTAAAAGCCGCAATAAGTCGAACAGTTTGGTTCCGCTGCTTATAAACTTCTGAATCAAAGTTCTCGCCGTGAATGAGCGATCCCCGTTCTGGTGCTCCTTAGTACGTCATGATTTCACCAGATATATACGGGCGGCTGCAGACGCATGGAAAGGTTAAGAATCTACCGGTGGCGCCTAGTGACTCAACGCATGCACCGTGTCTTCTTCATAAACGCAGTCACCATAAAGTAATTGGTAATTCTGGTGTCCTCAGTGTACCAAAAGCAAGACAACGGAGATTGTTTTGCATTACTGTGAACAAACCGTCTGTGTCTTGGAGGTGTCGATGTGGATTCCCCTAATTGCTCGGCCGTCCTGACGAGCATGTTTACGCGATTGTCAGCGTCGACATCCGAAAGAATGAAGCAGCAACGAATAAGAATGCAACCCAGGGCTCTGTAATATATATATATATATATATATATATATATATATATATATATATATATATATATATATATATATATATATATGCGTTTGCTCTTCGTTTCGAGCGCCAACGTGCTATTCAAGAAGATTAACAGTTTCAGGGGCATTTAATGATGGATGAAACGGACTCTATAAAATGAAAATCGGTTAACACCCCAACACGGACATTCTAAACTGAAGTAGGTGCCACTCCGATATGGATATCTTGTGGATAAAAATAAATAAAATGAAAAATAACGTTTCATTCGGTCTAGTCCGTGATTCACCGAAGAAAGGACCACTCCGCTGAATAAAAAAAAAAAAACGCGATTTACGAAAGCGTACATGCAATAGACGTACTTGGACTGGTATAGCGCATTATGAAACAAGAGAAACGGTCAAGCAGACCGACACAAGAGGACAGAGCGCTAATCTTCTACACTTGTGGATGCAATAGACAATACTGACACGCGCACTTGTTTTGGTCGTTTCAAGGGGACTCCTTTAGCACTTTCTTGTGAGGCGCAGCGCAGGCCCGCGCATATCTTGCACGCTGCTTCGACCGTTCTACAAACCTTGCATGCCAGACGCGCATATATGAGTGCCTTTTAGAACATCAGTGACAGTACCAGAAGTTCCAGAACGTACTTTGACGAATGCATAATAGCTGACGCATTTCACCACTCGCCACCTTTTTATCGTCTGCCGATGACTGTTCACGGTGCCATTACCTTGCTGTGTGGTTTACTTTTCATTGATGGGCACAGCTTTGCCCACTAAACGGTTAGACTCAAAGCTTTGAAGCCTTCTGCGCCATTAATCGTCACGACCCCACGTGAGAATATTTCACAAAAAACCAATATTAGCGCGCAAAGGAGGTTTCATGCTGTTGGGCTGGTTGATTCATAAATTCAGCAAACAAGATTCAACTGCGCGAAGAAGACGACACGTAACGAACACAGTAACCCTGTCATTGTCAACAAAAGAAACATATTTCTTAGATGGACGCATCAGGTTCCTTCCGGGTTTACAATGCACAGCTGTCTGCGCTACATTCCCTCAGTCTCGTGGATGATCATATTTACGAGTGCTCCTTGTCATTCTTTGCAAATGCTCTATCTTCAAGGAATAAACACAGTTGGTAGTCTGCGTTTCGTATGCGCGTGTGTGTTTGTATGTTGCTTACGTGTCGCCTTCTTCGTGCAGATAAATCTTGTCGGCTTAACGTTGCACTCCTTCAACTGAAATGTCAACGAGACACTAAACTAACAGACATTTGGCAAGATACTGGTGAACACTGAAAAAGTCAAACAGATGGAGAAGGCTGACCTGGTATGCCGGACTATACCCGCCTGCAGACAACACTTAAACCAGCCAACCGTCATTCGCTGTCGTTAACGCGACACAAAAAAACGGCCGTTTCCGACACAAGCATCTGCAAACGTCTATGACGTGGAGGTCTTCAAAGACACTTCACTCTCTCCTTGTTAGCTCTGCAGCACCCTACGTGATGTAGGTCGCAGCGGCTCAGGCGCGATTCTCTTTCTCTTCAAAGTGACGCGGGAAGCCGGAGAAAACGACGTCACTGTACAGCGTCGTCTTACTTCCGCTTGCCTAGGCGTTCCACTCGGCTGAAGGGCGGAAACTAGGAAAGGCCATGCGCGGCTCTATACGTTTCCGCGTGCGCACGCGCCTGGAACACCTCCGCGCCTGATGATTGACACTGCGCCCGGAGCACAATGACACAAGAAAAAGAAATGCGGAAGCACTCGGAAGACGGAAGCGCCGGATCATCTGACTGCCCGTAACCACGAACCGGGTCGCAACGTCTGCGCCGTGCACAGAAGCGATTGTCTGCGGATAAAAGAAACGCGAGGAACTCATGAAACCTCAGCCGGCTGCGATTCTTTAACGTGCACCTAAATCAAAGTACATGCACCTCTAGCAAAGAAACGCGAATATTATATATGGCGATGGGGCTGGTGGTTGGAATGATGAAAAGGCAGGGATTTTAGCTGCAATAAGCCTAATTTGCTACCCTTCACAAGGGGAAAAAAATGGGTATTCAGATAAAAGTACGAGATGTGAGACCAGACGATTCACAATCATGGTGCTGCGTCAAGGCAAACCCTCTGAATATACCTGGGTGCGTTTCAACGGTACATCAACGACTGTCATCGCCAGGGATCACCCAACATCGACAGGTGTACAGTCGTTGACGTGTACTTCGGCCGCTTATTCTCAACCTGTCTGGCCGTCGAGGTTTCACAGTGGTTGTAAGCAGCGGTGCACTGGTGATTCGAAAGACGTGGATTCGGTCCCGGCCGCGGCGGTCGCATTTTGATGGAGGCGAAATGCTAGAGGTCCGGGGGCTGTGCTATGTTTTAAAAACCCCAGAAGGTCTACATTTCTCGAGCCCTCTACTACGGCATGCCTCAATCATATCGCGGTTCTGGCGCGTTGAACATCACCCATGTGTCTGTGTACCTCGCTAGCTTGCCAGACTAAATACCCCAGGCAATCTATCTAAATCTACTTATATGCAGTGAATGAACTCTGCAGTAGTCGGCTGGTATGCACGAGCTAACGCTTACATATGGCAAACGCGAATCTGACGCTGGAAAACTCACTGTTCCGCACGGAAACACAAAGGAAGCCAACGCACGTGCAATCATTCCCGGAAATGTAGCATCACTTTCACCCAATGCATAGCTATATATGGTTAGCAAGGCCGTTGCACCCGAACGTGTGTTTCGAGAGCGTGCGCTTGGCAATGGGCGTTGAAATCGGAAGGATCCGTGTTGGGGAGTGTATAGCTTACCACGGACGTGACGTCCACTGCACGTTGTATACCGATACATGATGGCAATATTTAGCACAACCCCCGCTCTCTCCATTTCCTGCTCAGCTCCTTTCACGTGGTAGCAGCGACGTGTGCAGTACGTTCTTGAGTTTCTAAGGGAAGCCGTGCGAGCACGAGAAAGCGTTTCGCTGCACACGCGCCACGTGAAAGCGAGTTGACTCAAAACTCCAGAGGAACATCCGAACAGGCTAATTAATGTAGTAAATGGAATCACTTTACTATTTAGCTTTACGCAACCAAACACTCGGTTCAATGTATCAAAAACACTGCGCTGTGGGCGTTGCATCATTCACACTTACTTAAATCATGGCTTTCAGGCACCAAACTCAGCGTGGTGAAAATTATACACCGGGATTTTTTTTTTTTATTGCCGAGTGAATAAGCTTATAAGTGGTTGTCACGTGGGCACTTCCCAGCTTTTCATAACGCGGGTACAACGCCAGTTCTACGCACGCTCTTGCGAGCACGCTTGATCATGCATGGTCCCTTATGCTCGCAGATCGAATACAGACTGGCTTGCATGATTCTCAAAACAGTCCGCGAGAAGCGTGCCCCATGACAGGCTTCATCACTGCACAACATTAGTAAGGTCTAATCACTATAGATCACACCAGTGATTTCCAGTAACGCGACCTACACGCGGATTAATTGTGCACCTCGCTGCTCACTGCATGTCCGGCTTGACGGTATACTCATAATAATAGTCGAATTTATTTTCCTTTAGATGTCACTATCATAGCAACACATGGGAGTGGAGAGGAGAGGAAGAGGCAGCCGCAACAAGCAATGGTCGTTAATAAAATCATTACGTACAACTTATGCGCTATACGTACACATTCGGGGCAAGTATACATATGGAGAAGACAAGGAACAATTAACTGGCAGAAAGCACCAGACGCGCTTTGAGGAAAAGACCATTCACAGCAAGCGCCGATGCACACGACCAAGCGTATCGTGCCGCCTCCTCGTCGCGTTGCCCGCAGCCGTCGATCGTACGTGCATCTCACCGGCAAAGGCGACAGTCTGGAACGAGAGCAATCCATCTAGCGTTGCTCCGCGTTTCGTTGCAATGATGCTTGTGATTTGAGCCCCCGAGAGCTTCGGTATTTCACAAAGCTAAAACGACACTAATCACGATGACGTAAGAAATGCGTGCACGCGAGACTAGTGGTGAAGCCTAGGCACAATCATGTACACACGGTCAGCACAGTCCTGTTGGTGCGCATTTCTTATGTCTTGTCATTAGCGTTGTTTTAAATTTGCAAGATGTCGCGCCAACATGTCCAGACCAAAGCGCTCTGCAGTATTTTGTTTCTAGCATCCGCTGAATACAATGTAGATTATCTGGCCCTCCCTTCATGCGCATTCACAGGTCCTGGACTGGGTGGAACAGTTCTGTGGGGCTAAGGTTCTCTCCCTGGGCGCCATGTACGTCAGCGTACCACCAGGTAAGAGAAGCTGCAGACTGCCCTTTTTTTTCCCAGGAAATATAGCTAGCCGTCAAGGCACGTACTTGATTAACTTATTCCTTGGTGTTTCTATCTATCTATCTATCTATCTATCTATCTATCTATCTATCTATCTATCTATCTATCTATCTATCTATCTATCTATCTATCTATCTGTCTGTCTGTCTGTCTGTCTGTCTGTCTGTCTGTCTGTCTGTCTGTCTGTCTGTCTGTCTGTCTGTCTGTCTGTCTGTCTTCCGCGTTCTTCTTAAGTCCGCGTTCTTCTTAAGAAAAATGTCAAAGCAGCAGCATGGGTGTCAAGGGTTTAAAACAAAACTGAACGTTATGTGAACGTTAAGGAAGACAAGCGATGGTACACGCAACCTGGAAAAGAATGGACTTCCGCACACGCTTCCACTTAAGGCACTTCGTTTTCCCCACGCAAATCCAACTGATCGCTTGATCTGATCACATAGTCGAAGTGGTGATGAGGACGACGACATGTAATTATCCTTTCGTTTCTAAGCTTGACTTTTCAGAGTGAACGCTTTAGTGTCATTGGGGCTCCGTTCGCATGGCCTCCCCGTCACGGAATTATGCTTTCTTTTACATTCAAATTACAGTCCAAGCTATCACGTGTCTAGGTGTCAGTTATGTCGTAGTTTACGCTTTTTCTGCTGTGATTCACTTTGAGAAATTGAATTTTGTTCCCTAACGGGCCATGGCGGAGGCTTGCGTTGCCGGGTGCTTCGGGAAACCCAGCGGTGGCTCGAGATGATTATTTCCGCCGTAGACGCCTACGCCGACACCTACACCTGAATTTCTGCGACACGAACCTCTTAAGGCTATACCGCGTTAGTATTTATAACGCACGAGTGTGCATTCAGCATAACCTTCGTCTTCAACCCATTCAATCCCACGCCTGCTCGCCACAGAAGGCGGCCACGGCCAACTGGCGCTGCACCAGAATGCTAACTTCCTGCCGTTCTCGGACAACGAGGAACGGCTGGTCTCGGTGTGGACGGCCATCGACTGCCCAGGGGTCAACTCGCTGTTCGCCGTTCCCGGTTCGCACAAGGGTCCCACACTCCAACACAGCGTCGAAGACGTGCGTATACCTCTCTATATCTCGACATCCCCTTCTAAGGCGAAAACGTTACGCACCTCGCAAAAGCGCGCCCTTTTGAACGACCTCGTCACCGACACAAACGGTGCAGAAGTTGGTGCAAAGGTATCACGTGACCCCAGGAGGACCACGAGCCGTAATAATAATTTCTGGGGTTTTACGTCCCAAAACGCCGATGTGATTATGAGAGACGCCGTATTGTAGGGCTCCTGGAATTTCTAGCACCTTGGGTTCTTTAACGTCCACTGCCATCGCGCAGTACGCGGGCCTCAACATCTGATAGAGCCGGTGTCGTTACTAATGTGGAAAACCACAATATATACAGATGGTGGTTTTAATGAAGAAAATTAGTAGATTGGCACTGGGGAGAGAGTAAGGCCTGATTAGCTGAGGCATGTAAGGCAGGTGAGTGGAGGTCACCAGTTTGAAATCGTTCTTACGCAGGGCATCATAATTGACCCAATGTTCGAGGACGTCGGCGCTGTGGCCGTGGACGCGCAGCCTGGCGACGCCGTGTTTATCCACCCGAGGCTCGTGCACGGAACGGCCCCCAACCGATCCAGCACTCACCGCAAGGTATACCAACTGTTACGTACGGAACATTAAGGTGACATATACCAACACCACAGCACACTTTAATACATAAAGCATTACTGCTGTATTTGAAATGATACACCGTTACAAGTGCTTCTTTGACTTTTCGGACGCGTAAAATTGGCCGCTTAGTCAGTAAACTGTTTGCGAGGACTGCGAGTGCTGAATTATACAAAATGTACTTGTTCAATCGAATATTGTGTGGGTGTTACGATACTTCACAAGCTTATCATTTTCTCTCCTTTTCCTTTGGCAGGAAATGATTTCGCACTACGCCCACAGCGGTGTGCGGTATATCGACAAGCCGTCCGCCAATCAGGTAATCTTACACATTTCCTCATTACGTTCCGACCATATAGGCATGTCACCTTCTTGTCGAAGTTATTACATTACTGTTTCCGCTATTCCCAGCTAGAGTATACTGACCACTGAAGTATATATAGCCTTGTTCATTATCGAGTGAAGCCCGATTTTACTGATTTTTACACGCCGAAGGTGTTCCAGGAAAGTTGCGTTAAAGCAGATTTCTCCCCGAATTCCAGTACCACGCACCAACCGACTTATTTATGCCGGATGGAGTTTGGTGTGCACACGTGCGAGCTAACCCGCCTCAGTACAAAGCAAACTTGCAAATCAGATTCTGTTGGCTTAAGTGAAGAGTAATGCGCATACAGCAATGTACATATAGTCCGAACTATGGACGGGGCAACACTCGCCTGTATATTTAAGTTTGGAAATTTTGCCCGAGAGAACCCGAATGTCGACACTCTTTACAAAAGACCTGATTTCACCTCCATTATCACCTTGAAAAATAGCATCCGATTTTTACCCCCTGAATTGTAGAATAATATAGAACCCGAAAGCGAACATTAGTATGTACAGGGGTTTATATACACAACACCCCCAACACTCCTCAACAAAATAATTATTCCAGCTAGACCAAGTTACCCCAACAAATACCTTGTTATCTGCCCGCACTCCTCCGCGTTCTGGCAACATCCCCCCTCCCCCTCAAGTTAAATTTCTAGATAAATCCCTGAGTGTACATATAATGGCGTGCTGAAGCAGCAGAGTGAGTTTCAAACCTTCTAATGATACTGTACTGATGACCCGAATTCCTGAATTGGGCATTGAAGCGTCGTCAATATTTTCGATGATGATCAACAGCCCTCGTTAAAGCTTGTCTGCTTCAAATGCCGTTGCACCTCCGCAGTTCTTAAAAAGCGCAGTTCACTTATGATCACCCACGTCATCACAAAAGAACCGTTCTTCCAAACGACTATCGCTTCGTTTCTTAAGCCCTTCACACAACGCGATACTTTGTATGATTAACGCATGCACCAGGATTATTTATCGGTAGTTAATCAAGCACTATCTCCCACTATGCAGGACTACTGGAAGGACAGCGCCTACATCGTTCGTAGCGCCGACAGCCGTCTTTAAAGTGGAACCTGGAAGAAGTCGCCGTAGGATGCATCGTCTCTCCCTCTCTCTCCGAATAAGTTTATTGCGATCTACTGTGTTAACTATATCCTTGGACCAGGACGATTTTATCTTCAAATATGGGATTTTGTTTCGGACGAGGCTCATGACTTTCACTTGGGCTTAGTGACGACACTCAGGCTCATTATTGTTTTTTGCCATTGATCCGATTGTTATCCCTCAGCAGCGTAAAGTGGTTCACTGTAAATGGTATGCTAATCTGAACCTAGACTTGACTGCATATGGTTACATAAGTCATGCTTTCTAGCTTCTCTGTTTCTTATTATTGGATTGTTATTGTCTGACAGTGCGAGAAGCCCAATGTACGGCTGTTCTCGGTCGTTAAATATACGCGCAATACCACAGCCACACCACTCTACACCCCCCGAATGCAGATCAAGTTGGTCGCATTTGAGCATAGCCAATCGCGTTATGCGTGCACCGTAAAGGCAATCGTACGCAGAGACAACGCATGCGGTATGAAAAGCAAACTTACAAATCAAAAGCCCAGCAGTCTCTCACGCTGCCAGATGCAGTACTTGAATTCGCAGTATTCAGTGTAACTGCTTTTTAAATAAGTCCGTCTGTAGTCACTACTTATTACCCGTCCGCTGACCTAAAGTTCACATAGCACGTGTAATTCGCATTACATACATACATACATACATACATACATACATACATACATACATACATACATACATACATACATACATACATACATACATACATACATACATACATACATACCACACGAGAGCTATCGCTTCGGTTACAAGCGTTCGATCTGCTACGGCAAGATGTGTGAGCCACGCCCGGGCTTTACCACGAAATACGTTACACACTGTTGTCGTGTTTGTTGTGTTATACTATTTCGCAATAAAGCTGTTTCTGTTGATTTTGCCCGCTTGATGGGGCTATACGAGCACATACTTTCTGCAATAAAATGGACTGAAAACATATCAAATGTCGAGCTGTTCAATCCCGGTCGCACGCTTCCAAGACGATCGCATGCAAGGCCGTGTTCGGAAATCACGTCGTTTAAGAAGCATGCGCCTGCCATTAACACGCTGCACGTGTTAGTGGCACGCTATCCCCGACTAATAGTCAGTGTCTACCGCGTAATCCAATATGCCATGTGGACCTTGACTATACTCTTACCCCGTGCACAATGTACCATGCATGCCTCCTGTAATAACAGCATGAAGGGGGTCGCTGAAAGTGTTACTAAAGTTCGTGCTCACTGTAACAAAGACAACGTGGCGGTCATTAGCATTATGTGAGGTGTGAGCAGGTTGGCCATTAAATATGAACATGTGAACCCGCATGGAAGTGATGCGGTAAGGTGAAGGAGCGATTACTGCGATCACAGCGCAGTATTGGCTATATATTCCATCGACGTCGAACAACGACTTCGCGAGGACGCAGCCAACTTTTACCAGCATAACGGAACACCTACAAATGCAACTACGCGCCTCTGGGAAGCACGACCTCCTCTTGCTGGGAAGACTGTTGGTTCTCCGTAAGCGAGAGAGTACGGCCAACTTTCTCAGGGCGGGCGCAATCTCGCGAAGCACGACAAACGCGGCGGTGGCGGAACCGCCACGAGCGTGACGAATCCTCTCCGACCAATCGCGTCGGCGGAACGGCGGTGGCGGCCATCTTGCGGCGACCACCAGGGCGCGACGTCAAGGTGGTTACCCGTGGCTACGGCGCAGACGCTGGTCGAATATCGACGAGGCCCGCACCCGTTCCCGCGCGCCACGAGAAAAAAAGAAAAGAAAGGTAGCCGCTGAAAGCTGCACCGGCGCTTTCTCGCTTGTACAAACTCGGGTCGCAAGCTCGCGGGCACGGGGCCGCAGTGGCGCGGAAAACGGGCACCGAGGCCCACTTATCGAGAGGAGGACGGCACGGGGCCAAACGGCAGCCGCGCATACGACGGGCGGGGCGGCTTGGAGGTCACAGCTTGGTTCTGACTGTGAAGACGGTTCTGCCAAGATGTGAAGCGTTCCGCAGAGACATCCAGTGAACAGTGTCGGGCGGTAAGTAAAAGCAATGTTGCAACCTTGCCAACTTAGCTTCAGTGCGAGTACCGCTATCTTTGCATGCAGTGCGGTATCAGATGCCATACGTGACACACATGCATGACAGCGTGCGCCGAGTAAACGACGAAATAAATGAAACAAGAAGGAGTAGGTCAAGCACATTTACTTGCATTCGTTATGTTACCGCTGAAGGTTAATTACATCAATTTCGTTGAAGCGTCTGATATAAGTTCGTTTCATAAGCATTAATTTATTCTATCCTGCCAGCATGACACTGTGTTGTGCATGACAACGCTGTACCTGCGGATGTGACATCAAACGTGCTAAAGGCTCATGAGCAAGAACACGCTATTGCATCGATGAGCATACAAAAATATAAATTTCATTGGAAGGTCAGGCAAGCTAACAAATAAATGTCAGCGAAGTTAACAGACATGCACGTGGACAAGAATTTAGAGGAGTACTGACAAGAATTTTTGACATTATCGTATTGTTGCTGTAAATGAAAGCACTGGCGTGGAGAACCCCAAAGAGAGTACCTTGGCGCCTCGCAACGCAATGAATATATTTTTAATAGGGCTCCCTTAAAAGCCCACTTTCGGCTTCGATTTCGAAGGGGCGGTCTCCTAGTGACGTGTCAACACAGTCGGACGCACGTCTAAGTCACGTTGGGACAGCAATTCGTGACAGCGTCTCTGCAACTCTGTCGTCTGTAGTCAATTACACGTGGGGCACGCAAACAACGACAATTTCACGGTCGTCCAGCGACTCTGACAGCGATTTTTAAGAGACCGTTTCATACGTCATCGTAGTGTCCATTGCGCTGGGGCTGGCTTGCAGTGCTGGGCGACGCAAACTTTAAAACCAAACTAAAATACTTTGTAAGTGTTTCCTGGCTCCCATGTGCGGAGGATGTTGATACATGGCTAGAAAACGAAAAATGTATATATTGATCGCCGCAAAATCGTGTCAGTACTCCTTTAAGTTATCGGCTATAAACATTGTTTCCGAGCTTGTCAGCTCAATTCGTGCGCTTCCCTGGTCTTCGTATATTTTGCACGCAACATGCTTATAGTATCACCTACTTTTTTCAGTTCTTTTAACATATTCAAAACCATCAGACGTGATGACGCAACACACCTAGGACGCCCTTGCAACATATTTTCTTCCTAGAAACTTAGATCTATGCAACCGGAAAAACTACTAGGAGAAGGTTAGCTGTCGCGTGTAAATTTAGGCGATCCATAATGTGTTTGTGGAGTATTCCAGCAGTCGCAATTGAGTGTCTGAACAACCCCACTGTCATCTACCTCTACAGTCTGAGTCTCCTTGCATGCCACTGCTTATTTAAATCGGGTACCTGGAAGTAAATAACGGAAATACGCATCGCCACGTCCTTGTAACCTATGACTATATGAGTCCCTCAGTCACAAATACTTCTTAAGCTTTTAAAGCACTATACACTACCTTCTAGAGATGTCCGTCAACGTCAACGAGGAAGCTTCACTTATCCTAGCATTACCCACGCCTTAGTTACATTTCAAACTCGACCAGTGCCGGCCTCTATCGTCTGGCAAAGCATGCCTGCACCTATAAGTGACACCATCACCATCGCCATCACTATAGGTAGTGCTTTCTAGAGTCTAGTGTCATTCAGTAAAAGAGATAGAACCATGAAGATTACATTGTTTGATGAGGCAGCCTGCAAGCTTTGTGCCTAAGTGATGGGACACGCAGCGCCGAAAGTTGACAAGGCGAGCGCCGCCTTGCCTTGTCAACACTTCTCATATCTTCTTTCGGTGTATCTTGTCGCTCCGGCTGTTCGCTTTCTTCGGAAGATGTAACATATTTACTGACTGCTATATTACTGCACACGCTACTTCACACGCATACATTCTTTCCGTCGCACCGCGCCCACGGGCTGCCAGTCGACAGCGCCGAAGCGCTCGCATATGTCCATGAAGTCCAGCTCACGCTTGGGACGCTGCTCACAAAACACCGCGTGACTGCGCAACTTGATCCAGTAATCAGGCCCATGGCCTTGTTCTACGTAATCGTAGAGTACCCGCGTGAGGCGCTAAGTGACAGGAATATGGAGATCCAGTTCTACGGGGAAACTTAAAGCTCGAGTGTATACTCGCTTCTGTGTTTATGAGAAAATAGCCAATTTTCTTGCAGTCACCTCCCTGCTATACTCTTTTCCAGTTATTACCTCAATCCCGTCCACTTGTACTGAGAACAGTTCTCTTATATGCAAAACACACCGGACAGTTACAGTAAGACCAGCTGTAACTTATTTCCCTTTCTTTAGCTACATGTTTGCGCATGCATATGCTGCATATGCTTGCGCTGAACTGCTAAGCACGATGGTGCGAGTTAGACTACTAGCCATGGCGACTGCATTTTGATGGGCGAGAAATGCAAAGAAAGCCCATGTACTTTGATTTGGTTGCACATTAAAGAGCACAAGGTAGCCAACTTTAATGCGAAGTGCCCCCAGGGCATGCCTTATAATCGTATCGTGGTTCTGCCCGTCAAACAGTAACGCCGTTTGACTTGAAAGCTGTGATCATTTGCTCACTTTCTGAGAAACAACCAGTTGCCGCCACAAGTAACAACCATGCGCTAAATGACAAAGCAAGGCTGCCATGGCTTTGCAAATGTCCTTGCAATTTAAAGATTAAGGAAGTGCTTACAGCTTATCTCACCGTTTTGAGTGCCTTGGCAGTGATAAATATATGTGGGAACGACTACCAATGCCAGAAGTCACGCTACTTGAAATAACTTGGGGCTGAAGTGATAAAGTATTCCATTCGTAAGTGCCTTTGGCCATTGGCAGACTGCCTTAACATTTAACGAAATGTCCAGTATCTATCCAGCTCCCTCTACGGAGCACACCAAGCAGCCACACCAATCGGATAAAACGGCGCCACCAGCTGTCCTTTTTGATACAACTTTGCATGCAATATGGACACCGCCGAAGAATGACCACTCTTTTTTATCGCTTACGGATAAGAGTGGCTTTCACGAAGTCTTGTAACAGTGCAGCAGTTGAACTCGGCATAAGTGAGTGGAGCATGTTCACGAAAAAATTATGACATCAGCGCGCGCTCATTTCTATGCAACGCGCATTGTGCAGCATTTGCGCAAACACGTCTTTCTTCTCTTGCGCTTATGCCCTCAGCCCATTGCTACATAAAGGCGGGTATGCGGCACAAAAACGGGTAGGCATGGCATATAGCCATGCATATCATAGCATAGCAAGTGGGTGGGGAAGGGAAGTGAGGAGGTGTGATGTGAGGATGAGGAAGAAGGAGAAGGAATAGCTTCTTCCCTTCACATGGAATAGCATTTCTCAGCATGTGGTAGCTTTTTTTCATTTCGTGTTGGGATGGCCACCAGTACCCTTCGTGAAGATGTCGTAGCGAGGAGAAGCTACAACAAAATTTGTGCAACTATCGTCGATATCTTGGTCAGCGACAATCATTACTTGCGTCCGCTCTAGCACACCTTCCCAAATTACAGTAGACCTATGTGTGTTGAAACCATTCTCGACTGTCGTCGGCAGAGGCCATCGCAGCTGAGGACAACGAAAGCAGTTCTGAACTTGGACAAGCAGCTGTGACAGTAATGTCACGCACAACGCAACGCGACTGACTACGACCTTGTCAATGTGGCTGTGGGTGTTGACTATGTGCTTCTTTTTCTCTTTCTCTCTCTTTCCTCTCTAACGTACCTTTCCCCTTATTCAGGGTAGCATACCGGTTGTTCAGCATCCCTGCCTTTCCCTCTATGCTATACCTTATCTTTCCCTCTCTCTTTCCAGCATCAGCATTGACCGAAATACTCTCGTAAGAACAATTCTAGCGCAAGTCGATTTTGTGAATGCAGGAGAGCGGTTGCAGTTTGCTCGAACCTTTCACAGGGAATAACTTTTTTTATTGTTCTTTCGTCTTACTTTCTTTGCTGTACGGGGACGCGTATAAGCATCGTATGATAATAAAAATGGGGATGTGAAGGGGGAGCGACGAGCATTGGAAAATGGAAAGCGGAGGAGGAGGTTAGGGGCGCAGAGTAATAAAAATAATACAGAGAGCTGGATTTCATCTACTAAAAGCCCTGTCCCCATTTCCTCGTCTCGGCCGAATAAGTTAGCATTTCCGACCACATAAACGAGCTTAGATAACCTAGAAGATAACCCTCGGCTCCTCGTCAACGACATGAAAACCTCTGAGTTACACAAACCGCTTAAATTTTGATGTAGGTCCGGCCAGTCCTATTGGCCACCGTAGGACAAGATATCCCACCAACGGCTGTATGGATGGACAATTATTTTTAAAAACGTTTGTTGAAGCATATCGCGGAGTGTACGCTAAAAGCATTAAAGCATTAAAAGCATTTTTAAAGCGGCAAGACGAAACAGTATGCCCTAGATAAAAGAATGTTTTCGCGGTAGGAGCGGTCGTGTTGTCCTGGTTTGAATTAGTGCATTTTCGTGTCTCAGGCGTGAAAGCGTGTCGAGGCACCCAGTGTAAAAAGCCCAAACGCAAAACTTATTACTTCGAAAGCCTCTTTCGCTTATTCTTTCTCTCTCTCTCCCATTTCGCCCTGTACGACTCGAGGCGACCGGCATAACGAATCGAAGCCACACACCTATACAGTCCACAAGACGAACGACCCGACCACGAGAGCGCTGTAACGGCGGCGACGGGGAGCAAATTAAATGTACCAACTACAGAAAGAAAAAAAATGAGAAATAAAACGGCAGTGCCGTGCGCATATTCCGGAACGGCTGCGACCGCAAGCACTTCAGAGGAAGCTGGGGAAAAAAAATGCCAAAGGCACGCAGAGTTGCGCCACCTATATCGTAGTCCGAATACGGGATAAGGAAAAAGGGCAGCGCGGCGCGTTAGCGCCATTAACCCGCGTTAATCACAGTTCCGGGAGAACGGAGCAGCTAGCGTGCGGGAAGACCCGTGACGCGGTGACCCCTATTGGGGAGCCCGAAACAGCCGTCTCCCTCACCTCCTCCCTTCGCCTCGACCCCAGCACCCACGCACGACGAGCGGCAGCGCCCTGACATGACGTCGACGACGTGCAATACGTGACGCGAGACAACGCCGCACGTCGGCACCCGCTGCGACAATAACACACACACACACACACACACACACACACACACACACACACACACACACACACACACACACACACACACACACCGAAATACACAGGCGCTTGTAGAAAAGATGTGCGACCAGTTAATGCACTTTGTGCGGCCAGTCGTCGACCCAATTTCGTCACCGTGCCACATATACCTTTTTACTTCGCTTCTTTCGACATCCTTTTCCCGGAAAGCAAGGAACCACCGCCCCGACAACGCGTGACCCGGTTTCGGAACCAGCGGGCCCCCCAAAAAAAGCGATACGCCGCCGAACCTCAGGTGCGAGCCCCGGTTGGCGAGAGCGAGAGCTTTTATGACCTACACCCCCAGCTGTGTGGTGTCACAGTTTGTGCCTCCATAATTTCCTGTCTATGCCCTATAGGCTACTGAGTACGGCTCGGGCAGGATTACATACATTTACATATCTCAAGCTCACGTCACTATTCATAAGCTCCGGACAGGCGGCCGGTGTTGGGTCAAAGACCCGGGCACGCGCTTTGTGGGAAGTGGTAGGCGTGTTCAGCGGAAAGGCGTGAACAGCGGCTGCCCAGCTAACTTTCCCTCCTTGTACGTCCGCGTGGTCGGGCTCAGTGCAGCTCATTACGCAGCTGGACGTGGGTTGTGTCTCGTTTCTCCATTTCTCGCAGAACATAACAGCCTTGGACCTTAAGATATCTTGGAATATCGTCAGTCCATCACAATCCCCAAGGATATTATGCACACAGAGGTTACTGCCCTTTAGTTACACACAGACCTTCAGTAAAGGATTAATATACGACCTCAGTGGTAATCGTCGGTCATTAAGGCTAAAAGAGCGGATCCCTAGAGGAGTCAAGCGAGGCAGGGGGTGGCAAGAAGTTACGTGGACAGGTGAGATCAAGAAGTACGAAGGGATAACGTACTGAGACAATTGGAGATCTATGGGAGACGCCGTTGCCCTGCAGTGGGCGTAGACGTCATGATGATGCTGACTATGTGATCATTGTACGCACCATACTCATAACCTCCCACCTGCAGTAACAAGCCGGGCGTTAAAACCAGGCTAGCACCATCTAGTAAAACCATTAAAGTTATCTCTCTCTCTCTCTCTCTCTCTCTCTCTCTCTCTCTCTCTCTCTCGTTGCGGGACTATGGCAGGCGCTCGAAGTCACTGGATTACTTCTGCTATTTAGTGCACTAACGGAGCATGTTACGGACATGTTTCCCTGGGAAAATGCCTTTCACAAGAGTCGCTGGGAGTGTCGGGGGCCGGGCGTCTCAGCGAGATCTCGTCGGCGCTTCTTGGGCAACGCCCATATAGGGTCTTCTGCGGAACGTCCATATAGATGCGGAAACTCTGCTTAGATGTTGCTTTCACTGCATGCAATTTACACCCCTGAAACACCATCATCGCGTGTTTCGGTTGAAAGTAACAGCACGTCATTCCAATGCCCAGGGAACTGGGGAAACGCTTACTCTATAAAGAAAAAAAAAAAAGGCGGATTGTGCCATTCATTAGGCTTTGAATTCTGTGACACTGCGAGGACCGCAGTCTCTCATAATTATCACTTAGGTTACGTCTACCAATATTAGTTGCTTGCTTTTGCTACATTGGGAAGTTTATATTTCATTGTTATTCCCGATAGAATCGCAGTGACGTGTCATGTCAGCGACTGATTCATACTCTCATACCGTACATAAGGAGCGGGTATAGTAAGCCAGATGTAAAAAACATAGCGCTCCCTAATCAATAGGCGAACATGTAAGTAAAGTGTGATGACCTACTTTCTGAAGAGGTCGACGCACTGCTAATGCGAGGCAACCAGCGCTTTTGATGACTCCATTAGTGAAAAAGAGTTATTCGTGCTTCTTATCTGACTGCATGTCAGTGTTACACGGAGTGAAGGCTATCGTAACTAGCCCAGTTCCCCTGTAAACTGCTCGTGAACACGCCATCTGATGGGCCACGCCTGGAGACCTGTTTCGCATTTTCGAAACAGCATCAAAGAACTCACAAAAAGACACCTACATTAAATTATTCGATTCTACGAGCCGTATCCGGTATGATTCTGGGGCACGCCAAAGTGGAGGACTCCAGATTTGTTTTCCGGGGTTCTTTCAGGAGAAGGTTAAGCTATAGTTACACGTCTCTCTCTCTCTCTCTCTCTCTCTCTCTCTCTCTCTCTCTCTCTCTCTCTCTCTCTCTCTCTCTCTCTCTCTCTCTTTATTATTTATTGCAGCCGCAGTGGCCGGGAATGAAACCCGCGTCCTCAAGCTTAGCAGCGCAACTCCTATAGTTTCTAGACAACCACGGTGTGTAGACGCGTTATGCAAAAAATTAAGGATGTTTCACGTATCGATGTTTCCTAATCGTATACGAATGCTCATCGAAGGCGAGGTTGCAACGTCGAATTATATGCTCAATTTTTCTTTGTTATAAACACAGTGAAATAAAAAAAAATATGGAATCTAATTCGTGTAATATACCTGGTGTTTCAGAAAATGTGTCCATAAATTTTATGAATTCAGAAGAATATATTCGCGCTCTTTTTGTGGAACTGTTTTGTTCATGGTGGCACGCACTGCCAAAACGGTGGGATTAACATTTTGGACAGTAATTAACAAAGTTAGACTAATTAACTTCTAAACCAAAATAGCTGGATGCTCAAACCAAATTGACTAACTAAAGTCATTTACACAGGGAATCCTTACCCGTTGTAATATTTGCAAAAGGGGCGAAGCTGGTGATTTCTACAGACCGCTGAGGTCTGGCTAATTGCGCCCAGGAAACCGAAGCTGAATGGCGAAAGAGCGCAGTTGCCGCTACCTTCGGTAGTGGCCTGTGCGACACAGTTCTTGCACTCGCATTGCCGTGTGACCACGAGCATCTGTCTTTTATTTCTCCCGTTCCTTCTTGTTTTCTTTTATTGTTGCTGTCTTCTCTGCTTCTTTCTTTCCTTCTATGGTACAAAATCTAAAGGATTGATATGGCTCAGATGTGTTCGCATCTTCGTTTGCCAAGCGTGCACTGAATAGTGCTAGGAGTTATAGCCCGAATATTAAGTTCTTCTGTCCCGCTGCCCGAATACAAACCAGCTCAATATAACCTGCGTCTTCGTAATTTTCGATAGCGGAGTGTATGCTCTTACACCTACGATTTAAGCCTCCTGTCCCATGAACTGCTTCGTCAAAGCCGCGTTACGGCCGCGACATGGCGCCGTACTTCAGCGACCTGCCCGTCCACCCTTACACCAGGCGCTGCTTTCGAAGGACAAGAAAAGAGTTCTAAATCTTTAGACCGTGCCTTATATGCCTCAACACTGGCTCGATGGTCGATTTTGAACGATAGCCCAGAAATAGGCGCAAGGAGCGTGGGCCGTACGAACGATCGAATCGCGCGTCATTTGTGGACAATGCAAAGGTAATATACAACAAAGCAGCGGAATGCCTGAAATGCGCTGTATTCATGAATTCTCTTTCGTTTCCTTGTTATTTTTGACCACAGACGCTTCAGCATGCTATGCGTGTCTAGGCTCCATAAGACCTGCTGTAGCTTCGTTTGTCCCGGAATACTTGAATTCGTTTCGACTCCATCTTTTCTGCTTCTTCAGGTTGTAAATATTACAGTGTAAACTACGAAGTCATTGGTTATATGGAGGATTTAAATAAGGGGCGGCGGAGGTGTTGGGGTATATGTGTATAAATCCCATGGATAGGCGACGCGAGGTCGTGCGGAACTGTTTGAATGCACTGCCTCCAGTATCGGCGAGAAACGGCACAACGAAATGCTTAACCGCTCCGCTGTGAAACTTCGCCAGAGACACGTAACACTGTTCACTTGTGTCAATGCTAAAGGACCGTTAGCCAGCCAACTAGACGCGACGTGTCGCGTGCAAACACGCATGCGCTCGACACACTTTTAGTCAACAAGAGCGCAAAGGCAGTTTAACAAAACTTGATACCGGGCAAGATGCTGCATAGCTTCAGGAGATTATAAGTGCAGAAGAGACGCTCACGAAGTCAAGAACAACACAGGGACAGGCCCTAACTTCCATCTATCTTTATTTGTGACTTCGCCAGCAACCATATACGATCACGTAGTAGAACACCGCGCGGAATTCTAAAGCATATTATATAATTGAATAGGCCCATGGCTACATTATCGACACATCCGTTAATCTTAGGAACGTGGAAATCAAGTATATGGAAAGTTGTTATACTTTCTTTTGTTGTTCATTGACGGTGACATTGTATTTTCTCCCCCGAGCATACGTCTGTTTGCTGGAGAAGCCACAAATAAAGATAGATGAGAGTTAGCGCCTTCCCTGTGTTGTTATTGACTTCGTGTGCGCGTCTATTCTGAGCTTACAATCTACGAAAGATCCAGAAGGCACATACCGGTGACCGAAAATGAATACGACGTCAAGTGGTCACAGGGATCATGATGCCGCCAAATGACGTCGCGTTATGACGTTATGAATTCATCTCGCAAGTTTTTTGTACCAGTCGTTTTCATGCCGGGAAGCTGGATGCCAGATTTTTCGACTCGTGCGCTACATAATACCTCCGCGTTAAAAAGCGAGCGGTTTTGTAGGGCAAGAGGTTTACCGTAGTATTACTCCTGGCACGTGCTCGACACCCCTCCCTACTACTCCGCAAAAGCATTCATTTGAGGAGCTAAAAGGACGTTGTACGTGCCGCAAGAGGTCAACACAAGGAGCACTTCACACGCTGCCTAGGTAATATTTAGGACTGCATAATGGTAATAACCGATCATCGACACTTATTGCCGCGGGTTCCTTATTCAAACATATTTTATAATATATTGTGGCGGTTTTATGGCCTTTATAAAAGCTATCGTCAGAAGCAAAAGTGTCAATATTCGATCAAGCATAGTCGGGACCGTCTCTCTCTCTCTCTCTCGTTGCTGCTGTGCTTAACATGTACAAGGCCAGCGCAGTTCTAAGAAGGGGAGGGTCGCATATCCGAAAGTTCAATCGCAGAACGTTGCTGTTAGAAAAAAAAAAAAAAAAACTCCACTGGTGCCGCCGTGGTGTTTCAGTGGTTACGATGCTTGGCTGCTGACCTAAAGCCCGCGGGTTCGATGCCGGCTCCGTTGCTCTCATTTCGATGGAGGCGCAAATGCTAGAGTCCTGTGCACTATGCGATTGCAAGTGCACAATAACAGAACCTCGGGCGGCCGAAATTTCCGGAGCCCTTCTCTACAGCATACCTCATAATGATATCGTGGTTTCGGCACGCAAAACGCCGGCAGTCGTTATCGTTTCGTTAGACTGCGCTGGCATAGTCGGCAGGCCTCGATTTTACGCAATGTCGTGGGGACGCAAAAGTTGAGCGAAAAGCAAGAATGCAGCCAGCACGATCGACGTGGGTGGGTGTTGAAAGCAGGGCGTCTGCTACGGAGACGGGGCCGGTGCCAGAAAGAGCGTTCACGTTAATGAGGGCAGCCCACTGTCATAATGGCTCGAGGCGCGGTTTTTGAGCACGTATTGCCAATCGATGCGCCCTCTCGTGTGCGCTGCGTTTCGTCTAGCCTCCGCCTCTCGCCTCCTCCATCGGTACATTCTTTTGTTTTCCTAATTTCCAAGCGATTTATCTTACTCGGCGGATAATTTTATGCTGATTCTTTCGTGCATTCGCGATATAAGTTAGCCGGGACGAAGAATGAAAGAAAAGTAGAAATAAAGGGGCGGATAGCGGTGTAGTGGTCCGGTTTTTTCGAATCACCGACGTGACACGTGGTTGGTCGGGACCGTTCAGGCGAGGCGCGTGTGCCCAACGCTTGGTCAGCATGTACGCGAGTCACGTATCTCGAAGTCCGGTGCCATGTTGAAGATGATGTCAGCGGATAAGAGAGAGGTGGGACCAAATATCTCGCACGGATATTCCAACGTTCGAATTCGTCGCAGAGGTATTGCTACGACACGCGGACCTTGTAAGACCGCCACCATGTCGGTGGGTTGATGAAACGTGGTAAATAATGTAAAAGAAACGAAGGTCATCATGAAGGGATACGAAATGCCTTCTGAACCACGCAGAGTGGCCTTGCCTTATTTTCATAAGTTTTTCATACGTTCATACGTTTGACAGCGCTTTATAGTATGTTGGAACCAATCACACTCTGAAGGACGGAAGCAAGATTACTTTATATACTGGCTCGCTCTATTACTCGCGGTCACTCGTCATTTCCTAACTATCAGAGGTGCCACCCACACAAACTAGACCCTAACTTAAAGCTACACCTACCATCGAGGAGCTCCCGCTCCGATGCAACGTTGTTATGCCGCCTCTGGTTGGGGGTGGCATTTACAAAGGCATATTCGTGTCGGATCGGGATGGCTGACGCACCTACCTGCGATTCTTGCGAAACTGATGATACTGAACACGTCCTGTGCATTTGCAGTAATTATGACAACCCGCGCTATGGGTGTCGGCACTTTACAAACAAAATAACGCAACTTCTATCTTTATTTGTTTTTCTTTGGTTTTGTTTGTTTTGTTTTTTGAGAGAGGCCAGCAGGGCAGACAGGCTTGATTCTCTTATGTAAAATGTACTTACGCAAACTGTAGTAACAAACGTCAAGCATCGTCAGTAAATTTAGCGTAACGCATATGCAAAAAAAAAAAAAAAAAATCTGACACCCGCATAATGCGGGTGTGTTCGCTAGACGAACAAGCCATATATGTCATGAACGTCGTGCAAAAACGGCTTCCGCCGACGCAACCAAACTCTCGTTTAGATATTTCACTTTTCAACCGAAGCATAAAGCATGAAAAAAACGTATTTCGTCACAGCGTGTAGCTCTAATCTAACACTAATCGTTGTTTACCTTCTCCAGGTCATCAATGATGGCTTCTCTGAAGAAGTAAACCTTCAAGCATGAGGGCATATTCATGACACATGTGAGTCTGTTCTTTCAATTAGCCGGCACGGCTGTTTCTTTCCTTTGCTCGGCGTGCTGTATCAGTTTAAGAATGACAAACCAACTTTCCCAAGTTTCCGAACTAGTTCAATCAGAATTGAGTGCGCATGTCAATTGAGGGTAAACGTTTGTCGTTTACTGTCAAGTGAGAGTAGGCGCTCTTTGGCGCCTTAACCCTTCCGTAACATGCACCTACTAGCCCAACGAAAAGCTTCACGACCAGGTATAGTCCAGCGACTTAAGCAACACCGTGAACGCAGAAGGCGTCAGAGCCCGAGGCTGCGCCAAAGGGACCTAATGGTGTCGGTGGTGGTGGAGGTCCTGCTGGGCGCATCGACAGCCCGCCAGAGCCCGTCAGCCTGCCCATCAGGGACGACTACGAACGCCGGCTGAGGCTAGCCATGGAGCGACGTCGCGAGTACAACGACTTTCTCAGCAGGGTAAGGAGCCAACGTCAGGTCGTGTCAAGTCGTGTCTGTCGCGTCGTTTCACGTCGTGTCGCTGATTTCCTAACGAAGTGAAGACACCAGTGTCAAAGGGGTGTCAAAGTTAGGTTTACCCTCAGCGGTGCGAGTAAAGTATCCGATAAAAGAAAACAAAATGTAACCGATATGTCTGAGCCTAGTTATGCGCGTGACCGCTGTGATACTTCACGATCGTAGTGGATGGTGCAAGATCTTCCACCACCAGCTTCATCCTGATGGTCTATCTATCTATCTATCTATCTATCTATCTATCTATCTATCTATCTATCTATCTATCTATCTATCTATCTATCTATCTATCTATCTGTGTCTATCTATCTATCTATCTATCTATCTATCTATCTATCTATCTATCTATCTATCTATCTATCTATCTATCTATCTATCTATCTATCTATCTATCTTATATATTCACATTAGGAGTGTTTTATTCTTCAAAGCCCTTGCAATTTATCTTACGTTTCTACGTCAATATCGCTCACTTTTCTCGCGTAAGCGATTTGTCTACGACAATTCGTGACTGAGCTGTACGACACAACGTTCGGTGCGCTTTTGTTTTCCTCAAGAAAGAGGCCGAGGAGGAAGCGAAGCAGCTCAGGAGACGAAAACACTGTAGGCGAGCGACGTCGCATCTGGAGAACCTCAGGCCGACAGCTGCAGAAGACCAATCCAAGCCAATGCCTACCAAACAACAGAGTGACAACCGTGCCAGCGCTGGTTCCAGAGTGCAGTCGAGGGCAGACCACGTGGTCTTTGCCGATGTCAACCACACGGCGTCTGTTCTACCAGCCATCAACGGTCAGTCGTCGGCTTCGGGAGCCAAAAACGACAAAGACGGACGACGCTCGCGGTCAGTGGCAATCATGCGAACGTTCTTCAGATGGATATGCGTATAGCACTTGCTTAGGTACTTTACAAGCACACGTTTAGGGGCAAGTTGAATGAAGCCGCCACATCATGGAGGGCGCCGGGGGTTTCACTGCTTCAACGCACCCTAGAGGACACGAAGTGAATAGGGGATCTTTCCCTTTGTATGCAGAAGCACTACGCTCCCTAGAGGGCGCGAAGTGCTTCTGCACACTAGCATGTACAGTAACTCTACTGCACACAAAGTGACAAATCCCCTAGTCATACAGATCCACCACAAACGTTGTAATTGCCTGAACGAGAAAGGATTAAACGATATTTTTTTTTTCGGTCGTGCGCCATGGCCAAGAGATAGAGGCGCGAGGGTCAACGTTAGCTTTTGTAAAATCTACGTGACGCTTCCTTTAATTGAGAACGAATTTCAGAGTAATATGAAGGCTTGAAGCGACGAAAAAATCCATCATTGAACAGAGGATGTCTTTAAGGTCTACGTTTCGACAAGTGAACGTGTCTTCTGGGCAAAACTGTCAGTGCTTGCACAGAGGAAGGTATGCTTGCCTAAACCACTTGAGACAGTATGCATGCAAACGGTTTTAATTCGGGTTTGGGTAGCTTGTTTTGTGACTAGATCCTGAGCAGATGTTTCAGGAAGAAAGGATAGCGCTAGAAACACAGCACACTTGGAAAAAGACAACACTCCTCGCGCAATGTGCGCGCGCGCACATTTCGCAGGCGCTATTGAGTGTTTCAAAGTTGAACATTCAGTAGTTCAACTAACTGGACATTTGACATCCGACACAAGCTTGTAGCAACGCTGTTGGAAGAAGCATCGTGTGCAGTTTGCAAATCCCCGTTTCTGTCTCGCTGGTTAACGCAGGTTGTGCAACGGCATGAAAAACGGAGAAATGGCTGTGGTAGCCACGCTGAAAGAAGAAACTGCCAAGCTCAAGGAGGAACGGGAAGAGTTCGCCAAACTAGTAAGTTTGGGTGCCCTCTTTTTTAATTGTGCATGCCTCTGAATTTCCTTTTCTCTTTTTTCTTTTTTCTTTGTTTGTTTGCGTGCAGCACATTAGGTGTACGTTCGAAGACTGACTTTTGTGACTGTGATGAGTATTTCACTTGTTGCATGAAAATGTATGATCTCAAATAAAATGCTCGTGCACAGCGATTTCGTCAATCCGAAACCAATCAGTCGTGAAGGCTCCTATGAACATGTGAGTCATATCATATTGCACTGCACGCACCGGGGAATTCGCCATTTGGTTTCAAACGCAGCTGAAAAGTGCCCACTCTTCTTTCATCAAACTACGTCGCTATATAGGAGCACCGGCTACGACGCACGAGGCAGAGCTAGGCACTGGCTGACTTTGTGATCGCGGAAACGTTCTCAGTAACGCTTCTTTTGTTCCTTTTGAGTCAGGAAATAAAGCAAATGTATGCACCTATCTCTAGGAACACTGAACAGTGTCAAGAGACCTGGTGGGTGTAACATGGTGTAAGCG
Source organism: Hyalomma asiaticum (assembly GCA_013339685.2). NCBI lineage: Eukaryota > Metazoa > Arthropoda > Arachnida > Ixodida > Ixodidae > Hyalomma > Hyalomma asiaticum. The sequence continues at coordinate 7,460,710 of CM023489.1, read as the reverse complement.
GGGCATGACAAGAAGTGCCTAGTATAAAACAATATTTAGCCGTATGAACTGGCTAAGCAGCAACGTAACTAAGGCCGCCTGTGCTCAAAAGCTTTACAAATGCGGCGCAATTTTCCTTGCGCTCCTTATAGCTTTCTGACACGAACCGATGTTCGCAAGTACAGTGCACAGTGGGCATACAATATCGCTGAGCTGTGCCCCGCGATTCATTATGCACACACTCCACACAGTGCACTTTATTTGACGCACAAACATTGTTTTGGTCTTTCGGTCTACCGGCAATCCTTCTCTCTCTATTTTGTGGGTGTGTGTGTGTGTGCGTGTGTGTGTGTGTGTGTGTGTGTGTGTGTGTGCGTGCGTGCGTGCGTGCGTGCGTGCGTGTTAGAACATTGCACGTTCTTTTTTTTTCGTTCTTATTGCTTGCTGGTATGTACTTAGCACTGTTCACTCTTTTATCGCGAATACCACGACCATTCACGTTCACACGTTTGAGTTTTTGCGTTCGATCACTTCTCTTGTTTTGCAGGTGAGTAGCTTGAAGGTGAGTCACCTGACACTACGCACTCGGACTTCCTTACGCACGGTCCACCGCACCGGAAGATAGGCGTCTCTGCACCTCATCATTATGCCCTGTCACTACACCATCACTGTATCACCTGGAGAGTCACTGCACCCCACTACCTCACTTGTGATTGTAACAGTCCCCTTCGTCACTCTTCTTTTAAAACAGCAGGTTTTAGACAGTTGAATTTTCTTAAGGTAAGCAAGCTGATAACTCCGCTCGTAGAACGTCTGTTGCTCTTATATGCTTCGCTATTTTAGTTATAAACAACCAAGTATCTGCAAAATATCAATGCCGACTGATTAACAAGCCCATTTCACCTACCTCGGCAATGACATTAAGCCACGATTGTTTGCCTGTGTTTCGAGCTCATGCTACAACTTCCCACAAGATCCCACGAATTTAGACGGCCAGTTCGAAGAAGCACTGAAACAGAATCCACATGTGTTGTATTGTGCGTAAATTATGTTTCACCATCATTACTGCATACGTAATGGCCTTAGAGCGCTACACCTGACCACCGTGCCTGTTATACAATATTCTACAGTCGCTGCATAGTAAAGGAAACCGTCCTAACCTTAATCCCTCAGTTGATGCTGCGGTAAAAAGAATCTCGGCTGAAGTCAGCTTCTAACCTTGTAAATCACGTGACCGTCTACAAGCGTACAAAAGCAGTCGTATGCTTGTCTTCTACCTCAGGAAGTGATGTCCGAAGTTCAGAAGCCTGCCACCAGAGCGGCGTTGACCGCCTGCTTATCAAGGTACGATATGAATGCGTACATCCTTATTTACCAGTTTCTCTGTTATAGCTCGCTATTGCGACGCCGGCAGATACAAATCAACATGAACAAAACGAAGCCTTCACAGACCAGACGATTTTGAATCACCCCTGTTGGTAGCGTATCAGTCAATAATGCAGTCACCATATAACGATGCACGACTAACGACATTATCAGCCTATTCCCGTCAACCGCATTGACTATACTGACAGTAACTATCTAAAAGCCTACACGGATACTTATCATATCTCGAACATGCAACATTTATCAAAAGTGTCGACCCCGTATTACGTGTGGCAAGACCTACTGCTTACACGTTCTGCACAAGCTGTAGCATCCCTTGCCATTCCGAAGCTCAGGATTGTTGTAGTGCCATATTTGTGCAGTATTTTAAAGAAGCCACGAAAGGAAAATTGATCAATGGCACGTTTCTTTGGCATGCACAACCTAATGAATCCAGCGCAAAATGAGGCCAAGGAAGGCACAGAGGAAATCATTTGTAGTTTTTTCCAGCTGAAGTGTAGTAATTGTGACATAAACGCAAGGGAATTAAAGTGGACAAAAACCTGCCCTTTGTAAATACCGAACCTACGACCTTCGGATAACGCGTCCGATACAATACGAACTGAGCTACGACGGCGGTCGTTCCCTCGTCCACTTTATTGGGCATTTCTGGACATTTATTCCTGGGAGTGTTTGTCAGTGCCACACGTAGCCATGGCGGCGAGTGTGGAACACTCTCCTTGCCGAAGGCGTCACGTGGCATGTGACCATAACACGACCTGGCTGCTGACGAATAAACCCTCGCATGCGACCTGAAGGCACCAAGTGTGCAGAATTGTTGTTGTTGTTATGTGGGGTTTAACGTCCCAAAACCAGCTCTGATTATGAGAGACGCCGTAGTGGAGGGCTCCGGAAATTTTGACCACCTGGGGTTCTTTAACGTGCACTGACATCGCACAGCACACGAGCCTCAACATTTTGCCTCCATCGAAATGCAGCCGCCGCAGCCGGGAGTGTGCAGAATGGGACACGCTATGTAATGACGAAAGGGGAATTGGCCAAGGGCTCGTTCCTTTATAGACTGCTGATTTCGGCGTAGTGCAAGAGCATGATGCATGCAGCTAACTAGACGTCAAAAGTACAGTAGTCCTGGGGGGTCATTTTTTTTTTCTTTTCTGATTTTTATCCAGGAGCAGAGGACAATCACCTGGTCATGCAGACGGTGAAGCCGGAGACCACGGTATGAAAAATTGATTACTAAGCGCAGCAGCGCAAAATTCGGAGTCGTGTTAACACATGGCAACATATCGCAGTCTATATATAAAATGAGCTGTGATGCCTAAGCCTAGCTGACCCGCGGTTAGAGCAACGAGATCTTCGATTACTTCGGCAGGAAAAGAGGGACGGATTTCCGAATGCTGCTCTGTGTGAGGTACAGCACAGCAAAATTATCTTACAGTTTAAAATCCTGCATCACGAAACACTGAATGTTCTCGTGAGCACTCGTTCTGCATTTAAACTGATGCGTATACATTGCTCACTGCAAGTTCCCGCGGCGACATTCCTTAATTTCAGGAATTCTGCTCTTTTTTTTAACCATGCAATAACGTTCGGATCTGGAGAACGCTCAATGTGCATGAACCAATCATTGCAGCTCTTTAAGATAAAAAAAAAAAAGCAGCGCTAACACGAGACAAATGGTCTCATGTATGGCGCATATAACCTTAATTTGTTTTTCTTTCCTTTCAAAACTGCAGAACCTGCCCAGTGGGAGAGAAGTCAGAGTTTGGACAGGGGGTAAGACCAGTCGATGTCTTCCTTGAACGCTGAACAGTATATCTGACACAATTTAAAAATAAACAAATTGTGAGGTCTTGTATGCTGAAACCACGATACCACGATGCACGCCGCAAATTGGGACTTCGGATACATTCTGTCCACTTGGGGGCTATTTGACGTGCACCTAATGCTAAGCACACAGGTTTCCATGTACTACTGTCTTACCATCGCAGTGCAGTCTCGGCAATCAAACCTACATCCCACAAATGACTAAGCTCCTCATCTTCGTTTTGAGCAGCCGGAGATTCCTCCTTAACTCTGCTCAAATAGCAAATGCTCAGTTCCGATTTGCATCTTTGCAACACTCAGAGGCCTCCGATGCAACAAATAAATGCTACCGCAATTTGACGCGCTTTCTGTGTTTACATACGCATTATTTAAGACCTATTGCTGCCCATAGCTATGAGAAAATAAAGCAATAACGTGATTTGTGTATTTCCTTCTTGCTTTTCCAAGAGGCATAATTTTTCTTTAATTGCTCTTTTCAGCTTAAGAGGTGCTACGCAACCAAAAGACTCCGATCGGCAATTAAGGTACAGAGATCTTTCACGTGCTCTTTTTTTTATTCTTTTCAACTTTCCTGGAACCACGACAGCCTATGATATTATTTCTGAGAACGCGATGATTAGTTTTGAAAATATGTTTCAGCTCTGACCAAGGCTTCTGCGCCATAGCCATTATTTTCACTGCGGTACCATGACGGTCACATCATCATCATCAGCCTATCTTAGGTCCACTGCAGGACGAAGGCCTCTCCCAACGATTTCCAATCCACCCTATCCTGAGCGAGTTGGTTCCACTTTATGCCCGCAAACTTTTTTAATTTCATCGCTCCATCTAACCTTTTGCCTGCCTCGGTTGCGTTTTCCCTCTCTTGGTATCCATTCCGTCGCTCTTACTGTCCATCTGTTATCTTTCCTCCTCATGACATGTCCGGCGCAGGTCCACTTCTTTCTTTTAATTGATATAATAATATCAGCTACACCTGTCTGTTCCCTGATCCATTGCGCTCGTTTTTTATCTTAGCGTTACACCTATCATTTTTCTTTCCATTGCACGTTGCGTGCTCCTTAGTTCCATCTCTAGTTTTTTCGTTATCCTCCACGTTTCTGCACCGTACGTTAGTACTGGGAGAATGCAGTGAATGAATACTTTTCACTTTAGTGAGAGCGGCAAGTTTCCAGTCATGATTTCGTAATGCCTTCCGAATGCGCTCCAGCCCATCCTTATTCTACGGAGAATTTCTTTTACATCGGTAGGTGTTCCTGTTAGTAACTGTCCCAGGTATACGTATTCGTTCACACATTATAAGGTTCCACTGTTAAATTCCTGTTCTTTACCTAGGCTATTGAGCATAACTTTGGTCTTTTGCCTATTCATTTTTAGTCTAATTTTAATAGTTTCCAGGTTTAGGTCATCAATCATATTTTGTGGTTCGTCTCCATCATTGCTAAAGAGCACAATGTCGTCTGCAAATCTTAAATTGCTGAGATATTCTCCGTCTATTCGAATTCCCTTTCCTTCCCAGTCTAGACGTTTAAACACTTCGTCTAAACATGCAGTGAATAGCATCAGGGAGATCGTATCTCCTTGTCTGACACATCTCCCGATGGTCACAACATAGGACTAAAGAAGATGAAATGTAATCATGTATTCGCGCAAGATAACTATTAGTCACAAGGGTGTAACAGAATGGACCTCTAGAGAAAACAAGTATCTCAAGGGTCGGCACAAAGTTAGGTGGGTAGACTAGATCACTGAGAAGTTTGCAGGGTAACATGGCCGCAGCTAGCACAGGACCTGGATAATTGGAGATCTATGAGAAGGGTCTTTGCCCTGCATTAGGCATAGACATGGTGATGATTATGAGGACGATTCGCGCTTTACCTGCATAAGCTTAAGGGCGGTAACTGCGCGCGAGCATATCGCGTATAGGTTCCACGCATAACAGTGCATAAAAGGGAAATGTAGAAAAGAGAGAACGTAACTAAACATATCTCCGGACTCAATGCCTACAGGTCACAATGGCAGAGGGTAGAAAGTGTCAGTTCGAGGCAGTTCATCAAACATGTCTTCTTTCGACATGCCATACAAAGCCATCGCGATGTGATATTGTCACGTAGTTGACACACGCAGCACTTGAGACGAAGCACGCAGGACTCAAGGTGATGTCAGGCGAACTGTTTATTGGGCGAACTTGTGCCCAGCAAAACAAGGCCAATCACAATTCACAGCAACAGCGGCGTGAACAGTCGTCGGTCGACGGAAAGACTGACAAGCGGCGTAATGCGTCGGCTTTTATACAAGCGTCATAATGCGTTCTCGCATTATCCCTGGAATTCTAGAAGGCACTGAAATGTGCGCGTCAAGCATGCAAAGTTTCAAGAATGGTCCACATGGTTCCAGCAGTCGCATGCAAGATAAACGCGGCCTACGTTGCGCGTAACAAAGTGATAACGGCGCTCCCCTCAAACAATGAAAGCCAGCGCGCGTGTCACTGGGAAGTGATAACGGCTTTCCACTTAAACTAAAACAACCGCACGTGTCAATATTATACATCAGGAAAGAGCTGTCGCAATCAGGACACGACATATCTCTAGTTTAAACCACCCCTCTTAAAGAACTTCTTATACTATGCTGGTGATGGCGAAGTAGCGCTGTTCGAAGAGTGTAAGAGCTGCCAAGTAGGCGCGAATTTAAATGCAGTAATCACGAAATCTTGCGATTTTGAGTAGTGACCTTGCCGGTTAACTGCTTTGTTTTCACTGCTAGCTTTTGTGCATTGCAGAAAAGGTGGATCGCAGCCGACGCAGTTGGACACGGGAGCTGCTTCTCTGACAGGTTGGAAATCCTCTGGTCACTTACACGTTCTGCTACCATTTCGTTCTCGAACTCATAAGTTAAATGCTCTTTGGAAAGAAACAGCAGAAATAGTAGTGTCCGCCATAGTAAGGTCTTAAATCAAACTGCAAGAAAATTCAGCGGCGAAGAAGCGGTAAATGCTAGCACTTTATGGGCGGCAGATCTTTCATTCCGTTCTACATTCAAGAATGCCGCTATGTCACTTATCTCTCGTTTTTGACGTCACCTTACTCTTCCGTCACGTCACTTTCCTGTCACGGCAAAGTACCGTTGCAATGCTTCTGTCAGGTGACTTGCGGGCACCCACTTGCTGTCTTAACCACCGCTGACTGATCACTCAGGGTTATAACTAGAACACTTCCGCTCTATAGTCAACCCATTTCCGGTCTACCCTAAGAAGTCACCTCCATGGACCTATCTCGGACCGACTCCACCGCGACCGCATGTATAGAGAGTTATTACATTTGTTCATTAATGCTAACGAACTAAAATATTCACCTCGTTTTTACGGAGTGTCTGCTGTACAACATAAGGTTGGCCAGGATCAAAAACTAACGAGATAACTGACGTTTCGATAACTTATGTATACCATTTCGGTTACTTACATTGAGAATGAAATTTCCTCACTTAAAGGAGGGTCGTAACGATGGTGCAGCGTCGGTGCAGCGCAAACGTCGGTGCAGGCGCAGAATATTGCCTCTCGTCGAATAAACAGATGGCAGCACAGTGCTGCAACCTATGGTGCCTCGCAGCTGGCTCACCACGTCACGCCACGCAGTTGCGAAAAAGATGAACACTACGTCTTCATGTTCCCATGCCATTATGTTACAAGGCGCCTTGGTAAATGCAAACGCAAGGAAATTAATCGCTGGAGGTACTTATTAAGTTGTCCTATCTCCTCCCTCTCATGCAGCGGGATCCGCGACGCGCGCTGGCGGCAGGCAAGTATTTATTTATTTATTTATTTATTTATTTATTATTTATTTATTTATTTATTTATTTATTTATTTATTTGCAGTGAAATGTCTTAAACGACGAAGGCAACGAGCAAAGTGGTATAGACTGGACAATGTCACTGCCACAAAGGAAATGCATGCACGAGAAAGCACCGCGGCGCTCACAACTGGTCATGCTATGCAAATGAATCCAGCATTTCTTGCTAAATGCAAAAGATTCAGTATTGCAATAAAAGCTTAGCAAGAGCTGGCAGTAGCTAAAATGCTTTTAACTGAGGAATTAAGCCTCCAAAAGGCACGTTTGAATAGGCGCAACGGGCAGTGTCGGCTCGTACCAGAAGGCATGACTCCCTTGAAATAGTGGACCTCCAATTCTACAGTTCGAGATCGGTATGGCCTGCCTTCCGATATCACTCCCGTTACCGATATTACCTCAGTGAATACTGCCATTAAAGACCACCTTAAATGTCACGCCACCTAACCAGCCCCTTCAATGTATGTGCCTATCCGTCATGTGATGTCCCACCTTCTGGGACCATCGAGGTATTTTCAATGAAGAAATAAGCGGTGGTGACGGCAGTGCAATCGATAAAACGTCTCTTAGCGCCCTGTTAACTGCTCAGAAAGACACGTCCTGAAAAGTAAATGCCTTGATAGTCCAATGTTGGCTCTACAAGCTGTGTCTATCTCTATTTATCCCTTTTCCCCTTACCCCTGTGAGGAGTAGCAGGCCAGAGACTCGCTCTCCGGGCCGATATCTCCTCCTTCCCTATCATTAAATGCTTTCTTCTTCTTCTACAAGCTGTGCATCATACGGGACCATTTGTGATTTGTCTTTCTGTCGATTTTTGTGTTGCTTTGTCAGCGAGCGAGCCCTGACGAAGCAGGAAGTCTACCTGAAGGAGCTCGAGGCTCAAATCAAGGAGAAGCAAGAGCGTATGCTACAGGAAAAGCTCGAGGAAGCCAGGTGGGTACACAGTGGCATGATCGCGCATACGCGGCAGGTTCTTAGAAGACACTATGCATGCAACAATCTTTGATACGATGACGTCACTTGCTTTTTTGGATTGCCACAGAAGAAACAATGTAATGTAAACAACAAACTTCGGCATGAGATTCCCAAGTTTTTTTTGTTTTTCTTTTTTTTTTGGTACACACGAAAGCTATATGTACAAGATCACAAAGTAGTATAAATATACCCTAAATATTTCTTGCGCAGCTCTATGGGTCATGACTTGGCCTCTCTAGTACCAGAGCACTACAATAGGAACGACCATGCTGTCACTATGGAGCACGTGCACACAGAAGTTGCGTTACCAGAAACATTTTCTGCGTTCTTTCTTTAAAACAGCAGATTCTTGTGGATTTTGCAGAAACCGTGTCCCCCTTCTACCCCTCTTAATCTGGTAAAGCAAACATTGAGCACGAAAGGGCGCTTTTTATTTTTATTTTTTCACAGGCTTGACAGGAAATGCATAGAGGAGTACCAAGACCCTTGGAGCAGGGACCTGGCGACAGCGTTTGCAGGTCAGAAAGCACACGTTACGTGCACTCTCCGTGCATTTTTACAGCTCGTGCAATAAATGTTATAATATCCACTGCAAGAGAAGCAGTTACCGCCATAAAGAGCTCAAAGTATTACAGAGTCCGCTGCAAAGGATCCTGGGACATGTCCATTTGTGGAACAGTTAAGACAGAGCAGGTTACGCGCGTGCGCAGAAGTATGTGGCAGAGGCGAATCGTCGCTCCGACTAACCCTGGCTTAACTATACCCACAATTTACCTTACAACGCAGCATGACTTCCGACAGACACAGATAACGGAAAAGCGATGCTATTTTCGTCGAGTTGTCATCCCAAATTTAACGCCCTAAACAGCCTGGCGACTCATTTGCTCTTCCGTACCTGTACTTAAGTTATATTTCATTCTGAATTCACTAAAAACGAAAAAAAAAAATATGAATGAATCGAGTAGCTCTCTCTCTCTCTCTCTCTCTCTCTCTCTCTCTCTCTCTCTCTCTCTCTCTTGTTTTTTTTAACGCATATCTATGAACCCAAGGTTAACAGTAGGATTACTAAAGTGGCCCAATGACTACAATGTTCTTACGCCGAGTTCTACACAACAGGCTCAATTCACTGCCGCTGTCGCATTCCTCTTTATTCTTTTTTTTTTCCCCGAGTGGGACAGTAAACCGGAAGCGCTTCTGGTTGACCGCTCTGCCTTTCCTTTCATCTCCTGCTCCTCAACAGTGGCAGCATCACAACAAAGGCGGGTTACACAAATAAGCGTTCGTGCACCGAGCACTTAAGGCACTTCAAAAGCTTCAACCGGCACTTTTATTGATCCGGAGCCCCTAATTTTTCGGGTGTCCACATGGATAGTTATCCGGTTAGGCGTTTTCCTATTCCCGTCTAACGGCCAAACCATCAAATGATTCCGATGACCAGGAGGCAAGCGCCTGCGGTTCCTGGGGGACCTGGTGCAGCCGATACTGACGTCCAGCGACATCATGCCCTCCAAGGCTCGCTCCGAGTCCAACCTGTTCGGCGATCCGCGAAGGCAGCGCGAAGTGGCCATGCTCGTGCCCAACCTGCACTTTCTGCTCGCACGAAGGGGTGAAGGAATGCTGTGAGTGCGCGTTGGCAATACATTTAGAGCTGCACGTATTTAGGTCTGCTGAGAAAAGAGAAAGATTTCGTACTTAATGGAAGCAGTGTTTTTCACTCGACGAACAAACACACAGCTAGCTCGTCAGCGGTTCGTCGTTTAGTGGGTGAATACAAGGATACCAACTTTAATAGTAAACCACTTTTGGGATGTTCCAGTGAGTGCTGAAACCATCACGCCCTTTGTTTAGGTCACCCAAGTTCGAAAGTGCCACATGTAATTATTCGAAACTACATTTTTCTTAGTCATGTATGTGTTATAGGTAAGCACAAATTATAACGTGAAAAGACTGTGTGGAGGCAACCCCAGACGCCAGATCAGCCTTAATGTTCGCAATAGGCACTCATATATATTTAATTCGAAGCCTCGTTGTCCAGCTTGTTTCCCTAAATATGTGTAAGCGCTATTTGTCAAAGACACGATTTAGTGCGTAGTCCATCCTTAGCAAATAAAACTGTAGTTTACACTCGCGACGCGTTTTATTTTACAAGAAAAGCAGGGCAGGGTACATAGAAACCGTTATATTTCGGGTGCACTTCCCGAGAATCGATATTTGGGAATATGTCTACGAATGTTCTCGCATCATGCCGAAAACACGAAATTTATTCGGTCGAAATAGCGCATCCATGTATAGTCGTATTGTTTTGCAGTAGCGCTAGAGAGTTGTCTTAGCAAAGACTGGCACTTTCTCATTGCGTTCGCGGGCCCTTGTCATGCAGTTTCAAACCAAGCAGAAAGCTCGTCCGCAACGTCTTACCCCCGAGCGTGTACGGCAAGGAACTCCAGAAACAGGTAAGGTGTTTAAGCCGCCCGTACATTATAACATTTCATTTGCTATACAACGTCTAAAGGAAGTGCGCGTCTATGACCCTGTAGCTAATAACAAAAATATAATAATAATAATAATAATAATAATAATAATAATAATAATAATAATAATAATAATAATAATATCCTATGGGGTTTCATGTGCCAATACCAGCTATGATTACGGGGTACGCCCCATACTGGAGGGCTCCGGAGTGATTTTGATCACTTGGGGTTCTTTAATGAGCGCCTAAATCTAAACACACAGGTGGGTTTTTTTTTTTGTGCGTATGTTTTCTTTTTGAAACGCGGTCGCAATGGCCGCGATTCGATCCCGTCCCCTCGAGCTTTGCAAGCCAACACCTCAGCCGCCAAGCTACCATGTCGGGTCATGGCCGTGTAGCTAAGGCATGTCATTAAATGTGCTCTTCTATTTAGGAGGCTGCCTTTATACATATTTTAGAACGCAGCACAGAAGATGTGTCACACGTAAACGAACAACTTTGTTTAGTGCATAGATGTATCCAAGTGTCGGTAGAAGGTTCCGTGTATCCAACTTTGCAATTCAGGTGAAACCAGCGTTGTTTCTGGAACTACAGGATAGTTCTGAACTGGGCAGCTTGGTGTATAAATGAAGTTGCACAAGCTGTACACTAACGGCAATTATATGGTCGCACTGTGTTCCACTTAGCACGCCTAGCAAGATAACGGTACAATGTTCCAATTGCGCAGTACAGTGAACTATGTTTTCTCCTAAGCTTAAGTCACATGTTTTTGCATAAGGTTCTCAGGACGACTGTGAATTCCGAAAAAACAATCGCTTTTAAATGCCGCATATCTGGTTAACAGCAGCAGGGGCGATTAAAACTATCCTTCGACCAGAAGGTGCGTTTCTGGCACAACCACGGTGTTGGCAGTACACGCACACTTATAAGGTTCTCACCGTATAGGACCAGGCACAGAACATAAGAACAATGATTGACGTTCGTTTAAAAGGCAACTCCGTCGGTTTTTCGGTGTCCATTGATCTCAATGAAATCTTTAATATGTGTACTCATCGGTGCTGTGATAATGTGTCAAGCGAGACGGTCAAGTCATATAGCTTTCCTGAAGATCAATCTTAAAACTTTTTAGCGGATTGCGACGCGGGCCACCCTGTGTTTTTGACGTCATTACTTACAACGCTGCCTACCCCAGCAGGCGGGCGGTCAAAAGCAAAACGGCGATGCTTCAGCGCTCCAATCGTCGCTGTCAAGTTGAGAAAAGCTGCCATAACTCAACACATCGCCGGATGACACCACCAATTTCATTCTTCTGGCACCAACTCCATATTTCTGATAGCAGGGAGGCTGTGACGTCATCGCGTACGCTGAATGAAGCGTCAACCCGTTCCGCCTTCGGCCTGAACCCATCGTTCATTCAGTTATTTAATGTTAGGGGTGAGTTTCTGGGTAAATTGAAGCACCCTGGCTGCTACAGGACTACTAGTACCCTTGGAAAACAGCGATATTAGATGATGGTGAACAAACTGCCAAAGTTCCCTTTAAAGAAAGGACGCTATTTTCTGCAGCCCACGTAGGGAGCGAGGCCATGCGAATGGGCGAAAGGGAATAAAAGGGTGGGAAGTGGAGGGCTCCGGAAATCTTTAACCAAGTGGAGTTCTTTATAACGTGCAGCTAAATGTAAGTACACGGGCATCTAGCGCTTCGCCTCCGTCGACACGTGACCGCCAACGTCCGGGTTCGAACCGGCGTCTTTCGGGCCAGCAGTCAAGCGCCACAGCTACTACACCATCGTGTCGGACACACAGGCATCAGCGTGCCGAAGTTAACCACGCGCAGCGAACTCCTCGCCTCTGTACTACGCGTCTCAAAGCAACGAGGCGTGCAAGGACAAACATTCGCGTACTGTCTGGGCTGTAGTCAGTAGAGTAGCCTACTTTTACACACGAAAAAAAAAAATACTGTCTGGCAGTGGCCCTTCAAGCGGGAGCTCACTGTCTGCGCTGTGGGTGCTCTCTAAACACCCCAGTCTGGTCACGGACAAACGCCCGATTAGGGGAGCCATCTTTTCCGTGGCCTCATTAATTCAACGCACGTCACCGGAGACTGGCGGTTTCGTAGGTGACTGCGGAGGTAATTTCATTCATTACTTTTCTTTGTTTTCTCCGGAATGTCGGCCCGTTCTCATCGGAGAATGCGAGTGTGAACGCTTCCAATGTTATAGTTTGATGTCGTCGATTATCAGTCTTCTTTGACAAAGTGACACGAACAACCCAGAATCGTTAGACTTAAGTGTCGAGCAAGGAAGGGTAGCATAGAGATTAAATATACACAAAGACAAGCACGCCCTTATTGGTGTACCTAATTAAAACAAGGTGGTAAGGAAAATTACACTTATGACCAGTGTAGGTTACTTTATGTACCATACAGAGACGAGGTTAGTAAACGCTAAAGGGGCCCTGCGACACTTTTCGAACACAGCCAGACAACAGAACCAGTCAGCCGTTAAAGCTCCTATAAACATGTACGCGAGTCAGATACTGCACGTACCGGTAAATTGGAAATTTGGCGTCAAATACACCTGGAAATCATCTGCTTTGCTTTCAACAAATGACGTCACCGGCAGCACCGACTAAGTCGCTTGCGTTCTCTCGGTCTTCCTAAAGACAGATACATACATTGCCTTTATTTGTTGAACTAAAAAAGGACAAATGAAGCATTGCAAGCATGCGATCAACCAATGCTACTTCTACCTCAAGCGGTGAATTCGGGGTCCTCAGTGACGTCATTTGTTTAAACTTAAAGAGTAGGCGCTTCCTGGCTATATTTGGAACGAAATAGCGAATTCCGTGGTGTGTGCATTGCAATATCATGAGGCTCACATATATATAGGAGCCTGCACGACTGAACGGCATCGTTTTCAGACTAACTCAAAAGTTGTAGGTAGCGTTAACACATGGTGCTTATTGAATAAAGCGAAGTAGTCGTAGCATAAGCAGGTCTGAGCTAGAACGAATGCCACAGACCTTAAAAGTCCGCCTGAACCTGAACTGTTAATCAAGCTTATTCTGTCAGCTACGCTGAAGGACTAAAAAACTGAGGCTCAACCTGCAAACTCTCAGGAATTTTTCAATGGCCAGACTCGCTTCTTTAAATAGAACCCCTCCTGCCTAACATAAGCAGTTCTGAAAGACCATCCTGCTAGTTCCAATTGACAATAATTGATTTCGAGCGTTCCTTTATTTCACAGTGCACCCTGCAATGTGTACCCTAAAATCTAAAGCCGAGCTATCAAGAATATGCATAGTGAGTACAAAGAGTCGGTGAGAAGACAGCGTATTTTAATAATTGCTTCGGTTTTACGTGCCAAAACCACGATATGATTATGAGGCACGCCTTTTACTGCCAAGGTTCTTTAACGCGTATTGAAAACGCGTAGTATATATACGGGCCTCTAGCCCTTTCGCCTCGATTGAAAATGCGACCGCGCCTGCCGGAATTCAACCCGCCTACTTTGGTTCAGCAGCCGAGCACAGTACCGCGGCGGACCGCATGTCATGTGCGCTTGACTGATTGCCCGGATGTTCTCGCTCAAATGCCCGGATGAAGGCTATGGCTTTTGGCTCAAGGTTACTTGAGGGTCACCGGCAACGGGAGCTAAAAGCATTTCAAGCTTTAAAAATGAGACGAAGACAAGCCCCGTTTATTTATTAAACATCTGTCTGGTTTTGCGCTGCTTAGCAGGACAGAACACCCAGCTAACCCTGTCGCATACTGCACTATGGGTTTCTTGCTGCGTCAATTGTACTATTCATTTTCTCACGTGCTGTTACGTTGTGGGAAGTTCAGCATAGCTGCCGATTATAGTTAGCGCGCTCCGGTTAAGGGACGGTGTCGAGCAAATTACTCTCTGGCTAAACCTGAAGCAGATCGAGGAAAAGCAGCAGCGATTGGACGAGCAACGCCGGCGGGACCAAGAGGAAGAAGAGAAACTCGACAAGAGAGTACAGCAGCAGCAGGCCAAGATGTACCAGGAGTACCAGGAGGAGAGGAAGAGGCACAGGGCGAAAGACCAGGTAACTATGCGTCGTCCGCTTCGACGTCGTTGTCGCCTATACAGCCTCCGCAGTGGTGCTGTGGCTACGGTGCTCGACTGCTGAACCTAAAGGCTCTATCTCGGCCCCGGCGGTCGCGTTTCGATGGAGGCGCAATTCTGATGGCCAGTTTACTGTGCAATAGTCTGTGCACCACAGAACCACAAGTGGTCGAATCTCTGGAGTCCTCAGTTACGATGTCCCTCAGAATCATATCTCGTGACTTTGGCAGGTAAATGGCCAGCAATTACTATTGTTGTTGCGTATACCCTCGCGTGAGCTCAGATGCGGTACGCCCAAAATGATCAAGAATCAAGAATCAAGAATGACAAGAGTACAGTAACGCCATGTCCAATCTTAGGTGCGCTGCGGTTCTGTATAGCTGTCGATTCGCGCAGGTGCGTTCAGCAGGGCTCGATTCAAGGTGTCATCAAGACTATAATTACTATCTACACTACCGAAAATACAACACAGCTCAATGCAAATGTGTGTGCCATAAATATTCGAGGAGTACCAGTAGAGTAAGAGGCGCAGACCGTCTCCACCCAGGAATTCATGAACCTTCATCAAACGAGGCGTTATACTCTGCACATATATAAGAACGAACGATATTACGTTTACGTGCATTCTTTTCTGTTGCAATCTACAATATGTGGACAAGCGCACTTGAGTACTTGTACACACATCTATGATAGCTTTGTGCGATGCGGCCTGGTTTCCATCAAGTTACAAATACAAATTTATTGTCAGGTGTTCCTCTTAACTTTGTTGCGGTGCAAATTCAATCCATTGCCCCTCAGTCGGATCATACGTAAACGTAGCCGCTCCTTTCGTTGGATGCTGTGGCGCAGGTCGCCCGACGTCCGGAGCAGGCGAGCAAAGGTCAGCAGGACAAAGAGAGAATGATGATCGAGACGAAGAGGTCGGTTCCTCACGCCAAGCCACAGAGGTCGGTAAGTGTGAATTTCATCTCACTTATTCATACCTCAAGAGTCTCAGAGAGACGTTACATGAGGGGTGGGCAGAAGAAAATAAAAAAAAGAAAACTTAGTGCAGCTTGCACTAGTGGCGCAAGGCTAGCGAACCTGATGGGCACTTGGCTGGTGCGAGCCTTCTTCTTAATCATCATCATCATTACCATCTACTTCATCATCGTCATTTTCTACTACCTTCTATCCATCTTCTTCTTCCAGTGAAGAGTCGTTGCGACACCACGATACGTGATGTAGCATGATGCCGAGGCCACACAAGGTTATGCTGGTACATGTAGCGTCGCTTGGTTGCTAGGCAAAGTCATTTCATGGTCATAATTCGTGACATGACAAATTACGAAAAGCTTAAACAGCTTCCCTGTTAAAAGGCTATAGATCACGGTCACAGTGATGGTTAGTGGACCTTTACGATCGTTTCAAATGGAGTGAAATTAGCATGGCGATGGGGGTGGGAAGGTCGCTCCAATCTTGCCTGTGCCACCAGAGTACAACAGGTTAAAGTCAATTGAAATAAAAACAAATAGGGCTGACGCCAAAGATGTAATTTAGATGCAAAAAAAAAAAAAAGAAAACGAAATCTGCTACCGAGCGCCCCCAGCCACGGGAGCCGAACGAGAAAATCAACATTTGTTTGCAATAGGTAGTATACGGTTACATCCGCAAAATTTGATTTTCTTGACTAACGACAAAGAACTTACAGCAGATAACCAACCGAAGTTTGACAAGTTTCTCCCCGCTTTCAGGTGACTCGTCCTCCGGAAGACAGTCGAAAGATACGGAGTGACGCAGCCCCCGACTTACGGCCTCCCCGAAGGAGAAGCGGTAAGGACTGCGAAACTCCAGTAAAAGGAAGTTACCGGCGATCATGCTGCTTCGTAATGCGAAACGTAAGAGCAGCTGTCTACATGATTACATCCAATGTGTGCAGATTCTGTTTCACTCGTTACTCCTTGCCGTTGTGATTCACTTAACAACCGTTGGCTACGATGGACAAGGTTGGCGACTGCTCTCTAATGTCAGCTCAACTGTTATAACCGCAATTCTGTACTCATTCAAGCTCAATCTAATCATTGCGTTGTCTTCACACAATTTCTTAATTGATGTCTTTGTGTTTGAACAGCACGGCTGCTTGTTTCCAGATACTATAGCCTCGAGACAGCGCAACAACGCCCTAGGTTTGCTTATATATGCGTCGATTTCATTGAAACTTCTCAGACAATGGTCCACATAAAATAGCAATGCTCAATAGAAACATTCTAAGAATGAAACATTTGTTTAGCCAGATGTCAGCAGAAAGTTCCTTGCGCTCTGGTAACTCGCCAGACGCGCGTTGCTCGAAAGCTACATCGGCAACGAAGTTTGAAGACACTCCCTTTTCTATCCCAACCACACAGAGTCACGAGACAGATTGGCCAACAACGTTGAGATCCTCCGGCGACAACTGGCAACGGAACAGCAGATCAACAGGATACAACAGATGCAGGTCAGTTATTCCTTCTTACCCCGAAGCCGTTAGTGTGAAAACGTAATTTCACTCCATCCGCCTAAGACTGTGTCGCGTTAAACATTGGCTGAAGTTCAATAACATAGGGGGAAGGGTCTAAGCAAAACACGACTTGGACACAAACACCAATCGCAGTTCTGGTCTACAATATATCTCGTATCTTTGCGCAGTTCGTTCCTTTTTGTTAAAGGGTCGCTGCAACACTTTTAGAAATAATCCTCGAGTGATACCAGTAAAGGAGCCTCATTGCCTCCCGAATCGTCTGCCGCAAAACAAAACTTCAAATCCGTTAGGTATATTAGTGGAGTTACAGCGTCAAGCTCCAAAAGAGTTGTAACGCCCGTGCGCGTTCACTCTCCTTTCGCCCTGACGAAAGCACTGGAAGCTACGCAGAGGGGTGTGAAAAAGAAAAAGAAAAGGCAGGAAGATGCGCTAGCACGCGTCATTACCTTGAACATTTTCTCTTCTCTTTGAACGTATTCGCGCTCCGCAGTGACAAGCTGGTGGCCAGAGTCACTGCAGGGACTTGGCGGCACCTCACGGCGTCCGCGGAAATCCTCACGGAAATCAGCGAATGGCAGTTCTCCAAATTATTTCGTAGTCTGTGCCCACTTATGGCGTGCTTCGTTGAAAGAGGAGAGGGCGCTTCCTAGGTATATTTTGAAACCAAATTCCTGATTACCTGCTGCATGTAGTACAATAATATTTGGATGACGTGTTCACAGGAGCCTCCACGGTTGGCCGATGTCGTTTTCTTGCTATGTTCGAAAAGCGTTGCCAGGGCCCCTTCACGATGCACCAACTCGCCCAACAACAAGTTCTTCTAAACGTTCAGCCTCACCACGGTGGTCTAGCGGTCATGGCACTCAGCTGCTGATCCGAAGGTAGTGGGATCGAATCCCGGCCGCGGCGGCTGCATTTGGATGGCGGCGAAATGTTGAGGCCCGCGTACTGTGCAATGTCAGCGCACGTTATAAAGAACCCCTCGTGGTCGAAATTTCCGGAGCCCTCCACTATACGCCATTTCTCATAATCATAGCGTGGTTAGGGGACGTAGAACCCCACAAATTGTTCTTTTTTTTTTTATTCTAAACGCTGAGTACAGTATACCCATTCATCCATAGACTTGCATGGCCATATGCTTGCTCTTTTGCAGAGAAACTACGTCGTCACCGAGGCTGGTCGCTGCGAGGACTCGGACTGCTGAGCGAACCCGCCGCTTGGAAGCACTCCACAGACGAAAGCTGGTTCCGTAGACTCTTCGCGCGGTTGTTTCAAGTTGCCATCAATAAATATGCTTCACAGACCTGTTACCACCGATTTCACTCTCTTGTCATCCGCAAAGAAGCGAATGCGCGTTGCAGTAGGTGGACTACACTTTAGAATGAACCTTATTTACCTTTTTTATAAGGTAACAGCGGCGATGGGGTCTTTAAGGGGTCTTCAAAGGGTATGGGGTCTTTAAGGAATAAAAATGAAATGAGGTGAAATGTCTGCACGTGATCAGTAAAACTAAAAAATGGCTAGAGATGGTACAAATACCACATTTTTCGAATACTATTTTCTAGCTTTGAATTTCGAACATCAAAGCAAAAATGCGCCTTTAGTAAGTATGTTAAGGAAATGCGCTAGTAAATTTTCAAGGCAGAACGTATTAATCTCACCAATACCCTGTCGAGACTAACGTGTCATAGCGCAACTGCATTTACGAAACATGACGGTATAAAGCATGTTATAGCAAATCATAATGGCTACCGTGACGGAATGTTAATTCCTCCACGCGGTCAGGCCGCCGCAATACATTCCAGAAGAGATATTGAGCACAAGAATTTGTCTGCGAATCGCAGGGCAGCACGTTTCTGCTTTCCTGGTAAAAGCTCCCAGCACACCAGCGTTGTGACATGGGCATCAACGGCGCTGCCGAACATGTTGCTGAGGGCGCTTATCGTGATAGCGCATATTGGCCGCGAAAAGACGTAAGTACCGGTGCGCTCATCCTCGGTAGTATCAAGCCTTTGTTGGCTGGTATCAATGTCATCGGTATCAATACCGATAACATTGCCGGCCTCGGCACCTTGCGCAAACGCGGAACATGAGTCATTTTTAGCGATGTGAGTGGACTGCGTATTAAACTTTTGGAAATAAAATTCGAATAGCTCATTTTCGAATAGAATACGAATATTGAAAAAGTAATATTCGACGAATATTCGAAACATTCGAATTATCGCACACCCCTAAAAACTGCAAAACACGTGTGTAAACTGTCGTGCGAGCTCATATTTAGTAACAAGTTCCGCTCGAAGCTCTTATTTGGTGCTGCTTATTGGTCAACGCTTCTCGAGAAAAATTGGAGGCGTAATGTTCCACGAAACACCTTTGTACCTTAAGTTACAGCCTTTCTCCGTGATGGGAACGTCACCGCTTACACAAGTTTGAAGTGTAAAAAATTCACTCATGCTTACCTTCAAGTTCACTCAGGCTCAGGGTCACCCTCACTCAAGCGTAGAAACGCTCACTCGAACTCACACTGTTGAAAATCTGACCCTTCGGGAATCCGCGCCACGGAGATAAAGTGAATTTGGTGTTGTGCTACTGTAGCGAGGCCGTGGTTTGATTCCCAGCAGCACGCCAGAATATTTGTGAAGCCACGCTTCGTGAGCTTAACAAAGATTCCAAGGTTACCCGTATAAATTTGGGGCTTCCTGCAACGGCGTAAGCACAGTCGGTCGTGAGCGCAGTTCGGGCGACTGCGCCCGAACTGCGTGCCGAGACTTCTGCGCAACCCGAGAAATTTATTTATTTCGCTCTTTTTCTTCACTATCACTGTCATGTAGCAGCAGGCTGAGAGAAAGAGTGCGGGTAGTGGGCACACGGCAAGCGCGGGTCAGTCCAAGACTTATCTTTATTTATTTGTTTTATTTTGATGTTTTTCTTCCTTCCTCCTTTCTTTCTTTCTTTCTTTCTTTCTTTCTTTCTTTCTTTCTTTCTTCATCTCTTTCTTTCTTGTCCTTCGCATATTCAATACACCATGTAGAAGTGAGGGTAGTAGGTCAAGAGCAAGAGCTTTGCCTTCTGCGTGACAGCCCCGCTGAAACGCTCGGATCGACCTCGACCTTAAAAAACTCATGCGTGTTGAAAGAAAAAAGAAGAAGAAAAAACGCAACGTCGATTATGCAGCTATCATCATCATAGCGTCATATTTCTCGCAAGCCTCGTTATTTCACCGCACTGAACAATAAACCATAAACCTTGCTGGTTCGTGCCCCGCCCCTATACAAAATCTCATAACACTACAGCGCTAGAATCGCCGATTAGTGATAACAAATGATACTGTTCTCTAGCTGCCAGCAAACTAACTCAGCTCTAAGCGCAATCAAGTATAGTGTGTAATACATGCCAGACTCGCGCATATAACTTCGTCGGAGTTCCCGTCCGTTTTACAACTGCATGTTGTTGGTGCCATTAACAGCACCACTACGCTTTTTCGAAAGGCGATACGTACTGCGTTACGGTAATGATGCACATGTGGCCTCGCGCTTCCTAGAGTGAAGACGAAGGACACGCGGCGCGAGCGTTCAAACAAGCAGCCCCGACCGTGATACCGCAACGATACATTTCCTTGCTTCGAACGCCTGCTGCTATCGAGCCACAATCTACCTCGGCTACCTTCAAGTCGTCGCTACTGAGCCTAGCCGTTTATACTGAAGAGGTTGATTTGGAAAGTCGTTCAGCTACCTTCACAGCGTGCACTTGGCTTGCACTATTCCCGGTACGCCTACAAGGCAGTCTGGACAGAGCGGAAGCAACAATGAGCGTGAACGTTCTCCAGCCTGCAGAGGAACCCAACGCCCCGACCAATGCCGCTCCTCCAGCCACAGGAGACGCACCGCAGATGTCGCCCGATGAAGCACCAGCAACCGCGAATGCCGAAAGGTATAAGCACCCCACGCCTGCAGTGCTGATCGCCGACCTTGAACTGTGGTACGGCAGCGGCGACAAACGGGTCGACATCTTCAAGGGAGTCAACATGACGGTGCCCCGCGGCGGCATCTACGCACTCCTAGGTTCCTCCGGTTGCGGCAAGACGACGCTCCTGCGCTGCATCATGGGCCGCAAGCGCTTCCAGAAGGGCGAAGTCTTGGTCTTCGGCCTGGTGGCCGGCACACCGGGGTCCAAAATACCTGGCTCGAACGTGGGCTACATGCCGCAGGAGCTGGCCTTGTACAACGCGTTCACCATTGAAGAGACGCTGCAGTTCTTCGCCCGTCTCTACCTCATGGACCCGCAGCAGTGCAAGGAGAGGGCCGAGTTCCTCATCGCGCTGCTGGACATTCCCGACCCGAAGAGGCTCGTCTCGTACTTGAGCGGAGGTCAGAAGCGGCGCGTGTCGCTCGCCGTGTCGCTCATACACAGCCCTCCGTTCCTCATCCTGGACGAGCCGACTGTGGGAATAGACCCCGTGCTGCGCAAGGCCATTTGGAGCCACCTGAAGACGCTGTCCGAGCGCGACAATATGACGGTCATGATCACCACTCACTACATTGACGAGGCTCGTCTCGCCGGCACCGTGGCCTTCCTGCGGGAGGGCACCATCCTGGCCGAGGAGTCGCCCGAAAAGCTCATGGAGCAGCACAACACGCGCAACCTGGAGGAGATC
Source organism: Hyalomma asiaticum (assembly GCA_013339685.2). Lineage (NCBI taxonomy): Eukaryota > Metazoa > Arthropoda > Arachnida > Ixodida > Ixodidae > Hyalomma > Hyalomma asiaticum. The sequence continues at coordinate 7,438,986 of CM023489.1, read as the reverse complement.
TTCCTGCGGCTCGCCAAGCAGGACAAATCATCCCTTCCGCCGGCTCCCATGGAGGTCGCTATCCAGGAATCGCGAACTGAACGGCCCCCAACGCAGTTGTCGTTCATGTCGTCTGCCCTGGAGCACCGGCCCTTGCTGAACAAGAAGGACTTTGGCAGGTCCATGAAGAGGGTGGGGGCCATGTTCAGCAAGAACGTGATCAAGTTCAGGCGCAGCTTCGGCCTGCTCGTGTACAGTATGTTGCTCCCTGCGATCGAAGTGAGCATGTTCTGTGCGGTCCTGGGTAAGGTGCCCAACGGACTGAGGATAGCTGTCGTCAATGAGGAGGCTACATCGCCGGCAGCCACTGCTCCACTCCTCAGCACTGCTTTCTTCGATGCAATGGACAGCACAATCTTGCCACAGGTGAGCTACCGTCCGCCACAGTGGTATATTGGTTATGATGCTCAGCTTGTCGCATATCTGAACACGTGTGCTTGCGCGATACTCTCACGCGGCCCTTATCGCAACGCCCTCGCCCACGATGTGAATAAAAGCGCTTGGCGCACGGCTGGGGCGGGGCACTTTTCCTTCAGCACTCTTGGCTACTGTTAGGTTGCTGGCATGCAATAAAGCATGTTCAAGTACTGTCGGCGTCTTCATACCCGGTACTCGGGGAACACAACACAGCTGCTGATACGAAGGACGCAGTTCGACCCCAGCCACAGTGGTTGCATTTTTGATGGAGGCGAAAATGCTGGAGGTTTCGTGTACTGTGCTTTTCCAGTGCACACTAAAGAATCCCGGGTGGCCGAAATTTCCGGAGTCCGCCACTACGGCATGCCCCATAACCATAACGTGGCTCTTGCACGTAGAACGCCGGCAATAATTATTACAAGTGAAATACCGGCAGCGAGGTCGCGCATATTGCAATATTGGCGAATACGTATGTCTTGGCAACATTAGCAACCACTGAACACATGCTGCCGTATAGCCAGCTAGCCAGCTGTAATGAAAATGAAAACTCGTCTAAGGCGATGCCAGGAACAAAGTGTAGGTTCTTGGCATGACCTTGAGTGAAAGCACTGTGCGGTCTATCCATTCAACAAACACCGTCCGAATTAATAAGAACGCCGATCTTTTCCTAAAAGCACAGATGTAAGAAAGAACAAGGAATAAGTATACTATATGGCCAGCTCCGCACAAAAGAGCACGAAAATATGAGTTATGCTCACTGCATTGATTAGAGTCACCGAAGCGAATAGCTGAAAGCTTCCTTAAAATCGTTGAATTCGTTACCTTGGTTTTTCAAGATGTCCTATTTTGAAATTAGTTCGGCACATTCAGGGCAATGTGCATCTCCAGCTCGTCCGCCTTGTGCGTCCAAATTCACAGCAGAGGTCAAAGTACTGTGATATGCTTTCAACCCAACGCGGTTTCGGGTGCTTGTAACTTCGTGCCCCTTTTTCGTACGTACTAGAATCGGTGGACGCCGCGTTTGCTGCAGATAAACTACGACAGCCTCAGCAGTGGCATCGAATCTGTGAAGTCGGGCACGACGTACGGGGTGGTGCACGCTAAGGCCAACCTGACGGCCAGCCTCAAGGCCCGCTTCAGCCGGACTGCACAGCTCACTCCAGCGTTGCTGGATTACGCCTCCGTGCACGCCCACCTGGACATGTCCAGTAAGCATACCTGCGTATTCCATAGCCTTGGTACGCTTGATACATTTTCATCATGTTGGCGCTGCGGTGCGACATTGCTCAGCGCATGTGTCTATACGTCCAGCATCATAAGTTCTCCCGTCTCTTCGTGCCGTAGACCAGCAAGTGTTCATGACCATGGAAAAGTACATGGCAAAAGCACTAGCAACGGCATTGCCGTTGGCCGAGATCGACATGCTCTACTTCCAAAGCGTCCTTGTGGTAAGTATAGGAAGAAGCTTTATCCTACGCTCGCCTTATTAACCCAAGTAAAATAGCTCAGGCGTTTAAGTGTGACCTCCACGTTTCCATCTTTGCAGCATACAAGAAAATGTTCAGTGAAACCGAATATGCAAAAACGAGCCGCCCTTCTTAGCACGGAGGATTCACAGCCACCCACAAAGCGAAAATAAGCCTTATTTTTAACACTAATACTGACGTAAAGGTGTCGCTACACTGTGAATTCAAGAAAATGTTCACTGTATACCGTGCGCTTCGGAAATAGATTTTCGCTTATGTGAATTCACGTGACCCAAATCACAGATATTTGTATATGTTCCGTAGTTCGTATAAGCTGAATTTGTAGACACCCGAGCATAAAAGGAAACAGCTCGGTTCGTTGACTTCAGTTCACGTGAACAGTCTGTCTGCACAGACGAAATATATGTACAGTGCAATGTTTATGTGCTTATCAAACCTCCAGAAGCGCACGTACATTACTGCATGATTCTGTGGCGCTATGAGCTGCGACGATTCTCCAACACACTGATAATAGAATTATTAGTTTTCGCATAGCCCGCTTATATAAGGCTTCCGAAGGTTGTCGGAAACGCGCTGTCACTTTCCGCGCGTCGTCTCAGCATGAAAAGGAAATACCTATTGCATATGCATTTGTCGATATCCGTCGATCATCGGTTTGATTTCACAATGGGACTGTGTAAGAAATCCCGTAAACGCAGACATCCTAAATAATTTCACTATAAAGGTGTAAGGCGCTCCCGTACCATTCTAAGGGCATGAGATTGCCGTCTGCTGCAACCGTGATTCAAACGCGCGACAAACGCGCGACCTGTTTAATTTTTATTTAGTTTTCATTTGTATGTAATCTACAAGGCAGCCATAACAGGTTGTTTAATTTTTACGCAAACTGCATTCATCATCATCAGCCTGTTTAGGTCCACTGCAGGACGAAGGCCTCTCCCAACGACTTCCACGCTTTCTAAATTATCTATGCATATATCTGCAAGCAGTGAACTACGTATAAACTCCCTGTGTCGGTTAATGATGAACAGATTGTCGAGAACGATGAACAGGGAACGTCGCTGGAGCCAACCATTTAACAAGAGGACTTGTCTTCGTCAGGGTAACAACAGCCTGACGAAGCCAAGTCCACATGTCGAAGCGATGGCCCGAGTGACATTTCCTGTTCTTCATCGTTCTCCAACGATCTGTTCATCGATTCAAGCCTCCATCCTCCCCTGGGCTTTTGTTCCAGATTGGATCATTATATCTAACTGAACGTAAATAACCACGCATGCACTACTGAACACGTTACAAGTGTGACACGTGACACTACTGTTCCATGCGCGTTGTGATGGCCGCAGAGGGAAGAACCCGTCGTCGGCAGCAGGGAGCCAACGTTCACTGAATTTGTCGCTCCCGGACTTATAATCACGTAAGCAACTTATTTATTTATTTCGCGGTAACCTCAAAAAAACAATAGCTGGTCATTGATAATTGAAGGCTTTGGGGCAAATGCAAACGTGTGCACTTTAAAGGCCAACTCCGGCGATTTTTCGAGTGAGTGAGTGAGTGAGTGAGTGAGTGAGTGAGTGAGTGAGTGAGTGAGTGAGTGAGTGAGTGAGTGAGTGAGTGAGTGAGTGAGTGAGTGAGTGAGTGAGTGAGTGAGTGAGTGAGTGAGTGAGTGAGTGAGTGAGTGAGTGAGTTTACAATGTGGCTTTTTGGGCTAGCTAGTTCTATGCAACAAAATGTATCATAGCGTTAGTATACAAGGACGAGGCCGCCCTGTCCGTCTCTCTCGTCCGTGTCTGCTAGCGCTGCACCTTCTGTGGCTCTTTTTTTATCATTCTTTCAAGGGAAGAGAACATCTTGCGGGTTTGAAGAAAATTGGGATATGTGCAATGGATGTTTATTCCTCCTTTCTTTTCTTCATTGCGCAGGTTTATCTACTTCATATCGGCAACGCTGTGCATAAACACGCTGCTCGGAGAGAAAGGCGACGGCCTCCTCGAAAGGTGCATTGTGGCCGGTGAGCAGGCCATATATTGCATTCCCATTCATCAAGCACGCGCGCTTTGAACAAAAATGTGCTTAAAGGAGGTCTGCCTTACGCCCCACTCGCGAACTCCGCGCATCCCGCATGACGTCAGAATTTGACCGTTATGTTCGCACGTCAATAATGAATGAAGTGTTCCTCGTGCTAGTTGATGTCGGGTATCCATAACCTTGTTTCTTGCTCCTAAATAAATTGGGCAAGATTCACACCGCTTTACAATTTGCATATATTTGATGTCCGGTTAAAGCAAATGTATTTAGCACGCGAAATTGCTCTTAGATTTAGCATCGCCTCCCTTTCACTGCGCTCTTGGTTCTCAGCGGCGATGCGCGCACCAATTATCTCGTCAGCTCATTGTATAACTTGGCTAACGTATGATGGACACACCTTATTCTAATAGACTTTGAATAGTTAGCTACAGCCCAGCACCTCAGGTACTAGAATTTTCGTATGGTGTGGGGTACGACTCCCATTATACGTTGCCAGTAAGGATAAAGGAAAGCTGCACAAGATACGCGCAGGGAGTGTAACACATCTGATCGCATACACCTAGAAACATTATGCCGTCGCATTCAAACTGCACAGGTGTGCACCCTTTCGAGATCGTGCTGGCGCACGTGTGCTCCCTGTCGTTCGTGGTGGTCGCCCAGGACTTGCTCTTGCTCTTCGTCGGCTTCGTGGTGTTCGAGCTGCCGTCGAGGGGATCGTTCTTCGATGTCATCATCATCGCCATCATGCAGGGCATGTGCGGCATGGCGCTCGGTGCGAGCTCACATTCGTGCTTCTTTTAACGTAGATATTGATGGGGGCGGTATACAGATGATTCCACATTTTGTACAGACACAGTCCTTTATAGAGGGCGTTTCATTATAACAATCTTGCAAGGCACATATGTGCGCAGTCTTTGTGGCAAGCGAATTGCTCGGTATAACTGATTTGTTATCGACACGCACGAAACTTTTTTATACACAAAGTGGTCCTAATGAGCTTCTCGTTTTGCCAGCACAGGTGCTGTTAATTCATCCTCCAACATTTCAAGAGGCCTTCGACACTCTTCCAAGTAATGCCCGAGTGACATCACTCAAGATTATTGCCTCACGAATCGCCTACCGCACAAAAACTTTGAACTCCGTTATTAGCGGAGTTACAGCTTCAAGTCCGAAAATGTTCGAAAAATAGTTCTACCTCCCTACCGCGTTCTCTCTCCTTTCGTCCTGACGTAAGCACTGGAAGCCACACAGACGGGAGAGTAAAACAAAGGCAGGTAAAAAGGCTAGCACGCGTCATGACCTTGAAGATTTCCTCTTTGTCTTCGAACGTATTCGCGCTTCCGCAGTGACGACAGACTAATGGTCAGTCACTGCAGGGACGTGGCACCACACAACGGCATCCGCGGCTACTGCCCACGGGAATCGCCCAATGGTAGTCATCCGAATCATTTCGAAGTCCGTGCCAAATTATGGCGTGTTTTGTTGAAAGAAGAGTGGGCGTTTCTCTGGTGTAATCTGAAACCAAATTCCCGCCTCCATGCAGCACAATATGGCATGTTCACAGGAGCCTCCACAATTGATCGGCGGCGCTTGATATATATATATATATATATATATATATATATATATATATATATATATATACACTACAAAGATATATCCTTGGTAGCAGGTCAATTATATAATCAAAGGGTCACGTTGAAAAAACAGAACATTTACTTCGACGTTTCGGCCGCGAGACCGGCCTTTTTCAAGCTTCGAATACAAATGGTACGTACAGAGCCTGTATACGTACCATTCGCACATGTCTTACTTTCAACTTCGGTATTTAAGCAAACCTGCGAGTGCAGCGTTTCGTCTGTCTACTCCATCTCTTGGAATAGAGCACGGCGCTTCTGTTGTCGTTGTCCTCATTTTCAAGCATTATTCTTCCGCAGTAGCGCACCGTTCTCTCTCTCTAACTCGCTAATGGTGGCCAAGGATGGGAGGTCAGAATAGACGAACATATACGGCAGCCCGAATTCCCATTCTTATTAAAAGACCATCCCTCTCACCCACAGGTCTGATGTGCTCGGCGGTTCTGGAGACCGCCACGACAGCCGCCATGGTGGTGGATGGCATCAACTACCCAATCATGATGGTCAGCGGTAAGCGAGCGTAAATCTGCTCCGCAGTAGCACCTTTTTATAGCCAAATAGCTACAAACAACTTTCGTAGCTCTTTACGGTATATTACTTAAAGTTTAGCGACAATGTGTCCCCTGGCAGTACAGGTTTAACAGAGATTGTTTAGGCAGATAAGTTGTATTTCGCTAACTCTGTTGCTGTTAACTTCGCCATGTTATATCCAATATTAGAAGAGTGACAATGTTTCAACATATAATTTCGCGCTGAACCTAGGGCCTGCGACGTAAGAATGACCATTGCACTTTTTTTTTTCTTCAAAGATTTGCGACATAGCGATGACATATATTAGTGCGAGAACCTCAGTGCGGCGTCGATGTATACCTCTATTTTATTTTTGCGCGCTTTTCTAGCTTGCCAAGCGTATTCCCCTCCCAAGAGTGCTGCTTTTGGTATAGTGAAATGGCAATTTACCGATTTTTCACTCTGGTGTGCCTCTTAAGTTAAAGGGGCCGCTAAACGTTTTCTGAAAATGTTGTATGGTATGTGTGTTCGGAATCCTGGCCGTCCAACCTAATATACATTGCTTCGTTGCATCATCTGGGATTTAGAGCGATAAAAACATGTGGTTTCGATTTCCCGTTCCCCTCAGCTCTGCAGATGACGTCATCTCAGTGGCCGTCTCGGACGCCAGAAAACAAACCGTGCTCCTGCGCTGCTTGCGTATGGTGGCACCACACGGGATCCAACTATTTTCTTACTTTCTAGCTTTAATATCAATCTATTAGTGTAGAGATAACGAAAGTCAACGATATATTTACGTTTTCAAATGTCTTCAGTTGACGTCACTGAATGGTGCCTATACTGGCCTGTGGTGTCGCTTGGTAGTTTCGGAAGCGGAAAAAAGCTAGCTAGGATTTCAAAAGGGTGTTACTGAATGTGCACTGATTATCGCGCTGAAATATTTCGGAATCGGCATACCGAATTTCTTATAGAAGCAGTGAAAATTATAACCAGGCAGCCCCAAAATTCTTTTGACGACCCCTTTAATTATATAAACGTCGTCGACTGCTCGTATCGCACTGCAGTTCTATCCATTTCCTCCGCATGCTGCAGGCATTCTTTGGCCGCTGGAAGGCATTCCGAAGATCATACGCTACCTCAGCTACACGATGCCGCTGACGCTTCCCGCTGATGCATTGCGCAGCGTCATGTCCAAAGGCTGGGGGCTCATGCATCCCAACGTCCTCTCGGGACTGCTCGTGAACACCGGCTGGACGATATTCTTCATTGTCAGCTGCATGCTGCTTTTCCGTCAATAGAATCGGGACACACCACGGCACTGACGTCGAATGAACATTACGACGCTTTATCGACGTTATTTCGCAGCATACCTGGGTGCTGTACGACAGCGTGTACCATGGATCTCCGGCTCAAAAAAAAAAAAAAAACGAATCCGTACAAATTAAATATCAAGCATATTGCTGCATATTCTCGTCTGTGCGTTGCCACCAACTACAATGAACGCCAAAATGCCTAGTTCTAAGTGGCAGGTTGGATAGGCCGCTTATGCAGATAGAAACTTGTTACGTACCCGTGTTGCGTGCCCTTTTTACCAAGATGATATATCTTGCCATTATAGTTAAACTCCTGGGACAAGGACGGCTATGAAAAGCAATTTTTAAATCTTGTCTTGGGTATGCGCCAGCTTAGAAAAGAGAAGAAGACGGCAGAGCACAACCACATAAAAAAAAAAAACTTTCTAGACCCACCGAGCATATCCTGCGATTGGTACAGCGTATCAAGAATAAACACCGCGGCACGAAGTAAGAGGACGCCGTTCATCCGAGTCCGCCGCGGTGGTGTAGTGGTTACGGTACTCGGCTGCCACCCAAAATACGCGGGTTCGATCCCGGCCGCGGCGGTCGCATTGTCGATGGAGGCGAAAATGCCAGAGGCCCGTGTACTGTGCGTTGTCAGTGCACGTTAAAGAACCCCAGGTGGTCTAAATTTCCGGAGCCCTCCACTACGGCCTTTCTCTCCTCTCTATCTCTTTCACTCCCTTTCCCCCACCCCCACGGACGCTTAGCCGTGCTCCCTACATGGGCTGCAGAAATTAGCGTCCTTTCCTAACCGAACCACAATCAATCAATCATCCGATGCTAAGGTTTTCCCGCTCACTTTAATGCGAGTGCCAGCTAAATTAATGCGAGCGTCACCGAAATAATCTGAGAGCCAAACTATTAATCTAGACGCCAAACAATCCGAGCGCCAACGTATTTAATCCAAGCGCCAGTGCCAATAGTCCGCGTGCCACTGAATTTAATCCAGCTGCCGCCATGTTTAATCCAATCGCCAGAACCTTTAAATCAAACGCCAATCAAATTAACCCATGCACAGAAAACAGGAGGTTCACACAAGTTTGGGTGATCTAAATGCCTAAACAAAGTTAACGTGAGACCACAAAAGTAATTTTTCTACCACTGCTTGCTGGTGTTTATGAAACAAGGTATACTGCTGTATTTATCACAAACGCTATGGTCCGAAACCTTAGGATAGAAATGCAGGGTATTTACTCGCTTGGACGATAAATGTTCATGCTCAGAGAGCATGTGGTAAGGGTGCAAGTTAATTACGCAGCGACTCATGTTCACCACCGCGTCTTGCAGATGTTAACTGCCGTCTTCTTTCAGACGCGTTAAGTATGCTTTCTTGCAAAATAATTAGCAAGCATCTGCTTGGCCTGATGAGCGGTAGTGACCTCCTGCAATCGTTCCCCGATCTGTGCTTAGCGGAGTATGGGCGCACAGAACACGGTTTGAGAAAGGGATAACACTAAGTTCTTTAATGATATATATGTTTGTGACAGCAATAAATATTAGTATTGTCTTCTTACTTCCCGATTGTTATATTTCATAGTGTGGCAAGTGTGTTTGAACGGTACTGCCGTTCTCGCCCCAAAATTGCCGTTTCTTGCGTATGGATTAAATTGACTGGCGCATGAATCAAATCTGTTGGCGAGTGGATTAAACATAGCGGCGCTTGGATTAAATACGTTGGCGCTAAGATTATTTCGGTGGCGCTCGGATTAATTAAGCTGGCACTTGGATTAAAGTGAGCGGGAAAACCTTAGTGCTGTCGACCACAGGTTTTCTTTCAAAATCTTTTTTTTTTTTTTTGAATGAGGTCTCCGTTCTTCCTTTTTATTTTGCATATTCTTGTCTGTGCTTCATAATTTTTCCAATATATCATTACCTGCAGTGCGGCCAGTCCCTCTCGTGGGCATGTTCCACTTACAGAGGCAACAACACACCCACCAACAACAACAAGCTTTCTAGTTATTGCGTATATTGACACGGGAGACTATTCCTTCATCTCTGCAAAACCCAAAACGGCAATTGGAAAAGCTGTAGATTCCGATTCGAAAAGCCCGCAAGGCAGCCCTGGGACTGCATATTACGCGTCTACGGCAAACTACGGCAAGGCGCTAGGTGTGCACAATACCCTACCAGAGATGTGGGAAGCACAGAGGCTCTCGCAACTCCAGCGGCTCGCCATCGCAAAGCCAGGCATCGATCTGCCCTACACAGTTGATAACAGGGAGGAGCTACCGCGTGATTTCAGGAGAGACACCAAGGTGCATCAAAGGAATACGCATCCCTCCTACTATGCAGAAAGAAGGAATGCAAGAGCGGCAGCTCTGCATGAGGCGTGGGACGAGAAAAGCGACACACTATGCGTGGACGCAGCAGGACCAAATAAGGTTATGAGCATCGCGGCACCAACCCATCCAGGATCCCTGATTAAAGGGACCCTGAAACGGTTTTGATGATTTTGTGCAAACATGGTGTTCCGGTAGAGCGAGTCATTAGGATCATTAGTGGATAGATCTCAGCGCTCTGCGTAAAGTGTGTAATTTACAATAAGGTTTTGAACACGCACATCGCAAAAGATCGCAGGGTCGCACATCGCAAAAGGTCGCAGCGGCCCGCCAAAAGGCGTTTTCAAACGCCCCCGCCATCGAACGAAAGAGCACGCCATCGAACGTAGGAGCAGGGGAAGGCGCTGATTGGCCCCCAACCGGTGACGTGCACGTAATTTTCCCAACCTAACTGCGAACAACGTGCTCCTTCGTTTCAGCCAACGGTATCGTCGCGGCATCTGGCGGCGTACACACGAGTCGCCGGCGCTCTATTACAGAGGCTAGCACTGCCGAGGCCGGCGACCTCAGTAAAGATATCGCGGCGCTATGTCGCTACGGAGGGCTCGGCACAGCGGTTGACGCGGGAGGCGCAGTCGTCGCTAGCGCGCACTACGCAGCCGATCGAGTTGAGGAGGAACAGCAGTGGTAAGGAGGAAGGCGGCAGAAATAAGCCCATAGCTACAGCGCACTATTTCTAGTACACTGTACCATAGCTGCCTTAGCGCATGGCGCTTCGATTTAATTATGGTGTGAATGATTTCCCAATTGTGTTGCCTAATCAGTGACGCAATGTAAAAAAAAAACGTTTCAGGGGCCCTTCAATTGCGCCTCGGTGAAAACATTAAACCCGACTCACGCGGGTAGCTATTGCCTTAGCCATAGCATCTAAGCCCAATGGCGTTGCCTTCACGGATTCACAGGACGCCTGTCCCAGCTTCAATAACGGATTGATTCACAAGCAGGGGAGGTCAGTGCTAGCAGTCAGTCGTCTGGTTCACTGGTAACCCGGAACCACTCGGAGGAAACAAACTCGCTCATGTGCATGCCCGAGCTCTTCTATGCCGGACTATGCAAGACACCTTGAGTTAATGGCCTCAACAACGTGCGCCAACTATCTCCCGCTGCATAGGAAGACCAGGCAAACGTATCCGACGCCACACGTCTCTTAACAAGATGGAAGAGAATACCCTCAGAAGATTAGAGACGAATGCATCACCAGTGGTACTCCACATTATACTCCCCGCAGTGCCAACACTGTGGAGAGGTTGCTAACCTGTACAACATGGTGTGGGCATGCCCAGTTCAACTCCTGCGTAGCCCCTATTCCGAACCGATCGGAGGCGCAGTGGTATGCCGTTCTGCTCAGTGACGACTCTCACCGCCGGTACTTGCTCGTGGTGCGAGCCAACGCGGCAGCAACGACCAGTGGACTGCCGGACTAGGCAGCCCACCCACATGTTCTTCGTTTCTGTGCGAATAAAAATGTTTTCAACCAACGCCTCTTCGGCTAAATAAAACCAGAGTCGACGCCATGTCTGGAACTTACATGTATGTCGGTACACATGCCGTCCACTGTAACATGCTACTTGGATGCTGCTAACAAGAAAATTGGACAATTACCAGCCCTGATGATGATGATGATGATGATGTTCCTGAAGAATTACGGCACTTACCCACCAGGGGGGATTGGCCAAGAGGTGATTACGTTTTGATTTTAAATTATTGGAAGGAACCGATAGAGAGAGAGAGAAAAAAAAGGATGTTTTAGAGGGAATTTAAGTAGTGGAATTGTGCATGTTAACCATTCAAACCTGACAGATGAGTCACCAAGACATGTACCGAAGAATAACTTAAGTATGTTTTGCAGTACTCACGAGAAGAGTAGACTGTCTTTACAATTGACTTTTTTTTTTAACCGGAATTGTCAAAATCGTATACGGTTTGTCATTTGTATGTAATTACACACAGCATTGAATACATCCCTGTGGCAATATCCCAGAGCTGAGGCCCTGCAGCTTCTTCTTCTTCTTCTTCACCTGACAATATATGGCTCACGCCCACTGTGGGGGATTGGCCAAGAATTGGGTGCTACAAAAATTAATATTTAGGACTGCAGTAATCTACACAGAGAAATGGCGAAGTGGTATTGATGTAATATGGGGGGGGGGGGGGGGGGGGGACTGTAATGATTCACATTATGAAAAATAGAATAATAGAAAAAGACTAAAATTTGTATTGAACGTTAGTTGTGCATTTGAATAAATATAAGGATATTTCTGGCTTATTTAGAAACGATCAGTTTCATTAATGTAATTTTGCACGGCCAAGCAAACATTCGTATTGCAATATCCAGAAATGGAGGCACCAAAAGACAGAACCACAGGCGTAGACAGGTCTATTCCAAGAGCCCGCAAGGGGTTTTCTAAGCATGTTTTCCTAGCCACGGTAAATCGTCGACAGCTCAAAAGGAAATGATCTATCGTCTCTGGCTCTCCGCAGAATGCACACAGTGGTGAAGGAACCCGACCAGACCTGTGCTCATAGAAATTTAGGCTCGGTACACGGCAGCGTAGCCTCGTAAGGGACACTTCCAGCTGACGTGTTTGACATACTGTTCTCCGCCAGGGGTATAGAAGGTGACAATAATCTGTCGAGTTTGTCAACGCGGAATCTATCAACGCTTCCCTTATGACTCGCCTACGAAACCTAGCAGCCGTGACATAAGCGGACGCAGGAAAGTAGGGTAGAATCGGTCCGTCTAAAGCAGTCTTTGCTAAAGAATCAGCAACTTCGTTGAGGAGCAATCCTTTATGGCCGGGGACCCATATTAAACGGACTGTTCTCAAATGCGAAGGTACTAATACCTGAAATGCCTTTATCACGTGCGTGTCCATGCTAGCGGTGAGCGAAGTACAGAGCGATAGAGAATCTGTGCGAACCACGGCTGACAGAAATGAAGAATTTAAGTTGCGCAGCGCAAGTACGACTGCCAAAAATTCAGCCACGAAAATAGGCACGAAATCAGGAAGCCGCACGGAATAAGACCAATCAAGATTCGGGCTAAAAATTCCAACACCTGATTTTTCCTCGCGCTGTGATGCATCGGTGGCAATAACGGCATTTGTTCCGAGTCTCTGAAGATGGTCTTGTAATATGCCATCTAAGATGCGATGTGGAAGTAACTTTGCATTATTCGGGAAAATGTCATCGAATTCAATTTCAACTGAACAAGCTCTGTCAATGACCGGACGTACATCGCATAGACGCACGTTTAAGGGGTCGAGTAATCGTTGCACAAATATAACTTGCGGAGTGTGAAACCGTGGCCAATTAGTACCGAAAAACATTGCCGAATGAGAAATAAAAACAGTTTCAGACTGCCTTAATGGTGATTCATAAATTCTTAAAAATGTATTTACACTCAAAAGGCGAAATCTGCATGATAGGGATGGAAGTCGCGATTCCAGATACAACACCACATTTGCAACTGTTTTTGGAAGGCCAAGGCATAAGCGCAATGCTTTTCTTTCCAAAACCATTAAGGGTCTGACCATGTACGCTGGGGCACCAGAGAAAAGTACGCAGCCGAATTCTAGAATAGGGCGAACGTACATGCAGTAAATCATTATAAGTGTGTCTCTTCTCATACCTACACGGTGGTTGCTGATCCTGCGCAATAAGCCAATTGCACGTGCACCTTTTGCAGCTATGTAATCAATGCGTAGTTGCCATTTAAGAGAGGCATCATAAATTACCCCAAGGTATTTAAGAGATTCTAACTGTGGTATGTCTTCCAGCTGGTAGCAGAGCGAAATGTGCACAGGGTAATGAAGAGGAAAGACAAGAATGTCAGCTTGTCAGGAATGCCTCAGGAGCGCGAGCTTGAGGATAGTGATACACCTGCTTCTGTTGTATGTGCCATAGACGGTGGGCAAAACCAAGAGATGTCTACTGCACTCGCGCATTGACACGGGCGGTGTGAAGGTCGCCCAGCAGACCGCACGCGACTTATGCTTCTGCTATGCTTCAAATATTTGTGGCCGCAGTCACGAATGTCTCCTCCTGAATCCTTCAATTCAAAAGACCACAGCAACATTGCACGTGCGGGATTTCCCGCCTAGGAAGTGACATGGGTCACATTTCATCGAGCCAATGGCGTCCCTGCATTCCCTGCTTCGCAGCTATTTGTTTTTTCTTCTTTTATCAGCCAACAAAAACGACATGCATGCGCCGCGGCTGACCGCTTAACTGGCAGCTTCTTACCGTGACAAGTCGTCGCACTGCAGTGACGAAGTCGCGAAGCACGAAAGCCAACATCTTCCTGCTGGTTCTAATCAACATGGTAACCCCACAGAACACTTACATCAACTGATGTTCGAAGCAGGCACCACGGGGAACGGGCACGCCACACTAATCGCAAGGCCCCTAGACACTCTTTTGCAGGGAAAATCTAGGGACGTTTAAATCGTTAAATGCCAAGGCGAGCCGAAAGTCGTTTCAGTTTCGGTTTCCGTGTTCCAACCGAACGCGGCCGCGGGAATAAAGTAGAAGCGTCATGTTTCTATTAGCTTTTCCACAAGGAAAAATGCACAAATGCCGCTAACGTCACAAGCGGTCGTACTGTGCAAGAATGCAGATGCTAAAGGTTACTACTTTCCATGAATTCCACTCGTTTTACTCGTTACGTGCGTAACGTAGATACGTCGCAGCAAGTTGTGACAGCGGAGAGCCAACGACAAAGTGCAAAAATACATAAGTTCAACAAATCCGTGCAAGATAATTCGACACCTAGACAACCGCTCTACTTATTTTTGTGAAATATGTTGCGCGCTTGAAAGCTGGGTTCTTCTTCGGTGGCTTCGGACTAGTAGCAACTTTGGACATACCTCTGCAACAAGGACAGCATGGTTTGAAGATGTGCATCTGGTAACACTTGAAAAGCGGACAAAATCGTAGGCGTACCATTCTCGAAGCACTTAGTACCTTGCTTGCCATAACATTTAGTTACCCAAGTTATGCGGCAACTTCGTTACCACGCAATGGTATTCAAATTCAACATTGCCCAAGCAGGGGCAGCCAGTATTTTAGTCAACATTCAAGCCATGCATGCGTAGGACAGAAAACCTGTGGCCAGTCAAAGCATACAGTGAAAGCAGCTCCCACACGACGACAAGGATCACCGAGAGTGGCCTTCCTCCTGCGCCGGATATACGAGTCTTTCACATAAACGAACGCTGGAGAAGGAAGTCGCTGTCCTGATGAAGACAAGTCCACTTGTCGAAACGTTGGCTCCTGCGACATTCCGTTCTCAACGGTTTTTAGCAATCTGTTCATGAAAAACCACAGTATGATCACGAGGCCTGCCGCAGTTGACGGCTCTGAAAATTTTAACTACCTGGGGTTCATTAATGTGCGCTGATAATGGACAGTGCATGGCCTTTTGCCATGTTTGCCTGCATCAAATTTTGAAAATGCAACTGCTGCGAGCAGGATCAAACCTGCATCTTTCAGATCGGCAGTCAAGCACCATAACTACAGCGCCACGCAGACTACAGTAGACATATAGGCTGGTGATGAAACATGAGGCATGTAATGTTTAAAGATTGTTCAAGTAGGAGTTAGAGGAAACATTTCACAAGCGGTCCATTATAACTACAGCGTCATTCTGGACCTCCTGTTTAGGCTCGGCCACTGAATTCAGCCAATCGTTCTCAGGCCTGCTTGCAGAGTAGTAGGTGACAACATTACAACAGCGAAGGCAGGAGATTTTTTTGCTGTTTTGACATGAAGCTATAGATTGCCCATTGCGAGCGGTGGAACAATCATGCAGTCTTACTGAAACATTCAAAGTAGATTAGTCCGTTTCTTGGACTAATCAGTCATGTGGAACACATAATTAAATCTGTCAGTAATTTTTTTAGTCATCAATGATCTCCGAAATTGTTAGGAAGCACAATGCAGCTATATGTACGGGACCACTTGGCTGTCACAAGCTTACAGGTCATTGCGGGGTACGAAACAGCAGTGCAAGGACGCAGTAATTCAAGATTTTTCTGTGAAGGTGGTTCGCAACACACAGCCAGTACAAGAGGTGCACAAATTGACACACGTCCTCAGAAATATTATGCCTGTCCGTCATTTGTGCGTAATTTGCACACTACCTCTAAGTGCCATGCAGCATCTGTCACTTCCCTTAAAGGTTTAACAGTGAAGTGTAAAGGGACACTAAAGTGAAAATGTGAAGTGGCTTAGAATGAGAACTTAATTTCAAGAACTCAATTGTCATCAACTTCACAATTTTATGTTCAACAATAAAAGCAAAAATTGATGTCAAAGTTTTAGGTCTGAAATTCACACCGGAACTTCGCCATCATGACATTGCAGTTTTTTTCCCCCCTTATTTTTGGCATATCCGCTACATCAAACGTAATGAAACTATGTGTGTTGTCTCTGGCTTCCTTCACACACAATGTATGTCTTTCTTACCGATAAATAGTTATGTAGGCCTTAGCACATGCCGTCGAAGATCTGTGACGTCGCACGTATTAGTGCTGTAACTTCAAAGTGGCATCACCACCCATATTACCTTTTTGCACGTTTACTAGTCTACCGAGGGCGTGCTCGTGAAATTGGTGTTTTCGGTATTGCAAAAAGCTAATCCACTATTGTGAGAAATATGGTTTTTCACTTTGGTCTCTCTTTAGGTTAGTGCATGACCTGCATTATAAGTCAGTTCGAGATACAAAAAAAAAAAAAAAATGTTAGGCAAATCCATGCATGCTTCCTAGTGTACCTACCATTCATACATAGGCTCGCCATTCACACCTGCTGCTCTCAAGGCCACAACCGCCAGAGTCCCCTTCAGTAATCTCAGCAATTTATACATCATGGCAACCACTATGCTCTTCTTTTAGTAGTCTGGTACACTCCAATCTTACTGCTTACTGAAGATTTGCTCTAGACGCCACAACTCATATTATTACAGCAGTGACTTATCAGTGCAATTGCACTTACTATTACTTGTATTTACTTAACAACAGACGCTTTCACAAACATTCATAACCACAGAAGTGTAAAATAAAGAAAGACTGTTTAGCGAACTGCAAATATTTATTTACAATGAGGAAAAAAAGCCTGTGTATCAGAAGTAGCCAAACTGAAGACCCAGCATAGCTGGACTATGTATAATATATATATATATATATATATGTATATATATATATATTTAATATACTAGAGGTAACTTTATGCAACAAGCATTACATTCAACATTTCACTTGAATGAGTTTTAAACATACGCACTTGAGAACTTTCCTCAACCAGCTGCATACACAAGTCAGCTGCATCCCTGAACACCTTAAGCCCAGTTTACACTTCAGGAACCAAGACAAATAAATATTCTCTCTCGCAACATCCATCCCAGCTACTTTCGAAACATATACAGATGAGCCTCCATAAGTTGAAAAGGAAATAATGAAAGAAATATGGTCCATGCACCCATTACGTCATTTCTCACTTCCAAACATGCCAGTGACGGTTTGAAGACTGAGCACAAATTATAGACAATCCTTAACTATGTGCATGATCTCATGAACCACTCTTGCAAGCTCAAGCTTTTCTGAAACCATACCAGCATGATGACAGAAATGCTGGAAAACAACATTTAAGAACTTTGGCAACCACAGAGGTCCTTGAAGACAGAGCTACCTGCCCGTCCCCAGTGAGGAACCCGGCGCTTTTCATGACCGCCTCACACGGAACAAGGGAAGCTGCTAATGCTTCACCCAACATAATTTGCATTCTTTGCATCCGTTATCAGCTTCATAGACGCAGCAATGACAGTGCTGTTTCTGGAAGCTGCAAGTCATCATTTGTTGCGCTTGGACAGTGCAAACGAAACTCCGCTTGAATAAATATTAGGCGTCAGGCATCGTGCACCGAAAAAAAAAAAAAAAATGACAGACTTGAAGTCAACACTGCCAGTTACGGGATAAAACAATGCAACCCATGCTGGGTCAAGTAAAAAGGGCATCCTAACTGTTATTCACAGGCAGGGTTAGGAGACCTGCGGTGGGACATCACTTGCGCCGGCATCGCACATTCGTCACAATCAGTGTATGCACCGCCACCATGAGCCAGTCCTGCTGTACATCCTTTGGGCAGGGGCAGATACGAGTGCTTCGACCGTCTGGGCACTATTTACCACAGCCTCTTCTTGAAAAGTCAACGCACGAAGCATTCTGTCACCGTATGAGGCAGGTGACACACAGATGGGAAGGACCTATGCATCCGTCATGACAAAATGCTCCACACTTGCGACACACTGCCATGGGCCTCAGACTGCAAGCACATGCACCGGCTTCGCCACTGCCGCCGCATCCCGTACCGTCCTCACCGTGGCCCCCTCGGCGCCGGCCGTTTCCAGACACCATAATAGGAACAAGTGCAACACCGCCACCCGCCTGCTCAATCGACACGCACACTTGCGATGTCATGCCTGCTTGCGAAGTCGCCGATGACGAAACCTGTTCCTGGAGGGCCAGCAGGTCTCGACAGCTCAGCGACTTTCGTGCTGCAGTTTTCAGGAGAGCACCCTCGGGCACGGTCACGGGTGCGCTTGATGGGCGGGAGACGACGACAAGTGGTTGTGCACCGTGGATGAGCATTGCTGGTTCTGGCGTGGCACTCCGGGAGCTCGGCCTGACCAGAGCCTGGAATACTAGAGGTGGTGAAGGTTCTACCATGTCTAGCTCAAGTGGGACTTCCTCAACTTCGACCACTTCAGCCACAGCTTCTAGAGCAGGCTCCTGCAAAAGAGAAAGTGCTTATTTTTCCTTTTTCTTTTTTTGCAGCCAAGTGCAGTTATAAATTGCGTGAGATGCCAAAACGCTTTTGGGGAGGAGGTGTATCATAAAGTGATTCAATGAATCCTTGTGCTGTTACTCCCTAGAATCTACACTTCAAGTTCAGCTGCTCGATACACATGCTGTCAAATGAATTGTTCCTTGAAATTTTATTATCACGATCAAGCAACAAACAAAAACAATGTCATTTCTTGCTTCTCAGTGTCACAGTACGCGACACACAGTTTTGAATGATTGCCGGTAAGGTTCTAGACGTGGATGATTACACCGGTACTCGTAAATGTGCTAAGACCTACGAAATCTGCTGCCCCCCCCCCCCCCCCATACTTGACAGGCTTCCCCGTATAGCACTGCTGTATAGCAGCAACAATTACTCTGCATGCACTGCAGTGTGATGTTACCAAGAGTTCCTTACCAACATAAGCACAACACACCAAACCATAGATGACAAAAGCCACACAAAATGCAGCAGCACCTCTTCCCTTCATACCAATGGGTAGAAATGCTGTCCTTTGATATTTTCTTTTCGTGGTGGGGATAGGGCTCTTTATAAGAAATATGGCAGTGCACTTGTAATCAGGTGTTGCCTGGCCAAGATGGGAGAGTTGGCAGGTATGAATGTTATGTTCTTCTAAACACCATGTCTTCTCGTCAGACCACCTGTTATCACAGAGCTTATCACACATGAAATTGGCTCATTTTAGTACATTTTACTAGCCGACAATGACCAAGAACCAATTTTTGGTAATGCTGGAAATGAAGACAATAACTAATTTGACGTTTAAGCAGTGGCAACATGGTGCAACAGTGTGCTCCTGGTGCCATGAACAAGAGACATGAACTTGTCACAGCAGAACATATGTACTGCTACCAGGGGTGAGACATGGGTGAAGCAGTTTTCAGAGCAGCGAAATATTAATTTTTCGAGCAGCCTGCAGGAGAACCTTGATTTGGAGCAGTTCACGACATTTAGTACATCGTCCTAGGAGCTTAAAAAATCAAATTCCTGCAACACTTTGGGTGAAGTATTTTCTTCCACCAGGGGGTCGAGTACACCCCTCAAAATTTAAAAAAAAGAAATTGTTTTAGTGCACCAAAATTGTAGACACATAGTAGTCTGTTAGTTAAGACCAGTGACAGGATTTAGTGAATCTCTGTTTTGATCATCGGACGCGGCCGTCTTTTTATGAAGTGTCCTACGCCATATTCCGTGGTATTTGCAACCAGTCTTGGGCAGTAACTAGTTACTAGTAACGCGTTACCGGTAACTAGTTACTTTTTTCGGTAACTTATAACTGTAACTAGTTACTTTTAATTAAGAGGAACTTGTAACTGTAACACTGTTACTTTTTCACGGTAACTGTAACTGTAAATACCGTTACAGTTACTTCCTTTAGAAAAAAATCCAGCAGCAGTACTTTTTAAAAGCAGGGCTCGGCAGTATCGCGATACAAGACTATCGCGATGTTTCTCTTAATTATTTATGACTATGTGTACCTCTTTATCTAGATAAATTTGATAAATGTATTTATATCTCATTAGGTGGAATGCTTTTACGATGTATCGTTTGTATCGCGGTGCTGTGCAGGACACGGACATCTCCTGGCTTTTGTTTTCTTTAGATGTTTCTGACGTGTTTCCAGGGCGGAAACGACTTTTAAATGCGAAGCATTTCTTAGCGAACTTCGGCTATTTTGAGCGTATCTATCTATCTATCTATCTATCTATCTATCTATCTATCTATCTATCTATCTATCTATCCGCCTATGACTTTGTGCTGTCCTGGCCGTTTCGTTAATGGAATGTATAAGAAAATTGGTACGCCACAATATGACTGCATTGCGATCATAAATGACGGGTCATAACATGAAAATCATGAAATGCATGTCATGAGCGGCATGGCTGACATACCGCGGTCTTGGTGGTCTCCTGTCCGTTTCATTAATGGGATGCATGCAAAAATTGGTATGGCACAACATGACTCCATGACGATCATAAATGGCAGGTCATAACATGATAATCATGACGTGGCATGACTTACATACCCCGGTCTTGGTGCTCTCCTGGCCGTTTCGTTAAAGGGATGCATACGGAAATTGGCATACCACAATATGACTGCATGGCGAACGTAAATGACAGGTCATAACATGAAAATCGTGACATGCATCTTATGAGCGCCAAGATTTACATGTCACGGTCTTGGTGCTCTCCTGGCCGTTTCGTTAAAGGGATGCATACGAAAATTGTCATACCACAATGTGACTGCACGATGAACGTAAATGACAGGTCATAACATGAAAGCCGTGATATGCATGTCATGAGCGGCATGATTCACATGCTACGGTCTTAGGGCTCTCCTGGTCGTTTCGTTAATGGGATGTATACGAAAATTTGTATGCAACAAGATAACTGCATCATGAACATAAAGGGCAGGTCATAACATGACAATCATGACGTGCATGTCATGAGCGGCATAATTTACGTGCCAAGGTCTTGGTGCTCTCCTGGCCTTTTCGTTAATGGGATGTATGCTAAAATTGGTATCGCACAACATGACTGCATGGCGAATATAAATGACACGCCATAACACAAAAATCGTCACACGCATGTCATAAGTGGCATGATTTACGTGCCACGGTCTTGGTGCTCTTGCGGCCGTTTCGTTAACTTGATAAAAACGAAAACTGGTATGGCGAGACAACAACGTATAACGACCATGGGTGACATATTCTAAGAACATGAAAATCATGACGTGCATGTCATGAGCAGCATGATTTACATGTGACGTGTTTCGTTAATGGGTGTATACCAAGACTGCTATGGCACAACACGACTGCATGACGAACGTAAATGGCAGGTCATAACATTAGAATCATCACATGCGTGTCATGAGCGGCATGGTTTACATGCCACAGTCTTGGTGCTCTTGCGGGCGTTTCGTTAACTTCATATGTACCCAAAATCTGTATAGCGAGACAACAATGCAGATCCATTTTGCGTTCCTGATGCATGCTTCGCATTTCCTTGATTCCCACTGCACGTGGGATATGCTATTTTTTTGTAAATAAATTCCTGACAATCAATAAAAACGTTGTTGCAGAAAATGAGGCGTACGCAACGATTGCTGGTGTTTGGATTTTGAGTGCGCCCATTCAATTCCTTTTATCTGGCGCTTTGCTACGAGCAACTTCAGTTAACCGCACGCCTGCATACGTTTCCGGTGAAAGAACTACATAATTTCGTTTGCGCGGTGTAACAATCTTGCACAGTAACGGAAAAGTAACGACGTTACTTTTTAACAGTAACTGTAACTGTAACAAGTTACTTTTGGAAGCTTAGTAACTGTAACAGTAACATAGTTACTTTCCTGGCTTAGGTAACTGTAACTGTAACACTGTTACTTTTTACTGGTAACGTGCCCATGACTGTTTGCAACCGGTTATCATAACGTTCCGGGCATTGAAATTGCGCTTTTTTCGGCTTGTGATCACGTGGAAAATGCGAACAGAACGCAAACTCCAGAAGCGGTGGCGGTGGTGCTCTGATAAGAATCGTGATACTTAGATACAGTCCAAGCCTGGGTATATCAAACTCTGATATATTGAATTACTGGCTATACCAAAGAGTTGAAATATCCCCTTCAAAATTTAGTGCTAAAGTATAGGGATGGCAAGCATGCATACTGTGCTCCAAGAGCTTGCACCAGGGTTCATAGTCATTCACTGATGATGTGGCACAATGGAAGTCGCTGCGTTTTCTGATCAGTAAGGCCCCAAGGATGGCGCAAGAAACTTGATGGCTTACAAGAAGCTTACGTATTTCTTTTGTACAAAATAAAATGTGACTGTGTTCACAGTGATCTGTTGCATAAGGTGAGCAAATCAGTCATCTACTTTTTGTTGCTATGTTTGGAAACAAATTTGAGATGTGCGCGGTTTTAAGACGAGCTTCAATAGATTTGTTACTTCTAATTATCGATATATCCAGGATCAACCGTAATCCATGCATAACAAATAAATATAAATGCATATATATATACACACACACACACACACACACGCAAATATAAATGCATAAATACATAATAAATAAATGCTGTCAAAAAAACATTCACTCCCTGAAAATGAAAAGGACTCCTCTCATTGCAGGGGACCACATGCAGCAAAGTCAACCAAGAAACGCATGCCGCTCAACTCGGCCTCCCCCCCCCCCCCCACCTCTCCCACTGAAACTGATGTGAACACCAAAATGGTTGCTTTCCAGGCTGTTTTAGAGCAAGTTTGGGGCGATTTTCACAATTTCATGCTTTTGGAGCAGCTTGGTGCAGAAAAACGAAACTGTATCAAAACTGCAATATGCACAGCTGTCTGATGTTGAATTCCAATGGCGGAGTCGGAGCAGCCGACTGACTCCGCGAGCGAGCACTCGACTCTGGCGTAGAGCAAATCCTCCAAATCCGCGACTGGAACGGAACCCGCGCCGGCTGGAGCAAGGCGAAAGCTGCCGAGTTACCCACGATACCTTGCGCGTGGTCTCTTGCAGAACATCCTCTCAAATTCCCGCTCGTAAGCGTAAGGTTCAGCGTCACTGTCAGTGTCCAAGGGATCACTCGTGCGGGAACTTGAGCTTTCCGACTCGTAGTTCTCGCTATCGAGTAGCAGAAGCGATGCCGCACGCTTTATTGAGGCACCCGAGCAGCCCATGCCGTCCGCCATTACCACAACTCGCGAGTCGCGACCGGCGGCGTCGCCGCGCCCCCAAGCAGACAAGCGTGTTAAAGGAAATGCGTCACGCAGATTTCCGGTCCACTCCACCGATTTTGGTGGAGCAGCATTTCCTGCTCCACGGAGCAACTCCCGCTCTGAATCCCCTCCGGCTCTCTCATTGGAACTCTCGACTCCCGTCCTCACTCTGTCATTGGAACACACTTGCTCCGAAAGGAGCAGAAAAACGTGCTCCGACTCCGCCATTGGAATTCAACATCACCCCTGTACTACATATATACTGTATTTCATCACATATATACCGTAGTTCACTAACAAGAAAATATGCCGTGGCCAAGAATATACTAATTTGCGCCATAACACCCCGCTGGTATTTACAGAAAACCCATGCGGTAATTGCTATTTGTAAAACACAATCCTTAAGGAAATGAAAGATATTCGCTTTGATTTCACTAGCTCATCCTCTCCAGAGCAACATCAAACTAGAACAGACCATATTTCATCACATTTCAGGAACAGACCTGTAGCACAGAACTGCGGCTACTCTTCAAACGGATCAGTGCACAGAGGAAGCGCTCACCTCTTGCGCCACGACCTCCAGGGCCACCTGGTCGGGGACACTGTCGTGCCCTACCATGTTCTTCAAGAGTGCATGATCATCTCGCCTTTCCTCTCGCAGCAGCAGCATGTTGTTTGCTGCCATCAGGTCCCTGTCCATTGGTTCCTCCTCTTCAGTGGTCACAACCACAGTACCATGGTCGACCGGCGAGGACATGTAGACCACTTCTTCCTCGGCACCCACAGCTGGTGGTACCTCAGTGGTCAGGATGACCTCAGTCGTCGCCTCTGGTGCCAGTGTGATGGGGCCCAGCGGCTCAGACACAACCTCATGAGAGGCCTCTTCAACTTCTACCTCAGTTTCAACCATGGTATCGTCTTCCACAACTGGCTCCTCAACGAGGGTGCCATAACCTTCCAAGGCCGGTGCTGGAGATGCCTCCTCAGACTTGTCGTCATACACCCTTAGCAGCAGCTGCTCTGCTGACAGTGGTTCGCCACCTTCGTCCTCACAAGGTACGGTGGACTCGCCCGTTTCTGGAATAATGCACTCTGGTGCCCCCTGTGGCTGTGCTAATGTGGTTGAGACAGGCTCAGGAACTGCAAGCTGCTGCTCCCTACATGGCTGCAATTTAAACAAAACTTATGCTTGAAACTGCAGCTACAGGCTGCTGCTAAGGTTACATGTGTAAGTTGTATGTGAAACAAACAAAAAGAATTTTCTGTGTGACCACTTGATTCAAATAATGCAGCAATTACAGATATCGAGAACTGTGAGTAGATAAAGACAAGGCATAACTGTAAGGTGGAAATCCACAATTTCGTAGAGATGCTTGTCATCTTCTTTTCTATACTGCACTAAAATTTAGTACCTCAGAGAAAAGGCTCATTGTTACAACACAAACTCAAACAATACAACAGGCCAACTAACAATGCCATCTGGCAACATATTTTGTATTTGTTTCAGCAGTAATGGCCACAAGGAATGGCTGCACATATTCCACAAGAAAAATGTCAGCACAAGAAAATTTCTTCGGTTGAGGTTCAGGACAGAATAATGATGTGCTCACACATGCTGGGGTTCACAGAAAGCACTATGAAATGATTTCCTGATGGCAATGTGATTGCAGCACACATTACTTTCCATTAGCCATGTCCTATTCCACAAAAAACACAGCACAAATTGAAGTCACAGCCAACAGGAGCCATGACGACACTTAAAGGATGTACATGGGCAACACAGGTCTGACCAGCAAAAAATGATGCATGAGATACATATCTTTCTTAGTCAAAAGTAACATGAACAGTGTTTTCAAAGCTTTACCCAGCAGCCTAAACTGGTTATGTTTCTCTTTTAATGTAGCTGTATGTTGACAGTGAGCTTGAATATTAATGTGTTAGTGCAAATCAAGTCAAATATTTTTGAAAATAATACCATGTTAAATCACAGAGAAATGTACTGCTAAGCATGGGCAAAGAAACCAAATTTATTGCACAACCAGTGTACTCCCTCCTATATGTTGTCCTTAGAAAAAGAATAGTTAAGTGCTAAAGTGCAGTCCTACAGAAAAGCGTGCATATGCATGAACTTTGCCGCAGTATGCAAATGTTAGCTTCCCTGCAGTGTGCAAGTGTATAACAAGCAGGGATGGGCCACTTGTCACAAGACATCATATTTGGCCCCAGAATTATAAACTTCGAATACAGTAAAGCCTCTTATAATAAAGTTGAAGGGGGAGTTGTAATTACTTCATTATAACCGTTTAGTTCGTTATACCCAATATCTGTTGTCTATGGGAATTTCAAGAGGAATTATAGTTGCTTTGCTATATCCATTAGTTCGTTATATCCCACTTCGTTACAACAAGGTTCTACTGTATTTCAAATAGGAAGAGTTGAGTGCAAGTCTAACTGAATAGCAAACGCTATTTAAAAATTCAAATATTCACACATCACTACTTTGGTTGCACAACAATAATTGCCATCTACCTTGCATAACTTTCCTTGCTTGAATGCTGCTTGTTCATTGCTTTCCCGACACAACAGGCATATGCGCTATCAAAACGACATAACATTTTGATAGAAAAGTGACTAGTGCAGAGTTTTCAAGAAAGGAAATTAGGAGTATATAAATATTCTACCTTTCAGGGTTTTTGCATGGCACTTGAATCTGATTCAATCTGCATTAGCTTTTACTATTCGAACCAGCTGAACTTTGTAATTAAGGGGCATAATATACTGTCTCTTAGCAAGCGGCCCATTCTAGAATGCACGCTTCACTGCAGTACACAAGTGTTCTGCAGCAAACCTAACAGCTGTATACTGCAGGAGAGTTAACAGCTGTGCATTGCAGCAAAGCTAACATGCGTGTGCTGCAGTGAAGTTAACTCATGCACATGAACAGTTCTCTAGGACGTGACTGCTATTTCCAGACATTTGTGCAATAAATTTGTTATTTTTTTGCCCTAGTTTAGCAGCACATCTGTTAGTAATTTAATGTGGCATTGCTTAAAAAAAATATGTGAACAGTACAGTTAACACTCGTTACAATGGACTGCTGATAATCTGACAAAATGTGTCAGTTTCATCTGAAGCGCACAATATACACGTGAGGGAGGGGGGGGGGGGAGCAATTTGTCAGCCTTCACCGTCTAACCATCATTTCGAACTTCGTTCGGCATCAGCAACATGACGTAGGCTAGTTCTGTAATTACTCGCCGAATGTTAATGCTTGTTCGTGAGCTAGTTGGTTGTAGCATGTGTATTTCCAAGGCAGCATAACGAACGTTAACCACAAAAACTGCAGCACAGGTTCTACCTAAATGAGCTATTTCTGTTACAGTAAGTCCTTCAATGCCACTGCTAGTCTGAATTAGCTCTAGCATGTTCATACCAGTGCACCTCTCGCAATAATAACTCAATCTAATCTGTTAACGGAACTCACCGGGACATAGTCTTCGAGCACTAGAAAACGTCGCTTCCGAAACTCTGTGGTCGTGATGCCTAATAATCTTATTGCAAAATCGCAAAGCGTGAGCAATAAACGTCCAATGTAAAAATAAACAAAGAAATGTTTTTATTCACATTTAGCTCAAGTGCTTAGGATTAATTTCCCCCGACATTTGCTTGCCAATGTCTTTGTTGTTCACAACTGAGCTCATGGTCTCCTTGAATATCCCCTTGTTCTTGCAATGTCCGCCTGCTTTTCAGTGCACGCAGCTGCATCTACATTGTCAGTCTCAGTAGCGCACCCAGGATCTCTGCCAGGGGGGGGGTTCTTTTCACGAAGGGCTGGGCATGCGATTACACAGTTGTTGCGTGTGTAAAAAAAGTAAATAAAACGCCAAATAATAGTAACATCAATGATTATGATTATTTTTATTATTTTTTCTGCGTTTTGCAGAGACATTAGCGCCACATTCTTCTAGGACATAGGAGCAGTTACGGGGTGGGAGGGGGGTTAGGTCAGCCTCAGGGGGAGGTTACAGCCCCCGAAACCCCCCCCGTCGGTGCGCCACTGGCAGTCTTGTTGCTCAATGATGTTTGCTTCCTTTTTTTTGGAAGCCATTATCTCAGAACTTGTGGTATGACACGAATGACTAGCATGGGAGCACAGTGACAAGATGCCTCCCTGTTGTGTGCCCTCAGAGTGGCTTGGCTCCACTTGGCCAAAGACCACCAATGATGCCAGCCTAAATTTAGAACTTGTGAATTGAACATGCAAACACTGACATGGTCAAGTCAGTCTTCAGACTGCACCGAAACAGCAAAGGTACGTTTTGTAATCAAAATATGGGGAAAAAATTACTGCTAATTTCATCCACTACAGCTGAGAGTCTGCTGCACCACAGTTAGAAGCGAACTTTGCTTGTTCGATAAAATACATGGGACTGAACTTAGGTTGACATATGGTCCATTATATCCAAAAGCCAGTTGTGCGTTGATCCATTGTAAACGGGCATAGACTGTATCAGAAAAATATTAAATTCGATTCTCAAACATAAATATTTAAATTAGCTTTACCCACAAAACATTGCTATTTGCACAGCTCTAAAGAAAATGCAAACAAAGCAAATGCTGATCACTTTTGCAAGATAAAAACATCACTTAAAGAGGACGAAATGTATTTAGAGAGTGGTGAGCAGAAATGGGTTACCTGAAGAGACGATGCCTCGGACTGGGGACACAACGAGGTGATTTCTTCTTGCACTACTTCCTCCTCCAGTGTCGACAGGCTGAGATGGCAAGGATTCTCAATGACATCGACAGTGAACACTTCCGGGTTACCCCTTTCTGCTTCGGAATGCGACACCTGGTGTAGTGTCAGCTGGGAAGCATCAGCAGGCTCAACCTCTAACCTCTCTTGAGGCATTGGGCTGAGAGCTGTTCATAAAATAGTGAGAAAGAGACCGAAGTGCCATTAGGTTTTTTCCGTAAACCATTGTTTGTCACTCTACACCATAGTGATGCATAAAGCATAGCACTGCAGTACATATAGAAGCTGCAACAGCAAACACTTAACATTGTTGATGCACAATTTTCAGATATACAGTAAAACACTGTTGTACTTCCAATTTCACTGGACAAGAGACAATGTCCAAATTAGGTGAATGTCTGGATTACTGTGGACAACCATAAAATATTAAAAAATCCTCAAAGCAGGTTATCACAATGTGTTTTGCAAAAGTGGTACACAACAAAATAATGACTTTGCAAACTTTCTGTAAGTGGTCGAGTCCACAATTACTGTCCTGGCAAAGCAAGCTAATGTCCTCCAGAACACCTGACACACCTGCAGCTCCTTCAATATTACAATATAGAGGTCACATAACACATCTCAGTACGTCAGAAGCCTGCAGACAGCCCTTACTATCACAAGGAGCTTTCTTACCACTGTCGGCAGGGAGCTCTTTGAATCGCTTAGCCAAGGAGTTGTCCTTCACACGAGCTGCATTCGCGGGCCGCTTGAGAGAAGTGCCTCGAACTGGATGGCTACACCGATTCCTCGATACCTGAGGTGCAATGTACAAAAATACCCAATTCAGCCTGGAGCATGACATTGTTTGGACAGTTACATAACTGCATGGCTAAATCCAATTGCTAAGATAAATTCGGACATATTCCTCATGTAAATCAACTGCCTTTGTCATTCAAATGTCATAATCAAACATAAGCATGAAATAAGTTGCACAGATGAATAAGTTCTTACATACTGCCAACAACGCAACTCTGTCCTTTGACACCCCATTTCTTGAGACAGCAGTAGACACTCGATAATTCAAACAAATTTCAAATTGTTGGTTGCCCTGCTGCTTTCAATGCATTTAAATGCTGCTTAAAATTTAAACGGCTAACTCTGTCAGTTCATACCTCTTGCTTATTCTTACCAGAAATATAGATGATTTGTTTTTCTAGCTGAACATTCATGCTCATACATTTTTTTAACAGCCAATTTTTTAACAGCCAGAACTGAAAGCCACTGCCTGTCAGCACTTTTAAAAGCATTTAAAAACCACCAGTAGAAAGAAAGAAAAAAATAAACAAAAATAAACACTGAGGCAGCAACAATGCATGTGATAACTCGCCATCTGTGTTTTTCCTGATATGTTGCACTTGGCCGCACTTCTGCTTGCAGCGGATAATTCAAACGAAATTCTGGGGTCCCCTCAAGTTTGAATTAACGAGAGTCTACTGTATGTGATTCTAACACAGGGGTGGACCAGGTAAAAGAAACTTAGATGGAGTAAGCATTTATTGCACACCTTTTTGACAGTGAACCTTTCAAGTGTGCTGAGAAAAGTATCAATAGCTTCTGCATGAGCGAAAAGTAATCACTGAATGACAGATTTTAAGATTTCTCCATATCTAAAAATAGTCTTTAAGTTCCTGGGTAAACCCCCCCCCCCCCCCCTCAGACTGCACAGTACAAGATTACCAAGTTTCATGCGCAAAGACATCGGAGGTGTATTTCTAGGCACTCAAAGCTTCACATCAGTGATAAACAAACAACACGTGCAATGGTAGCACACGTGCTCACAATTTCTACATTCACAAATGTCACATTGTCACAAATGCATCGCGGGAAAACTCACACATTGAAACCAACGAAAGCGCATGGCTCCCAGTGCCAGAGACCCCGTCCTCTTCTGAAAATGATGACTCCCCTTGTCCAGGTGATGTAGACTGAGTGGAGGAAGCATTGCCAGAGGGAGCCTGCTGGTATGTGGGGGTCACCCTGGGGTGCCCACAGCTGCCAGTCCCAGTGAGGCATCGAAGAGAGCGCAGCAGCGAATGGAAGTGTAGTTGAGCCCCCTTCAACTCGACAAAGCCTAGCTGAACCTCCTTTCTAGGAGTACCCCCGCTAGACTATACTTGCGGGCAACCTTCTGTGGCAATGAAGAGAAGGCTAAGGGAGTGGAGCGATTAATGATCAATCACTCTTGTGTTAGTGTGCAAGCGGTCCATCCAGCACATACGCTCCGTCATCTCAAGGAAGTGCAAATACAGCAGCACAACATGAAATGCTTGTGTCTACAAGTGGGACAATACACAGAAGCATTTAACACTGCTCTGACACAAAGGAGTAAACATCCTGCAACATATGCACAACATATGCGCACTCATCAACATGCTGTGCCTATCAGACAACACAAGGAGGTATTGTACGTGCAAGTGTCACAGCCCATGTCTGCACTTCACTGCTTCTTCCGTTCCCCAAGAGGTGCCAATTGCGCTCTCGGAACAATGTTTACTATGACTGCTTCCGAAAGGTTTATGCGAGTTCACTAGTTCAGAAACATACAGTCTTCCTTCTGATTGAGAATGTAGGCTTTCACATACTTCTTAAATGATGCAAGCCCTTTACTTTGTCGCAGAATGTCAGTTTAAGTTTGGCGCCGTACACAATGGCACACGCATGCAAGCATTCCGACTCTGTATTCTTCCCTTCACTGCCACGAAAAGCTGCCCGCGAGTATAGGCTCCTTTGATGGACCGTTAACTTTCGCTGTTGAACTTTGTCTAGACCATTGCCAAATGTAGTTATCACTAAACATTTACTACTATAAGATGTGCTCCAATCAGCACAGGAAACAGTCTACATCGACAGCTAAAATAGCTCTGAGCAAAAGGCATGCGCAACTTGACATGACCTCACATCGACAATACAATGCTAGAGGAATAGGAATTGAATAATCTTTCTACTAAGCTTTTTCAGGACTCAAGTGTACTAAATGTACAGAGTTAACTGAACAAGAGCAGTGAAGAAAGAAGGCATAAACCTAATGAAAAGAGGCAAGATTCACAAACACAGACACAAGAGATGAGAAGCAAACATAAACATAGACTATCAATGAAACGGGAACACAGTAGTAGCACAGAAAGGCAACAAAAAACTGATCCGCACATGCTCAAAAATGTTAACGTCACCTGTCAACGAGGTGCATGGTGGATTTACATGAAAGACAACTGTTTATGCATTTGACCTTTTCCCCGAGTAAGCTAATCGAAGGCATGAACTTCCACTACTACTGATATGCCAGGCCTCGAACTTTTGACGCATTCTTCATTCTTGTGTCGGTACCCCCCCCCCCCCCCCGAGATTGCACATTCATAACACATCAGAGAGCAAGAGAAGCACAGAGGTAAAATTAACACGTCACACAGTTCAACTTACAGGGCTGGTACTATTTCCAGGTCTGTGAGGCCTGCGAAGCGGTCGCCCTGCTCTCCGATTGGCCAAGGGCGCAGCCAAGGGTATGCCAGTGGCCAGGTTCAAGGAGGCGACACGCTCTTCAGATGGTAGCCTGTGACCAACAAGAACGTTCTACCTGCAGCCAGCATTCCAGGCCCGCAAATGGAACATTTTTCTCACAGAGCTGCCAGTGCCTGATTAAGCACGAGCCATTTGCCTGGCCCAGAGGAATTCATGTTGCAGCTTGAAATTCTGACAGGCAGGAAATATCAATCTTGGCTAGGTGCCTTTTCATGTCCCCCTCAACCCACCGCTAGCGTTTTCAGGCATGCTAGGCAATGGTAAATGCGTTCAAATGATTCCATAATGCAACATTAAGCGCCCAAACATAACATTCTATTTCATTTTCAACGCTTTTTCTTCTTCCCTTTTCTGTGTCCCAAGTTCCCCTTCCCCCTGTGTAGGGTAACAAACCTGTGCAGAGTAGGGAACCTCCCTGCGTTTTCCTTTCCTTGTTTCTCTATTTCATTTCCCATTGTTTCCATTTTGTCATAGACTGAGACTGAGGTGCCTCAATACATGCACTACTCTGTAAAGGGTGATGACAACCCACCACCATATTAAATCACACAAGCCCTGGGACTAAACAGGTTGCGGCGTGCGTCTCGGTCTCGAACAAAGCACGGGCACCAAACAGGCGTGTAACCCCTCGCTGTGATTCAAAATGGTGTTGCAGTGGCCGTTGGTTGTCACCACCCTGTACAGAGTAGCACGTATTGAGACACCCTAACTGAGACACAACACAGACGCTGCCCCTATCAACCGTTCTGGGCAGTGCATGACAAGAGTGGGAAATGCAATCGTACTACTAAATAAAATGACAGCAGATTTAACGTGCCCTGTCAGAAACGACAAAGTGAAGCCTCATTTCATAGCACATTCAAGTCGTTCTTACTCGATGCAACACTTTTTCTCGCTTTCTGTTACTTTCAGGTTTTGTTAATTAAGGTCCAGTGTTTGCAAAAACTGCAATGCACCTTCAATTGCCACTCGCCTTATAGAAGTTCAAAGAGGCAAGCTGGCTTCCTGCGACATTTGTTTCAGGTGCCCAGCATCCCCTTGGAAGTGTAAATGGCAGCGCCCACGTGGCAGCCAAAAACAGGCAGGTAGCAGAACGCATGTGCAATGCGAAGCCCCCTCCTCGGATGCCCTTTTGCCCTAGTCTATCCAGTGCCTTCTAGCACTGCCTGTGCCTGCACAGGCTTGCTGTCCACCATACTGAGTCCATTGGCTAGATTGGTAAACTTCGGTCCTTCCACCAAGAAAGTATACATGTGCGCACCAGCACGAGTCACAGTTTTTCAACAGTTTACATTCCACTGACTGCCCACGTTCATCGCCTAACACAGGTGTTGCAAAACCCGATTTTTTCATTTTTTTTTATTTCTTTTACACATTCTTCTGTGCAGATTTGTCTACGGCCTTCTTTCCCTTCAACACCATTCCGTATATGTAATAGCAGGAAGGCGAACATACAAACCTTTCTTCTTTACAATAAAAAGCTTTCTCTCTCTCTCTTCCCCCTTCCCCCTCTGCCACTCACTCCTGTGAGCCATCCCTGGCCAAACCACACTGGTAAAGGACTCCAGCAGCAATTGGAGATAATGGGAGAAAGCCAGCCTATGCAGGCACAGGTGGGACATTCGACACTGTTGGAGAGGGCATAGGGCTTCGATGCAGCAACAGAGTCTTGCAACACGCCATCCTTTGACCAGTCATGGATCGGTCTGAGACCTATTTGACAAGTGGGGAGAGGGGAAAAGTGGGGCGCAGCAGCAACAGTCAACAAAGCCCAGAGAGTCTTGCGAAGACAGTCGCTTTCACATTACTACACGGGGACCTGCAATCATAAGCAGCCTGTGGGGCCCTAGCCTACAGCATCTCTCATAGATCCCACATCTATCAAGCATCGTAAGTGGATCATTGTAGGACCTAAGGGTAACATGTCCATTTCATTTCCATGACAAGACAACAGCAGCAAGGAACTGACCTGTGTCCCCAAACATGCTCAAAATGGCGCCCTTTCCAGGGATCGAGGCTGGCACGGTCTTGCTCGGCCCGCAGCCGCACTTGGCTCTCGTGGGTGAGCTCGCCATCGGCCAGACGCTCCCGCCATTCCTGGCAGGCACGGGCAAAGAACTCGTTGCTCAGGGCACTGCTGCTCAGGCGCACAGTGCCTGCATCCTGCCAGCAGTCCACTGCTGGGAGCAGGCTGGCCAGCCGGCACTGGTACGACCATGGCAGAGACGCCATTGTGTGTCGAGTCAGGAGGTCCTGAGAAACGTTGCAAACACGCTTTTTCTCATTGCCCAAATGGCTCAGTTAGTAATATGCCACGACTCATCGGGATGTCTATGGGGTTGAAAAAGGCAAGGTTAATTAAAGGGGGCCTGTTAGTCATAACACAGCCCATCAATTGCTCCAGCATACAACAGACAATTATTTACAGTCCATTTATTGCCGGCTAGTTTCAGCTTTGCTTTGTGATAGCTCCAAAAATGACAAGCCACTAAGCACAACTAGTGCCACCTAGCGTTTGCACTGGAGTAAACAAATTTGACCACATGAGCACACAGAACTGTGATGCACTTCTGCACACCTGGCAATGCATGCTTGTATTCTTTCGCCTGCCACACGTTTTCCATGTTATTGCTGTTGTTGCTATCATGGTAATCTGGCGGGGACGATTTTATTGATCTGTGGCGTTGCCAGGAGTGTACTAATGAAAGCACGGAAAATAGGCAGTGGTGGCTACGACTTCATCTCTCCTAGCTGCGCTTCTTGGAGCTTGGCTGCAGTGGTGACAGCGCACAAGTTGGGGGTCCCCTTGGGTCACGTTTGTTATTGTCTATGTCGCGAGGTGTGGTGTATATCGCTCGACTGCGCACGCACCTCATTTAATTCATTTAAATTACCTTCTGAGCTATACTTACTGCTAAGATTTGGTAAGTGATACAGCATAGACCGCTTATAACGTAAGTCGCCGGAATCGCGAATACCCGCACTATAACCAAAAGCAACATTTTTCAGTCTACACGTGTGTAAAAACTGTCGAGCAGGTAGCAGCGCATGTTAGACATTCAAAGCGCGCGACCAGGCTGCTTTCACCCGCTTAAAAGAAAAGAAAAAAATGGATATTTCGGAGAGTTAAGTCCCGGGCCGCGCTGTGCAAAAACGAAAAAAAAAAAGAAAATGCGCTATAGCGACGTCGCCGTTTATGTGGACTTCCCGCGGAATCGGACTGCGCAGAAACGGGAACCGATTACTGCACGCGCTATCCTTCGTTTTCTCTGACGCGTGCGCGATGGCAAAAACGTAGCGACTGCAAACCGCCATTCGAGTGGTGCACCTGCCATCCATGCCTTCGCTGCCGTTGTCGAAGTGATTCGCCCCCGCGTTTTAAACGAGGCCGCCATGAATCACAGTCGCCCGCGGCACCCTGTCTGCAGCCAGCACCGGAGAGGTAGCGCTCGTTAGGCCTGGTTTGTGGGGTCGCGGGCGGCGCGCCGCGCGGTAAGCTTGCCCTTGACAACACAGGGATCGGGTGCACAAGGAATCGCGCTCGCGGGGTGATTCAAGGGCAGTGCGCGTGAAATGATTAAAAAAAAAAACTGGAGACAAACACTGGTAACGCGGACATCGTGCGATCGCGGGCGCGCGTTCCGTGCGGAGCGCGCGTTGGGACCTGTTCTCGCTCAGCGCGCACTCCTTTCCGCACGCGTGCGGAGGGCGTGCGGAAGGGTGAAAACGGTTGTCGAAGGGAACGGATCACGAAATATCGAACATGGCGGGGTTTGCGTGGACCCACCGACTTCAATAATTCGCGATTCGTTCCGTTTGGCAGCCGTTTTCACCCAAACGGCCGTAGCAGCGTTCTCGGTCGCTTTGGGAATCCTATCAATCCTATCCTCACAGGGCGCGCCCGAGACCCGCTGCTGCCGCGGCGTTTTTTTTTTTTTTTCTTCCCTCCGCTCCTTGTTCATTCGTTCCGCGCTTTTGCCTCCTCCATGGCGATTAGTTGCGCTTTTCTCGGGCGGCACACTTCCATTCTGAAGCCTGCTCGCTACCTCAGTTGTCCGCTGATTTCCCGGCAGCCGCATTATAACCGGTCTTTCATCTCACCGAGCTGCACAATAAGCGGTATGCCTATACATTAAGTTCTATGGGAGGGTAAACGGGGGTCAGAAAAAACCGCATTATAGCCGGTCCTGCACTATAAGCGGTTACGTTATAAATGGTCTCTGCTGTATGTGCATTCCCATGACAAACGATCCCACAGGCTATGTCAACCACAAAATTTTGGTGTCAGCGTGGCAATGGGAATGCTCAATTTGGTCAAAATTTTTGATTTTTCGACTTTTTTTTTTTTCATGATCCTCGGACCTTCTTTTACGTTGTGATAGAATATTATAATGAAATACGCGGTGATAGTCGAGAAAAATGCCACTTTATATATGTGCTGTCACCCAAAACCGAAAGAAAATCGGGGCTTCTGAAGGTGCCGCCATCTTGGCATCATCTTAAACAGGAGAAAACAAACCTGAGAATAGCCACACCACCGTGTTTCTCCAACAAAAAATACAACCAGCAAAAGCGACCAAGAACTTAGCTGCTCAAAGTTAACATTTGACTGTTTTTATGAAATAAAACTTTGAGCTCCGTTTTCTCAGCTTCCATTTTTTGAGCAGTTGCTGTCAGTCATCCCAGTGCCATTTCATAACTAATGAGGCTAAATTCATTGTTTTTTTTTTCACTTAGATCCTGAAACATTAGTGAGCGCGGTAAAGCTAATCATTTCTACCTGCACGTCACATAAACTTCTATAATTGTATTTTTGCAAAAGTTGTTAGTAAGAAAATATGACGAGGACATTCCAAAAAAATTTTTCTGTACTCCCCATTTGGACATAAAAAAAAAATCAATCAACAGCTTTACAGCACACAGTGGGCCTTAGTGTATATGCTTAAGTAAAAATGGTACTGAAATTTTGTCTAATTAACCAATTAATTAGGGGGTGACTGTAAGGGTCTATAAATTGATGTAACTCAGAAACTATGACACAGCTTAAAACCGATTAAGATATCACCATAACAAACTGCATCAGTGTGTCAAATTTGATCAGATTATACCCATAAATAGCAAAGATAGTTTTCATTGCCACGTCCCCCTTTAAAAGGGCGAATGTTGTCGCAGCTCTGCAACTGGTCAAACGAAGTGCTGAC
Source organism: Hyalomma asiaticum (assembly GCA_013339685.2). NCBI lineage: Eukaryota > Metazoa > Arthropoda > Arachnida > Ixodida > Ixodidae > Hyalomma > Hyalomma asiaticum. Next base: position 7,402,071 of record CM023489.1, on the reverse strand, counting down.
AAGCTGCTCCACTGACCCTTTGAGAAGTGCCGCATTGCACAATGCCGCATTCACGCCAACTCAGGCTACATAAAGATCAACAGTTGCGACTGCACGCGTGACAGCTATGCTTGAGTGTTGGTTTCTACGACGTGGCACATAATGTTCAATTATGGCTTCTTGCACACGCTTCAACATGCAGGCAGCTAGCCTTGATAGAATTTTCTGCGTTCACTTGAACCTGTGTTGTTCTGTATGCTTTGTAGAAATAAAATCTTTGTTCATTCATTCATTAACGTACGTGTTCTTCCAGTGAAACAAGTCTGAAAATTGCCTACAGGTGAGTACTGAGTACAAAATCCCACTTATAAAAATACCAGATATAATGATCTATCGGTTATAACAATCATATTTTGGTGCACTTACGATTTTCATATGCTGCCCATTGAAACTGCGTCCCGATACAGCGAACCCATTTCTAAGGCCCATACATTTACAATGAACATTTCAGTCGCCAACCTTCAAGCTGTTCCTTCAAATAAAATTTAATCGCATGTGTGGCTCCGCAAGTCGCAGCACCGTCTTTATTGCGCATTAAAATGTCTTGCTCAGCTTGAAAAAAGTTTTTGTAAACTTTACCCCACGTGATAAACGCACCCCCCAACTTTGCTTCTGTTTTTCGGGAAAGAAGTGCAGTTGTTACACTAGTAAATAAAGAAATTTGCTTTCGCAAGTCTCATCAATGTGCTGCAGCATATCTCATTATTTCTTTTGAAATTAATAAATCTTACTGTTATATCACCTCCAGTTTTGCAACTCTCTATTATTGCACATATATTCAATATTCAATTCGATATTCAAGGCCTGTTTTTTTGCCTCGTTCATATTCAATTCGTATTCGAAAATTTTAGTATTCGCACACCGCTAATTTTAAAGCCCCTTCCGCCTTGTAAGGCAGTGCGATTACGAGAGGCAGCGAACATTTGAGGGTCATTTATATTATTGCATTTCTTTTGTTTTTTCAGCATCTGATCAAGCTTTCTTCCATGAAGGGCACAGCAAACTCATGCATGCTGACTGCTTCACATCTTGAAAGCTGTAGATTTCTATACATACACATCGAGCCACTTTTCAGGTAAATTTTTCTGCAGTGGCATATGTTCTTAATCTTTTGCATTTATGCAGCCAATGAAGACTGTTGGGGTCACAGATATAGAGCTGGCTACTTCACTCCATTGGATGCTCCGGCACATAAGCGCTGTCGAAATTGTGGTTAAGCACACAGTTGCCAATAAAAAGCAGGCCACACTGCTGGAGCTCCTCCACCCAAAGTAATAAATACGTTGGCTGAAGCTCCAAGTGAGAATTTACAGCGTGAAAGATGTTTCACTGAAGTATTTTTACAAAAGTCTACACAATTTTTATGTGGCTTGATACATCGAATTCTGCCTACATCAAACCGTTTTGCAATCATCATGACGTTCAACATATCAATGTGTGACGTGATATCCCGTTTGGATACGACATTCAAACAAAGATTGGTGATGCTAAATGCACTTGCGGGATTAGCAATAAGGTGAGGCATAATATTAGGGGTGCACAAATATTCGAAATTTCTAATAATTTTCAAACAGCTATTCAATATGATTTGCACGTGCCGCATGTAGTATGCTTTGCCATCTAACACCGTGTTTTATGATGAAGTTAGCTTAGTTCTCCACGGTACAGTTCTCTGTTCGACTGTTCTTTTCCCAACGACTGGCACCGTGAGAGTACAGTAGTTAGGCAATAAATTAAATTGCTCTTTTACCCACATTAAACAGTACCTTCCTCTGTGATCTGATGCGGTATTATCAAAAAAATATTCAAACATTACTCGAAAAATACTCGACTCTATTTGCGCTCATACATTAATATTCAACTTCGCTTCAGACTCAAAATTTTGCATTCGCACAGCTTTACATATACTTTTCTTTTTCCCACAAAACAACAAACACAAGAAAGACGACATGACAACACCATGCTAAGAAAGGACAACATGAGCAATCCCTACAAACAGCTAACAAGCTCTCATTTAGCTCAACATTGCAAAAAGTGCATGTGTGAAGCTTTGTTTAAAAAGATTACCATTTTGAAAAAAAGCTGTAACACCAGCAGCTGGGAATTATTGGAAGATTTTTCTCCTACAGCCACTATGATAGCAGTACATTAGTGTTTCTTCTTTTTACATTTGTATAGCACTGAACTTTGTTTAATTTCTGTACACTGAGTGCACTCTGTTGATCACGTTTGTGGCAGCTGCAGTGCATTGTGCACACTGCGCATGATCTCCCACCTAGTATGTGTTCAGCTGAGAGCAGCGCCTTGTCCTGTAGTCTTTCCTGTGTTTGCCATTTTGCGCTAAAAAAGTATCACGGATTCGAACCTACCAGCCTGCCAATGTATTAGGTGAGGCATGTTAAGGGGGGACGCGGCCTTTGAAAGTCGAAAAATCGCGGCAAATGCGATTTTTGGAAAACCGCATATTTGGGCTCAGTGTATAATAAACTACCTATTCTGTAAATATCAGCGCCTAATTCAACGTAAAATCACCCCAAATCACGTATATCGCGAGCCGCGGCACCCTCTGCGCCGGCCAAACGCGCGCCGAAACATCCAACTTCGAGCGAGCGCCGTTTTCGCACCATTCAACCTACGGCCGCCATTTTGGTTTTGTTTTGTTCGTAAATTCCTGCGCTTTTTTCTTCCACCATCGGCGGGAGCGGTGGTGGCGTGGTCAAAGCCCGATTCGCTTATGATTGGGAGCTCGCGGAGGCTTTCGAGTTTCCCGCGGCTCACACGCGAAGCCGCGAATGGGCTAAGCGCGCGCTCCTCGAGGAAGTGGGGGAACGCGCGACTGCCATTGGCTGCTGCGCGCGATGACGCGCCGTTCTCCTCCGGCAGTCGCTCCCTGCGTCGTCTGCTGCGGCTAGGCCTAGCGCCTGTTCCGTTGCTGTCGCCGTGCGGCTGGCCATAGTTTTCCGCTTCGCTTTTCGTTATCGCGCGCGGTACTTTCTGATGTCGCCTCCCCGCTACTATCTTATCTCTCGTCGCGCTTTCGCGTGATAAGCGCTCCGCGCCTGCAAGATCGTATCGCGGTTGTAGGCGCCGGCAGTAGGGACGCTACACGCGTTCGGCCGTTCCGTGCGCCGACGCATTACGTAAAGGCTGATTCCACGGGGCAGCGTGCTACCCACGACCACGACTAGCCTTATCATGCCGAAGTTGCTTTTATTTATCAGCGCAAGGCGACTGCAGCGATGTTTCCAACTCCTAGGTATTCTGCGCCATTGATAGATGAGGCGTAGTTGCCGATGTTGAAGCGCGTCTAGCATATCGAATAGGCATCGGCGATCGCAACCCGTTTATAGATAATGCCGGAAAACAAAACCAGGAGAATCGGAAAAGAATAGCAGTGCAGAAAAATGACGCTTTGTTACCCTACAGCGTTATTTTAGACACAGAAATGTGCTCGTAACTTTAAAAGCACGTTTTCTCAAAATGACCTTTTTGGCCAGTGAGGCTGTTTAATCGGGTGATATCTCTGGAACCGTTCAACTGATTTCTATCAGTTTTATTTTATTGTGTACCTTAATAAATTGCCCACACAAAGACAAAGCGCTTTTTAAATTTATTGTGTCTGTAATTTGTAATAATTAATTCAAATTTCATTGATAAACGCCAAATGGCAAACACTAAATCCAGTGCTCTGCTAAAGATCTTCAGCAAGGAAATTTAAAAAAAGAGCTCTGTATTAGTGTAGAGTACCCATCCAGGAATCATCATAGTAAATTTCACAGTGCTAGCACATTTACCAAATTCACCAGAGCTTGATTAAGCAACCCATGTGGACTATCCTGATAAATGGCTGTAATTTGGGAACCAGTGGACATAAAAGCATGAAATTTTGTGGTTATTCAAATGGCTTTGCTATCAGCCTACCCTGAAAATTTCATTAGGATATCTCAACAAACAAAAAAGTTGCCCTTCCAAGGTAGCCTCCCCTCTTAAACAATGTGGGGACTGCCTGCTAGAGACTGTAGACAACAATAAAGTGCACGTGTGTGATGCGGGGCAAGTACTGGTATTCTAGCCTTGGCTAGGACTCGGCGAGTGTGGGCGAAGACGCGACAATCTTTTCCCACAACAGATAACACACAGGAAACCACACTGCACATTACTGTCCAATGTGACACTACATGTTCATGGGAGAACCAGTATCTGCAGCTTTGAAATCAGCAACATTCACTCACCTTGATGTTAGTGTTGACTAATATGGAATCGGGCGTTTCTAGGTCCACTAAGCCTCTCCGGGTCTCTGCAATCTGGGCAGCTGCACAAGTGAAATGAACTTTTCACCAACACTCATCTACCCAGTGGGCAACAATGAAATACTGGTAGAGAAAAATTGCTAGAGCTGCACTTGTACGTTCTACAATAACATAGAAAGGCACTTTTATTAGGAAGCTTGGCAATTGTAGAAAAAATGAGTAACGACACTCTCTTGGAAGTTCCTGTACCAGCTTTCCATGAAGTCAAATGTTTTGACAACTTCTTTGGCCTAGACAATGTTTCATTGGCAAGCATGGACTGCATTGTGTTCTAACATAATAAGAACTGAACCTAGCCACTTTCAGCAACAAGTAAATGATCAAGCCATACTCACTCATGCTCAGCTTCCTTGATGAACGCTTGTGGGGCTGCATAGAGCAACACATAAAACTGTTACTCAACATATTTCACAAAGACACCATCTGCTTAGTACTACAGTTGAAACCCTCAATAATGAAATCCCAAGGCAACATAATATTTTCCAATCCCCAGCGAACACCTGCAGGAGCTAATGCATTTGTTATCTCACAACAAAACATTTCTTAACAGCATTCCCTAATTAGAAAATGTTTCTGAATGAAAGTCCACATGAAAGTCCATAAGTTATCTACTCATGCAACACTATATGAATCCAAGAAGAGCGGCAAAACAACGTATATCCAAAAACAATATGTTTGTTTTGTTTAGCATGCACGATGAAAATGTGGCAACGAACCACTTTTTCCAATGCGAAGGCAGAGCTGTCACAATGCTGCAAGGCAAGGCTCCGTGAGTTGAACTTGCAGACATCTGGCAATTATTTTTTCTTTTTCAGGCTATTTCCTTCTATTTGAAGTATCATTCCCATGGCAACAAAATTAATGCAAAAGTAAAACTACGTGCTTTTAACGGCAATTTTGTAAATGTGACTTTTGATAACAGCAGACCAGATAACAAAACGGGGCAAGGAATACGTATTCACAGCTCCGCTTAAGTCGGCTGACAAGTAAGAACGGCTGACACCTACCTTGACACCAGGTAAGGAAGCAAGAATTTCTCGCGTCGTTTGGGGACGGTCATTAGCCATGCCCGCCAATTGCGCATTGCACTTTGCAGCAACACGCGCCGAACTTCGAGACGCTGCAACACCAGCAAGGTGAATGAGAATGGGGAAAGTAGTCTGAAGACAATACTTTTTCTCCACTTTGAAACATATACATATTTGAAAGCACCCTTCAGCTCATAGTAAAAAAGCACTAAGCACATAAGTCCTGGCTATGGAGTAAGAAAAGGCAGGAGTGCCGACAGCAACGCTGAATAATGCCTTTGCTTAGGACAAATTATGCAACATACACGCCGGGTGCGCAGCCCATTTCTTTTCTCCCTCCTCCCCAGTTCACGCTTTCACCCATGCTTTCTCCTTTCCTTCCTCTATAGACATTGTGCTGAGAAGCGTGGAAATCGTTCATCACAAGCCAACTGGTGGCAGCCGCGGGGGCGCAGGTCGGGCCGGCCGGTGTATCATCTGGTGGACAGCGTGTTGTCTGCTAGAAAATTGGGTCTTTGGGCATCTCAGCGTTGGCAGCAAACACACACAAATAATGACATAGTACAAAAATAGTAGTGTAAGTAAACTCGTACCCTACAGCTTTTTCTGCACTTCAGTAAAATATTTATGTTTGTTTAGCGAATATCCTCCTTGAAACAGATGATTCCGCGATCACTGATTGTGCAATATAGATGTGTTGCCAGTTTTGTGGTGCGAAAATTTTGGCATAGCTATGTGACATGTAGGGACACATCTTACTCCACTTTCCCTACGCTTGAGAAAACTTTTCTGATTTCACTGCTACCATAACACATGGGTGTTTAACATGTACAAAAGGGCATATCTATTGCACGTGGCTGATGACTACTTCTCTTCCCATGCAAACTCAACGAAAGCATACAAAGCAACAGTTGACCATATGCTGGATTTTTTTGTGTGCTTTTGACTCATACCCCTGCGTGCCACATGGCAAGCTTTCAAAAATAACGAAGAAGAAACATACGCTCGGCATCCCATGTTAGGCTCAGAAGGAAAAAAAAGAAAAAAAACTTGCATGGCTTCTGCGCAATTATGTCTTAAGAATGCATTTTACTATTTGAGCAATTCGAAGTAGGCAATTAACGGGCAAAATATGCAGTCTTGCAAGAAATGCCCCCCCATTCCCGCATGTAGTACGCTTCACCATATAACACCCATGCATTGAGACAAAGCTAACACTTGTGTACTGCAGCAAAGCTAAAGGTCCAACCACATGTACGTGATTTTCGATCGACGGCGATAGCGAGAAGCAACAAGTTTTCCCATCGTGGAGGGCCATCCGTCACCGTCACTTGTCGTATCACCGATTCCTGGCCAGCTAGAAAAAGGCTCTTGTCGCCGAGTGATTTCGCGACGTGGCGGCTACCGAAGCGCCCGCTTCAATTCTAATTCGCACAAGTCGGATACAACTCAAGTCTGCAGCAAAGTGCCTCCCCCGCCCTTATAAGCACCACCCATTGTACCTCTGCAAAGCTTCAAACAGTTCCTTCTTTGAACTTTCCATGTTACCACAATAAAGCGAGGGTGGCAATAATAATGTACAGATGCATAAATAGTTATGTCTTGATTTGTTTATTAGAAGGGAACATGGAAAGGATAATGCTTTTTTGAGCCGAAATCAAGCACTTGCAATGAAAAAGCCCAGCAAATCACAAGTTCCGCCACACGAATTTTTAGATGCGAAGCAGCTTATGGTCGGGGCTATGTCACTCACTCCCTCCTTCCATCCATCCGCCATGCGGCGTCCACACCCGCACTGCGCATGCGCACCTCCTCCCCCTCCTCTCCTTGTCTCATCTCCTCTCCAAACAGCGCACGTTGACTATGGAAACGCTCTTTCTTCGATGAATGCTTTACCAGCTCGCAAGGAATGAGAACATATGCAGCTTGTTTCACTGTAGCTTGTTTGCAGCCATATGCAGCTTGTTTCACTGCAGCACGGGACCGCTATGCCGTGAAACTGCCTTTTCAGGGAAAGTTTGCATTGCCATGAGGCAAGCAACTAAGTGATGAAATGCAAACTGTGTTTTTGAACTTGCTGCCACATAAATGTGGCACGGACGAGTGGAAAATGCAGGGAGAGGGTGACTGAATTCCTTGGGAACTCCTTGGAGCATAGGCAGGGTTTCTTGGGAACTCCTACTTGAGAACCCGTGATCTAGTTTATCCTGCATTATTCAACTATCATTTGTCAAGCTATGCAGCTGACTTTGGCAATAATGGCAGCAAGGCATTACATGCGAGTAAGGTAAGGCAAGTAGGAAATGATTTCTATTTGAAATACCAAAGTGAAAACAATGGAGACACACTGACAAGGAACACACGACAAGCACTGTCTAACAGCTGCAGTTTTACAGAAAGAACACTTCCCGTGTTCGTCCGTGTGTCTCCGTCACTTTCATGCTGGTATTTCAAATACATTCAAGCAAATTATGAAAGACAATAGAAAACAAAGATAGTAAGTCCAAAATATTGAGTTCAAATGCAACTTATTTAGTGAGTGATGCTGCAGTAGTACAGCACTCGACAAAATAACCAATCTAATGTATTGCTCATTCCGACAAGTTGAACAAAGAAACAAGCCAGCTTGTCATAAGAGAAGCACAAAGATTTCTAAGAAGTTTTGCCCAAAAGTGTGCAAGCACAACAAGTTTAGCAGACAGCAACTATCTTCTCCTGTCCTGGGAATGTATCATTCACATCAAAACTTAAAGCATCAAGAACAAATAATTTAGGAGGCATAGCTAAACTTCTTCCCATTTCTTTACTGTCGCACAGGAGCACAGTAGCATGCACTACGACACTGCCACCTTCTATATCGAGACCAAATCATCACATCAAACACCCGTCAAAAACACAGCCGTGAGTGTACAGGTGCATAGGCAACATCTATGCCATTGATTGCAGAGGGAAGAACAAGTTCCTGGTGTTACTACAACTATGTTTACCTACCACTGATAGCACATGTGAAGCGGAGCGTCTCATTTACACCGAACATTACATTATCGCAATGTGCACTTGCACTGCTGTTGGCCCTGAATTCCACCTCCTACATTATTCTTACCTTGTGACTTAAAGGGAATTTTTTGGCTGGGCTGTTCACTGTAGTGTTTGCTATCCATAGAAAATTTTTTTTCACCAAACCCATGGTGTTATTCGAGACCCCTGCACGTGCAGCCATAGCTACCCATATGCACACCGACATATGCACATGCAGCCATAGCTACCCTTATTGCTTTACCATTGCCGTCACGCTTTTTAGCAGAGACAGTACAGAGATACATTTAGGGCTGTTGGTTAACAGAAAAATAGGGAAGCTCACCCTGCACAGCAGGTGACAATGTGCGACGTTCAATCGAATCATCTGTGTAGCAGACTGGACGCCTCTGTTGCCGGACAGAGTGACGAAGTGGCTGCAATGCACCAAAATGCAACATGCCAATTGATGTCACAAAGGCAAGGTTCAATGTTATGCTTCACTGCAGTTCAATAATATTTAAAAATTATTATCATTATCACTGTATGTACTACTCATGCCATAACAGCAAACAATTATTCTTCTGTGATAGCCATTGACATACTGCAATCATGAGCCTGCTGGTATGCAAAATTAGTATTCTGAGAATATAAACAAGCTGATGTGACATTTCACTGTGCACAGTGAGCAAAGGTAGCAACAGACCAAGGTGCTTTCGTTTTCGTGTGTGAATGTCACTGCTCCCAAATATATCAAGCAGCAACCATTCCTCAATGACATTAAACACAGACCACATTGCAGACCACAGGTGTGGTACAGTCTACACGTGTTAGAATGGATCTACGTAGAACAGACTTTCACATTAACAGACCATATAATAAAGCAAGTAAACTTTAACAAGGTGTGAGAGTCAGTCAGTAAATGCGACACATACATCTGTGTGCATAACATCGTAAAAACGTTGTGGCATGATGTATAAGCCATGGCATATGTGCAGCATTTACTCATTTAAAACCGTCCCACCACGGTGCTCTAGTGGCTATGGTACTCGGCTGCTGATCCGAGAGTCGCAGGATCGAATCTCTGCAGCAGCGACTGCATTTCAATGGAGGCGAAATGTCAAGGCCCATGTACTGTGCGATGTCAGTGCACATTAAAGAACCCCAGGTGGTCAAAATTCCCGGAGCCCTCCACTACGGTGTCTCTCATAATCATATCGTGGTTTTGGGACATAAAACCCCAGAAACCACTATCAAAACCGTTAAACAGTGAAGGTGTTCTTGAATCGTTAATTGTGACCTAACTGGCAATGGTGTGATGTTACTGACGCCATGACCTATCAGTTATGTTAGTCGAAACACACTTCTTCATTATCTACTGACCACACTATCCTTCATGATGCACTCATGTATTTTTCCTTTTTTTTTTTTCCTTTTCTTTCTTTGTATTTTCTTCCATAGAAATACATGCGTAGCTGTGAGGATCAAATCCAGAACTCTGAGCTAGACCTTTTCTAGACTTTATTGCACAAGGGCCTTTGCATAATCGCTGTCATATAGCAATGAACTGAGGGAAAGAGTGCGGTTAGTGGATCGACGGGAAGAGCAGGTGCACTCTCGCCCCCAATTTCTTCTGCAGGGTATGCAATGTTGAGCAGTTTCATCTTGTATTGAAGAACATGCTGAGGGCCTAGTTGGTGCATAATAACAAATATATTATGAGCATGAAAAAGAACATCGGACACACTAGGAAGATAGAACACAGAATCTCATGTGTCCTGTGTTCTTTTTCGCGCTCATGAGTGTCATCTTTGCCTGGTGCAACGTGCATGGTGTAATGTCACAAACACGGCAAACGCTGTAGAGGACGAAAAACAATTGTACCACAGTCAGCAGGCTAGAATAAATTTGTAGCTACACCACGATAAGCAGCCGATCATTTGCTAGCCAGCCCACCAGAGAGCATTTTACGATGTGCGCATGGTGATACTAGTGGAGTAAAAGGGGGGGGGGGGGGCAGCAGAGACTTGCACTGTGGATGCATTATGAAGTCGTGAGATGACAGAAATTGCTGCCTTCAGACACTTTTCATGCAATTTAAGAACAATGTCTACAAATCTATTCAGTAAACAAAGGTAAAATGACATGGACGGCATACATTCATACCCTCAATAATTTGAGTTGCATAACAGACATTTCTTATGGCTCGACGAAACCAAATCAACAATGTTTCACTGCATAACAAGCCATTCTCACATCCTATACAAGTCTGTAACAAAAATGTTTTACTGCAGTTCAGGCACTCAAACTCAGCACCACGAGCACAAAGTACTAACCTCTCGGTCTAGTGGGACAGTGGGACAGATGCCATTTGGAATGGGCTGTTGGCTGGGCAAACTTTCGCCGTTGGCCATGACATCCATGCTCAAACCCTTCGACGTGCGAAAGCCTGCAGGCAGCTTCACATACAAAACTGGAAAGACAAAAGAAGTGCATGCCAGGCTTAACACTTTTGGGAACAAGCCATTGGGCCATCGATCACATATGATAGACGGTTTTCAGCACGCTGTCAAACTCAAATTTTTGCATGCCGTTTCATGTAGCACCATCTGTTCAGTATTTCAAACACTACTCCGTCAAATGCAGAGTATGTAGTTCATTTTTTTCCGGGAGGCGGCAGCGCATACTAGCAGATTTTCTCCGGTCACTGCTTCTCTCCAAGGGTTTCAAGGGCATAGCCTAGGGTGTGAATCAATGTCAAAACACTTCTGAAACGTTTTTTGACACCCCCCCCCCCCCTTCCTACCCTTTTTCCTCCCATGATAATATTTACACTCCGCACTGTATAACGCCCCCCAGAATATTTCTGGCTAAACCAGTGCACTGGCCAAATGTCACGCCTATGTCACAGCATTCCTTTTATCACATCTGTCACTGAAAAGGGTGCCAAAAAATATTTCCATGCAGTTTAACTAGAACACGGTGGCAATGGTGCCTCTTGAACGGCACAGTACTATTCAATCACTTGAAGTCAGAAAGAAGCAGCTAACCCTAGTTTCCAGTTCTGCAGGTCCATGCAGCAACCCGGCTGGCTTGTGCACATCGCCAGCACGCGGACTAAGACAACAGAAAGCTTCAGCCAGACAGAAACATGAAAGACATCTGGCAATGTTGTGTCACATTGGATTAAGCTTGCGCAAATATGTGTTAAGTATTTTGGTTCATAGCGAATACAGCGCAGTCAAGGTACAGCATAGACTACTTGAAATGTAAGTTGCCGGAATCGCGAATACCTACACTATAAGCAGTACTGCACTATAACCAAAGCAACATTTTCCAAAGTCTACACATGTGTAAAAACTGTCGAGCAGGTAGCGGCGCGTGTTAGACATTTGAAGCGCGCGACTAGGCTGCTTTCACCCGCTTAGAAAAAAAAAAAAAAAGAAGAGTACATTTCAAAGATTTAAATCCGCAGCCGCGCTGTGAGAAAAAGAAAAGGCGCTATAGCGACGTCGCCATTTATGTGGACTTCCCGTGTAAACGGACTGCGCAGAAATGGGAACCGATTACTGCACGCGCTATCCTTCATTTTCTCTGACACGTGCGCGATGGCAAAAACGTGGTGACCGCAAACCGCCATTCGAATGGTGCACCTGCCATCCATGCCTTCGCTTCCCTTGTCGAAGTGATTCGTCCGCGTTTTAAACGCGGCCCCCATGAACCACAGTTGCCCACGGCACCCTATCTGCAGCCAGCACCGAGAAGGTAGCACTCGTTAGGCCTAGTTTGTGAGGTCGCGGGCGGCACACCACACTGGAAGCTTGCCCTTGACACCGGGATCAGGTGCACAAGAAATTGCGTGGGGTGATTCAAGGGCAGTGCTCCTGAAATGATTAACAACAACAAAAAAAAAATAGAACTGGATACAAACAGCAGTAACGCGGACATCATGCGATCATGGGCGCGCGTTCTGTGCGGAGCGCGCATTAGGAGCTGACAAACGGCAGTAGCAGCATTCTCCGTCGCCTTGGCAATCCTATCAATCCTATCCTCACAGGTCGTGCCCACGACGCGCTGCCCCTGCTACGGCCTTTTCTTTTTTTTTTTTCTTCCCTCCGCCGTGTTCATTCGTTCCGCGCTTTTTCCTCCTCCATGGCGATTCGATTCGTTGCACTCTTCTCAGGCAGGGCACTTCCATTGTGAAGCCAGCTCCCTACCTCAATTGTCCGCCGATTTCCAGGCAGCCGCATTATAACCGGTCTTTCATCTCACGGAGCTGCACAATAAGCGGTATACATATACATGAAGTTCTACGGGAGGGTAAACGGGGGTCAGGAAAAACCGCATTATAGCCGGTCCTGCACTATAAGCGGTTATATTATAAATGGTCTCTGCTGTATAACAATACAGAAAAACCGGAAAGCTATGATTATAACCAGTTATTGCTATACTGCATATTTAAGCTGCTATGACGAAAAGAAGCCAAGGAAATCTTGGTAGCTCCAGACTCTAAATTTTCACTTGCATTGAAAGAGAAAAAGTGCAGGATGTTCTCCTTGAGAAAAAACATGGTAATCATATTCAAGGAGCGCCTCCAGCACTAGGTTGGCTAGAGTAGTTTGAAATACGCACTTGCTCACTCTCCTGCATGGCAGTTAGTTTCACTACTGCCATGTACATCGTGTCCATCTGCTCCGTGAACACTGGCAGCAACTCTTTCGCATAGAAAAAATCAATGAGCGATTCATTCTCAGACAGCGCATTGTGCGTCATCACGGGTGCCAAAGGCAGGCCAGCATTGACTTCGTCGTCGCTATCGCAGCTACCATCACCACCATCACGCAATGCCACACTGCGACATGACACGTTCTTGGCAATCACATCCCCGGTGACCTTTTCGCAGAGCATAGCTCCACTTTTCAGTTGCACAGCTCAGTCTGTTATATTTCGCACCGGATCTCACATGTGTAAAATTTGTCATGGACACCACTTGTTATCCATTCTATTTGAAACAGCTTTTATGAGCTGCAAATTTCCTTGAAGTCAACATTTTGAAAAACTGTAGCGAAAAGCTTTTCAGATAAAGAGCACACAGTTGAAGAACAATGAGACAGCATGGTGACTCGGTTACAAAGGGAACTGAATGCCTCCTTTTGGCTTGATAGTTTTCCACGCTTGATCAAAGGACTGGCCCCCAGACGCTTTCTTGTTCCCTCAATTGCGCCTCTGTATATGACAAATCAGCCGCAAGAACAGAGGCGGTAATTTCCAAAAATGCGAGCATTACCGCTCCATGTCCAGGCTCAGTGAACCCAAGTTCATTGGTTCTGCAATGCATTCCCCATCAGCGTGCTGCATTTACAGTAGAACCTCGTTATAACGAACCCGGATATAACGAACTATCGGATATAACGAAGTAATTGCAATTCCCCTTGAAATTCCTATATATGAAATTGATATTGGTTATAACAAACTAATGGTTATAACAAAGTAATTACCACTCCCCCTTCAACTTCGTTATAACGAGGTTTTACTGTACTTTGCAATTCTGCTAGCTGGCTTACTAGATATAATGTGCAATGCCTTTTTGCGCCTTTACACTGCTATGTGCTGTGACCTTCATTACTTGAATGCCTGAGACCCTTGAGACCCTCAAGTTAAAGTGACAGGTGTTTCTTCCAATGGCGCGACTGCTTTCAACAACCCTGTGCCACAATTACAGTGAAACCTCGTTATAATGAAGTTGACGGGGGATCAGTAATTACTTCATTAAAACCATTAGTTCCGTTATAACCAATATCAATTTCATCTGTGGGAATTTCAAGGGGAATGGCGATTGCTTCGTTATATCCAATAGTTTGTTATATCCAGGTTCGTTATAACGAGGTTCTACTGTATGTTAAATCACTGAGATGCATGTACAATGGCTGGGCACTATTGTTCCAGTGTCAGCCACGTCAAGAGGACCAATACCTTTGGCTTTCTTGCGATCCCGCACAAAGTTGACTACGCCAGCATCTTCCGCCTCCGGTCCGGAATCCTCCTCCACCTCCAAGCTGACCGCACTTTCCGGAATGTCACTCTGTCAGCACAGCCACAACAGAGAGGGTGTGCAACAACGAAAAGAAAGAAGCAAGGGCACCGCACAGTGGTCAAAGCTCATCACCTGCGTGCAAAGATTTGAAACAAAAGGGGAGCGTATGACTAGCAGCACAGACGGTCACTGCTGGCAACGCTGCACGGCCACTCTACCCTGTAGTGAGATGAGTATAAAGTACACGCGCGAACTTATAGTATGTTGGTAATAACATCAGCCTGATCAATCCTATCTAAATAGCCTCTTTAAGCAGAACAACAGAAGCTGTCCAGTGTCCCCCCTTTTTAAGATGTGGAATATACAGGAGCAGGCAAGGCAAATAACAGTGAACATTACCATCTGTGCTGCTGCCATCAGTGACCTTTAAACAGCAGCTGTAAAGCACCAATGTTAGTCGCCCTCAAATTGTACAAATGCTTGTCATTCAAGTCTCGGTAGCCTACTATCTAGCCAAATTCGGCATGCTATTGCAATGTACCAAGCCTCTTTCAATTACCCTTCATCTGCACCTCCAAACACCTTCAACCGTTCTCCCAGGTTTCATGGCACTTGAGGAACCTAAGCCGCACGACCATCATGCAACAGCTCACATCAACCAGAAAGTAATTCATAAAAAGTGGCTCTTTCCTATGCACACCGGGGTCTTCGATTTCCCACTCCTGGCGACTTCTGGCGACCCACTGGCTACCTGGAACTGCCAGAGAGCATTCGTTCTTTTTCTCTCTCTGGCTAGTTCTTACATCCCCAGTTTTACATCCCCCGTAAAACCGAGGGTTGTAAAACCGGGGTTCCACTGTACGTTTCATTTAACTACTCCAAATATTTTCTTTAATCCAAGGCTAACCCACTTTAATGGCTAACACATTTATCAGTGCTCTTTTACTGGCCCAACATTAGTCAAAGATGTATTGGAAGTAGTGGTTTAACTGATGCATGATCACATTCTGTGTATACTGCAGTGAAAGAAGTTGCACCGCATGATGCCAAGGACCAGGGATGCACCAACCTTGAGACCAAAGACACTTGCAGCTCCAAATACACGGTAAAAGATAGCCTCCGGGCCCCTTGAGTGAGCATGCAGCATCGCATTCAGGCAGGCCAAGGCGGCTGGGCTGCTGAAATAAGCACATGCAAGCCCCGTCAAAGGCTGTTGTCTACAACCACAGCCTCCACCAATAACTTAACCTGCAGGGAAAAATATGTTCGCTGAAAATACTGTCGACCTGTACAGAGCACCTTCAAAGACAATAAAGATATGCAACAACAGAAAAAATTTGGAACACACAGAAAGAGCACTCATAAACGTGAATATCAACGATGCCCAAGTTCTTTTTTCATGCCAACACGATACTCCGATTAGGAGGCATGCCAAAACCTTCAGAAAATTCCCTTATGTACCTACATAAAGGCACATGTTTTTGCAATTTGCCTCCATGGAAATGCTATTGCAACGGCAGACACCGAACCCATGACATCAAATTCTGCAGTGCGACACCACAGCCATTAAGCTGGCATCTCAAAGATGTCTGAACTCCAAAATGTACTTAAAGGGACACTAAAGAAAAACATTTGGTCTCACTAGATTGACTTTTTTTACCATGTTGGAACCTATCACTGCTTTTTTCATGCCAAAAAAATGAGCTTTTTGCACAAGAACTGCTGCCGAAAGCCTCTGGTGTCAGCAGTCCATTTGAACCACCAGCACCAAAAATATCGACTTGAAGTCACAATCTCGGCTGCCAACACTACAATGCAGTTGGCTCCACGGCCGTAATATGTAGCGTAGCGACAACTGCGGCTACTGCACGTTTCTTTATTGTCAAAGTTTATTTAATTCACTTTTCATTTATAACCTGGAGCTGTAGTAGAGTACTCAAAATAGATGCGCTGACGTCATTTCAATATAGTACTCACAGGTTGGGACACAGGGCACTACTCTCCAATTTCTCAATTTTAAAGACGATAGTCCTTGTTAAGCTACCTAAAGCTACCTAAACGTGAAAAAACTCAGTTCGCCCATCTGTCTGTCTGTCTATCTGTCTGTCACTTGATTCAACCACCTGGCCAAAACAGATTCAACCAGGCGGTCAAAACAAACTGAGCTAATACCTTCGCTGGCATGGCATCATACACATCAACATTAGACAGCGTAAGGGGGACCTCGAGCCTATTTGAGGCAAAATATATGTACATAAATGTGATCTGCAGCATTCATTTATTTAACAACACATGTTGGGCTGGCTTTTATGTTAGTAAATGAAAAATTGACGCATTAGAAATGGTGTCAAAGAGACGCTAATGTTAAAAACAATGGCTTCAACCCTTTCACTGCCGGGTTTTTTTCTGACTGCTCCTCACCCCCGCCGGGTATTCTTTTCATGTTAATTCAGTGGAAATTTCATGCTTGTAATGCACCATGATACTCCACAGGACATGTAAAAATATTTATTCAGGATTATCCTATTCAAATAAAAAAAAAAAGAATTCCGCGCGTCAAGTTTCCCCTTCTTGCTTGCATTCTGCGGTGGCAGGGGCTCTTGTTCGTTGTTGTCGCTCAATGAGTCGCCTTGCTGAGCTCCTTCATTGTTATCACTTTCATCCGAGTCAGAATTAATCAGCAGTTCTTGAATTTCTTCGTCCGTCAAAGCACGGACGCACGTGGCATGATGACTCACCATGGCTGCTGCGCTCTGCCAAGATGAAGCGACACGGGTGCATACACGTGCTCTCCATCTGTTGTCTAAAATTTAATTTACAAGCTCTATTTGTTTAGTTGACCTCTCCTTAGATGGCGGGACTGAACGCATCTTTTTTTTTTTTTTGCACGAGTTGTCTCGGGAGTGGCAGGTAGTGAGTTTGAAAAGCAACACGAGTATACACGTAACTGGCAACAGTGTGAAGTTCACCATCCCTATCGCTATAACTATCACTGACATGTAGAACTGGGATGAGGGCAAACGTGCGCGTAAAGGTCAAGGGGAACTCAGGAGTAGCAGAGGGTGCGCGTGGGTCGTTTCACGAATTATCCCTGTAGTGGCAGTTAAAGGGTTAAGCCAACAGTAATAAAACAGGGTTCGTACAGGTTCCCAAGAGAAAAATTCGAGGACTTTTCAAGGACCTTTGACAAAAATTAAGGAACACTGTTATAGTTCACATGTTGCACAAAACAAAGGATATTCTGTTCACTTATTATACAGTTTCACTAGACTAGAAGTTCTGAAGCTCAAGGCAGGTCTTCCAGTTTCTTTTTCTATGTTCATTGCGGCCATCAGTAGCCGAAGCAAGCCAGATAAAAAAAAAAAAAGGCGCTGCAGGCGTGCGCATGCTTCAATCCATCAAGTACAGGCGTTTTGACCATGTTTGACTTCGCGATCGCGGCGTCGTGGAACGCGATATCCAGTGAAGTTTTTTCCAGACACATTCAAGTGCCGTGAATTGCGAGTAGTGCAATCGGACCCTGTAAAAATCCCCAAAAATCCGGAGTTTTCAAGGAATAAAACTAAATTCCAGGACCTTCAAGGCCCTGAAAATGAAATTTTCGATTTCAAGGGTTTTCCAGGATTTCAAGGACCTGTGCGCACCCTGTAAAAGGTCCCTACAGATGGTGTGAAAGGGCAAATGCAGGAAATTTGAACTGAATACAGCAAGACTTCCACTGCGTCCATCATGGGAGGAGTGAGAGGGGAGGGGCATAAGGCAGCAGTTACGTATCAGGGGCGGCAGAAGACTATCATCTATCAACGTACTTCGCAGTAAAGCAAGCAGATATGCAGCTATTTTCTCAATTTCTGTTCTTGCCAGGAATGTCAAACTGGTTATCACACTAACCTTATCTTTCAATCTTGCTCAACGTGACATTTGCCTATAGAGTACTTTTAAGGTGTGGAATGTTCTCAGCCATTTTACATGATTGGTGTTTAAACAACAGAAAGCTTCTTCAGAAGTCTGTATGGCGCAATTACTGCCTTAAAACGAGTAGGTAAGCTGGCATGTCGCACAACGCCTGGCACAGTGCCTACCTATCAACATCTTTTAAATACAGTTTTATAACAAATGCCTTAAAAGGCTTTCAATACATTCAAGTTATTATTCTTAGTGAATTTGACCTACAGTTCTATTTTCAGCACCTACAGCAGGTGTTCTGAAATCACATTGCTCATAATGTAGGTGTTCACTTGCAGCAAAACAAGCCCATTTACATTTGCAGAAGTGTCACCTATCTAAACCACTATTTCTCAGTACAGCATCTTTTTTGAAGTCTAGCCATACTTTTTTTTTAGCTAATCAAAACAGAGTTTGCTAGATCCTTTTTGTAAGCATGACGCACAACAACAGCACCATCTGACTCCACACAGTATGAGTTTTCCCTAACAGTTAATGAAAGTGTTAGTCTTGAATGGATGCTGACGATCTTCACAAAATATTGATATTCACGTGACAAGCAGCTAAAGCCAAGGTGACCTCCCAAAACCACAGCAGTGCTGTTACACACCAGAAGCACATCTCCTCACAGATGCATACTATTAGGTTTTACAATCAGCTGCAGGTATGCCATGTGCACAGCAGCATTCTGTATAATCCAAAGTACAACTGCCATTTAGAGTTCCTGACTTGTACTTTTAACAAAACACTTTGCTGGGAGAGTTGGTTCATAGGTGGAAATAAACTTGAGTGCAAAAAAAAAGAGAGAGAGAGAGAGAGAGATGAGAATACAAGATGACAGACCGAACGAGTTGTACATTTCCTCAGGCCACAAAGATAATAATATTATTAATAATAATAATTTCTGGGGTTCTACATCCCAAAACCACAATATGATGTTGAGATATGCCATAGTGGTGGGCTCCGAAATTTCAGCCAGCCGTGGTTCTTTAACGCGAGCCAACACCACAGAGAAACGGGCCTTTAGCATTTTGCCTCCAGTGAAATGCAGTCACTGCAGCCAGGATTCAAACCCACAACCTCTGGATCAGCAGCCAAGTGCAATAGCTGCTGGACTACCACAGTGGGGCAACCCCAAAAATGCCAATGCAGATAGTTAACCTTCTAATCTGACTCTTATCTGCTCATTCCCACTTTTGGCGAAGGGATTATTGTTGAAGGCCTATTGCTTGCTGATAAATCTACGCTTGTGAAAGTAAAACACGGGAAGTTCTTCCTTCTATAGCATCACTGCATATGACATCATAGATATGGCTTTTGAGTACCATTTGCTGTTTCCAAAGGGGCTGCTTTTGGCTCACTAAAATGATGCCACGTCACACAAATGTCTTCAAAACTGCTGAGTGCAGAAAATCAGTCTGCTCCTCAGGTGTCGACAACAGAAGTGCTTGCTGAAGAACTAACTGGACTAATCAGCTTTCTGTGGTACATTAGTCCATTTTTCTCCCCTTGTGTTCTGTTTTGTTTCTAAGAAAACACTTCCAGTCACATTCATACCGCACACCCTTTCACACCACGAGATGGCCTATTCATTGATTAGAATAGCAAAGTGAGCACACAAAGTGTTCTATTCATTTGCACACCTACCAAGCTTTGTTATTCGGGAGCGAGGTGCACAAGCATGGCATGTTCTTTGTCAGCCAACCCCCAGAAACTTCCCCTGTACATGTGTTTCTTACCTAAAGTGTCCAGCAAGCTTTCGTGCAATCTTATAAGAGTTGTCACCTTTGCATTTCTGGCTTGCTGTTCAGTGAAGCATGACAAATTGAAATAGGGTTAGCTTATGACAATGTTAACACTATAGTAAATGTCTATCTTTTCCCTAAAGCAATCTAATGCAACAGGTTGGTGCAGCACTGCAAAACAATATGCAAAGGCTGGGACATAAAACACTGTACAAGCTTGCTTATGCTAGTGTGCCAGTTCAAGTGCCTAATCTTTCTTTTTAAAGAAGCATTTCCATATCTAAAAAAGCGAGCGAAATTACAAATTTAGCACACAAACAATATTGGTTTTCAAAATAAAAAAAAAAAGAACTGCCGTGCTTGTCCAGGCTAACTTCTATACAGTGTTATTCATTTTTGGGTAAAACCTGATTTTACCCAATTCTTACATTCCAAACGTGTGCCAGAATAATCGGGTTAAAACCAATGTCTCCTCAAATTTGAGAACCACAAAGAAAGCTATTTTTTTTTACATTGCACGTAGTTTATGGTGTGTACACGCTACCTACACTGCTTTGATGGGTCCTGGTTAATGCCACTGATGTGCAGTGTATTTCACAAGCTGCATACAGAACTGTGGGTCCTAATGCAGAGCTCAATTGTAAATATGCGTACGTAAATTTAACCCCAAAAAAAAAAACTGTGAAAAGGTTCTGCAAAAAAAACCCGATCATCATCATAAAACACAGCACCCGATTCTTACCCCTGAATTTGAAAAATGCAAAACCCTGAAATGACCAGCTCTACTTACACGATTGCTTTTCGGCGCACGAGTACTCATCTGGTGACACAACATGCTGCCAGAAATTGCTATATTAGAACTACTTCGTCCATCTTTTCCCTCTTATGCTGAACTGTTCTATGGTACATGGTTTTAAAAAAAAAAAAATTGGAAAGGGGGGGGGGGGGGGTCATTTTTTTTTTCTTTCTGGTTTTAAAGCGGCTCAGTGTACCTCAGATCACCACTTAACAGTAAGTCATAAAGCGGACGGCGTAAGTCCTCACGAAAACTTAAATATCATGCCTATCGAAAAATTACCTACATCAAAATATGGAAAGAAGAGGTATGTAAACACCTAACGTTTTATAATCATCGTGCACATTCCCTCTTCGTTGTGTTGTGAGAAACTTGGCCTGTAATCCTACTAGCTTCGTAACTGGGGTTTCAGCGTCGACCACGTCGGAATGTCCAACACGTGCGCAAATGACAACACACCACACCAGACAGACATCCAAAGCCCGTTTCACACGTGCTGCAGTTTTTTATTGATTCACATTGTCAACTAGGATGCCTTCGGCCAACAGGTCCGACGAGATTTCAAGCTCACGCCTCTATTTTGCTTATTCTCTTTTTAATGGAATCGGCAGACCATTCTCACCTCGCATCCTTTAGCCCTCGGGTGCAGATTTCAGAGAAGATCTCCTTGTGGGACATCGGAGTCTGAGGGTGTAGCTCCAACACCTACGCAAATACGAGCCGAAGTTGGGCACTTTTAGCAACCATGTGAAAGTGAAATTTTGGTGCGGTTACCCTTTGAGCGGCATGTCAAACTATCATTCAAATGAGCTCTTCTGTGGAGTTTCAAGCACGTCACATTTTAGACCCATGTCCTTCTGGAGGACCGTGGCGTTGCCTGGTTGTGACAGATCGCACAAATCGCCGGTGCAACACGTTGAAAAGTGACAGCGAAGGCAAGCCACGCATCGCAGATGGCCCCGGAACAGATCTCAGCTGTCGTGCAATTTTGCGGAAGCCCCAAACTGGCTTTATAAGGTTATCAGCCCCTGTGGTCGTCCGAACATGCAAAGCCGATCCGCGCCTTGGCATTGACCGCACTGGCAAGGTGGCTATTCTGGTGGCCTTGGACGCAGTTTGGAAAGTGAGAAAACCACGATGCAGAAGCGCTCCGGGAGTGGCTGGTGTGATTAAGTATCGCTAGAACGGTTGAAACGAGCCCTGACAACTCGAGCAGCCGACTAGGCCTAACGGGAAATCACTCACAATTCGTGCCGCTTCGGTCCATGCCCGGATTTTTTTCTTCTTGACTGGTCTGTCTCTCGCGGGCTCTTGCTGCATAGCGTTCCAGCACTACGGCCACACGCGAGAATTGGACGCTACTCCTTCCGCACGGCTTGATTACTTTTTCAACGTAAACATCGCCATGTTCAGAGGTGGACAACAAAGTCACGTGACATCCGCTCTGCCGCAGATCTCCCCGTTTGCCCTCTCTTATCCGAAGGGCCTGTGTCGCCGGCTGGGAGTTGATGAGACGGGAGCTACACTCAAATGCCGCGTGTGGCTCGAGCGCTGCAACCAAACAAAATACTTTCCCATGCGCTTGCGCACACCTCCACCTTCATCAGTCTTGAGAACGATCAACGTTTGTTGATTAGTTAATAATCTAAAAACGTTGGGAGTAATACAGGGACCACATAGAGAATGCCTGTACCGCTTGTACGTCCACCCGAATTTAAAAGATGCTTTTTGGAACGCATTAGACTGGTAAAGGTCGTAGTGGCGCTAGCCGCCACCTCGATTCAAAGGGGACGCTCATCCATCCAACTAACAGCAAAAGTGCAGGTGGCGACTCCGCCTTCAGTTTCGCGCACTAATTTGTTGTGACGTCACCGACATTGACCGCGTCAGCGCCTACTGAGGCATAAATAATATCTGTCGGCGAAAATGAATAACACTGTGTTTCAAGAGTGTGTTAAGTATTTGGAAATTTTGTTACGTCCATGTGCCTAAAATACACCAAAAAACACGAAATACGTGACGTCGCACTGACATTCAGGTGCTGGAGTTTCGGCGCGAAGTTCAGAAACAAACCTCCAATTCATCTTCAAATAATGGACCTATGGGTCTTATAGTCACTGCGTCGCCAACAAAAATTTCATACATTCACGAATATTCTTAGCCAACATCTACAAATATTGTGCCGCTACCCTGTCCTCCGTGAGGAAAGTAGAAAAATTGCAATCAAGAAAGTAGTCAGGCAAGGGAATAAGGATTCTCTCCAATGTTGTACACTGCAGGCTTACACTGCAATGTTGTACACTGCAATGTTGTACACTGCAGACTTGTCTTCGTCAGGGCGGCCCTGACGAAGACAAGTCCGCTTGTCGAAACATTGCACAGCTGCAGGAAGGCAACGTTGGGCACAACAGACAGCTGTGCAGACAGAAGCCCAAACCGCGGCTCGCCGTCGACGCCGGGCTGAGAGTTCGGTTCGTTCTCGGGAAAACGACATCAAGAGACTAAGATGTGCAGTTATACCGATTTGAACGTTACAATACCGCAGTAATTATGGCGTAGTGTGTACTTCCCTACTTGGTGAAATGATAAAAGTTATGGAGCAGGGGATACCTACCACCTCTACTTGCACTAGCTTCCCCAAGCGTTTAAAATGGCCTCTACGAAGGTCGCTCCTCCAGCTTACGCTGTCACTGTCCTGTGGTTCCAAGCAGGCCTGACTCTTTTTTTATACTAAAAAAGTTAACAGGTGAAGGTCATATACGTTTATTCCAATGAAGAAAGATTTCTCAGTTGTAGTTCTACAGATGAAAAATTAACCCCAACAATGCGCAGTTCCTTTTGTTGCAGCAACTGCAGTTCGGTTTTTTTACTTTGTTATTCCACCTGCCTCGTACGTCAGCCTTTGAAGCTAAATGTGGCATCTTTTCACAAATCATAACATACGTTTCATTGTATTTAAGGGCGAAGAATGTGCTTTTGGATTAGCGGCTACAACTGTAGGGCGTCAACTAAGGAACTCGCTTATGCTACATTAAGATATCATTTCATGAGCACCCACAAATATTGATTAATCTATTAAAAACATTTCATTGAAAACAGATAATCCATTACATGTAAAATTGATGAACAATTAATCATTAATAAAAGAAAGTTTAATCGACCATCGCTACTGGGCCTCTGTTCTTGTTTAGACCCTCACTTGATATCTACCCTCTGCAGCCTTGCTTCTTTGCTGAAAATTTCAATATCTTCGGCATTTTAGAAATTTGCCAACAAGTTTTATTTTGACAAGAGTTCACAAGAAGAACAGCCACTCTCACTGCCATGTTGCAGTGAGCCGTACATGCCTTTGCTTGCACATACCACATACACACCGATGTTGCTCACTTTAATCTACACTTTCTTTTTTCACTGGAATAACTGTTGTGCACTAAGAAAGAAGCAAACTGTGGAGCGTTGTCACCTACAAATTTTTCACAGGTACAGGTAAGCTAGCTAGGCCAAAAGTTCATCACTTCACATGCTGCAAACCAGACACCAATGTTCTTCATAATCGTTTATTGACAAAAGGGGAGGATTGTTTTCACAGGCCACCATCAAAGCTCCACATATGTCCCTTGCGTAGCAACACCACAGTTGTTGTCCTTTTGGCTGATGAGTACGTAGCCATCATTTCCCCAGTAGGTGGACCAGGAGTTCTTTACCAGCCAGTATGGTTCCCCTTGCAAGGTTCCATAACCGACTGCCAGAACTGCATGGTCAAGGCTGTCTGTGTCATTGCCTGCACAAATAAATAAGAAGAAAAAAATTGAGCATCAGAAATGGAGCGTATGATATGAGAATTCATTTTCAAACATTGTAATGTTTGAATACTGTAGACAATGCTTCAGTGAATGTGCCAGACAAACACTAGTCTGCTGTAGGCAGCAGGAAAGCACCAATCTCAGTATGTTAAACAGATTTCTTGCTCACTCATGGAGCTTATCACACCCCTTCTTTTCGTTCACGTTAAGTAATGCTAGCAATGATGCAGTGCAGAAGCCCATACACTGTGTATGCATTACACAAGTGCTTAAGCGAGCCTTTCTACATTTTCTGATATTCTAGCAAAAACAGGACCAAAGGTTGTCAACGCATCCTACAAGTACCACTACTGTTAATATTTCAGCTGTCAGAATTACTGAACGAATACCGCAAAAATAATTTAAGAAAAAATCAGCAAGGGGCAGTATATTAGGCACGACATTGCCACTGGTACCTGAATAGCCAGGAGGAACCAGCAGCCGAACTGAAGGGGAATGGGAAAAGTAAAGATTGCACTCAATGTGATCTCCATTCATATTATGTAAGAATATGAAAAATCCCTTCCAGAATGCATTTCTGGAATGACCACGCTCTGCTGCATCATGCCGTTCAGTTTTGAGAAAGTATACTGCATCAAGAGGAGCTGGGCGAGTTCATGTTGACTCGTATTGAAGGAAAAGAACTGCAGGAACGACAGCAATGAACAGCAACAAAGCATAGTAATCAGCAAATATGGGAAATGTTGGACGATTATCACATATCACTACCGGGTGACTAGCACATCAGTCAACCTTCCGTAGCCTTGTCAAAAGCACAGCCATTCTACCTCCAGTCAGGCATGTGTTGATATCACCTGCTCCTTTCTTGTTCATTACTGCCTTGTACACATGGTTACTTTTGTTATCCTTCCACCTGCTTGTCACAAAATAGTGCCTATTTCGAAGTAAAACCGGGCGTCGAAAGCCCAAAACAACAACAAGAAAAGCGGCGCTCGGAGGAGGCGCCGAGGGTCGCGCCGCGCCTGCAAAAGGCCAGAATGTTGTAGAAGCTTTCTTATCGCGGCGAGCGCACGCGCGGGGCAGACGTAAGGAGAGAGAGAGAAGACGGAGAGTACACACCGATGCTCCCCGCGCAGTGAGAGAGAGAAAGAAGCGCCGCCCCAACCAAGAAGGTTCGAGAAGTGGCGAGAAGGTTCCCAACTGTGTGTGTGTGCTTTGAGTCACGTGACCCCACGGAACCTTCTAGTGCCCTTTCCCAGGGCTATATAAGCAGTAGGACACGGGCCGCGGTAGAGGAGTGAAAGAGACGAAGATAGAGTAGAAGAGTTGCAAGTAAAAAGAAGAAGCAAGAAGTCGTGCGTGACTCAGACGCCAAGCCAGCTGACAGTCCACCTGCAAGCTTCGAGTGAGAAGACGCCGAGTGTCTTGGTGAATAGGACTCTTTGTGTTTTGTTCTTTGTTGCCGTGCATGAACTTGTTCGTGTTGGTTGGCTTTGTAAAGCTTAGCGACCCATCTGTTTTTGAGTTTGTGAAAGCCGTGTTGTGTACGTTTGTGTGACTGCCTATTTGATGAGAATATATTTGTTTTGTTTGATCACCCTGGGCTCTGACTCGATCTTTGAACCACTGCTGGCGTTTTGCTAGTGTGCTAAAGGGGACCAAAAATCTTATTGTCCGAGCTTTCGTGGGATCTTTTTCGGGGAACCAAGACGTTGGTTCTTGGAATTATTTCCGGCGATTGCGTCCCGTACCTCAGAGCACAGGTTTGGTGACACTGCTTTTCTATTTAATATTCTGTTTCATTTGAAATAGGCTCTTATCTAGAAGTCAGGGCTCATATTTGTCATTTCCTTGCTGTTCATCATCGTCAGTCATGCTGTTCTTTCTTCAATTTGAGAAATATGTTCTAGGGCCCCTCTAACAAAACACAGCGTTACTCAATGTAGTAGAGATAATGCTGAAATATTTTGTTCTGCCCTCAGGATTAAGTCTGCAAGAATATCAAGTCCTAATTGCAGCTTCACATCAGTCCTTCGTGCCCATTTATGTTAATGTTCACAGACAAGCTTATTTCTCTGAAAGCATTATTAAAGTTTCCCCATGCCAGTTTTAACATTCGCACTTTACATCCTGTCATTCCCAATAAAATGTCCTTGCATTTGTCAAGACCACTGGAAAACCCTGGAACCTTTCCAAAACTGGTCAAAACTATATACTACACAGCCCAGCTTCTATATAAAAAATCTCATCCAACTCTAGAATACTTTCATCATATTCAACATTTGTCATAAATGCATACTTATTGTATGCTAATATTGGCAAAATATCTTCTGTTTACTTTCCCATACACTGGTCTGATGATTTGTTACATCTGATATGTTCATCATACATACATACACACACACATGTATTTAAAGGTGAACATTTGACAGAGATCTGTCTGGTTGGGACGAAATTAAAGGTGAAAACAAGGGGACACCAACCAAATTATAATCATCAAAAGTAAAATTTACTCCTAAAGATGAAAAAACCCGACGTTTCGGGTCCCAGTTCAGATTGCGGCGCGTCGTACGTGGGAGAGACCAAGAACTTCCCAGAGAGGCTACGACAGCACAGGAACGATGTCCGCAAGTTCGACAGACAAAGGAGTGCATTAGCTGAACACAGCGAGGTGCACGACCACCGCATCGAATTTGACAACTCCCGCGTCCTCGACTTGGAAACCAGTTTTCACAAGCGGCTTTTTGTCGAATCATGGCACATTCAGGCGACACCTGGTAACGTGAACCGGTCTGCAGGTGCAATGCCAAGTGTCTATTTTAGCGGACTCCGGCACCTGGTTCAACACTAGCATGACCCCCCTCGGTCTGAAGAACCGGAAAAAGAGAAAGTGAGAAAGGAAGGAAGAGAGAAGACAAAAAAGAAAGAAACAAGAAAAAGAAGGCCTTATAAGCACTGCTGCTGTCTGGTGCTCTCCAGTCACCCCTGAAGAAGGGTCCGAGTGGGACCCGAAAACGTCGGGTTTTTTTCATCTTTAGGAGTAAATTTTACTTTTGATGATTATAATTTGGTTGGTGTTCCCTTGTTTTCACACACATGCATGTATGTATGTATGTATGTATGTATGTATGTATGTATGTATGTATGTATGTATGTATGTATGTATGTATGCATGCATGCATGCATGTATGTATTGTAGGGGTGGACTTCTTCTAATAACTACTGCTAGCAGCGGCATCGCCGCTAGCAACCCCCTGCCGTGGGTTCGAGCACTCAACGAGCAGAGAATGAGGGAGTCGCGCTCGCGCGCTAGCTATCTCAGCCATGCCATCGCCGCGCTGCCGCGCGCGTCGACCCGCGGCCCGACTCGAGGCAGGGCAGCGCGAACCGTCGCACGCGGCGAAGGAGGAGAACATTAGGCGTCACTCTCCGAGCATGGTAATTTAATAAACGTTAAAATAATACAAACAATAACAAGGCCGAATCTAAAGTCGAATTAAACACAAAGGACAACAACGATTAACAACACGCGAACACAAACAAAGGACAGTAACAAAGAACAACACGCGAACACAGAATAACACACAAAAATAACCATGCAAGGAAGGAGAGCCTAACCCCGGCTAGCGCACCCGCGACCGCGAGCCCTCGGAAAAGGAAAATAGAAGAAGAACATACAGACAGGAGCGTCGGTCGCAGGTCGCCGCCGTGGTCGCTGGGGCTCGCAGAAGCACGCCATCCGACCGATGGCCTGGTCGGCCGGAGGGTCCCAAAAGTACGTGCGCACTTCTCCAAGTCCCAGCGTGTTCTCCCGATGCATCTCCAAAACCAGAAACGCCAGAACGCGCAAACGTTCTAGGAATTTCTCGCTGCCCAATGGCAGGCTATGTTAAAACCACATGGGCGAAGCGGGCGGGCCGCCGCCCCGTTCAGCTGGGAAAGGGGGGTGCGAGGCATTTCGTGCAAAAACATGGCGTCGAGCGGGACGCGGCCCCACAGTATGTATGTATGTATGTATGTATGTATGTATGTATGTATGTATGTATGTATGTATGTATGTATGTATGTATGTATGTATGTATGTATGTATGTATGTATGTATGTATGTATGTATATCAAGGCCCAACCGAATCATCAGCCTAGCATATCGGTCCTTAACTGACTTGGTCCCAAGGAACCCTGCCATGCTCCGAGGAGTTTCCAAGGAACCTAGTCAATGTGACAGCAAACGACATCACAGTGAATGGCAATAAGCATCAAATAATCTTGAAGAAAAACCAGATACAGTATAGCAGAATATAAATAAATAGTATGAGAGCGCAAGTTATAAATGGTAAAGTACGCTAAATTTTAAGATTTACCATATGTAGTCCTTACAACCTGCCGTAATGCTTTTGAATGAATTCAGTCAGGGTGCAGGCAATGCCCACATTACCATGGTGTGTGGCTTTGCAGCAGTGCTAATTTCCCCCTGAAATGGTGGTTTTACAACACAGTGGCCCCATACCGCAGTGAAACAACCTCTGCAGGAAGGTTACATGCAGGAAAATATGTCTATTTGCAGAAAAAATGTCTAGTGAATATGGAGCTGAAGAAAACGTACCGATATCCTTGAGCTGGGGCCAATAGAACTGCTCAGTTGCGTGAAACCCACTTTGAGAACCCATGGTCTAGCACATTAGCTTTGTTTTAACATGTACCAAATTCATGGCACTGACAAGCTGCATACTTACGGCAGTTGGGGTCATAGAAGACACCATTAGAATAGAAGGAGAAGGAGCGAAGTGCTGCGTCGATGCTGACAGACACTGGCCCCACATTAGCCAATGCCGTAAGAAGATCGTCACGGTTGGTTATGTTGACATAGCTCTTGATTGAAGGAATAGTGGCATTCACCTTGGTATCATGGCAGACACCATCCTGTAAAAATATGAAATGTTTCTTCATCAGCATCTACACAACTATCAAGCACTGTCATAATCCCAGCAAGAAGAGCTCGAAACATCAGTTGTAAAAGAAAGAATTTTTTTGACAAGCTAGTTTTAGACATAGTTACGGTACTAAATGCTTAGTTGATGGCCACGTTTTTGTGCTAGTTACCATGTCTATTATAAGTCTAACACATCGCAAATGAAATACCACCTTCACCTTTTTTTCTTTCATCCCACCAATAACAGAAGAGCAAGATCATTTGGTCTGATTACAAATGGTATAAATGAGGCAAAAGAGAATCACTATAACCAGCAGCCCCTGTACGAGGCATTTCCCTTTTACCTTTTCAAGCATCAGAAAATAATCACATGTATGTAATTTACATTACATTATTGTTGTCATCATGTATGACAACATCAAACACAAATACATGTGCAAGGAAACAGGCTAGAAGTTTTCGTTGAGAAAACATAGCAACAACCCACTCAATGTGGATGAAATAAGTAAATCGATAAAAATAGAAAAGTAAATCTATAAGACTGCACGATAAATGCAGAAGTACTACATCCAGGCAGTCATAAATGAAGTAGCATGGAGTGGATGTAGTGTGGCATTACCTGTCCAATGTACGCTCCATAATCCTCGTCCGAGGCCAAGCCATGGTTGCGGATGTACTCATAGGCCCGGAAATCCTCGCCTCCATCACATCCGTTGTTGCCACTGTTCCAGCTGCAGTCAACCAGCTGCTGCTCGGAGAGGCGAACAAGCTTACCAGTCTGGGAAGAGATTTAAAAACCGTCATTGAAGAGATGACCATTACAGAAAGTTTGGTAGACAACCCAATCACTGGATTAAGATTGAATAAAAGCAATGTTGGTATTATACAGTAATGGTGAGTAGCTAATACAGTCAAACACTGATAAAACAAATTGAGATACAAGTAACCAGTTATAAGGAATAATATAAAAAATAGTATTGCCATTACAATGGTGTTATAAATTATATACATTTATAGCAAGTGGTAAGATATAATGAAGTTATTTCCGTGCCAAATTGAATTTGTTGTAACGGGAGTGACTGTTAGCCAACACTGTCAGTAGTGTCAATTTCGAATAATTTTTTAATAGGATTTGCTATTCAATTCGATTCGCACTGAACTTTTACTATTCGAAGCTGGTAATTAATGGAGAAAAATATGCAATGTCTCGTGACAAGTAGCCCATGTTCCCACATGTAGTATGCTTTGGCTCATAACACCTGTGTACCGTTGCGAAACAAACTCATGCACGGTGGCAGAGCTAATAATTATGTACTGCAGCAAAGCTAACGTAGCGTGTACTGCAGCAAAGCTAACAGCAAAGCTTGTGTATTTCGGCGAAGTTAGTACTCGTGTACTGTGGCAAAGTTAACACCCGTGTACTGCGGCGTAACTAGCACCCGTGTACCGCGGCGAAATTAACAGTTGAGTACTGCGGCAAAGCTTATAGCCATGCACTGCGCCAAAGTTAATATTCGCGCACTGCAGCGAAGCTAACACCCGTGTACAGCAGCGAAGTTAACACTCACATGCGGAGGCAAAGCTAACACTCATATAGTGCGGTGAAGTTAGCTCCACTTTCTGTTGCACACTTCTCTGTTGTACTGTTCTTCAGGAGTTTGGATTACACATCCCACAATAAATCTTTCGCCCGTGATGTATAAAAGCCAACCAAACTATGGCAATAAATGTGTGTATTAAAAGTAAATGTGCCCAAAAGTGACAGCGTTTATGTAGCAAGTGCATGAAATATACAAACCTCGAATAATGAACTTGTATAAAACAAATTAAATAAAAAATAATATATTGCCATTAAAAACAAATGTACATTTATAACAAATTATCAAATATAGCAAAGCTATTTTCATGCCATACTGAATTTCTTATAGCTATTTGACTCTATGCTTCAGGTGTAATCCTGAAATGAAATTTGCCCAATGTCTCTGGCATCCTCTTACGGGAAGCATTGAAATGAGCTTATACATAATAAGATGTAGAGTTCATATGGAACTCTGAACAGGAACCAAATATTTAGGAGGAATACTTGTCGCAGCTGGAGCTCACCTTTCTGAAGTATGCACCCTCCAGTTCTCCTACAGTTCCAAAGCTCCAGCAGGATCCACAGACAGCCTGGTCTTTCACCGGTGTCACTGCTCCTGCAAGTGCATAGCAAATGAATCATGCAATGGCAGCATGTTTTATAGAATGATCCTAACAGTGCTGCCATTAAAAAATTTTAAGGAATGTACATTTATAATGAATTACTGCCACAACTGACAGTAGCTGAAATTCACAAGACGTATAGCCATGGACAAATATGACTAGGAACATATAAACTGCATCAAATGAAAGGGAGACTGACTCCGCAACAGAAGAGCTACTTAGCATGACAACTTCAAAGCACATTTTGAACAGAATACTTGGCAAAATGTGCAAGGGCATATCTTAGTGTACCTTCATAATATACAAACAGTGAGTGGTGGTGCACTGGCCTATTTCATCACATAGAACAGTCAAATCATAATATAACAAATGTGTATATATTGAGTGATCGGCTATAATGACTTAGGTGAACAAGAGTAATGTAATTATAACAGTGTTATGAATATAAATTAATAATAAATTATCAGATATAATGAAGTTGTTTCTATATCATACTCAACTGATTATAATGAGATTTGACTGTACCATTACTGATTAGCATGGGCTAATATTGGCTCGTGTTAGCTAAATAAGGGCTAATGGGTGACTACTCACAAATATTGACTATTGTTGCCGTATGCTAGCTAAATTATTGCTTGTTGGCTAAAGTTGACTGATACAGGCGACTCCCTATAATTACAGAAATTGTTTCCATAATGTTAGACTATTGCCCTTCAGGTATCACCGTGTCCCAATGATTCCAGATATAAATGGAAAGACCCCAAAGACAAGGCAAACCTGAGGTTTTGGCGAAAGGTATCGCAACCCAATGATAGCCTCACATACTCTATTCACAAACAGCTTGAGTGGATTCTGCCTTAACTTCTTTTTCTCGTGATAAAGACTCAGTAGCTACTACTACATAAAATTATGAAGACGGAGATAACAAGTGCTGTAGCTTCCATTTTTTTTTTTTTAATCTTTTGACTAACCGTAAAGCCTCCAGTCTATTTGGTCAGGCAATTTAGCTGTAAACCTGTGCCTGGGAAATGGTTCAGCCCTGGAAGACCCATCTTTGGACTGAAGACGTCCACGAAGAATGCTGATCTCTTGCGGTGTACGATCAGCCAGGTGGTTCACAGCAAGGTTGTAGCCCAAGTTGGCACGGTTCTTTGAATCAATGAACCTGTCCAGGGCGACAGATATACATTGTACTAGAGCATGACTGCCTTGCTGGAATACTTTTATCACACAACTTCAGACCTGAGAGCACTTTATCAGTTGCTATGAATTTAAAACGCATATTAACAACATGATTAAATATACTAGCATGCAACTTGGCATTCATCAGAGTTGTATCAATGGCATAAATTAGGCAGATATTTTAAGTAGAAGTCTTGTCTACTAGACAACATTTTCCAAAAAATTATGCAATAACATTGCATAGGCAGCAGAGGAACCAGAAGGCAGCTCAATAAATTCAGCATTTTCTGTAAGGCAGGAGGAAGTTCCAAATTGTCTGCCTA
Organism: Hyalomma asiaticum; assembly: GCA_013339685.2. Classification (NCBI taxonomy): domain Eukaryota; kingdom Metazoa; phylum Arthropoda; class Arachnida; order Ixodida; family Ixodidae; genus Hyalomma; species Hyalomma asiaticum. The sequence goes on along the minus strand of CM023489.1, from coordinate 7,368,719 downwards.
CACTGTGTAACCATGAATCTTGCTGTATGCATTGTGAGCATGCATTGTGCCATGGCTGCAGATTGCGATTAGAAGGATCACAGAAAATTGCTTTCAATGTTTTTTTTTTATCCAGCTATACATGCTTATGTAGCTTATGTGGGAGCATTAAAAAGTAATACACTTAACAAATTCATGGCACACTTGGAGTGTGTGCAAGCAACACACTGCACCAAAAGCAAGGAAAGTAAGTAGACTTGTTCATTTTCTGTGCTTCTATACGTTGCATTGATTACAGCCAGCTCGAAAAATGGCCCTAGCAGTAACTAAAAGACCGTAACATAAAAATAAAAAAAAAGAAAAACTTCTTGCAGTCTTGAAGGCAGGAATTAAGACTGTTGAAAAGCCTCAAAGACATATGTGTTACCTCTAATTTAAGCAGCAAGAGAATTCCATCACTGTAGCACAACAGAATTTTCTTGAACCAGGCTTAGCAACCATCACAGCAAAACATGTCCAAAACAAGTCTAACAGGACGGAAGTTTGGGCAAGTTTATATAATTCCATACAAGTAAAACTTCAATCTAAAGTTATACTTTAGCATGATTTCAGCACTAGTGCTGTGTGAAGAGCAAAATTTTGAGTGCGAAGCGAATTCGTATATTTAAATTTGTGTGCAAATCGATTGATTTGATTGATGACCAATTTGTCGGGTTTTACATCCCAGTACCATGATATCATTATGAGAGATGCTGTAGTGGAGGGCTTCAGAAATTTCGACCACGTGGGGTTGAGTGCAAATCAAACAGAATATATTTCATAATGTTTGAATATTTTTTAAATAATACCATGTTAAATCACAGAGAAATGTGCTGCTAAACATGTGCTGCTAGGCATGGACAACATATGGGAGGACAACATATGGATGTACACTGGTAGTGCGAAGCGCTACCAATGTACTACCATTTGTTGTCTCGAAAAAAAGAACAGTCAAGTCTTAAAGAACAGTCTAAGAGAGGAGTTTGTATATGCATTACCTAACTTTACCATAGTATGCAAGTGTTAGCTTCACTGCAGTGTGCAAGTGCTAGCAAGTACAGCGGTGCAGCATGCGAGTGCTAGCTTTGCCGCAGTACACGAGCATTATGCAGTGAAGCGTACTACATGCGGGAATGGGCCACTTGTCACAAGACATAGCATATTTTGCCCCTTAATTACAAACTTCAAACAGTTCAAGTTGCAAAATCTAGGTGCAGATCAAATTAAATAGCAAGTGCTATTAAAAATTATTCAAAAATTAGAATATTTGTGCACCCCTAGTTAGCACTCATCCTATCTGTTTCATTATCCTTGTGTCCTCGTAGTTTCACTGCGCTCTGGGTATCAACATCTCCTAATGATGCCAAATATAAGCTGGAAAGACACCAAAGACAAGGCAAACCTGAGGTTCTGGCGAAAGATGTCACGACGCCTGTCGTGCTCCGTGTCATGCTCATAGGTGCGCTTGTGCGTCTTCTTGAAGTCTTCAAATGAGTGCTTTGTGTGACCATCATGGTTGCCAAGGAACTCAGCCATTGGATTATGCAAAGCCAGCCGCTCGGCACCTGGCCCTGGAAAACTGCGGCACGTGCCATCTGCGAAGGCATGGATGGACACTTATTTGTCGACAGCCTTGGTGAACCTGGTTAACTAGTATATCGAGTGAGCAAGTCTGCAGAGATGCCATAGGCAGACAAATGTGACAGGCTATGTACTAGTACCATAGTGATCATGACCACTAATATTATTTCTAATGACAATGCCCTGGAAGCACAAAATAGTAGTAATCTAGGTATTGCCAAATAAATCTATGTTGCCACTGCAAACTAGCACTGAGCTTCCTCCAGCTTTTTATAGTACCTGTGCTTATAACAATTAAATCCCCATCTCTTCCCTGCACTAATCCAAAAGTACTTTTAGAAAATGTCTTTTGTTCCTTTATGCTCTGAAATGGTCAACGGTTGGTAGTTTGGCATTTCGCTGTTTTCTCCTTTCTGTCTCCAATTCATGAAATGTATTCTGTGCCACAACAAAGTATGCATACGAAACAATCTTCCCTGTATATTTTTTCTATGAATATCAAAAACACTTTTTACTTATCTCAACTGGCAGACAGTTGTTTTCACACTATGACTGATGCCTCTGATTATGGCAGCACTTGTAATGGTCAGTGTATATGTGTATATATATATAAACCGCTTATAGGAACCTCAAGCAACAACTTCAATGTGTGATCTCCATATGCATAGTACAAATCACTTGAAATTTATGCCGCATGCATTAAATGCCCTCTTAAGAACAGAACGTTTGCCAACTCGCCTATTCCTACACCCTTTTAAGTGGTAAGGAATATGTAAATGCTAATGCCTCATTGGTGTCCTCCTATTGTTTTTGCCTTTTTGTTCTACACAGACACACTGAGCTGCTATGTACTTACTGAAAAGGGTAGTCACATCAAACACGCTGGGTGGCACTGGGTCACGGGAGTATCCAAAGTACAGAACCTCATACTTGTCAAAGTGTGATCCCAACAAGGTGTTGTAGCCACGCATCACGTAGCGCCTCGGCACAGCACGACCTTGGGAGTCACGTGACACCCAGAGTGTGTACTTGCTCACGCGATCTCTTGTGGGCACGGTGAGCTGGAATCGCTCACACAGCCTCTTGCCTTGATGAGCGAGTAGCTCGTCATTTCCAAACCAGCACGACTCCTTGCGCACATACTGCGAAAATGCCAGGACGCGTTTGAAAATAGGTACAGTACTGCTGTTTCATTTGCTGATTTCATAAATGGATGCTAAGGGTGTGCAAATACTTCAACTTTCGAATAATTTTTGAATGGCATCTGGTACTCGATTCGATTTGCACTTAACATTTACTATGCAAACTATTCTAAGTTTGTAATTAAGGGGCAATATATGCTGTCTCATGACAAGTAGCCCATTCCAGCCTGTAGTATGCTTTGCCGCATAACACTTTTGTACTGCCGCGAAGTTAGCTCACGCATATGCAGGGTTCTCCATTGTACTGTTCTTTAGGACTTGAGTGCTCTTTTTCTAGGGACAACATTGTGGAAGTACACTAGCCATGGGATAAATTTTAGTTTTTGCCCATATTTAGCAGTATGCTTCTCTGAATTTAATGTGGCATTATTTAAAAAGTATTCAAACATTATTAGAATAATCAGCTGGAATTGCAATCTAACATTACTATTTTAATTTGCTTCACAGTCAGAATTTTACTCTTCACACAGCTCTAGTGAACACCAGCAAAAAAATATGGTGAATCAGGTTAAGCTGTGTATTGAAATGCACTTCACACTTCGCAAGTGTTTTGTAAATGGCTCATACATCCTGTGTAGAGAAGACCTGCTAAACATGAATTGCACCTTTCCTTACGCCACACTTACATAATGTTCTTCAACAGCTTTTTCCAATGATATATGAACATGATGCAATGTATAATGCACTGAATGCACTGATCCTATTCTTTTCACAGCAGCTCGATATAATGAACTTTTCACCAAGACATATTGAGAATGAACAGTTGCGATAGCACGACACCAGCAACCATACTTTTGCAGGCAGTCTAAATAAGAGACCCCAAAGTAGTGGTTTTAATTGTGCAAATTCAATACGAGTTTTTCTGCACTGCCTTGTTCCTAGTATTTTGGCTTTCCTGTAATAGTAAAATTAATTCTTTATGGTTTTATGAAACGTTCCTGTTAAAAAATTCTTGTAAGGCAAACATATCTTCACAGTTCCCATTTACTAGACAGTGACATATTGCTTATGTTTAAGAACAAGCACTTTAGTTTGAGTTAGGGCAGAGTTTTGACATGCTATTAAGTGCTGCAAGTGTAAAAAACAATGAATAGTGCAACTTCAAATCACCAAAGCAGCTTTATCCTACACTGATCACTGCAGCCAAATGACTGGCGAAAGCAACCTTGTAGCTTGTGGTTAATTCATCCCGTATGAAACATTTGGTGTGAAAGGAAATAGGAACATGAGTAATAAAACAGAACAACTAAATTTCTGCTCATCATTACTGAATTTATTTTTTTGAAGCAACTCTCCATAGGTGCGGTATGCAAACCATAACAAAAAATCAATAAGATTTGATAAAGAAGTCATAAATGCTTAATAATTCGGTCTCCCCTCTAATCAGTGAAACCATTGTGTGTTGTGTATGGGTGTATCAGTCGCTATTATGAAGCTTGCAGTGACCACTACAAACCCAAATGTACAACTAAGGTAAAGTGAGTGCACCTTGTGTAAATCAAAGAGAGTATAGTTAAACCTCACACTTTCGTTATGTCTGAAAATTCATCATAAGCACATATAATTAACACTGTCTTAATGGCAATACTATTTTTTGTTTACTTTGTTTAACTAATAATTTGTTATATCTATGTTCATTATATGAATGTATGACTGTGTTTCGTTACGTTATTTCAATTCTTTAGTGTGTAGTACCTTAATTTTGTAGGAACAATAGCTCCTTAGTTCAATTTTCGTTAGGCTGCAGCCAACATTTAAAAAAATACTAAGTGTGCAACACTGTCTTATACAGTCTCTATCCAATGATACCAACGTCTTTTAACCTGTTCCCCAGGTGACCTCAATAGCGAACTCGGGACTCACCGTGAAGCCATTAACATTTGGCAGCACGTCCTGTAAGGGAACCGAGGCATTCTCGGTTCCATTAACTTGGAAGCAGGTGCGAACTGACTGCCAAGTCTTTGGGTCTGGCATGTATGCAATCTTGTAGTTGACGCCATAGGGGTACCCTTCTCCCTCTGATTCTGTGCCGGGTGAGAGCTGCACCGTCTGCACTAGGCCTACAGTGAAAACGAACAAAATGACAGAAGCATCACTTTTTGTAGGGGTGTGTGAATATTCGAACTTTTGAATAGTTTATAATACAGTTGAACCATTGTTTATAAGATGCACTTATATGAGAGGCAACTGGATATAAAAGACATTTCGTCACATGGCTGGCTGCCCTATCTCTCCCATTAGTTGGACGGACCTCTTTTGTAATAGACATGCTACTGGGGACAATTGCTTATAAAGGACAAAATATCACTAAATCTTGGTCTGGCAAATGAGTTCTGTGGAAACTCACAAGGTGGAGTAACGTTTATGAGGGGGAAAATTAGCATCCACCCGTTTTGTAGCACAAGGCTACAAGGAAATCCATACGGATTTCTCAGAAATGAAAGCTTCCTAGTTGCCGAAAAATTCGTCCTGGTCCGGGGTTTGAACCCGGGACCAATGCCTATTCAAAATATTCAAATGCTATTAAGAAATATTCTATTAGACTCACACTCAAATATTTGGTTTCAAATTCACTTCACACCCAAAATTTTGCTATCTGCACAGTCTTACTTTATTATTCTTTATAATACAGCATGTAATGTGCCAAGTTTCTGTGTTCACTGTAGAAAATAGTAAGCATGGAGAACAAGAGAAAGAAAACAACTGACAATGCAAATGACAAGCCAAACTTGGGCTGTCAGCCTGCCTATGATGAATCTATACCCACAATACATCAACTTTACCTCTAAACATTGCGTCTTTGTATTAGTATTGCACACTTTCCTCCGACTACCTGACTACATCTCTCCATGACATATGATGAATGATGTTAATGGGGAATAAAAAGATGTACTTGTCTTAATACAGCAATTTACTGCATCACCTAATTATAAAGTTCCTTGTAGTCAACAACATTTATGCCTACAAAATAAATGGCTAGACACTACACCAAGCTGTTAAAAAATCTTTTCTTTTTGCACGAGTTAAGTAAACAAACAAAGTACAAAGAGCTTTACACCGGAAGAACATTTAATGTGCTCTGTTCCAGTTTCAACTTTTCTGCCCAATTTACTCAACTGCGCAAAAACCACTACCAATCTGTGGTGAACACTCTTATTAACATCAAAGCACCTCCCCTCCTGCAGCTTCCAGTGCAGCTGCAGCTTCCAATTAAAAAAAGTGTTAGTACCACCCATCTGTCATTTTACCGTCTTTGTTGGTACGTAAAGTGTTTCCAGATGATAGTAGTTGCATCATCCTGTGCTGGGCACGGTATATTCACAAGCAGATGCACAATTCTGTTTCTTATTTAAGCCCTTTTCAAGAAACAGCCAGCTACACTGTCCTTCACTTTTTCTTTAACTTTCCAAGAACACGGCGGGAACAATGCAATACGATTAGGAAGGCTTGCTCAGACCAGGCACTTTTTAGAGAACAGACATGCAGCACTTGTTTAGAGAACAAAGCGAAAGTAGATACAATGCACCTACTGCGGCTGCTATCATGCTGCAAGGGTCACGCGCCTGTCTGGCCTGGACAGCTTCAGCAGTTGATAACTAAAGCTCACTCAGCAAAGACAATAGATGAAACAAAAGGGTTATATCAGTCGCTACCAGCACTGTATATGCTCAAACTACAAAGGACAATGATTGACAGTATCCCTCGGAACTTTCTCCATCAACGGCAGATACTGAATAGGCTCGGTGCGAATGGGTAGAGTATAATCTCATTATACATCTAGATAGTAAAGAGGAATTTGGTATATTGTGAAGAAACTATGTGGGATCCAAATACTGTACAACAGACCTTTGTGTAAATGCTCATAAGCCTGTTATGTGACCAGAGTGAATTGCAAGTTACAGGCATTTTCTTTTTTTTTTTTTCCTCTCTAACTTTTCTGAAAAGAGCTTCTCAGATTCGACTGTGCTATAAGGCAAACAGTTTGGACATTATCTGTGCCTCCATCGTCACAAGACTGTTCACTTCATCTGCTGTCCTAATATCTCACTGTGCCGATCCCAGCTCCCAAAGTACACCAAGTGATGCTCAAATTAGGAAGCTGGAGAATTTGGAATGTCTGCCGTACAAAAATCTGCTGTAAAGGAACGCTGAGCAGCGTGCTGGCCTTATTATTTTGTCCATTATATCCCAATGTACGTTGTATCAGAATCCACTGTAAAAGAAGCTCAATCAGTGGAAGGGATTGGAAGATCGGCATGACGCTGCGATTTGGTACGTGTGTATCCATATGTCCGTTGTAAGCAAATGTGTTGTGACAACGTTGTACTGTACTAAGGAAGACTGCCACGTTGTTATGTAGCAGAGCTCTCCTACACGTACATTCTTTGAAAGCAACTAAGTGTTAGAACAGTGAGTGACAGCTTCAGCATAACTCTCAAAGAAGTGGCTCCATGGATGTCGACATCGCTGTATTGCAAAGCTATATCTCGTGCTACGGGGAAATCCTTATCTACACATGCTCCCCTAAGTGGATTGAGTCAATGGCTCGAGATAGCAAGTCATGGGAGATGTCTGAAGGTGCTGCTCGTGCAAGGTAAGCACCCACAATCGCTGCCAGATAGTGCGAGCTTGCTGCACAAAGGAAGGTGGAGACAACCATAAAAGGGGTGTGTATGAGAACAACAGTTAAGAAAATCAATGCTATCCCTTCATTCTTTCTTATTCACAAACTCAGACAGTGTACCAGACCTAAGCACGCCCACTTCAACATTGTAAGACACCAACATGCAAACTACAATGTCCCACAGCAACCCTGCAGTTGTGTGCTCGTAGAGACCATGAATCATAAGCACTAAAGTGGTCTTCCGTACATGCTTAAGCAGATCTTAAATATCTAAAAAAACCGTGAAAAAATTTTTTCAAGAGTGGCATTTGCATAAGTTACAAACACTGCCGCACATTCCGACAAAGTTTCCCACCTCATAAATTATGTGAATGTTTCATGACCTTTTGTCACATCTGAAGAATTACAAGCCTTCTTTGTCTTCCTGCATTTTTTCACAAACCTGAATTTTTTACTCTTTGCAATCATTTGGAAGTGGTTCCTCAGTAATTAGAGCACCTAGATTTGTAATTCTGGTTGCAGTACTGAGATACATGAGTAGTGCCTACAGTGGTAGGAGCAGATTTTTGTATTTCAGCTTAGATAATCTTTTATTGTCCATTCATTAGACAACTGATCCTGAACAAAAATATTTGATGTGCTGTATCACTGTTGATAGTTGTCATATCGACAAACTATTCCTACCTTGTGAAGCTTGTGCTTTCTAGTATCCAGCTGTACGCCTAAAGCAAGAATTTGATGATTGGTTCTTACTCCACTGTTCCTGGGAACAATGCTAACAATTTTAATTAGCCTTGGAACTAACTGATATATTAAAAATATAATTGGATATTTAGAATCTGCTAAGAGAACTGATCCAGAATATGCAGTCTCTTCAAGTTTGGTAAAGGAGGGTAAATAAAGTAAAGAAAAAAAAAACACTTCCCCCCATAAGCCATAGTGCTTGTACGTTACGCTAACCACAGATCTTCGAAGAGGACAGGATAAATTAGAGACCATTGGGAGAGGCCTTGATGCTGCAGTGGACACAGAATGGGCTGGTGGCACTGATGACTGTTGGACAAGGCATGTTTTGACCACAGTGTCTACATAGCAATGCCTCAGTCTGGAATGCGCTCCATATTAAACCAGCTGACGCTGTGAATGCCAACATATGCAGGTAATGAAAATCAAAGGTTGGAGCTTGAAGCAATCCTGCTTGACTGAAAACCAAGGCCCCACATCTATTACAGAGGGCTTTGGCTCTGGGCCAACTCAGAACCTGAGAGTTCCTGATGCAAATTCTACACGTTAAATGCTGAAATTCTTTTATGAGACAAATGCTGGAATGATTTAAATGGAACCTACATCGACAAAGCAAACAAAGCAAAGTTCTAGTGACTCTAGGAAACAGAATTTTCATTTAGGGCCTGGATCATCTCATGGAAGCCCTACATTTCAGTCAGCTTTTAGGAAGTTTGCCTCAAATCTCACAAATTCATTTGTATACATCAAAAATAGATACTTAAGTTCTGTCAATCAACTCTTTCAAAGCATCTCAATGCCACATTCCATTCCATGAGCACTGTGTACGCTCTCCTAGTCAACTTTAGGAAATTGTGATTTATCATGCCTTAGCACATTCCTTATGCCATAAACACATTTCCATAAACTATCAAAAGGCAGGAACACCTTAATAACCAATCTGCTCAGCTATAGAAGTGTTTTCTTTGTACTTGTATGCATTGGCTCAAGTCATGCAAACTTCAAACTTCAATTTAAATGAATACTACTATCTCCAAGCTACAGGCTCTGAGTGCATAAGCGAGTATATACGTACCATCATAGTAGTCAATGCGGCTGGTATTCTGTGTGGCATCGTAGTAACCCGTGAACGGCTCACGAATTTCCGCATATGGCAAATACAAGACGCCGTTCACTTTGTAGAAACTGCCCCAGTCAGGCAATTCTTGACCCAGGCATCCCGCTGCAACACGGTAAAAATAAGTCTAGACACAGCATTGGTCTCGCTTCCACCACGAAAGCAGCAAAATAAGTCAGCAATCTTACTAACAAGCTGAATAGAAGATGGGGGCTCAAAGAAATTTATAAAATAGTCCTCAGGAGCATGCTCTCTGCAACAGCTTGATATGGCTCAAAAACACTTTCAATACAAGTAATGTTCCGTTATGAGCATATGCACTAATTTTGAGAAAGAAGTCTTGAATAAATCTGCATGAAACAAATGCAAATATGATGTGCTCAACTAGACAGCAAAGGGTTTCCCAACAATTTTTATGACACATCAGTTAGTAGCACCGACACACACATAGCACACACACTATCCTAACATGCACTCCTGCATGGTGATTGATGCAATGACATAGGATTTGGATGCTGGCTTGTTAGCTACAGGCCAGCCAAGCCAAGCTAATACAATAACCTGAATGTGCCATAGTAAGAATTGGTCTTGTGAGATGCTTAAGCATTTTACAACTACAATGCACATTTTAAAATGCAAGCAAACTGATATTAGCTTTCATGTAACAAGGATATAAGATATTTCAGTTTTGCTATAGATGTAGGGAATGTTCACTGAAGTAATGCATAGTCAGCCAAAATTTATATTTTCTCAATTACAGTGAACTGCAATTATGTGCACTAAATCAAGGTTTAACTCTGTACACAGCTGTCTCCTTCAGTGAAAACGTGCTTATGAACTGGCACATATCAAAGTTCTGTCATGTCAGCTGGATTACTCAAAGGAGTGGACACCTCCATTTAAACTGCACAGTGACGTTAGCTTATCACCAAATTTTACTGACTTAATAGCAGGTGCACTAAACTATATGCCCCAATTTCAAAAGTGAAGCAGTCTGACAATGAAATAATGTACATTCATTACAAGTAGTGACTACATCAACCCGTCTTCGATAAATATGGCTATGTTAACCCCAGTAACATGTATTTAAAAGCTGTCACCACTTTTACAAAAATTAGTGCAAACAAAAAGCAGAAAAGTGTGCAGAAATGCAACTTACCAATGCTCAACAGCAGCACAAATCTATAGGCATGCTGCATCATTCTGCAGCCGTTCGCGAAGACGGTCCTTACCGACTCTGCGCTTGACATCAGCCTGTCCCCACTTGTTGAAGAAGCTCTCGAGAGATAACCATGTCGAGTTATCTCCTTTCGCAGATAGGAGCACTTACGGATGAATGCACTGGCAGTCAAAGCTGCAAACATCTGCCACAAACAGTTTCATGTTACCCAGATAACCATTAGCAGCCGCAGAAAAAGTGATTAGCTGTCTCTTTCTATAATCAGAAGTGAGAAGGATAAGATTTGGAATGGACATTTGTTACACACCCAGTTTCCTTCCTTTCTCCTCTGTATCCCTACCAAGCGTACTGGGTTCAAGATAAGTCAAGTGAGGCAATCCTTTCATCATTACAAAAATTGGAAAGGGTGGCATGCAGAGATGCACTTTTTCTCTTTTGTTGTTAAGTATTTACCAGGTATGCATAAATTACAAGAGAATACAGCTATGGTCACACTATACATGTATCATAAGGAGGCCCTACTTAGAAACACAATAGTATGAATATGCTATTATGTGTAAAAAATTCAAGAGAGTTCCGTGCTGTCAAACCTGTTGGAAAAGTGAAGCTGTTCTTCTGTCGTTAATCATGACGCAACCAACAAAGGTGCAACATTATTGACATCATGACCTTCATGACTATCAGTCACATTAGTGACATATTGATACTCAGCCAAAACACGTCATGTCCCTTAATAACTGAACTGTCTTCATACTCCATCCTTCCTCATTATCCTCTGACCATATCTGAACCTTCACCATGGACTCATGCACTTTTTTTCTTTCTTTGCATTTTGTGCTATGGAAATGCAGCCATGGCACCGGGGGACTATAGCAGCAACTTCAAGCTAAACCTTGTCAACACTTTATAGCTCTGTGGACTTTGCATAATCGCCATTTTATTGTGTATATGAGCCACTGGCGAGCACCCTACACTGTCCCTTGGATCAGCCCACTGCTCTGCATGACAACGAGATCATCCAATGCATGGCACAGCCTGGACTTATGAACAGCTCCGCTGTTAATAGTGTTACCACCTAGATTTTCTGTATATCATGCACCATGACACTACACGAGAAGAGCGTCTTTCAAGCACTCTACCTCCCCCCCCCCCGTAACCTACTCCATTACACAATAATTCAGTATGTACTGGCCCACAGATTGCAGTTAGATAATGTTTGCACTACTCGCAGGTCAGCAGAACAATAGCAGTAACAGTAAAGCTGTATCGCTATGCCAGCCTGTAATCTAATGCACAATGTAATTCATGCCAATAGCCCACACAATTCTGCATCGTACTGTTCTTGCATATCTCCACAAGACAATTAAGTGCAAAGTGTATTTTAACTTGAAGCACATTTTTCACATAAAAAATAAAAAGCTTGTGGGAATGTAGCACTAGTTCTGGAGAGCGCACCTGCGCAATTTTTATCCGTGTTTTTATGTCACTCTCTTACTGAGCACTAAATGTGTCAAATAATGTCAAAGTTAATTTACTCTACATCTGCCATTCACAATGTGGCAATAAAATGGATGTAAAGGTACACATCTTGAAAAAGGACTCGGACCATTGGTAATTAACACCTGTACAAAGAGACCCCACTTTGATTGACATCTAGCCGTCCCATCTAGCACATGGACACCTTAAAATGAAAACTGTTGGAAGCTTTCAACGAGCTCTTGTTCGAAATGGAGACTTTCAGGACAGAAACTTTCAGGACAGAAAACTCATGCAGTTTCCATAGCAGCCTTAGAGCAAGCCTTCTGCCTTACAGCAGAAGGTTAGAGCAGCTTATTATAAGGCTAAACAAAGCATTCCATCTAAATTTTTGAGTAACAGTTGCAAGTTGCTTATGGCAAATGAGCATTAGCCTCTGCTAGTGATTATTATTCCTCTGTGTAACTAGGCTAAAAAATAATGTTTTCACTATGTATTGCGCTGACAGAGATTGTGTGTGTTCCCGTACGATTTTTTTTTTTGCTTGATTCATTAATGCAGTTCAATTTGTGATTTGTGAAATTAATTATGTGTATAACTGTGTAAGATCTACAATGACTAAAAAAATGAGTGCTGTTTTTATTTTTATTTATTTGGCTGCAATTTTGTAGCACTTGTGCCTCCAGCGTCCATTGAAGATGTATAATGATACCACCCTGTGTTGGCCCTTGGGCCAAAAGTATCAATAAATGGAATGATGTCGTTTAATTCCCAAAAGCAGAAATAAAAAAGACAAACAATAGCACAAGAATCTTTATTTATGCAAAAGTTGTATGTGATGATTCAATGATTCAACGGCACACATTCAAGATGCAGCAGGCAGTCACTATTTAAATGAATTGCAAAAATTTATGAAGCAGAGTTCGTCTAGAGCATTGATGCAATGTGAGCACTGATGCGATGCGAGTACTACAACGAGTATGACAACAATATGATATGATTGATAGTAAAGAAAACAAGGTGTTAAAATACACAGTCCCCACACTTTCAGAGAAAATGGCACCATTAGATGCAGGAAGACTGTTCCCAACACCACGTGGTAGTAGCTTTTGTCTGTAAGCAACACTTGATGCCAACACACAGCAGTGTCCCTTTGGACTGCCTCCTTCAGATGAAGCCCACTGGACGTCAAGCAACTGCAACACGTTCAGGTGGGTGACACTATCCATCCAAGACACAGAGCACATTCACTCCTGAAAGGCCAAGGTTGATCCTCCTGCGCAGTTTATTAAAGCCCTCGCTATCAATAAGTGGCGGGGTTTTACATGCCAAAGCCACAACATATTTATATGAGACACACTGTAGTGGAGGGCTCCTAGAATTTCAACTACCTGGGGTTCTTTAATCCACATAGAAACTGCAGTGCACAGGGCACTAGCATTTCAACTCCATCAAAATCTGACCGACGCGGCCGGTGTTAAGCTCGCGCCTTTTGGGTAGGCAGCCGAGCATCATGACGACGGTACCACTGCGCTGGCCAAAAGGTCTTCACTGTTATAGTCAACATATGTATACCCACTTCCCATTATATGAAAGCACTGACTAGTTATTTATAATTTGTATTTTCAAACACAGCAAGTACAATGGTGAAATGAAGACACATAGGAGTACTGCTCTTTAGTACAGCAAAGCATGTCACCTTCTCATGTGCCCTAATTTCATTCTTAACCTTACAGTGTTATTTCTGTCTCTAGCATTTTTCTATATCAAGACAGAAAAATGAAATGCCATTAACGCTCACTGGAAATCACACAACCCAGAATGTTGTGAACGAGTGCAACTCCACAACATGGCCTCCAAGATGAAGCAACGTTTGGGGCAAGCCTAAAGTCTCAATGGCCATAGTTTTCCATCGCATCTATTAGCCACTGAGTGGCTGTCTGCTTAAAAGCAGTTTAAAAGATGTTAATCAAATAATTAGGGACTTGTCAGCAATACAGGTTTTGCGAGAATTTTCGAAGGCTTTCTTCAGTACACAGTGCAACCAGTACAAGGATGCTGATAAGCAGCAAGATTCCCAAATTATATACTCCTCAGAGTCCTTGCACTGGTCATGCTATACACTACTGATAAGACTGTCAAACCTTAGCCAGTCCACAGTAGTGGACCTGCAAAATATGTGGACGTGCCGAGCTCACCTGTGAGAGGTAGAGGGTTAAAAATGAGTTTCTCATTCACTTACCCCAGCATGCCTCCATGCTTAGTCTTGATACAGTGCAGGAACAGGAGGATGGCATAGAAGAGATTGTTTCGACCCTGCGGTAGATAAGGCACGGCCTTATGAGCCCATTCGTGTTTCTGGCTAGTTTACTTTAGAAATGAAACGCGGAACTCTGAAATTGAAAGAAAAGTGACCAACTAAACCTGCCACACGAAGCCTGCCCCAAGCGGCTTCACATAACCATCATCGTCTTTTAAAGTCGTGGAAAAAGAATGTGTTTACAGGTTAAACCAAGCTTACAAAGTCTGCAATAACCATGCCTTTGAAGTACACCAAATGCTCCAATGTTAAGTCTGCTTTGTTATACTGAAGATAAGTTGTACTAAAATAAAGATCGAGACGTAATATCAAGGGTTTATCTTTTTTTATGTAAGATATGTTCAAATCAATGTGCTAGCTTCAAGGTGGCATTTAGCAATGCAATTTTTACAAGGTATACACGTTTATCACAGGGACCTTCCCCGTGGAGAAGTTCCCTAGACAAAAGGTCCTTTCCCTACAGGGACATTCCAGTGGTTTCTGTGGCCCTCATTGTTCTGTGCCTGTCGGTGCACTAATACTTAATAAATACAAAAATATATTTGCACAATTCATTAATCAGCTAAGCTTTGCAAGCAGACAGAAAAACAATTCAAGACTGATTGCAAAAAAAAAAAAAAAATAGCCATTATAGAACGTACCTTTGGGAGGTCCCAGGTATCCTTCCCTACAATCACATGGTAGTGTGGAGGTAGCACACTGGTCTGATAAATACACAAGGCATCCTTGTCTGCAGCTGTATCAGATAACAAGGGAAAAGATAACAAGTAAGAAGAAATTTTTTTTGTGATGTCAACTCACTCAGTCATAGTGGTCACCAAAACGGATAAGCTGCCTTTGAGATTATTCAGTTCTGACTCAATGATTAAATGTCTGGCGATTCTCTACTGTGATTACTAGTAACTTTGTCTGAACACCTCTGCTTTCAACAACTTTGCAAAGCCACATCATTTAAAAAAAAAAAATCAGTTACAGGTCAGTTTGAAAATTCTTTTGCTTTGCGATTTCAGAGGCATGGGGTACTAAAATGGCCGAGTGGAGAACAGTGACACAGCGTGAACAGCACACACACCTACCCTTTTGACATCAGGACATTTCACACATTGAATCCCCTCTTACTATGAAACAGCACACACTAATATCTAGTACCATGTACATACTAGGATATCTGTTTCATCTGTTCCTGCTTTACGTCTACTGAAAACTTGACTGAGTGTGTGTCTCAGTCAACTTCCACATTGGTGATTAGATAGTGGCAGAGTGAACAAGTTGACAACCCATCGTGTAATCACCTCTTTCCATACTGGTAATAATGTGTCAGGAAGTAAACCATTGCCCTTTGTCCTCAAACCATCCACTACGCATCTGCATTCGCTCTCATGCCCATGAGCTGGCAAGCACAGCCCACCGATGATGGTCACATGACCCACGCGTCTGTGCAGAGAAATAAGCGCGCGTCTTTTCCGCCTCACCTTACTTTTTGCGACCGCTGACCTGGCAGAGACTGAAGATTGTAAGGGGGCAGGGGCGGAAAGGATCAGGCTGCAGCGGCCGTGGACGGTACTTTCTCTGAGAGCGGCTAGGCCAGCCGAGTTGCTTGAAACTATGGTACTCGCATTTGTATTGACCGTGACACGTTCAGAAACCGTTCGTGTAAGCCCACACCTTGACGTATTCAATATAATGTAGGCCTCCCGAGAATTTTCTAACGCTCATATCACCACAAAATTCATATCATATCATCAAGATTCTACTGTATAAAGCTCTACACTGTTCAGATGATTTTGTCCAAGTGGCATGACGCAGATTTCAACATTGAAATGAGTGCTTAGTTCTATGTATTATTTGTCCAGACTTGTCTCTATCTTAATTAAAAGTGGAGATGTGCTAGCCGCTTAAACCAACTAAAGCACGTAGATAAAAAGTTCACAAAAGCCGTCTCAAGCACGGTAACATTACAATGCCAGAAGACTAATTCTAGAAAGTGCATTAGCTTCCTATGCACATACAACAGCTTAATAGCAGACGCACAGAACGTGCACCACCAGACTGCTGATGTGTAATGCACAGAATCATGTTACACTTACGAGGCTTGTTTGGTGCCTTGTGGAAGAATTGTGAAGTGAATGTTTTTCCATCTGGGAAGCGTGGGTCGGGAGGCAGCCTGGAGTTCAGGTACGTGCACAGTAGATGCAGGACTATCTGTATGTCCAACACACACACAAAAAAAAAGCAATTCAGAAGTAGATTCAACAACCTCAGCAAGGGACAGGGAAGAAATCATTTAATAAGGGAGGACACGGACCTTACACTCTCTTTGTAAACTTGGCAATTCAAATACAATTTTTTGCTGGTGCTACTGCTGTAACAGTGAAACAAACTCCTTGAAGCTCTGAGAATTAGAGCTGTGGAAATAGCAAAACTCTGTGTGCAAGGCCAATTCAAATATTTATGTTGGAGTGCAGTTCAAATAGAATAGTTTCCGAATAATGTCCAAATATTGCTAAAATTCGTAAAAAAAATTTATTGCGTGACTAGAGTAGCCCCACATTGTTGTTCCTAAAAAAAAAAAGGCAGTTGAGCCCTAAAGAACAGTCCAACAGAGAACTGTACAGATTCATAAGTTCACTTTGCCGCATTACACAAGTGCTAACTTTACTGCAGCACACAAGCATGACTTCACTGCAGTGCACAAATGTTAGCTAGCTTTGACACAGTACAGAAGCAGTACCTTTGCTGCGGTACACAAGCATTAGCTTTGCCACGGTACGCAAGCGTTAGCTTCACCCTGGTACATAAGTGTTGCTTTGCCACAGTATACAATTGTTATGCAGTGAAGCATTACGTGGAAAGATCCACTTATCACAGGACATAGTATACTTGACCCCTTAATTGCAAACTTCGAATAGTTGAAATTGTAAATATTGGGTGCAAATTGAGTATCACCATCATCAGCAGCCTATCTTATGTCCACTGCAGGACGAAGGCCTCTCCCAATCCTCGCCATCCTTGCCTGTCCTGCGCGAACTTCTTAATTTCGTCCCCCCATCTTACTCTCTGCCGCCCACAGCTGCACTTACCCTCTCTTGGTATCCATTCCGTCGTTCTAACTGTCCATCGGTTATCTAGCCTTCTCATCACGTGGCCTGCCCATGTCCATTTTATCTTCTTAATATCGTTCATTATGTCGGCGACCCCCGCTTGTTCTCTGACCCACTCAGCTGTCTTCCTATCTCTTAGTGTAACGCCTATCATTTTTCGTTCCATCGCCCGCTATTAAAGCTATTAAAAGCAAGCTATTACAAGCTATTAAAAAAAAATATTCGAAAGTTTGAGTAACCCTATTGAAAATACTTTGTTGACTATGTTAACTTCTTTGGAAAGGTCATAAGCCGTAACTCTCGCAATCTACAGTGAAACACCAATAGCACGATCCCGGCTGGATCACTTACATCTGAGTCGGTGGGCAGTGAGTCACTCCATGGTTTGCCCCTGTAGTTCTGGCTTCCACTGTTCCACCGAAAGTCACTCATGCAGCCACCTCGAGCCAGCTCTGAATGAAAATATGTCAGCCGCTAAAGAAGGCATCTGAGCTTTAAGAAGGTGTTGTGCGGGACGTGAGCGCGGCTGGAAATTAGCAGACAGAAACGAGTGATGCGCCTCCAAAGAACAAACAAAACAAACAAAACTTTATTTTCGCGAGGTCCGGGCGGCGAGGCCTCGCCGCCCGGACCTCGCGTCGTCTCGGGCTCCAGCGACCCACGGCAGCGGCCGGCGATCTGCGCCCATCTACGTATGTTCCTTTCTTTCTATTTTCCTTTTCTTGGGGCGCGGTCGCGGGTGCGCTAGCCGGGGTTAGGCTCTCCTTCCCTGCATGGTTATTTTTGTGTGTTATTCTGTGTTCACGTGTTGTCCTTTGTTACTGTCCTTTGTTTGTGTTATCGTGCTCGCGTTTTGTTAATCGTTATCGTTACTCTTTGTTTATATTTAATTCGACTTATTCGGCCTTGTATTATTTGTTTTGTTTTAACGTGTGTTTATTAAATCACCATGCACGGAGAGTGACGCCTAATGTTCTCCTCCTTCGCCGCGTGCGACGGTTCGCGCTGCCCTGTCTCGAGACGGGCCGCGGGCTGGCGCGCGCGGCAACGCGGCATGCACGGCTGAGATAGCTAGCGCGCGAACGCGACGACCTCATTCTCTGCTCGTTGAGTGCTCGAACCCACTGCAAGGGGTTGCTAGCGGCGATGCCACTGCTAGCAGTAGTAATTAGCAGAAGGATACCCCTACATTTTGGCGCCCAACTAAGTGGGGCCAGGGGCCTAGCCCTTGGTCGCTCGAACGACGAGCAGGTGTCGGCAGAGTGAGGTAGTTGTGTTCGGTTCCCAGCGTCAAATGCGCTTTGGTTGAGGTTGGCTGTCTCTGCCGTGTATCGCGCGTATCCCTCTCTTTGTCTGTTCATCCTTTTTCTCTGTCATTGTATCGTGGTGTGAGGAGAGGCAAATGTCACTTCTCAAACGGATTGGTAACCCGCTTCGAAGTTGTGTGAGGCGAAGCGTGGACGAGGAAAGGCGTGATGCAAGTAGCCACCGAGATTCAGCAGTTCGTTCTTGGTGGCGGAAACTCGTTGGACTGACCAAGGCTTTCATCATGCCATGGCTGGGAGATTGACCACCTTGTCTCCCGTGCGACGTTCAAGTCGGTGAGTCCAACGGTTTTCTTTAGACTTCGCGTCGTGCGCGTCTTTCTTCAGTAAAATTCAGAACCAGTGAAAGAATAGCTGACGCACTATTTCTTGCCCGGGTCGCCGAAAGTCTCTTTTCTTTAAAAGTTGACGGCGCTGTTCGGGTGCACATGGCCGACTTGCACCGAGGGAGGCAAAGATGGCGGAAAGGCCGCTGAGGCGAACAAAGAAGTAGAAGGAGACCCTTCTTCCTTGAATAGCCCTTGGGACCTGTTTCTTCGCGCACGCAGAAGGGGAGAGCGTTCCAGCGTCCCCGCGGCGGGAGAGAAGGAGGCCATTGTGGCGATAATCAGCCGGCCGGTCGGGGGGAAAGGATGAAAGAGGGGGTCCATCCTCACCGGGCTCTCCTCAGGAATCTGTTTTTTTCTTGTTTGTTGTTCTTTTTCTTTTTTCGTGGCCCGAAGAGCGACGTAGTTGACTGGCAGAGTGACCCATGTGTACATAATGTAAATAGTTTCTTTCGCGGTTTTGTTTTTCGCCTCCGGGAGGCGAGGCGCCTGAATGTGTTGGTACTGCACATGGCGCGCGCGCGGTATCGTTGTCTGGTTTTGTGACGAGCGCGGGTTTTGGGCCCGAAGCGGCTTGTGTAGCCGTGGCCTGGGAGAGAAAGGGGTTCACTCTGCGCGGTCTGTACGAGCTTGGCCACAGTATCATGCCACATTTGCGGTTAGCGCTGCGTGTTTACACGCATCGGCAGTGGCACCCCCCCGACAGCAGAGGAGAGCGATTGCGCGCCCCTGTAGTAATTCTGGCCAGTCGTCAGAGCGGAAGACTTTAGCTAAAGTTACTGTGCTCTGCGATTTGGCACGGTGCAGTGTGAATGCTCAGCTGTCGCCGTCCCTTCCGCATCTGTTCATTCCGTAGGCAACACGTTGTGGATCCCCCGTTTCGTTTGGTGTCGCGGATGGGCAGAGTGCGTTCGTGGAAGGATTATCCGCTAGTGTAAGGTCATATGGCAGCGTACTAGTGAAGACCACGTTTACATTGGTTACTGCCCGACTGATTTCAGACGGAGAGATACCTGACAGAGACGTCTTTGTCTTTTTCTCTCTCTACCCCTTTCGCTAGCTTCTCTTCGCTGTCCTTGGTTCTATACTAAGTGTTCGTCTTTTTACGTACCGTTTCGCTTTTGCTCTGTTTTGCTCTGTTTTTGCTCTGTTTTTGGTTTACGTTACCTGATAATTCTAGCCTCGCGTTGTTTATTGTTCGTTAGTTCAACTGAGTTTGGTTCTTGTGCTGCGCGACTGTTTTGTTCTTCTGTTGTTGTTTTTGTTGTTTTTCTGCCACGCTGATTTGGCGGCCGAAGTCTGCGTGTCCGAAGCGGGGCGGCGTCGACGGCGAGGCTGCGGACGGAGCCGTGGTCGCGGCACTTGGGGCGGCCAGGAAGTCGACAGGGTCGACGGCTCGTGAAACCTGCCGCAGCCGGCGTCCAGAATCCGGGTGAAGATGCCGTGGCGCGCGCCTGCTTCATCGGACACTTGAGAGATTTGCCGCGGTTGTATTGTCGCGTTTGTTTCCTTGTTTTTGTTTGGGGCTTGCGGATTTTATTGCGTATTGGCACCGTTGGTATTGTTTTTTTAGGGGGGCTTTTAAGGAGGGAGGGATGTGGGGCCGGGACCCGCGTGACGCCATGTTTTTCGTAGGAATGCCCCGCATCCCCCTTTCCCTGCTGGACGGAGCGGGGGCCGCCCGCTTCGCCCATGTGCTTTTAACATAGGCTACCATTGGGCAGCGAGAAATTCCCAGAATGTTTGCGCGTTCTGGCGTTTCTGGTTTTGGAGATGCCTCGGGAGAACACGCTGGGTCTCGGGGCGGTGCGTACGTGCTTTTGCGGCTCTCCGGGCGGCGAGGCCTCGCCGCCCGGACCTCGCGTCGTCTCGGGCTCCAGCGACCCACGGCAGCGGCCGGCGATCTGCGCCCATCTACGTATGTTCCTTTCTTTCTATTTTCCTTTTCTTGGGGCGCGGTCGCGGGTGCGCTAGCCGGGGTTAGGCTCTCCTTCCCTGCATGGTTATTTTTGTGTGTTATTCTGTGTTCGCGTGTTGTCCTTTGTTACTGTCCTTTGTTTGTGTTATCGTGCTCGCGTTTTGTTAATCGTTATCGTTACTCTTTGTTTATATTTAATTCGACTTATTCGGCCTTGTATTATTTGTTTTGTTTTAACGTGTGTTTATTAAATCACCATGCATGGAGAGTGACGCCTAATGTTCTCCTCCTTCGCCGCGTGCAACGGTTCGCGCTGCCCTGTCTCGAGACGGGCCGCGGGCTGGCGCGCGCGGCAACGCGGCATGCACGGCTGAGATAGCTAGCGCGCGAACGCGACGACCTCATTCTCTGCTCGTTGAGTGCTCGAACCCACTGCAAGGGGTTGCTAGCGGCGATGCCACTGCTAGCAGTAGTAATTAGTAGAAGGATACCCCTACAACGGACAGTCAAAGATGGGAAAGGGTGCCTGGCTGCTGTTGTGCGACCGTGAGGTCGCCACAAAGGTATCCAAGAACAGTTCACCAGGAACACACAACCACAGTCATTGATAACATCATTCACTTCTTTACATAAAACCATCTCTGAACATACTTTTTGTTCACAACAAGAGCAATGTGTCTTTCAACTTCACCAAGACTGAGAAAGCAACTTGTCACATCGTATTCCCTCTCACCTCCTTCATTTAATAATTGCGCATGATGAGAGCTGTGCCGCCATACACGTACGCATCACAGAAAAACAAACTGCCCTGACCTTGTGAAATGCACAAGGTCAGAGCAAATGAAATGTATTCGCAATACTGTAGGTAGGTAAATCCTGCAGCAATAGATACTGCACAACGCTGCCATGGCAGGCTTTCTGCAAAGTCTAACACAGTGAAGTTATGGTATGCAACGTTTTGATCTAAACTGCAGTGTTAAAAAAAAATCTGTCACAACTGGCAACCACTCTAATTGGTTTGGTTCAACTGCTCACAGAATGCCAAAATTGCAAATGCTAACCCTTTGGCTCTACAGAAGGCCCCAGTTCACAAGATGAAAATTGGCAGTGCAGAAACCTACAATTCAGCATGTAATGCTAGCCATTTGTGAGCAAATCAGAGAGCATGTATGCTTTCTTTTAAAGAAGGAAGGCCTCGACATTCTTAAAGTGGTCTTCTCTTGAAGATAAAACAGATGGCCACGGTTTGAAAGGGCCATCCGTACTTGCAGTGTGCCTGGCACATTTTTCCTTTGGCATGCATGCAAAGTCTCACAAGGCAGCATTTACCAGAACAGCACCATTTTATTGCCACTGTACACTTCCGAAGACTTGAGAAGTCAGAGAAGTAACTGCATTGCCACAAGAAGAAGCACTATTGCATTAGCATGGCATGGAGCAGCCATTTATATGTAGAATGTGATGAACAGGAATTCAATACACATTATACATCACTATGTTACTAGACAAGGATTCCAAAGGAATTGATCAAGGATTCCAAAGGGATGCTACAACACTGCAATAGAAATGAAAATTTGCTGTGCCTGGGTTTGACTGACCCGTACCGAATGCATGGTACTTTTGGCATGGGCACACAAGTGGAGAGTAAAGAACCACTGACCTTTGATACGCTGTACCAGGTATTCATGATTGCTGTTAAGGTCCAAGTATGGCAGCAGGGAGGCCAGTGTGGGCACGTGCTGCCCTTTGCTGAGAGCCACCTGTTGCAATGTTGATGGGTTGGCCTCTGCCAAAGAAGGCAAGATTTGCAGGTAAGAATTGAAAGAATTTTAACAGAGGTTAACAAATCTCCATAGTTTTTCCACTAGAAATCTCTATTATACGATGGTTTCATGTTGTGGTGTGGCACCTATGTGATGACTGCCTCCAACACTGGAAGGTAATTGAACCTTACACGTACAAAAGCTTGGACATGCTGGCACTATGCATAGCAGAATAAGCAGAGCACAAAATATACAACTAGAAAGACACACAAGTGCTGTGTTTGACTTTCTACGTGTGTTCCCGTGTTTCGTACTTTGCTCACTTTGTAGTAAAAACCTGATAATAAACTAGTGAATGTGGTTAATGTGACCTTACACATCATACATCTGACTGTACACACGAATGTACACATTATACTACATACACAATCACATTACGTGTGTACAACCATCATGAGTCTTCAGTCTTATGCTCTGCCTAAACTTCTCTAGGAAATAAAAAAAACTGAAAGGGGTTCACATTCAGGAACTGCTAAATCTATTGTGAGTATGAGCTGGTGGAGATGTTTCCCAAGTGATCAAAACGTTAATAAGCTATGTCAGCAGTATTTTGAACAGACATCCCAGTGACCCTGGTTAGCATGATTTTTAAACTGGATCTTCACAAAACACAAGTCGCTGCATCTTGAAAAAGCCAGCGTATTTAAGAGTGAAAAGAAAAGAAAAATGTACTACTCACGGTTGCATAAACATGAATACTATATCAATAATGATAGAAGTTACTCATTTTAGCACATTAAAAAACAGGAGAGTAGGTTACTGCTTGAGGATACCACACTTACCACCGATACGCAAATCTGAAGATCCCAGCCTAACCAGTGTGGTATTGATGGAGTCTATCTCAGAGTCCACTCGCTTTACGATGGTCTGGCTGATCCACTGTAACATGAAAAAAAAAAAAAAAAAAAAACTGCAAGTTTTCAAAAGCTGAAATATTGCTTTAGAGCCAAACGACAGGTTACCTTACACGGAACAGTGCAACTGGTCGAACATTAAAGGAGTACCGACATGATCGTCAGGTGGCGCAAAAGAGACATTTTTAGTTTTGTTGACATGCACTGTTAATACTACTCGAGCACCGGGGCCAGGGAACATGTACAAACTATTTAATTTGATTTTGAAGTTTCTGTCGCCCAGCGTCTGCAAGTCAGTCCCATCGCAATAGACAATACGACAACGTTTAAACTCAGTCGCCTAAATATCACTCAAATCGCTGCCACAGTCGCTAGCCGACAATAAAATCGTTGTTTTTGTGCGTCATGTGCAACCTACATTAGTAGCCAACAGAGGTGCCACGACTCCGTCAAGAGTTGCTGTACCCACGTGACTTAGACCTATGTGCAACTGTGTTGACACCTCACTATGAAACCGCCCCCTCGAAATCGAAACCAAAAGTAGGCTTTTAGAGCAGCCATGCAAAATATATATTGATTGCGTTTCATGGCACCACGATACTCTATTTAGGGTTCTCGAAATCATTGCTTTTACTCAGAGCAGTAATACAGAAATGTCTAAAATTCGTGTCAGTAATTCTTTAACATTATCTCCCAGGACTCAGAGATACAAAGCTGCTACATACGTATTTATATTAATAGTGTGCTTTCTACTTGCGATATTTCATGTTGCATATGAAATGCTCCTACGAGGTTTCATGCATAAAGCAGAAATAGGAACATTGCACCTGATGATTCCTACAGGAACATGCGCTAGTTATGGGGGACTTTAACGCGAAAATAGGAAAGAAACTAAAGGGAGAACAGGCAGTCGGCAACTACGGTGTAGGCAACAGGAATAGCAGAGGGGAGATGCTAGTGAAATTCGCAGAAAGAAATCAACTACGTGTAACGAACACGTTCTTTAAGAAACGTAAGAACAGGAAGTGGACATGAAAAAGCCCTAATGGGGAAACAAAAAACGAAATGGACTTCATACTAAGCAGTGATTCAGGTATAGTACATGGAGGTGGTAAATAAGGTCAAAATTAGTGATCACAGACTCGTAAGGGCAAAGATAACTCTCAATCTTAAGAGGACAAGAACAAAAAACTCGTACGGAAACGGGCCAACCTCGATGTTGTCAGGGCAAAAACAGAAGAATTTAGAATTGCACTTAAGAATAAGTATGAGGTTCTAGGACAGGAAGAAAATGAGGACATAGAGAAGATGAACGAAAACATTACTAGGCTGATCACCGAAGCCACAATCGAAGTAGGAGGCAAAGCACTGAGACAAGATGTGAATAAGCTCTCGCAAACTACTAAAAAATTTCATTAAACAACGCCAACAGATGAGAATAACTAACCCAAGAGATAAGATAGAATTCGCCAAGCTGTCTCAGCTCATCAACAAAAGTAGAGTCAGTGACATAAAGAAACATAACCTGAAAGAAATAGAAGCAGCCGACAGAAAAGGAGTCAGCATCAAAACAACTAAAAGGAAGCTTGGTGTGGGAAAGAACATAATGCATGCAGTGAAAGATAGGCAGGGCAACATCGTTACTAACTTCAATGATATAGCCAAGGTGGCCGAGGATTTCTATTCGGAACTCTACAGCTCAAACACGAGACACCCCTCCGGGAGAGCAACAAGCACCAATCAGGACAGTGGA
Source organism: Hyalomma asiaticum (assembly GCA_013339685.2). Lineage (NCBI taxonomy): Eukaryota > Metazoa > Arthropoda > Arachnida > Ixodida > Ixodidae > Hyalomma > Hyalomma asiaticum. The sequence continues at coordinate 7,343,357 of CM023489.1, read as the reverse complement.
GTTCCATGCTTCACTGCAGACGAGGTTAGGAAAGCAATTCAAGGCATGTCTCGCGGAAAAGCAGCTGGAGAAGACTGCATAACCGCCGACTTGATCAAAGATGGAGGAGACTTCGGAACTAGAAAGCTCACGACACTGTACACAGAATGCCTCAAAGGTTCAAATGTACCAGTAAGTTGGAAAAATGCCAACATTCTATTATTACACAAGAAGGGAGATGTAAAAGACCTGAAGAACTACAGGCTGATTAGTCTACTCTCAGCACTATGCAAAACGTTTACAAAGGTTATATCAAATAGAATAAGAGCAACACTTGAATTTAATCAACCAAGAGAGCAAGCAGGGTTTAGACAAGGATACTCCACAATAGACCATCTTCATGTGATCAATCAGGTAATCAAGAAATCCACTGGATACAACAAACCCCACTATATGGCTTTCATAGACTATGAAAAGGCCTTTGACTCGGTAGAGATAACAGCAGTTCTGGAGGCATTGTATCGTCAAGGAATATGTGATAGCTACATAAATATAATAGCTAACATCAAGACTCTACAGCCACCCGACTTCTGCATAAGAAAAGCAGGAAAATGCCGATACAGAAAGGTGTCAGACAAGGAGATACAATCTCATTGCTATTTACTGCATGCTTGGAAATCTTCAAAAGATTAGAATGGGACGAGACTGGGCTGAGGATTAACAGCGAATATTTGAGTAACTTACGCTTCGTAGACGATATAGTACTATTCAGCAGTGATGAACTGCTGGAGACGAACTACCGAAGATGATTGTAGACTTAAGCCGGGAAAGCTCTAAGGTAGGATTAAAGATGAACATGCAGATAACAAAAGTAATGATCGGTGGCACAGTGAAAAAACGAGCATTCACAATTGAAAACGAGACATTAGATGTCGCACAAGAATACACTTATCTAGGACAGCTACTGTCAGAAGAACCTACTCATGTAAAAGAAATACATCGAAGAATGAGCATGGGATGGCGCGCCTACGGGAGACACTCCCAACTCATGAACGGAAACTTACCATTATCACTCAAGCGGAAATTATATAATTACTGTATTTTGCCAGTACTGACATATGGGGCAGAAACATGGAGAATTACAAAGAACCTAGAAAGGAAGTTAAGAGCCACGCAGCGGGCGGTGGAACGAAAAATTATAGGCGTGACTCTAAGAGATAGGAAGAGAGCCGAGTGGGTTAGGGAACAGGTAGGGGTAGCTGACATAATAGTCGAAGTAAAGAAGAAATGGACATGGGCAGGCCAAGCGATGAGAAGGCTAGACAACCGATGGACAGTTACAACGACGGAATGGATATCAAGAGAGGGTAAGTGCAGCCGTGGACAAGAGAGAGTAAGATGGAGTGACGAGGTTAGGAAAGCAATTCAAGGCATGTCTCGCGGAAAAGCAGCTGGAGAAGACTGCATAACTGCCGACTTGATCAAAGATGGAGGAGACTTCGGAACTAGAAAGCTCACGACACTGTACACAGAATGCCTCAAAGGTTCAAATGTACCAGTAAGTTGGAAAAATGCCAACATTCTATTATTACACAAGAAGGGAGATGTAAAAGACCTGAAGAACTACAGGCTGATTAGTCTACTCTCAGCACTATACAAAACGTTTACAAAGGTTATATCAAATAGAATAAGAGCAACACTTGAATTTAATCAACCAAGAGAGCAAGCAGGGTTTAGACAAGGATACTCCACAATAGACCATCTTCATGTGATCAATCAGGTAATCAAGAAATCCACTGGATACAACAAACCCCACTATATGGCTTTCATAGACTACGAAAAGGCCTTTGACTCGGTAGAGATAACAGCAGTTCTGGAGGCATTGTATCGTCAAGGAATATGTGATAGCTACATAAATATAATAGCTAACAGCAAGACTCTACAGCCACCCGACTTCTGCATAAGAAAAGCAGGAAAATGCCGATACAGAAAGGTGTCAGACAAGGAGATACAATCTCATTGCTATTTACTGCATGCTTGGAAGAAATCTTCAAAAGATTAGAATGGGACGAGACTGGGCTGAGGATTAACAGCGAATATTTGAGTAACTTACGCTTCGTAGACGATATAGTACTCTTCAGCAGTGATGAACTGCTGGAGACGAACTACCGAAGATGATTGTAGACTTAAGCCGGGAAAGCGCTAAGGTAGGATTAAAGATGAACATGCAGATAACAAAAGTAATGATCGGTGGCACAGTGAAAAAACGAGCATTCACAATTGAAAACCAGACATTAGATGTCGCACAAGAATACACTTATCTAGGACAGCTACTGTCAGAAGAACCTACTCATGTAAAAGAAATACATCGAAGAATGAGCATGGGATGGCGCGCCTACGGGAGACACTCCCAACTCATGAACGGAAACTTACCATTATCAGATCTCAAGCGGAAATTATATAATTACTGTATTTTGCCAGTACTGACATATGGGGCAGAAACATGGAGAATTACAAAGAACCTAGAAAGGAAGTTAAGAGCCACGCAGCGGGCGGTGGAACGAAAAATTATAGGCGTGACTCTAAGAGATAGGAAGAGAGCCGAGCGGGTTAGGGAACAGGTAAGGGTAGCTGACATAATAGTCGAAGTAAAGAAGAAATGGACATGGGCAGGCCAAGCGATGAGAAGGCTAGACAACCGATGGACAGTTACAACGACGGAATGGATATCAAGAGAGGGTAAGTGCAGCCGTGGACAAGAGAGAGTAAGATGGAGTGACGAAATTAAGAACTTCGCAGGCATCAAATGGAATCAGCTCGCACAGGACAGGAATGGATAGAGAGCAATGGGAGAAGCCTTCGTCCTGCAGTGGACATAAGATGGGCTGATGATGATGATGATGACAGGAATCACGCTATTGTTAGTCATCGGCAACACTAGGGATATGACCCTTTATGAACTTTAATCAGTCCATAAGAAAACTAGCCATCCTTACGATTACTAGTACATGCTGCTTCTTATGGGGCTTTTTGACTTTCACTTATTTAACGTCAATACATACTTAACGACAATGCTCTTTTCTTTTTGCACTTGGCTTTAAGATTATTTGATAGCCACCATTTCTGGCACAGTCTGTCAGTTATCAGACACAAAGAGTATGCACAAACCTTTCGTAGGTTCTCAACCCAAATGTCCAGCTTGTCCTTGTCAATAGACCACTTCTTCCAAACCTAGAATTGTGATTAGACCATTATACAATGTCAAACAGAAACACACAAGTAATAAGAAAAGCAGATTATTCTGCTTCATGACACCAGCATGTGCTAACAACATATGCTGCTACTCTCCTAAAGCAGTGTACTACGGAACACATTATAGTTGCACTATTGATCTTCAGGGTAATGAAACGCCTTCCCTTGAACCACTGCATTTGGACAAATCAGCATTTAAAGGGTCCCTGAAACGTTTTTTTGACATTGCGTCACTGATTAGGCAACACAATTCTGAAATCATTCACACCATAAATAAAGCGAAGCACCATGCGCTAAGGCAGCTATGGGCTTATTTCTGTCGCCTTCCTCCTTACCACTGCTGTTCCTCCTCAACTCGATCTGCTGCGGATGTGCGCGCTAGCGACGACAGCGCCTCCCGCGTCAGCCGCTCTGCCGAGCCTCCCGTAGTGACATAGCGCCCCGATATCCTCACTGAGGTTGCCCGCCTCGGCAGTGCTAGCCTCTGTAATAGAGCGCCGGCGACTCGTGTGTACGCCGCCAGATGCCACGACGATACCGTTGGCTGAAACGAAGGAGTACGTTGTAGAAGCACGTTGTTCGCAGCTAGGTTTTGAAAATTACGTGCATGTCACTGGCTTGGGGCCAATCAGCGACCTCTCATTCGATCGGTCGATGACGGGGGCGTTTGAAAACGCCTTTTGGCGAGCCGCTGCGACCTTTTGCGATACGAGTGTTCAAAACCTTATTGTAAATTACACACTTTACGCACAGCGCTGAAATCTGTCCTGTAATGGTCCTAGTGACCCGCTCTACCGGATCACCATGTTTGCACAAAATCGTCAAAACCGTTTCAGGGTCCCTTTAAATATAAATGTCAATGTTAGCTGTTCAACACCAACATTTTTGAGAAAAATGAGGTACCACTGACACTGTCTCCACTGAAGGTGGCCGACGAGTCCAGATCATCACCGTGCATGGTCTGAGGAGACCTTGTCGCCTTCTGGTAGTGGCTCAAATGAGAGATCACCGTATCAGCATCCAGGCGCAGTGAAGAGTTCATCACACCACCACTCTCGGGCAGGTCTGTTCAAGACAGTAAGAAAAGGTTGCTCAATCACACCGGTAGTTTTTTAAAAATATGTCAGCAGGTAAAAATATGTCAATTCTGCAGTCGATGGCACGTACTATTTGTTCACAGTTTCTAAGGCACTTGCTATGGTGCTAACATTTAAATGTGCTTACCAGCAAAATCTAACCTTATGAGCTGCAACAAACAAGGAACACAAGTGCTGCTTGTACAGCTACTGCAAACAGGCATGCTTTGGATAGTTGACGAAGTGCTGACTTTAACCACAGAGTGTCAGTTTTTCAAAGCACACTGAGAACTGCTGTGCCTGTAAATGTGAAGCGGACTTCAGTAACTGTATCTGGCACATTCCACCTGTTTGCTTATTCAGCTCTGATAGTTTCACAAGCATTAAAGCTTAGAGGGAATACACTTCATGCATGTACGTTTTGTTATTGTGAAATAAGTTAAGCGTTTAGACAAATGTAAAGCTAACCAGGGGGATGCACAGATTGTTACTATGAAAATCAACAGCTTGACACAAAGCGACAGGTGCATCGCACACGAATTACATACCGAAAGAAAGGCTGCGATCAGATTCTTCATGGGAAGCCAGGTAGTCGTCCAAGCTGTGTTCATCATTTATGTGCCATTTTACTGCATTGATAAAGATGCAATGTGTATAAAATAGAATTCAATGCGGGAAAAAACTTCAATGTACTCCGTGAGAAACAAGTGGTGCAAGGAAAATGCTCCATACATGAATGTGTAGCGGATTATATTTGTTCCAGCTTAAAACTTATTCACATTGCATTTAGAATCATGCACCGTCAGTGGAGCAACATAAGCAGACTTGACAGAATGAGTACATACCATATATTGCTATCGAATTATCCACTACGACAAAGAAAATAAACTGCCTCACTGCTATTGTACTGTCACATACAACACGTTTACAATGAAATGGCATCATATTGAGCAAAGCTATTTGCTTGTCAGATGCAACATCGCTACAAAGAGTTTCTATTACTCTGTCTGTGCAGCTCAAGCTCAAAAAACATTGCATGACATAACATTGAAAAAGAATGTGCACTATAGCTAGGTTGTACATACACTCTCACATCGTACTACTCCTAGCTGTTCCTTCACCCCTTTGTCTCGCACAAGCCGGCAAACGAAGACTACCTCAAGTTAAAGGCCAACTTTGGTTACTTTATTACCATGTTAACGTAACGGTGACTCCATGTTCCCAAGACATTCCTGTCACATGCCTGATAGTATAACTGCTCAGCAAGTGCAAAATAGTTTTTAATAAGCAAGAAAGAGCAACACCAGAACTCAAATCCAACTGAGTGGTGCTGTCTTCACTTGACTGCTTTTGGAACAATGTGATGATGCATACGCCCTTTCTCTGGCAGTAACGTCACAAAGCACATTGATATGCTCATAGATTTGGCACAACAGCAGGCAGCATGCACAAATCTAGAAGCCATGTAATCTTGCATAAATGACAGAATTGTGCCCAGGAACATACCCAGCAAATTTGACTGAGATCCAATGACCTCAAAAAGTCATTGGAGCTGGCCCCTTCAACTTTCTTGCTTTTTTGTAAACTGCAAAGCACGAACTAGGCACAGGACAGAGAAAACACGCAGCACAGGTCAAGTGCTTCCCTGTTTTCTTCTCTATCCCATGCCCAGTCCGCACTTTACAGTTTACAAATAAGAACCATTAAGCCCAGCAACGACTTCTTTTAGAATTTCTTGCCTTTCCATGCGTTTTCTTACTATCCCTTTCCTTTAGTGAGAATGGAGATGAAGTTTCAATTAGCTTTAATACAGGGCCAGCCTAATGCCACGAAGTCAAACTGGCCCAACTCGGGCCGCCGCAGCACCTCGGCTGGCGCCCACCACCTCCCCCTGTTTTCATATTTTTACACTCTCATGTCTACCTTAAAGGAGTACTGACACCAATTTTCGAAGCTGAGTTTACTCCACCATACAACTCTCCTACACGCGTAGACAGCTCTGAGCAAGTGTTAAGCTCAGGAAATGCTGATAAGATATTTTAATTTGATGTCAAAGTCAATTTTCACATGGTGTGCCTACTGACATCGACACTAGTGTGACGTCACGCTACAGTACAAATTTTCGTGACTTCACGCAGCAGTATGGCAAGTTGTGATGACGTCAGGTACAAAAACACGCAAAATGGCCGCTTGCGCGTCACTCTCGGTCGTCTACTCTCGCCGTTCAGTCGCCGTAGTTGAGAGTGCCCATGAAGCGAGCGAGTGAAGTCGAATTACCCTCTATCGTCGTGTGTGCCCGCGTACAATCGGAAAGCAAGCTCGCTGTGGGTCTGGCATTTTGCCCCTGAAATGCTGTGTAGGTCTTGGAGGCCAGCTTAGCTTATCACGGGCTCCGGAGCCACGCCGACACCCACCGTGCGTGCCGTACGTTGCATCTTGCGCAGTGCCGAAGTATTTGCTGTTGTCGTGGAGTCGCTATACAAAATTTCGCACATTGTTGACCCCGCACTTGCTACAGGCGCTGTGCGCGAGAGACCACTGGGTGAAAACGTCACGACATTTTGCGGGAGCACGACACGAGGGGATCATTACTATGCACATACTGTGTCGTGACGTCAGGCTACAGTAGGAACCGAAACCAGCTTTTAAAGGCATGCTGTAAATAAATTTACACGGCGCGCTCATGCTTATCAGTACGTTTTCTGGGCTCTGGAGGGCTTGGCCATTCATTTCATGCAAAAAAAAAACGCCAACTGAGAATTTTCATGGCAGTACTCCTTTAAGTACTATCACATTCACATTATGTTGTTGATAGTCATGCAAGCAGTGGCACAAAATGAACACTCTGTCCGCAAAAATTGCATTTAATAACAGAGATCAAGCATACACGTGTGCTGTGTTAAACGAAATCAGACAGCTAAAGAAAAATCACAGCGGGACACAGCTGCACGCTCTAATCGAAATATGCTGCAGTAACACTCTTGTTTGGGCTAGTTGGTACATTCTTGACACAAACTCGGTAGCGCAAAAAACACGGACGAAGAAAAGGAAACACAGACAGGCGCAAACTTCCAACTATATTTCTGAATGCCAAAGCGGGTCTATATGTAACTGCACACCCTTTGCACACGCGCCACCAGGAACGATACAAAATCTAAGGTTCTCCATGATACCGCTATTGAAACCAAATACGTGAGAATCTGCCGATTAAAACTGATGCATGCGCGAAAAAAGGATGACAAGTGAACAACAAATCAACAGAGCATATATGAAGAAATGAAAAGTCAACAAATAACCATTGTATAAAAGAAATGAAAGAAAATGATAAATGAACAAAAAAAAATGAAGTAGGCATTTATCGGCAACCGTCATGTGGGAAATGCGAACCCGTAAGATGCGCTAACACAATGTATCACTTGGTGCGATTAAAAAACCATCTAAAAACTGCTGCTCCTTTGCAAGCAATGTCAAGGAAGGCATGCTTACGCATTTGTCAGCACACTTAGCAATAAAATATGCCTCCACTACTTTGTTTGTGTCAAGAATGTACCAACTAGCCCAAACAAGAGTGTTACTGCAGCATATTTCTAGTCCCCTGGGCTCTTTTATGTGTAGCCAAAGCAAGCATATGGCGGAAGTGGTCTGCATGAATCTGATCGCCCTGACGAGTTGCCATTCCAGGATTTTGTCCCTGTGCTTGAAGAGGCATATCGTTCCACTTCAAGTCCAATTCCTTTTCGGGTGCCCGGGCCCTTCTTGGGCTCATGCGAGGAGAGTATGCAAGATTCTGAGAAGCGAGGCGTGGAGGCAGAACCGGATTTTTTACGACTGGCTTCGGGTCCTTGTTTTTGAAAATGAGGATCCGTATATTGCTTCACTTCGTTATGCGAAACTAAGGAAGGTGATTTCAACCTCAACAGAGTTTCTCTGGCATATGGCAAGGGTCTCGTTCCCTACTACGAAGACGCGGTTTGATGAAGGGGATTCGCTGAAGGTTTTTGGTGGAGCCAATGTTCCCGTGGACGTGAAAAACCAACTGGAGAAAGGACCGAAGTTCTGCTACGAACCGAATTCGAGTAGACCGCAACTACTAGCCATGGTGAGGCGCTTGGGAGGCCTTGTTGCAGAGGAAGACAAAGCACGAGCCATAGGAGATGGTGTTGACTGTTTACTGCGCACTGCGAGCGCTCAACGTGCGAAGCCTCCTCACAAGAAGATTGTGGGATCCCTAAGAAAGGAAGGCCTCACCGTTCTCCAATCCGACAAGGAGGGTGGCTTTGCTGTCATGCCGCTGGATGTGTTCAATGAAAAGGCCGAAAAAGCAGTGCTGAAGAATTTCATGCCCATTGGATTTGACCCTGGCAAGAGACAGAAGGAAGCAGTGAGGATTCTCTTGAAGATGAATTTAGTGAAGCTAGGAAAAGCTGTTCAAAACACAAAAGGGAAAAGTCTGGAAGCTTTTTTCTCTTGCAAGACGCACAAGCCCGACGGTCCATTGCGTTTGATCGTTTCGGAGAGGGATACATGGCAGCGCCTTGTGGGTGGTTATCTGCAGAAAGTTCTTGGCACTCTTGATATCAACGATCCGTTTCTGGTACGAAGCTCGAAGGAGGTTGTACGTCTCCTGCAAGAAGGTATGTCAAACGACACGAGAGCATTCTCCGTGGACGTTGAAGAGCTGTTTTATTCCATACCGCATGACAAGCTTTACAGTGCTGTGAAGGAGTGTATAGAACAAAACGGCGAAGTGGCTTTTAGAAATGAGGCAGGTGTGAGTGTTGAAAGTTTCTTAGAGATTTTGGACTTCTACCTGAACTCTACTGCTATAAGTCACGATGGCAAGTACTACGTCCAGAAAAAAGGAATTTGTATCGGGAGTTTGGTTGCCCCTGTGCTCAGTGACATTTATCTTGCATCCGTGGATCGTAAGCTTGAAACATCTGTTTCACAATTAGGGGTGCTACGAATTGTTAGGTATGCAGATGACTACCTATTGACTGTTAGTGCCAATAATAACGTCAGTTTTGACCAGAAAGTGTCTGTTATTATTGATATGTTCTATGGTGCTTCTGATGTCTCAAATTTACGGTTGAGAAGCCTGTTCACGATACCCTCCAGTTCCTGGATTTGTGTTTATTTTTTACAAGTGGCCACGTGTGCTGGATGTATAGACCTAGAACAAGCAAATCTCTGCTTCCGTACAATAGCGCCCATTCCAAGCTACAAAAAGGGCAATTGTGTTACTCTGTTGTCGCTCAGCACTGGAGAAGTCGTGCCAACATAGGATAAGTGAAAGCCTTGCGCTGCAGGTGGAGCGCTTGAACAAAGCTGGATACCCCGATGTAATAAGAAGCTCGTGTGAACGACTTCTGCAGAATCTGAAGGGAGTACAAAACAAATGCAGCAGGTAGACAAAAACAGCCACCACATGTTATGCCCTACATTCACCGCGTATCACATAATATGAAAAAGGTCGCCAACCGTTTCGGTGTAAGAACGGTCTTACGGCTCCGTGCAAGTTGGCAAAGGTTTGTGCTTTGATGCACAAAACAAGGGCCACGACTTGTAAGAAACACGTCGATCCCTCCTGCACAGGTCAAGAAACAAACTGGAAAGGGAAGTAGTGGAGGCATATTTTATTGCTAAGTGTGCTGACAAATGCGTAAGCATGCCTTCCTTGACATTGCTTGCAAAGGAGCAGCAGTTTTTAGATGGTTTTTTAATCGCACCAAGTGATACATTGTGTTAGCGCATCTTACGGGTTCGCATTTCCCACATGACGGTTGCCGATAAATGCCTACTTCATTTTTTTTTGTTCATTTATCATTTTCTTTCATTTCTTTTATACAATGGTTATTTGTTGACTTTTCATTTCTTCATATATGCTCTGTTGATTTGTTGTTCACTTGTCATCCTTTTTTCGCGCATGCATCAGTTTTAATCGGCAGATTCTCACGTATTTGGTTTCGATAGCGGTATCATGGAGAACCTTAGATTTTGTATCGTTCCTGGTGGCGCGTGTGCAAAGGGTGTGCAGTTACATATAGACCCGCTTTGGCATTCAGAAATATAGTTGGAAGTTTGCGCCTGTCTGTGTTTCCTTTTCTTCGTCCGTGTTTTTTGCGCTACCGAGTTTGTGTCTAATCGAAAGCACACTGAGCAACAGGTCAGGGTACCCACACCTAGAGCAGGCCCTGCCTTAATGGATTACAAGTAGAAGAGAAAGAAAAGAAAGAAAACTGAAACAAGACAAATATAAATGCAGAAGCCAAACCTTGGGGTGAGGATCTCCGCCAACGCAAGTTGCTGGTGGTTCCTCTGAGCAGGGACTCTGGAGACCTGTCTGAAAAGCCACTCTGTGCAAAGAAAAGAAATAAGAGTAGACATAAACAGACAGAGATTCAAAGCAAGACACAGATACAAGAAAGTTTCAGTTGTTATTCCTCTGCCATGTTCAATAACTTTCTTTTTTTGACGCTTGTTCCTTATTACTGGTATAGTAGTATCATGGCACACACTTACACGCATGCATTATGGGCATTAAGCGGGTGCTGCAATGTGCTTGTTTAATGACAACAACAAGATCTTCTGGTAAATTTCGGATTAATTTCAGTTACTTCAAATATGATCAGTAATTTTCTGTGGTGACGCCAGCAAACAAAGATTACCTCATAGGGAAAGCATTACATCCATCTCATGAGTTACACATCGTTTCAAACCACTGCTGTTGAACGATGATGTCAGCATAAATTACAACATTGTTCCCAGTTCTCTACACTGATATTTAGTGTTATTGCCATTAATTGCCATTGATTGATCAGTCAGTTTACATTTGTTCGTGTGCTTACCAGACAACACTATGAAAGTTATGCAAGTCATACGAGTTTCTGCCTACCACGACAGCTTAGCAGCTATGGTGCTGTGCTGCTGAGCACAAGGGCCCAAATTCAATATCTGATAACAGTGGCCACATTGTCAGTGCACATTAATACCCCTATCACATGAGCATGTTAAAACTCTTTTACGTAAGCGGTCTTTTATGAAGTTGAAAGTCATTTTAATAAAGGGTCTGCGCTGCAGACACACGGCACCAACAATCTCTTTTTAGTGTTTTCTTTCAACCGAAAACGTAGCACTAGCCTCCAAAAACAGAAGGAGAGAAAATAAAATGATGTGCTCATTACACAAAGTAAATATTCGTTGCACTGCATATTTCTTCAATAAATTTAACAGTAGCAGATTAATAAACGATAATGTGAGGATTTATTGCAGTGATTTAGAAGGTGTTTGCCTGACTAGCGATGCATCCAAGTTCATCTGGCAACACTGGGCCTTTGTTTATTCTGTGCTGGTGGCTCTTGCCTCGTCATGGGTGACCGTACTGAGGAAAACACGATAACTGCAAAGTTTTATGGCATGGATTCTCACTGTAAAAAGCAAGGCAGATGCAGCAAAAGCAAGCAAGCATGTTATCAAGCAGCAACTGCTGCTGAGCAGTTCCATGCTGTATGTGTCAACGCTGCCTTTAAGGATCTGCAACCAAACACAGCTTTCTGCGTACACCGAGGGCTCCTTCGTCACCGGCATTGGCCTTAAAGGAGTACTGACATGAATTTATGACATTCCCGTATTATTGCTGCAAATGAAATCACTGGCGCGGAGAACCCCAAAAGGGTACCATGGTGCCTCGCAAAGAAATGAATATATTTTTAATACGGCTTCCTTAAAAGCCTACTTTCGGTTTCGATTTCGAGGGGACGGTTTCCTAGTGACGTGTCAATCATAGTCCGACGTACGTCTGAGTCACGTAGGGGCAGCAATCCGTGATAGAGTCACTGCAACTCTGTCGTCTGTGGTCAATTACACGTGCGGCACACAAACAACGACAATTTCACGGTCGTCCAGTGACTCTGACAGCGATTTCGGCGATTTTTAATAGACTGTGCTCATACGTCATTGTAGTGTCCATCGCGCTGGGGCTGGCTTGCAGTGCTGTTGGACGAAAACTTTAAAACTGAACTAAAATATTTTGTACGTGTTTCCTAGCTTCTGTGTGCAGAGGAGGTTAACAATACATGACTAGAAAACGAAAAATGTATATTTTGCACCGCCGCAAAATCATGTCAGTACCCCTTTAAGAAGAAAAAAACGCCGTATGCGCTTCTTTCGCCCATGCTTGTGGCGCGAGGCTAGCATCATCAACTATTCCCAATCCGTTCTACCTGCTCTCAAGAGTACAGTAGAACCTCGTTATAACGAACCCGGATACAACGAAATATTGGATATAACGAAGTAATCTCAATTACCCTTGAAATTCCCATAGATGAAATTGATATTGGCTATAACGAACTAATGGCTATAGCGAAGTAATTACGGTTCTCCCTTCAACTTCGTTATAACGAGGTTTTACTGTATACTGAAGGAAATGAGCATTAAAGGACTTGCTAAAGTTTCCGCGAGATATGACATTTGTTTTTTATGACGAGGCTTCGTGGAAGAAAAATAAACATTTGCTCCTTTTTCTCATAAATGTAGAATTGCTGGTGCCTACTGGTTGCAAGGTGACTCTTTTCCAGGCGTAAAAGACATCGACGAACTCCACTTCCAGAAAAGGCCGCTTCTGGAATGGGGATCACTCTCTGTCGTGTGCCTGCAGGCGATTCTCTTTTTTCGGAAGTGTTCTCGCTCAAAGGACTGACAAGGGTGTTAAAAACCTCAGGTGATCAGAATTAATCCACCACTGTGCTTGCAGTATGAGACGCACTACGTTTTGAGCGTTAGAAGTGCCCCCACCTTGTCAAGGGAAGAGTTTGCTCCTGGGTAGTACATCCAAGAACTAGATGACAGGCCAGCGTTGGGACCAAAGCTTGAACTGTAACAGTGAGTGTGCCAAAAGTTGCAATGACACACTGCCACTGTGTGTTGCCATATTGGTAATGCAATGAAAGCAGCAGCAATAACAATAAAACAAGAACAAAGCAAAAGCAATGGGCCAAACATACCCAGCAGAACCCCAGCTTGCTGCAGATGCGTCATGCGAAGTCATTGCCATTGATCTCGAAAGCGGTGAAGGTGTACAGGAGGGCAGGACAAAGCTATCAAAGCCAGGCCACCTTTTCTCAGGCTGATTCGCCTGAGCAGGACTCTCTACTTGGAACCCAGCATCTGCAAGCCAAGAAATGCGCAACAGTATGAAGTGCATGGGCTATCCTAAGAGAATGGCACACAAGGCCTGAAGCCCATCCTGTGTCTCTTCCTTTGTCCTGTGTTGCGCTGTTTTTAAGGTAAACTCTACTGTAAAGCGTGAACGGAACACTGTAGCGAGCAGAAGTACAGGTTCAACACAGCAATAGCACAAGTATCATGGACCCTGCAGATATATGACCGATAAAAAGTCAGATTATTTTGAACTATGGTGCTGGCACAGACTTCTAAGAATCCGATACGCTGCTAAAATGAATCAATCTCTCCATCATAAGAGAGATTCATGCAAAATAATTTTTGAAAACAAAGCTCCTGAAACTAAAATTCTTATTTTGGTCCTGTCACATGGACTACTGATTCAACAGAGAAAATTATTGATAGCCAGAGTGAAAAATAAGAGAAAGTGATATTTCCTGTGCACAATATGGTTAAGTGGTGTTCTCCAGACCACAACAAATGTCTCGGCAAGCTTGAAGACCTTGTATTAAATAGCTGGTGCCGCTGTAGTTCGAAACAAAAGTAACACTAATAAGGAACACAGAACCAGACACCAACGGCAGTTTTGGGTTCTGTGTTACTTATTCATGTCTGTTTTTAGTCTGAGCTACACTGAGGCCACTAAGTATTAAGCAACTAGCCTAGGAATACGTTATCTAGTGAGTAGATTTCACTAGCATTCTACATATTCATGGTGTAGCAAAGAACCATTAGTGACTTATGACAGTTGGCAACAAACGAGGAACACACAGTGGCTGTATTTGGCCAACACCTGTCAAATAGGAGGTAACAACCTACACTTAACCGCTATCTCAATACAGTAGAACCCCGCTGATACGTTTTTCACGGGACCGTAAAATATAAACATAAGAGCCAAGAAATGGGAAAAATGGAAAAATGAGAGAAGTAGTGATCGGCACATAATTTTATTTCAGTGCTAGCGCTTTCAGTGCACGCATCGGTACACTCGGCTACGATTTCGTCGACAGAGAAAACCTCGGAGGTGACAATGGCATCATCGATGGAAACGTAATCAATGTACGCGATTCCGTCACCAACAGTTTGCATCGCTGTGCCATAATTTAGATGGCGGAAGCTGGAAAAGTAATTGGCGTCGCCCATTGTGCAGCTAATCCTACAGTCAAACCAAGTCAAGCTACGTGAAAAGTCAATATTTCTGTCGGCAGTGGCCACTTGGAATGCCGATTCGCGACGTAACATGCGGGAACGTTCCCACATTGCGACGTAACAGCGGGGTTCCTAATGCATTGACTCCTATGGGAGCTATGCTGGGACCGGCCAAAAACGATGTAACAGCCGGGAAAACGCAGCAGCCGGGAACGTAACAGCGGGGTTCTACTGTATTTAGAATATGTTATAAGCTTACCCGTTTCAGAAATGCTGTACAACTTCATCTGCTTTGGAGTGACTGGCACTGGCTGCTCCCAAAAGTGAACCCACGCAAATGAGGCAACGTACATCAGTGCATTGCAACAAAGCAGCGCGCCCAGGGTACACTCTGCGTTAAGAAAAGAAAGTGAGGCCTGTTTGTGCTGAAACAACATTTCAAGAAAATCGACTTACCAGTGTACCATAGCACTGACCACTCTTCTTCGAGAAACCTCATCACCGATCCCTGCCACCTGTGCAAACCGAACAGCAAGGGCAGCTGAATCAGGATGGTTTGGAAAATGCAACGATTTTAAAATTCATCACAGCTAATGTGTCAGCTCTATCCGTGTAGCAGTGGTGCAGGTCATTTCTGTGTCGTTGAGCCCATCTCTTGCATTCGAATACTCCGGCGGGCTTCCTTATTACTGATATTTCTTAAGCGCAAAACGGACTTTGAGAACCTGTCTTGCATTAAAAATGCTAAGTGAAAGCTACTTAGAATGTAAAGACGTATTCTTGGTTTTGGCTACCGTAACAAGTTGTCGCTGCCACGAACACCTTTACAATAGCGTATTGGCGAACTCACAGGCGCGAGCGAATTTGGCATTTAAGTCTGAAAGTACTGACTAGAAGAACAACTGCCTAATTAGCAAATAACTGCACTTCCAGATGCAAGTACTATCGAACCCCGGGTGTTGCTCACAGCTAACTGAATCATGGAGCAAGAGACACGCGAAGGACAGCCAAGAGCAACATGACATGAGCGAAAGGCAGCATTATAGTACAGACACGCAAAAGCGTAGGCTCACACGTCGATGAGTATCATCAAGGCGAAGAAAAAGTTGAGGCTCGCCCGTTCTAGCGCCGGCTTCACTCTTTTCATTTTGGCATTCTTGGAAGCGATGATGTCGACCACCGGCGTACGCCCATTGCTCGAGGAAAGCCTAGAGCTCAGGTTCCCCTGAGTATTGCTCATGTTTGCAGCTGTTTGCAGTACGTTCTATCTTACACTTGGGAGCTCCGCAAAATTAGTTCCATGGTCCTTCCAGCTTCTTAATTTTTTTTTGAAAGCCACGCGGACACGCTTCGGCTGCTCCAATTCGGGATGGCGCCAACGCTGATGCTTACTGCAATGCGTTTGTTCAAGCTGCCACAGACGCTACCGGCGTACTCGCAAGAAAACGTTTTTTGTAGCAAACCTACGAGGCCCTGAATCTCTACTAACGATGTTCCTTTTATCCTCAATACAGGCATTACTTAGCATCAGTATCCTAGCTGTGACAAGTGGCAGAGACGCTTGACGAAAACGAAACTGAAACACGTGTGGCACGTGGTTTCTCTCTGCGATTGAAATCAAGCTTCCTCGCACAGAAATCAACTTCCCAAATTATAATCACTTGCTTGTACGCTCTTTTGCTTATTTCGACAAACTGAACACGTGAACTGTTTTACTGATTAACAGCACGGAGGAAGAAAGTTCCTGCACGGTTTACCAGGGATATCCCCGATTAGAAGACAATGAAACCGAATGCAGAGCACCTTTGGCGCACGCGGTTTTTGCTTCAAGGGGCGATTCCGACGCGGCCAGAAGCTACGCTTCGGCGTAGAAACTGCCGGGCTTTCGGAATTGCCCACTCATGATTTTGACCTGAAATCCGCAAAGCCGCTTGTAATATGAAGGAGCCTCGCAGGGGACATTCTCGGCGCTGTCGCAGCGTCGAATGCCGCAGCGAAAACGCCGGCGAAGAGCACCTGTTCAGGAATCCTCTCAGCAAGGTACGTGCGGTCGCATTACCCTTGGTAGGTAATTATTTGAAGAAGTCAATCTGTTGTGTGTTTGTTTCGAATGCGTGTTTGTGCACATAAACAGACGACGAACGAGAAAGGTTGTTCGAAACACACTTGTTCGGCTGATCATTATACCTATATAGAAAGAGCAGACGCGACGTCTGCTCTTTCTTTATTACCTTTTTTTCTTGTGGTGAAAAATTCGGACATTCAGAACTATTGTTTTATCCTCGCTAAACACCAATGAAAGGGGGCAACCGCTGTGGGTCAAAATTGGTCGAGCAGCACTTTTGTTCACTATAGCGGGTGATTCGCTATATGCGAATCCACTATGATTTTCTTTCGGCTATGTAGACCATCACTTTAGCAGAGCCTTTATTATTTTTTTTTTTTACTAAGTAAAGTGTGGCCGTTTTCGAGCGCAGTGGTACCGCGGCCGAAAGCGAAGCAAGGACGACGAGGCTGGGCTACTGGACGGCGACTTTCGATGCCGGCCATGAGGGCCACTCGCAGCAGCAGGTGCGGGGCACCCGGAAACTCGCGGAGGCCAGTAATAATAGCGCAGGGGGCGCACCGAAATCAACGACGAAAGCCAGCAACAGTAGCAGCAACTGCTTGCCAGGGGATTCCCCTTCCTCCACGGCATCGCCGCTGCCGCACAAGCCGACAGCAGCCAACAACGGCTACGGCCCACGGGTCCGCATCTCTCTGCCAGAGGAAGACTTGAGCACAAGGGCCAAAAAGCAGCAAGGCCGCATCGGGACACACCAGCAACAAGCAGGATGTGCAGATAGATCCGAGGTGCCTGCTTTGCCACCAAGACCCGCATCGTGTCAGCCCCTGCCCCAGCCCAACAAAACAAGGTCACTGTGTCCTGCTGAAAGAGCCCGGTATGTATGCATCAGACAGCGCAAGAAAGGTTCAACAGAACAGCTATGTGGCAGGCAAGCCAACATATGTGTTGTACACATATTGTCAATCTTTATGCAATAACGTGCACCATATGTATGCTTAACATACATCCACACATTAAAGGCAGCCAACTGTTGCTGACGTCCAAACATCAGCATTGAGGACGCCTTAATGTGGTGCCACCGTGGTACACAATGTGCAGCGGTGGCTCTTTCCAACACCGCTACACAATACATGTCCTTGCAAGAGCTTTAATCGTGTATGTGATGTATGCATGGGAGAGTCCTGAAGATAGCCACATGCCTTATATACAATTAAACAGTGCACCTATAACTAAGCAGTAAGTGCCCCCAAGCTGCATATCTCAGCAGTTCTGCCAGAAGTATGGAAGGTGTGTCCCTGTGGTTGCTGACTAGATGTTTAAAATAAGCTTGAAAAGTGTGCTTATGCTCATATTCACATGTGTGGCACATAATTCTCGCAGGCTGGCATTCCCAGGCTGCCACAACCAAGACATGGTGTCCGGCAGCCCACCATCTAGGGCTCTTACGCAGAGCCCTGCCAGAGCTATGGCTGTTCAGTCACTGGATGCACTGCTTGGCCAGCTCTGTTCGGGGAACTGCAAGATCTCCATGAAGGTGAAGGACAAAGATGGCAAGGTGAACAAGGACAAAGACGTCAAAGTCCACAAGGATGATGACAAGGCACTTGCCCACAAGAAAAGTGAAATATGCTGCATGAAAGAGGCGACTCAATGCAGCCGAAAGTGAGTCTTTTTACTGACGTACATGGTCAGCAACTCCTCCTACAATGTGTTTTTACTGTGCTACCCAATACATACAATGCCAATCAAACCACTTTATGACAATGTTGCATTCAGCATGAAAGTATACCTTTATTATACCAGATATTTGTAAAAAAAGTATTATAGACTTACTTCATTATGTGTTTGTTATACCGAGATTCAACTATAATGTGTTGGAGACTGCGAAGTTGTCCCTCTCATGAATAAACCACTTTTCATGACGAAACTTGCATCTGCTTTTCTCTCTTCCGCAGCCACTTTCCTACCAGCTTTCCAACGAGCATAGAGGTGCTCATGACAGTCAATCACTCATGCACGACACACCGATCGCTATCGGAGCGAAGCCTGCAGCGTGACAGCTCAATGGTCAGGTAACGTATGCACTTGCTGCTGTATGAATCAAGGCTGTTCTGACTGACATCTCTCTATGGAGGCGCTGTCTGAAGCATATGGTTTTATCAGCTAAATCAAGGAGGCATATGGACCCCACTTGCTGCCATGTCACAGACATGCATACTGCATATCAGGGGCACAATAAGGCTTCTGGGGTGAAAGCTTGTTGTAAGATTTCGTGCTATGGCGACAGAATGCATAGTCATTTGTACTGCCCAATGGCAACCGGAAAGAAGCATCATCACGAGCAACAATGCATGCAAGACCTGAAGTCTGTCTCACCGTGTCTCATTAGGACACAGCATGAAATTTAAGTTCACACTTAACACTGGCTACTATTGTTAGTAAAGTACATTCGCTCTTATTACTAGGATAGGATGTTTTCATCATGGTTGCTTTTCAAGGAAACATTAACATGGAGGAAGAAAGAGGGCATGGGAATTAATAGGCACAGTGCATACTGCGGCTGCCACTTGTGCCATGCCAGTATGTACTTGATGCATGCTGCTGTTTATTGCACAGCATGCTTGGCAAGGTTTTATTACATTTATTACGCCAAGACAAACTTTCTTATGCAGACACTTCAAGATGTGCTTTTCTCTGCAGTGTGGTACATTCCAAACCAGGCCACCAAGACATCATCTCCATCCCAAAGTCTCGCTTCATTGTTGTGGCTGTGCTGCTTACGATTGTGATCGCAGCTTGCTTTTGCATCACCATCTATTCTTTCTCTGTACCAGCAGGTGAGTTGTAGGTATCCCTGAAACCACAGACACACCTCATCAAAGTGCTACAAATGATGCCCTTGAGCATACAGCCACACCTCATCATAATGATGTTGTATCTGACATTAAAATAGGTCCATTATATCTAAAAATGCATCATAAAGGTCTATTTATAACATGTTCTATTAAAAGAAATACAATTTACTTTGTCATAAATGATAATATTTTAAAGTGGTACTGTATTAGCTTGTTGTGGAAGGTCATGCTAACAACCGAGACATTGGTACTAGAGGCTGCTAAAAAATGACCAGTCAGTGTAGGAATGTGCTCTAAATGCGCAGCATAATAACTGCACGTTCTTAATGGTCAGTTCTCCAGGAGTGACACACACCACTTACGTCTCATATTACTGACATTGCCTCCATGTTTGTGGTAGCTAGACGTGATTACTCAAGGCCTTTTGATTGCAACAATTCCTTGTTACAACCACAACTGTAACCTGATAATACATGCAAATTCAAAGTGCCCAGGCGGCACTGGAAATACTCTCTCGTTATGTTTTCACTTGAAACCTCAAGAAGTCAACACCGGAGATCATTGTGCAAGATTTTGCTTTCATTTCAGAGCACAACCAAGCACAAGGAAACCAATCTACGAAGTCAGCAAGCCCAAACCAGAATGTGCAGCCTTTGTCGACCTCACCTATCACTGGTAATACCACTACGGTCGCCACCCCAGCTACTGCATCAACTGCGCCCCGAATAGTGCAAGCCCAGTATGACGCCCTACAACATCAGTATCAACGACAGATATTAGTGGTCCACAAAGTCAGCCACGTATTGTGATCTTGTAGCCTGGAAAGCCATCTAACTCCGGAAATTTGTTGGTTAATGGGCAGAACAATCTATTGCTTCGGGAAAACTGCTTTGCAATGTAGTTGTGATGCATGAAAGGGATGAAGGGGTGGTGGGGAAAAGAAAGCTTCTGGCAGGCTTTAGTATAGAGGACCTAGAGTGCTGGCCTACTGATGAGAAAGGTTGTCGCCACAATTGCACAATTGTACCGCCTTGTGAATAACAAACTCTAGCACACACAGTTGGTTCTTATGAAATGCATGAACACAAAGTACAATGTTTAACAATGGTGAAGGGTGATACACACAAGACAAAGGGAAAACGAAGCATTCGGTACAAAAGGCAATCATGCATACATCCACCTTCTGTACCCAATCAACAGCACTTGATGATGCCAAGTTCTGAATAATGAATGTGCCGTTTTTTTATAACTTTGGGCATATGCTCGCTTATGTTTTCTTTAAAGAACAAGGAACCTAACTTTAGTGATAAGACTACTGCTATGGCATACTCTGCTCATGTAAGAGATGGAATGACACTTTACCAGAGAAAACTTCAAATGAAGGCCAAACTTTTCTCCGATGCTCAGGCCATGTATACAATGACGTAATCGTGCGAAAACCAGAATCGACAATTCCACCAGGAAATTGTAGAGTTCGGGCTCTTCGACCTGCATCTACCTTCTGCTTGAATGACATTCAAATAAAATATTTATTTCCATTACGTTAAACAGACAGAGTACGAGAGGAAAAGCTGCCACTCAGAGGATTGACTAATCCAGATGAGATATTGCCAACTCCCAAATTTCATTCTTCTCGCAATCTTGATCTTGTTTTGACAGAGTCAGCAATAATGACAAACCACAGTTATTTAATAAAATATGACATCCCTTTTACGACAAGATCAATCAGTTCTGGTGCAATACTTCCACAGTTTGCCGCTTTAGAAATCCTGCTTTAGGAATCTGAAAAAGTGCCACCAAGTCTTTTGCTTTCATTATGTTTGCAAGCTCTACTGAGTCATTGCAACGCCAAAGTTCAACCAATGCAAAAGTTCTACCTGAGAACCGAGCTTGGTCTGATGCTCTGGAGGTTCCTCTATGCATATTTTTAAATCAGTCAACCCTTTTTTATAACAATGAATTCTGATAAACCTAGTGCAGGTCAGGAAAGACTGCACTTAATCACAACAGGTGATAAGATGGAACTAATGTTGGATTAAAAGGTTAAAAGGGTTTGTGAAAAGTACAGTGGCCACAAACAGGCAGGTGATGATGTTGCTACGAAAAGTAACGGGAGGCTGAAGCTGGTAAGATAACAAAGGAAAAAAAACTATCAACCCTGGAACTGCATAGTGACAGAGTACTGACACAAAATTATGAAGGCGAGATGACTTGAAAGATACATCTTTATGGACAGCCATACATAATTTGCAAAGTAACAGCAAATGCAGCCTAGAACATATTTAAAATCAATTAAACGTGTGTGAAGCGCGACCGAAAGTGCCAATGGAGGACCTTATAAAATTGACATTTAGTAAAGGAATTTTGTTTAAACAGTCGGTGACCATCCACAACCGGTTGGTATTGGCTACTGGTACTACTGCTGCTGTGCTGTTGGCTCGACATGTATTTTTTTTCCACTGTTGTTTGCCCTCCTTGCCAGGCGGGGGGGGGGGGGGCGAGCACTGGGCTAGGGGTTGTGCATTCCTGCATTCTTTTTGTTGTCTCCACCTTCCATTGCTCGCGAGCGAGTGAAGCGCGTGCACATGTCACTGAGTGTGGTGCATGCATCACAGTTTAACTGTTGCTAAGTTTTTAAAAGTCATGTGGCCAGCTGTGCTTGCTAAGAATCCAACCTTTCGCCCTGCTCCCTGAATCCAAAACTGCAAGTGGCTACCATAAAAACAGCCCTAATTAAAAGTTGTATGCTAAGGCAAAGTAAGTTTCCACATGTGATAGACAGCTCATTAGCAACATTTTGCAACTGGAAAAACAAGGTGCGAAGTTTTTCTGTTACTGCTCCTTTAATATTAATCCAAGTAACCACCTTATAGACATATGGTAAAGACCTCAATGGGTTAGGGGGTCACAGCCACTATATGGCCACCTTCACACTGACTTCTATTATTTTGTCACCTATATATCGACTTTTAAAATTGCTTTATTCAGTTTTGGATTCTGCACGCAGTGTCAGTCTGCATGTCTGTACGAGCTCTGGCTGTCATGTATACGGTTGTTTCTCTCTGAATAAAAATGTATTAAGTGTAGTGACGGTGTATGTGCATGCATGCATGTGTGCATGTGTGATTACACTTTTACCACATTAAAAAAAGCTGGACTCTCAAAATGTTGGCAGCCCACTCAAAAGCATGCGAGCGGTCCTGTGAAAACTGAAAAGGACAAAAATAAAAAAATCCATTATAGGGCCAAAGAAGGCTTAGAGTAACATCAAATGTCACCACTGGAGCCCCTCTTTGCTCAAGGTAAAGCTCAGTTGTCTTACACAGCCCTTGTACATTTATAGCAGCACTCTAAAAGAACCAGACCAATGTACTTCAAAAAAATGGCAGATGAAAGAATCAAACCAATGCAGAGATTGTTGTACTTGAAATTCTTTGAAAACGTGGACCGGGCAGTTGATTTAATGCACACAGTGATAATCACTGGTCTATTACAGTAACACAATGATCACCAAGGATTATCAAGGCCAGCAGAGAACTAGACAGTGTAACGAGATTATGAACTCTGCATTTTGTGATGGAGTTGGTAGATAGATGCAAGACAGAATTAAGATTGCTGGTATAGGTGTTAATTGTACAGTGAACATAAAATATAATGTACAGTGACAATTTTCCATCAAGTTGTCCCCTAAAGGATGTGAGTTTGATTCCCCCATTGTTTGTGGCATGTGTGCAAAGGCAGCTTTAACAATACCAGTGACACACATATACATGGCAACCTAGGGACCTTAAAAACCAGGGAGATCTGCTAAACAAGAGGCAGGGGGGAGGACGCCGGTAAAAGTATTCGGCGCAACTTTTTATTTCTTGCTTCTCAGTGCTGCAGTCGTCATAAACTGCTCAGAATGATTTCCAGGAAACCTTGCAGCTGCTGGCAATAGTACTGGCACTCGTTATAATAGTGCATGTACGCATGTGCCCCATGTGCCCGCAGAAAATAGTTGCCCCTTCCCCCCACTTAACGTGCTTGATCACATAACGCTATTGTGCAGCAGTGAAGCTAACTCTGCATGCACTGCACTGTGGCGTTTGTAAGGGCTCCTTGTCAAGACAGAGATAACATGCCCAACCGCAGATAACAAAAGTCCCACAAAGATGCAGCAGCCTCCCCTCTCTTTACATCACTTGGTAGAGAGGAGGATCCCGCAGCAAGCTGTTGGAGCTCCTCAAGCCAGTGCATGCTTAGCTTAGCTTAGCCGTGCTCCCAATAAGGGCTGCAGAAATTAGCATCCTTTCCTTAACCGAACCACAACCATCATCACCAAATCCTTAGAGCTGCTGTCCTTTGTTACTTTCTTTTTGCAGTGGAGTTAGGGCTGTTTATCAGTAGATTTATGGCCATACTTGTACAATTGGTAGGAGTGGTCAGAAATCGAGTTTCCAGGACAAATCCAGGAGGGCTGGCAGCACATTTCACATGCTTCTGAGCCAAGTAACAAGCTGCAGGTTGCGTATTTTGTATAGGTGAGTTGCTCAGAGTCCTGGGGCCATATTCTATGATGATCACCAAAGGCGACAGCATCGGCTTGCATGATAAGCCTCACATGTCCGATGACAATGCAACTACTAGGTTGAATTTCCTCAACCAGTCAATCAGCATGCGCCAAGGGTTACATTTTGGTGGCATCATCAAAGGCAATCATTCTTGGAATACGGCCCCTGGTGCATGGGGCTACTTTTTTTAGTCAAGTTTAAGGTCGTCATATGCTTAGTGATGTTCTGAAACACTTTCTTGACACAGCACAATGCATTACATCGCTTGCTCTACATGACAGTGCATGCAATTACGAAATCTGATGAGAAATGTGGCACATTTCGCTATGGTAGTGCCTGCAACAAACTTCAATGTGCTGGATGCTGTCCCAATTTTGTTGAAACACTGTAGAAGTTAACAGGTGCTTCTACATCCAATGCACTGGCAAAAGCCACCTTCACAATTGTTTTTCGAATGCACCAAGCATGTTGGCTGTGCCATGTTGCAATTGGGGGCCTGTTGTATAGCAAAACTATGCAAGGAATGAACACCTACCATTTTTCACCTCTGCACTGTATAAAAAGAAAAGACACTGCTCAACTTAAGCTGTTAATTGTTATCATTTTTTTTATTATTATAGTCAAGCTTAAATTTCAAGTGCTCTTGTCTGGCGAGCTGGGCCACTTGCCCAAAGCCCGCGAGCAAAGCAAGAGTGATATAATTAGTCGGTCTTCCTAAAAGTCACCAAGTGCATTATCCTCAGAGGGTGTCCTCCTCTGGGTTGGGTGGGCTGCTGTCCATTGACAGCCTTAATGAATTGCTGGGCCGGAGTGGAGAGTGGCAGTATCGTGCCTCCGGAAAGCGATCGTGGTATCGCTCCAGCCGCAGGTACTTCACCGTGATCAGGTTCCCTGCAGAGAATTCATAAATAAAGTAGCAATGAAGTCTCGTAGTTTAACGTCCCAAACTGTGCAGCAAGTTATGAGGTTTGCTGCAGCGAAGGCTCCCCAGGATACTATTTCGGCTATTTGAATGCTGCATGAAGTACACAGTGGTCACCTTAAGTATGCAAGTGCTCTTGCATTATGACCTTGTTGGAACTTACAAACATGATACAGCATTATTAGTGCTCCAAGTGTTCTTGAAAGTACAGGGAACACCACATTTTCTGTTAACAGAAACCCTGCCATTTCCCCACGCTCTTGCTGGTTACAGCAAATGCAGTAACCTCAGACCTTGTAATGATCAAGTTATGGAACAATTCACATGCATTAAAGATAACTTTTCATTAGTACAACCCAATAACTATTTAAAGAGTGATTATTAATACACAATACTAATTTTCTGTATGAGTTTGTGCATTGTGCACCTTAACGAACCATAGACTTTGCATCTCATCTTTTATTTTTTAGCAACCGATCAAAAAGAAATGCACTCCTGTTACATTTTACACCCATTATAAGCATGCCTGCTGATATCACCAAAAGAATGTATGAGTTATACATGCATTCTACATGTTCAAATTCATTATATGTGAAAATTCCACTTCCTATTCTTGTGAGAAACACAAGAATAGGAAGTGGACGTGGAGAAGCCCAAACGGGGAAACAAAGAATGATATCGACTTCATAATGTGCGAACAACTAAGTATAATTAAAGACACAGAAGTAGTGGGAAAGATAAAATGCAGCGATCACAGATTAGTAAGGGCGAAGATTGTACTTAACCTAAAGAAGACAAGAACTAAATTATTTACTAGAAAAAATGCAATCTAGAGGTAATCAGAGCGAAGAATGAAGAATTTAAAGTAGCCCTAAGCAACAAGTTCGAAGCATTAGACGAAAACGGTGACGATGTAGAAGAAATGAACAAAACCATAACGAAAACAATCCTTGAAACAGCGATAGAAGTCGAGGGTAAAACAACTAAGCAAACAACAAGTAAGCTGTCCCAATCTACCAAGGACTTAATAAAAAAACGCCAGCAAATGAAAGTAACTTCGCCAAAAGATAAGATTGAATTCGCAGAACTATCAAAATTGATCAGTAAAGCCAGGCAAAGAGATGTAAGAAACTTTAACACGAGAGAAGTAGAGAAAGCTGTAGAGAAAGGCACCAGCATTAAAACGGTCAAACAGAAACTGCACTTAGGGCAAAACAAAATGCATGCGCTAAAAGATAAACAAGGTAACGTTATCAACAGTTTCAACGAAATACTAAAAGTAGCAGAAGATTTCTACTCTGCACTGTACAGTTCTCAGACAGACCATACAACCTTAATAGAAATAGAATCTGAGGAGGACACCGAAATTCCATGTATAACCGCTGACGAAGTCAAAAAAGCTGTCAAAGGCATGTCCCGCGGTAAAGCAACTGGTGAAGATAGTATAACAGCCGACTTGATTAAAGACGGAGGAGATATTGTACTGGAAAAACTTGCATCGCTCCTCACGAAATGTGTCAAGACATGTAGTATACCACGCAGTTGGAAAAATGCGAATATAATCCTTATCCACAAGAAAGGTGACATAAAGGAGTTAAAGAATTATAGACCAATTAGCCTACTCCCAGTAATATACAAGCTATTTACAAAAGTAATTTCTACGAGGATAAGAGAAACACTCGACTTTAATCAACCGAGAGAACAAGCTGGTTTTAGGAAAGGTTACTCGACAATGGACCACAGCCACGCTATCAACCTAGTAATCGAGAAGTACGCGGAATATAACAAACCTCTTTATATGGCGTTTATCGACTACGAGAAAGCATTTGACTCGATAGAAATACAAGCAGTTCTAGAAGCTCTACGTAGACAAGGGGTACCGGACATATACGTGAAAACCATCAACAACATATACAAAGATTGCACAGCCACACTACTCCTACATGAGAGAAGCAGAGAAATCCCGATCGGGAGAGGTGTGAGACAGGGAGATACGATATCCCCGATGCTATTCACTGCATGTTTAGAGGAAATTTTTAAACGTCTAGACTGGGAAGACAAGGGAATTCGAATAGACGGAGAATATCTCAGCAATTTAAGATTCGCAGACGACATTGTGCTCTTTAGCAATGATGGAGACGAACTACAAAACATGATTGATGACCTAAACAGGGAAAGTATTAAAATTGGATTAAAAATGAATAGGCAGAAGACCAAAGTTATGCTCAATAGCCTAGCTAAGGAACAGGAATTTAAAATCGACAATGAACCCTTACAATGTGTAAACGAATACGTATACCTGGGACAGTTAATAACAGGAACTCCTAACCATGAAAAAGAAAGTCTCCGTAGAATAGGGATGGGCTGGAGCGCATTCGGAAGGAATTACGAAATCATGACTGGAAACTTACCGCTCTCACTAAAGCGAAAAGTATTCAATCACTGCATTCTCCCAGTACTAACGTACGGTGCAGAAACGTGGAGGATAACGAAAAGACTAGAGATGAAACTAAGGAGCGCGCAACGTGCAATGGAAAGAAAAATGTTGGGGGTAACGCTAAGAGATAAAAAACGAGCGGAATGGATCAGAGAACAGACAGGAGTAGCCGATATTATTATATCAATTAAAAGAAAGAAGTGGACCTGGGCAGGGCATGTCATGAGGAGGAAAGATAACAGATGGACAGTAAGAGCAACGGAATGGATACCAAGAGAGGGAAAACGTAACAGAGGCAGGCAAAAGGTTAGATGGAGCGATGAAATTAAAAAGTTTGCAGGCATAAAGTGGAACCAACTCGCTCAGGATAGGGTGGATTGGAAATCGTTGGGAGAGGCCTTCGTCCTGCAGTGGACCTAAACAGGATGATGATGATGATGAAGCACCACTTACCATCGAACCAAGAGCCATGCAAGGAACGATATGCTTGTCCTGCTGACTCCAAGCTGGAACACTTCATGTAGACACAGCCCTGTTCAACAGGAAAGCATCTTAAAATGCAAAGTCATTAGTAAATAAAGAATGATAAAACTCTAATTACCGTCTCACACTACATTCCTTTCTCATAATCCTGGCAGATTTTAGTAAAATATATGGCAACAGGCATTTTGTATCAAACAATGACATGTTCTGTAATGGTCAGGCGGAATGTGAACAAGAGATGTAAGTGAAAAAGGAAAAAAAGAATGGATAGGAAGAAAAGTTACAAAACGTGGGCAAGGTGCAACCATCCTGAAGATGGCAGGGCACATGAGAAATGTTATGAAAAGTGACTGACAGTCATGTGCATTTATATGCTGCAGTAGCATAGAAGAACAGCACCAGTGCTAAAAGAAGTACAAACAAGTTTCTTTACAAACTGCCATTTGAGAATCAACGTCTTCAATCAGTGGAGCACCGGTTCTCTATAAGAAGCCACCTTCAATCCCCAAAAAGTTGTCCATTTTCTGTTTTTACTCATTATGCACAAAACAAGAGTTCATATTGTGACGGAGACGCAAAGGTGACGAAATGATTACCGTATTTACTCGCGTAATTTGCGCACTTTTTTTCACGATTTTAGAGCTCCGAAAGGGGGGTGCGCAAATTACGCGGATATTTCGCAAACACGTTTGAAATAACGTGTAATATATTGCAACTAGCGCGGTAACTCTTTTGGATACGACCTAACGCAACGCTGCAAAACGTACGGCTGCTCCAGGGAAGGCGCAGCACGTAGAAGTGTTTACCAGCCGCTGATGGCTGCCAAGATAGCGCTATCTCGGGAGCCGACAGCCGAGCGACACTACCCCCCCCCCCCCTGCTTCGCGTCTCTTCATGCTCGTCAAAGACGGGCGGGGCTTTTCCTCCCCGCATCGACGGCAGGTGTACCGATCGGGGTGATGTTATCACATCGGCCCTCGGAGCGACGGAGATAGGCCGGGCTCGTTTGACCTATGCTTCAGCCGTTTTCTTCGCCCCCACTCGCATGCTTTTATTCTAGAGACCGTACTTTGGGCTTCGGGGGCTTCCGGAGAAAAGAATCGCAAAAAGGGGCATCGCATACGCAGCTCCTTTTGCGCATGACTGCGCTCGCCTGCGCAGCGAGGGGCGCGGCCGCGCGGCTGTTGGTCCGTGCGTGCGCGCCGGCGAGCTGGGAACGGGGAGCGCAAAATATGCGAGGGTTTTTTTTTTTTTTTTGCAAAGCTGGCTAAATATTAAGGGTGCGCAAATTATGCGAGGGCGCAAATTATGCGGGTAAATACGGTATTTACAGTGTTGGTGGAACCGACCAGATGGCTGAAGGCACACACACGCGCAAGCATTTCAAGAACACTCGTCGTCGTTCTCACTTCGTAGGGCTCCGCACTTGTCCCCACTGTAATGCTTCATAACAATATCTTCTAACAATCCATTTAATTTTTTATCACCACTGACCATCATTGCATTGGTTACTGCTGTGACATCATCAGCGAGACCAGTCACTAGGTGTAATGTGTGACAAGAAATGAATGACAGTTACCATCTCTACACCAATTCCTAACCACAGGTGCTGCCATACAGTGACCATTTATGTCCCAGCTAAAAAGACACAAGTCATGCACTACCACATAATCTCTGGTGTCATTGCAATACCCACTCATGGCATCAAATGCTCACCTCTCGAGATGATGTGTCCACGTGTATGTGTACGATGCCAGCATTTCCCTCACATTTCTCTAGTATCGCATTCTCAATCTGCTTGGGCCAGTCATCCTCGTACTCCCTGCAGCATCATTGGATACAGCCGAAGTCACAATGTGCAGATGCGATAATGAAAGGAGAATTGATCGAGAGCTCGCTTCTTTGTTAAACACAACACCTAATGAACATGAAGACAGTGCGGCCAAGTAAGGTGTAGGGGAAATTAATTGTAGTCTTTTTTTGTTGTGACACAGTAATTATGACATGAGTGGAAAGGAATTAAAGCGGGCACCTACCGTCAGTAGGGACCGCAACTACAGTAGAATCCCGTTATAACGAACCCGGATATAACGAAGCAATCGCAATTCCCCTTGAAATTCCCATAGACGAAATTGATATTGGCTATAACAAACTAATGGTTATAACGAAGTAGTTACGGCTCCCCCTTCAACTTTGTTATAACGAGGTTTTACAGTACAATCTTTGGATTACTCGTCTGATGTTCTACCAACAGTAATGGCAGTAATGGCAGTCGTTCTCCCGTACACTTTAGCGGGTATTTATTCTGATGCAGAAATATAGAAGTAGAGATGTGAAAGTGCAGGTCTGCCACTTACAGACAAACCTCGTATAAGAAAGCTAGCCTAACATGGAAATAAATCTTTATAGTATCAGATATTCATTCAAGGTACAGCAGACTATGGATGATTCAAACAAATTTCAAATTTTTTGGAGGCTCTGCTATGTTTTCAGTTGATTTAAAAGAAGCTTAATTTAAAGTGTGCCATTCAGCTAATTCTGCTATTTCATACTTTTTGTTTATCCTTACCGGAAATATCAGCTGCTTTGGCTGCTTCTACCCGAACATTCACACTCATGGAGTAGTTCTTTAACAAATAGAAATAAAGCCAATTGCCTGCCAGCACTTTTCAGAGGGTTCAAAACCACTAGCAAAAAAGAGAGAGAGAAATACATCGCAGCAAAAATGCAAGCAATAACTGGCCATCTCTGCTTTTGCTTGCATCTGATAATACAAACTTCTGATTATTCAAACACAATTCTAGGGCTCCCTTCACGTTTGAATTCACGAGAGTCTACTGTACGTATATATGTGAAATGCTTATATTCATGAAATACAAACCAACTTTCTTGTAGTCAAAAACCAATTTTTTGGAGATGTCCCATACTTCAGATACCTTCGCAGCACTAGACTGACACAGACACTACAGAGCCAACGTGTGAAACATCTGAAATATAAAAACTCTTTGCCATCCGCTTTTCGTGACTTCTTGCCATGATTGCAGGATAAAAGCTATGCCCACCTCCATGTTATCTCGCACCCTCAAAGCAGCACTCTTGCATATTGGTACACTGATAGATATAGATCCCAAAAGTCTGCTTCGCCACAATGCAGAGATGTTATGCAGTCAAATATACACAATAAGCTGCAGTGAAGCATACCGAGAATGTAGATGGTTTGAGGTAACAGGGCATTACATGCATTCTTAAGTTAAACCTCGATACAAGTTAGTAAAATTGGCACTTTACTTTGTTATAGTGAAACTTCATTAGATCGACGGTCAGCCCTACGTGCTGTGTGCTGTTGCCAAAGGAGTCTTATTTACATGGAAATTTCACGAGAACATCCTCATAACAGCAGCAAGAAAAAAATTCGGGCACCTACGCACTAGTGTTACAAAGATTGAGGATACAGCATTGCTAATGGCGTTCCTCTCCTCCTTTCCCTCATACACATCCTCACCTCTTATTTCCCACTCCTTGCTGCACTATACCGCACAAGACTATGCTATGCTCCCCCTCCTCACCATAACTTCCCTTTCCCATTCCTTGGTACACTATACTGTACAAGAATATGTTATGCTCTGCCATCCCCCTCCTTCTCAACATTGCTTCCCTTTCCCACCTCTCGCTATACTATTCTGTACGTGACTACACTGTACTTCACTCTCACCTCCTCTATTCCCTTTCCCACCCGTTGCTATATTATACTATGCAAGGCTACGCTATCACATGGTTGGCATGACTTGGCAGAGTGTGCGCTGGGCCATTTCATAGAAGCGCACGCGCATTTATTTCATGATGATGGTTTTCTACGCACGCCTAACGGCCTACCTCCGGCTTAAGCTTGCTGTTAAAAAAAACTGATTTCAATAACATTTACAAAAAAATTTGTGTTGGGCCGGGCCTCAGACAACCGCGTCTTAATAACGCGCCACTGGCCGCATGTTAAGCGTTGAGAGAGGCACGAACATCGCCCGGCCGGTTTCAGGGCGACACGTCGTGCACACAGGCGATGCACAAACGCACAGCTTTGCGAGACGCTCTGCACCAGACAAATCGACGCATAATGTATGTCTTCTTTTTCTTCTGCTTGCAGGCTGCCAGCCGCAGTTCTGCCAGTATAGCAGTAGGCTGGTGCCACGTGCACAAGAGAAAAAAATGTGCATGTGAACGCCTGACATTGGGCACTGAATAAAGAAGTGTGTGTGTACTCTTGAGGACCTAAACTAATGACAATGATAGTTTTTTGGTTCGCCAGACCAAGGAGTAATTTCTTAAACAGCTTTCACTCTTAAAAAAAAAAAAAAGAACATGACCAGCATGATGGCTAAATAAAAAAAAGGACATGGAAAGCTACAGTAGTGAGAGGTGGTGATACCAGCACGCAAGTTGTTGGGAACACGGTACGAGGTTTGGAGCGAGGCGGAAAAGACACAGCTGCAAGGTCAAGAACCGCGTCGCCAACTCCAAAGACATAGGGAAGCTGAGAAAGAAGCAGCGCCTGCACAGACATGCGTCCTCCCACTTCATGTTTCACTGGCAGCACTCTGTGGCAATGGCTGCATGTGTGCCATTCACGATGACATCGCTTTGCGCTCCGTTGTCTGTGGTGGATCCAGCCGTTGTCCATGGGAGTGGATCCAGCTGTTGCTCACGTTAAAATTCGATATTTCGAGTGAAATTACCAGGCTGCTGGCATGGGGAATTTGCTATATTGAGAGTCCCGCTGCCACTTCATTAAACAGAGGTTACAAATACACGTTTTTCTAGGGAGGTGTGGCGGGACATGGAAAAATTTCGTAATATCGAGGGATATATCAAGGTTCATTATAACCAGGTTTAACTGTATTTCACGGCGCAAACACATCAACTGCAAGATCTGTCACCAGCCTACAAAGCGTTGCACCTGACGTATGAAATGGAATAAGCATTGCACATTGAGCGACATGAAATAAAGGTCCATTGTTAAAACTAGTTATGAGCAGTTTCCATTTCACCTGCTGAGCATGAAAACTTACCTGTTCCACTTATGCTTGCAGCCTAAGTGGCACTTGCCAGCATTTTGTTCATGCGATCATCAATTTGTTTCTCCGCACAAGCACAAACGAAGAGGAGCTTTGATGGGCAGAAGCTACCCTATGGCAGCCAGACGTACGGCTTCTGTAAACTCTTTGGAAGGTTGTGCACAACAATGCATAACAAGCTCTGCCTTTTTGCAACTAGCAACACAAACATCCAGCCGCAAATAAAAAAAAAAAATTGCGGGAATTTGCAAATTGTGTAGCACTGCCAGCAAATATGGCCACTGCACGTCTTGCCAGTTCACAGAGCTGATCTAAGCTTCGCAGAACTGTTGATCGCATTTCACCAATGCAAATCAGAAGAGAAGTAACATTCTCCTAACAGGATAGTCATGGCAGGTGAGGCGGCACCCATTGTTATTAATGTTTAAGATGTGTTTCATATATGCAGTGGCACATTTGGCTGGACACGGTCCGCTAGCGACACTGTCGTCTGCTACTTCAACCTGCCAAAAGAATTTTTGGTCCTCAGGCACCAGGGTGCGGCATAACAAAGAGCGGGTTTATTGGCTTGGCTCTGCAGCAGCACTGGAAGTTTGTTATGTCAAAATTGCAGATAAAGATGCTTCACTGTATGGAGGTTAAAAATACATGGTGTACTCTGGACATCATATTGTAAAATGCCAAGTACTTCATTACATCTAGAAGCTTTTTATATCGAGGTTTAACTGTAGTATGCTCATGCACCCACAGTATGCATCATAGTATGCATACTGATAATAGTACACATACTGATTATCATATGCGTAATATGCATACTGGCATACATAACAACTGCACCTGTAGAGCTTCGGAGCTATTCTGGTCGTGACTGAAGGTCAGAGAGATCAAAGAGGGTAAAAAGCATGCATTCACTTTTATAGCTTTTTTTTTTTTCCGGAATACCCCCATCTTCTGCACATTTTATGGTCCCTAGGATGTCCAAAAAATCAAGACATTGACTGTACCTGACTTCTCGCTATACCCTCGCTCATTAAGTAGTGTACTTCTTTTCCTCAAGCTGATTACAAGTGCCAAAGACGTAATACAGTACAGAAACTTAGAGGCAACTTGCATATCATTACATATAATTCTGCTCAACAGGATGCCAAAACATGTAGCACAAATGACACGCTCACACTTCAGGGTCAAACATGTGGCGAATCTTGAGGCAGGTGGCCGGCACGCAAGATGGTCCCAGAGGTGCACCCGTGGCTCCACTCTGGCTTTCGAATGCCTTTCCCTGCCACACCTTGGAGCGCTGTGGGGAAGCTGTCCCCAGCCAGCGCCACACCAGGTAGCTCTCACCCTCAATGTGCTGTCGCTCTGTGCGCAGGCGCGATTCGTTCCGCTCAAGGAAGGCGACTGCACTCTGCCACAGGCTGCTCAGCTCTTTCCTGCAAATGGTTTAGCAGTGGATTATATACTATTTTGTTGTTTCAGTCAGGATCAACAAATGATCGATAGGATACCTAAAACACACATACACTATGGATGATACAAATGTGATTCAAGAACTTGCATAATAAATGAGGACCGTGTTTCATTATGACTTATCAACTTGCCCAACAATCCATTCTTCTAAAATCAGACAAATTACACAAGCTAAACCTTGCCCGTCAAAAGACCAATAACATACAGAATTGCATTTGGATGCATCACAGAGATGCCTAACTGTAAGTTCATTACAAAAATATCTCACAACTGCTGCATCAGTACAGTGATGGGTACCGTATCTTCACACTCATAGGACTTGTTTTATCTGAACTAGGATATCCGAAATCTGGGGTCGATTTACAGTCAACATTAAGAATTGTACTGCCAGCAACGGCATGCAAGATAAACAAGACTGCTGTGGGACACTGTAACATCTTTACGGCTTTAAATTTGCTTTCCAGCTCCAACCATTCCATATAACCCATGTACTTGTTTGGACGTTTTTCTTTTTCAACGTTTAGTGTAGGCAGAACTCCTCTGGAAGTGCCAATTTTTGATGGAGATGCTGTTCCAATCAGCAGCGGTACTACCAGCTGTGTACAGCAGTTCATTTAGAGGGGTACTATCAATTGTTGGTGAATGAGCCACTGTTGCAAACGCAGCAGCACTCGTACCAGTGAACAGCGATGATTAATGGGCGTTACAAGTAGCCGATGGAAAAACTTCTCTTTTTTATCTCTTTTATGATGGCTTCCAGCTTTCCGACACTTTTTCTTTTGCTTTACAGCCTCATGCTAAAGGCGTACTCGATTGTCATGGAAGATCATCATAAAAAGATTTCAGCACTCATTCACAATGGGGTTAAAAAGGGGTGCTAGTCTTCATGCTGAAAAAAACTAACTGTCAGGCAGAATGCAAGTTTGGAGTTTCTGAATGCGTGTCACAGCAATGGGGATTGCATTGTGACAGAAATATCACATATCAATCCAAAAGCCAACGTTTTTCACAGGCCAAAGTCAACATGCTTGCTGGAGCCTGTGGTATTTCTGACTGAACTATGCGATCGGTCTCTAATGGTGATGTGCGACACAACCATGCAAGAAGCTCATGTCTTAGCTTAGAAATCAAAGCCACCAGGGTCTGGGCATAAGTTCAGGAAGAGGGCTGCCTTGGTGATGACACTAGTTAAAATTAGTAGTCGGTCCAGCGGCTACATGAAAATAAACTTCCGTTACAGAATACGCTTGCACGATTCTTGTTTACAGACGTGTGATACAGAAGGATTGGCTTACATAGCAGTCAACTTACAAACATGTAAACATAGTAGCTTAATAACAAAATAATGAAGCTCAGGCCCAAATGCAATATTTGACAGACATTTGGTCATGCCAAGTACAATATCCTTCCACGTTTTAGCACCTATCACACTGCATGGCAACAATAAGTTTTGGGAACCATCAGCAGAGTCAGGTTATTATGCTCCACCTCTTGAGTGTTGGATTGGTGTTCATTAAAACGACTTAAAAGTATTCTTGTTGATTATTTCATGTGTTAATATTTCGCTCTTAGATTACTTAGCAACATCAAATGGCATTATCTCTGTGGAATATAATTATGGTTTTAACTTTTGCAATGTGACAGAAGTGAGCATTGAAAGCTTGCTCCTGGGGGACGCAATATCGTGTAGCATACTCCTGTCACATTTGTCCCCTTTGTGATATCATGTAAGTTACTGCAGCAGACTCTCAATAATTCAAGCTTTAATAATTCAAGCAAATTTCACACTTTTGGTGGGCAGCTGCATTTGCAATGCATTTAAAATTGGCTTATTTCAAACCGCACCACCCGATTAATTCTATCAATTCATACTTATTGCTTATCCTTACAAGAAATATTGGCTGCTATGGTTCTTTCTAGCTGAGTGTTCATGCTCATATATCTTTTAGCAGTCAGAATAAAGCCAATCGCCTGTCAGCACTCGTCAAAGCATTCAAAAACACTAGTAAAAAAAAAAAAGGAGAAAAAATTACAATGAGGTGGTAATAATGAATGTGATAAATGGACATCTCTATTTTTCCTGGCAAGTTGCCCTCGGCCTTACATCTGTCTGATAATTCAAACAGATTTTTGCGGTCCCCTCAAGTTTGAATTAACGAGAGTGTACTGTATACGGGAAATCGTTGGGAGAGGCCTTCATCCAGCAGTGGACTTAAAATAGGTTGCTGCTGATGATGACGACTGTATACAAGCACGTACCGCTGGGAAGGGCCGATCAGCATGTCCCGTACATGCACTTGAGCGAGGAAAGGATCCCTGCAGTTCGGCTGCTCTGCGTACTCCTTCACGATAGCTGCAAATGGCAGAGCACAGTCCGTGACAGTTCTCGATACACTTGTATTTCTAGCTAATCTTGAGCCATAAATACAGCATAATGCTTATAGGAGAATAAGTGCTGCATCTATTAGAGGGAAAGCTCCACTACCCCGTGTCTTGCAAGGCCATTAAACTGGCCACGTGGCCTTGAGCCACCACAAGTGAGTGACATATGTGCCTATTTTCATCCAGCTTGAACTGCCACCTACACAGCAGCAACACCCTGCTTGTGCAATACAATACTAGAGAGCACTTTAGTATGTCTGCAAACTTATTTGACCAGACCCAAACCAACACACCTGGTGCCTGCTGAGTAAAGGGACACAATGCACCTTGTTATCCTTGGCAATAGCATAGGCATAAATGTCAGCAGACATAATTGGTGATACCACCCAACACTGCAAAGATTGTCCAGGCAAATACGCAGCTATTCTTATCGTAACTATGTGCATTCTGCACCACTTGTGTAAAATTTCAGGCCTATGTAATTGCAAGTGCATTTCCAGTTTCACTCTTTCATTACGGCGGGAAAATGCTCGATGCTCAGTGCTTCCACAAATTTTTGTTTTCTCTTGAACAAATTTACATATTTAGCATTTATATACAATAAATTGTAGCTTATTAGTCTGGCTTTTTATATTCAAAAGGGCGCAGCCATGAGGATATTTATCATTTCGTCCTCTCTTATTAAATGACCAAAGAAGTTCACAGAAATGTGTAGGTACAAAAGGAGTAAGTGGATGCACCAAGGCAGACAATTATTTTCAGAATCCTGAAATTATACAAACTGTTCATAGTTCCTTCAGCTACCAATGCAGTGCCTACACCAATCTGGTATGCCATGTTTTGCACTTTGCATGTCCCGTAGATCCAGTAGCCTTATGGCTGTGCCACTCAGGATAGCATTCACGCAAAGGCAGGGAGCAATGGCAAACTTTGCAGGTGGGGCAGAATTTCTTTTTTTTTTTTTTGCACCATTGCATTTTCGTATCAGCTCTTTCAGCTGCTTGTTTTTCATATTTCTTTTGGTTGGTGTCAAAAAGGCCCAAGGAATGAGAAGCGAACATGTCCTTATGCAACTTGTCCTTTATCAGATATTTACTGAATTTATTCTTCTCAAAATGCCATTTTGTCAAAACAGGAGCTTCTAGAAAGTCCCGGCACCACTGGGTTTTCTTTTTTTGCTACCGCAAGTGAATGCAGCTGCTTACACAAGCGGTGCCTAGAGCTTGAAAATTCATTGTTTCAAAGTCATAGGAACTCTGTATTCGATCGCCTATGGCCCCCACCGTAACAAAAGAGTTAAATGTTTTTACCTCTAAAATAAAGGGCACACACATACAAAATGTGTCTATAAATGCAGTAGCATGAAGCTCCCCAAGATTTTGCTACCATTATACAGCCCTACGGCATTAACACAAAAGCCATTGTGTCTACCAAAATATGGGATAAGCTAAATATTCCGTTAATAATTACCCACCTGTGATCTTCTCTGAGAGGTTGTAGATCTGCTGCTGCCAGCGATCCCTCCGTGCCTTGTACCACACAGCGCACACGTAGAGTGCCGCAAATGTCACGATCACTGTAGTTGCAGAAAAGAAAAAAAACCATAAAAGGGATGTGTACATAGCTTACCCTTGCCAATGCTTGTCACAGTAAGCCACTTACTTTTTCTTTAATTGACAGTTCTAGTACATATGGCTTAGCCTAATAGAACAACATATATAAAGAACACCAGCTCTTCATTCATGCATTCGCTCCTCACACAGATTTCTGAAGTGAAGCTTGTATTGCCTGCCTTATGTCACCATCGGTGTCAAAGGTGGTGTACGAGAAAACAGTCACCAGAACCAGAAAGGAGTGCACATGCACCGCTTTCAAGTAGTGCATGCGCACTCCTTTCTCTCCTTGCACTTCGAGGTGCACGGCCATAACACATACATGCTCTTCAGTGCAAGCCAACAAAGATGAGAACATATCTGAGCCATGTGAATCCCTCGGCCTACCAAAAGAAAGAAGGAAAGAAAGGAAGAAAAATGTAGGGATGTGTAAATATTCGAATCATTTTCAAATAGCGTTCGGTTTGATTTGTACTCAAATTTTACTATTCCAATTACTTGAAGTTTGTAATCATGGGGCAGAATGTGCTATGTCTCATGACAAGTGGCACATTTCCGCCTGTAGTACACTTTGCCACATAATGCCCGTGTACTGCGACAAAGCTAGCAATTGCATACAGCAGCGAAGCCAGCACTCGTGTACTGCAGCGAAGCTAACACTCACATACTGCGGCGAAGGTAACACTCCCATACAGCGGTGAAGCCTGCACTCGCGTCCTGTGGCGTATCTATT
This sequence comes from Hyalomma asiaticum, assembly GCA_013339685.2. Taxonomy (NCBI): domain Eukaryota; kingdom Metazoa; phylum Arthropoda; class Arachnida; order Ixodida; family Ixodidae; genus Hyalomma; species Hyalomma asiaticum. The sequence continues at coordinate 7,304,139 of CM023489.1, read as the reverse complement.
ACTTGCATATGATGGCGAAGCTATTACTCATATACTGTGGCGAAGCTAGAACTCGCGTACAACGGCGGTGCTAGTACTTATGTACTGCGGCAAAGCTAACACTCGTGTACTGCAGCAAAGCTAGCACTCGCATACAGCAGCAAAGCTAAATCTAATCTACTGTGGCGAAGCAAACACTCCCCATTTATTCACTCCCATACGGTGGTGAAGCCAGCAATCATGTACTGCTGCAAAGTTCATGCATATGACCACTTCTCTGATGGACAGTTTATGACGTTCTTTCCTGGAGATGATATATGAGAGTACACTGGTGGTGCAACATATTTTTTCCCATTGCACATGTTTAGCAGTACATTTCTCTGTAATTTAATGCAGTACAGTAAGAGTCAACTGGTGGGACTGCGAAAAATTGCCAAATTATCCGATTGTCGAAATATTGAATGAACAACAAAAAACATAAAATTTTCCCCGGCATGACGCGCCTTTATTTGCTAAAGACATTTGTAATCTTTTTCTGTTCTTTTTTGGGCGAATTTGAGTGGTGAGAATGGCTCTAATAGCTGTCAGGCGCTCCATGGCACACGAAAGCATTCGGAGCTTCCTTACAAAGGTCTTCCAGCACAGACAACACTTGTGCGACTTATTTTACCGTGCGTTTTAATAGTTGGGGCTGTTGGTCACAATCGTCACCTTCCAAAGAACCATCATTATTGGCGCCTGTCATGTTCTGAATTATTTCTTCCTCGGTCAGGTGCCTGGCAACGGCGATATGTAAGGGGCAAGACGTCATCGAAACAGATCTTCTCTGGTTGCGGTTGCATCAGGCTGTTTCATTTGGAAGTTCCTCTTAACAAACCATGACCATGTAGTTGGCCTATGTGGCTTTTTTTTTTCAGCTGCACAGTAGCGTTGCTCATGGCAGCCTTTTTTTTCTTTCTTTTTTGCTCTCTTCGCATCGACTGGGCGAGCTCGCAGACTACGACGCAAGGTCGAATCAACTGATGCACACTAAAATTTTGTCGAATGAACAGATTTTCCAAATTAACGGGTGTCAAATTAATCAGCTTTCACTGTATTATTTTTAAAAATATTCAATTCGATTTGCACTCAGACACAAATTTTCAAGTTCGCTTCCCACTTAAAATTTCGCAATTTTCACAGCTCTAGAAGAATGTAAAGTAGGAAGTAAGGATAGATGGAATGACAGAAGAAAATGACCATGAGAAAGAGAGAGAGAGAGGGAAAGAAAGACAGCAAGAAAGAAAGGAAAAAGAACAACACAGAAATTATAGACAGAAATAAATAAAAAGGCATGCAAATGCCAAGTTTCGCATGTCCCCACTTTTCTCGGAAGGGCTCCTAATTTCCTTATTTTATAGGATCGTTTCAAGTTATTGCCTTAATAAGGGGGGACGCGGGTCTTAGAAAAGTAAAAAATGGCCAAAAAATCGATTTTGAGAAAAACGCATTTTAGGCATGTATGTACTTTTGACCAGCTGGCCTCAAATTATTAAGGCAGATTTCGATCGGGAAATAATCTAAAATGTACTTTCAAGACGCCACGGGAGCCGAAAGTTGCACCAAAAAAGCGAAAATTTGTTCGAATTTCGCGCGCGCGCCGGCCGGCCGCCGCCATCTTGGGCTTGTTTTGAAGCTGTTTTCTTTGTGCACATTTTCCGCCGTTTCAAAATGGCGTCGCTCCGACAGAACGGCCGCTATCCGCGCTTTTCCAAAGGGTGGTTTCGGATCGCTCATTGGCCACAGCGCGCGCGCGCAGGCGAGCCCCTCATCTCGCGCCTCTGATTGGCTCGCGCGTCCGGGGCGGCCATTTTTTTTTTCTATTTTTGTTTCGCGATCGCCGCGGTTGCTGCCGCTTCGTCCGTGTCGTCTGCGCTCGTGTTTACGCCACCAACGTGCAGTTTTCTGCCTTTCTGCTGGCATGTCCGAAGACGCACGGCTGACAGGCCACGTTGGCGGCGTCAAGCGTACGAAAAAAAACGAACGCGGTGATGGTGCGCACGGCTGAACGCGGACGAGAGCGCGCTGCCGAAACGGTCCGGAGCGGCCCATTCTGCGCTGACCCACTCGCTGCGGTGCAATCTTATCGTCAGATCATCTGCCAGTGCTTTCACCGGGACCCAAAACAGCATTGATACGGCATATTATTCAGTGTACGGGACCGCCGAGTGCGTGAGAGATGCGGCGAAGTTCGGTGTGTCTGGCATCGCAGTGCGCAACGAAGCGGAAGTTGCTGAGCGATGGTAGTGGGCACCGGCAAGAAAGTGGTGCTGAACTTATCGTTGCGGACGTAGTTGTGATAAAAACGTTCTTTGGCTTGTGCTTTGCCTCGAGTTCGGCGCAATAAGTGACCTTGAAAGCGGCGGGCACGGTATCTGTTCAAAGCCTGCGTGCTTTGTTGTACGCGTGGGACTTACGCGAAAAGGGTTGCTAATCTCCGAAGATCGCTTGTGATAGGGTGCTAAGATAGCTGTAAGATACGATTTTGAAGTCAAAGTTCGCGCAGCGAAGGCCATCGATAGTATTTACAAAGGAACAACGACAGCCGTTTATACATGACCTGACAAAGCAGCGCGCAAATTGCCAGGAGACTGAGCTGCGCTGCGGGTAAATTGGTTAGTGCCCTGCAGCTATGGCGAGTTGTAATACTGGCATTAAGAGCTGAAAAATGAGCTCTAGGGCATTAGTGCTACTATGAGCAGGCTTTCAAAACTGCAGAAGACAGCAGTGAACACTGAGTGCAGCCCTTGCTTTGCCTACTGTTGACACTTCCGAGTCATATTATAACACAACAGTTTAGTATTTAATTAATAAATATGCCGTGTGCGTTCTAGACATCAACTTTGTGCACATTTATTTTTTTTTATGACAAGGCCACACTATTATACTATATTTATATTCATTCAGCTTGCATGGCACTGAAACAGACCTCTGACCAGCCAGATGTATAGTTTCTGATGCTCATTCTGGGCATGGTACCTGGCTTTATTACATGATTTTTCTAATTTGTTATGAATGTACGGTCTTGTATTTAGCACAGTCGTTCTCGTGAAAAATAAAGCTATAAGAACATATAATTGATAGTCCTGTAGCTGCACTTAAGCCAAAGTTACATTTGTCTTAAACTTCAAATGCGTTTTTCTCAGTTTGATGTTTTTGCTGCCCACACTCAGCCTTACGGGGTTTTTTACCAAGTTGTTCTTGAGTGAGAATAACAAAGTTGGTATCATTTTATTCGTGCTGAAATGATCTGGGGGGTGATGCTATTTTTATTATCCAAAGGTGATTTTATAAATTACAATTAAGCATAATAATGAGGCATGAATGTGAAAAATAATTGCAGTAAATGTTCCATCTGTTTTCTTACTTACAGAATGCTTTGAAATGAATAAAAATAGCATCACCCCCTAGAGCAAGTCTTGGGCAATGGGGTCATGCACTTTCTTTTTCAGTTTAACACAATTTAATTGGTAAAGTACCCCGTAAGAATTGACTATTAATAATTTTTGCAAACCTCCATATCTTTTGAACCAGAGCAGATATTAAAAAACTAATTACAGATTTGAAATCAGCATGAAAAACTAGCCAAGACAGTAAAGTTTGGTTTACATTGACCCAAAAATAAAAAAAAAATTTTTAAGACCCACGTCCCCCCTTAAACATGCAAGTCAACAGTGATAGCCACCATTTCATTGCATCTTCTTCCTGACCTACACTAGTTTTTCACAACTGCCATCAACCTACACTGAATTGAAACATAACTAGGGCTGAATTGATCTGCGCAGGAACTTTTCCATAATCTGTACAAAACATGCACACAAAACACCAAGAAAATGCAACAGCATGTAGGATACCAAAGTACGTTCAGACTGTTTTTATCAACACTGAAATATTTATTACGGCCTGGCTAAAATGACGCGTTAATTTATTCTCTACCGCTGATATATGCGGTCAAAAATGTTTCAAGTGGCTGCAGGCCCAAATTTTAATATGCTCTTAAAGTTGGCAAAGGATCAAGAGCCCTGCTTTCTATGGCGATTGTATAAAGCTTGAGTGCTTATTTTACATTAGCATTGGAATAGCCAATTGCTGTTACAGTGGAACCCCGTTCATACGTTTTTCAGCGGACAGGGGGGAAAAAACGTAACAACCGGGAAAACGCAAGAGTGAGGAAAGCTCCCAACATGAATGAGAACAGGGCCGCTTTGATTTCAAACAATTTATTTCAACAAGGTGAGCCATCTAGGTCGCCGACCGATAATCCGGACAGCCGCGCAGTACCGCTAGTGCCAACATAGGCTTATTGTGATAAAACCGGCTGATATTTCGGACGGTTCTAGCTCTAAATTCGATAATTCGGACTCCGTTTGCGGCTGTCGAGCGCAGTGAATGGTTTAGTAGCAGCGTGATGCGCCAATTTTGGAGGCAAGTCGCCCGCATCCTGTTCCGGCACCCCGCGCGTGGCTGGTCGCGTCGGGTCCGCGCGATCGCTCGATAGCGCCTTCACGTTCCGTCTTCAGTGCTTGTTAACCGTATTTACCCGCATAATTTACGCCATTGCATAATTTGCGCACCCCCGACATTTAGCCAGCAATACAAAAAAATTTTCTCGTATATTTTGCGCTCGCCGTCCGGCCCGAACCAGCTCGCCGGCGAGCGCACGGACAGACTTTGGACAGCCGCGCGGCCGCGCCCCTCGCTGCGCGGGCGAGCGCAGTCATACGCAAAAGGGGCTGCGATTGCGATCTTCCTTTTTCCGATTCTTTTCTCCGGAAGCCCCCAGAGCCCAAAGTGCGGTCGCTAGAAGAAAAGCACTCGAGTGGGGGCGACGAAAACGGCTGAAGCAGAGGTCAAACGCGCCAGGCACATCTCCGTCGCTCGGAAGCGATAACATCACCCCTATCAGATCGCTTGCCGTCGAAGCGGGAAGGAAGCCCGTCTTTCACGTGCATGAAAAGACGCAAAAGCGGGAGGGGGGGGGCGGGGGTGTCGCTCTGCTGCCGAGCGATCGCATGGCTGCCGAGATAGCGCTGGCGCTATCTCGGCAGCCATCAGCGGGCGGCGATTCCTGCAAGCGTGACCAAGACTGTCAAAAGTAAAATCAAAATAGCGATGCCCGGGCGGGTATGGCACGCCAGGTTGCGACGCATCATGCGGGAACACGCCCACAGTTGCGACGTAGCAGCGGAGTTTGCAATACATGGGACCCTATGGGAGCTATGCCGGGACCCATGAAAAACAACGTAACAGCCAGGAAAACGCAGCAGTGAGGAACGTAACAGCGGGGTTCCACTGTATTTGGAAACACACCCATTCAATGTGAAGCTCTCTTTCAAGGTTTTTGCCCTGATACTGTTACCACAAGCATAATTGCTAGCCTCACTCAAGCATGTCAGTCATTCTGGTAACACTTCGAAGAACACTAAACAATACTACACGGCCAGCTGCACGTCGACTTAACATTAGCCTTTGGTGTCCCCTTAAGTGAACAGTGCTGCATTTCAGTCTTACCAAAGGCAACCATGAGGATCTGGTTGAGAAAGCTGTGCACGGCGAGGCGCAGGCAGCACCAGAAGGATTTCACAGCTCGGTTGGCCTCCAAGGAAGACACAGCATCAGAGTAGACGTAGGTGCTCAGCAGCTGCCCATCAGAATCAAGGAGCCTGCAGCAAGTTCCATTGGTCAAGACCTCAAGGGGGAGGTTCTATTCTGACTTTACTGAACAAGTATACTCACAAGACATCACATACTTGTCATTTTCACTACAACACTTTAGCTACCCTTAGTGGCCAACCCACTATCTTGCCTCGGGTGACATCACATCAGATGAAGACAAGCCTCTATACAGTGTACAGTCGACGACCGATAATTCAGACTCCATGGTGACCATAGAAAAGTCCGAATCATCGAACGTCCAAAAAAGCAAATGCATCAAAAGAATGACCATTTTATTTCCATTTTAAGGACCCTGCGCTAGGAGAAAATGGTCGATGTGTTACGCATTTCCGCTTAGGTGGGACCAAGTCTGCGTGTACTTCTGGCAGTTTACGACGATACAAGGACAGCAAACGCTCAAGTCAGATCGCCACGTCACAGCTCCATAGCTCAGGGCGCATATTCTGAGTTGGAGTCTCTTTGACATTTGGAAAACTTGTGCAATTATTTCATAATCACCAGTTCGGCACACGATACCGCGCCACGATGTTGACAATGCCTTCAAATGTAATGGTGGCAGGAATCACCACATCGCAGCCTTGAGGTTATCAATGATGTCCATATTTCAGCTCGTGATTGGCAGAAGTTTAGGCTCTTATGTTGCGAGGTCGGGCTCATAGCAATCAGCAAAAGTAAATCCAGTGTGATGGATGCAGTTCCTGATAACGTCTGCTCGCACTGTTTTCAAGGTGTCGGCACGTATGCCCCATTGTCAGCGCCGTGTGCTTGCCTCATTTTTATTGGCATGCTCGTCGGCGCGGACTGCGAGGCCACTGTTTGTACCCCTAGACGTGATCTGTCGCTTAACGCCACGAGAAGGACGTCTTGGAAAATAAAATAAATAAACAAGCGCTGAAGACAGAACGTGACAGCGCTATCAAGCGATCGCGGACCTGACACGACCAGCCGTACTTGTAATCGCGAACCACGCGAGGGATGCCGGAACAGGATGCAGTGATCTCAATGACTGTGTGACTTTCCTCCAAAATTGGAGCATCGCAAATGAAACTAGGCCTCGGATATCACAGTTTTGTCTGCGATATCTGTCGCCATACTGGCTCTCGTTGGGGCACCGGAAAATATAATGGCGGCCCATTCAGTGTTCTCAACAGCAGTGAACGGAGACCAAATTATTGAATTTAGAGCCAGAAATTGTTTGAAATATGAGTTGTCTTAACACATATTGTCTTAACACAGACATTGGCGATACCGCGCGGCTGTCCGAATACTGAGTGTGTCCGAATTATCTGTTGCCGACTGTAATCAATTTATAATGATACAACATATAACAATATATTGCCTTTAACAATCAAATCCTTCAGCTTTCTCAACGTTTCCATGGCCAGGTACAAAGATAATCAGTTGTAACAGTAGACTTTTCCGGTTTTGTCAAGACGTACTGTTATAAGCAGAGTTTACATGTCAGAACAATGTATAACAAAGTGCACCTGACATAAAAAATTCTTTCTTATATCCAACAATTCTTTATAAACATATGTCCATAACGCTTCTTAACGGCAGTATTAGTCCTAACTTACTTTGTTATAACAGTTAATTTGACATATCTTTGTTCATTATATCGATGACTTGACTATTCGCAATATAGGATACCATCAACAGTTTGACAGTTTGCCCAACCACAACTACAGTAGAACCTCGTTATAGCGAACCCGGATATAAGGAACTATCGGATATAACAAAGCAACTGCGATTCCCCTCGAAATTCTTAAAGATGAAATTGATATTTGTTATAATGAACTAATGGTTATAACGAAGTAATTACTGCTCCCCCGTCAACTTCGTTATAACGAGGTTTTACTGTAACATCGTGCAGACACTTCACATCCTCCTGGTGCTCCCCAAGGATTTCTGAACTGGAGCACAATGACAGAAACAAAACCGTCAAGCATTAGCACACTGTACATATGCCCCCCCCCCCCCCCCCAAGAAAGAAATGCAACAAAATCAAAGAAACAATGAATGGATGAGTACTGGCATTGTCTACTTCTAGACGCATAGTCACTCTAGTGAATTCCAAGGTGATTATGATTTCAACCATGAAGTTTCTCACAATTACCTAGACGGAAATGTGACGCCACCATCTATGCGAGTTTCCTGAGCAGCAGTGTGCCACGATGGGAATGACAGCGTATGTACGTGCAAGGCTTGCATTGCAGGCACATACGATTTATCCAATATTTTGATTATCCAATATTTAGATCCAAAATTCGATTTATCCAATAATTGGAGATAGAGTTCCAGTTAACGACACTGCACCGCCGACAGAACGCAATTTTCTTTCAAGACATTATTTTAGAGCAGGGCCGTACAAAGGACTGTGCTTGTAAAATTCAGCACAATGGGAATATCTTCCATTATGGCTACACATGCATGGTTTACAATGTGAGCTCCTTGTCTTAAAAACAAAAACGAGCAACAAGATGTGGTAGTCAAAGTGTCTTACTTGACTCCCCAGGCAGGGTTCTCGAACAGCAACAGCAGGCTGTTCCCAAAGGCAGTGTCCTACACAAAAATAATAACAGAAGAACAGCAGGCAGAAAGTCAACACTCTTGGCAGTAGCATTTCATAAACTTTAATTGAGTTGCGTGCAGCACAATAGAATTTTCATTATACTTGATAGTATTTATCATAATTATATTCTAATTACATAGATATCAGTGACAAACATTGTATATTTTTGTTAAGTCAATGTGTGTTATATCAAGACAACTAGATATGACAAGGAAATTACACTAGACTACAATGACCTTCAGAATATAATTACAGGCAAAATATGGCAGGGACAGGAACCAAGAGTGAAAAACAGGAGGTGGTGGTGCTATGTGAACGAGACATTACCGACAAATACACTACCACAACATTGAAAGTACAGCACTTGCTGTGAGGAGATGCTTGGTTCTCTGACGGCACTGCTGGGGCATACGTAATCCTACAATGGTAAAAAGGAATTACAGTAGACTAAATCATTCAAACTTTTGGTTAATTTAGGCCTGGTATACTTTTAACGTAGTATTTAAAAGCTGCTTAATTCAAACTGCAACACTAGATTAATTCTTTTAATTCATACTTCTTGCTTAAGGAACCAGCTAGAAGGAACCAGGCAGCCAATATTTCTTACCAGAAATATTGGTATTACCAGAAATATATATGTGGTATTTCTTACCAGAAATACCACATATATATTTAGCAGTCACAAATAAAGCCAACTGCCTGTCAGAACTTGTCGATGCATTCGAGACCACTAGTAGCAAAAAAAGAAAAATAAACACTAAGGCAGCAACAATGCACACAGTAACCGAATATCTGTTTTTCCTGATACATTGCATCAAGCAGTACTTCTGCTTGCATCTGATAATTCAAACTTATCATAATTCAAGCAAAATCCTGGGGCCCCTTCAAGTTTGAATTAATGAGAGTCGACTGTACACTGCGTCCTAAGGGAGCCAGCAACTCAACACGGCGGATTTCAGAAAATTTTATTTAATCATAGTGGCCGACATACAAAACAAATAAATGGCACCTGAATGTCACACATTGATATTCAGGTGCCGAAGTATCAACATGAAATTCAAAACCGAAGCCTTTACCTTCATTTTCTCTTCCAGTGGTACGCCTATGCTGGCAACACCAGTGCTGACAACAAAGAAAATTCTATCAGTCTAAACGTCATTCAGTGTCTTGCTTTCGTGTACACTGTGCACATTCTTGTACCCGTTTCTTGTCATGTCACGGTGCCATGACAGCACCAGCTACGGCCTGATTACTTGCTCAGTGAGAAGAAGCTATGTTTTGAGAGTTATCAGGGACTCAACCTGGTCTATTAGAAGCAAAGGAGTCCAAGCATGCAGGAGCTCTGCAGAACAGAGTGAAGAGGTCTAAACTGCTCGAAAATAACTTACAGTGATAGGTGCTTGACTGTTGGCTCGCAGAAACTCCAGGCAGGATGTAGCGGTGAGAGCACGGTACGGCGCCTGTCCACACTCGTAATTGCCTAAAAACAAAATCAAAATGGCTTTCAAACCTTTTTTTTTTTTTTTTGACGAAAAAGCAACAAAAAGAAGCCTGACATACTTTACTCATTGAACAAATGAATCAATGCCAAAAGAAGATAAAAGTCAATGGTGTTTGAAGTAGCTCTACCAGGAGCACAGTAGAAAGTTGGGCTAGCTGTGAAGTCTACATAGTATTTAAAAATGGCTGTGCAAAGCAACGGAAATACCAACAAGAGGGTGCCGGACCACTGCGGTTTAACAAGCTTTTAGCTGATTAGTGTTGAAAGCTGGGCAAGTAGGTACTAGTACATCTCCTCACAAACTACGTGCAGTATGATCTGATTTATGCAACAGGAGCTTCCAGCAGAGAGGGACCAAAAACCAACTGAGACAACGTAAGTAGATGCACATGATGGTCAATAGCCAACTTTGTGTTTATGAGATGAACCGAGCCAAGGAAAAGGTTATGCCTTCAAAGCAAGCTGAAATATGTGGCGCAAACCACCTGAAACGACACCAGCTGCATTGATGGCAGACATTACTGAAGAGACATCAAGCAATTCTTGGTCGTTTCTGGCACAAAATTGTGATTTTCCTGCTGGTAGGCAATAATATTTGGCTCACATGTTCACAGGAGCCTTGACTACAGATCTGTAACATTTTCTCACTATGTTCAAAAAGTGTTGCAAAGCCCTTTTAAGCACAGGTTGTGCACAATATGTGATTAGACATATCCTTGAGCTGACAAGTTGTACTAACACAGGAAGTCATTATTACGCTGGTTTCACAGGCCGAAGATAACAGCACCAAAGAATGTGTAGCGTGAGACTTCCATAGCTACACAAGAGGTTTTGCGGCACTGCCTAGTATTTGTGAAACAGAGGACAGAAAATACGATTTAGAACAGGGAATGTTGGCTCCTGCAACATTCCCTGTTCTAAATCGTATTTTGCGATCTGTTCATCGCTTCAAGCATCCATCTTCCCCTTCTCTTCTAGAGCACAGAAAAGTCAGAACTTTGAGCAAGTCCAAAAATACGTGAATACCTGAACAACTGACTCTGTGTAATCAAAAAGCATATTCTTTATACGCTTATGTTAAAATGAACCAATCACAATGCAGCCTCGGGCAGTAATATGCCATGGTACAAAATGCTGGGCGTTACTGTGTGAGCCTGAATGTAATTGACTTTCTCACCTGCAGTCTGTCCTAAGAGTTTCTGGATCCGTCCAGCCAGCTCTAAAGCAGCCGGTACATCATTTTCATAAATACAAGGTTTCTGTAAAGACCACAGAGCCAACACATTAGTCAGTTGCACATTTAGAAAGCATACAATGTATACTCTAGGACAATGGTTTAAACTTCAAGCTGCAGTACATGGCCATGCTTCCCCACTCTTGCACTATCCATTGCATCTATCAAAATGACCATTGGTTATCTTAGCGTTCTCATCATCTGGCCTGCTCACGTCCATTTTGTTGTCTCAAACTCAATAGTGCATCAGCTATTTCTGCCTATTCCAAAAGAACCGACAACTTACCAGAACCTGCGATTAGATTCGGGTAGAAATGAAAAAAACCATAAATTATGGTAACTGATTCAAGCATACTTATTGGGGTTTGAGTAGAATTTGTATTTTTAAGTTGCGTTTGAAAATCACAAAAAACAGGTATGTCGTGCAGTGTAGCCGTAGACACATCGTACTGCTATATGGAGTCTTCGGTTTGGTGTGCGTGGTCAGATGCTTTTGTACGCACCATAAATAGTGCTCCAAGTTAGAGCATACATATTATTAAGCACCCCCGCTCTGTTCTGTGCTGACCACGATGTATGAAACAAATAAGTTGACACTGAGAAGCGGCACTGCCTTCGTGACGCAACCATGCAATGGTCGCTGAGGGCTGCAACGAATGTGCACATCGTTTTTCTCTCGTGTCTGTGTGAAGCCGGTATCGGAGTGTATGACGTGAATTCGCGAGTGAGATTTCAAGTCATAGCAACATATAGGCTTGATAAACGCAGCATTGATTTCTTTCTATTTAAGGCTTCACTAGTTTCCTATTCCAATTGCCGGCTTATAATCGCTATCGTGCTCACCTCCCACTGTTTGCAACTGTGTTGCCTGTAAGACTCCATAGTCGTCGCAGTTAAAAAATTCGGATTTTATATGTTTCGCGGCGTTTTCGGCGTTACCAGTGGGTGATTAGGCACTCTGACTGGATAAGTTTTCAGTTGCACTAATAAAAGCAGGGACCATAAAAATTGGTTGTCAGTCCCTTTAATATATTCTGCTGTCTTCCGATCGCTTAATGTTATGCCTGTCATTTTTGTTCCATCACTTCGTGTGGTTTCCCAACATCCTCTCTCAATTGCTTGTGATTCTCCATGTTCCTGCCCCATGGCTACGTCATTACTTACAAAATGCAGCGGCTATAATAACAAGCACCAAGTTTCCTTTGTTCACTTCCTGGCAGCTAAAAACATTGATTTTTCCAGTTAGCTAGCTATCAATAATTTTGTTTTCTTACCTCCAAACAATGGATAGGAACAAATATTGGCTTGTTTAGTTTATAGTGCTGTTTGAACATAGTGCAACACGACACCACCAACAGTGCTGCCTTTTGTTTTTCACATCTTTTTACACAGCAGTGTATACTTTATCCCCATTCTATTCACCCACCTCACGGTTGCTCTCACAGAGTGTGACATTAAAAGGTGCATCCGCACGTGGCCTGCCCGGTGCCTGGGTATCGGAAGGTGGCTGACCTGTGGGACACAGGAGAAATGAGGGATTACTTGGTGTGCACCGCTTCCAGCAGAGAAGTAAATTTTTGCTTTGTGGTCTAAAACTAGATAGAACAATGCAATGATATGTTATGAAATAGGTTCCAAGGACAGATGTGTAAAAACTGGCACTAGTCTCAGGATAGCTATGAAGCAATTGCACTTAAAATGCTGACAGGCAATTCCATGATTTTCAAAATGCTTTATACGTGAATTTAGGTTACTGGATAACTGTTAATTAAAGAGTGTATCAATGACTATCAGATAATTTTCTGTGTGCGTCAGTGCCAATAAAGTGCACAAGAAAGCGAGTCTAGGTCAATATCAGTAAGCCACAACTTGTAATGTTGCATGAAACTTTTGGCCAAAAGACTTTGTACTTGGAAGACATTTCATTGCCTTGGCCCGTTGGAAACTCCAAGCTTACCCGATTGAGATGGGTAGCGCACACCCATGTATGCTGCGCCCAGGAACGCAAAGAAAAGGGCAGCACCTAGCACCAGCACAAACGAGACCCACTGGTACCGGGGCTTCGGCTCTGCGAGCGCTGTATAGCCGTTGCCCCGACTGGCCTCTGCAAGACAGCAAGACAACATGTGACAAACACATTGTGAAGCTTTGCAGATTCAACATTAGGTGAGCTTTTAAAGCACTTAGGGGGACACCAAGCAACTCGTCAGTAAGTAATTGGGTTTAACACATGCAATTCCGAAAAGCCCACTGCTACCATGACCGGAAGCTTGGCAGAGCTAGGAGTTGAAGGTTATGCCTTCAAGGCAAGCTGAAATATGTGGCACGAACCACCTGAAGCAACACCAACTGCATTGATGGCAGACATTACTGAAGAGACATCAAGCAATCCTTGGCTGTTTCTGGCACAAAATTGTAATTTTTCTGCTGGTACAAGGCAATAATATGTATTTGGTTCACATGTTCACAGGAGGAACCTGAAAGGTCTTCACTCCAATAGTTCCTTATGAATGCTGCACGGCATCATGACATTTCATAGCTCATGGTTACTTAGCATTATGCAATGCTATTCTGGGTTTTCGTGGGCCAAAATCAGAATCTGATTGTAAGGCATGCCATGGTGGGGGCTTCAGCACAATACCAGTGCCACATGGTGCACTTTTAGTGGGAATCAAGGCCTATCAGGTTTGAAATTGCTTTGTCATGGTTGGCAGCTTGAACAAATGAGCAGACAGTGACTGAAAAATTTGATTTGGATCAGGCATGGCACAACTGCAAATGAGGCTGCATCATGTACACGTGTACTATTTGTTATCGCAAGAGGTTTTTCAATTTACATTTCAATGTGAGTACACGAGCACCTATGCATTATGCCAAAACCAACTTGTGGCTCCCCATAGTTCAGAACGAAACTGCGAACTTGAGCTCAACAGACCAACACCACAGTCACTTGCCTGTTTGGGTGAGTATTGGTTGTTACTACAGTGAGATTACATTTCACTCAGCTGTATGAAGGCACCCTACCCTGTACTTTCAGTAAACCTTGTTGTCATAAAAACATCCTATACAAAAAAATAATAATAAAAATAAAAATAAAGAATACTGTGAAATATACGAGGTCTGTTAGAAAAGTATCTGACCTTTTTTTTTTTTTTTTTTTTGCGAACACCTGATGGATACGAAACAAGTGCACTTGCATCAGCCGACCTTGAACCTTCGTGCGCATGCGCGAATTTTTTTCCTGCCTGCTGATAGTGTCACTCGCTGGGACGCAACGTTTGAGTGAGGTAGTGCGCAGCGCTCTCATCGGTTTTTTGTTACGGTCAACAGGAAATTGGCGCATTCATCACAACAATGCTCCTGCACATTCCTCGCACTTCATTCAGACTTTTTTGGCAAAAAACCAGACTCCTGTAGTCCAACAGCCTCCTTACTCTCCTGATATGGCCCCCTGCGACTTCTGGCTGTTTCCCAAAATCAAGAGGCCATTGAAGGGAGCAGACAAGAGAGGGCATTATGGCTGCAATGACAGCTGAGCTAAACTCCATTCCGAAAGAGGCCTTCTGGGAATGCTTCCAACAATGGCAGTACTGCTGGGAGAAGTGTGTGGCTTCCCAAGGAGACTACTTTGAGGGTAATTAAGTTTCCAACGCTCCAGTTATGGCAGTTTTTTTTTCTTCGGCCAAAGGTCGGACACTTTTCTAACGGACCTCGTATAACACTAACCTTGCAGTTTTGAAAGAATGGTCCAGACATCTAAGGTTATGTTTGTTCTTTGGTGTCCTTTCAATTAGGTTCTGCAGTGCCCTTTACCCACGCTTGGGCTGTAGTTAATGTTTTTTCACTAACGTTACAGCTTTGCTGGAGCACAGGGATGGAGCATGGAGCAGACTTCTCGGTAAACCCTTGTCCTTGTCGACTTCCAAACCAAAATGATGCCGTGTTAAATCATGTGGCTTCAACCTCTTTTTCTGACAGCACAGACGCTTAAAAAGCGATAAAGAATTTTTAGCACTATACTTAGCGTTATTTTTCAAAAACTGTGACAAAACCCATTGCCTGATCCTACCTAGAGTAAAACAAAGGTGATATTTTAATGAAGAGGTTCAGCTATCCCATACAGCATTACTCTTTTACAAAATACTAGTTACTGGAGATGGGGCCATTAGCAGAAGTACTGGAAGAAACGTGGTGACACTTTGTCATCTAAATAGTATATAGCATGTTTTGTGCTGGATATGATTGTGTTATCGTGTGCTTGTTTTTGCACATTGACAATTATGTTGCTCCTGATGCTTTACACCAGATGCTAGATAGTATAACATCACAATAACAGCTCTCCGTCCTTTCTGGCCTAATTCAATGGCAATCTCCTCCCACTTTGCCACCTCCAGTAATATAGTATTTAACAAAGGGTATACATATTCAGACAAGCTAAAAACCTCCAAACCATCTAGATGCAGTCTCTACAGTGCCTATATACTTGGGAGGCTTGGCTGGATGTCCCTGAACAAGAACACCAACATTACCAGGTTTGCCCAAAGCTGAGTTACTAAAGGCAGGTTTTACATACACCACACCTGAAATGACAGAAAGATGTTAACTTAGTAATGAGATGGCAAACTGCATTTGCAAATTATATTTCAGATGCAGCTTGCTTATGGCACAGTGTCCTATTTTTAAACAGTTCCAAGTGTTTGATGCACCTTAGTAACCACTTTGAAGTGCAAACTACACAGAGATTTGCACACGAACATGCAATATTTTCTATTTCAAGAACAAATGCATTGCCCACTACCTCTTAATGCCAATGTCACGTTGGCACTTGCACTTTTCACATGCTGGAGTGGTAAACTCTCGCACAGGTCATGGCTGAGGGTACTTTGTTGTAAGCATATGCTGTAGAATAAAAGATAGCACCTCAAATTTGTAACATTTAAGGTGCTAAGAAATATGACATTCTGAGCAGTTGCAGTGAGTCCCCATGAGAGGGGGGGTTTCTGGGACTATAACCAGAGGTGTAGTCCAAAATAATTCTGGGGGGGGGGGTTCTGGATCATCGACTGGGGGGGGGGGGGGCACATACACGCATGTACACACACTCACGCAAAATCAAATGACGCCGATGGTTCCTCTCTATCTGTCTTCATCGCGACACTACTTATTTGTTTATCTAGTTGTTGCCCACTGGGCTTATTCAGAACATTGTACATAAGTAAGGGAAATGTTAATTGACACATTCAAGCATTAGTGCAAATGCAACAGAGAGGTTATTAAGCCAACAGTAAAGATAAAAAGTTCCAAAAACAGAAAGCACACATAGCCATTGCAACAACCTGCTTCCACATTTCTACAAGCAAATATTGTTCAATTGTACAAACTATACACAAATAGCTATACACAAATATAGCTTGTACAAATATTGTACAAGCTGTATTGTTCAATCCTCCAGTATTTTTGTGTTTTTATGAGCAAGAAGAGATGATGTATTCAATATTTTATAGCATAGTTTGCCACTGCATGACCTATAATAGATATTCAAGACTTCAAATTCTTTAGCAATCAAAGAGAGAACTGCCTTTTTCACAGGTAATATTTTGGCAATGTAAAGAAAATTTTAAATGTCAGTGAAAGTGATACAATTACTCAGGCATATTTGGTACTTCAGTACTATCCCATGGCACGCTTTTTACTTCCCCATGACTTTTCACACAGAAATGGGATGCCAAATGTTACAGAGCAGGCGAGTCTTAGTACAAATGCCCACGCATTGTAGCGATGACCAATGCACATGTCCCAATGGACATCAAATACTATACAAAACAATTAAAAACAACTTTCACCCACATTTCCATCAAGGCTGTTACTCAAAAATGAAAGAAATTTTATAACGTTTTATGTGCATATTTGCACATCCTAGTTGTGAAAACACCCGACAACTTCAAAGAATTATATCGCATGTTCTGCTGCGTTTCTGCCTCTCCTAGCTGCTATTTTAGGGGCGAAGCTCCTTAAGGCGTGGGTCGTGCGTCCCTAGTAGTAGGTAGCCACCGGCGCGTGCCTGCCGGGAGGCACGCACGCGCCGAGGGCGAGCGCGTGGCTCCCGGCACGCGCTCGCCCGCGAGAGACAACGTTGGCGCAGGCAGCGTCTCCTAGCGAGTTTCTTGATTGAGAAATACCGACTGCTCGCGTTGGAGAAGCGTTCACCGGCAACCCATATATATATATATATATATATATATATATATATATATATATGGGTCATTCCACGCCAACTGTCCCAGCTGTGGCGCTCGACAAAAATGAACTTATTTCGAAAAATTCCAAAAAATTACACGGAAGTCAGCCTTACTTCCACAGCACTTTCCGGAAATATTTTGAGCAGGAAATATTTTTTAAGCTCGTGAGGGTCATTTGAATTTCGCAAAACGGCGGAAAACAAGGCGCCAGAAAAAAAATTGCTTAAAATCAACCAATGTGCCAATCGTTTTCAAATATGCGTTTTTGCATTCTCATAGCATTTTTCTTGACTTATAAAAATGTTTCACAAATTATGTTCATCTTACTCACGGCTTAGGACCGAGGTGAAAATGGTAAAATTGCAGCGTTTTCGTGAATTTTTTTCTGAAAAATAGTTTCACAAGGAAACCTGCAAATATTTTTATACAACTGCCCATAAGATCTACAATTGTATAAAAATTATTTTTGACTATGTGATGTGCGAAAGCTCTGAAATAAATGTGTAAACTTGACAAAAACGCAATTTTTTCCTATATTTGACGTGAATTGCACCCTGAGGTGGTCCATGAAAAAATAAGCAGAGCAGGGCATATGGTTGAGCAACGTAAGCGCTTTCGAAAGAGCAAGTTTCATCGACGTAATTTTCCTATTCTTCGAGAAAAAAATTTTTGAAGTTGAGTCCCGCCACTGCCCTTTTATTGCTCCGTGGTTCGACTTCTCCTTGTGGCATTATGGCGGGAAACACAAACCACCTTGCCTTGCCGCGTAAAATAAAAGGTAGCGCGTCAGCAGCTTGTGGTTTTTCTATCTTTTCGTTCCGACCTAAACTTCCGTTTCCTACATAAAAAGCGATAACAACACAGGGACACCTTTAACTGTACGCTTGGCTTAGAAACCACCGTGTCTCCGTAACAAACAACGATACTTCTCGCGTGCTCCTCTGACAATGAGAAATAATGAACAGTCAAGCATATGTACTTTCGAAGCATAAGGACTTTCAAAGCAGTAACTTTTAACAATGTAATTTGTGTTTTCTTTACGAAAAGCATTTTCAAATTGGATGTCTTTTCCTTTCGCTCCGCGGTTTGATTTCTCCTAACAGTATGTTGTCGGGCAATACAAATCAATTTACCTCGCCGCGGAAAATAAAGATATGGCGTGTCCGTAGCTTATGGCTTTGGAACCTTTGCGTTCCTACGTCAACATTCTATTCTTATATAAAAGGCCATAGCAAAGGAAGACATTTAACCATACGGTTGGCTTAGAAACCGCGATGCCCCCGTAATAAACAGCGATACATTGAGCGTGCTGCTGTGACAAGCAGTTCGCTGAACAGGAAACGAGGAAGAAAAACGGGGTGTCAGCGTAGCCGCTAATAGTGAATGCAAACCACGAAAACACAAGTCATTGCCTCGATGGACAGCGCGGCACTTGATGACCCGCCGCGTATTCATGCCGCCTGTACGTTGTCCGCGACCCTCATAAATACTTGGTTAAGCCGATAGCGAGCACCTCACGTGCTACTGTAAATATTCATATGCAACGTCCTAGGCGTGTACTTTCACAATGGGCCTCAAATCAATTTCAGCGTTTCACGCGCGCCACTAGCAGCGCGAATTTAAGGTCACAAGGTCCGCTGTTATGCAAACAAGGGTAGGCAAAGAGCCGGCGTACAAGGTAAAAGAAAGACGGCTTAGGAAACGACGGCCGGCCATGGTCAGGCTGCAATCAAATTGTTCTTTTTTGTTCTATGCAGGTATCAGTGGTGTGCTATGATTGAGAAGGCGAAACATACTCGCGATATAGAAACAATGCATGTTAATGCACTCAGATATTCTATTCGAGCATGATCAGTCGGCTTGCACCCGCCAAAATCCTGATGTGAAGAAAAGCTTAGTGTTGTTTGTGAGGGTCGCGGACGACGTACAGGCAGCATGAATACGCGGCGGGTCATCAAGTGCCACGCTGTCCATCGAGGCAATGACTTGTGTTTTCGTGGTTTGCATTCACTATTAGCGGCTACGCTGACACCCCGTTTTTCTTCCTCGTTTCCTGTTCAGCGAACTGCTTGTCACAGCAGCACGCTCAATGTATCGCTGTTTATTACGGGGGCATCGCGGTTTCTAAGCCAACCGTATGGTTAAATGTCTTCCTTTGCTATGGCCTTTTATATAAGAATAGAATGTTGACGTAGGAACGCAAAGGTTCCAAAGCCATAAGCTACGGACACGCCATATCTTTATTTTCCGCGGCGAGGTAAATTGATTTGTATTGCCCGACAACATACTGTTAGGAGAAATCAAACCGCGGAGCGAAAAGAAAAGACATCCAATTTGAAAATGCTTTTCGTAAAGAAAACACAAATTACATTGTTAAAAGTTACTGCTTTGAAAGTCCTTATGCTTCGAAAGTACATATGCTTGACTGTTCATTATTTCTCATTGTCAGAGGAGCACGCGAGAAGTATCGTTGTTTGTTACGGAGACACGGTGGTTTCTAAGCCAAGCGTACAGTTAAAGGTGTCCCTGTGTTGTTATCGCTTTTTATGTAGGAAACGGAAGTTTAGGTCGGAACGAAAAGATAGAAAAACCACAAGCTGCTGACGCGCTACCTTTTATTTTACGCGGCAAGGCAAGGTGGTTTGTGTTTCCCGCCATAATGCCACAAAGAGAAGTCGAACCACGGAGCAATAAAAGGGCAGTGGCGGGACTCAACTTCAAAAATTTTTTTCTCGAAGAATAGGAAAATTACGTCGATGAAACTTGCTCTTTCGAAAGCGCTTACGTTGCTCAACCATATGCCCTGCTCTGCTTATTTTTTCATGGACCACCTCAGGGTGCAATTCACGTCAAATATAGGAAAAAATTGCGTTTTTGTCAAGTTTACACATTTATTTCAGAGCTTTCGCACATCACATAGTCAAAAATAATTTTTTATACAATTGTAGATCTTATGGGCAGTTGTATAAAAATATTTGCAGGTTTCCTTGTGAAACTATTTTTCAGAAAAAAATTCACGAAAACGCTGCAATTTTACCATTTTCACCTCGGTCCTAAGCCGTGAGTAAGATGAACATAATTTGTGAAACATTTTTATAAGTCAAGAAAAATGCTATGAGAATGCAAAAACGCATATTTGAAAACGATTGGCACATTGGTTGATTTTAAGCAATTTTTTTTCTGGCGCCTTGTTTTCCACCGTTTTGCGAAATTCAAATGACCCTCACGAGCTCAAAAAATTTTTCCTGCTCAAAATATTTCCGGAAAGTGCTGTGGAAGTAAGGCTGACTTCCGTGTAATTTTTTGGAATTTTTCGAAATAAGTTCATTTTTGTCGAGCGCCACAGCTGGGACAGTTGGCGTGGAATGACCCATATATATATATATATATATATAGGCACTGCATCTTGACTTGCAATGAAGTGCCGGTGGGAGATTTCACTTGTGCATTGTGCATAGTTGAACCGTGAGGATTCGTAGCATGCGCGAGATGTTATAAAACTAGATGGCGGTACTTGTAGTTGATGATGAAAGATGCGAGATGTTATAATAGTTTGATGACATTTACTCAAGTGTTTCACATTTAATTGTGGGGCGAATTCCACGGAAGAGTTTCACGGTTTACCGATGATTCCTTCCGGAGCTTCGCCCCACTCATCATCATTCACCCCGTGAATATGCTGTGATTTTTATATATATTTCTCCTTCTGAGAGGCCATTTCGTAAGAAGGAGCACATCAGACAGCTACCTGCCAAAGTTTGTGAAAAAGGCTGCGAGAAAACTTGTACGTACAAGCAGACTGACACTGATGTTTTAAAACCAGCAAGAAATAAGGCGTGGACACTGGCTTCATGGCCTCCGACATAAGCGGTATGGTGGCATATACCATGCCGAGGACATCGGCATAACACAACATACATTAGTATTACTATAAAACTGATTCTAGTAAAATATACCAAATCTATCCACTAGACACATTTTATTAACTGTGCCTCTGATTCCTCGTGCTGTCATTTGCACCACAGAGATGACTAGTACGTTCAATGCCTTAGCTGATTTTAAACGTATCTTGTTGCTTTCACAGTGCCCCCCCCTCCCCAAAAAAAAAGATTTTATTTTTCAATCTTTCTGGTTTTCTACTGAACCATACATTTCTAGATTTACAAAAGCTAAATGTTTTCCTTCATATCAGACGGATCACCGCGGTAAAGACCTGGTCTATTTGCGCAAGAAGAAAAAGAAACGACTGTGCCGTTGCGCCCTGTTTTGCAGTTTGCCAAGCAACTGTGTGACATGCATAACATATGTATATCAGCAAAATAATCCTGTTTATATTTTAGAGAATAATTATAAACATGCACTTTATTTACAACCAAACGCTACCTGACATGGAGGCCATGCGCATATAACACATTTTTCTCCTATCTGCTTTGCGTGTGGTTGACATCATTTTGTGCATGATGGGAAGGAGGAGAAAGGTGAGGGAGGAGGGAGTACAATGACATGACAACCATTTTGATGAGCTTTAATTGAGCCCTATCTCAAGCAGGCGTTAAGTTATTGCCACCTAGTCACTATGATATGTAATCAGAGAAGTGGAAGAAGGAAACAAGAGAGAGGAAGGTTAATCAGGTCGCACCTGGTTTTCTACCCTATTATTCATCACAATGTGTATGTGAAGCAGTGCATGAAACAATTAAGACAGATCAAAGGAAATGCAAGCAGGCAAGGCACTCGCGTCCACTCTTATTTTTTCTTGTCCAACCTCTGTGTAATGCTCCACACACACATTGTGATGATCAGTTCCAAACTTGCCCAAAAGCTGACTTTGCTGGACTTGCCACCCTTGGCAAAGGAAATTTCTTAATATATACATGGAAGCATTTTCATGTTTCTTCACTAAATTCTATCTCCGTGCCTTACAGCTGATGAGGTGTTTTTTTAACTTAAGCTAAAAACGTTCTTTGGTTGTTTCATCTACCGACCAGCCACTGCATGGTTATATCTGCACTGACTCTTAGCGCTTCTGCAAGTAACACCCACCTCCACAAGCCCAGTGCCACCTTGATTTCTCATCGTAGTTGTCTCTCATCTAATACCAACTCTTCCACTTCACCCCTTCCTGAAACACACAACACCCTGAAGCCGGTACTACATGTAAACCTGCACTACAAAGACAAGTACAAATAATACCACGGCCAATAATAAAGGTATTCTGCTGCTTTCATGGTGCCAAAGAAATATTCTATTTTTTTATCTTTCTGGTTTCCTGCTGGACCTTAAATTTCCAAATTTCCAAATGCCAAATGTTTTCAGTCATATCAGATTGATCGCTGTGGTCAAACATGTCAATTTGTGCAAGCAGAAAAAGGACAGACTGTGTCGCTGTGCCAAGTAGCGCAGTTTTCAAAGCATATATATGTATACATCACCAACTCGTATAGTGGGGGAGAGGGGAAGGGGTGGAGTTACCCCCCCCCAACCAACCTTATGAGGGCTGTTACAACCAGTGGTGTAGTCAGAGGGGACTTGGAGGGTGGAGGTCCAAGCCCTCCCCCCACCCCCTGTTCTTTTGACTACGTCACTGGTTGTAACCAGTCTCCCAAGACCAACCAACCCCTTCTCCATTGCCACATGACAGCGTCGGCTGCGAGCATTTGTTGCAGCGACCACTGCAAGCTTCAATCACTCCACCTTGCTTCTGAGATAAAAACAAAGATTACTGGCGTCCCGGAGGCATCTCATACAGAAGTGGCAAAGCAGAAGGATGTTTCTTGTGGTTAAAATCAGTCTCGTCAATCAACTCTGAAATCCGTATCATTGAAATTGATGCATTGATGTGTCTGTATTATTTTTTATATGTGGAAAGGGTCACGATGTCCGATTTTTGCATGCACGTGTAGCCTGTATTGCTTCATTTTTAAGTATTCATGTACGAGATTTCTTTGCTGCTCCATACACTTTCAGCAATAGCATATGAAGTAGCAATGCTTGCTGGACTGTATATTATTATTTGTTAGTTTTTTTCCATAGTGAAGCTGCATCAGGCCGAATGGACCTTAGCTTCGATTCGTTTTTCTGTATGCAGAAATAAATTTGTTCTGTTCTGTTCTGATTGAAGAAGAATGAAATTACACTTCACGGCAGGATGGTGTCAGTTAGGACCGCTGCCTCGCAGAGGCTACACTGAACTACGAGGAACCTTTACCCTATCGAGACAACGAGTGACGTCACAGGCATCTGTCTAGTAGAGGAGGCATTACTCAAGCTAACGAAGGGCCTAGGCCTAACATGGCCTAGCCAATGTAGTAACAATGTACCCAGTGACAAATATTAGATGGTTAACAATGAATCAACAAGTGGTTTGCATGCAAGCCGCCCTCAATCCATTTCAGTTGAATCCACTCGGTTATAAAGAATGCTTCTCTACAGGAATAAAATCCTTGGTTCGAAGCACAGCTTGCTAGTTAAGGCTAAAGATGCTCTGCCTCAGTAAAGGCAAGATGCAAAACTGTAAGCACCTTAACGATATGCAGCGCACAAACCTAGCTGTGTGGCAAAATAAGCCCGTTTAATCCATGGAAAGCAGTGAGCAATGTTCTGTGTAAAACAGAACTGTATTTATCCTTTATTTATGTCGAACAATGCTCTTGCAAAACTATAGCATAGCCTCAAGATTTGTCTGTGCTTCACTAATGCTAGAACACTTTCTAACACTCAACACCACACTAGTGTGCAGCAGGGGCCGATGTCCATGGACATGCCTTCTGACATTTCCATGGCTCTACATATCCGCATGCTCACATGCTGCATGACATGTACGGTGAACACCACTAGCATACCTTAACAATGCAAGAGAAAGTATCCACATGTGCATGCTGTCATGCTTTGAGGATGCAACTATCATATCGTACCCTTTTAGCTCAGGGTGATTGTGGTGCCCATCGCTTACCCATGTGATTCGCACTGCATTGCACAGATACATAACATGTTTCATGCTTCCCTGATCGTGACATCGTGCCACCACGTAAACAATAACTTGCAATTTCTACAACTTGTCAGGTTTTAATTCCGACTGCGAGCGATTCAAATTGCATGTTGGAAGTTAAATTATGCTCATCTGAAGCGCAGCCTGGATGAAAAAGAGGCGAAGTGAATCTTGCGGGGATAAATCTTGTGAAATACTTGTGAAATATTTTGGTGCATTTAAGTTTACATTTACGCGCGTGGCCGGGGAAAACCTTTAGCCGAAGCGCACACACGGTGTACTGCCATGTTGTCACTTCAGCTGCGCTAACCAGAGCTCTGTGCAAGTATCGCATCAATCAGGATCGCCTCCTTGCTACGAACACACACGATGGTAAGGTAACAAAGCACTCTACGCACAATGTCGGTAACGGGCCGCTTCCGACAGCGAAACCACGAAGCAGCCCTCACCGTCAGATTTGTGTACCAGAAGGCTGCTGCTGCTGTTGTACGGCGGCGGCTGTGTCTGGGGCAGCTGGTAATGCGTCGTTCTAGCATAAAGCGACGACGACTGCTGCGGCAGCTGGTAGTGCGCCCGCGAAGGCAGTGCATGATCACTATCCGTGTCCGAGAAGTCGTCAGTGCGAGTGGACGCGTGCTGCACAGTGGTGCGACTCCGCAAGCTCGGCCGCTCGAGCGACGGCGCGGGCAACGAACGCCGCGGCGACGTCTTTTCGGGGACTGTCGCGGTCTTTTTGCGCGCCAGCACTGCAGACCTGCGGCGCGTGCTCCGTTGACCACTGCCGGAGTCGTAGTCGCTGTCATCGGAGCTTAGCGTAGCCAGATTTCTGTACGCTGGCGATGAGGGGCTGCCGCTCCTTCGCGCGGCGCTGTTCTTGGTACCGTTCTGCTGGAGGTGCGACAGCCGTCGCTGGTACAGAGCGCGCGTAGTGTCTGTGATTGGACCGACGTCTTCGCCAAATCCGGCCAACTTTTTCCGCAGGCTATCGTCGTCCAGTTCTTGCTGGGCGCGACGATAACTCGCCATGATCTTTGTTGTGCGCGCGCGCGCGCTCGACGGCGCCGGACCCCTGAACGAACGTGGGACGGTCAGAAACGGCACGCGTTCGTCATGGCGCGCTCCGCGCAACACCGACACCGCCGCTCTTGCGTGGGCGTCAGCTTAGCCGCCAGCCCTGACGCCACTCTGCCATCGATGAATGCGGATTTCGCCTTTCTTTTTTCTTTCGGACAAACAGAGTCTCCTGCACGCGAATACGGAGCGGAAGTATTCTGCTTATCTGTGGTAAAAACGCAGCTCCAGTAAACAACAGCGGAAAAAGGAGACGGGCAACGTCTACTACCCGTCTATGGCTTGTTTTTATTGGCTTTTGTCTTCACTCGGGTTGCCAACATTGCACAAGCGAATCGCGCTGTGCACAGCCATGGAGACGCGCGACACGGTTTGCTTTCGGATAAAATAAGCTCTAATGATCACCAGCGAGCAACGATATATAAGAACAGGTCACGTACTACATGCGTGTTGTACAATGTGTACGACCTGGTATTAGATAGTTTCGAAAGGCTCTCAACGGTATCCCGTTGAGAACCTTTCCTGGAGCTGTGCCTTTTCTCACATCTTGTCAACTTATCTGTTTCGTTCCTTAAAAATTAAATAAAAGAAAAGATTAGTTGCTGGTCAGTCGCCGTCGCACAGAGAAGTTGTCATCGCAGTTGTCACGAAGTTGGTATAAGTGTTTTGTGACGAAGAAGCCATCCTTTGAGGTGAAATGAAATGGTCATCAATCTGTCCTCGCGTGGCGGTTGCCAGCTTATGGCATGCGAAGAATATACGAGCATCATTTTATGCCCTCTGCGGTCTTCGAAACAGTAGAGGTTGAACGGCCGTGCGTTTAAAACTGGTACATGTTTGTTTATCGAAGAGGAAAGGCAGGCGCACGTCAGCGTCAGCTTGTGCGGTGCACGTTCAAAGTACCGCACGCGAATATTGCGCTCTTCAAGATAAGCATACAAAAGATAGGGCGCCAGGCTGCCCGAAATCGCGGTTCTTTGAAGATTGCAAAAATTCCGAGTTCTTCGCGCGCAGCGCTCTGCTACAGGTAACTGCGCGGGTCATGCTATGCGGCGAAGCTGCCTCTACAGGAGACGCTGTCTTTGCATCGCGCCTTCAGTAGCGAAACCCTTTCTCAGCGGCGACGTGCTACAATAGCCCATACACCTTCTGACATTACACCGAAAGCCTACAGGTTGTTCCTCTCACCGTTGCTACATTTATTTCTGTTTTTCAATGCCAAAACAAATTTGTCGTCAAAAATGACTTTCTATTTACCCAATAGAGGACGCGTGCATCTGTTAACTTCCTGCATAGTTACAAAATAGGGTACATTTTGAAGCACGTTTGTTCAACTACTTATGTTTGAAGACTCTCTCGCCGTGAGCGGGCGCCGAGTTGGAGGCTGGGAAGGCGCGGCTATATTTGTAGACGGTCCCCCAAGAAGAGTGAAAGTTGCCAAAATAAAGATGCCAGAGGAGCAACAGGACCAGAGGGAGGTGGATCCACGCCCAGTTCGGCGGCCGCGACGAAGATGGCGTCCCGCGAGAAAGCCAAAGGACAGCATGCAACGACCAAAAGCGGACGACTCCCGCGACGGTGGGTGGCCTGCTTCGTGCTGGCCATCATCCAGCTCATCATCGGCCTGGGCCTCCTGGCCGTTGGTGCGGCGGACGTTGTCTTCACGCTAGACGACAAGTGTAAAGATCGCACGGGAGCCTCCTTCTTACAGGCGAGTCGCGCGCTCCTTTTGTTGTCCGCGATCGTACCGCGCCGGTTCTCAGGAAGTTACTTTCGCATACGCGTGCGTGCGCTCGGTCAAGTTGTGCGTGGAGAGCGCTTACGTACAGTCGTCTTGAGGCCCTGCACGCGTATTTTCTTGCCCATCACGGAAGTCATCGTGCGCACCGTTTCGTCGTAAATGCGCGAAACATGGCCAAACACGCCGTCGGCGATCGCGTGCTGTTGCTAGGGCTGTATTCGGTACGTCGCGATTCCCGGCATCTTGGCGGGGCCCCATATTGTGTGTAATCTGTTGTCAAACGGGTAAGTTTATTCTACACTGAAGCAAACCAGCGTTAACTTGTTCGGTCCGAAGTCGCTATTTTTGCCGTCCATGTTTCACAAGTTGTTGGCGTTAAAATTTCGTAATAAACGAAAGTATGCACTAAAGAGAAGGGCTTTATAGGCCGAGGTATGTTGCGGATTGAGTGCGCTACGAATCGTTTGACCCTGTTTACGAGCGGCTTTTAGAAATTCAGGTGAAAGCCAATGGCCTTCGGAAGGCCGGTGATACAGGCAGTTTGCGGCACATATGCGCTCTTAAAGTGTAGAATGAATCAACTTGTCAACTTAGCAGGAAATATTCTAGTGCACAAAATGACATGAAGATGCTTGAAGTAGTGCGACTACCTCTCTGTTTGTGCCACGTTTTTGTCCACCAGTAAGACGTGTGTGCTGCAGTTCAGTTTCAGTTGGGGTCCGAAGAGGAAAAAGTTGTTCGTTACAAGAGACCAACATTTGTTTTCCATTGCTTAAGAATAAACACGAGTAATTGGCATCAGTTCATTTTCTTCAGCAACCTGACCACCCTTGTGAGCTGCACAACAATCTTTTAGAGCAGATATGTGCTTGCTGTTCTTCGTGGTGCTGATCTTAGAAGTGCTCATCAGAATTAAGCAAAATATAATTTACATTCCGCCTACATCAGCATGCACTAATTCAATACAGCTGAACCCAAATATATCAGATGTGAAGCGAACTGCCGTACAATTCAACTTAGTGATAATTTGCAAAGGGATGTAGTTATAGCATGCATCATTGCATGATAAGAAGTTCTTTCCACTATTATTACACTTCACGGTATTGCATTGTTGTACTGCAGTGAAGCGACATGGAAAGTGCTGTAGTGAAGCTCACTACAGCACAGTGCTCACTTTTTCTCCATGTCACCTACTTTTCTTCAGATTCAATGTCTTGTTTGACAGCACCTGCCAAAACGGTGCCCTTTCATCATCAGGGACATTTCTGATGACAAAAAGTGAATGCTGTACCCATCCTAACTGACCTTCCGATCACTTTGTATCACCAGAAATGTTCCTGCTGTTAAATGACACTGTTTTGACAGGTTCTGTCAAACAGTGCAATGAATCTGAAGGGAATTAGATGCCATGGAGAAAAAGTGAGTGCCATATGTCTCAATATACCAATGATTTAAGCAGTAAGGGTCATATTTAAGCTTCGTTATTGCAGACTTTTCATGAAGCTTCACAGCCGTACAACCATGCAATACCGTGAAGTATACTAATACTGAAAAGAACATACCACCATGCAGTGAAGTGTACTACATCTACGTCCCTTTGTCAAATGATCACTATGGGCTCGGTGTTCAGTGTATCAAATGTGGTGGTGAATGGGAGTTCTTTGAATGTATAGCACAGTGCATTGTTCAGTGCATTGTATGCCCAGTACATGGGAGGATGTTACAACCCCTCAATATGGGTGATAATTAGATGTGCCTGCATTCAAGGTGTCCACAGTGGGTCCAACTGTGCGCACAAGCACAATACATACCAGAGTTTACATACAAGTGCATCCATATTTCAGCAATTATACTGGTTGCCCATAAATGTAAAACTAGTTAGCTAAATATTACTGTAATGTGCTTGTCTATTGGGGAGAAACTTCTTCAATAATGTCACTGCAATTTCTAAAATGACATACATATTTACAGTGGTGTGGCATGCTATAACCACATGTTCAGGCAATGCGTGGTGTTAGGCACTGAAAGAAGATGGTGAACATGAATCAAATAACAGTTTACTATTGTTCTGTTTTAGTTTTGTTCTGGAATGAAACAGACCTTAATGCTCCGTATCAGATCTCGTGTGCAGAAGTTATTACTAATGCAAAACATTCTATTGGAAGTAAACTGGGGTGTCTGAAGCTGTTTCTGAATGAATATAAAAAAGAAAACGTCCCAAAAGGAACAGTCTCTAGTGGTGCAAGTTAGGATTTCCAAGTTGTCATATACGACTATAGTAAAGATGAAAAGCTAGTTAATTATCATAAAATTGTATATTTGTGCAAAGCTTACTGTATTTACACACACTGTGGCAGCACTGGAAAACTGTTGCTTAGCGGTGTGCAACATAAAAAAACAGCTTGTGGCATCAAAGGCAGACAGACCGCAAGGCTCGGTGTTACTCCACCACCCAATCACAGAAGCAAACGAAATCAATGTCATGCAACCTTTTCAAAATGATGTCATGCATCATTTTCGTGTCAGTTTAATAAGGAATAGGAATTTACATGCTAAAGTCGAACAAGTGAAAGTGCCTAAATTTATGCCCTTATAATTTTGCTTTTGTAGTTATCGCTTTATTTTGCCTACATGGAAAGTTTTAAGTGCGAAGGATTTACATCTGCGTGGAGGAAGAGTCGCTAGCAGTTATGACTCAAGTCTGCAGTTCTCACTTTAGTCTTGAGGTGTACTGACAATAGTGCTGGCTACTCTTATTACAGTGTAATAACTACTACGTCTCCGCCTCACTCCATAAAATGTTTCACTTACTGAGACATTTGTCTTTGAAAAGATTTGCTGCTGCTCAAGATATTTTTGTTTTTAATGCAGCTTTGTTTCATTACCCTGCCTCCTAAAATAATGAACAAGGTTCGTTTATGTTGCAGCATGCCAAGCCACTCACGCTGTTGTCTGCGGCTGTAGCTAGATGGTTGTTTAAAAATGGCTGAAACATGTTGATGTTTGCAGGGCGTCGTGTGTGTTGTGTCCGGCGCCTTCGCCCTGGCTGCATACTCACCACGTCGAGTTCGAGCACAGGGGCACCCGAACAGAGTCCTGGTCGCCGTGCATGTTCTGCTGTCCTTCCTCGTGGCAGTTGTAAGCTTCAATGTCGTGACATGCTTGGCCACTTACACTGGTGACAGGACCACAGGTAGGTCTTACTTCCATCGTGCATTGCCTGATATCTTGACTACAATTGTGTTGTCTCTCATGATCAAAGAACAATGGACATAGTACACCATTGTGCAAACCAAGAAAAAGGACATTTGTTTGTATCTTTTTACAAAGTAAGCCTGCTAGCCAGTTTATACAAATAATATTATCATGTTATACCAGGTTGTCTCTTGTGTGATCTTATAAACGGGTTCAACTGCATCTATTATCTTTTGATATCCTATTTCATCATAATAGTGTTCAAGTGTACATGCTCAGTCCTGTTCCATAGATTGCAACTGCTTATGTGCTCTTGACTCTCTGCAATGTTGGCTTTGTTTTGGCAGCCCTGTTTGCAGTTATCCTGTCCAAGGTGGTGCTGACCTATACGTGCCATGTTCTGGGAGCTATCTGTGCGGGCGTGGCAGTGCCCGACCTGTGCCGCAACGGTGCTGGCCTGGTCACATTTGACACGTTCCACAGGGATGTCACTGCCAAGCAGGTAGGTGTAATTACGCAAGTTGTGCTGACAGTGGCATTTCAGGCTTGCACACTTGTACACACTACGGGGAAAAAAAAAAAGGACCAGTTACAATTTAATCAAAAATGTGATTTATCACTGTAGTAGAAGCTACACAAAATAATGCAAGACAGGCCTACATAGTGGTATACCAAACGGGCAGCATGTTCGCCATGTGGTTATGGTTTGACGTACTTGAACTGGTGTAGCGCATTACGGAAAAAGAGAAATGGCCAAGCTGACCAACACTGCCCTCTTGTGTTGGTCAGCTTGGCTGTTTCTCTTTTTCCACAATGCGCTACACGAGTTCAAGTACGACAAACCAACTCGCCCAATCTTCAACAGTTATGGTTTGGATTATGTGTGCGTTTGTGCTGTGCTGTCTCTCTCTTTTTAACCAGTAAAGGAATAAGCCATAGCCGCTTTGTTTCTGCCCCCGAGTGTTTCGAACACCAGAGATGATAGGCCTTGTTCTTGTATGTTTTATACACAATACTATGACACATGCTGATTATATATACGTACACACTGTTGCATGTAAAACTTTATGTATGTGCTGCTATTTACACGCTGGTTTGTACGAGTACTAAACATTCTTCATGCTTTCGTCAAGCAGCTTTTAGTTTTTGTCCCAGCATTCATCTATGTAGGTGAATGAATGTGAAATAAAGATTGCCTTGATTGATTAATGATTGGACCGGAAAAATACAAACAGGAGAGGTGAACTGCTCTCTTGTTCTGTCATCTATGTATACGCTGTTTGTCGTGTTGATGGAAAACCAGCCTGTGCAGCTCTTAACGCTTATTGGAGTTGCTTGCCTCACCTCTCTGCTTTGATTTCAGGTGCCACAAAACCAGACTAGCAGTGCCCCGACTACCGCAGCTGCTCCCAGCAGTGCGGCCGGGCCAGTGCAGCTACCTGAAGCACGCAGCCACGTGCAGGAGGCACCCGGCACAGGTGAGAAGCTCACCGTGGTCACTCTTCCGGAGGCCGACGTCATCTACGCTGTGCCTGAAAACAGCTATGTGGTGCGTCGCCCCGAAGGGTCGTACGTGGCACCCGCTGGCAACAGCCGACTGGCACCGTTCTTTCCCACCTACACGCGAGTTGCGATTGAATGACAGTGTCTGTCTCGAGAAAATTGTGCAGGACGGTGAGGCCCAGTTGCACAAAGTAGCATTATGATGGATAAGACCACTGAAAATGTCTTGACTGGCTTTTCCCGCCTCCGGTATGTGCTCCAGTCATTTTGACCTTTGAAACCATCTTTAGGTTACTACCGAGACTTCATCTTTTGTCTTTCCTGTCTACGTTTAGCAAATATGTGACGCTGCTTTTGTGGCTGTCCATGTCGTGATCTGGCAGGAATCTTGCAGCCACCAGTGGAAGACATACCGACTGTACATATGGTAGCGTACATGTGTGCTGTGCGATCTGCCCATCACGTGCAACTATATAGTGTATACTGCGAACAAGCTATGTTGCCTCTAGTTTTGGCTTTCCTGTTTCTACTTCAGTGATGATATCAAAGCAAATTGGTTTAGTAACATTATATCTGTGCGTTCGGTGCCACCAATTTTCATGTGCTAGTTTTATGCCTGGCAAGAAGTCTTTAGCCTGGTTTGATGTCTTCTGTATATCTCTCATCTTGTTCTTCATTCTTTATTTTTTTTAAATTGTGATCACTCATCAGAGGGTAGAACATGCTGTTCAGAAACTTCTCGTTCTGCTTAGGATCCGCTGCACAGAGGCAGACCCATGAAAAATGAAGCATGCGAGACTTTTAAGAATATTTCTTTTAGAGGGGCACTGGCACAAAAATTTTCATGGGATGTTTTTCTACTGCAATACGTAGCTGGGGACCTGTTAGCCATAACGTGGCACATCAATTGCTCCAGTGCATATCAGATAATTATTTACAGCCAGCCCGTTTCAATTGCAGTTTGTGAGAGCTCAGAAAATGACAAGTTGCTGGGTGCAACTAGCGCCACCTAGCGCTTGCAGTGGGGTATACAAATTCGACCACATGAGCACACACAGTTGTGACACACTTCCACAATGACTGCAATGGTTGCTTGTATTACTCGCCTGCCATACATCCTGTGTGTTGTCGTCATCGCTGTCATCGTCATCACGTGGCAATGGTTTTTCTGAGGCTTGGTATCACCAGGATTCTAACACAAGTGCTGAAAAAGGTCAATGGTGGCTATGATGTCATCATTGCTAGTTGCTCTGCTCAGAGCTTGGATACTGTGGTGACGTCCCGGGAGTTAAAGGTTCCCTCTGGTCATCTTTGGTTTTGTCGATGTTGCGACAATACCAAAGGTTACCAGACGTGCGCGAGCAAACGTCAGTATGACATGTGCATATCTACAAAAATCGATCTTGCAGACTATCTAAGTAGCAAAATTTTGGTGTCAGTGCCTCTTTAATGAGCTGTTGCATGCAATGACTGCGTACTTGGCATGAGCCAGTGAAGCACTGCGTAAAGGAAATACAACTTCCACCACGCCAAAAGTCTGTTGGTATAATACTTCCCATGTATAATTGTACCTTGAACTGCTGTTTTCTGGCATCTGATTGTGCAGTGTAGCTGAGGGAGTCGCTGTACAGCTGAACAAGATGATACAGCAATGTAATGTGACTAGGGACCTCACTCATATTAGTATTTAACAACATGTGTCGCACATTTTTTTTCTGATTTGTCAACTCATTTACTTGGTCAACACAAGCCATAGCAAACACAGCTCTTGTCAAGACATACTCAGACACTACTTATATTGGCTACTTAATTTTGTTTGATCGCATGTCAGCCAGTGAAACCTCAGGCATGATTTTTTCTTGGTAAAATCACTGTGCATTCTGGTAGTTGTACCCAGTGACGCGTACCTCTTCTTGCAACCGTCCACGACCACTGTGGTCTGCTTTCACGAATGTTGATGCTCATGTGTTGCTGGTTTTGTTCGTAAACAGTCTGTTGCCTTGGCAACTATTTGTTTACATTTGCCTTCACAAAGTGCCCTTCTCTTTCATGCTGCTATTCATGCTCATACAAAGTCTTTACCCTTTATGTGCCAGTGCTGTAGAGGCCTTGCCTACATGAATGCAATGCTACCATGAGTTTAACTTGTGGATTGTGGAGAACAAGTTTTTAAGTCCTAATAGTTAAGAAAAGAATACTACATGGGTAATTATCAATGCTACACAACAACACATAAAACCCTCACCAGAGGCTCGCAGAAAACATTTTGGTGCGTTACAGCCATCATCACTTTTGAGATCCTGCTTAAGCACAATGTTCTGCTGTTGCAAACACTACATGTGCAGGCCTCTTTTTAAGATTTAGTACATGGGCTACTGTATACCTTAACCACATATCATGTGGCTTATGTGGTGCGGTTCCTCTGGTGCTCCTGACAATACATACAATTGGATGGGGCATACAGCAAGAGTTCTTTTCATTCCCAAAAGCACTCAAGCTTATTGTACACTAACAATGCTCCCTTAAACGTTATATAATCAGCCTTGTAGTCACAGACAAAGTAGCCCACATAATTTTGATGAAGACTGTGTAGGAGTAACTTACTGTATTTACACGATTGTAAGTCTACCCATATTTTAAGAATTTGAAATCCAAAGTTAAATTGGAGGGCGGGGATTTACTTACAGTCGAAACCGAAACATGTGCAACCAGTCAGTTTTTTTTTTTCCTTGAGAAGTGTCAAGAAGATGGTAAGGACATAACAGGGTGAAATTTATCACATTGATAATTTTCTTTAATGTGGCTTAAAATTAGCTTAGAATGTGTCATTGGAGAGCACTGATGAAACAGAGAACAAATTGTACCATGTCTACTTTCAGGCATCAGCGCTATGTATTTGTCCTACATCTCAGAAACTTTTGCTAAGGCCGCAATGTACACAGACATCACAATGTGCCTTTCGAGTTCATTGTTTGTAATAAACTTCTACTGGGCTTTTGTGACGTTGGCCACCGTATTGTATTCCAGTCCAGTCCTTTACCCTGTCAATTCCTCCTCTTCCACTGCCATGGTAACCAAATGATCCTGTGTGCCTTTTTCACAAAACAGCACTGCCAAAGAGCATGGATGATAACAGTAAGATAGAGTGCAGTAGCATAAAACTGCATGAGATTACTCGAGGTGTCTTGGGATGGCATGTTATGTACAATTCAAGTGTTTCTAGATGTTTTTCAAGCATCTCCTTCACTACAGTGGTGTGACCAGAGCAAAGTACTATGTTGTTTTGTTTACAATTGTACTAGATACCGGTGCCTTCTAAACAAATCCTGGTTACCACTGTGAACGCATAGTTCAGTGTGATTGTGCTTCTTTTTGCCACTGTACGTCGTTAACTTATGCATGAACCTAGTAGATGAAACTCTCATGAGAATTAACTACATTTGCAGTTGTTTTTGACATGAAAGCCCAGTCATTGCAATTATGTGGTATTATTTTTTCAATTTTCTTATATTACCCCTCATTTTTTTCCCACACACTATTTTTATTTACAGTTCTGCACCTCCACAGGGTGGATATGCTTTTCTCATAAATATTTTTCCAGGTACAGACTCACTTGTCACACAACAGCGGCGTTATGTTAAAGGTATTACTTTATCTGTAGATACGCAAACATGTGCATATACCTATACCTGTGTTTACAATTGCATGAAGTAATAGTATTTCTTTTAGACTTCCTGGGCAAGATCTGTAAGCTATGGTTTGCAGCTTTCCTCTAGTTATTCAGGGTTTGGTTGGTTCCTGTTTTACGTAGCACTGTCCTTTTAGTGCTGCACTGTGCCACTGTATTCATCTTTTCTTTTTTCAAGGAGCAGGATGACTTTTTGTCAATGTGCAAGGCTGCTGCTTTTGGACGCCTCTTAGTCTGCTAAAGTCCCTGTTCTGCACCACCTCATTTTTTGCTCCTTTGTAGTGGCCTCTTCATCTGCAAGAGCAGTGAAATGTTTTGTGTAGGTTTGTACATGTGTGTATTATGCTGTGTGAAACAGGTGTGCCTTAAGACACCCACATGGAGCACTGGTTATCTGTCTGGTCATGTGCCTGCATCGGCTTACACTGTACATGGTCTGCATGTGGCAATCTGCAATTTGTGTAGTACACCCATGATTCATATGTACACACTGTGATCCGTGGGCACAGCTTTGGGAAGCTTTGGCAGCTCTTCAGGTAACTTCAGCTCAGCCATAAGTTTGATCATACCAGCTTTTGCCACTCAAACCACTCATAATGCCATTCAGCCATTGATTTAATCATGCCAGCTTTGGCTGCTGGCTGAGCTTTCCTTTCCAAAAAACAACACAGTCGTCTGTAGCCATGTGGCTTGCTGCTCAAGAAAGACTGGACTTCAATACAAGGCATTGTGTTGCATGACTGCGTATAGCAATTGGCAAGCCGGGAAGCTGATGCAGATGCATAATCAGACGCATGTTCAATGTGGCTCATGTTCTGTCTTGGCATGTAACGTACGTGCAGCAGCTTGCAAGTGTGATAAATGTGTCAAGAGCTTGTTTTTGGAGCTTGTTTTTGTTTGTTTCTGAAAAACGCCGACTTATCAAGGAATCGTGCCTCATAATGCGGCCGTAAACTTTGCTGCGATGGCAACGGGCTGTCTGCACTAGAGTTCTTGCCGTTTGACGTAATTTATTGCAAACAAGCATTTATTGTAGAAGCTCCTTTCATGCTCTCATACAGCCGCTCAGTACATGCACTCACGTCTTGTGCTTCATGTTTATAATCAGAAGTTTGTTATGTATACTCACCTGGCAAGTACTACATACTGCAGTTGAAAATGTATGCTGTGAGGAAGCGAAGTGTGGACAGCTGTACCAGCATAAAAACTGGCTATTCTTGTGCTCAAATTTCAGACAGAGGTAGCACATCTCAGTGAAAGCTAACTGTTGCCTTGTTTGGGAGTAGTGACCAACCATTTAGCTCAGAATAAACAAGGGGAGTTCAGGCACATTTGCTGAGCATGTACATTACATGTTAGCTTGCTTCTTTTTTTTTGACAGAAAGTATCTGATTAGTTAAATGCAAGCAGGAATGAAAGTTGAGCCTGAGTTTTCTGTGCATAGTCTTCGCTACCATTTGCCAAGTGCAATAGCATGATCCAAAATGCAACGGTGCCTTGTGAAAAAGCTGCTATTAAAGGACAGCTAGACAATATTGACAACGACAGTGTCCCATTTCAGCCTCATGTCAGAACAAAAGTACACAAGTGCTTTCCAGTTGTTCGCTCTCTTGGAGCATTGTTGCAGACGTCTGCACTTCCAGTTTATGCTGAATGAAACATCCGGGCAGAGTGCCAATCAAAATACACTGTTGCGCAGCGCCTCTGTGGAATTAGAGTGAAAAAAAAAATGACAGTTTTTATTGAAGGAGCTGTTTATGCTGGGCTTTCTTTTCAAGGTAGCATTCAGTACACAAGTTGAAGGTCTGCAGTTAATTTTACATTTTGTTTCTTGCTGTTACATTGTTGTCTGTTTGCATGCAGTGGATAGTGAGGCAGTGTTGCATGTGCACTGTGCTAGCTGTCTGTAATGGTGCACACTTCCTGTAATTACTGCCAACATTTCTGTTTTTGTGAATCCTCATTAAACACATGACTTCAGAAAATTGTCAGTCCTTTTCACTGGTACATTTCCTGTGAAGAAATGCAGTGTTGTTATCACTATGCTTATTTAGTGAAAATCAGTACACATATGAACAATACAGACAAGTACAGGTGATTTTAGGTCTGTTTAAGCTATGCTAAATACACAGTGATAATACAAGACCACTTAGTCCAACAGTTGGCCCATGAATTGAACTGTCCACAGGTCACATGATTGTCAGTGTTGCTGCAAAGATAATAGGTGCTTTAGTTAAGGTGAGGTGAGACTTTGAATATAATATGACTTTGAATATGTACAGCAGTGATAATAAAAGCTGACTAAAATTTGTAAGAGATCTTAAAGGTAGGTGTTAGAGCTACAAATTAAATTCTATTTAGTACTTTGCAGCGCAGCTGTTACAGCCTCACTAGGTTTTCCATGATGTCATCTGCAGTTAACGTTGGAGCTGCCATTGGAAAGGGAAAAGTGGATCCACTGTTGACCTCGACCCATTACCCACAGTGCTATGCAGTAGTGATTATGTGAAGGACAGTGTAGAAAGAAATGAAAAAGAGGGAGAGAAAGCAAAGTTGAGGATTGCACAGAAGTGTGAAGTAGGCTCATACTTTCCCTTGGACCACTAACCATAACCTTGCCCTAGCCGACTGCCATACGACAGTGCGTGAAAATGAAAAAAAAAGAGAGAGAGAGAGGGTGACCTAGGAGTGTAGGAGGACATATACACAAGGAGATAGTGGAATGATTTAGGTGATTATTACCTTGGTGTAGCTGAAATACATAATTTAAGTGGAAACTTATGTTGTAATGATTTCCTTGCATCTGTGTGGCTTGTATAGTACAATAGAAGTTAGATGTGGCTTTGCTAAAAGATAGTTTCTCCTTGGCTAACTTTGCAATGCTTTGCTAAGCGCCCACAGCTACACTGGTCATTGGTGTTTGCGATAGTAGAACAATGACCATCTTTTTCTTAATAGTTCTCTTTTAAGTTTTTATACCTTTTTATTAAGACCTACTACCCACAGATTATTACAGTTTTGTAGGAAAGTAGCTACCAACATTTTACAGAAGTGAAACCACAATTATACACGTACAGCGAAAAATATATTTTTTTAACTGGTTATTGTATGAAAAGTGCCACTTATATGAGTGGTTCTTTTGTATTAAAAAAAATACAGATGTACCTAGACTATTGATTTCAGTTCTAGTGATGTATATGCTACTAGTTAACACATGTAAGAACTTTTGTTTGCTTATGGCTTAAAATTCCCAAGATAAAGGTACACAAACTATTGTTATGTTGAGGAAAAATGCTGGTAAAGTCCTTGAAACCATTTTTACTCAAAAATTCCCTGAGATGTAAACTTTTGAAGTGTCAGCATTGCTATATCCTTCGTTGTCTCTTCAGTCCTGTCTTATTTATTTGCTTCAGATCTCAGCTTGTAACCTGTTTGGAACCACGATTTTAAAGTCTAATTTTTTGATTGAGCGAAATCTCACGCCACCTACCACTGGTTGTATTAGGTGGGAAACAGCACAGTGCTCGTCCGTTCTTCTGTGAAGATACTTTTTTTTCTTTCAAGCTTTGCAACCTTCAGGATTTACAGCTGTAACTCTGGAGCTTCATGTTGGGGCTATTATTGAACATAAAGTTTGCTAATAGAGACATGCCAGTAGTCCAGCCAACAATTTTATACATTATAAGTTTTGCTGAGGCTACAAATCCTGTCACTGCTGTAATTGTGATGTGTTGTGGTTGGCTGTTTGTATATTTACATGAAAGTATCAGGCAAAAGCAGCACCATAGCTTTTCTTGAGGCGTATACTGCAAGTTGGAGGCTGTTCTCATTCAGTGTAGGATATGGAGAAGCTCATACTTTTGCTGTCAGTAGAATGATGCACCTTTTGTCATACAACAGTAATAGGACCGCACTACCCAGAGGAAGCAGGTGCTGTATTAAAAAATGTTCTCCAGCAGAAGCTCAGCGAGACAGAATGCCATGAGGATTGTTCACTCTAATAAAGAGCGCTTGGTAATGCTCATAGAGTTCTTGTGCTCACTCTGTCAGTTTTTTTTACAAGCATGTCTTACACTAAATTTCTGAGACATAAGGCAGACATAAGAAGGGAACTGCTATAAATCAGCAAATTGGCAGTCACCACTTTACTAGTGCAGAGTATTACTTCATGCGAACTCGATTCGTTGTGTTGATCTTTTTCATGTTGAGGTGCAAAACTGCTCACGCAGGCACGATCAGGTATTTCCTTTGATACTTTGGTGGTAATGTGGAACTGAGAGGCTGCCATGTTTTTGTCCACCTTGCTGCATAAATTCCATCACGCCAAGCTCCATTGCAGATCCTACAAAGCCAGTTGGTCTACAACCAATTAAACTACACACATCAAAAGCAAACGTCCCAGTTTATACATACAACCATTTTGCACTACAGAATAAACTGTTATTGTTGACTAGTCTCACCGCTATAGGCCGCATACTCTAAGCAAGCAAGAGAGGCACATACTCAAGAGCCATCATCACCAGCCTGTCTATAGCCACTCCAGTGCAGAGGCCTCTCCCGTACTTGGCCAGTTAAAACAGTCCTGTGCAGACTACGGCTGCGCCACTCCCACAAATTTGGTGATCTCATTCGCCCACCTAACCTTCTGCCAGTCCTGCCACTCATATGCCTCCTTAGGGATCTGCTCTGCCATGCCCTTTTCCTCTGCTTGATTTCCATTAAGGTGTCATTAGCACGCATTTGTTATTCCCTGACCCGCTATGCTCCCTTCTTCTCAAAGGGCCCCCTCACCAGGTCTGGCCATTTTGAGCTGACAACCGCATTGCGCACATCGTTCACACACGGTCATGCCTGCCGAGAACTGTGGCGCTAAGCGTCATGCAAGGCGCTCAAATTTAAAACGGAGTGTTGGTCACTCTCTTCTCGCGAGCTGAGAGGAGAGGATGATGCTCCGCACCGCCGCAACATGATGCGTCGCCACAAAGCACCTGTACGTCACTAAGAACCGTGGCACGTGACACTTGTCGAGTGCGCGCGTGGGCATGCTGAACAATGAGTTGCACAATCAGGCGGTGGCACTTCGAGGGATCGGTCTTTGGAGGGGACTACAAGTACTTGCACTTCGCTTTCTTTTCTTGCCTTTTTGTTACTTCATCCTGCAGTATTGGTATGCGACCAGGACAATTGTACTGGCGGCGAAGGCTCGCCTCCCGAAATCCTGGTGTCACACCGCTTGAGGCATTTTTATCTCTGCTAATAACAGGCCAATGTCAAAAATTCTTGTGGTATAAACACTCCTTATTGAGCACTTAAGAACCTCCACTATATAATCAAAATTTGCCATCTGACCTAGGCGCCCTTTAATGTTACATGTATCCTATTCCTATTAGGGGTGCGCAAATATTCGAATAAATTTCGAATGGCCCTTGCAATTCAATCCGCTTTCAAGTTTTAATATTTGAAATTTGTAATTAAGGAAAAAAATATATTTCATGTCTTGTAACAAGTGGGTCATTCCTACATGTAGTACGTTTTGCCACATCACACTAGTATACTAAGAAAAAGCTAACGCTCTCGAACTACGGCGAAGCTAACATTCAAATATTGCGGTCAAGTTAAAAGTCACGTACTCTGCGGAAGCTAACACTCGTGCTCTGCGGGGATGCGAACACATGCGTACCGAGGTGAAGCCAACAAGTGTGGTGCAGTGAAGCTAATGCTTGCGTACTGCGGTGAAGCAAACGCTCGTGTACTGCAGCAATGATAACACGTGCACCACAGCGAAAATAACGCTCGTGTACTGCGGGGATGCTAACACGTGTACCACAGCGAAAACAGCGCTTGTGTATTGCGGATATGCTAATGATTGCATACTGTGGCAAAGCCAACACTCGTGTACTGCGGGAATGCTAGCACTTTCGTACTGTGGCGAGGCCATCGCTCACGTACTGCCGCGGTGCTAACACATGTACCACAGCAAAAATAACACTCGTGTACTGGGGGGATGCCAACACGTGTACCACAGTGAAAATAGCACTCCTGTACCGCGGAAATGCTAACACTTGCGAACTGCGGCTAAGCCAACGCTCGTGTACTGCGGTGCACTGCGGGGATGCACGCTTTCATACGGCAGGGAAGCCAACACTCGGGTGCTGCAGGGATGCTAACATGTGTACCACAGCGTAAGTAAAGCACGTGTATTGCAGGAATGCTAACACTTTCCTACTGTGGCGAAGCCAACGCTCGTGTACTGTGGAGATGCTCACAATTTCATACTGCGCCAAAGCCAGCACTTGTGTACTGCGGGAATGCTAACACGTGTAACTCCAGCAAAAATAGCGCTCGTGTATTGCTGGAATGCTAACGCGTGTACTGAAGCTAAAATAATGCTCGTGTACTGCGGGGATGCGAACACGTGTACCGCAGCAAAAATAGCACTCTTGTATTGCACCAATGCTAACATTTGCGTACTGTGGCGATCCAAGGCTGGTGTACTGCGGGGATGGTAACACTTGCGTGCTGCGATGAAGCCATGTTTTTTCCCATAAGTAACGGTGTAAAGCAGCTCTTATACACTTTCATCTTGAAGGACACTGCTAAAGTGCTCATGATATGAGAATGCCTGTCATGTGCAGTTCACCGCACTCTTATTCCTCTAGTTACTTCAGTGCCACATTTCTTTCTAGAGTAGGGCTATAAATGCGGCCCGCATTTTATACTGCCACTGCTAAAAGTAAAATGACGATGGAGTTGTAGATGCGAGAAATTGATGAATGACAAGTCTTCTGCTTCTTTAATTTATGCACTCTTTCTTGCATCGGCAACAAACACAAAACTGCAGCTGCTGCTGCTGCTGCCAGGCTCAGCAGAGCTCGCAGTACTCCGTCCAGCCATGGTTAGGTGGGCCAAGTGGAAGTACGCCCACGGAGCGGTCCTTGGATGCGGTGATCAAGTCTGCCACAATTGGTCAAGGACACAAAATGTTATCAAGCTGGTTCGTTTGATGGACTCTGTGCAGCTCTACAGGAGGGCATGGGCAT
This sequence comes from Hyalomma asiaticum, assembly GCA_013339685.2. Classification (NCBI taxonomy): domain Eukaryota; kingdom Metazoa; phylum Arthropoda; class Arachnida; order Ixodida; family Ixodidae; genus Hyalomma; species Hyalomma asiaticum. The sequence continues at coordinate 7,261,673 of CM023489.1, read as the reverse complement.
TGGCAAGATTTTGCCATAGGGGGGGGGGGGGAGGCAGAAGAGAACTGTTGCATTGCAACAAGCATGGGTGAGGGAAATAAGTGAGACTCTACAGCATCCAAACAATGGCAAAGTAAGGAAGCGCAATTGATGGTTTTCAAAATGGGGGAGGCAGCAAGTGCTGGAGCAGGTGCTGGGGGGGGGGGGGGGGGTAGGGCAAGTGCCATTGCCTACGCCCATGCAGGAATGACACATAAAGTGCAGATATATTTCTTATATACCTTTGGAACACGGGAAGCTTTACTGTAGTTAGAGTGAGTCGCAGTTTAATTTGCTGAACCCTGTGGCCAACTATAATCTGCTGTTGTTACATTGGATACCTTGGCAAATGAGTTCTACAGAAACCCGCAAGGTGGAGTAACGTTTTTCTGCGGATTTCTGCGGAACCCATTTGCCATATTCATGCCCATGTGCTTCAAGTTGTTGATGGATTCGCCCTCCCGCTTTCAATCGCTAGCCTCCTTGTTAGCTCAATTGGCAGAGCGAGCGCCCCAGACAGGCGTTGGCCCTGGGTTCGACTCCCAGACCAGGGCGAATTTTTCTGCAACTAGGAAGCTTTCACTTCTGAGAAATCCATATGGGTTTCCTTGTAGCCTTGTGCTACAGACAGGTGGATGCTAATTTTCTCTTTCACTGGCTGCCTTGTTCACTATTAAATGCATAACACCGTCTCAAATCATTGTCATGTACATGTTTCAGTTTCAACCATTCTACAAGATTTTCATATTGCATTAGGATAATGGTGTTTCTTTAGCAATACAATTGCGATAATTGAGAGCTTGAAGGGCCCATACTCCACGTAGATGAAGCACGATTTGCCATTTTACTCATTTGCAAAATGTCGATTTCCAGGCTAGCCAAGAGGTCAACGGTGCTTAGCACACTACCTGCCTTTCAGAATGCACTGTGAAACTTCAATGACCATGTATAAGGTCATCCATGTAACATGGGTGTTAATGTATTTCCCACAATGCTTTACTAGTGGTACAACGCTTCCATGCCTGTACAAGACTTGAATAGAATCAGTCAGTTCAAAGTAATGCTCTCTTGGCCACTTCTATGTGTATGCGTTATTCAGTGTGCAGGGCCTCCCATATGATGAAAGCCAGCAGACATCCTGCCTGATCGTCAAAGGATACAATCATCGTACAGTGACAGATCCATGTCTTGAATGTTTGCTTCGTGCCAGAGCACCTCGCCTAAGAACTTGTGCTGGTCGGGGTAGCGCCGGTACCTGTGCACAGCACACGTTCAAGAAGTGAGCACCATTGGTGCTTCCATTTGCTGGATATGCAAATGGAAACGGGGACATTTGTTGCAGACACTGTGAATGAACCACTCAAGATGAACACCTTACTTGTGCCATGGCAAAAGAGCACTCTACTGACCAAACGAAATACTGCTCACCCTTGGCAAACTGATAAGAGTTCGAGTAGTCAGTAGAGTTTAGCTGTAAGGCACTCCGTCAGCAATGATAACAGCTCTTATGACTATCTACACTGAAACCTAGACAAAAGATGTATGCAAGCTTATCAAAGGCCAAGTGCGGTACTTCTACCCTGCCAAAGAATCCCAAATTCAGATAATGGTCATCAAAGCTAACATAGGGTTTTAAAGTCAGTCTGGTGCCAGCTAAATAGCTCAAGAACAAATTCTTTTCTTGTAGTTCTCTTCAACAAAGGGCTTCTTTACAAGTTTATTTTCACCGTCATCGCATGTGTACGTGGTTTCCAGTGATGTGTCCATTTTATTTATGCTACAATGGCTTCACGAAGTAAGTAGGCTTCCTCTTCCCAGTTTCAGTGCCAAAAATGCCTATTCTTACTAGTGGTCCTACTTTTGGTATTCGGCGTAGTGTTGCCCAGTTCTCGATAAAAATGTGAAACCTGACTTCCTCCAATTTACTCTAATCTGCCAGTCCTTGTCACTTATTTAGTTCAGCCATTATTTACGAGCAACATCCAATAGCATTTACAGCAAAAGCTCAAGAAGTAGACCGCTGAAATGCTTCCTTACCTCCTGACAATGCCACCATTGCAGGCAGTGTATAGCAGGCCCCCATTTGAGGTGTACCGCAGCTTCCACACGGAATTCTTGCCGTGTTCACACAGCCTCTCTTGAACTCCAATGTCTGGCACATATCCAGATACTGTGTCGCCTCCTACCAGCAACACACCTGCACAACACAAAGATTGCAGAAGGCTGTTGTTTTGTCTTGTGGGGTTTAACGTCCCAAAACCAGTTGTGATTATGAGAGACGCCGTAGTGGATGTCTCCGGAAATTCCGACCACCTGGGGTTCTTTAACGTGCACTGACATCGCACAGCACACGGGCCTCAACATTTCGCCTCCATCGAAATGCAGCCGCCGATTGCAGAAGGCTGAAGGAGAGCACTTGCACTAAGGCATCACAGGCTGTGACTGAGGCTCAACTCTTGTAAGTAGAGCTGTGCAAATAGCAAAATTTTGAGTGCGAAGCGAATTTGAATACTATTTATGTTCAGGTGAGAAGCGAATCGAATATTTTTCAAATAACTTTCAAATATTTTTGAATACTACCATATCTAATTACAAGGAAATGCACTGTTAAACATGGGCAAAAAATTTATTGCGTGACGTGTATGCCCACAGTGGTCGTTCCAAAGCCCTGAAGAACAGTCCAACAGCGAACTCTGCAACAGAAAGCTAAGGTAACTTCGTTGCAGTACGCAAGTGTTAGCTTTGCTGCAGTACACGGGTGTTAGCATCGCCGCAGCGGACCAGTGTAATGCAGCAAAACCCACTACTTGCGGAAATGGGACACTTGTCATGAGACATAGCCCATTTTTTCCACTTAATTTCCAACTTCTTCAACAACTTATTATTCAAACTATTTGTTTGAAAAGTAAGAGTTAAGTGTCAATCGAATCGAACAACAAGTGCTATTTGAAAATTATTCTGAATTTCAAATATTCGCACAGCTGTACTTGTAAGCCGAGTCATGACAAGCGAAAGGCATGTTTCATTTCTCTATAATGTGCCAATCTGGCCTCTCTTTGCTCCAGTGTTGCAGCAGGCAACTTCGCTTTTGCTTGAGATTTTGCAGCTTTGCCATCTAGCTATGTCTGCTGGATGAATGGATTCAGCCAGTTGGCTGCACTGAAGCACACACACAGAAGGCTCAGTCAATGGCAAGACTGAGCGACCAAAAGCCAGTGAAGCGGCCATTAAACCGTAGCCTAGTTGTTTGGTACCTCAGCAGTGAGGCGCTGGTGTGTACAGCTGTGATGCCTCTCCAAAGTGGATCACATGGCATAACATGGATCACATGGCATTATTGCGACATAATGAAAGATGTTACAAGGCATGGCATAGTAGAGATCTCGCTCTAATTTGCAGTATTCAAGACACGCTTAGGTAAATAATTCTACATAAGTTTGATGAACACCACATGAAGGCACTAGGCACCACACTATGGAAAGCAATTGGTACATATGAAGTTACATATTTTGCATGCAAATGTGAGAGCGGGTTGCAGAAGGATGGTCAGGGACCCGACAGCACGTACAGTGTGCTTTTGTAGTTTCTCAAAGCAACCCTGTTGCCACTCCTTCCCATGAGTTTAAACAGTTGCACGCAAACACAAAGTGTGTTGAGATCGGACATACCAGTGACATGACCTCTCAGCAGGGTTCCCCCCTTGAAGGTGGGCAGTGGTACTGCTGCATACCATTCCGGCGAACCACCATATAGGACCACATGCTCCTCATCGCCCACCTCCTCCAGATTCAAGATTGTACTTGGGGGACAACTTTCAGCCACCTCTAAGAGGTGTTGCAGTCTGCAATGGATCACAGACTGCAACACCTCTTGCTCATTGTACACATGGCATGAGCTAGTATCTTGTCTACCATTTTCTTTTTCTTTCTTGCCCTCAACATAGCTACTGTCACCCGGCGCAGTCAACATACAATTTTCGGGGCTCCCCACGAAATTGGGGAAGAGCCCCAAACATTGTGGAAAACTAGGCTAAGCTGAAGAATTCAGAGGCTGAAAGCGTAGTAGCACATCTGAAAGGCAAAAACAGTATCTTGCACCGTTGCAATGTCTCTTGTGAGGCCATTACTTGAAATGCGCCTCCTCCAGTACCCCCGTGTTTTTAAAAGTCCGCCTCTCAAAGCTCTCTGGGAAGCTTTCTACCTGTCAGGTAAACCCACTGTAGAACACTAAATTCAAAAAGGGCAGCACTCACTGCGGAAGCCATCTTCGGCTGCCGAGCCATAAGCTTCTGGAGTAGCTGCAACCGAGTTCGCACCGTGGCCCACTTCAAATCCGTGCAAGTACCGGCCGTCCAACGTGGTCACCTGAAACAGTGGACAGCAGCAATGGTCAGTCATTCATGCACAGTGTGGGCATCACTTTTTACACCACTAAGTCCCACAACTACAAGACAGCAGCGTCAATTTGACCGTAATGTTCAAATGCTTTGATAGGAGAAAGGGCCGGGAGGCAAAGGCTTCACGTGTTTCCTTTCCAAGAACTGGTAGCCATCTGCACAAACCTTGGACAAGTATATCTCACCATCCATGAACGTCACAGATACAACCTTGCGTGCCCAAGTTAGCAGTACATGTGCTGCCCTGTTACTGTGTTACCAGCAGGGGAGTGCCACTCTTGGCACCTGCACTTTTGCCCTTTCCTTCTGCTAGCTTTCACAACTGGCATGCTTTCCTTTTGTTAGGCCATCACAATGGTACTGTGGTTATAGTGCTCAGCTGCTGTCTCAAAAGATGCAGGTTCAGTCCTGTGGTTGTGCTGCAGAGGCATTTCGTCGAATTAGCGAATGTTTGTTGCCATAGGGCTATGAACATTTTTCAAGGGAGGGTGTGGGAATGATGAATTATCCGAATTTCCAAATTAACGAGCTTCTACTGTATAGTGCAATGTATAGCATGGTATCATATAAATCCAGCAATTATCTCCCCTTTGTTGTCTTATATGTAAAAAAAAAGCAGCCCCATCTCCTTTTTTCTGTCTTTCTGTGTTGCTTGGCAGTGCATCTCCAATGGTAGTATTGCATTTTCTGCAATGGATCACAGACTGCAACACCTCTTGCATAGAGAACAAGTGCACGTGACTTTCTCTCTTGAAGCGCGGCTCCCTCATAAATAAGGGTGTGCAGCCTTCTCTTTAAAATTTGCACATTTTTTATACCATGCAGCTGTTTCATACTTTGCACACACCATTTCCATGCAAAACACGCACAACTTGTCTGTGTCATGATGGTCAGAGGCACTTCACTAAAAAGCAGCCATGTGACATGCTTACCTTGCAGACACCATCAGCAGAGAGTGACAGCACCGTGCTCTGGTGACTACGTACAAACGGCCAGCTACTATGCAAGAACAGCAGGTCCCGGATTGCATTATCGTGCAGCTGCAAACCAAGCAGCAAATATCTTTTATGCACAATTGGTTTCACTAGAGCAGTTAGGATGCCCAAAATATACCTTGCAATTGACATCATTATATATATTAATTATTCATGGTACCATTTCACTACCCAGACTCATTGAAGTGCTATATACCACATCACATGTACATATCAACAATATGGATATCACTGGAATGATGTCTACACTTATGCCCATTTGTCCTCTCAGCCTATGATTGTATACATAAACAAAAGAATCTTAAAGGACTTACATCATACACAAAATCAAGTGGCAGTGGCATTCGAAGGTCAAATAGAGTCAGCCCCTGCGTAAAAAGAAAAGAAACAGAAGTTATCACAAGCATAACATCACCAATGTTGGCTTTTTCAATCAGCTGGTAGTAACTTGCCAAACTGTTAGCCGATTTTTTATAGTCTGCCAGCACTCTAAAATCTTCTATTCCTCATCTACTCTTCTATTCTTCTCGTGAAATCTTGCACTCCTTATCGTCCGACCTGAAGGAACCGTGGAACAATAGTTAGGACATCAGCTACCCTAAATAAAATTCATGTAACATACAATGCAGGAGGGGAAGAAAATGAAGCAACTTCTGATCTTCTGATGCTGTTCCCATGCCATACATCACTCTATGCTCGGCTGCCGATGTAGCAAAAATATTAGCTATCTGGAACAAACTAAATCAACAAGGCTTTTTTGAACGACGAGCTGCATGGCATGGTTTGCAATGACCCTTTACCAGAGTGACAGTGATGTGGACCTCATCCGCACCTTTCCATTTGCTGAGCTGCAGACAGCCATGTTGGGGCAGATGGGATCAGCGGCCAGGCTTGCCCTGTCCTTAGTGTCATAGGCACCTGTGGGAGGACACAGAGGAGGTGTCAGCTGTCGTCAACAAGCTCACCTAATAATCCAAATCAGAACAAAAGCTCAGGGGAGGATGGAGGCTTGAATTGATGAAGAGATCGTTAAAAAACGATGAACAGGGAATGACGCTTTCTGTTGTTGTTGCATATGCCCAGTGATGTGATTGGCTGAAGCCGTTTTGTAGCAGCTTTTTGGAGCAGCCAAAAGGGCATTTTGGAGCAAGGAAGCAGGCTTTTGGAGCAGCTCAAGGCTCACTGCCAAGTCGAGAAACTGACTTTGCGAGAAGTAAAATAGTAAAATAAGGAGAAAGCTTTTAGGAACAAAGAGATGTGCCGTAAAGATGGTGTTAGGGGAATTTCGATGTGGGCAAAATGCAAAGACACCCGTGTACTTAGATGCACATTAGAGAGCCCCAGGTGGTCCAAATTATTTTGGAGTTGCCAACCACGGTGTGCCTCATAATCAGATCGTGGTTTTGGCACGTAAAACCTCATAATTTAATTAAATTAGAGGCAATTGTGCAACATCATATATTGGCCCAAATAACTAATTTTAGAACTTCAGCATCATTTAATTTATATGGTCAGTGTCGTGTTATAGCTGCCAAACTCCTATAGGAGAGCACTTATAAATGGACAACAAGAAAGTCAGTGGAACTGCAGCATTCCAAGCACGTCATTGTCCGGTAGTTCGACTTGACCACACACGCGCTCACGTTTTCCTTGCTTTTTACGCGCGAAGTGTGCAATGGTGATGAAGATCGATGTCGACGTGAGGATTGATGTCGCTCGCAATTGTGCGGCGCGTGGACGTTTCGACCTCGAGATATTAGTTTCGTTTTCGGAATGTGAAAACACGCGTTTGGCGCAGCTTTGGCGCAGAATAGCAAAAATGTAGCGGGATTTAGCAGGATTTGCCTTTTGGCGCACTTTGGCGCAGCTATCACATCACTGATATGCCTCTCTTCTCCCCCTCTCCTTTTGAGGATGGGGGAGAGGGTGCAAAAGCATATAGAAGCGAGCGCTAGGGAAGGCAGTTGTTGCCCTGACAAAGACAAGTGCAGTTGTCTATACATAAGCTCTAGCAACATTCCCTGTTCAACTTTTTTCACCTAATAGTGTATTGTAATGGATAAAGTGGCCCTGTAACATGATGGAACACTATACTGGCAGGAATGCTTTGGCCACACATGCCAAGATCTGAAACAAAGACACAGAAGCGCAGATGTGGGTCTACATTTATGTCAGTGCCTGGATCCTTTGTGCCTAAGCCATAGTTCCTTACACCCTATGTCACCGGATTTGCTTATATTACAGCGTTCAATTGCATCTTATCTATTCACTAAAACCTTAAACAATACACTGTAGGTTCAATACACTCACAAATATACAAATATATTAGATATACTGAAAGTATATTTAATGGAGACAACCTTGTTCATCATCAGCCTATTTTAAGTCCACTGCAGGACGAAGGCCTCTCCCAACGATTTCCAATTTGCCCAATCGTGAGCAAGTAGGTTCCACTTTATGCCCGCACACTTTTTCATTTCATCGCTCGATCTAACCTTTTGCCTGCCTTTGTTGCGTTTTCCTTCTCTCTGTATCCATTCTGCCGTTCTTACTGACAATCTTGTTATGTGAGGCTTAGCAGCATCTGAGCATCCTTCCCTCCATGACACAATGAAAACATGCCACTTAATGGAATCTGTGAACCATTTCCTTCCCTTTATGCTGCTCTAAGCATGACACCTATAACATTTCAAGTAGGTCACCGTAGTTCAACTCAGCAATGGCTATTGAAATGGGCCTATAAAGACCACCTGGGGAAAAAAAAAAGAGAAAAAAACTATCACCATCCAACTGGCCACTTTAATTAATGGCACTCACAGTTGTCGTAGGTCATAACCTGCTCTCCACGCTCCACATCTATCACAGCCAATCTTCTGGCTGTGGTTGCAGCAAGAATCTGCACAGCATAAAAAGTGAGGAAAATAATGAGCACCTCTTGTCTCGTAAGCACTTTCCTCAACTTTCAGGTCAGGTGGTGCCACTATGTAGGTCTCCAAGAAAAACAGTCAGCTATCATCAAATGGCAACACCAAGCAAGGTGCAGCGAAGGACGGGGCCAACATTCTAATGTTACCAGCCTTTGGACAGAATTACAAAACCAGCAAGCCACACATACAAGCATAAAATGCATATTTAAGCTCCTAATAACCTGTATACACATATATTTGGTATGTAAAAGGACTTTAAAGGTAAATCGTAACTCAGAGCACAGAACAATGCTTTTGAAGACTGCTCAGAATTTGTACGTGCCAAGACAACATTATCACCAAGAAATTCATATATACGCAGGCAGCAAGTCTTAAACAGCAGAGTAACTGTGAAAATATTTTGTACACGTGTCCCGTGTATTGTCAATGCAGCAGCACATAATGCAGAATTCATTTTAAGCATGTATAAAACTTCATTTTGCACCATGTATTGTTACTCTAAGTAGGTCAGACACAGACAGGAAATGGGAACCGCACTGCAAAAATGATACTCTTTAAGAAGTGTAGTGTGAGGAAATGCCAACAATGATTTTTTTTCCTGGAGAGCATTCTATTATGTTCCAGAGTATGTTTTCCATGATGTTCAAGTGTGACGAATGACGTTTACTATGAATGTTTACCAAATGCAAGCTAAATCACTGAGCTCCAGTTCCATAATTCTACAATGATTAAGCAAATTCCATCCCACATTACATGATTTTGCTACACTAAAGCAACAGTGCTCTAATAAACTACAGAAACATATTTTTCTTCTGAAAGTGGTACAACAGACACTCCAAAGCACTGATCTATCAATTGAGATACACTTATATCATTTATGAGTTTAGATTCATAGAGTTTTTGCTTTCAAAACCTCTTCTACAAGAATGTATGCAATATAGATAAAGGTTAAAATCTAATGCACCGGATGGCAGCCATAAGATCTATTTGCACTTACACGTGAGCCATCACTGGTGAAACGAACTGCGTTGATGTTGCGTGTCATTCCCACGGATGCTATCTGTAAGTGGCATAAACGTATAAGTCACATTAAACACACACTCTAACACCTCAATTTCAGTTTACATCATACCAGATATCACGACCTCACACAGAAACGTTGGAGTTGTAACCTTCACAATGCCTCATGTAAGATTAATTTCCAAACGTAATTAATCCCTCACTTCTACAATTACGGGCAGCCACTGGCAACAGATGAGCATTTCCTCCACATAAATGCGCATTCTTAGTATGCTTCAAATGGTATTATATGGACAAGTAAGTCATGGACTACAATAAATCAGCGATGCTCTCACCAAACAGCTCTTGTTATAAAAAGATGTACATCTAGGGAAATGAATCAGCAGTGAATGAAAACTGAACAAGGTACACAGAAATGACCACTCCCCTCTGAAATATAACTTATTTACCTTGAGGGTGCAACAAATACTAAAAAATTAATGTAAAAGAATGAGCACATAATTTAACAGAGCATAGCATATCTCAGTTAAATAAAACAACTTGCAAACATTTTGCAATGACTTACTGACAAGACGCTTTTTTGCTATTTACCACAAGAAAACATCTCACTTCTCATCTCATTATACAGGCCATCTCTCTGGGATAAGAATTAAACTTCCATTCTCCGGAATAGGTGAAGTTAAAGGATATGTTATATAGTCATGACAAGGTTAGGCAATTTAATACCTCTAATCTGAGGCTGAAGCCAGCCAGATAAGGTAAACTGGTTGGCGCACAAAAAAAAAAAAAAAAAAAAAAGCCGCTATACTTGCCTGGTAACACATAAGCAGCTCCATGTGCTGTGCTGTGTACAGATTGACTTTTCCATCATAGGCACCCGAACAGAACAAATACCTGTCCTGTGTAAGCAGAAGGAAATATGCCATTTTAAATAAATAATGCTAGTGCAAGTACGTAGCAAAAACAGCATCTCTCAATGCACAATAACATACTGTTGTTCTGGACTGGTGTATAGCTCCATACTGAGTGAACTTATTATGTGTGCTAACAGATCTTGTCATATTCATTGCACAACGATGCAAAAAACCCTACCATTCGGGTTAGTGGCATCGTAAATAAATAAATAAATAAATAAATAAATAAATAAATAAATAAATAAATAAATAAATGTGCGATAGCGCCGAAGCTGAATGAAATGCGCTTAAGTATCGAAAGGATTTCTAGTTGCTACTTTTGAAATACATACACCTGTCAGCTGCGACAAGTTCCCCAGCGAAAACGGAGAAACAGGGCCACATCGATATCCAAAAATGAAATAATCGTGGCTTCGCAGGAATATCCCAATGCTAAAAGAAACACCCCTTGGTTCACTTCAAAAAGAAGCCTCAATATTAGAGCAATGGCGATGTTTCAAAGCAATTCGCAGTATTTGCAATGCGATATGGCATTGCTTTTCAACACCGTTTTGCCTTGTATGCACTATTAAGCCAGCGCGGATCGCGAAAGAAAAAAGAACGCGGGGGAGAAGGGGGGGGTGGGGGGGTATATATTAACAGGTGGTCAGCACCAGCACGGCGAGATAAAATGTAACTACATTTCCCCCATTTTCTGCGTCTATGCAGGCGTGGGCAAAACATATCTGCTGACAGACTCCCATCAACCAACACTGCGCGAGCACGAAGAAACAAAAGCAACTCAAACCACTTATCCCACTACCGAATCGCGCGAGCGCATTGGGCCACCTGCAGAGCATTGTAAATCAACACATCGCTGGCACGCTGTTGGATACGCATCGCTGTGAACGGTACGTGTCAGTTCCTCGAACAGCTGACCCAGCAATCGAGGTGTGCTTACAGGAAGATCGAGCAAAGGACAGCAACGGTACTCACCCGCGGGCTGAACGATACTCCGCGTACGCTACCTTGGTGGTACCGCAGAAAAACGGGGGAACCCTCCTTTTGCATTGCTGCTCGCCGTGCTAGCGCAGGGGCCCCAGGCCCTTACGTGATGAGACACAACAGCAGCTGACGAATGCCTGCGCGCTCCGTAACAGTCATCTCGGTTCGACCCGAAAGGCGAGCACACGCATCTCTGTTGCACGCAGTCCCAACCAGTCCAGCGCAGAGTCGTGGACTCGGCTGCACCGACGCTAGAGCAGCGGAGTGAACGCCTGCGCCATACGGGTTTCATTGCGCCAGCGTCCATCAAGGACTCGCAACCAGCGCGTCGAAGGCATCCTCCTCGGCTGCTTGGCGATGCACTGTGCGCTCGGCGACGCAGTGCGCGAACACTTGAGATGACACGCTTCGCGAGGCACGCTGTTCACCACATGGCGACGAGTCGAAAGCGATCGAGCGTCTTTGAACTGCGCAAAATGCACGACTGTTGCTCGCTCTTCCTGCGACACAAATCACACACAGCAGCAGACATAACGAAGCGAAGCGCAAAGAGCCAGTGTTCATAGCAATGGGGCTGGCCAGGACTGGCGATCGGGTTCCGAAACCGAAACACCACTTTCGCCTCTATGACTTTCGTACTCGGACGCGATCAGACACATTTAGTGGTTATTCCCACTACACGCACATCACGTGCCGACAGTACTACGTGCTACTTTCTATCTAAGACGTCATGCTACTCGTAAATCACGAGATGAAGATATGAAGTTTGTAGGCATCCCATTTCTAGCACTAAACTGCTAGCGTGATCGAAAGCATGCCTCGCATTTCTAGTAAGTTTGTGCTGAATTTCTGAAGGTTGTATTCATCAATTCTCTTACACGCAATGAACCGCATAAGCAAAACGCCACCTGCAACGTTAAGCGCGCAGTAAGCAGAAAACCATGTTGGCTTGCTCAACCTCTGGAACCGCCACAAATAAAGAGCAAGATAGCATTTGCGCTACCTTTTACGAGCTTTGCAGCGTGCAGAAATGACTCGACTGCGCGAGGAAAAGCTGTGAAGCGCACTATTCATCCGCAAGCCACCCTCTCCCGTGCGTGCGCTCTCATCCCGGCGCGTCGGGCGCAACGTGACCTATATGTCTATGTCACTTGGACCTTCTACGAACCACCACAGCAACGACGACGCCGTCATCGCCTATGTTTTTGGAATGCATCTACAACTGCTGTCTCAATAAAAAAAATATATGGAAGCGCTGAGAAGGCGTGGCATAGGGCGCATTTGATTGCTGACAGCTCTTTCTTACAAGGCAGACGAAAAACACTGCGCAAAGACATTTATTGAGAGACACTCTTCATTACTAGCTGCATTCTGAAACTTCCATAGAAAGGTGCCAACGCATTGTGGATGTACAAAAGCCAGGCCCCTAGGCAGGGGTTTTTTTCAGGGGTCACTTACTTGACCCCTGGCTAGAGGCCCGACCAAAGCAGAGTGCCAAGTCTCCTAAAGAATGCCATAATGGAGTGGTTAGTGCTTGAATTCTTCCAGAATAAATAACACTCACCAAAATAACGACAAAAAGGAAAGTTATATAACTTTCCTTTTTGTCGTTATTTTGAGACCTCTGTGGGTCTCTTGTTCACATAAAAGTGAAAAAAGTTGGGGTGTCTCTTTAGAACATTGCTTTTTTTTTTGTTGCTATTTTGGCGAGTGTTTATTCTCAAGAAATGTGTGCCCAATGCCAGATGGTGTTTCGTCAAACCCTGGACTAAATCATTCTTTTCATACCCCCCTTATGGATGAGCACCACTATTTGAAAGCCAACCCACGACTTCATGTTAGACAGACACCACAGCCACAGTCGTGTGTCCTAAATATGTGCTGAAAGGCATGTTTTAGTGTTGTGGTTGTTATAAAATATCCAAAATGCATTTTTGTCCCCAACTTCCCAATTTCCAGACCAGAGTGAGCCAAGTACTCATAATGTTCACTGATTTCGTAATTGAAGAATCCTGCAAAACCTGGAGAGGTGCACAGAGTATTTCCAGTCCGGCCACACTTTTACATAGTAGACTTGTGCATTGTTACTAAAAGCATGCACTTATACTGAAAGTTAAATGTAACTGGCACCTGTAATACTGCATGTAAAGCAATAGGTTGAACTCTTGCTATAAGAGCACTGGACAAGCTAAACAACAGATGAATATGCCGTGTGTAGGAAAGCAAGAGTTCGGTAAATATTACTCGGGAATACCTAGCCTATGAGATTATCAACTCTGGAGGGCATAGTATCAACTTATAGCATTCGCTACATGCTGTGCCATTATGAACATGGGCATCTCATTGGGAATCTAGCCCAAACCTCAAGCTTTATAGCAAACAGCACATTACTGCAGTCATTGAGCCAACATAGAAGTTGTGAAGCTTCACTATTTGTACAACAAGCATTTCAAGAATCAGCAAGTCTGATTTCCTTGCAGAATACGAGCCTTGCGAATCAAGTTTATTTTACCAATTTCCCATTTACAGAAACCTTAAGCAGATCACAAAACTAACTTTTCACACATCAAAATGACAATGTATGGGGACTTAGAATGATGAAAACAAGGAGATGAAAGTAACATTGATCATTCCATATGTCTATGAATCCACTCATGGCTTGCTTTGAGAGGCCTCTTTCCTAGCAGCATCTTGGAGTAGTTGTGTGTCCACTTCATCTGCTGGCAGCTGAACATAACGCACAACAGAGCCCCTTATGAAGCAGTTCTTGACAGAGAGCTGGAATAGCAAAATAACCAGTTTTAGCATACGTGTTGGATGGTGAGTAAACAAGCTTTTATACTTAGCTGAAGGGGAAGAAGCGCTGTACTATTTCCTACCCATGCCAAGTCGCTAATCCTACAAACATACTCGGTGTACCCTTCGTGCCCATTTATTGTTACTGAAAGCTACTGCCCCCCCCCCATACTTGTTGATGAACATGCTTTATCAGGCTCAATATAAATGTTAGCAACCACAGTTTTAAGACGGCTTCCCCACTTGTCATCTAGTGGTGTATCTATTGGAGCTGAAAACCTATACTTAGCTAGCCACATAGAAGCTACAAGCAGTAGCCAACAAGTGCAAATAAAGTGCATTCGTATTTCGCGCCCTTTTAGGGAGACAAAACATCACTCACCATGTGAGGGTATTTGTCCTGCTCAGTCACACTGATGTCAGTGAGCTTTATGTTGAGATATTGGTCCACTGAGTGGAGCGTTCCGCACATACTAGTGAAAAGAACAAATAAAGTAATATCAATTCATACCATTCCAAATGCCTACGTATAAATGGCCGGCAGCTTGACAAGACTTACCTCAAGTCGTTTTTCAGCTCAACGACGACGTCTTTGCCGACCAAGGACTTGAAAAACGAGTAGAACAACTGTAAAAAGCATTACATAAACATAAATTCCAGTTCGAATTGCTCGTACACAGACCACACATGCAAAAACGTTTCGTAAACGCAAACGAGAAGTAAACAGGCGTAAGAACGCTCACATCCTCGTGCGACAGCGTGCTACGTCTCTAAACAGATAGTGCAGTAAAGAATATATAAGAGTAAGCTTCTTACCATGTTCACAGGCACGCAAAACGAAAGTTTCTTGATCGCACAAGCGTTGGAATCGATGCCTTCACCGCACACGCCACAGCCACAGGCCCACAGCTGCCCACAGCCGCCACAGAGAAATAGCGATACCGATGGTGATGGGTGCTTTCAAATAACGACGACCTGTGTCGCGAAGGGTCTCGGAGGCCGTGTGTCTTGGCGCTGTCTTCGCATCCTCGGCAAGGTCAGTAAAGCCCCTAGATCTGGGGAAGTTTCATTATAATCCTCGGTACACCAACTTGCAAGTAAAAAGAAGCTTAATCCTCAGAAGAGTTGCTTATACTGGAATGGGGAACACATAGAATTTCGTTGTGGTGTTGTTCATGTGCGGCGATTTTAATCATCGATATACTCATCGATGTGTACTGTCGTCTGCTACGCTGAGCGATGTCACACAGGTATTCGTACGAACCTCTCTCTCCCCCCCCCCCCCCCTTCCCTGTTTATTCCCTTCATGTGGATCTCTTCTCCACAGAAATAAAAATTCTGGATAAATTCCTGATATCACCTGCCTTCTTTCTTTGACAGCGATCGATCGAAATCGAATTTCCAGATCGGTCTCCTTTCAGTCAAAATGCAGAAAGTACCTGCAGTTGAATGCCACTTGAATTTATTGATTTACTTTATTTAAATGGCAAATGAAAAAAAAAAAGAAACATTCGTCCCAAACGGACTTGATTAGAAGGGCCCGCGTTTCTTACATGATTCAGCAAACAGAGGAAAGAAAAAGAAACGATATAACGATTTCATTGTTTTCGTGCAAGGGACGTTTCAAGTTCCCGCTTGCACCTCGATTGCGATCTTTAAAGGAGCAAAAATAGGAAGAAAGAATTTTTTTTACACGAAGTTACACTCCAAAAAAAAAAAAAAAAAATTATGGTGTTCAAAAGAGCGGGAACAAGCAAACAATTAACAAACAAAAACTTTCTGCGTTCTATTTAAGGACTAATCCCTAATGAAAGAAACAAGAAAGGAACGAAATAGTGGTGGTAAAGTACTTCGTGGTTTATTCTCTATACGTACGTCAATGGGTTGTGCGTTTATTACATATATAGTGTGTTCTCCTGCTTTATTATCTAGGCTGCTAGTTCAGTGAAGTCTGTGACTTTCAGTTGGGAGATCTTCTCAGCCAATGCCCGCTTGTACGCCGTGCTAAATGCGTAAGATATGTGCCTCGGTGCCCGAGAGACCACTTCACTTTCAAACTGCTGCACGACTTCAGCGATGTAATCCATGTACTGGGCCAACGGCTTCATCCTGGCTGTAACTTCGGTCACCTGGAAATCCGTAATTTGCGAGCCTGCGAGCACACGCACGCAATTAAAACACAAGGAGACGGAGATTTTCGACATTTAAAAATGTATTTCACTCACTCACTCACTCACTCACTCACTCACTCACTCACTCACTCACTCACTCACTCACTCACTCACTCACTTATAAGGTCTACTATAATGGGTTATAGTACTTCCCGAGCATCTGCCTCCAGTGAGCGGTGGTTGGGAAAGTGGTGGCGTAGGAGGGAGGGATGGATAGTGCCGCCGGGCGCCCATCCACCGGTTCAATTTTAATGCCGAAAGAGCTACCCTGACACCCTGGCTCTGTTAGAGTGTACACTCTAGTTCTGTGGTGCGGGTATCTCACGTCTGGAGGAGATGGCCACTCCTTTCTACACTCTTCGTTCACTCCCCTTCTACAGCCCTTTATGCCCCTTCCCCTGTGGGTGTTTCGGTAAGGGTAAGGGTGATTGAATTGTCCTTTACGACTCAACCACTCACTCAGTGTGTAGTACAAAAACGAATGTGCCAAGATCGGACAGGGCTCGTGTATAGCCATCATTCATATCTCAAAAGCTCAAAGGTAACCGTGGCGTACACTCTGTGCAGTTGTCCTGGCGTGCCTCGAGCTTGAAGTAGATGTTGCCGGTGTCGACGAGCAGTTCAGCGACCACCGAGTTGGATCGGTCGTCGACGATCACCTCGACGTCGTAATGAGCTACAACACCCCGGATGTTCAAGTTGCACCAGAGCTCGACAAAAGGGGCGCCGTTGTCCTGGTCTCCGCGCAGCCCGCAGTCTCCTACTCGTCGTACCTGCATCCGCAAGGATCATCTTACAAAGTGCATTTTAAGAGCAGATCTCAGCAAACAGCTGACAGGCGTTCGCAGGAATGTGAGCCGATCCCGGTGGCGGTGCAGAAAACTTCAGGCGCCGCTCGAAGTTGCGGGTTCGATCCCCGTAGCCGCGGCTGCGTTTGTATACAGAAAGAGAGTGAAAGAAACACAGAGAAAGAGAGAGAACGCAATAGAGAGACCGAGAAGAAAAAAACATAGAGGGAAACACCTGCAATAGCTGCATCCCGCGACCGCCTAGCTTAATTAGATAGTGCTTTACATCACCATGTAACAGCTAGTCATGAAACCACGTGAAATCACACAACAGGTAATCGAAAAACTAAAGGGAAAATTAGCATCCACCCGTTTGCGGCACAAAGCTTCAAGAAAATCCATACGGATTTCTCAAAAAATGAAAGCGTCTTATTGACGAAAAATTCGTCCGGGTCCGGGGGTCGAACCCGGGACCAACACTTGTCGAGGACGGTCGCTCAACCACTACGTTAGCGATTGGCAGCTCGAGGGCGCATTGATTGACAACACGAAGCACGTGGGTATGAATAACTTTCCCTATAATTTTCCTTTTCATTACGCGTTACTCCAGCTTTCGAAATTCCGCAAAACTTATCTGCCCTAAACAGCTAGTCACGTGACGTGTTCCCGCCAAAACCGTATAAAGATAAGTAACAAGTCATGCACTTGGTCAAAATCACGTAACAGCTAGTCACACGACGTATTCCCGCCAAAACCGCGTAAAATAACGTATGAGCTAGTCACGCGACGTGTCCCCGCCAAAGCCACCTAAAATCACGCAACTAGTCCCGAGACGTGTTCTCGCCAAAACCATGTAAAATCACGTAACTAGTAACGCGACGTGTTTCCACCAAAACCACCTCAAATCACGTGACTATATAGTCACAAGATGTGTTCTCGCCAAAACCACGTAAATCACCTAGCAATTAGTCACGTGACGTGTTCCCGCCAAAACCACGTAAAATCCCGTAACTACTCACGTGACGTGCTCCCGTCACAACCACGCGGTTCCTAAGCCCATCACAAGAAGCTGGTCCGAACACTAGCTCCGCTGATGCTGCTATGTTGCACCACTATAGTGTAAGCTGCGCTAATTGCTCTTGTTTTTGGAACTCGCCACGAGGCATGCATGCATAATGTCTCAGTGAAATTGAACACAGTCGAACCCGGATACATCGAATAAGAGGGAAATCGTGTTCGTGGGTGGTGATGATGATGATGACAAAAATTTTCCAGAGAGTTTCACAGCTGCTCCATATAGTACTTGAACTGGTATAGCGCATTACGGAAAAAAAAAAGAAAAAAGAAACGGGCAAGCGACCGACACAAGAGGACAGAGCGCTATCTTCCAACTGAGCTTTATTCGCAAATAAAGATAGGTAACAAGTCATGCACCAAATATGTGCAAGCATAAAAAAAAATGTTTTTTGTATGCTTGCGCAAGTCTACATCATTTGATGCAATAACCGCCGTATACGCAAGGTATACGGCGGTTTAACGGACAATGCTCACCCGAAAGGGCGCGAACTCCACACTAGCAGAAAAACGGTGCATCAGAGGTGTCTTTCAGCCGGGAATATTTCTGCTACTGCACAATAATTGTGATGTGGCTTAATGTTATGGGGAGAGACGTTTAGTCGCGGCCTTGCCTTCGTCCAGTAATCGTCGAGATGTTTCTGTTTTGTCGTTGCCTTCATGTCGTCTCTCTCGGCGCTTAATTGAGTTGGCCACTGGCTCCGACACCCGACCCTGAGCCCACACTTTCAGCCCGTTCCTCGCTACAAATCGTCATCTGCGTTGAAAACTCGGCGCTCGCCACAGATTTCCTCTATATAAGCAAGAATTACATGCTAATCCAACGGTCACGACCTGGAAGTAGCGAGGATGCGGATGATATTTGTGTGGCGAAATACTCCCCCAATACTCGACTTTTAATGGTGTGATGGCACTATCAAAAACTCTCGAAAAAAAAAAAAAAGTTATCACTGCGCTTTTCAGTGTGCAATTTTGTAACCTTAATTCCCTTGAAGGCTATGTCGAAACGCCGTGTGGAGAACGATTCGCAACGTTATAGAAAGCGTAAAGGAAATCAGGCGGGCCCAGGACAGGGAAAGAGTCTTTATAAGCGAAAATATTGCACCTTAGGGTGCATCGTTTTTACAGAGTGCACATATTGCGTTTTGTGAGTCTGTGGATGTCGTCCTTGCATATATATACTCACTCTTCTGCGCAGGTTGACCAGCGTCCCATTCTGCAGGTGGAACTCGACGTAACCAGAGAAGGTCCAGTTGTGCTGGTTGTCCACGTCGAACGAGATGTCCGGAAGCGGAAGCACGTCGACGCCGGCGTTGGACAGCAGCTGGTCCAGCACGAAGTCGATGTGGCCGGGGCTTGCATAGGCGTAAACTACGCGATGAAATCATACGTGCGCTAGTAAGTCAGGGGCAACTTCGCACATATTCTTTAGTGAACAGGTACGTACAGAGAAGTCTCGTTGATTCAATCCCGTTTATGACATTCAATTTTCACGATAAGGTAAAGGAAACTGCAGAAGCGGGAGGAATAAACAAAATATAATAAAAATAAAATTAAGGCAAGAGATTGTCTTGAGTGCTGAATTTTCTTGAGTATAGCTCTCTAAAAGATTACTCAGAGACCGTTAAACCACATGCACAGCACTCGTGACAGCGCAGGTCAATGTCTTTGATAGGGCCGCCAGGGTCAAGCACTTTCTCCGGTGTTTTCAAAGATTGCAACCCTTGAGGTATATCACGTTTGTGATACCGGAGGGCGTCGCATCTGAGCTTCCGTTGTAAAACTTGCGCTGAGTTTGCTAATTATATAAAAAAAAATATGACAACGGACATCATAGGTGTTTGCGTATATGGTGCCCCACGACAAGAATTGCAAGCACAGTATCTTTTTCTATTTTGTTTTGAACAATTTATGTTTGTTGCTGGGCTGTAGCCTTGAGATGGTCAACGAGTATATGCACTTTGAGTAAGTGCATATTAAAGTATTTATAAAACACGGAGCGTTTGGCGAACTCGGAACTATACTCTTCGGATTTGGCGAAAAAGCACAGTCTGTTTGTAAATTACAGAGCCGTGCATGTCGCCAAATTTTGCAATAGTGGAGCTTGGAGGCTCGTGGAAGTTTAAAAGCGGATCACAATGTTGAAACAAATTCCCCCACCCGCCCGCTTTTTCAAATAAAGCGGAAGCTCATTGAGCAGATTCGCTGAGAGCTAGGGAGAGAGAGCTACCATTGGCCCATAAAGGTTTACTCTCCAGGCTAACAAGTGAGCAACTACAAGCTAAACCCAGTATCGATCTTCTCACACTCGGACTCGTCCAATCAAAAGGAATGAAACGCAGCGCTAGGCGGGGCGTCGACCCGCCCAGTTCCGAACAAGAGTAAAAAGAGGAAAATATCAGGGGCGGCGCCATGATTTTTCTAAGGAGGGTGGGGGGAGGAAGGCACAGAGGCGCGCGGCACTTATGTTTTTTGTCTTGACCTTTACGGTCAAGGATATGTTCCCCCTACGAAAAGTTGTAGGACGCTTCTCCTCTTAGAGTGCAACGCTAAAGCGCCGTTGGGCCCCGTTCGCATCGCCTTCTCATGGAACATTAATCAAAATTAGCGCCTTCTAAAACGCTAGATTTAATTTGCGTTTCTCGTGACAGAGTTACGTTTTCTCGCACATTCAAATTACAGTCCGAGCTATCATGTGCATAGGTTTGATTCTACTTTGAGAAATTAAATTTTGTTCCCCAAGAGCACCTGCGCCAAGGCGGAGGGCTCGCGTGTTTGGGTGGTCCTGGAAAGGTACGTGACAGCAACTAGATATATCTCCATTTTGATTATTTCCGCAGTGCACGCCCACACCGACGGCAGGTCTTCTGTGACACGAGCTCTGCAGTGTTAAAACTCCTTGGCTACATCGCTTGCCCGTGTACTGACTTACCTGCAAACAAGAGCACCGCTGCGATGCGCAAGGTCATGTTTTTTCCTGCAAATGGAGGAGAAAAGAGGTTCACTCTGCGTTCGAGCTGAGATGCTCAATTCATAAAATTAATATGTGAAGCTGACGAAAAACGCTAAGTCAGCCAACGAGGTACGCTCTTTGAAGCGTCCATTTTCTTTAATTTCGTGGTAATTGGATGACTATATGATTGCTGGAAGAGGACATGAAAACAAGGAACTCTAAAAGTTCCTGGATTGTGCGCGTTTCGAAATCTCAGCGCTCGATACGTCGTCGGATACGTGTCACAACTTTCAAGTTTGTGTTTATTGTAATTGGGCGGTTTCGGCGTGGTAAAAAAAACAAAATTGAAACTTCCTAAATCGGATATCTGGCTTCTTTCGTATGCAGCGTAGCCCAAATTTTAATTAATAAAGAATGAATGAGCTCGATTAAGCAGTCTTAATTGTAATCCGACGTCGACGACGGCACGACAACGCAACAATAGGCTCGACATGCACATATATACAGACGAAATCGGAGCTTTCTGGTATTCTACACCAAGGAGGTTTCACATAATAAAAATAAGCGGGGTGGTGACCGCGGGAGAAGAAACGAAATTTGCCACAAGTTTAAGAGCAGCAACTATCAGTGAGAGAGAAAAAATATATATAAATATACGTAAATACGCGTCGCGTACGAAACGAAAATAGTAAAAGTTTGAGTAAGTTTGCCGTGGTAGATCTGGCACAGCAGGAGGATACAACTTTCTCTCGAGACATTTCACTTGGATGCCAGATACTTACGAGATGTCGAGGTCTGGACGGCTTGATATCAACTGGCCGGCGGCTGTCTGTGATGCGCTCCCTTTGTAGTACTTTCAAGATCAGCGCCCACTGATAGTCGGGTGATCGCAAAGTTTGGCGAAGGCATCGTGAAGCGGCCTCTTTCGCCGACGTCAGGGTCTTTTATCTTCGTCACACAAGGTAACGGTCACTTGAGAAAGCCCATTGACGCCAGCAGACATTTCATCTCGTGCTCTAGCTGCGAATGATCGCATATAGGTGTGTTTAGAAGCAATTTGGCTTGAGCTAGAGGATTTCTTTCTTTTTCCACAGCATGGTCTTTCTGACCCTGCACGGTCGTAGCACATTTTTGATCACTTGCGTAATATAAGGTTATTGTTCCGGCTAATTTTAAAGAAATCATTACTTCAGTTGCACAGTCCCAAAGACCCTATACCAAAAATAGCAAAATGTGATGCGCAAGGGAAAAATTTAGAGCCACAGAAGACACTTAGGACACCTGGGACATTCACTAAAATATTTCAAGCAGCATCGCGCAAGATAATACAAACTGCGAAATGGCCCAAATTTAGCATCATGCGTCAAAAATGAAAAATCAACAGGGTTAAATTGCCACATAATTATAGGAAAACAGCTCTGCTTCTATGTTTAGCTGCTCTGGCAGATTATAAACATGAACCCACGACTAAAGTTCTGAAAATATTGTTTTGAAAAATGATATTTACATCGCAGAGCTTAGCTTTTGCCACCGCACCTTAGTTAGAAAGCTATCAGTTTAACACCGTGGAGAATGCTTATAACGTCGAAAAGATAATGACAACGTCAGGTGAGGATGCTATTCAAAGCAATAAATTCAGGAAGTTGCAAGCAATTTTTCGCCACACCCTACAGGGTGTGGCGAAATATTGTTCGAGCATTCTTTATATTATCATGGCTACGCGGCTTCAGAAGGAAGGAAGAAGGCTGATTTTATTTCATCACAAAGACAGCTCACAAAGCGAGTTGGTACCTATTAATTACACAAGTGCTCAGTGAATTATAGTGTACTGCGCCCCTATGTCATACTTTTAGTGTACTAGAAGAACGATCATGGCTAAAATATCTCAACGTAGGATAATGTGGGAGGCTGAGCTGTTCGACCCAGCCTCGAAATAGCGAGGCGCAGATAGATTGTAACAACAGCAGTGGCCTCAAGAACACATGCTGCGCTCGTTCCACATGCACAGACTGTTTATTTGGCCTGAAACAAAGTGAAGTATTATTTGTTTGCCCATTATATAAAGGCTCAGATAGCCTGCAAAGAACCGAGATTTCACACAGTGGTTCAAAAACCGCGCTTCAACGTAGCGCCATCTTCTAGGAAAAGTACATCAACGCTAAATCACAAAACTTAGTAACTTGTCAATTTTATATATATCTATAAAGTATGTGCTTTATAAGTGTATTGTATTTGTGTTGCGTACTGGTAGCACTGGTAACACGCGAGTGACAACCTTTTACCCGTCGAAATAGTACACGCAGGAAGCTTCAGCTCTTTTCACGGTGCCCGTGGAGAAACACCACGTGAAATCGAAGCGGTCCCGCGGTCCTCAAGTTGAAGTTGTCTGCACCGCTAATTGCTCTCATTGATTTGCGCAGGCAGCTAATCATTTGCTCGCAGAGGGTTCCAAGGACCCAATCAAAACATTAGTTCACTGTATATTGTTACTTGTGTGTTCGTTACGACGACGGGAGCATGCCGAACATGAAGAGTGAGTCCGAATGGACGCAGTTCATTTCGCTGTGTGAAGAGTTAAATCGATGATTTGTGCTCTACCTCATCAATCTGTCGTTTGATTAGTTCTATTAATTCATTTTCAGAGAAACAGAGTAAACGTGTGTCGTGCCGGCAGCGCTACAAAGTTGAAAAGAAGGTAGATTCGCGTTTGTGAATGTTTTCTTGCCATCGCGGTTTACGAGGATTATTATTCCAGGTACGACAGCACCTGAAGAAGAAGAAGAAAGAAGCAAAGAAGAATCCGAACAAACGTGAGTATACTGTAGCACCTGCGCAGTAGGATGTCAGCGCTCGTGCGCTGGTTGTCTCGAAATGTCATGAAAGATTAAGGCGCTTCGTGCCACCAGCTTATCACTGGGTCATATAAAGTGTTGGTGCTGTCATCGTATGTGATTACCTGATTTGTCGATCACAGCGTTAGTAGGCGGCCGCTTGCGCATGGGTAACTGGGACAGGTAACTTCGGGCTGCTTGCAAAACAAAACAATGTTTGCGAAATAGTTGCTGCCGTCCGCGAAGGGGAGGCGTTTCCACTTGGATAGCATACTTTTATTCTTTAAGGTGCACATTTTGGTGCAATATAAGCTTGCTGCCTTGTTTGTTGTCTCTAAGCAAAGTTCATTGCCTTATTCGAAAAGTCTGCTTGTTTTCCAACTAGAAACCCTCGTTCACAGACGGCCTTTCTTGCTTGAAAGGGCTTCCCCGTTCCTATCGAAGCTGCACGCACGTGTACCGCGGGGGTCCGTCTCAAAAGCTTTTCTGAGGAAATGACTTTGGCTGCAGACCGGCTAGAGTGACCGCGTTCCTACCAGCGAAATTCGGGACACGCTGATCGCATCTGCAATCAGCGTGTCCCGCTTACACAGAAATATATTTGAACTTCAGAGGGGCACGATGAGAAATAAAAGCCCAACTGTTTGCTCCGAAAGGAGCCCTGTGACGTTTTTTGAACAAAGTCGGAAAACGGTGCTCATCAGTCATGGAGGTTGATGCGAGCCAAACATGAA
Organism: Hyalomma asiaticum; assembly: GCA_013339685.2. Taxonomy (NCBI): domain Eukaryota; kingdom Metazoa; phylum Arthropoda; class Arachnida; order Ixodida; family Ixodidae; genus Hyalomma; species Hyalomma asiaticum. The sequence continues at coordinate 7,237,072 of CM023489.1, read as the reverse complement.
AACATGCGAGCCAAACATGGAATCATGCGAGCCAAACATGGAAAGTCACTTGTGGCAGAAACTGCACTGAATGATTTCGTGATCGTGGAAAGATCACCTGGTATGCTTTATTTGTTCATTTTGAATTCAACAAATGAGGAAAATGCATATCTATCCTAAAAAGCAAAGAATAAAGTCAAGCGACTTGGTACCTCATCTGACATCATATGTTGGAAGAACAGCGAGTGCTCTCTGGCTGGAACCAAATTGTGAATTCCATGGTGCGTGCATTGGAATATTATTTGGCTCGTATGTCCACACAGTGGCGCACCGATGGGGGGGTTTCGGGGGTTGTAACACCCCCCTGAGGCCGACCTAACCCCCCCTCCCACTCCGTAACTGCTCTTATGTCCTAGAAGAATGTGGCGCTAATGTCTCTGCAAAACGCCGAAAAAATAATAAAAATAGCCATCATCATTGATGTTACTATTATTTGGCATTTTATTTACTTTTTTTACACACGCAACAACTGTGTAATCGCATGCCCAGCCCTTCGTGAAAAATTGAACCCCCCCCCCCCTGGCAGAGATCCTGGGTGCGCTACTGTGTCCACAGGAGCCTCCACAATTGATTGGCACCATTTTCTGGCTGTGTTTTAAAAGTGTTGCAGGGCCCCTTTAACTTTTGGTGAGAACATTACACTTGAAGTACAGGGCAACACAGTAATTTAAAAAAAGAAAATGAAGTTCGAGTATAGTTTTGTAAAAGCTAAGCTACTTGTATATAAGTGTAATATATGCACTCCAACAAGAAACAGATTTAATGTCTGCATGAGGATTCCCACTCCTGAGTGCTTCGGTTGAGGTGTCCTCACTGAGAGACAGTTACCGTGCACTCTGCACCCTATTTTCTTCACTTCCTTACATAAATAGAATCTCTCATTCGGCAACCTAAAAATGAGCCACTCAAGAAGCAGCTGTGGCTTATTTTGCACACATTGAACTTGGGAAGTACACTTGATGGTTTACTTTCCTGAAGTCATGTGTTCTGTCAAATTGAAACGCCTCTATAATGGCTCGGTCTGCTTGCACAGACCGGTAGAACTCTGCAGTTTTGCTGATAGTTGGCCTTTGTCAGTATGTTGGCCTTAATAAGGTATACACTGTGTCGGCTCCATTCGCTGCCCCAGGCTCCTGTCATGAGTGAGAAGTCATTCCATAAAAGCATTAGGCACTGGAAAGCTAAGCACAACTGACAGCAGTATAGTCAGATTTCAAAAAGCAGCACTTTTCAGAAAGCTGCTTTCTTTGTTCCCTGAATGTTTCTCCGATTTTGCGGTGACCAGCTGCATGATTGCTGGCTGCAGACCACAAAAATTATCCTAGAGCTCATCCATGTTGACAGCCAATGTCAACCTGAATGCTGCGACAACTTCCGCAGTGTCACTGAATGTTAATTTGTACTGCAAGTATATTTGTCGGGCTTGATTTACTGTAATTAAATACTTACTTCAAACCTTGCCTTGATCGCAAGGGTTTGACCAGCCTCTAATCCAAATGCTGATGCCAGGTTATGGCTGCGAAGATGTAAGTCGTTGCTGCAGGTTGAATTTTGTTGCTGGAGGTTGAATTAATTACTGAAGGTTGAATTCATGTTCACAAAGAGTATACACTTTTCCGTGGTCATTTATTTTAACATTGTCTTCCTAACGATAAAGTCTTCCAGATGATAAAGCAATATAATTTACAGTACAAGCTTGTGAAAGCAAAACCACTCTCCTGGTTGGCCGGCATAAAAATACAAGTGAGTTGAATAACATTTGTGCAAATTGGCTGAGGTTTTCACATAGTACTCTGGATGTGCTGCACTGAAACATAAATGCTTACATTTCGTACTTGAAAAGCTCCTTTTTGCATCTGAGCCTACCAGACAGTGTGACATAATATACATAAACAAACATTAAAATAGTACATATCATGATATGATGGCTGGCCTTAGGTGTCAACCTGCTCACTGTCTAAAAACTGACCTGGCTGGCCTGAAACCGGGCAAGTGGCAATCCTGCTTATGCGGAATGTGGGACAATAGCCCACAATTTGGTATTGTCCTGCGAGATGTGAGATGGGTGTTCATGCGAAGACTAACGAGAGGAAATTTTGTTCCTATTGAACAATAGCCCCTCCTTTAGTTTCCCATGCTTTTAGCTCTGCGCTGCAGTGTTCACTTCCTGTCAGCATCCTGCCCTTTTCTGGGTCAATATATGAAGGGCATGTCTGAGGCATGAGCCTTTGTGGTGCTCATGCACCTTCACTGGGAGAGGGTATGGTGGCTAGAATGCATAGGAAAGGGGAATGCACTTGGAGCTGTAGTAGGACACAACTTAAAGAGCAGTTGGCAACAATGGACTACTCGGGTCAGTGTTGCTCCATGAGCCAGTCATAGTAGCAAACAAAATTGACGCTATGCAAGCTTTTCAAAATGGTGGCGCGGGTCATTTTTGGCTCCAGTTCAATACGGGATTACGCTTTTCATGTTCCACTTGGGCAAACAAAGGAAAACATATTGAAATGTGCTAGAGGAGGTTGGACGAGAAGGAGAGTGAAGCTGGACGGGGCACGAGCGGCCGGCTCCTGCTTTGACTGCGCTGAGCAGGTGTATTTATTTTCCCATCACGTAAATAAACATGCTCCATCATCACAACATAAATTTATGCACATCTAATTTCATTTTTACTGTTACCGCTTTAGTTTGCTTATGGTAAAGTGCGAAATATTTGTATCCACACAGAGGAAGTGGCTGGTGGTTATGAGGGCAGGGTGTAGGAGGTGCTTCACTGCAGACTTAAGTCATATCCAACTGTAGAAGGGCAGTCTGTGAATGACAGTTTTTAGGTGGAAAACAAGAAGCTTTGAAGGAAAGCCTACTTACATATTTTTTTTGGAAGCGATTGACTGTCTGTTATATTTATTTATTATGGTGTTTATTTTTACATACTGTAGCCCTGTGAGGGGGCTATAGCAGGAGTGGGATTATTCAAAACTAAAATGTGAGAAGGCCAGAACAGACAAAAGAAACAAGAAATAGCAAAAGGCATTTGCAACAGTGTCCAGATCTACAATATAACAAACCTTCACAACTTGCATGTCAAGTTTGTTTGATAAAAGAATCTTTGGAAAACAGATGCCACCCTCTTAACACTCTGTGGGACATGAATGTCGTTTTGTGCCTCAGAAATTGGCACGTTCTGTGCACTGAGACCTTGAAAACACGGGAGCTCAAAATTTACATTTCCACATGGGGTCTCCTCTTGATGCACTGTCTGTTACCATTTTACAATTTCATTGCAAGGTGTTTGCAGCTGCAGAACCCTAGAGTTGTTGGCAGTTTTGTGTTGAATGTGTGCTGTGACTTTATCAGCCCTTGGGTTACCTCTGTGCACTTGGGCACCTTCAGTGCATGTCAGTTCAAGTTTTCTCTGTCTCTCTTATTGTATGGGGTCTGGCTTCTCACTTTTGTGCATCTACAAATCAGTCATCATTTTTGTGCTACCTTAGCGGAGGAAGACATGCCAAATCTTTTCATATCTGGGTGCTCATCGGTGTGACTGGCTTCATGTTACAAATGCAGACAAGCCAAAGGACCCTGGCATACCCAACAGCCTTCCTTTCAAAGGGGCCATTCTGAAGGAAGCACAGCTGCAGCAGCAGATGCGCGAGGAGCAGCGTCGCCGTCAAAAGGAAGCACGGCAGGAGCAGCACACCAAGCACCGCGACCTTGATGAATTGCAAGCCGACGCCTTGAAACGCCAAGCCCAGCACACTGCTGTCAGTGTAAGTGGTACTGTTTGTAGGAGAGCTATGACATTGGCTGGTTGGTGTTGCATTTTGGCTTCACTTAGAGAGTTAATTGGAGCATTCATTGAAGGTTCCAAGGGAATCCACTCCATGCATTCCAAGGGTAGGCTAGGATAGCTAGGGGTGGCAGAAAGTTCAGTGGGCAAATGGCGTGAAGAAATTGGCAGGATTAGTTGGCGACCTATGGGAGAGGCCTTTGCCCTGCTGTGGGTGTAGACATGCTGATGTGTAGTAGTGGTTTTGGTGGTGGTAACGATAAGTTAGAGTGTGCCAGGTGCTAACCATTTTGCACATCTGCTATTTCAGCCGTCATTGTAGTCTCTGATGCCTTTGCATCTTTATTACATTAAAGTAAACACTTTTGCATACAGTGGCATTTGCTGAGTAGATGCACATTCATTTGAGTGGTTTCACAATGTCTTAGCTGTTTTCTGTTGGGGGAAATACATTGTGTCAAAAGTTCATGTTACCTTGTGTTGTGTTTTGTAATAAAGGTGCACAACGAAACGTAGTGGAAATGTGTGTTCTACAAGCACACAAGGCTTCTACATGGCTTCCTTTCAGTGCAGCTGGATATCTCTAGGGTTGAGACCAGACACAGCAGAAAGACAAAAAGAAAGTAGATAGCAATTTGGCATGTGCTCATGCTTGCACACAACCACACGCGCGAGTCATTTGAATGATCGCACGTACATGTGTGTGTGAGTGTGCTGACTTGTGCTGTACTTTACCAACATGTGCTACTGTATTGCCCTACAGCGAGTTTTTAAAGAAAAGGGAACATATTGCAGCTGCTGCCAAGGAGATAATTGCTTAGTTCCTCTGTGGATTTTTTCTGTGGAACTTCAGCCTCTTTCTTTTGTTTGTGCGAGTGTGCATGTGTGTGAACAAGTGCAAGAGTATATCACAGTAAGTGTGGTGTGTGGGTTATTCTTCTGCAGGGTTTTCTGCTTGACCATCTAGTCCAGACAGGCCAAGACCATTTACTCAAGGGCCTGTCTAACCGGACAGGTTATCAAGAACTACGGAAGGTTGTGGAGGCTGCTGATGTGGTGCTACAGGTCAGTGACCTCGCTCTCATTCTGTGAGCAACACAGAGAAGAAACCTTGTAGTCCATGGTAGCCAAACAATGCCAGAAACACTGCAGATGACTTAGAGGGTCCCTGAAACGTTTTTTTGACATCGTGTCATTGATTAGGCAACACAATTGTGAAATCATTTACGCCATAAATAAAGCGAAGCACCATGCGCTAAGGCAGCTATGGGTTTATTTCTGTCGCCTTCCTCCTTACCCCTGCTGTTCCTCCTCAACTCGATCAGCTGCGGAGTGCACGCTGGCGATGACTGCGCCTCCCGTGTCAGCCGCTGTGCCGAGCCCTCCGTAGTGACATAGCGCCGCGATATCTTTACTGAGATCGCCAGCCTTGGCAGTGCTAGCCTCTGTAATAGAGCGCCGGTGACTCGTGTGTACGCCGCCAGATGCCGCGACGATTCCGTTGACTGAAACAAAGACCATGAGAGCACATAGGTGGCGCAGGTCACGTCGAGCAGGAACACGTTGTAAACTACATGCATGTCGCTTGTTAGGGGCCAATCAGCAGCCTCCCCATCCATCGTTCGATGGCGGGGACGTTTGAAAACGCCTTTTGGCGAGCCGCTGCGATCTTTTGCGATGCGCGTGTTTAAATCCTTATTGTAAATTACACACTTTACACAGAGCGCTGAAATCTGTCCTATAATGATCCTAATGACTGGCTCTACCGGATCACCATGTTTGCACAAAATCGTCAAAACCGTTTCAGGGTCCCTTTAAGAGGCATAGCACGTTGTCACCAACCGATGTATGAAGAGACATCATTTTTCTGGTGATAGCGATAAGGATTAGGCATGGCCTTGCAAGTTTTCGACTCATGCCATTTTATGTCGCTTGTTCATGCATCAGTCCTTTACAGCTTTTCATAAGGCTTTTTCTTAAAAATGTTATGTGGTCTTGATTGTTTCTTTACCTCTTGCTATGAAGCAGTGTTTTATTCAGCCACATGATTGAACCTTTTGGTCATTGGTGTTCATCTCACTGCCAATGATTTTCTGTTTGCACACACATCATTGTGTTTGTTGAACTCCTGAATATGCTGTGTAAAGTGTTGTTCCCTGGGAGAGGAACTGGTAAGAGCATATAAAGAGTAGAGAGTTTGTATGTCATGGCAACAGGTTGAAGAAGCTGTTTGAAATAAAGCATGCAAGTCTAGTCTTTGATAGCCTAGTGTATATCAAATGCATTTACTACTATGGGGATCGCCACTAGGGGGACGCAGAAAATAGTCGACAGCGAAGTGTGTGCTTGCTGTGCGTGCCTTGCGCTAGAGTGCCAGCCCGGGGTACCTGGTGCTTGACTGGACGCTGGCAGGCTGCTGCAGGACATGACTGGCACTGCAGTCTTGGACGGGACTCTGAAGGCTGGCATGGTGTGGGCACTGCGTGCCGGGACTATGGAGACATGGCCATCTCCCACTCTACTAACCTCACATCTTAAACAGTGATGCTTGAGTTCTCAGTTCTCATTGTCTTTCTGTTTAACTTGGTTACTTACAACGTTAGTGAATCTAGGGGGCATCTGAATCTGCTCTCCTAGTATTTGCTACATTCATTGTTGTTGCTGCCAGGTGAATTCCTGCTGGAACTTCGATAGTTCAGCCTGTTGCTAGGTTACAAAGCTGTGAATCACTGATTGAGATGTGCTTTGTTGCCATGGCAGGTTCTCGATGCCAGGGATCCACTAGGCACACGCAGCCCGCAGTTGGAGCAGCTTGTGCAGTCGCGAGGAAAACGCCTTGTGTTGCTTCTGAACAAGATTGGTGTGTACCTTTTCAAATATGGAGATAATTGAGCAAATGAAAGAAAGTATGAAGGTTGGGACAGTTAAAATTATCTATTCATATATGAAGCTATTAGAATAGAGGCAGACAGTGAATAGTTGTTGTGTGATGTCCTACAGTGTGCTTTGAGGACAATAACGATGATTACTGATCACATTCCCTGCCACCTTGTGTAGTACTGTAGCATGAAATTAAAGCGCAACTGCTTGATTTTCTGTTTGTTTCGCTCTTGTTGGAAACTAAAAGGTCTTTTGTACAATGTGTTGTCATCATGAAACTCCTAATTTTAATACAGGATGAAGTGATGTAACTCATTGTACATTAAGGGGTTGAGACATCAGATTTGTGGCTTGTGTGTTCTTTGTGTCAAATGTATAATAGTGCTACAGCAGCGACGACGCACACTCTACGACTTATATGTTCTCGTTAAATAATTTAATATAGTGTTATTTGTGTCCACGATTCTCAGTTTCTGTTTCTGCCTGTTGAGTTGGACACTGATGTCACTGCTTAGGAAGATTGGCCACAAAGCCGTGATGGACACAGTGCTCCATCATCTGCTCTCCTGCACACATCTCTCTGTAATGCTTTTCTCTCTGTAATGACCACTGGCCATTACAGAGAGAAAACAGCGAATCTGCATCACCGGGCCATTCAGGGCGGATGGTTTGAATGCTTTAACGACTTGCTGACCACTAAAATATGATTTTTGTTCAAACTAGCCATTTTAACGGCATGAAGGAAATGCTGTGATGCTTCTTGAATGGGACTTCAACAGTTCGCATAGACTTAATGTTTGCCTTTAGTGTTCTTTTCACATCCCTTGAGTGCAGTATGCAGGAATTACAGTCGAACCTCGTTAATTCTAACTTGCAGAATTTGAACTGCCAGGTAATTCTAACTGGTTTATTGGTCCCAGCAAAGTGACATGTATTTGAATGGGGGAAAATTCTCGTTAATTCGAACCTGAAACATGCACCCCGGTTAATTTGAACAAAGTTTCCCAGCCGCACAGACTAATTTTCACTCAATTCTAAGTCAAAAGCAAAGTTAAACGTGCTGCTAATCACCATAGCTTCACAAACCCATAGCCGCATGATCGATCTGCATACATTTTGTGAAGCCTCTAGCGGCAGTCATGCAACCTCGCCTCGCAATGCCGCTACGCGACATGATGCACTTGTCAAGGCATGGTCCTTTTCCTCTCCAGTAAGCGTTAAATTTTTTTTTTTCTCTCAAGGAGAGAGAAATAACACGTTGGTGGTTAGGACCGGCCTACCGTTCGCGAAAGAAAACTGTGGAGGCGTGCTTGTGAATGGCACACATAGATGCGGTATGTGTAAAGCAGATAACCGACCCACCTGGCCTGCTTTATTGCACATGCATTTCTAATATGGAAACTGTGTGCTGTACTGCTAATTAATGAGACCCCCATTAATTCAAATTGCAGTTAATTTGAACAAATTTGCTGTCCCCACAGAGTTCAAATTAACGAGATTTGACTGTACAAACATTACCCCCCAGGCTTCACTTTCCACGTATAGTAACAGTGGTACTTGTTACCCTTTCATATTGTGTGCTGTATTTGAGTGTTGATCTTGGCAGATTAATTGTGCATAAAGTTAGCTCAGAAACATGAGACATGTGATCCTTGCAGACTTGGTCCCAAGAGAAAATTTGACCAAGTGGCTGCGTTACCTGCGGCGAGAGTTGCCCACCATTGCCTTCAAGGCATCCACCCAGACTCAGAAGCAGCATTTGGTGAGTAGTGTCAATAATCCCTGTATGTGTGAAAGAAATCTTTTGCAACAGTTTCATTGAGTATGTCTACAGTGTTCTCTTTGATGTGCTTAAAAGCTTTGATGTGCTTAAATGCTGAAACTTACACATGTTGAAATTTCAGCTGTACTAATTTGTGGCTAAAATATTCCTTGAGCTGAGAATTTGTAGGCTTTCAAATGAGCAGATTTGAGGCATGATGATGCTCCACTTCTTTTTCCTTGCTTCGGGTACATGAAATTGTGTTGCAGTAGTACCTCTCAAGGCCCGAGATGAAATACCAAAAAAAATGCAAAGAGATAAGCACAATTGTAACTGTCTCTTGTGGTGAGGACAGTTCAGCAGCAGTGTACAGGGAAGGGAGTAAGGGAATAAAATAATTGAAAGGGAACGCGGAAAGGCAAAACAGAATCCTTGCAAGAAGGCCAGCTCCACCTAGCCAACCCCAGCTGATGTGGTCATGAGTCCATCAGTGTGGAAATTCGGGATTGTTGATACACTGTAATCAAATATTGTTGCAGTGCAAATTGACAGTAGCAGAGATTATGGTAAAGCTCATGTTATGTTAATTGTGGCATATGGCAATCTTTAGTTTTCTGCACTAGACATTTACAAGGGGATGAAAAAATATGCTTAGGGACCAGACACACACATGCACAACTTTTGCACATGCGTGTTCCTGGTCCTTGAGTGTATCTTTTTTGTCCCTTTGAAATAGTATAGTGATGAAAACTAAAGGATGCCATACCAACTAGCCTGTGTCAAAGCCTTATTGAGTCTTATTACATTTGGTAGTTCATAGCTTTTTGTGAAATGATACCTTTAGGCACATAGTACACAAACATTCGGTTTGGGCCAACTGGAGAAAGGGCCTTTCCCTTTTCATCCAAGAATTTTTATAGCCCTATACAGTGCGGTATGACCTACTAACCGTTTTGGCAGCATATGGTACTTCCAGAAGCAGTGTTGTGAGTTTTGTTTGTGAAACCCTGTTACTTTTCGATGGTCTGTTGTTGCAGTCCCAACAGAGGGCTGCCCTTGATGTGGAGACACGGGCGTGCTTGGGTGCCCAGCTGTTGCTTAAGCTGCTGGGCAACTACTGCCGCAACAAGGGGATCCAGGGGTGCATCACAGTCGGCGTTGTGGGTCAGTGTGCTGCACAGGAACTACAAAACAAGCAGTGGCACCTTTGTTGTGCATTATCTCCTTATCGCATAGTGGATCATGTGAACAATGCTCATAGAACAACTTCTAGCTTAATAGAAAGAGATAAATTACTAGATAGTACAGTAGCACCTCGTTATAACGAACCCAGATATTACGAACTATTGGATATACAGTAAAAGCTCATTATAATGAACCCGGATATAACGAACTATCGGATAATACGAAGCAATCGAAATTCCCCTTGAAATTCCTATACATGAAATTGATATTGATTATAACAAACTAATGGTTATAACAAAGTAATTACTGCTCCCCCTTCAACTTCATTATAACGAGGTTTTACTGTAACGAAGAAATAGCAATTCCCCATGAAATTCCCATAGATGAAATTGATATCGGCTATAACGAACTAATGGTTACAACGAAGTAATTACGGCTCCCCCTTCAACTTCGTTACAACAAGGTTTTGCTGTATACTCGCAAGTCTGGCTTTACATGATGAAATACAGGAGTTCGCCCTCCAGCATTGCAAGCTTTTTTTTTTTTTTTTTTTTAGTGGCACTGATATAATAATTTGCAAGTTTCCTGCAAATGAAATGTTTTTCCTCATTGTCACAAAATGTTACTGGAAGGATTGAACTATGTAAAATTCATGACAGCTTTCACTCACAACATAACAACCACACATTTGTTTATGGAAGTGAAGCAGGTGTAGCGTTATCTATTTGAACAAAATCTTCTCTAGATTTAATGCGATATCGTTAAGGAGCTTGTGTTGCAGAAAATCTGGTGTGGGCACCAGCGTACGTGTTCTTGGTGGAAAGAGTCATTCTGAATGAACCCGACCATGCATGTCCTCTGCCATGGTGCAAATGCATTAGTGAACAAAATTGAATATCTCAGAATGGTGAGAAAAATTGTAAGCTACGATTTAACTATACAACCTGCACACATGATAGCTTGGATTGTTGTTTGAATGTACAGGAAAACATAACTTTGCTATGAGGAACCTCAAGTACAACCCCTTTTCCAGCATCCTATGGAGAAGGCACTGGTTTTAATGAACTTCTTATGAGAGGGCGATGTGAATAAGGCCCACTAATGCTACAGTGTTCCAATCTTAAAGGCGAAGCTTAAGCATCCTCCAAAATTTTTTTTCACAATAAAGAAAGGGATTAAGCTTTTGTGGCTGCAAGCTGCCTCAACAGGCTCTTGTCTTCAGATAACAAGTCGCCAAGAACATTGACTCCACCTCTGCCTTCTCTCCTTTGCCCACTGCCTTAAGATGATTACCAGTTAGTAACTTGATTTGGCACAATGTTATCCTGCCTCATAGATTGGAGTTACGTTCATTGGTTAGTTAGGTGGTTGGCTAACTGTTACAGGCTATCCGAATGTGGGCAAGAGCAGCCTGGTCAACAGCCTGAAGAGGACAAGGGCCTGCACTGTTGGAGCAGTACCCGGTGTCACCAAGTGAGCACTGTTGACAATCACATTTGTTGTCTTTTCTCATGATGCCTTTTGGCATTTGCTGTCCACTCCTTCGTGGAAGTGCTAGCTGCCTCTGCTGCAGTGTGAGAAAGGGGTTGTATCAACACTTTTTGACATTCTCCCCTGGGCATTTTGATTGTTGTGAGGCTCACTCGTACAGAGAACGATGATGACTTGATATACAAACAACATACGCATTTTCAGCTGTCAGTGCTACTGTGCTGGTGCTAGTTCAGATTCACTCTCTTGCGTTGCCCTTGAGCTGCACTCCCTTGACTATGTGGGATGCAGGGAAAAGTTTCAGCCAGTAACAAGAAAGAGTAAAAGTAAACGGTTCTTGTGTGGCCTGTGCATCTCTGCTCACCCTCTCTTTAACATTAGTAGTGTTCAGCGGGTAACCCCTCCTCCCTTCTTATCTTCACCTACCTCAATCTTGTCACATGAAGTGAGCCCTTGCTTTATCTTCATTGCATTGAATTAGAGTAGGATGATGTGCTGTACGTATTATTAAAACTGCAGCTTGCACATGAGGGTTAGGAAACTTAACCGCTTCGATAATGGTTTGCTAGGAAAGCAACAGTTGCCTCCCTGGCAGATGTTGAGCCTTTAGATGGATCCAACATGTCTTCTTTTAGCATATCATAGTGCAAACAAAAGACTCTGGCTCAACAAGCGATGTATTTCTAGACATAGTTCATGCTGCTAAACACGAGAGCTACCAGAGACCTTGCTGCTGTGACTAGATCTTAAGGAACTGGAGTGAGTACTACTTCGCAAGCACATTGTTAACGCGGTTTGACCTTTTCAATCTTGTACTGTCTTTGCAGGTACATGCAGCGTATCCAGCTGGACAGCCACGTGTCACTGCTGGACAGTCCCGGTGTGGTGCTGGCCTCTGGCGATGCAACCGATACCACGGTGGCACTGCGCAATGCAAAGAGTCCTCAGTCCTTGGAAGACCCTGTGGGACCTGCCTGCTCCATCCTGAGGCGGGCGTCGCGTGAGCAGCTTATGCTCCAGTACAGGCTGCCAGAATATGGCTCACCCGAAGAGCTGCTGCTTATGCTGGCAAAGCGCATGGGGCGACTTCGCAAGGGGGGCCTGCCTGATGCAGCTGCGGCAGCCCGCAAGATCCTCTCTGACTGGAACTGGTTGGTTATCGCTGTCTTCTGCTGTTTCTCTATCCCTCCTTGTATTTATTCTTCTCTTGTGTTTCCAATCCTTCTTTCCTGTAGTGTAGGCAGTCGTAGTGTCCCTTCCGTTGCACATTGCCAGGTTGCCTCTTTGGTTCTTTTTCCCTCTGCTGATTAAGATGATAAAAGAAATCCACCGTAGAATAAACATGGGATAGCGCGTATATGGGAGACATTCCCAACTCATGAACGGTAACCTACCACTATCACTCAAGCGGAAACTATATAACTACTGCATCTTGCCAGTACTGACGTACGGGTCAGAAACCTGGAGAATTACAAAGAAGCTAGAGAGGAAGTTAAGAACCGCGCAGCGGGCAATGGAACGAAAAATGATAGGCGTTAGACTAAGAGATAGGAAGACAGCTGAGTGGGTCAGAGAACAAACGGGGGTCGCTGACATAATGAACGATATTAAGAAGAAAAAATGGACATGGGCAGGCCACGTGATGAAAAGGCTAGATAACCGATGAGGACAGTTAGAACGACGGAATGGATACCAAGAGAGGGTAAGCGCAGCCGTGGGCGGCAGAGAGTAAGATGGGGGACGAAATCAGGATGCTCGCAGGCGTCAAATGGAATCAGCTCGCGCAGGACAGGCAAGGATGGCGAGGATTGGGAGAGGCCTTCGCAGTGGACATAAGATGGGCTGATGATGATGATGATGATCCTGTGCTCTTAAACCAAATTGTGCTTGTAATGTCATGGTTTCGAACCAAATAAGCACCGCTAGTAACAGCAAAACATCATTAAGAAGGATCTATGATGGACACAGACAGACTGCACTGAGAAGACACCCTTTCGGCCTGCTTTCTGTGCCTATAGTCTGTGCGCATCATCGATGCTTCATAGCATGTTTGAGTGCAGTAATGTCACTGCATTCAAGCACTTACTCTAGTGGTATATTTTCAAATCTCATGCACTTTCTCAAAAGCCTGAAAAAATTTAAACCACTGTAGCTGTTAGCATGGAAATATCCTACGTACAGACTAATTAGCATGCTTTACGACTTCCCCATTGAACATATTGCATTTAAAGCAACAGTTTCAAAGTTGGTTACCGTATTTGCTCGAATCTAACGTGCACCTTTCTTCCGATAAAACGGGTACGAAAATTGTATGTGCGTTAGAATAGAGTGTGAATCAACAACACCGTTACCATGTAGCCGTCGCTGTCAAAATGGCTGCCCCCTATGCGCTTGGGGCACTGTCGAACGCTCAGTGCCGAAAAAAACGAGCTAGCAGCGTGGCGCTCTTGGGTGCGCTGCGCATAGTTTCTGCAGTTTCTATGTCGCCGCCAGTCCCCCACGTAACAACGCCACGATGCACGGGCTGATGATACTTGCCGCGCTGGATTGCCTGTCTTGCGGCCCAGCAAAGTCTCTACGTCGCCGATGCAATCTCCGAGACGCCCAGGCGCATGAGCTTTCCATAGCGTTCACGGGTGGCCGTAACGGGAAAATATATTTTTCCCATCACCGCATGCAAAATGCCTCATATCCGTGCTGAGTCTGAGCCTCTCAGTTGTGCGCGCTGCTTGTTCGAGATTGCAACGCGGCAATCACGGAGACCACGCCCCAACCATGCTTAGGCTTAGCTGCGCCAGCCTGCGTAGCACGCATGGCAGCACTACGAGTAAACGATGTTACTGCTGCTTGTACGCGGCTACACCCGGCAAGGTGCGGCAGTTTTATCGGGACGCAGGAGTTATGAATCGGCGCGCTGAATGTCTTTGTGATACCGCGGATCAAGTGAAGCAGGAAAGCGACAGCACGGACGTTCACGGGACTGCAGGGGTTCAAAGTTAGCGGTGCGTTTATTATGCGAGTGTGTTCATTACGCGAGTGTGTTCAGTTGGTTTTATGAATGTGAGAAAGTTGATTACTGAGGACTTTCTTTCTTTTTTTTTTCGTGTCACGAAAAATGGGTGCACGTTACAACCAACGTCTCACTTTTTTTTTTTCCGTCGCGGAAGACAGGTGCGCATTACAATCGAGGGCATGGTAGAACCGAGCAAATATAGTAAAGTAATTAATATAGTTAATAACCTGAGATCATTTTAAAGATCAGTTTTAAAGATGGCTACGATTACCGTAAACAATACTAAGTTGATTGCCTCCTCTTAACCTGCACATGGATTTTTAAAGACCCTTTCACTGTCAATCCTGAATATACTTGTTTTGCTTCCTTAAACCACTCCTTGCCACTCACAAGACACAACCCTTACAAATAAAAATAATGCAGCCGTGTTCCAACACATATGGAGAGCACATATCAGTAAAGCTAACGTGCAGTAATGTTTCAGACACTCGATAAAGCACGTGTTTTTTACATCGGCGTTGATTCACGTCTCTTTGCCAGTGTCTCAGCAGTGCAGCCATGACAGGTCAGCAGGCCATGTGTATGCGCTGTTTCATGTATGAAGAAAATTCAGGAGTTGGAAAACAACGCTAGAAATGCCTTCTGAACTTGTTGCCGCCCTAATTAATGGCCGTTTATCTTGCTAAGTCATCATAAACATTTTTGTTATGAGATAAGCATTCTGTTACCTGCCCTGAACAGCATCCTACACCATTGCAAGCATGCAAAATGGAAAAGAAGAAACCTGGCAGGGATTGCGGAGCAGTGCTGAAGAAACCCGAAGTGAAAGGATTGAAAAACATGGCACAAGTTAACTGAAACACCATGAATAAATATTTAAGAATGCAGGTATTGCCCTACTGGCTGGCTGGCTGTATGTACTGACGGCGATGTCTGTGGAAGTGGCTACAGAAACGAATGGCAGATTTGGCAGATCATTGTGGTACGATCTTGCCTTTTCCTCACTGCAACTCAGGTTGAAAAAAAAAAAAAAAAAATGTGTTGTCATATCCTGCTTGTCTCTTTTTTTCTCCTATTCCCTCAACCTGGGTTGTGTGACAGTGTCATGGCTGCACATAGTTACATGGGCTGGACTTTACTTCTTCACTGAGTAGCCATAGTAGGGTACCAGCAGTTTGACATTGTGAAGCCATGATGTGAAAGAAACCGGGTAAATAAAAATGACATCCGTTGTTTTTAGTGGCCGCATCAAGTATTGCACAGAACCCCCTGAAGACAAGTCAAGTGTGGAAGGTAGCAGCATTGTGTCGGCCATGAGTGCCGAGTTTGACCTGGATGCAATCGCCGAAGAGGAGGAGCGTGAACTGAAAGGTATGGCTCCCCATCCATTTCTCTTTGACTTGGACAGGCATATGCTTCAATTACATTTTAAAAAATGAAGAGGCACTTTATCGGTAATTAAACAGATTTTAGGTCTGGTTCATGCTTCATAACTGTCCATGTTCCTTTGCTTACTTTTATTTTTTCAGTGCATGTCATTCAGTAGTACTTCCAAACCTGTTTGCCGTGTGGCCAAAAGCAGTAGGTGCTTTGTGATTCTGGGAAGTAGCGGTACATTGTTGCAGTTTTTGAAGAGGAAGAAAGTGCAGTTGAAAACAGTTGTCCTGACTTTTTTTTGTTCAGCCAAAGAAACTCTTGTAACTGAGAGAGTTACTGTCCCAAGTTAGTTGATATTACGTTCTGAGCTTCATACTGTTGCTTCACTCCCCAGTATTTTAGTGATTTGAACCTGAGACTGAATAACAAGGATGAAATGAAAATCTAGGTTAGCGAACGGCAGCATGAAAGTGACATAAATTTACTGGTTGAGAATTCATGATGCGGTGTCAGAACACCTCTTCCATTTTTGTGAATCAATGTTTATTGATGTCATGGTCATCTTGAGTGCATGTCATGACTCATGAACTGTAGTGCACAATCACTATTGGTGCTTACATTCTAGCTTTTATTGTAATAGCATACCACTCTATGTTAGAGCCATTGAAAAAAGGGGGAAGGAATGGGAGCTCTTCTTAATGACTAAGGTGAGCTTACTTTCACTACACCATGGTTTCACTGCAGAAGTTGTATGTGCATTTAATATGCACATTGTACATTGTATGTGCATCAATCAGCCCTACTAGCACTCGCGATACATTTCCAAGGTCTCAGACTCTTGCTTTGGGCACCTCCACACTTCAGTGGCGCGGGTTGACAAGTGTGATGGTCTTGGGATTCTGAAACTAAAGAAACTGAAAAGAGGGGCTGTAGAGCACATTGATGATGACGAATGCAGGCTTTTATGCTGTCAACCACCTTTTTCATACCAGGTCTCCCTGTGGTTCGACCAATGGATGTCGTACCTTTGGAGTCCATGGGTACGGCAGACATGGCAGCTGAAGAGGAAACCACAACCTCTATGGACACTGGCCAGGTAGGGAGCGCAGTGTGTTGGCGAACACGGGATCTAGAAAGAAAATGGTTGTTGTGCAGTGTACATGGAATCCTCTTGGCAAAGTGAATGTAAATAATACCTTTCACCTGCTTGCGAACTGTCTTCTGCATTAGTATAACATTTGAGTCGAATGCAGTTCATGTCAGTTTACTATAGATGTTAGCCTACTATGTTTCTTGCTGAAATTATTTGTCATTCGTGTCCGTACTCAATACAAGAACCAAAGCTGGCTGCCACTTATGTGCATGTCTGCACCAGCAGCAGCAATTACAAAGTGCAAAAATTCATATGTGGCACTTTCAGTGCGTGCTGTTACATAGAACACCAGCAGCTCAAATATTGATTGCGTGTTTGTGTCATGCTTCATGTAAACTGAGCAACTGCCAGTTCGCACTCATGGTTACTTGAATAGCAGACATACAAAAATGAAGCTGCACAAGTGTGGGATTTGTGATTATAGTGTGGCAAGAATTCATTTTTTCACTTTGCTGCTTATGGCAGGTTTCAGGGCCACAGTGGACAACAGAGGCACCACGAAAAAAGGCAGCAAGCTCCAAGCTGGCTGGAAAAAGTGAAAGTGTGATTGAACCGAAGTTGCAACAGAACAAGGTTCGGCGGAAAGAATTTAAGAAGATGCTGAAGAAGCGTAAACGATCTGGTAAGTTGCAACAGTGGAGGGCAGTGCCACTCTGCAATTGAAGCACAGTCGATGATTGATAATTTGGTCTCCACTGGTGATTGTAAAAAAGTCCAAATTATTGAACGTCTAAAAAAAAAGTAGTGCATAAGAAAAACTCATTTTATTTGCATTTTAAAGCCCCTGGGCTAGGAAGAAGTGGCTGATGCATTGCTGCACACATTTCTGCTGGTGTGGGACCAAATCCGCATGTATTTCTGCCATTCTGCAACGATACAAGGACAGCAAACGCTCGAGTCATGTGCACGTAATGGTTTTGAAGCACACGGCACATATTCCGAGTCTGAGTCTCCCTTTGATTGCTTGTACAACTATTTGTAATCATCCATTTCGGCACACGACGACACCATGCCATGATGTTGACTATGTTTTCAAATGTAATCATTGCAGGAATTACCACATTGCAGCCTCAAGGTCATCAATGATGTCTGTATTTCAGCTCATGATCACCAGAAATTCAGGCTCTTTTGTTACAAAGTCGGGCACATTAGCAATCAGCAGGCATAAATAAACTGCGACGGAAATATTTGCTCATTATGTCTGTTCATGCCGTCTTCAAGGCTTCAGCAACTATGCTGCATTGTCAGCATCGTGTACTCGCCTTCTTTCATTGTCGTTGGCATGCTCGTTGGTGCGAACCACAAGACCACTGTTTCTTCCACTAGATGCAGCCTCTCGCTTAGCATCATGAGAAATGTCTCAGAAGCAAAATAAATAAATAAATGCTGAAGATGGAACGCTGATTGTGGATGTGGCACGTGACATGACCAACCTTACTCGTAATCGTGAAACACACGCGGGATGCCAAAACAGGATGTGGTGATCGCAATGACGATGTGACTAGCTTCTAAAACTGGCGCGTCGCAACCGAAACTAGGCCTCGGAGATCACAGTTTTGTGCATGATCTCTGAGGCTGTACTTGATGTCTTGTTGAAGCTCTAGAGGATATAATGGGCCCATTCAGTGTACTGAACAGCCATCTCCTGCCCCTCAATTCGCCAGATGGCCGCTGATGTGCGAAGACAGGTTTCACTTTCGTGTTATACCGATTCCTATCACAGAGGGATCAACCACATTTTTTTTTTCAATGCGCTCAGGCATTCCATTCATATTTATTAATTAACCAACTCTTAAACTGTTGCATTGTTGCTGTTACATTGTGACATGCAGACTATTGATGATAATATTTGTGTTCTTTTTCAGACAAGGTTGCATCTGCACTTTCGGACTCCTTGGAATCTGCACTTGCTGGCTTAGGGGAAAGTCAATGAATGTATTAAAGTAAATGACCTATGAAACATTCTGGGCCTGTGTGTTTCTTCTAACTTATCAGAACTATAGTTTTCGCCACCTTTCCTATATTGTGTGGTATCTTATTACAATCCTGTCTCATTACTTTTTTTCTTTTCTGTGTCTTGTTTGCCTAAACAAAGCGGCATTTAGCTTATAGGTTTTTGGCACATACGTGTCTGAAGAATATCCATGAAAATTGCAATGAATAGTTTTTGGTAAAAGTGAAACAATATCAGCGCAGAAAGTCTCTTAAATTGCTTAGGTGTTCCGCATTACATTGGTGGAAACTGTAGTACGGTTGAAATAATTTTGGAACAATTGCCAGATTAATTTGTCAACTTATGGATTCAGGGCAATTAATGTTCCCTAGGTTAATGCTCCGATAGAAGTAACTAGTTCTTTCTCTCTCCTCCACCCCCCCCCCCCCCCTTTTCTGAGGGGAGATAAAACTTCTGACAGTTCGGCGTTTTCTATAACTAGTAGCGCTCTGGCTCCTTCGACATTCCCTGTTCTAAATCGTATTTTGCGATCTTTTCGTCCCTGCCATAGAGTTTCAAGGAAGCTCTATGATCCCTCCTAACTTTTTCTTCATCACGCGGATACAGGGGAGAGTACACGGCCTCCGCGATCGGTAAAGTTTCCAGCATCGTCTGATCACAAAGGCCGTGTTGGCCGTGTCCATGTGTCTTGGCTTTTAGAGGCTCACACGCGGCTTGTGAATGCGCTTATTTTCACGTCTTCGCGCACGTCTGTGTTAATGGCGGCGTCCAGTGAGTGTTGCCCGTAGTTGTGCGTGCATGTGCGCTTCGTGGAATCTTTGCATCTTGTTAGGTGGATATATATGCTTGTACGTTACGGCACGCATGCAGTGGTGATCTGAAGATGACAGTCAAGCAGAAAGGTGGGTGAGGAATGATTGAACCACGCGTTGCCACTCACTGCGAAAGGAAGTTCATGTGGTGCTCACGATTGCTTTCTGAACAACAGGCGTTTCTCAAGAAGCTCTTAAAGTCAAGGTAATCTCAGAAATCATCAAAGAACTTCTAGTAGCTCAAAAAGAACGCAAGGATGTCAATCTCAACAGGTAAGTTGAATCGTCGTTCCTGTCTCCCTGTCTCAGCTGATCGTGTTGCGGTTTCAGCGTCAAGTGCCAAATATCTTCGAAGTACGGGCTCAGTTCCCAACCGAAGATCGTTGACATTATCGCTGCCATGCCACCGGAATATAAAAAGGTGGGAGAGTTTAGCTTCCGTATGCGAAGTGTGAAAGTCTACTTCTTGATCTGCAGGTACTTCTACCCAAGCTAAAGGCGAAGCCAGTGCGGACTGCCAGTGGCGTAAGGAGCCGTTCAAGTTAAAATATTGACTGTCCCGCTTATAAAACGTGGATTTTTGCAGATCGCTGTCGTGGCAGTCATGTGCAAGCCTCATCGGTGCCCTCACATCAACATGACAGGAAACATATGCGTGTAAGCACTCTTTGACGGCCACAACTCGACGTAGCGCGGTTTCGACTGCAAACCCCAGCTGCCGCATTCTGTTGTTGCAGAAGGCGAAGAGCGTTCGTGTGCCGTGCTTTCGGCGCATTTTAGCGATCTCAAAGTGGTCCAAATAACCACTAACCTCTCATTACGAAATCTGTCATAGTCCTCGTGAGTGTCGTAGGTGTAATTGGCGCTGTTATTTTGCAGGTACTGCCCTGGCGGTCCGGACTCGGATTTTGAGTATTCTACACAATCTTACACAGGTTACGAGGTAAGCCTTTGATCATTTTTCAGCAGGAATGTGGGTCTCACTGAAAAGGAAAAAAATAACAACTTAGATATGAGCTGCAATCAAGTGTCCATTGGCCGTATTATAGGCAAGTCATGGCAAGATACCTGTGAACACCGCCGAATCTGACTTTTGAGGCTTTAGCAATACCCATATGGGCTGCAGTAACTCTTACCTGGTATGCCCTGTAGCTTTAAGTTATGTAAAATGTAGGAGGATGGAGATGTACATAAAAAGTGTTGAACACATGCCAGCTCCTCGTAGAGAAGTTTTGCTTATGTGTCGTTAATGCTTCACTATAAGTGTTAATCTTTGGAATATTATTTCTCTGAGCAAAGAACATTGTAAGGGACTCTACCTGTGGCTTTTCATCTTTTTGTCTAGCCGACATCTATGCGAGCCATCAGGGCCCGGTATG
Source organism: Hyalomma asiaticum (assembly GCA_013339685.2). NCBI lineage: Eukaryota > Metazoa > Arthropoda > Arachnida > Ixodida > Ixodidae > Hyalomma > Hyalomma asiaticum. Next base: position 7,216,237 of record CM023489.1, on the reverse strand, counting down.
ATCCCTTTCTTCAGACGAGGCACCGTGTTGAACAGGTAGGCTTCGCTGAGATTCAGTATGTGGATTTCAGCCAGCTTTACGTACTGTGACATGATCATATTTAAAGGAAGTAGGCTTTGTTGACCAGTGCTGGTTGTGTTTTCTTCTTCAGCAATGTGAGCACTGCTTTCATTTGGTAGCATGTAAGTCTCAATGCACAGCACATTGGTCGTCGGGTCTTGCACTAAGCTTACATGCATGAGCACCATAGCTTACCGAACGCCTTTATAAAAATCAGGTACAGTTTATATTTGAGTATGGGTATTTCATGTGCTTTATTATGGGTGCAGCTTCAGCAACTCGGCCACTCCGTGGACAAAGTGGAGTTCATTGTGATGGGGGGCACCTTCATGTGCCTGCCCGAAGACTACCGGGACCGCTTCATTCGCAGCCTGCATGATGCCTTGTCAGGGCACAGCAGCAGCTCAGTGGCTGAGGCTGTGAAGTACAGCGAGCGGGCGCGCACCAAGTGCATTGGCATCACCATAGAAACACGTCCAGACTACTGCCTCAAGAGGCACCTTGGGTGAGTTGTGACTCATTGCAGTCAAACATCGTTATAACAGATTCAGTTTGGCATGGAAATAGCTTTGTTATATCGAATTATTCGTTATAAATGCACATTTGTAACTCTGATTTAATGACAATAATGTTCTTCATATAATTTGTTATAACTGGTAATTTGTTATATCCACATTCATTGTTTGAATGTAGTGCTACAAACATGGCACAAGACATGTGGACATTAAAGACACAGCAGCCGAGTCTATACCAACACCAGTCGACCGGACATGCTGCTTTGTTGATGGTGGCTGTCTGGCTAGAAGAAAAGCATGCAACAGGGAGTCACTATGTTTGACTCCATGTTTACAGTAATGCTGCATGTTTACAGTGGTTCAGTTGAAGGCTCAGTTGTTTTGTCAGCAATGCGGGGTAATCCTGATCTGCTAAACGTGAGCGAAACTTGACCGGTTTCTTACAGAGATATGCTCCAGTACGGCTGTACAAGGTTGGAAATTGGTGTACAGAGTGTTCATGAAGATGTGGCCAGGGACACTAACCGGTGAGCATTGTGACACATCACTGATATTATGATTTGTTACTTTTGGGGGCTTGAGTGTAAACCAATGCGTGACTGCTGAGACACATCACTTGTAAAGGTTATCCATTTCCTCCTTGGGCCAATCGTAACAAAACTGTAGGCATCATAACTTGCTGGTTAATTTTTTGTATGAGCATTAGGTGTGGCAAGAAACTGCAAAACAGTTTTGACAAAAAAATTTTAACTGGCCTGGTTTACTTAAAAGATTATATTAGTGATGCGGCAGGTAGTGTAATTGGGTAGTTTGTATAAATATTTCTGTCATGAAATCTGTGGTTGGTTTTACCTTATCCATGCTATGAGATGCTTGTATATAGGATGTTAGCTCTTGGACATTAAGTTGTTCCTTTCTCATCCTGGTCATGATAATCTATACGCTAAGCAGTTTTACTTCTTTTACTTGTGTCTCCAAGAAATAGGTTATCTTGTGTTGTTTGTTGTGCATCAGACTGCCACAACATATTTAAACACATTAATAAACCCTCTTGTTCTGCTTCCGTTCTTCTTCTCAGGGGTCACACAGTTCGAGCTGTGTGTGAATCTTTCCAACTGGCAAAGGATGCAGGTTTCAAGGTTGTAGCCCACATGATGCCGAACCTGCCAAATGTTGACTGGGAACGTGACCTTGACCAGTTTGTGGTAATGGCCGCATACCACAGCATGTCTTCCCTTTAGTAATAAAATGCTGCATGATGCAGCTTGGGTCTTAGGCATGTGTGAATGAGTGTATTGTATTTGTACCATTTGTTAAAGCAGTGCCGACAGCCTGGAGGTATGCAAAGCCAGTTGACACTGGAAAGGCATACATCATTGTTCTTCTGAGACTTTTCAAATATCAAAGTAAAGCTTTGTTGCATGGAAGTTTGCTTTAAGAATTTTGCACTGGACAAATTCATAACTCCTGTATTTCAGTTTTGCATCTCTTTACCCATGATAATCTAATCACCTTCTCGTTGCACGCATGTTATGAAAAAGGCGTTGTGTAATTCAACTAAGCTTACCTGAGCCCACTTCTTACTCGGTAGCTTTTGTATAGGTAACTCTACTGCATTTGACTTTTTTATTATTGTGTTCCAGTTTACCCATTTTTTGATTGACAAGTGCACTCCCCTGCAGTGCACATTTCTTTAATAGTGGCGGTGGTCGTTATTAAAGACTGCTAGCTGCGTATACTGTAGTATGTTTTTTGCATATAATTTCATTACAAAATCCATGGCTACATTTTTCACACTGCACAGTCTGCCAGCACATGATCTTTGTTGAAATGACAACACTGTGATAAGTTCCCCTAACTGCTTCATAAAAAGCTTGCTTTACAATTCTCAAAATTATCTAATGCTTCATTTCTCCTGAACATTTTCTGGAACATTCAAGTGCGTCCCTTCGTGTATCTTTTGTGCAGGAGCTATTTGAGAACCCAGCATTTCGCATGGACGGCCTGAAGATCTACCCTACATTGGTGATCCGAGGGACTGGCCTGTACGAACTGTGGAAGACAGGTCGATACCGCAGCTACCCTCCAGGCTTTTTGGTGGATCTCATCGCTCGCATCCTTGCACTTGTTCCTCCATGGACACGCATCTATCGTGTCCAGAGGTACTGTAAATGCACAAGGCCAAGTGCAACTTCTCGTAATCATCTTGCATTAGTTCATGTGATAAAACAGTGCCAAAATATTACCACTTGGGTTGCAGCATTCGAAATCTGGTGTGTTAACCTAAACATAGGCCCATTGTTCTTTTGTCCAGCCATGGTGGTACAGCTGCTATGTTGCTTGTGTGTTGACCTAAATGGCACAAGTTCGATGCAAGGTGCAACACTCGAATTTTTTTATGGAGGTGAAAATGGTAGAGGTCCATGTACCGTGTATTATCAGTGCACAATGAAAAAGATCAGGCAGCAGAAATTTTCAGAGCCCTGTACTACAGCATGCCTCATAATCATATAGTGGTTCTGGCACGTGAAATGCCAGTGCCAGTAGTTGCAATGTTCATATCTGGAAAGGTTAGTTGCCTCCAGTCAAAGCTGGCAGATACTGCAGTCCCTGCTGCATTAACAGTATGTCACTATAACCACTTCCTCATTGCAGGGACATCCCAATGCCACTGGTGACGTCTGGTGTTGAGCATGGCAATTTGCGGGAGCTTGCTCTGGCTCGAATGAAGGACTTTGGCACAAGGTGCCGAGATGTCCGCACTCGAGAAGTGGGCATTCAGGAGATCCATCACAGAGTACAACCAGATCAGGTGTGTGTGCATGAGTTTAGAACGTGTGTGCGTGAGAAAAGAACATAGTACTACTGTGACAATGGCTATTGTCTACAACAGGACATAGTGGTGAAATATATGATCCCACAAAAAACAATACTATTTCTGACTTACAAAAACGTTGCCAGAGTGTACTTTTTAAAAAAAGAATAAGTAGCTTAATATGTACTGGTGGGCTATTTGGTTGATCATTAGAACATATGGCAGCACACACCGGATCAACTGATAGTGCAAAACATGAAAGACGTACACAAGCACTGAGCTTGAGTTGAAGTTCAGCGCTTGTGTCTGTCCTTCATGTTTCATATTGTCAGTTAATGCGGAGTGTACTGCCTTACTCTGTAAACGTAAGTAGGATTACAATATAAGGAATGTGGACGTAATGGATTGTCAGTTATGATGAAGTATTGGAAAAATGGTACCGCTATTAGAACATTGTTGCAAATGTATATTTGTAGCAAATTATCAGATATAACAAACCTATTTTCATGTCAGGTAGACCCTGATAATGTGGTGCGACCGTACTTTTCTTCATCAGTGCATCAAGTATCAACAATTCCATTTACTGCAATGGCGCCAGGAGCTTTTCAAATTCGGCAGCTTCTCATCACTACAAGTCTCCACCTAACTGAAACTGTCTTATTTTGAGCTGCATTATTGCCAGTGGCTATTAGCAAAGCGATTGCCACCTCTGGTAAAGTGACACCTTGCTTTGTAAAGATTACCATTCAGATTTGACGAAATGAAAGGTTGTGATACGCAGGTTTATGTTCATCTTCTTTGCGTCCTTATGAAAATAGGATAAATCTGGGTATCTTATACCAGTTTGCTTGAAGCATAGATGGCTACTCTTTGAAGGTTGGCAAGTGTGTCTGCCAGAGGCTACTTTATGTATAGTATTTTGATTATTGTGCAGTTACAACTTTGCAGTGACTCGAATTGTTGTTGACGCTCTTGATGCAGGTGGAGCTAGTGCGTCGTGATTATGTTGCCAATGGTGGCTGGGAGACGTTCCTCTCATATGAAGACCCTCGACAGGACATCTTAGTTGGGCTGCTGCGGCTGCGCAAATGCTCCCCCGACACATTTCGTCCCGAACTGGTGGATGGATGCTCCATTGTGCGGGAACTGCATGTGTATCCTTTGTGACCCAGTACTGTTATGGCCTTTCTTTCTTGCTCTTCTTCACATAATACTTTGCTTGGCATACAAGAGGCATGCATTGGGGCCACAATCAATGCAGTGAAAGGAGGTAAAAATGCCAGAAGCAAAAAAAAATGAATGTATTAGTGTACCCTTGTGTTATTTTAAGATGTTATTAGGCTATGTGAACCTGTCAGTTACACCTGTATAGTTAGCAAGCAGTATCTGATTGCAGTTGAATCTGCAGTCATATACTGCTCGGAAACTCTAATGTAAATATTAAACACGTCTCACCGCTATCATCGTGTGTTGAATGTACACTTACAAAGAATATCAAATATAAAGAAGTTATATTTGTGTTTAATGTGGCACCATTTTATGCCCCCTTGACTCGGACAACTCAGGTATGGAAGTGTGGTACCAGTGAGTGCGCGTGACCCCACCAAGTTTCAACACCAGGTGAGGGCCGTAGCACTACTTATTGTGCCCCTGACTGGACGTGTCTTGTGGTTTGCTTTCAGCTGCAGCAACTGAAGTTACTCTGTGCATGTCAGTATCGAACAAGAAAAGTGGTCATAATATGTAAGAGTGGTGACATTAAAATATGTAGACTATAAGAATGTCATCACTGGTCATGACGCACATTGATAATTGCCAACTGAATATCTGGTTGCAAGATTGTTAGATGAAATAGATTTGGCTTCAGTTAACAGTAAGACAATATGATCATGAGATGCAAGATAAAATTTAATATATTTTGTCCTTTCTCTCACATTGTCTTAACGTATTATGCATATCTCACTTAAAGAGTTTTCTAGTTCCGAATAAATTACTATGCTTTCTTCTAGCATCATGCTCTTTTTCACGGCACAGAAATCAAAATCATTGTTGAAGGTTCCGTTACGAATGCATTTATTGTGAGCTATGACAGCTTCCACTTTCTGACCCCTTAGAGATTTCTCACACGGAATTCAAAAGAAGGAATCTGGGCATAGCTTGTTTATTAAAATGCATAGAATAACTAATGGAAAAGGAATAGAGGAATTACTTTTGACTGCAGCTGTCTAGCCATGGCAGCAGTGATGGGCAGTGGTAAGGCAGTAAATGGATACAGGGAACAGTATAGCAGAGAAGATTAGGTAAAAAAAGACAGCTACTTACAAACAGCACTGTGGCAATGTAAACCCTGCCTCAATTTCTTGGTGCTCTTAACATTTTAGAAAATGATATACATTGCGTTTCACAAGTTCAGCGCATGTGAAACCATTGCTTTAGTGGAAGCAAGGTAAAGCCCTTTCGTGCAATAAAAGAAATCAGTAGTTGCACACTTGATGTGATGTGAATAGTCTAGCTTCATTTTTAGGGTTGATATTAGAGTGCACCTGTATGGCATGGTAACCGCAAATAAAAACTCTGTCTGATATGCTCAAGTATGTGAAAAACTGCGCAGCCCATTTTGTCTGCCATAATTATGACTTCTCATGTTACTACACTTAGCTTGGGGTAGGAATCATTAAGTGAACATAGAAAAAAAATGTGAGATTAGAAATGCTTTTTAAAATGTTTTCTGTCATGGCTAAAATAGATAAAGAAATGTGCCTTTTACCCTTTCATTTTGTATCTCACAGAAGTGACCAGTCTTTAAAAGTAAGAGAAATTAGTTGCAGAACAAACGTATGTTCCAGCACTTGTTTTTCCCACCCACAATAACCCAGTAGAATAGGCTACTGCAGGATATTGTTGATTGCCACGCTGAAGCATCATTCAGAGCATTGCTGTTGGACGTATAGTGGCATGGCCTATGTTTTTCCTTTGTTTCTTTTTTTTTTTTAGATATCTGTTGTGTTAATTCTGTTTACTCAATTGCCAGTTTGTTTGCATATATGTAACCCTGTGTATTGCCCACTGCAATAATGACTTTTGGCACTTCAGGTACTTGAAATAAATAGATAAATAAAATAGCAATATTAAACAAGGACAGTCATGATTTTTTTCCTGGCCTTTTGCTCCAGGCATCGAGAGCAGAGATGATCTGAAGTGGAAACAAACACTTCTCTCTTCATAAATTTTGAGCTTTTGAAGCCTACCTGTGTTTCTATTTTCATTCCACTTAGTATGTGCATCTGTCATTCCTGGGCATAAAAGAACCGTAATCGAATTGAGCTCAGCACAGCGCTGTCTTGTACTTTTTGTTGTAGAAAAATTTAGACACAAAGACTTGGACATAAGAAAGGAAACGGGCAACACAAACGCCACTTGTGTTGCCTGTTCCCCTGCTTTTGTGTCTGTGGCTACGTGCCTAACCTTTATTGATTGCATTTGAACCCTTTGTAAGAGGCATATGCCAGGAAGCAGTTTATGTACCCTATATGAGGGGTCCCTTACAAGCACGGTGCCATGTTTTCATTCTCTAATCAACTCTTGTTTCGATGAGCGCATACTGCAACTAAATATAAAGTAACAGAGGGCTACAGGCTGCTGCATAGTGTTTATTATGTGCCATTCATCCTAACGTTAGTTGGTTCGCTTGGTGGACTGTCACTCAGAGCATGATTCATGTTTTGTCCACCAAAACTTTCTCACATTATTTGGTTATCATTTCCCTTTGTTTCCACAGCAAATCAGCTGCAGTTAACAGCCAACAGCACTGCATTTAGAGCGAAAAAATATTTGTCACAAGCATGACTGTTAAATATAATGTAAGGCGGTTTTTTTTTTTTTTTTTTTTGATGAATATAATTGTCCTCAGGAGCACGTCTTTTACAAAAGAGGTCCAACTAAGGGGAGAGATAGGGCAACCAACCATGTCACTGAATGGTGTCTCCCATATCCATTTCGCTTTTATAGTATCAGTGTCTCTTATAAAGGGCTTTAAATGTATGATCCCTATGTTCTAGCTCAGATTGCTATCATTGTAAGTCTTGTGCTAGTACTTACATGCTCTTTCATCAAATCCCTCAGGGCTTTGGAACACTGCTTATGGAGGAAGCAGAACGCATTGCTCGTGATGAGCATGGCTCACACAAGCTGGCGGTTATTTCAGGTGAGTTGTATAGATTTAGGAGGTTAAGCATCATTCAGCCACTCAACTGGCTGTCGCAGGTTTGTTACACCCCTGTCACACGAGGCAACTTAAATGCACTTTGAGCGAGTGCATTTACTCTCACGCGCTGCTACACAAGAAACAAAAGTGTGCTTTGGAAATGTGCATTCCCCTAGTGGATGTGGCCATAAACTGCCCAAGGGCAAGAATAGTGAGGTTTTTTTGTTGAAATATGATTTGTTTTAATGCATAGCAGTATTTCTAATAACGAAAACAATGCATTAAAAATACTGCGGGAGCCGCATTGTGCATTAGCGTATTTGTTTGTAAGCCACTGCTACCGAGGCTACACACAACGTCGCTGCGAGGTGAGTTCGGGGAATGCACTCGCCTACAAGTGCGCATTGCAGCGAGTGTCACTAAACGTTCCCGTGTGACAGCGTGCAAATGACACTAGCGGTGAAATGCACTCTCTCTTAGTGCACTTAAGTTGTCCCGTGTGACAGGCATATTAGCCTGTGAACTACTGTATTGCAGCTTATACTGCATTGCTTTTTATATATCTTTCTTTATATAAGTGATTTGCATTTTAGGTGCCATTTTTTAAGGCACAAAAGGGGGGAAAATGAGCTCAGGAAAAAAAAAAAGGCAGCTATAAGAAGACAATATACTAATAATGGAAACGAAACAGCGCAAAAAGATGAAGCACCAGAGAAAGGGCACAAATGACAGCGCTGTCGTACCATAGTGCCCAAGCGTCCACCTTATCAGCATTTCTCAAACTTCTTTATAACTAAGTCTAAGGGAGACACAGAATTACTTCGTTATATCCATCATTTCGTTATAACCATTATTGGTCTTAACTGCAATATTTATCATTTGGGCATGAAGATTTTACCCTGCAAATAAGACGGCAGGTGCCTGAACGGCAGGTGTGGCCAAACAGGCAGGTGCCTGAACGTTCGACTAAGGGAGCACTCAAACAGCTTAAGTAAATCGGATGGTGCGCACCTTAGCATGCACTGTAGAGCCTACGCATGTGAACTGCATTTTAGGCACATTGTCATACTTGGTAGGAGCACTAATAAAACGGCTAGGGAACTTTTGGAAGCATAAAAATGAAAGGAGATGTGTGTGTGAGTGATACCTCTATATTGCTGTTTGATGCCGAGATGCACCTGTTTCGCATGCACTAGAAGTAAGATAGCCAAACTTGCTTTGTTGCGTGATTGCTCCGTGTTGCGCATGTGCTACAGTATAAATAGACACCCTTCTTCTGTCCTGAATAAATCAGTTGGTAGTGGCGCTCTGTGTGTCTGTGTGTGCCTCTCTTCTGCATGTTGATTTAGCACCCTGTAAGTACTATGTGCATCATTCTGCACTAGCTTGTAGGCCTACCTGTTAAGCAATGGAATTGGTGCTTTTACGTTAATATTCTCTCAATGTTGACTTCTGTAAACCTATATTGTTATGAATTGAATATCTCTACTGTCATGTAACTGCACTGATTTATCATTCATGTTTCAGGTGTAGGCACACGGAACTACTATCGCAAGCTTGGATATGAGTTGGATGGCCCTTATATGTCTAAGCTGCTCATAGATAACCCTGCTTGAATGATTCTGAGCGCAGTACCTTGTGACAAGGCATTGTTGTTGCATTCTTAAGAAGAGATTGTTAATGAACACTGTACAGAAAAAATAAAGTGCTGGCAAAGTGTATTTACTCAGGATGGCCGTGTCTTCACCTGGGAACTCCCAACTGGAACTCTTTATCTTGTGCTTAAACATCTGACCGTGTTACATGTTCATCATTGCATTTACTCAATGCCTGTTTACAAAATTTCTGTTTGCAATAGAGAGCGTTATGGTTTTGCTAGTGTGTTGGAACATAGATAGAGAGATCCACTTGGTATTAATTGGCTCCTCCAATATTCCAAAGCTTAGGCATCTTTTTCATTCTCATAAGAAGCTTAACTCTATGACTAAGAAAATGCCCAGCATCCGCAGGAATGTTTGGAAGCATGCAATTACATGTTAACAGCTGACGTGTGGTTATACATTAGATGGGGCCTCTTGCTGCAAGCTCTCTCCGTTTACACGTTATCACCTTCAAACTTATTTTACCTTCATGCACACTTTCGATGGCATATATATGTACAGTTGATTTACAGGGCTTTGTGTCACCTATCATCACAGTTTTGCTATATCTAAACCACAGAATTTCTGTATTTGACTGCTTTTTTTTTGTGGCCATTACTTTAATATAATTAAACAAAAAACATATATTACCGAGCAACACAGGCCTAACAGTGGCTAATGTTGCATAGATCATTCCTTACTTGTCTTTTCCAGTGTTTTCATAACGCCACTGTATCAGTTGGCTTACGACCCATAACGTACTGTACTGGAGGACCAAGGTCATGCTTGAACAAAAGAAAAAATCACAGCATATCCACGAGGTGAATGATGATGAGTGGGCGAAGCACCGGAGGTTCATCGGTAAAAACCGTGAATCTTCCCTGAATCTTGCCCAGTACATCATCAAAGACGTGACAAATACTGTGTGTCGCCATCCAGCGCTCTCCTATCACACTTGAGCAAGCAGCGAGCACCTCTGCACCATCTATTGATCAATTCACATACTAGCTAAGCAGCACCGCAGCGCTCGGACGTACGGACAGACAGACAGACGGACGGACAGACAGACAGACTCCCATGCTACGCGTTCCCATACATCTGAATGAAGCGAGCACCGCGGCGCCATCACGCCATCTAGTGAGCACTTCATAAAACTACAGGTGGCTACATACTATGTACGGAGGAGGGAACGACCCACACCCTAAGGAGCTTCGCCCCTAAAACAAAGTGAGTGGTGATACGCCAAGCAAAAAAAAAAAAAAAATCACTGGGGATGCTTCGAACTTCTGCAAGAATGTTAAAGTGAAAGCCTATGGGCCTTCAGTTGATCTGTTGCTGTCGATCGTCGGATCGCTGCTGCAGTGCCACAGCTTCATCCGTAGCCGCTTCCTCCCCACGCCGCTTTCAGCAGGCGGCATTTAGGGCACCTCCAGTCTCTTCCGCCATGACGTACTTTCTCGATCGGTCTCCTCCGCCTGCGGCTAGGGGCTCGAATTTCAAACTGAGTGTCGGTTATCTCTTCTCGCACGTATGGCGCGCCAAAAGGAGAGGATGATGCTCCACACCGCCACGTTTCCGTGCGTCACCACGAAACTCCTCCACGTCTCTAAAAACCGTGACAGGTGACACTCGTCGCGAGTGCTCGTCGGCAGCCCGAACAACGAATTGCACAACCAGAATGCGGCGCTCCGGCGGCTTGCTCCTTGGAGGGGTCTACCAGCTGCGGAAACCAGCGCGCGCTTCGCTTTCTTGTCTCTTTTTTTTTTTTGCATTTTTGCTTTCCCGCTGCAACGGAATGCGGTGAGGGTGACCCTCGCCTCCTGAAGTTCTGATGTCACGCTGCTTGAAACATTTTTATCTCACCTAATAATGGAACAATTTCAAAAATTCTTGCATAGATTGCCTCTTATTGAGCAATTAAGCACCTCCAATGTATAACCGAAATTTGTCATATGGCCCGCCTGAGGGGCCCTTTAAGAGCATCGACTCGTTAAGCCTAAAGCTTTTTGGAGCTGCTTGTTGCGCAGACACATTTAACAGTCGGGCCTTAGCACTGACGAGTCACTTTATCGCGCCCCTCATTCTAACTTGCCTGGCACAAATTTGGCTCGAGGAAGCGACTTTTTTTTTTTTTCGTTCTTTGTTTCTTTCTTCTTTTCCCTTTGAACTGAGTAGCCGTCAACACATAGCACAACTAAGCATCATACCACGTGCCATAGTGGCAATGGCACGTGGCGCAACTATAGAGGTGATGTTTCGGGGAGCCTGAAATTTTGGATACCGTAAGCTCCACGCAGCCGATTTCTGCTCTGCCGCGACAGGGCATCACTTGAAGCTGCCACGACCGCGGCCATATGTTAATGATCGTTAACCTCGCGTGCCGATCTGCGTTTCCAGCCACAGTGGTTCCGAAAACCCACTTTATCCGCAACGCATGTTTGATACGCAGTGAAGCGCATTAAGATTAGGAACGGGCCACTGACAGAAGATGGTCTGTGTTCCTCAGTTATCCACACACGTCCCTAAAGCACGACAGCTCTTGAGCACAACAAATCCACGATGTAGTCTACACAGAGACTAACGTATTCGCTGACAGCGCTGAAGCGGCTTGTCGTGCGCTGTGCATGCCGGATAGTGCGCAACGCTATCACATTTATGATGATAAGGGCACAGGGAGAATAAGGAAAACAAGCGATAAGCATAAGGTATAGGTTTATCGGATCTTTACTGCACTCAGGGGTGCCAGAAAGTTTTCCTCGAACAAAGCAAATTTAAGCCTGAAATTTAGGCAGTGGTGGTTTCATTTACCTTATACTAAGATAGAAGACAGGCTCAGCGGAAGATGGAGGCTTAAATCGATGAACAGATCGTTAAAAACTATGCAGGAAGAATAAGTTAAACATTCGATGGGCTGTTTGGCGATAAAGTTAACATGTATAGGCGTACTGCCTGTTACATGTATACATGTATAGGCGTACCGCCTGTCGGCGGCCGCCAAACAAAGCTGCCTCTAAAAAGGGCGCGATGAAGGAAAATCAACCGCAGACATCATGAACAGGAAGTATTTATCGCGGACAGTGGCGAACGTACGTACGCGGCGTCTCCAGAACATTCTGTTTATACTCCCCTTGCTGTTGTCGCCACTTTCGGAGTTCGGGATTACACTCGTTTTCTCGCCTCACGCCGAGAGACACACATTGAAAGAGTTGTATCTGCTTCAGAACGCCCAAAGAGTCAAATTTACTCCTTTCCCCGTGCTTTTTGAGCCTCCCATATGTGTTTGATTGTGCTCGGTTGGCGGAGTGCGTTTACGATCCTCCATGTTCTCCGGTTGCAGAGAGGCTTGTGTGTATCGACGCCTTCGCAAATGGGCCGCCGTGATTTCTTGTGCACACATCGGAAATTCTCTGAAAGGACATTTAGCCTCTGGCTGTTCCGTTGTAGTTTCTCCTCTGCGTTCCTTCTCAGGGGCTGCACCTATGAGATGCTGCAGTCGCCATCTTTCCAAGGTGCACTTGATCGAGAACTGCTGCATCGTACGGTTTTATTTATTTATCTGGTTAGTAAGCTATTAAAGCGCTTACCGTGGCTTGGGTTACGTCTTTCGTGTGTGTGCATAAGTTTGGCAATATAATTAACAAACATATGTGCGACAAAAAAAATAACACGAAAATAACACATATATGTGCAAACACTCAGAAAAGTACTGACACAAATACTTTGATTTTGTACTCTTGGTTGCAATGGAGCGCTAAGTACACCCTCATCATGCGTGGAAACGTCCTTGGCTTCAGCGCCCGTCTGTTATTTAATTAGAGACGTTTTTATGGCGGCCATTTGCGATATCGGTTTCAGGGAGCGCCGAGAAAGGTTCGATTTTTAGTAAACGCAGCTCGCCACATGGACCCCAAAAAACATAGTGTCTAACAAAACTTAGAGTTACCGTATATGGTACCTGCGCTAGCATAACAAAACTATGACACGCGCGCCACGCTCGGCAACGCGTGCACGTGAGCGCCGCATCTGCGCGCGTGCTTGCAAGCATATCCCCGCCCCGTTTCACTAGTTCCGTGCAGCTGAGACAAGGCTACGATGTCATCGCGCAAAGAATTCTTCCGCGACGAGCTAGACGAAATGCCGTTGTTCAGACACGCACCTGCGAGCCGCTTCTGCCAACAGGGGCCCCACTCGATCATCATCCTCCTCTTTCCAAGGCTGCAGCTGCCACTGCAGAGTCCACCATTGGTGGATCACGTGACGCGGAAGGACACGTTTAGCGTGCGGTCGCCCACCTGATTGGCCGAATGGGCCTGTAGTTTCCACAGTGCTGCACGGAACTGCTAAAACAGAGTATAGTGCTTCACTCTCTGGGGAGCAGCACAAGGCGGGGAGACAACAAAAGAACGCAGTAACGCGGGGCCTCAACAACTCTATGGTAGGGCACGGCCGGTCTGGACGCGCGCGCTCGCTCCCTCTTTTACGGCCTGAGCAGCTGCCACGACTACAATGGGTCTGTTTCTATACAGGACGACGGTGCGTTCCGTGCGAGGGCGTCGCGAGCCAACCCCTCAAAGCGCGTTGCTCTGCATGCGCTTCGTATGGTAAACCAGCTGTTCCCGGCCACTTTACCGTGCTAATTATTTTTTCCGCTTGTAGAAAGTGGTGAAAGCAGTACAGGTGCGTGTGGGGACAGTCTGGCTTTCTAGGTACTCATGTACTCGGCAAAAGAAGAGGCACACTCAGTGCTACTAGCAACAAGAATGGGTTGGTTGGTTGGTCAAACTTGACCATCTTATATTTGATGGAGGCGAAAATGCTTGGGGCTTGTGTGCTTGGATTTAGGTGCACCCTAAAGATTACCAGGTGGCCGAAATTCCTGGAGCCTTCCACCACGGCGTCCTTCATAAACATAACGGTTTTCGGATGATAGACGGCATGCTGATGCAGATGTCCCGAAGTGCGTCCTTCTGCTTAGTTTCTACAATGAGATGGATTTGCTCAGCCTTGTGGCGAACCGCTCAACTGTGTGATTGTCAAAATGTTTCCCGGAACCATCATATGAGATTGTGACGTTCTTCAAGAAGGCAGTGAAATATCTTTACCGAAATAAAATCCTCGAAACACTGCAATTTACTGTTCAGTCATATCTTGAAGATTCGCCGCTTCTGGACTGTCCGGAAGGTGTGGACAAGAGTCACGCCAGTGTGTCGGCGCACATCATCTCTGAAACGTTTCTCCGGATTCTTCTTGTGAACTACACAAAAAAGTTAACAGATCAGAATTACAAGCCTTCTGGCTATAATCACAAGCCCACGCGGAAACATTTCCGGCTGTGAACGACGTGACTACTTTAAACTAGCTGAAAGCATCACGACAGTGTTTTACCAGCAGTGCTTTTTTTTTTCTTTTTCAGTTCTTCTTGTGCATTATATTATTTTAGTACCAAGTACAACATTCTGTATGATGCTGAACGGTTTCTGTGAAAGTTCTTTATTTTTCTTCGCCTGCGGCATACGTTATTGCATAAAAAGATTTTTCTCATCTCTTGCACGCTGAAGACCGCGTCTGGACACGTGAGAGCTTGGGAATTTATATGCATGCAGGGACTCAGCGTGGTGTGAGTTTATTATTATTATTATGTTCCTTCTGCTGTGATTGCGACTCACGCGTCTACTTGTGGGGAGTGTCTTTCCCCTTTTCGAGGTATTTATTTTAATAATAAAGCAACAATTGCGACAGCTTGAATAAAAATGACAATATTTTATCATTTTCAAGTACATTAATGGTTGGCATATGTGCATTTGACGTAACCGTTTTGGAAACCAATTTCTTTCAAAAAAGAATGTTTCGTGTCATTTGTTCTGACGGTCGGTGACGAATCATGCGGCCGAGCCTTCTGAGCGCGACGCGCATCGGTAAGTGCTCTCACGAGCAGCAGAGGCGGGCGAATCAGTGGCTTGTGCCTCTCCCTCGGAAAAGCGAAAAGCACTAGAGTTGCCATATATATGCTTGCTACCGTATTCTCATCGCATTGGTACCATGCATAGCATATAGAGGAGCTTCAGAAAGTGACACGGCAAGTCTGAGGCCGAGCATTCCCAGCACGCTCTAGCCTCCGCAACGGCCGGGAGCTGGTTTAGAGCGGGTTGGCTCGGAGCGCCCCCTCCAAGTTGCGGCGATAGGTAGCAACAGCCCCCCGTGCGCAAGCCGTAAAACAGAGAGCGAGCGCGCGCGTCCAGACCGGCCGTGGGTAGGGAAAGCGAACGGCGAAAGAGAAAACATGTCGAGCGAATATCACGGCAGCGGCAGTAGATGCGGCCAACAGAAACTGGTCGTGGATGGTGATTGCTTGTTTAGAAAAGATCCTGTTAGGGGCTTATCCAGAATTTCAATCTTTTTTTTTTTCCGGGGGGGGGGGGGTGTTACCTCGGTGTAATCGTACGTAGGGGTGTGTGGATACCAAGTCATTGGTCACTTGGAGAACTTTTGGGGGAGTGTGAAGATCCAACTGGTGAGGTTCGGAGAGTGTGTATAAATCCCGCTATTAGATGTCCATTCCGCGAGGTCCCCCGTTGGCTGATAGGTTCGCCTCACGCGCTCTAAAATTGATTTTAAATACATTGTAGGCTGTATCTGTCGTTGATATTTCGCAGATGATGAATGTGTGCACACAAAAATCTATCTTTCGAGTCATGTCGCCTTCAAAATTTTGTGCCCGATGCTTCTTTAAAGGGCTCTGCAACACTTTTTGATTGATTGATTTGTGGGGTTTAACGTCCCAAAACCAGTTCTGATTATGAGAGACGCCGTAGTGGAGGGCTCCGGAAATTTCGACCACCTGGGGTTCTTTAACGTGCACTGACATCGCACAGCACACGGGCCTTCTGCAAAAAGTCTGCAACACTTTTTGAACATGGCCAGAAAACGCTATCAATTAATCGTGGATGCTTCTGCGGACATGTCATCTAAATATTGCACTGCACCAAATTTGCAATTCGGTTTTAAAATATAGCTGGAAAGCGCCTGCTCTTCTTTCAGCAAATCATGCCAAGGTGCGATGACAACCACTGGCTGATTCGCGGATGCAGTTACAGCGGTCGCAGGATGGCGTCGCCATCATCAGTGACTGGTCGCACGCGTGTCGTCACTGCGGAAGCGCGAATACGCTCAAAGAAGATGAGGAAGAGAAAAAGAAGATGCTCAACGTCATGTGGCGCGCGCTAACGTATCTTCTTGGCGCGGTCGTCGGGATGAAAGGAGACTGAACGTGCTTCGAAACTTCGAAAAGTGTTGCAGGACCTTTGAGTGGCAACTGAATCAAGAGCTGTGTTGACCTTATATGGCACCCACTGAAAGCACAGAAAAGATTAGAAATTCGATCTGCGTGTCATTGGTGATGATGGAACCGAGAAACCGCTGACCAATTTTGGATTGTATGAACCGGGCGCCACTTATACGTCGAGGGACGTTTTGAACCGAGGACACCGCCCACCTGGAAACGACCACGTGAATCTCCGTTTGATCTGGCGATAAAGTTAGTTCCTTCTCCTAGTCTGACTTTTCATATACTTTCAGGGCAAATGTTCAAGTTTTCTTTTCTTTTCCTTCATTCCTTCCACGCCCTCCTGTCCGTTGTGCAAACATTCTTTCACGATACGGCGACTAAAAAAGCGGCTCTGCAGAGCGTTTACGACGCAAGGCTCACGCTTCCGCGGATTCGAAAGCGCCGAGTCAAAGGCCCGCCGCCCGGTCTCGTTATTTTCTTTCCTGCGACGGCAATAATAAGAAGTTTGGACAGAGCAGCAAGAAGCCCGTCGTCCTCTTTTTCTTTGTCGAGGCATGCAGTGAAGCGGGCTTCTCTGACACGTGACTGGGTTTTCTTAGCGCCGTGTGTGTCCTTGCGTTACTTCTCTAATCCAGCTTTCTACGCACGCTAAAGAAACAGAGCCATGTAGTCATTCCCTTTCTTTCTTTCTTTCTTTCTTTCTTTCTTTCTTTCTTTCTTTCTTTCTTTCTTTCTTTCTTTCTTTCTTTCTTTCTTTCTTTCTTTCTTTCTATTCAAGCGCGGCGACTAATTCGATAAGGCTTCTGCTTTTCGCATTGTATTTGTGGTTGTTATAAACGTATATGTTCACGTGACTATCAGTAATAGTTGCATTATCAAAAGTGACATCGATGTGTGTGTGTGTGTTCTGCGAAAGCATGCTAATCAAATACCGATGAAAAATAGACTACTGCTTTTAATACAACGTAAAATAAAAGCGCAAGCTTCGGTATGAGTACTGCTAGCGCTATGCTCTATACGGACTGCTGCTGTCTCCGATTACTCCTAATTTTCAATGTTTTTTTATTACTACCAGTGGTGCACGTGCAGTGTAGATAAAGAGACGCTGTTAAACAATGTATCAGCTTGGATGATAAAGTATCCTTTGACAAGTATACTGCCGTTATTTTCGCCATCACGGGTTAATTAATAGGAGAGGAAATTAAGCTGAAAGCTACACCTTTAAATTTCGCGCCGATGCTCTCGAATACGAAAGTCAACGTGGCGTCACGAATTTCAAATCTGTCCTTTTTTTTATATCTTGGCCGCATTAGCTGAACTATATTTTGTGAAACTTAGCATGGAATGCCACTGGTCCCCTGGGAGGAAAATGGATTTCGTTTTTGTTAGCTAAGAACTGTAAATAGGCCCTAGCAGTGCCCTGAAAATCTATGACGTCATGGCAGTTAGCACTGCCAGTTGCGCTCTTAAAAGGCTGTTGGTCGGCCCTGTGCTATCATCGTCAGTGTCGTAATGCTAGGAGGTCACGTGACCAGAGTAGAGAACAGTACCTTTCTGAAGGGGGAGACGGCAAAAGGCGCCGATAGGGAGCCTAGATGTCCTCCTCCCGCCGCGGCGGGGGAGGAGGACATCTAGGCTCCCTAGGTAGGGTGGCTTACCCTAAGCGCCGAGAAAAGACAGCGCCACCAAGATACATAGTATGACTTTGGAAAAGATCGCTCTGAAGGGTGGCGAGGGAGAGGGCACGTCGGAACAGCACGGTTTTCGTGGCGTGGGACTAGCTGTAGTTTTTGTCGCTTACCTGAAGCGTGTTATCGCGGCAAGAGTGATCGTTGATATTATGAAACAGCATTTTATTGGTGCTCGGAAACAATCACAGCCGCGATTTACAAAGATTGCGCAACCGACTGTGACTGGCGACCAGAGATGGATTCATCAGGACGGTTGATGTCCATATCGGCAAACTAAGATACCTAGATTTTCCTCTGGAACAAACGCGAAACATATCTAGCGACCCTACTGCAAACGCTACCTGCACCCGTCGCTATACCGAAATGTTCCGCGGTTGAAGCTGTCACGTCACATCGCACATACCGCTATCACTGTGTAAAATGAGCGCCAGTTTGTACGGACATACTGCGCATCGGACAGGCTCAGGAGCCTCAATTGATGCTGCAGTCGCGAGACAACAAAACGAACACAAGAGTAAAACAAAACAATAATACAGGGGAATGAGTGAGCTAACCAGCGCACTCGCTTTTAAGATGAAAGCTTGGTCGCGAGACATTGGCAAGTCGTCGGTGTGAGTGAGTTGTAAAGTCCCAAACTGACTGCTGTGAAATGGTCATAGACAGTCACTCTTTTCATTCTGCTCGATTTTCTGGTCGCGCCACTGGAATATCGAGCAGTGAAAGACTTAAGACTAAGAGATAAGAGAGAGAGAGAACATTTATTGATGAATCCGGAGACGAGCAGAATGGATCAGGGAACAGACAGGAGTAGCCGATATTATTATATCAATTAAAAGAAAGAAGTGGACCTGGGTAGGACATGTCATGAGGAGGAAAGATAACAGATGGACAGTAAGAGCGACGGAATGGATACCAAGAGAGGGAAAACGCAACAGAGGCAGGCAAAAGGTTAGATGGAGCGATGAAATTAAAACGTTTGCGGACATAAAGTGGAACCAACTCGCTCAGGATAGGGTGGATTGGAAATCGTTGGGAGAGGCCTTCGTCCTGCAGTGGACCTAAACAGGCTGATGATGATGATGATGATGATGATGATGATGATGATGATGAAAGACGTATCCAGAGCTCTCGCTTCTTGGCCGAAGGCTATTCGCACTCATTTGCGACAGGTAGCTTCCCGCGGGGTTCGAGGAATTTGGCTTTTGCATAGAAATGGTTTGATTTCCGCGAACAAGAATGAAGGAAATATAGTTCCTTCATTCTTTCAAACTGATTTGGGAAGAAAATTGCCGCTGACGTCGGGAGGATATTTCTTTTGAGCAAGTTAAGTTTGCTCACAAACGTCCCGCTTTATCGCTTAAGGCACATTTGTAACTTTAATTGTGCGTTCTTCGGCTATGACGCCTTGCATATTTCAGTCTAAGTCGTAACTGTGCACACGCTATGCCAAAAGGCCTTATGTTCCTGCATGACAAGGGTTCAGGGAGTGACAAATTCGAGAAATTGAAGAAAAAAATATATCGGCACTTATCCGAAGCGACCTTATGCTGCACGAGTCGGCGATTTGCGCGACCTTTTGTGCACGCTTAAAATTATATATACCGGAAACAATGCACCCGTTCGGCTGACCAGAATGTCACGGGTGCGTGCGTGCCAATCGATTTAAGATGAATTGGTCGCAGACGATGCGTGTCGTCCGTTTTCGTCCCGCCGAGCAGCAATTAAGGTGATTGGACACGGCTCCGGAAGTAGCGTATTCAACACGTACGTTTGCTACGAACCAGCGAAGGGGAGAGTTACGCCCCCTTCACCCTTTCTTTAACAGCGGAGCTGTTTTATGCGCTCGCCATGTCTGTCTCGAACAGCATCAGTGGCCTAGTGGTTAGTGGTTAGATAGTCCACTTCAGGTGCGGGAAGTACTGGGTTCGATTCCCACTGCCGCCGAGCACCCACCGGTTTTTCTGATGGTGAGAGAGGTGATGATGATGGTGTCTGCGACAATTCCCATTATATCGGGCGGTCTACTGGATTACCCGTACGTGGCCATAAAAAAACAAAGGTCAGGCGATGAGAAATACTCCTGCCACTTCTGCACTGCTACCCTAACCTGGCGTTGTGGGTAATCTCCGGTCTCGTGAAGGTGGTCTTTCCTTTCACTCACCTTCCCATGTGAGTGTTCCCTTGCAGTCCTTAATAGGGTGTTTCGGTTTAGGTGTCCACAGTCGAGAGAGAGAGTTGTTGTCCGTCCCCGCTCCCCGTTGTCACGCAGAAGGGAAAAGCCGACCCACTACCCACACTCTTGGCCTCAGCCCATCGCTACATTACGCATTATGCGAAGGGCGATACAGAAAGAAAGAGAGCTTCGTCGTCCATGTCCTGTCTTGGGTTACGACCCTCCGTAGTTACGACCCTCTGTGGTAGCTTAGCGGCTAAGGTGTTGGCTTGCGAAGTTCGACGTCGTGGGATCGAATCCCGGCCACGGCGACCGCGTTTCGATGGGGGTCAGATGCAGAAAACACCCGTAGGCGCACACGATGAAGAACCCTAGGTGATCAAATTTGCTCCAGAGTCCTCCACTACGGGGCGTGATCCATAATGGTTGGTTTTGACACGTAAACCCCATCAATTATTATTATTATGTCTCGGTTTACACAGAAGGGAATAGCGGACCCACTTTTTCCCTCGACCCACACCTTCAGCCCAGTGCTAGATGATAGCGATAGTGCTACATTGCTGTGAGAGTGAACTTGACGCCCTTTACAGTTACGTAACGATTGACGATAAAAACGCAGCTTCGTTATTCCCATGGTTTTTACAGCGTACAATTGGCTTGAATCTTTCCTCCCCCACCTTTTTTCTGATTCATGAGGGATTAATCCCGCACTGCTTTGGCTCGACCCTCCTTTCTTTTTTTTTTCTTTGATCAGTGCCCCTTGGTATTTAAAGAAACCGTGAATGGGAAATACAGATATGTTCATACATCTTTTTATATGGGCTTAGACACTATTATATGAGTAGAAGCCCAGACGAGCTTTCTTATGAATTGTTCGCCGGAACCAATACGTGGAGCCAATACAACACCACAGAAGCTTCAAAAGCTAACGCCTTTGTCTTTCATAACATTTGAAGGCTTGCTTCCGCTCCCTCAGTACCATTCCTCACTTAATTGTAGAGCGTTTTGCTCCACATTAGCCCACGATGCGGCGGTAAGGCTAGGCCTCCCTGTTCCCGCATAGCAGTTCTCTAGTGCTGCTCTAAGAGGAGCACTATTCTTAGGGCCCCAATAAAGTTGTCTGTCTGTCTGTCTGTCTGTCTGTCTGTCTGTCTGTCTGTCTGTCTGTCTGTCTGTCTGTCTATGAGCGCGGTCATTGAAGCACCGTCCCGCTTTGCCCGTGCAAAATTTTCTACAACCAATAGGAATCTGATCAAGTACGTTGCGCAGGCAAGTTGTGAAACGGGTTTATAATTCATTGTGCACGGGGAAGGGGGAATGTTCTTATTTTATGGCATATCAGGGAAAAGATCACGTTATGACACATTCTTCAGGTTGTGCGACAACTTTTGCGCGCATGGTACAACGTGCATATAGGTCTCTTATCTTGCATTTTTTTGTTTGTTTTTGTGTTAAACTTGCTGTTTTTTTTTATTGCTTACTGCATGATTTATTCTGGGCATGTATAAAAAGGCCATTTTTCCTCGAGTGAACTTTCAGTTAGCTGCCATCGCTTGTCCAGTTGTTTTCGTCCCTTTTTGTCGTTGGTCTAGGTACGCGCTGTTTCATTTCCAACTTTGAACGCCACATCGGCACACAAGTGCACGCCAGCGCGCTGTAGAGGAAAAAGAAAAGGGAAGCTGCTGTAGCTTTCTCTTCCTCCTCTTCAGCAGTCGCACGTATCGATTACGTGGACTCACGGGCCACTTACGGGCGCTTCGAGTGCGTCGAAATCAGTGGACCAACGTCCGCGGAGGAGACTTTATGTGCGTCCGACCAAGTCGCCACACATCCCGTCCCAGTCGGCCTGGTCATGCATTCCATGAAACGTGTTCCTAGAAAGCACGTGTGTGCGGCAACCGCGGTAAGCGCCACCTACTCTCGGCAAGTGTCATCTCGGCTCGCCGCTTCAAGTCCCATGAACGACCGGCCAAGCACGTCGAGGGTCGCGCTTCGTCCAAGGAGACCTTGACCAGTGTCCGAGACCATTCGGCGTGGCGACGCTAGGAAGACGAGTGCACGCCATCGTGATTTGCCAAAGTGGCAACGCTCGCCACCTGCTCTGGGGCCGTGTATAGTCATCGCTTGTGTGTTGTGCAGCGTGTTTACAGACGCGTGTGTGGTGTTCTAGCTTGTCGCGTCCAGACACTGAGAACCATGGCACCATCGATTGGCCGAGTGCGCTAAGCATGGGACCAGTTCGAGCATGGTACGCCGACCAAGTCACCTAAGGTGAGTGTCTGTGCTGGCCACGAACGAAACAAAATGAGTTGCTAACGGCATTAATGGCTACGTAGCAGTCTGTGGGATACTTAACTCATTTCGACATGATGCGTGTGCACTGAGGACCTTACCCGTTCATTTGGATTCGACCCCACGTGGGCACAGCCAAAGTACTGCACAAGAAGTGAACGTCACGGTTTTCTTCATAGAGTGCAAGATGTTCGCAGTAAGCGATGGATCCAGTAGTTTCTCGTTGCACGTAAAATCCACGCTCGATTCGAAGCCAGGCGTTTCGGAGCCGAAATGCTCCCTTTGTCTGAATCTTATGTGCACAGGAAAGTTCGCGCGCATGTCACCTACAGCACGAAGCGATTTGTCATCTTGTATGACTTTCCCAATGGACTGCTTTTCTTGGCCTCCGTGTTTTGGGTACAGACTTTGAATTCGGCTCCCGGGAACACTTTTAGAATTCAGGTGGATTTAAAGCTAAGTCCTCGCTAAGTTCCGATGCTCCTTGTGGTCGTATAATGAGCCAATTTTCCTTCAATTTTTGCAAAATCCTCGGAACATTTCTACGGCGCCTGTACCATGCTATCGAGTGACTGCGAAGACAAGTAAAAATTTGCCTCTACTGCGCACCCGCACCACACACGCATTGGTTCCTTCTGCGCCATATGACACGTGAGGTGTTCTAGCTTGTCGGTATGTCGGTATATCAGGTATGTTTGGTTGACTTAGCTCCTGGTTCGGTGGAACAAGGAAACCGCTACGCGATAGCGTTAATTAAGGAGCTCGAACCACCCGACCACGCAAGTCCTCTGTCATGTCGCAGGTGCGTTTGTGAGCGAAATTGAATTTCTCAACGTAAAATTCGTCATAGAGATTGTAAACTACGGCTTCACAAGAACCTGCGCACACGTTAGCTAGGATCGTTATTTCAACGTACGACAAGACATAACTCTGCGAGGAAACTCAAATGCAAACCTCTTTTCCAGCATGGTATAGAGAAGGCGCTGGTTTTAATGAATGTCTTATGAGAAGGCGATGCGGACAGGGCCCCGTAACGCTATAGCGTTCCACTCTTAAAGGCCGAACGTCCGGAAATAACCGAAACTTTCATGATTCTGCAGCTATGCGCTGCGAGAATGCACCACTTTTTTCACTCTCCGTTTCCACTTTGACATGTTTGTGGTGTAAATGTGGCTGAGAGTCGAACAGCCCATAGGCGGCTTTTCTCTCTCTCTCTCTCTCTCTCTCTCTCTCTCTATATATATATATATATATATATATATATATATATATATATATATATATATATATATATATATATATATATATATATACACACACACACACGCATATGGCCCGTCTATGAAATCGGCGACGTACGCGCCCTGCGAGGGAAACGAGCAACGGAGGTGGAGAAGAGAACAACTCTCCGGAGAAATCAGCACGCTGACAAATCAACGCCGTCAATATAAATATAGAGGAATGTCTAGGTGGCGTTGAGCGAAGCAGAAAGACGACGCAGGTTTCAGCCACTATTTGTAAGGTGAATAAGAACAAGAACGAAATAGTGCGTATTCTACGTTACCAGAGATTACAGACATAGCACACGAACCCAAAATAGATATAGATTTCTGGGATCTTGCGTATCGAAACACCGATTCGATCATGAGAGACATCGCAGTGGAGGACTCCGCAAATTTTCGCCACCTGGGGGTTCTTCAACGCGCACTGACGTCGCACAGCACACGGGCCTCAACATTTCGTCTCCATCGAAATTCAGCAGCTGCGGCGGCCGGGATTCGATCCCGCGACTTTCGGTTCTGCAGCCGTGTGCAATAACCACAAAACCACCGCGGCGGGCCCCGCTCAAACGGCGTATCGGTGTAATTGCTCTTAAAAATGTTCTATTGCTTTGTAATGGCTTCGAGATGACGAATGGCAATAAAAAGGGAATAAAAGCACGCACGTTATAGGCATACAAGAATAAAATCCGCAGTCGTGTAACGGCTGAGAAGGCATCGTGTAACGGCTTCTTTCATCACTTTATTGTACCTCATCTATCAAGCTATGCACTGGGTTTCCTGATGTTAAAATCGAATCGCTTTCTATCTTGGCACAGAGCAAAAGCGAAATTTGGGCCATTGGGTTGGGATTCATGTTTAATGACATGGAAGACAAGGCAATGTGGAGGGGATGCACAAGACGAGTGCTGTCCTGGCGCACAATTAACTGTGACGTCGCTTACGTTGGCATTGGCGCATCTACCCTGCATACTCAGCATACGTTTCCACATAATAATAATACAATAAGTTAGGTAATGTTGACTATTTTATCTTTGTCGTAGTGACAGTTTTTCGCCGTCCGAAATCTGCTACAATGTTATCGCTCGGTGTAAGATGCGCCTTCATGAACCTTTTCTGACATTATCGCCGACGATTGTAATGCGATATGACTGTGTTTCCATGGCAGATTATGCTTGGTAGGAACATGCACGTGAGTTATGTGATGTATACTTTCCAGAGCCAGTGCTTACACTGGACTGCGCGATGAATAATGTTTCAGTAAACGACCTGCATAACTAATTTTGACGATTCACGATTGTACTCGCCGCTATAGATGTGCTTTAAATACTGCTTACCATTATTGCACAGGCGCTACCAATCAGTTAAATTTGTGACTCGCACTTCTGGTACTGCGTAACTCTCGTTATTACAGCGCGATGATATGTTCGTTCCTCGAAATTGTCAAAATGTCTCAGTAAATTTCACAAGATCTCTCCGACAAAATACGAGCAGCAGGCACGCATCCTTAAATTTCGGCGATACTAATTAGGAAAAGCATTTTCTCCAGCCCGAAGGAGTTGCCTAATGTGTATTTACCAAATCGCACAGGGCAGCTATAATACGAGAAAAGAAATATTTGGAAGGTTATACTCTTGACTTTATTCGCTGCCGATTCTGTGCAAATGTTTCGCAGACGTTGTTCAGCCTGTTTCCCAAATCGGATTTCGTCACTTTCTCTCTTGCATAACTCTGCCCAACCTATTGCAAACGATTGTACAACATGGGTCCAACATCCTATCCAACATGCTTGGTGTACAACATGCTGATTCAGCACGTCTGTTATATGCATCGACGGGCTGGTGTTCCTAGCACTGACGAGGAGGAACGGTGTTTCAAGGGGATCATTGCACTAATTCCGCCCAATTAAATATCAGCGCTCTTCAACGGGGTTGCATATTGCGAAGCTGCACTCTTGCATGTTGGTCACTTACTGACACGTCATTTGAGCGTGTTTATACAGTACGGCCATGTGCCGTTACGCTGATAAGCACCGCTTTGACATCCGCCCGCGCAAGCAACATATCAGTGCTCTGGGCAGGATGAAACGGACAAAAAGAAAGCTTGGTCCCTCACAGTCTCACACGCATAGAATGCGAGAGCACGACGGGTCGGGGTGTGATGCCTCGCATGGCGTCATGTGTGTGATGCCTCGCATGTCGTATGATGCCATATGATGCCTCGCATGTCGGGGTGTGATGCCTCGCATGTCGTCATGTGTGTGATGCCTCGAATGTCGTATGATGCCATATGATGCCTCGCATGTCGGGGCGTGATGCCTCGCATGGCGTCATGTTATGACGGCATCAGTGATGTCACGTGATGACGTCATCGTGTCGTCGCTGTGATGTCATTCCTTAGTCACGTGAGCTTTTTTTTTTTTTTTGCGTGTGGGGGTAGCGCCGCACCTCTGGTGGGGGCCGGGTTTCTCGCTTCATGGGCTATATACTGCTTTTGCTATAACAAAAAGGGAAGGGATAGGTTCAGCAGCAGTAGTGGTGTTGGTGGGGTGCTAGTAGCAGGTGGTTGTAGTGGTTGTGGTAGCAATAGTGGTAGTAGTTTTTGAAGCGGATTTTGAACGAATGCGCTCTCTAAACAAAAGCGCGTCCTCTATAGAGTTGCCTCCACAGAGAATTTTGCAGCAGTGGACCGATCTCGCCGGCACAGCTTCGCTGGTCAACCTTATTCACAGAGTCGAAGGGCACTGAATTTTTCATCTTCTTCGGTTTTAACTTCTGGGCTTCAAAACAATCACAACCGTGCCAGGCCGGTTGTACACGTTCGGAAACGCCTTCGATTAAAGAGGCGTGGTGCGTAATGTTTCACCGTGCAGTCGAAAAAAGTAAAAAACAAAAGTGGGCTGTCGTGGCTCGAATATGGCTGTACCTATGACGGGTCGCGGTGTGACCTTGAGATCCAAAACAATGGGATTGCATCGCACATCACGAACCGCCCTGTTCTTCCCTGTAGCTATACGACATGCTATTTCTGATTTGTTTTCGCTCGACTACCCTCTCCGCCCACGTCGAAGCTCGTCGTTCGGCCGCGAGGCGGCCCCGCTGTGTGCGCTACGTCGGCACGCGATCCGCGCATGCGAGCTGAATCGATACGAGGCGATGCTGCACGGGCCGAGCAGCGGCTGGGCTGCTCTGGTGGTGCCGGAATGAGCCGAGAAAAAAAAAAAAAAAGCAGGAAGCCCGCGACTGCTCATTCGAAAGCGTAGTCGACGTGACGTTAGACTGCCTTAAAGAAATGCAGAAGAGAATTAAAGGCGAGTTCCTTCTAGAATCAGCAAATTAACTATCATATCGCAATACCAAAGGCACCACTCTTGCTGCAAGACTACAAAAAGAAAGTGCAGGTGGCGACGCTACCGTGAAAATCCCGCACCAGCGCGCAGTGACGTCATAGATTTTGACAGATTCTACTATGGCGAACATAGCCCTTAATCGGTAAATGCGAAGTACATTGTCCTCTGGGGGTGGGAAGAACGGACGAGCAGGGAGGGGGGTCAGAGACTTAATGTACCAAGTTCGAAGAAATTCCGTTGAGCCATGTGATCAACCCAAGAAAAAAAAAAGAACACCGCACGCTGACGTTCACACACGGAGATTCTGACGCGAAATTTTAATGGGAAGATCTGACCTTATTTTTCTTTTGTAGTACCGTTTGTAGTACCGTTCGCAATACCAAACAGCAAGGCTCTCGCTCCCCGAAGACGCTTGCTAAACCATAAGTGCAAAACAAGAAAAATGAAAGAAAGGTGGCGACGCCACCGTGAACTTCCCGCACCAACTCGCCTTGACGTCACATATTCTGACAGCGTTTACTCGGTTCAATACAGATCTTATTCGACGAAACATTCGCACCGAAGGGCGCAAGAGACTTGGCGTGCCAAGCGTTGGGAAGTGTTGTTCAGGCAGTGTTGAAATACGAAAAAAAAAAGTACTTTGAAATTTGTAGCGTCACGCTGACGTGCTGTGATTCCTGCGCGAAATTTATAAATGAAACTTCGACCCTAGTTTTCTATTCTGTGAATAAACCAATGATAGTGAAGTCGACGACACTAGCTTTGAAAGAATAATTTGTTGGTCTAAGCTGATTTAATTAAGACCAGTGTTTAAGCTCATAGTCCGCACCGCTCCGGCCGTAAGCAGTCATGGTCGAAGGGAAAGGAAAAGCAGTTTACAGCACAAATTGACTTGTGTCAGCAATCCTTGTCGACGCTGGTTGCATAACGGCAGCCACACGACACTCGATCAGCGTTGTGAAAGCGTGCCATGCGGTAGAATGCGCTTGCTTATAAGTCGCACATTAATTGTTTGAGGCATGCGCATTTGGCATAGAGGTTGAAGCGTTGTTGTCTCCATAGAGACCGAAACAAAGTTCAAGCACCGCCGTCGAAATATCCTCATTTAATGCTTGCCGCCTCATGTTCCTGTGTGTTCATCCCGACACATTCGCATTGCACTTAGTTTCATATCCATTCGTGGTTAAACGCAGTCATTTAACTCATCACCACTACCCAGCTCACTGCAACGGTCTTCCGTATCACATTACATCTATCTCTAACTGTGAAACATTTCGTGACAACCTGAATTCGTTACGTATTGTATATTGACGTTTTACTCTCTTTTTTTAGCACGAAAGTGTTTTATGCGGGTGTCCACCAGGACCCACTATGTCATTTCCGTAACGGAAGTGACGCAGAGAAACACATGCAAGAACAATAAATAAACACGCTCAGAAAAAGTTTCGTTGACACACTGGGTATAGAACTCGCAGCTCTCGGCTCCACGATGATAGGTGGTCGATGCTCTACCAGTGCGCCACCGGCGCACGTGTAAGTCGTACGAACGCGGCTTACATACTTTCTAATCTCTGCTAGTTCTCTTTTGCTTGATGCGTTCGTCCGGCTCAGTGCGCGCACTTCGCCTCTCATGAATGGCGGCACCGTTCCGTTTCCGTTCCAAAGTGCGTCTTACAACGCAGACTGCGTTTCCAGGCTGATGGCAACAAGAAAACTGCTGCGTTAAGCGCCCAAGTACGGTGACGGCGTCGATGGGTCAATGGTGCGCCAGTAAACATGATTACTGCCTTTGTCGCGCGGCGTTTACTATCGACTTTGTCGATTATGAGGTGAACTACTTTAGTTATCACAGGGGATCATGGAAGTTATGGAGGCGATGGGTGAATGTGGGCTCACCCACGTCAAACGGTACCGTGCCAGCGAAACACCGATGACAACGGGCAAGTTCATATCGATGTGCATAAACATTGAACTGCTTACGTGAAAAAAAAGAAGAAAATCACTTTCGTGTTATACCGATTTCTCTAACGCAGGGATCAGCCACATTTTATTGCAATTTTATTTCTTGCTATTTGTAGCATTTTGTTTTGTTGCCTTTTTTTTTCTACGACTTGTAATTTTACTGCTGCCCCCTTACTCAACGTCCTTTAATGGGCCGGTAAGGTATTTTAAATAAATAAATAAATAAATAAATAAATAAATAAATACCAATTTAGTGTACAGCTACATGCGCGCAGCGACGACTGTCACTCGTGAGTGCGTTTGTATCTGGGGGGGGGGGGGGGGGTGACGTGGCTGGATGTTGGATCAACCAAGCACCTGAAATACGTAGTGCTAGCCCAGGATACAATGCGCAGTAAATATTTAGGACCTAGTTTCCCGTGCCGAAACCACGATATGACCATGAGACACGTCGCAGCAGGGGTCTCCGGTGTTGGAAGTCAGCGACTGTCTCTGGCACTTCTTTAATTATTTGTCCGTCATCCACGTGTGCACTCTTTATTTTACTATTACCGTAGTTTACGATCGATTATATGAGTACGTCCTGACATGTGGGAAAACCAAGAGTTGACGTAACTTCTAATTACCTATACACTAGTAGCCGCCAGTGGGGTGCAACGTGAACCTTTCTTCTTTGCACCTGGATCAATTCAGCGTGGATAGCAGCTGCGTATGACACCGCAATTACCTCCCTCAAACTCAGCCTATCGATTGGAGGTTCTTGTCAAAAAGTGTGGCTTGGGGGCATATTCATGGACTTTCGTTAACATTCTTTTTTTTTTTTTTTTGACAAGTTCTTCGGCAACTTCACATGGGATTGGCGTAAGTGAGATCTGGTTATCGATCATGCCTCTTTGTCACACGATGATCATTCTCGCATGTAGGGTATTATATGATAAATGATAAATCAGTCGGTCAGAGAACAGACTGTAGTTGCTCGTAGCCGACATTAACAGGGGCAAAATTGACCTATACAAGACACAGTCAAAAGGTCAGACAAGCGATGGTCTTTTAGGCCGATGGAACGGATACTAGTGGAGTGGAAACGCGGCCGTAGGCGACAGGCAGTAAGGTGGGACTATGAAATTTGAAAAAAAAAAGAATGACAGTGGAGAGTAGAACTCTCTAAAAATATCAAGGCCTAGTTGAACCTTCTGCTGACCTGCTGCTCTCTTCGAGCGTCTGCCAGAGCTTCATCTATAGCCGCGAGTGGCGTTTCGAGCTGCTGTAGCCTCTTCCACCGTGGCGTACTTTCTCGGTATTCTTCACTTGGGACTACTGGCCTCGAGATGGACATGTAGATGGCAGCACCATCACTACGCGAGTGTGGACAGGCGTTCGCCCGCGCGCACTGAAATGCACACAGCGGCGCTCTGTTGTGAGCAGTTTGATGCAGTTTTAAGCTAAACAAAAGCATTGATTGCAGCGAAACTGTAATAAATGCATCCTTGAATATCACGTCAGTGCAGGAAGCAAGCAAAACGTTTTTATTGCACATGAAGGAAGCGTGATATGCCATTCAATGGGACATCACCCAGCCTCACAGTTTGACTTCCTCGGAGGTTCTCTCCGTCTATTTTTCTTTCACTATATAAGTTCTCTTCTGTCTAAAATGTTGGCATTGCTGTTACGCGACTGAAAGTGTCCAGCATTGAGTTCTCGCTCATTTTTCACTCTTCGCTACAACAACAACAGAAAAAGACTGTTACTGTGCGTATTGAGTTGGAGTAGCACCTTGTGCACTCCGCTGTATCACTTACACGCATACTTGCGTTCAAATGCCTTGCATGAAACGCAAGGCATGCAGTTCAGTTAGGCAAGCTACGTGACTGCATACGCCGCTGAGTACTTTCACAATATTTGACGCACGCATATATTAAGTAAACGTTTTAATACTCAAAAGCATCGCTTTCTTCGCATGATTACTTGCGTGACCGTGACAAGAAAGGGTTTATTTCTTTATGCACGTAAAAAAGAAAAAGATGCGTTCGTCAAGTGAAAAATGTCTGCCGTTTCCCATCACGCTCAAATTCACATCTCGCGAGACGATATCGCTGCAGCACTGTATTTACACGTTGGTTTTTCCTGCTTGACTTATTCAGAAGGATGCTAAGTGCACTTTGCCGTATACTTGAAATGCACAGCAGCAGCTAGACGCAAATAACTGTTCCGAAACGGAGGTGTGACGATGACATAGCGCGCTCACGACACAGGCGCTCAGTGATTTTAAGAAATAGCAAGGACTGCAGCGCAAAGCGAAGTAAAACTATAATACTTTTTGTGTGGATAAGAATATACGAAAGCATTCAACACATGCACCGGCCCAGGGAGCACACATATTGGAGGATACGCGCGACGTACGCGCGCATGTAAAAGCGCAGTGGCAAGGAGCTATCCACACTTGGGAGCTTCGTCCTTTCGCAGCTAGGCGCACTGTGTTCGATCTCAAGGCCAGTAGGGTCTGATGTGTCGTTACTCATAGCGATGAACCAGAGCGTCGCTAACGCTCAGCTTCGCGCACATGCATCGTCCTCTCTCACTCCAGGGAAACGCATAGACCTTGCGTTTATTTTTATCAAGCGAAGCTGGTATTGCGTTACATATGTCGGTGGCGTAGTTGTAGTCACGCCAAAACCCAGATACGCTTTTCCCCTCTTGCGCGCGGAATTTGAGTTCTCACTTCTAGTGCACTCCAGGGAGCGGTGGTGATGTCGCCTTGAAGTTACGGGCATATAATGGAATATGCTCGCGCGAGACAAGTTGGAAATCTTTGTAAGAGACCTTCGTCCTGCAGTGGGTATAATTAAGCTAGGCCAGCAATGACGATAAGCGATAAGAGCATGCAAAAATGTTACGCAGAATTTCAGATATGCGGACTACACATGCTATGTACAATGAGCTTTTTTTGTGTGTGTGTGTGTGTGTGTGTGTGTGTGTGTGTGCGTTTGAAGGGGGGGGGGAGGAGAGGGGTGAACATTGGCTGACACGCCCTTTTAGGTACACGAGAAGCCGCTGACCTCTATACGTGAGACACACTGCTCACTCTCTTTCGTAATTGCGAACGGTACGACTGAGATAACGGAACGCGCTTTTCGTTACAGCGCGGCGAACGACGAAGTCTAACTGCGGCCCTGCAACGCGATGGAAACTTTTTCGCGATTACAATGGAAAGCCACCGAGTTTCGCAAAAGCCACGCACCTAAAGCTCGTTCGGTGCCGTAGTCGTTGTGAGGCGAAACCGAAACTGGGCCGTCGCTGACGCACCGCACTCGCGATCGTGCGCGGGACGCCGACAGAGAACCGCCGCCCTACTCTTTGCACGCATGCGGGCCAAGGACGAGGAAAGGGCGAGCGAGCACAGCTAGAGCGACGAGAGGGGCGCGTGCGTGCACGCGCAGTGCGTGCTTCGCCGGCTCACCTCGGGGTCGTGCAGGGAAAGCACACGCGGAGGCGGAAGGGTGGCGATTCTCGCGTTGGGCCTTGACACTCGGGTGTACGCGCGTGTCTGATTGCCTTGCTCGCCGTACAACGGCCGCTTACGTGACGGCCCGCTCTAAAGGTTCACTTCGCTGATGCCCTTGCTGTTTTCGTGCGTGTGTGTGCTTGGATTAACGTACCTCCCTGCGCACACGGCGAAAGGAAAGTCGGGTGTACGCGTTCGTGGAGAATTAAGGAAATTGGGACGCCCAGGGAAGGAAGGAGAGGTTGGTTTGTTAAGCGAAAGAGCAGCAAGCGCGGGGGCGGAAACGTGACTTAATAACATTGTAAGCTAAGGCGGAAAAAAAGCTAGCACTGTCCCTAGACAGTCAGGACCTTTATTTGAATAAGTTGGTACATAGATATCTGGGGAGAACGCAGAGCGATAAGACAGGGACAAAGAATACACAGCGCTCGTTCCTGCCTTGTCCACGTCGCTGCCTCCTCCCCAGTCTTTAGACAATGTTGCGACGCACGTAACGGATGCACCGTAGTGTACTGAAGCAACAAAGTATACCACGTGAGAGAGGTGCATGCGAAGAAGTGCATCTGGCTTGCTAGTGAAATGACATATTCCATGGCGAAGCTAGCTAACGCAGTACGCGCGTGATTGGAGAGTGCAGAAGCGTGTTTTTGCCCTGCAGCTGACTGAATTGGCTTTGCTCTGGGAAGAGATGTCCGCTATCAGCGAACCCAACGCCAATGGAAGCGTGTAGGTGTGCCGCGGTGGGCGGGCCGCAAACGGCCTAGTAAGGGCGCTACGCTTCCGTCGTCCCGATCGACGAAGCGAACTATTTCCGTTTCTTCTCTACCGGTGTTTCGTTGTCGCCATTTTTCCACATGGACTTCCTTCACTTTCTCACTGCTCTTCGACGACCCCTCTCATTATACTGAACAGGCTCGTACATAACTTTGTTTCACGCGCTCTGTATACGTCATAATACTGTCACAGCCGCACGCAATCGTCGTATTTATGCTCACTGTAGGACGACAATTCCCACTGATCGCCACAAGCAGGGATCTATACAGAATTTCGATTTGGAAAGGGGCGGGGGTCGAGATGTGTTACACATAGTGTAACCGGAACTCAGGGGTGTCTGGACACCAAATGATTGATTATCTGGAAAATCTTTGAGGGGGGTGTGAGGATCCGAGTGGAGGATGTTGGGGGAGTGTTGGGGGGGAGTGTTGGGGGTGTGTGTCAGTAATTTCGTCACATTATGTCCAATATTACAAGAGAAAATGAAGCCTCATTATTGAATGCCATGCCGAATCTTGCAGCACATGACGTCACATTCCCCTCTCCCTCCTATTATTATTATTATTATTATTATTATTATTATTATTATTATTATTATTATTATTATTATTATTATTATTCATTCTCACCACAGTGGCTTTTTCAAAATGCTTGATCCGAAGATCGCCAGATCGAATACAGGCCGAGGCAGCCGATTTTAAAGGGAGGCGAAATGTTGAGGCCCGCGTAATATGCGACGTCAGTGCACGTTAAAGAACCCCACATGGTCGAAATTTCCGGAACCCTCCACTACGGTGTCTTTCATAATCATAGCGTAGTTTTGGGACGTAAAACCCAGAAATTTCTGAAACGCGCTATGTTAAGTTTACGGCTTCTTTAGATCACATCTTACATCGTTCATACAAACAAATAATTATGCAGGCCTTAGGGGACGCCATCATAGTCTATTACGTCAAGCATACCATTGCGGGAATCTCAGAGTGGCGTCTCCACCAGTCTCCTTTTTCTTTTTCTCGCGCGTCTTTTTTTCCCCAGTTTACCAAGCATCTTCGCATTGCAAGAGTAGTGCTCTTAGAATTTTGCAAAAAAAGAAAAAGGTAATTTACTAGTACCAGAAAAATATCATTATTTTCCCTTTAGCGTCTCTTTAAAGACTATATGGTTCTGCTCTGAGCGCCACCGCGGTTAGCATAGCCTTCCCCTTAAGTGCATTTCTGAACTCTTCCGCCCATTCTAGTCCGAAATACTTGTTTGTACAGAACGCGCAAGCGTCGTATCGCCGCTTCCCCGTTCGCCCAAAGCAGGAACTTAAAACGCGCGTCTATCAAGCACCGATGACGAACAGGCAGCGGCGAAAGTTTATTTTGAGACGTTCGCCGTCTCGAGTCTGTGTTGTAACAGCAAACACGGTGTAAAAGGGCGCCTTCACCTCTGATGCAGCGCGGCAAAACAAACCGAACAACGGGAGCATGCTAAGCGCGCAAGCGCTACCCGCTATAAAACAGTCTGCGCCCGTTCACGCTGCGAAGCGCGCGAGGTCGCCGCGGCCACTTCCGATCGGAGCGGAAGGCCATTAACTGCACCGCCGGCCGATTCTGGTTTGCCGCCCCGAAGCGAAATAGGGGCTGCGAGAGAGGCTGCGAACAGGCTCCGAGGATGAAATTTTATGCCGAAAGAAAGTGGCCGCCGACGGAATCAAGAAATAGAACCCTGTGTCCAGCGGGACACCGCTCCGGGCATAACAAAATGACGTAATTGCGCCTCTCTATATATGCTTTCAATACGCGCTGAGGAATGCGGGGTGATCAAAATATTGAGGAGGCCTTCTTAACAGACTGAGTGCGTAGCTTCTGAGTACGACGATATTTCACTAATGAAATAACTATTTATTTAGTAAATAACTGACAAAATAGCCAGCCACACAATTAACTAAGTATATAATTAACAAGATAACCTATCATTTGGCCGATCAAGCAGCTAAATTAATGAATTAATAAAATAATGAATTAATCAATTTACTTTCACAGCAACGAGCTAATAAATTAAACAATCGATTTGTTTATTTATTTTCATACCAACGGTCTAACCAGGTAATTAAGCAAACTAGCCAACCAATTCGCTTCCCGCCGAGTGGCTAACTAACAACTAACTCACTTAACCAACCAATTATTGTCGCGGATGGACTAACTGAACAAATGACACAATGACGCATAACAGGCACATTCTATTAAGGACGAACTGTTTAGAAGTATGGCGACAGAAAAGTCAGCCCGCGAGGTCTGACACAAGAACATTACCAAAAAAAAATGTGGCTGATCCCTCTGTCAACGGAGTCGGTATAGCACGAAAGTGAAATGTGTCTTCGCGTAAGCAGTTGTATGTTTACTGTTACACCCAGATTAACTTGCCCATTCCTATCGGAGTTTCGCTGGTACGGCACTGTTTGACGTGGATGAACCCACGTTCACTCATTGCCTCCAAAACTTCAGGAACCAAACTTTTGTGGTAACTGAAGTAGTTTATGTAATAAATGGACGCTGTCGGTTGTAAGTGCCGCGTGGCAAAGGTATCGATCATATTTACTTGCGCCACATTGACCCGTCAAGATCGTTACCGTGCTTGGCCGCCTAATGCAGCAGTGTTCTTGTTGCCATCATGCTCGAGGAGTGGTCGGCAGGGGAACGCTACCCAAGACGAAAGGCGACCGATGATCTACCACTGCGCTGTCCGCGCACATACTGTCGAAGCTGTACGAACGCGGCTATGTTCTTTCTTCTCACGCTTGTTTCCGATGCCCGCGCGGCTCCGCACGCGTGCATCGAGGCGGACTTTGGAACGCGTCTGGAATGGTGCCGCCATCCAGGAGAGCCGAAGTAAAGCTGCAGTGATCCACTTTGCCTCTCCTGGATGATGGCACCGTTCCAGGCAGTGTGATGTATGCGCTGAGCTGGAAGAGAGCGTCGAAGAACAAATATAAGGCGTGTTCGCACACCTCCGAGCATGTTCGGCGTTAGCGCAGTGGTAGAGCACCGACCACCTGTTGTCGTGGAGCGAGAGGCTGCGAGGTCGATTCCCAGCGCACGAACAAAGTTTTTTTTAGTGTTGTTCGTTCTTGTTCTTACATGTTTATTTTACTTCATCATATCCGTTACGGTAGTGACGTATGGGGTCGTGGTGGACACCGGCATAATACACTTTCGTTTTAAAACAAATGCTCACTCATATAATCACCGGTATTAAAGGGACACTACAGTTTGAATAGGTTTACACCGACAGCTTATGTTTCGAGAGCTCCATTATCGTTAATATCGTCACTTGATGTTCAATATTAAAAGAGACAATGAATGTCAAGCTTTATTTTATTTTTGAAAATGCGGCAAGCCTGGTACTGGTGCCGTATTTACACGACTGCAAGTCGATTCGAATGCATGTAGGCCGAACGACCCGCTAAATTGCAAGCCCCCCTCCCCTTCCCCCCTACACACACACACGCACACACAAGCACAAAGAAGAAAAATGATAACTGACTGGTATTAGACCTTCAGGTTTCAATTGTAACCCGCCCCCGCTCCAACTTCAGTTTCAAACTTCAACTAAATAGGTCGATTAATAATCGTGTAAGTACGTTGTTCGAGTGGATGCTATATGCTAGGGCACCAGGCAGTGTATACAGCTCTGCACTGTGCCCAGAATCGGTCCACTGAATGTAAGGGTTCGCGTTAAAGACGGATCTGCATGCGGAAAAAGACACGGCTGGTATAGCCCTCAAATGCATAAGCATTAAAAGGGGTTCGCCGTCACGTGGGCGTATTCTCCGAGCTTCTGACGAGACGTACACTCGGCTGACACGTCGGTATGCCCTCTCCACCGAGTTCAACGCCAAGAAGCGGCCAGCGCACTCTTTCGCTATCGCGTCCGGCGCGGCTAGTCTGTCGACGCGCCAACTGTGCATTATTTATAGCCGCGCTCTCATAAAATGTACTGGGAGACTGTCGTGTGAGCGACGGGCGAGCAACAGCTTTCAACACAGCTTTTGTACTGCTTCTGTTTAATCAGCGAAGTTTACGATACAAGCACTCAGTTCGCTCGGTTGCACACCCGTTGAAGCGTACTTACGTAACGAGGCATACGCGAATGCCAGCGAATTTCTATTACTTTTTTATCAGGCGATACTGCCATAACTGGTGCACTAAGGGGGAAGGTGACTGCACGAGTTTGGACAGCCTTACAAATATAGTCCAAATAAACGGCGCGATTTTTTCAGGAAGTTGCTGAAACATGCGGCCAAGTTGAGCAACTTAAAAAGAAAACAAAAAGAACAAGGAAAGCTCCTTCATGATTCACCTTAAAAAAAAAAAAAGTGCACTTGGCGCACGCCTTGCTTTTTGCACGCTGATACACGTTTCGGGAGGCCGCCGCGCTTCTACAAAAAAGAAAAGCAAATATCGAGGCAAAGTTGTCGAATTCCGTTTGTCGTTATAGATAAGAGCGACCATTTCCTCAGCAATTACGGTAATAGCCTCCGCGTTACTCTTGTTGCTTTTAACTATAGTTTTGCTTTTGCCGACCTACTTCGCGCCAACAAAAAGCTTTATCGTGTCGAGGCATTCCCAAATTTTATACTCTAAATCAAATCACCACTACATACACTAAAAACGTAGAATTACATTAACACTGATGCATCTTATAATAAGATTAATAATGTCAGCTTAGAGTGGAAATGTAAAAGCGCGTAATTATAGCGCGGTACTTATGCGATGAAAAACATATTCACGGAATTAAGTGCTGCAATATTTTGCACAAATATAGTTATAGGCTTCGAGAAGACCCTCCTGTTGCGTTCGCTTGTTTATCCCAAGCTTACCGCAAATATCAAAGTTAGGGGCTTTTTTAAATGAAAAGCGTGGCATTAGCGTACACGGTACAGATTATCCGAGAATGTGTATTCTGTTAGACGCGCTTTCAAGAGCATTCACTGTAAAATCTCGAGAAGGTTCATGGTTGATGAACTTAAGTAGCCATATTGCTACGGACCCGTACCACCGACCGTCAAGAGGCGAATAGAGAAAGACGACGAGGGAGGACGTTTTTAGCGGGGCTTGCTCGGGCTGCTGCTTCATGGCCAAGCGCCTCAGCGTTCCGTTGTAAATACATCTGTACATAGCTTCGCCTCTTGCGTCTTTCAACGTAACAGTATGAAGGCATTCAAAATCAACTATGCCAAATCAGCAAATGTACATTCGCGTGTAATAGTAGTGGACTGCCAGCAATCGTGACTAACTCGTGATGCTTGCAGTAAGCTCGAAAGCTAAGCTAACTGGCATATGACTGAATAGGAATAACCAGCTAAAACATCACGTAAACCGAACTATATTCGTTCAATCTTGTTCTATTTAGGTGTACTTGGTGTTTTCATATTTTGTTGGGATATTCACCTTCAGTATAGTAGTTCTTGAACTTGTTAAAATACAAATGTCCCGCTAAAATTCACTTAATAACTTTAGCTTAAATAAAATCGTCTGAACGTGAGGCGGTGATAGCGCCACCCCGCACGTCACCTAGCTGGGTCGCGTACGGTCCTTGGTCGGTCCATTAAGTGGTAACACACCATGGTTGCCGAAGGCTGTGTCGGTATTGTTCGAGAGCACGTGTGAAAGCGAGCGCGCGCTGTAAAAAAAAAAATGAGAAAAATACCGGGTGGCGTAGTGCCCCGGAAATCGCGTTTGTTTACAACTTGCAGCGTGATGGTGGGCGCACCTGCTAACCCCCAAACAAGCTGTGACGTCGTAAGACACGCACTCACGTGACCTCAAAAGTACCGTGGCCTGAAGGTTAATTATTGCCTTTATATGTGGTGCACGGTATACGTTGTTGTGCGCGTGCCTGTGTGGCGCGGTGCGTTTGACGTGCCCGTACAAGTCGCGCAAGAGCGCTTGTAACGACGACCACTTAGCATCACCCGCTATTTCGACGCACTTTTTTCACTACCACGATGACACGCAGGAAGGCACCGGTGGCGCCACAGTAGTAGCACGCTTGCGTGCTCTCTATTTCACATTTGCCGTTTTCGCTTTTCTTTGCAATTGGCTTCTCCGTTGGCTTTCGTGCGTTGCAGGCAAAGCACGCTTTACAGGGGGAAAAGCGAGGGAGGGGATTGATCGGCCGTGCTGCGAGGCCCGACGGCGGGCCGGTGTGTGTGTGTGCGTGTGGCCGGCAGTAGTCATGGAAACCTGTTGTGTCGCCGGCGCCGACACCGGTGTGGTCGTTCGCCGCCGCGAGCCCGACCCCGAGCGCTGGCGTCGGCGCACCCTTGCCTCCGGGTCTATTTTTACGGCGTCCTCTGGCGTCGTCGTCGTCGTCGACGGCGGCATGGCGGCGCGCCCATCGATCCCCTGGGCGAGCCCGGGGCCGCCCTCAGGTGAGCGGTGCGCACGTTACGGCGGAGAGAGGGCGCGCGCGCCTTCTCCATCACGCGAGAAATCGTTGTCGGCGACATTTTTGGCCGCTTCCACCGCTAAGACGAATGCTTTTGTCATCCGTATAACACGGTCCAGTGACCACGGCCACAAACAGATGATCGGAAGAGTCGGACGCCGTAGCGGCGCACGCCGGCGTCTCGGCGCCACCACTCGCTGGAGCGGGGGAAAGGATGAAGGGGCGGAAGAGAGGGTACGCGACCGCCGGTTGTTCCGGGGCGGTGGCGCTGTGTGCCCCGCGG
The DNA here is from genome assembly GCA_013339685.2 of Hyalomma asiaticum. Classification (NCBI taxonomy): domain Eukaryota; kingdom Metazoa; phylum Arthropoda; class Arachnida; order Ixodida; family Ixodidae; genus Hyalomma; species Hyalomma asiaticum. The sequence continues at coordinate 7,175,977 of CM023489.1, read as the reverse complement.
TTCTTCTAATGGTCACCACGTGATCAGCGCTGCCAGCTTTCTTGCGAGACCCTCCTCTTTGTCGCCGACCTCCTCGCTTTCCCTTTCGTCGAGTCCACACAGCGGGGCCGCGCGCAGGAAAGCGCCCTGGCAAGTCGACGCTCCCGTTCGGCCGCCCTGTAGCATGGACCGAGGGCCCCACGGCCGGCCGTCCGCTGCACCGTCACTCGTGGCCTGCGTCACTGCCGGCGGTCGCTCGGAGTTCTCGTGGCACTAGGAGGGGGAGACAGAGATCCTCGAGAAGACTTTCGCGTGGTCCTCTTCGCGTCCATGAACCCACGCTGGCGCCCGCACCGGCGGCGCCCCATCGTACATGGAGGGGGTCTGCTTCTGCCGAGAGCGGCGGACCGATAGCGGACACGAGCATCCTGTGACGGGACCCCGGTGCCGTGCCGGACTGGACTGGAGGACGAATCTCAGTAGCGTGTCCGTTCGCGGTTGTGGCGTCGCGAAGCCGTGCGGCTCGCTCGACCTTGCCCCCGGTGGTGTCGTCGTAGGGCGGCCAGGACGCGCCCAAGGCCGGAGGGGACCCGCCGCCATGCGGGGCCCTTGCGCCACCGGCTGCGAGTCGGCCCTAGACCGAGCGGTGGCCCTGGTGGCACGACGTCGCTGCGGGCCGCTGCTTCCCGTCAACGTAGTCGTCGGTCGGCACCGACGCGAGCTGTGAGGAGGGGAGCCGCGCGCGCCACCGCTCAACTCTTTCCTGGGTGAGTCGTCCCCCGGGAGCGCCGCCGGCCTACCGTGCACCTTCTGGCCGTTGCGCGAAAAGAGAATTCCTGCCGCTCGCTGGCGTCATCGTTTGCGGTTAGTGAGCTCTTTGCCAGTGTTGTCCCGCGGCACGGGAAGCATGCTACGATGATTTACGGTCGGGAGCGCGCGTGAGAGACGTGTGCTGGACAGCTAAGTTCGCACGCAAATGCTGATGTTGCAGAGCCAAGCGGCGTCTCCAGATCCCCTCGATTCTCCTACAGCTTGCCCATTCCGCTTTTTAACTCGTTCGCCTTGCTGGTCTCTATCTACACTACGTCTATATTGTTTTTTATCGAAAGGTACGGTTGGGCTAGTTTGCCTCGCATGAACAACAAAAGGGTAGAGCGCACATCGGGGCACACGCAATACAGACGAGAGGGCAAAGAATAGTTGTCTAACGCCACTCCGTTTTCCGCCCTCTTCTCTCTGACGTTTGTTCTTTTTTACGCTCTGCCCTCTTGCTGATCAATATCGTTGAGAAGCTGAAGTGAGTGGTACGCTGATCCAGAGATAGAACTAGCACGACCAACCACGACAAGCTGTTGAACTCCTACAGAACATGTCACGGCCAGCCACGAGCCGATGACCGCGATCTTCGTTCTTCTCGCTTTTAGCCGAGCTCTCCATTCACCGCCTTCACTGCAACTATATCTCCACTACAGCGGTCGACAGATAAGCGCATTGAACACCAGTGCATGTCTTCATGTCTTGCGCTCTCGCTTCTCAGGGAAACATTGGTTCCTACCGGGCATACGTACCACGACGGCATCAGCTGTCTAGTATTCTCGGTACCGTGGTTGGATATGCCCTCTGCACCTATCCTCGAGCCTTGACGTTTGGTTCGGCGACGCCTACTGTTCGCAGGAATGCCGTTCGCTTCGTCATTGGCGACGCGGTGTTGATGGATTACGTTGCGGAGGGCAACGACCAAACGTCTCATGCGCGGGTCGGGTCGTTCATATGTTGAGTTCGTCTTCAAACAAGTCTGTCTTTGCTGACCGCACAAGCTTCTAGACGAGCCAGAGCTATTCTTGAGCGCTTCGCTGCGCTGTCCCTCTATTGCTTATGCAGCAACAATGGGCGTGCGATCCAGACTGTTGCGCTCTGCAAGCCGCTATTATGCATGCGAATGCGAAAGAATACATAATACACCGGCAATGTTTCGAGCTATAATTACCAAAACATCTTTTCTATAGCAACAAACTAGCATCGAAAAAAAAAAGAAAAAGAACGCGGATGAAAAGTGTAATGAAGCGAAACGCTCGACTTCAAATGAAACACTTTCCCGTGTATGGTGCAGCTTTCAGAGGAAAAGGCATGTTGCTCTCTACAAAATCTTGCTTTTATTTGCTTTACTTTTACTTAATTGTTTTAATGTGTGCACTGTATTTTTTTATTCTGCTCATGAATAGGACAATATCCGATTTATGTGCATGCACCCTTAGATAAGTGAATTTTGAAAGTTCGGGCACTGTTCCTGTTATTATGCAATTAGCCGTATTAGTTTACGTACCTGTAGGGCACTGTATACCCAACAATGCAGAAAATACATTGTGGTGACTTACGTACCCAAGCTGAACAGTGTCTGTGAATGACAAGACTGCCGAGAACGCATGGTTAATAGTACATTTAGAGTTCAATACACATGGCCAGATATTTTGCTTTGCAATTCTAGAGGAACACTGCGGTGAGGCATCGAACGCACGATGTCCTGGTCACACGTGGAAGTCAGCTCCCGAGGCCAACATTGTTGAGTACATTCCCTTTTGTTGAGTACATTCCCATTCCCATCTTTTGCCCATAAACCTTTCGACAATGTTTTTTTTTTTTTTTTTGCTGTACGGTAGGCATCAATGAGCACATACCGCGGATTGTTATATATGTTCGCAGCACATTTAGTGTTGGTCATTCTGGCTCTAAAAAGTGCCTGTGGAACCGGGTATTTTCTTAAATGCTTGGCGTGTCACTGTCGCATCGTAGCTTTATGCGTTCTGAACAAAACACGAAGTAAAACAGCGTGCGGTCTTCTTTCCTCCGCGTTTTGTTCGTATATGTAGTCGGCGTCCCATAACGTGATTCTCGATGAAGATGTCGGTTATTGCCGGTATTACTTGATTGCTGCGTTGTTGTTATGGGGGTTTAACGTCCCAAAACCAGCTCTGATTATGAGAGACTCCGTAGTGGAGGGCTCCGGAAATTTCGACCACTTGGGATTCCTTAACGTGCACTGACATCGCGCGCCACACGGGCCTCAACATTTCGCCTCCATCGAAATGCAGCAGCCGCGGCCGGGATTCGATCCCGCGACCCTCGGATCTGCAGCCGAGTACCATAGCCACTAGACCGCCGTGGCGGGGCTGATTCCTGCATGCTTTACTCGAAGCGTCCTCCTCGGCCCAACCGATTGCGCAGTTAGTCCCCAGGCCGGCGCTCTTGGCAGGGCATACCACCCGCCGTTAATGCGTTGTTTCCGCCTAGCGTCAGAAATTTGGCATTGCCTCGAGGAAGGCGGTATCGCGGACTCGCCGCATTGCCAAGTGCTGACTTGGTGCCCATGTGGGTGTTCATTCTAAACTGTGGCGCGCCTAGGAACGGCCTAAACGACGCTCGTCCGCTCATTGGAAGCCTAATTGCTTTTTTTTATAGACGCATTTTTGAGAAAGCTGCTCTGCTAGAAAGAAAGAAAGAACAAGGAATTACTGAAAGCACTGAACTTATGGACGGTGACAAATGTTTGTGCAACATCTATTGTTGTACCTGACATCTATTCAACAAACTATAATAGCGTCTGACACAATGTGTCAATTCTTTAAAATTTCTGCGGGATGCCTTGATGTTTCGTAGCCTAGTGTGGCGTCGAAACCTGCTGCATTTGTTCAACAATTCTGGAAAGCACATTTTAAAGATTTTTGTTGAATGCAAATTAGCAACGAACCTGTACAAGTCGTGCGAAGTCCATTCAGTCTGCACCAACAGCTTCCTATTGTCATTGAGGAAAGACCTGCATGCGGCACACCTCTACGTACCATGGCCGGCATTACCTCGCCGCATGGGGTGCTGTTGAAATACTTCGGCGTCCAAATATGGAAAGAGTACTCTTCCTGCTGAGGTCGAAACGTGTTTTCGCGAAAAAAGCCTCGTAAACTCCAATTCGAGAACAACTAAAGTAGCTGTGTCTCCCTGTGTTTTGTGCCCGCCGTCGTCTTGGCAAGTACGGTGTCGCACTGCTCAGCATAAGGTGGTAGGTTCGATACTCAGCCAAGGTGGCCTAATTTCAGTAGGGTTAAATACTAGGGTACTCGTGTACCGAGATTCATGTGCGTGTTTCAAATCCCAGCTGGTCGAAATTAATCCGGAGTTCTCAACCACGTTTTCGCACTTGAAACCTTACCCAATCGTTATTGATTCTCTCACATTGTTACGTGCCTTAGCACAGATATTCTTTTCGCAACAGTTCACGTTTACATTCCTTAAGAGGATTCTTCAGCGTTTGCGCGTTTCCTTTTCCACAATAATGTTCATTTGCGAATTCCTCCGTCGTGCTTTTCGTCTTGCGCACATGATGTGCAGGGGTTTCCTCGGGAATCGGGGTTAGGGTGTGTCTCAACGTTGAGAAGGGGGTGTACAAAGGCGGGTATTTTGAACTTGTTGCAGGTTTTTTACAAATTGAGGGAGTGGGTTCCAAAAGGAAGGGAGGGTGCAAAACCCCCCGCCCCCTTGCTCCCATGGGGTGTGTGCGGAAATCTGGCGATGTGTATCTTGCCGCAGCATTTCTAGTCGCTAACGTTTACGAAGTTGTCTCACTCACCAGTTCCTCACTTCACCCTGTAGATGCGTTAACAGAGAAACTGGAGGTTAGTAGGGAACAGACTTCGGCGCCTTAACGCCCGGTTGCTTTCTTTTATTAAAACTGCAGCCAGGTTCGAAAAGGAGTGATACTCATAACACTCCCCTGAACCATACACAAAAAAGAAATGAAAGCGCATGCTTAAACTCTTTAGTGATTCAGCGGGAAACGACTGTAATGCAAGTTCGAAGTGACAGAATCGAGAAAGTTCCCACCATTTACTCTCAGCATTCCTTTTTTTTTTTTTTAATCGAGCAGGAGGCACCACGTGTATATTGAAAGGAAGACTCTGCGCTGCCTTTTGTGAACCTTTCTCGTGAAATTAGCTCTTGTCCGGAGAGCGGGGGACGCCATCGATTATCTTGTACGTTATTTATTTTCTTATATCGATCTTTGCATCTCCATTGCAAGCGCCATGGAGTGCTTCCTTGGCGTTTGAGTGCAGCTTACGTATTTTTCAACCGAAGGAATAAAAGGAAGCATGGAATTTCCTTTCTTTTGCTTACATTTTACGGGAAAAGGGGTAGACGCTTTTCTTGCTGTAGAGTCGCGACGTGCGTGAAATACGTTGTAGCTTCGAGCGAAATCTCTTCTTTCGAGAAAGTTCTCAGAATAGGAACGGGCAGTCGCTGCCATGCCATGCTGCGGGGCTCGGTGAGTCACTCTGCCGTCGCATAACAAACAAGAGGCCGTTTCAGCGCAAGTGACTGGGCGAGTTTTCTTTTTCTTTAAGCCCCCGTCCATATAATGCGCGAAAAAGAAAATTGTTGAGCATGCAATGACCGCGCGAATTCTCTTCTTCCGCTTAGCGCTATACGTCCGTGCCTGAGTTGGCAGTGAGCCGGGCGGAACTTGCCATTAGTGAGACGTGCGATGAAATTTAACTTTTCTTTTTTGGTTCCTCTTTCTTTTCGTGCCTGTACGCTGACGTATAGTTTTAACGTGTGCATTAAAGTGCATCTCGCGCTTGAAAGCCGCGCATCGAGTTGCCGGTCTAATGCTCGCCAGTCCACTAGCACTTTCATAGTGTATGTTCGCGTTGTTTGGTGTTACGCGCGTACGCACGCGCACACGCACACACATACACGCGCTAGATAGATAGATAGATAGATAGATAGATAGATAGATAGATAGATAGATAGATAGATAGATAGATAGATAGATAGATAGATAGATAGATAGATAGTATACTTCGTACGGCAGGCACTTACATCTCTCTCTCTCTCTCTCTCTCTGCGAATTCAGTTTAAGACTTCCTGAGGTTTATTTCTTACCGGATCCAAGCGTTTATTGGTGTGCGTATAACTACTACACGTTGTCTCATTAATGGAAATAGCGAGTCTGGCACATTGAAAGTGCTACGTCGTTGCGTAGTTATACGCTTTGCCTTTGCCGATTACTCTGCCACATTCTGGAAGAGGCCGGTGGAGGTAAACTGTGGGTGGGGGCGAGGGGGGTTAAGGTTTGATGTCTTCAAGTATAGCACCTGTCATTTTTTTTTTCGGTTTAACGTCACGCTTTGAAACGAGAATAGACACATGCGAAACGCTCTCAAGTAAAGTTTTAGAGTTAGAAGATTAATTTACTTTCCTTTCAGTGGCAGTGGATTAACATTGGTGCATGTTGTTTCTGAAAAGCTCGGAAATACGAGGGATTCGATTTAACGAACGCACTTAAGCTCAACGAGAGCTTCGCTTATCTGTTTACCACGAGCATTGCCGTCGTCAATTTAATTCAAAGTCATTTCTCCATCATGTAAGTGACAACATGATGCTTCACGACAACGTATGGACGCCTACATTTGGGCGTCACTGCATTTGCAAGGGTCTGCCAAAATAAAAACCGGAACAAAAACCAGCACTTGATTCATACGCAGTTTAACGAAGACAAGCAGTTCAGCGCAACACTAGAAAAATACGTTAGCTATAGAAAAAAAAAAAAAAAGTTCGCGACGTATACCTTTGTGAGGCTAGCTGGTCCGAAGTTGATAGCCTACCGCCGGCCCTACCATCCATCAAGTGTTACCCTACCGCATAGATGCTTTGCTTTCATGGAGGAACAGAATCTCGGTCGATTCGTCCTCGGCTTTTGCTTTATCGAGCACTGGCTCGGCGCGCCGCCTTGCCCGTTTGGCGGCGCGAACCGTCATTGCCGGGGCTTCCGGTATACTGGGTCGGTCGCATGTGCGGCCACGGCGTAATGAGAGAATGGGTGTGGCATCGTACGTCGCGTACACCTATACGTCACGCTTGCTATTCACGGCCCGTCGCGACAGAATGCGCGTGTCGTGTATACCATGCTATACGTATAGCCATTAGCCAGCTTCAATGTAACGTCTCGCTTGCCCGCTTTGTTTTCAGTTTTGTAGGCGAGGGCATGTCATCCTCCACACCCTTTGCTAGTTGTAAACAGCAAAGGGTGCACGGCGGACGTTGTGTGGTGATGTCCTGGCCTACCTTGTTTACTGTCGTATAGTACAAGCACTGGTTAGCACTTGGTAATGCCGCGCCATGGTGATCTAGTAGCTATGGCACTCGCCTGCTGATCCGAAGGTGGCGGGATCGAATCCAGTTGGCGGCTGCATTTCGATGGAGGCGAAATGTTGAGGCCCGTGTACTGCGCGATGGCAATGCATGTTAAAGAACGCAAGGTGGTCTAAATTTACGGAGCCCTCCACTGCGGCGTCCCTCACAATCATATCGTGGTTTTGAGACGTATGACCCCAGAAATCAATTACCAGTTGCTGATGTTGGCTAGTATTAGCTGAATGATGGCTAATGGCGACTGGTGATGTCTTGGGAGATGACGGCTATTGATGTCTCACTATAAACAAATGGCTTGCTTTGTTTTCAGCTTTATAGCCGCCTAGTGATATCCTGTTATAGGCAAATGTCGACTAGCGACATTTCACAGTGGACAGTGACGGCTAGTGCGTTTTTTGCAAAGACGGCTAGCAATGGCAAATGAGTTCTGCGGAAACCCGCAAGGTAGAGTAACGTTTATAAAAGGGAAAATTAGCATCCACCCGTTTTGTAGCACAAGGCTACAAGGAAATCCACACGGAAATGTCGGCTCGTCTTGGCATGTTATTGGCGAGTGTTGTGTTGCCTGTTCGTTCTTATAATAGCAACATCGTCTTCATGAAATTTAAACCCAATGACTCAATTGTTGCGTGCTCTATCATAAAAAAAAGAACCTTAGTTGCTTTTACCTCATTCTTTTCTTTCGCAACCCGTTCTAAAGCGAGTTGGAAGGTTCTGTGCACAAAAGAGTGCGGTTGGCAAGCTGACAGTTTTCGCATATACAAAGAAACGGCTTCCAAGGAACAAAGAAACGGCTTGCGGGACCTCCCTAAGAAATTCGACATCGTGGTTTTTTTTTTTTTCCATGCCATGACGTCATCTTATGACGTCACGTCATTTGATAACGTAAACGCTTTGCCACATGACTCTTGGTACCATTTGTGTTCACAACGCCGGGCACCGGACGGCTGACGACGGATTCTTCGACTCGTGAGCCAAGTATTGCTTTCTCGTTAAAAAGAAGAAAGCCACTGCTCGACGGTCTTGGCTTTGGAAGCCGCACCAGGAACATAGCGTCGACGCCAAATCGTGACGCTATTTAAGTATTAGCAGTGACGACATTCCGTCGCTTCTCTTCAAGATCACCTGTTGAAAATCTTCCGTCAACCTTCGATCTGTAAAGTCGTCTGTTTCCTTTGTTTAAACTCTATCCACCGATTTCGTTGTGCTTCAAACTTGCCCACTTGGTAGCCATGCATGATTTTCCGTAATGAAAATCGTCCGCTCCTTCGCCTTAAATCATGCTTAATTCAACTTCGCCTTCAGGAGAGACATATGGAAAAGACATAGTTGTGACCTTGCGAACGCATCGATCTCTCCGAATCATCGCGTGCTCCAGTGTCTAACGATCGACTACGAAGCAGCGCTGCGCGTGCACGCATCGGCGTCGCTCGTGCGGTTGAATACCGTGTCTCTCGGGCTGTTCGAACATCGATCGCTGAAACTCTGCCGCACTGGACAGGAGTCAACGGTTGCGTCTCTGTGCTGTTCCTATAGCAGTCAACATGTTCTTCCCCCGCTGGAACGAAAGTTCTCTTTCTTTCTTTCTTTCTTTCTTTCTTTCTTTCTTTCTTTCTTTCTTTCTTTCTTTCTTTCTTTCTTTCTTTCTTTCATGACCACGGCTGCAAGGGCAGTGAAGTCTCAATTTTTGGTAGCACGCGTTGCGCACGTGTGGCCGATTGTCCGTGAACGCTATTTTCGTCGCACGCCTTCTGGGCTCGGCGTAACCACATTATATACCTTCTTTTCGAAGACGCTCTGTTTTTTATATTTCTTCCGCCGGCATTCTAAAAGAGGGTACAACGATGTCCGATTTATGGCAACATCTGTGAGTCTCTCCCGAAGGCCGTGTGCAGTCCTACTAAGGCAAGGACAAAGAAAACAAGACGCATGCAAGCGCATATGGTACCAAAAGTCATGGCTGATTACGGCTAGTGCTGGCTAATTCTGGTTGATAATTCAGATATTGGCTATCCGCTGTTGTATCACGAGTACTGCCTTCGTTGAATTTTGATCCAGTGAGTGTCTATTATCTCCCGTTATACAGTGTGACATTCAGACTTGTGGTAGCCCGTTTGTTCGGTCTCTCACACGTGAAGTAATGTTCAGGAATTGCCCCGCCACGGTGGTCTAGTGGCTATGGTACTCGGCTGGTGATCCGAGGGTCGCGGGATCGAATCCCGGTCGCTGCGGCTGCATTTCGATTAGGGATGGTTGATTAAATTTTTTAATCGATTAATCGTTCGTCGATTGAGCCTTTCATCGATTAATAGCTTTCGATGTGACGTTTTAATCGATTAATCGACATTTTTATAGGTTCTTTAAAAATGATGTCTTGTTGTTCAAGAAGCGTTGCTTGTGTTTGATATCGACACAAGTATTTATTCCACGCGCTAGAGATCGTATGTGCGCATTAGCGGCTGCGTGAAAATTCGGACTTTCGCCCACTGAACACAGGGAGCCCGTCGTCTTTGAATGATGTCAAGGATCGAAAATTCCGTGCGTGGCCATGATCCACGGACAATTCGGCAGCAGGTCGTATTTCCTCGAAGTCTGCCTACTAGAGCGAACCGAAATCGGAGGCACTTTTGGCGACCACACTGGTTGGAAAGTCGCACCGGAAACATGCAGTGTGGCCGAGGGTGAGGAAATTCCGAGAAAGGTAAAAAAAAAAAAAAAAAGAGGCGAGGACGAAAGGAAAGGTAAAGACGCTCGCTCTTTTAGGGACGGCAACATTTCTCGGTTTGTCCGTTATGTATTGTGGAAGCCGTCGGTAATACTATAACCATGAACTGGCGGGATGTCTTCCTTGAGGTCACTGATGCGAGATTGCACAGCAACATACTGGTCTCAAACAGGCCATCAATGCACGCATCTGCGGGAAATAGAGTGACACGAGTTTTTCCTCCCGGCTAGAATAAGCGGCAGCTGTGCCAGTATACTGCAAATGTTTCACCTCGTCGCCGACTTAACTCGGCGCTACTTAATCGCGCGTACAGCTCGAACTGTGAACGCTGTCTAATGTATCAGAGATTAGAACACACAGTATTTCGCGACTATGCTCCATTCGTGCCACAGCAATAGACGGCGGCCTCTAGGCTGGCTGACATGGGAGTACAAGCAATAGATGAAAGCTGTATTTCACTCGGAATAGGCCGACCATACAGAATTACCAAATGCTACAACGTCATTTTTTTCAATAGAAATGGACTGGATGCTAGACGTTCGGTATACCACTGCGCAAAGTTGCGGATTATGAAAAGGGACTATTAAACTTAAATGCAGGAAAAGTGGCTTCTTTCCATTATGTGACTATTAGACCTTTTTCATAATCGTCGGGTTCGTTTGCCTGCACAGCATATTCGCCCAACTAATGACGGCCCCTGTCACGTTTCAAGTGGAGGCGAGGCCCCAGTTACAGGTGCTGGGGTTTGACTATTATGAGTGTTTATGTCAAGAGAGCTGAGTCGACATTTTCGGCGCAATATCACGCTGTTTTGCAGAAGTGAATAGCTGCCATAAGTTGGGGTAACTGCATTGCAGGGAAGCTAGCATTACTGTTCTCAAAGGGTATACAGGCGTTAAGGCAGACAGTTGGGCTAGTTGGTATCAAGCGTAATGAAATGTGATTACTAGCGTCCATGTCCCCTTTGCGCAAGCAGTCATGTCTTATTATGTATATACGGACCACTCATTCTTATCCCCATCATCATGCTTCAGCGCTCTTTTCTCCTGTTGCGTTGTCCCCAAGGTAGGGTAGAAGGCCGGGGCGTACTAGATGAGGCCACCCTCTCTACCTTCTAATAGATTATCTCTCTTTCTTTCATTGGTGACAAATAATCTTTAATTCACTGAGGAGTAAAATACAACGGCAATAAGAACTGAACCAGTCAAGAAATAAGCAGCGCATATTACAATGTGGCACTTACACAAGAAGCAAGTAAAATCTGGGAGTTAAATAAAATAAAACGGTGTTGGCGACAGAGATAGGGTCTAGTTCATTTCTATCTCTATGGGGTATGGCCGTCTGCGGCTCCTTCTACTTGCGTAGAAATATGCGCTCGACATCTGCGTCTCGGCGTCGCGAGCCGCGCAATCATGCGCTCCGGACAAGGGGCGGTGCTGGGGAGGGGGGTGCCGTAATCGATTAATCGAACAGCTTTAATTGATTAATTCGATTAACTGAAAGCGGAAAATCGATGACGATTAATCGATTAACGGTGTACATTTAATCGATTAATCGTTCATCGATTTTACCATCCCTAATTTCGATGGTGGCGAAATGTTGAGGCCCGTGTACTGTGCGATGTCAGTGCACGTCAAAGAACCCCAGGTGGTTGAAATTTCTGGAGCTGGTTTTGGGACGTAAAACCCAAGAAATCAATCAATGTTCAGATACTGCACAGTCTCCAGGAATGGCTTATGATACCCTATAAAGTTGGCGCGTCCACCTTGCCGACAGCGTCACAGCAAAGTGGGCCTATCTCGGAGTAGATGTAATGGACGTCATAAGGGCCACGTGTTCAGTGTTGAGAACGTTGTAGGTCGAGCGGTAAGGCCTACTTGCCTTTGCGTGTCCTGAAGGACATTCTCTCTTGATCAGATAACAGGACACCTTCATGTTCACTACGTACGAGAGATTGTAACATCACGCACTTTCCCATGAGGTCGGCTGGGAGACTTTCTCTTCACTAGTCGACTTGCTTCGCTCTCCAATCGCCACCCGTTCCTGCATGACCTTTTCTTCTGGTGAATTTCACACTTTAGCCCACAGGCGGATGGTTTAGCGTTCCAATACACTCGTCTGCCCATAGCACACACGCGGTTATCATGAATGCGTTGTGCATGCGTTGTTTTTGATTGATACATAGCGTGCACTGCTACGCTTAGCATTTTAAGTTACTTTGCTCAGTTCCGCTACGGACCCTATTGTGTAGAATTATTTTGCTACTTATGTCTACAGCGCATATTGTTACATTTATAACGGCTCGCTTCTTGTGATGTTAGCCGCCTGATGCAATAAACTCTTCTTTTACGTTCAAGCTATACGCCCAGGGCTACTTCATAACATACCAGATCACGCCGGCGCAAAATAGTGGCGACCACCACAGACATGGAATTGTTATTTTCATTCATTTAGCCCCCTTCTCATGCAGTTCCCCATCTTAGAGCAGTAAATTCACGTCTGTCGCTCGTTCAGGCAGTGGAGACGGCGCAGTATACTTCACAATACTTCGTCTAGAATTCAGTTTAAGCGCCAGGACACTAACGTTATCCATGATTTGCATAAACAACGTTCCACGTGCACAGATCTAGTGTAAGCGTGAGGCTTGCACAGAGGTAAAACCGGCAGATGCGTCACGGCGGCTGTTCGCGAGGGTTGTCATTTACGGAGCGCCCTCGTACCTCGATATATCTCGCCTCCGGCGTGGCGCTCTTGACGAAAGCTTTCTCGCCTGCAGTCGAGACGTGCGGCTGTCACTTCAGTCATCGATCCGTGCAGAAGTGTGCCAAGTCGCGGCCGAGATGAGTGCTAGGCAAACGTGCGTCCAATCCGCCGGACACGCGCCCCTGTTTGCTCCGCGCTACGGCGATGTGCTCTGTCACTCGAAGTTCATCGGAATTGATTGATGATTGATTGATTGGTCTGTGGGGTTTAACGTCCCAAAACCAGTTCTGATTATGAGAGACGCCGTAGTGGAGGGCTCCGGAAATTTCGACCACCTGGGGTTCTTTAACGTGCACTGACATCGCACAGTACACGGGCCTCAACATTTCGCCTCCATCGAAATGCAGCCGCCGCAGCCGGGATTCGATCCCGCGACCCTTGGATCAGCAGCCGAGTACCATAGCCACTAGACCACCGTGGCGGGGCTCATCGGAATTGCGAGAACTGCGAATTATGCATACCGAGTTGGCTCAATTGTTAGCCAGCCCTTTTTTTCTTAAGTCAGCGTCACAGTAATTGGCTATCTATCTATCTATCTATCTATCTATCTATCTATCTATCTATCTATCTATCTATCTATCTATCTATCTATCTATCTATCTATCTATCTATCTATCTATCTATCTATCTATCTATCTGGTCAAAACAGAGAACAGCGCTCCGGGCGGCGCTATGGTGCTCGCGCTGGGCTGAAGTCTACACCCACGACCACGTTGTGCAGCTATAAAGTATCTCCCTGAACAATCTTTGACATCATTCTTTGCGTTCACTTCAAGAAGCTCCGACCCCAGGCTTTCAGTGCTGTGCCGGTATCAGCAAGAAACAAAAACGGGGGCATTTGTGCAACAATGATGCTTGCGCAAGAGGTTTGGTCATACCAGTTGCGAAATTTCCATTCGAACTGCGGGAAACTGCTGCGCCGTAAATTTCATTAACTAGATATACGTATTCGTTTCCCGTGGACTGTAAAGCATTTGTCATTTTGGCGCCAACCAGCGACATACCCATTTCTCAGCCTGTAGCTCAGGCGCAACTTCTTAACTTGTTACGAAAATTGTCGGCACGCGTGCTCTCGAAGAACCCCGACTAAAATAATTTGTCGTGTTTAAAACATTCGCACTCGCCTGTAATTGAAGGAACAAGTAAGCGTTTTGCAAGGTCGTTGTCGTTTTTGACGTTTGATTCGACAGCTCATTGAACCATGTAAATTATATGCCGGCTCCTCGGCGACATTAAAAAAAAAATGAAAAGAATAAAGTGGGCCAGATCGATTTTTCTCACAGACGCCTATAAGTACGAAAATGGTTTTTAAATCTCCAAGCAAGATGCGGCGTACGAGAGCAACTAAACATGTAAAATGAAACAAATGGAAAATACTCGTTGTACAGGGAACGTCGCTGAAGCCAACGTTTCATCAGGTGGACTTGACATCGTCAGAGCAGCAAATGATGAGGCAAGGCAACTTGTCATACGTTAGATTCAGCGACGTTCCGTGTTCATCGATATCACTAACACCTCAAGCCTTCATTTCATCTTCCTCTGAAGTTCTGTTTCGATTGTTACGATAAAAACCTGTACAGGGGTTGATATATCTGAGAGTTCGCAGAGAGGACATCTTGGAATAGCTTTTCAAGCGGATAGAGACAACTATGATGCCGGTCTGTTCTGTTTCTATCCATGTTGCGCCGCTTGATTAAGGCGAAATCCTTAAGTGGCTCGTTGGCAGGTGTCCTTGAACGACCTTGGCGTCGATACGAACGGTATGAAATGTGGTACAAAAGAATATCACGTGAAAACGAACCGCGGCATGCCAGCCGTGTATAGGAGATGATTGCCGAAGTTGGTCAGTTATTGAATAGCGATTGTACATGGTTTAACTATCCTATGGGACTCGAACCCCGTCCTATAAGGTTCCAACTCAATACCGTGTAGGACTCGAAGCCGCGGCCTTCTACAACTGATACCCAAGGTCCTGAAAGAAGTCGAACCGAATCACTTGCTTGGATTAGGGTGGATTAAGAATGACCGATATGGATTGAAGCGGATTAAAATAGGTTAAAGTGTGGGTTAAGGAGTGGATCAGGGAGTGCAAGAAATGTCATAAGGCTCTCTCCTTTACGTCTCTAAGGCAATAGCTAAGAACATTTGTGATATTTATTTGCTATGCATGTAAGAAGCATGCGCGTTCGACAAAACTCTTCGTCTGCCTTCGAGAGGCATATGATGTCGACCGAAATACTGTATAGTTCGGATTAGTAAGTGGCCAGAACAGTAAGTTGAGCACTTCTTAACGCGAACTTGATTCAGCCAGCGGTTGAATTCTGTAATGTAATTCATTTTATTCCTAAAATCTTCTTATCCTTCAGTCCCAATGTGTGGGTGCTGACTGAAACACAGCTTTGCTCGACTCCTTAAGCAAAACTATTGGTACGCGAAATAGGCTGTAATTAAATTCTCCCACTTGGCAACATTGCACTTTCGAAAGAACTATAGCTACCGTATGTTACCAAGGGCTCGAAAAGTCTGGCGCTTCTTCCTGGTGGGCAATTCCGTGCACCGCATGTGTTAAAAAAGAATGTCTGGCTGTTCTCGCCATTTAGGGTGTGTCGCACTGACACAGTAGGCTCATTACGGTACCTAAATAATGCAAACGAGTCGAAGCTATGCCACTGAAATGCACCCGAAACTGCGCATCGCATGCATAGTCGGCCACCATCATCGCTGTCTGATGAGAGAACGTCTCAAATAACAGGCGCGTCCTAAACACATCCACTTTCCTGAAGTGCGTTTTTCATTTTGTTTTGTGTATACTGACCCCGAATAAATAATTTTATTTTATTAAACGAACGTGAAATGTTGCCCCCGTGTGACTGCCGTCCTTGGAGCGCAGGCGGGACGGCCGCGCCCTTTTGTGAAGTGCGTGGCTTTCAGAGGGGCCTCTGCATACTCCACAAAGGGAGCCCATACAGTAACTCTACCACTACGCGCAGAGCACAACGACTGCAGAGAGAAGCTTCGAGTAGCTTCCGCGGTAGAGGAAAACAAACAAACAAACAAACAAAAATAAAGGACACCAGCACCGCGTGCACGTTTGTGCGCGTTGACAAATGTCTATAGCATCTTAGATGAACAATATTTTATTGCCCCTACAGAAATGGTTGAATTTGCTCCGCCAACACCACTGCACACCAACATATCATGCTTTAAGCCCCAGGACACCGCTGAAGTCATGTGCATTTGATCTTCACAGTCTGATGCGTTCTAGTGATTTAGAGATATGGGGGTGAAATGGTTTAGGGGTGAAGCTACGGGGATATCTAGCGAGGTCAAAACAAGTACTACATAATTTTTCTTCTTAATGCTTATTCGCGATTGCTTTTGCATAGTTTCGTTAATATCATGTCTGCCTTCCTTAGGGAATTTTCTCGTTTTCTTCACAAAGCATGACCATTCGCATGACCATGATATTTTTTAAAATCTTCATTTGGGTGTCGCATAATTATAGCTCATCTCCACAGCTGTTTCTTCTTTCAATATTCACTGCTTTTCAGTCGTGCCATTTGTTCCTCCTCGCCGTGTTCCAAAATTCTACACGTTTCGTAATGTGGCCTCAACGTCTGAAATATGTACATGACCCTTGCCATCGCTCGAATATGTTGTCTTCTCCAACACCTCACTGTTCACTTCTTTTTTTCTCTTGCTCTTCAGAGTTCGCCTTCAGCCTAATTGCCCCCGCAACACGAAGGTATTGCAGCCTTGACCAATTCGCCCACTTCGTCTTTGTAGCCCGACTCTGCGTCGTTGGCGCTGTCCACTTTACTTCGCCGCCACCACGGGCCGCTACACACGGCGCAATGTTCCTTCCCTTCCTGGCCTAATCACTCATCACGGCCTTCCCAGGCCTATTAACGAGATGGGACAGTTTACGGTCGTCTTCGTGCGCACGAATTCCTGACGCTAAAGAATGCAGGGCGCACAACACACGGCACAAACCGTGAGCGGGTCATTAAACATACCCTTTGTCTGGACCCGTGCCACACATCTACCCTGGCAGCCGCCGCTTTCCGGTTCGTGTAAGAACATAAGTGATATTGATTGCCGCTCTGTAGAACGCCGCTCTGCCGCCGCGGGTTGTTCTGTAGCGCCAGACGCCCGCTGCACTCGACCCCGTTGCTTCCCGGGGCGACGCGAGAGCTGCCAGGTGGAGCCACCTTTGCGCGGCAAAAGAAGGCTTCGTTTGGTCACGTTGCGTTTCGATCACCCGCGTGTCCTTCGTCCATCGGCTAACCAAGGCCGCCGTCACCACCGAGCGCTGGAACTCGGCCAGAGATACCGGGGGATTTTGGTGTCGTGTTTGAAACACATTAGTGGTGCGACTTCCATCGCATTATGGGACGTACCTCAAGGTGAACCCCCGTCGGAAGCTGTCTGAGACGGAAGGGGTGTCGGTCGGGTAGCGCCGTCCCTTCGAACGCCACCGGATGCAGGCAGGAAAATTTTGTGGGCCGGCTATGTGAGAAAGTTTTTACTTCGATGAATTGTTACAATCGAGTTTCTTTAAACCGATGTTGAAATACCTCGCTGTGTTGACAGCTTTACGCTTAATAAGATTTTTTTTTTGTTCTTTATCGCTATCAGAGGAACTGAAACTGCGAAGTTTTCCAGTAGAGGCACAATAAGTGTGCCACTTCCCCGCCTGACACTCTCCCTTGCACTTTCTATATTTGTCAAGTGGAAACGTTAGAGGACGAGGCTCTGGAAGGAGCGAACATGTCGCAAAAATGATTGCTTTCTTTTGAAATCATTATCTGACTGTTTGAATAATTATTCGTTACGTAACTATGGGAGTAGTACGCAACTTCATTTCGGAAAACCACCATCTCTCCTCGTAGAAAGCCGGCGTAAAAGCATTGTCGTAAATGTTAGCTCACTGGTCGACCGTAGCATGGTTGAGTCTCTGCGGGCTGTGAAATTGTGATCGCCTCGACGTTTCAAAGTACATCGGAAGAGCAATTGCTTAAGAGGGTCGCTGAAAGGCCGACATGAACGAGCCAACACGGATGAGCTTTCTTCAAAAGAAATACGTGACGTAAATGTTTCTAGCTCATTCGTATCTTGAGTCCTCTGTCTTCACCTTCGAAACCACTGGGAAGCTACCACTAAATTTCGGTGGGCACTTTCCTTTCGAACATTTCAAACTGACGAGTGAGCCCATGCATGACTTCTTGTCGTCCTTCTTGAGATGTAACGCCTTATAGAATCTCGTCGGCGTCCGAATGAATTACCTCTCTCGCGCAGGCGGATGATCGGCCGGGCGTGCGGCGGCGGCGCCTGCTGAGCCGCGCGATGCAGCGTGCCCGGTCGCTGTCGTCGCTGCCGCCGGAGCCGTTCATGATCATGCGCAGCAAGGCCCTCAACCGGCGCGTGGTCATCAACGTGGGAGGCGTGCGCCACGAGGTGCTGTGGCGCACCCTGGAGCGGCTGCCGCACACGCGCCTGGGCCGGCTTCGCGAGTGCAACACGCACGAGGCGCTCGCCGAGCTCTGCGACGACTACTCCCTGGCCGACAATGAGTACTTCTTCGACCGGCACCCGCGCTCGTTCGGCGCCGTGCTCAACTTCTTCCGCACCGGGAAGCTGCACTTGGTCGAGGAGATGTGCGTGATGGCCTTTAGTGACGACCTCGAGTACTGGGGCATCGACGAGCTCTACCTGGAGTCGTGCTGCCAGCACCGTTACCACCAACGCAAGGAGCACGTGCACGAGGAGATGCGCAAGGAGGCCGAGTCCCTGAGGCAACGGGACGAAGAGTACTTCGGCGAAGGACGCCGAGCCCAGCTGCAGAAGTTCCTGTGGGACCTGCTCGAGAAGCCCACCTCGTCCCTGGCTGCCCGGGTGAGAGTGCGCAGGCCTGTGTGTCTCTCTGTGTGCTGTCGCTTTCCTTGCTGTTCCGCTATCTTTGTTTGGTTCTTCCTTCTCCCTCTTTTTCTTTTGGTCCGCGCGCAGCAGGTGCTCTCTCTGTCTGTCTCTGTCGCTACGCTGCTGTCTTAATGCTCTGGGGATGGGCAGTGCGAGAGGCCGCGCGTCGCCGATGCAGCAGGCGCCACCGGCGCTGCGGCCAGGGCGGGGTTCAGAGAAAAAAACCAAGAGGCGGCGAAAACGCGAGTGTTGTCCCCCAGGTGGTGGCAGTGCTGTCGATCCTCTTCATCATCCTGTCGACGATCGCGCTGACGCTCAACACGCTGCCCGAGCTGCAAGAGCGCGACCTCAAGGGCGAGGTGGTGGACAACCCAAAGCTGGCGCTGGTCGAGGCCGTCTGCATCACCTGGTTCACGCTCGAGTACCTGCTGCGGTTCCTGTCGTCGCCCAACAAGTGGAAGTTCTTCAAGGGCGTGCTCAACGTCATCGACCTGCTGGCCATCCTGCCGTACTTCATCTCGCTCTTCCTCACCGAGACGAGCAGTAAGAAGCAGGACCAGTTCCAGGACGTGCGTCGCGTGGTGCAAATCTTTCGCATCATGCGCATCCTGCGAATCCTCAAGTTGGCCCGCCACTCTACCGGGTTGCAGAGCCTGGGCTTCACGCTGCGCAACAGCTACAAGGAGCTCGGGCTGCTCATGCTGTTCCTGGCTATCGGCATCATGATCTTCTCCAGCCTAGCCTACTTCGCTGAAAAGGAGGTGGCCGACACCAAGTTCACCAGCATCCCGGAGACTTTCTGGTGGGCAAGTATCACCATGACTACCGTCGGCTACGGAGATATCTGTCCGACCACGCCTCTGGGCAAGATTGTCGGTAGCGTCTGCTGTATCTGTGGCGTGCTTGTCATTGCGCTGCCCATCCCCATCATTGTGAACAACTTCGCCGAGTTCTACAAGAACCAGATGCGCCGGGAGAAAGCGCTCAAGCGCAAGGAGGCGTTGGAACGTGCCAGGCGTGAAGGCAGCATCGTCTCCTTCCACCACGTCAACCTGCGGGATGCCTTCGCCAAGAGCATGGACTTGGTCGACGTCCTCGTGGACACGGCCCATGGCACCTCCCAGGTACGCCTCGACATGTTTCTTGGCTGTGCAGTGTTGTACGTGTTGCGACGATCACTCAGGGACGCGTTTTAGGCTTCTCGGTATTGCATACTATACTTACAGGCTTTGCTGCGTGGAGCAGCACTGTCCGATAGCTTACGACAGCGATTGCAGTTATATGACTACACTTCGATCATGCATGAACCAGTGACCATGCAATAACCCGTAATATTTATTAACACGAGTTTCTTTCCACACCTTAATTCTAAAGAGCGCACCAAGGAATGTCTAATAATGCCTTTAAGTGCTGCGTATAGGCATATTCACAAATCTACGCACGTCTCAGACCGTGCTGTCGCGTAAGTGCAACTGTCGTGCAAAAGATTCCCTCCGAGTACGAGCAGCGTCCAGCCGCCGTGACGCCTGCCACGGATCACCGTCGACGAGGCAAGTGAATCGGGCGCGCTTCTCCGCACTCGTCGCAACCCCGCGCAGGGTGACGCCATCAGCCTCGGCGAAGAGTCCGCGGCCCGCCTGAACGCCGGCTGCTTCCGCAACTACGAGCACACGCTGGCGGCCAGCGGCGGCTGCTCCGGACCACCTGGTGGAGCCCGGGGCGCCGCCGATCCCTTGCTGTTGCCGGAGCCGCTCAACTCTCTCAGCGGCGGCAGTCGCCAGCAGGCAGCGGGCCAGACGCTGGCGGCCTCGCCCGTGAGTCTCGGCTCGGGGGCATCGGGGACGAGCGCCGGGGGCTGCGGGCTTGCCTTGCAGGTGGCTCGAGCGCGTAGCGCCCCGCGCTAGGACCTACCACTTCGAGACCGGGCCAGGTAGCGTACAAAACGCACACGCAAAACAAAGCACGCACCACTCAAACCACTTGGCCAGCCGCACTAACTCTGCCCGCCGCTCTGCTTGTCTGTCTGTCGCCGAACCGCCGCCAGCAGCCTCCGGCGCTCGTCCCTCGCTGCTGGCCGGTTCGGCCTCCTCGTCCCCTCGGCCCTCTCTTCTCTCTATCCGCTGCGCTTTTTCTCTCCTCTGGCCGGCCACGGTGCCGCCTGAGGGCGCCGGCGAGAGCGTGACTTTGGTGACTCGCAGGAGCTCAAGGAGTTCCTCGAAGGCGACTTCCGGGCCAACATAGAGCTCAAGACTATCAACCGCTGGGACGTCGGCAGCGTGGAGAGCTCGGACACCTACCTGTCCTGCGCCACGCAGCCGTTCGCCTCGCAGGCGGACCTGAGCCAAGAACCGATGGCCGGCCAACAGCAGTCGCAGCCAGTGCAGCTGGTCCGGCCGCGGTTCCTGCAAGGCGTGCGCACCAAGGCCCGCTTTGACCCCGTGGACGCCACTCGGGCGCTTCGACCGGACACCATCGAGCTGCCGCGGCCCGAGCCGCACGTCTTCGCGCCCTCGGCCACGCACAAGGCGTCGCCTTTCTCCAAAGGTAGGCCGTCACCGAAACACATTTGCGCGTATGGTGCAGGAGCCGTGCTGCGAGCATTTTCTCTCCCCGAGTTCTGCATATGTAGATCGGACACGCACTGATACCGATTGTCACTCCGGGCATCATTCCCTCGTTAGCACGAAATGTAGTTAGGGGGCTTAACGACGCGAAATCATCACGGTATGTGTGTAATGTTTCATTGGCATAGCGACATTCAGTTTTGTCTCGATGAGCCACGTTTACCGCTTTCAACCCCAACGGACGCACCTGCGCGCAGCCTCACAATCTACGGCAGGTAAGATGTATACCTCGCATACACACACGTATCTTCAGTCATCGTCCTTGTTCGCACTCATCTGCCTAAACAACGAACACGCTGCCGCCTGTATAGTGGGCCTTCAATTTCTCTTTCTTAGTAAAGACTCGCATCTTCCAGATCATATTGACGCGGTCCTTCTTTGAGTGACAGTCATTGTGAACCAGGATAACTGCGCGCCTCTATGGTGACATTATACACTACATACCTCTACGGCTGCTAATCTCGATCTAATCTATTCTTCATCATCGTTGCGTTGTGTTGGTGTCAGGGAAAGTAACGTGTAAACATGTGCGGGAACCGCTGCAGACGACAAGCGTAAGTTACGCGCAAAGGACGTAGCGCTGATAGGGATATGTAACAGCTATATAAAGGTTCAAGCTTTATTGGCTCTTTATGTTATGATGAACGTTCGCGTAGTAATTGCTTAGTGTGGCGCCTGCGAACTCAGACAAGCACGAACTCATCCCACTTGACGACGTCGAATACTGGCCTTCACAACGCTGGGATGCCGACTGAGACAGTCACACGAAGCGACCAGCCATGTCGGTCACTCAAGCTTAGAACCGCGGCATATTACTTGCAAGGTAGGACGTGCGTCGCCTTATAGGACTTTGACCTCCCCATGCAGGGATGTTTAGAAAGGAGACGTATGTTTCACTTGTGAACCCCTCCTTGGTCGCACCCATCGCCTGGCCCTTGACGGCGCGCCGTTATCATGCACTCATCAACCGCTTTTCCTATGTTTTAAGAATCACCTCTCGCATGCTTTCTGCCAGTTCCATAGCGCACCACATGCAGATCTCGATAGCACCTTATCGCACACCGAGGTCATGTGCGGACACCACAAAGACGACGACGGCTACGTCCCTGTGACTGCTGTCGCAACTAAATGAACTGTGCATTGAGCTTCTACCAGACTTAAGCACAATAACTGCAACGTATAATTGAAAATGCTTCCATTTCTTGTTTGTAGAGATCGCGAGCTTAATCTAGACAGCGTTGTAGTCCTGCATACGGATGTCGCTCCGCATCCTAGTAGTGCACTACGCGGTAAGGAGGAGGAGGAGCGGGTGAAGGAGGAAAGGCAGGAAGGTAGTAGTAGTAGTAGTAGTAGTAGTAGTAGTAGTAGTAGTAGTGCTTTATTTTTCTTCGCAAAAACACACTTAAAGGGCCACTAAACAGGCTCCTACTTTTTTTCAAAGCCGCCCAAACAAGCTAACTCAATCATAGAGAAGGTTGCGGCGATCACATTCTGCGAATATGACAGCGCTGCGCGCCACACAGACGCCGTATTTCAAAAAACAATTGGCGCGCTTCTTTCCGGCGACTGACCAGTCGCGCTCTCATCCTAGGTGTCGTCATGTCGTACCGCGAACAACTTTGCGTAGTCGTATCTCGTTGATTGGTCGAAACGTCTATTGTCAGATCCCCTGGCCATCCCACCGGCGTGAGCGCAGGAGCAACCCAACGTTTCTAGAACGGGAGCAACCGGTTCCGCAGCGCAAGCGTCAATGACGTCAAATGAACACGTCAGGTCACGTGTCAAAAGTGGGCGGAGTCTCGACGGCGCGCCGCCCCTACCCTCTCCTCAGCAGAGAAGGGTGGGGAGGCCGACCGAGAAAACGAAACCGGCGCAAGCGGTCACTTAAACCCGTGTAACTTCTCTATTATTGCACCTATTCGCAAAATTCTTGCAGGAGCATGTTCACACCGCACAGGAGCGCAGTTATATCTTTAAAACAAATTTTGGACCTCGGGGTTGTTTAGGGGCCCTTTAAACAATTATCGGGACCGATAGCCAAGGAAGGCTAGTTTCCGGTCCAGTCAAGCAGACACGCGTCCGGTTTGCTGTCCTACGCTGAAGGAATGGGATAAGAGCATGGAAAGTGAGGAAGAAGTTGTGGTAAGCTGCGCTGTAGCTTTCCATGCAGGTATGAGCTCACGCATTGTGGTTCATCATTGCCTCTACGGCTGTATCTGCGTGTGGTATGAATAGCCGCAGCTCGTTAGAATTATGCGGAGGACGAGCCAACGCTTCACTCTTTCGATTTGCCACTCATCAGCACATGCCTCACCACGCAACATGCGGGCGCCTCACTGTGTAGCGTCGACTGTTATAGATATATACTAGCTTAATTTGGGGAGGAAAGCGCGCCGCGACTCATGCGGCCCTGGGCATATGACTCCACACAATCCCCGAGCTCCGCCTAAGAACCATGCGTTTGTTCTCTCATTAAATAAAGTATCTTTCTCTCTCTCTCTCTTTGGCGGCACAGCTATAGCCAGCAGCTGCAAAGCTATCAATATAACAGTCAGTAGCAATAGTTAGATTTTTGCAATAGTAACGACGTTGTGCGACCGATTCTTTCGTTTTTGAAAGCGTTGTATACTAATGATACCATATAGATAACGTTGTTAATTTGGAAAGCTATTTATGCTATCGCTAAACAATCTACCCTAGGCTTCACATCACTAGTTAGCGCAAGCACGTCGCAGTGTCAGGTTTATCGTTCCTCCGCGTAGCAAAGGCCGCATAAAAAGCGGCGCGCAGGTTCTGGCGTGAAATCCGTCTGAGGCGGTCTCAAAGGTGAGCCAGCAGATATGGCTGGTCGCTCCGTGTGGCGATCTCTGTCGACATTCCCAGGTCTCCACGTACGTGGCAGCTAGCGTTAACTCAAAGAAGCAAAAAGTGACGAACGTGTCTTATTCCTCTGAGACATCTTCGTCTTGCACCGCCTGAAATCACATTATTAATTAACTTTCAGAACACTCATTAGGTCATTTCTCGAATGTGCTCACATTTGATGGTTGCCACACTGAAACACTTTTTAAAAACATAGCCAGAAATTAGCGACGATCGGTCGCGGAAGACTCCCGTGAATATGTGAGGCAAATATTACTATATACAGCACGCGCCATGGAATTCGCAGTGTGGTTTCAAACACAGCCGGAAAGCGGATACTCTTCTTTCAAAAGATTACGTCACTGCAAGCACCAACAACGTCGCTTGACAGAAAAATGACGTTGGCTGAATTTATACGATACATAGTTATTTCCAGAAATACAAGGGTTTCCAAAAATACAATAAATACATGGGTCCCCGAAAAGATCCTCTGCAATGCTTTATTTGTACGTTTTGAGTTAAAAAAATGAAGAAAATTTAGGAACACCGATAAAGGTTAAGCGACGTAGTTGCGGTTGCCCTTGCGAAGTAAAAGCAAGTGATTTCGAGCGGTATTCAAAACCAGATTGCCAAATTCTTTGGTGCGCGCAGTGCAGTAATATCTGCCTCACATATTAACAGGAGTCTTCCATCTTCCACGACCGATCAGCACCGTTTTATGGCTACGTTAACAAAGTGTTTCAGGCCACCTTCAAGGACGACGCTGGCTCCCTTAATTTTCGGTCCGTGTGTTGTGCGCAGTGCTGACGCTGTTCGGTGGTCAGTCGGGCAAGTACGGCGGCGCGGGAGACCCCGGCATGCGGCCCGAGCAGCCGGCAACGGCGAGCCGCGGCGCCGCCAAGTCCATCCTGAAGAAGCCCGAGGAGCGGACCACGGCGTCGACGGGCACCGCGACCACGCCCAGCCTGGGCGCACTGTGCGTGCATACAGTGGACGTGATGTGTTCGCCCGTGCGTGCTGAGAGGACGCCCCTGCTCACCGCGCAAGAGGACGGCAGCCCCGCCAGGGAGCCGCCCTCGTAGCCAGGTGGGGCTGTACACACCAACACTGCAAGGGCTCGCGGACCGTACGTAATATTCCAAGGTGCCACGGCCGGGCAACAAAGTCGGCTTCGCAGCAGCGCGGAACAGATTACGAATTATGCTGTTATGAAGCGTGTTCACATTGTCAGGAGGACGCGGTAGCGGGGACTAGCATGTGATCCTTTATTATATACGTGCGCACGCATCGTCTCCAACCACTGCACGGAAGCCGAGGCGTACAGTAAGTCGACTGGCGGACATTCCGACCAATTTGTGACGCCTATGTGGCGATTAAGGCCTTGGTTTCGTTTCTTCGCGTATAGTAACAGGCACCGACGGGCCGTGTTCAGGGGGTTCTCTGGATTACATTCTGCATAGCCAAAATTTCCATACTAGAATACTATCAGCAAGCCCATGGACAGCGATTCGGTCTTCACGACATCTAAACAAAAACGCAAAGATTGTTGCGATATCGTTCGAGATGAGCTTCTTGAAGGGTTTTCGATAGTTGCCGCTTTAAATAACCGGGAGGACAAATACCAAATGTCACCTGCGTGAAAATGGTGGCCAACCAAAGCCACCTACCGACAGGAGATGATCTGCACCGAAGCAGATACGGCGCCGCGGTGTGCCCCTTTGACGTGCGTTGGCATCTCACAGTACACGGGGAACTAACATTTTGCTCTAATGCAACCACCATGGCCGGAGTCGAACCCGCATCCTTCGGGTCAGCACCCGAGCACCGTAATCGCGCTACCACAGCGTCGGCTACGGATGTTACATCGCCACAGCCATGTTGGAAACGGCCTACCAGTACGCTTACTCAATATGTGCCTTGTGAACAAAAATGATGCGTAATAGGGTGCATAATAAGGAACACATACTTAGCCACATTACCGTACCGCCCTTCCAATCGCAACGTGCTTCACTGCAACACATACTGTACGCTTCGCCGCATCGTAACTCTGTGTGCGGCGAAGTTGACGTTAGAGAACTAGAAACTACACATGCGAGGCTGCCGTGACGCAAGTGCGTTCGCGTTCCACACACCCCTCCGAATGCAGCCCTTACCATTGGCAATTGATCCCATGACGTAAGCAGAGAAAAATACCTGCAGTCACCGGATAAGTGTGTCTAACTTTCCCTGTTTCTGAGAGAGCCACCAGGCACAGGGAGCATCATTTTGCAGCGCGTGGCGTAACGCTCTTGGATTCCGGCGTCGTCGGAAAGTCTCCCTTCCATGCAGTTCGGCCTAAAATATTCCCTCAAGTATTTCGGGTGCCACATAAGCCTTCTATCACTCCGCCAGTGACATCATTTGTTGGAAGAAGAGGAGGCGCTTGCGAGCCGTATTTGAAACCAAACTGCCAATTCCGTGGTGCGTGCAGTTCAATAATATTTGGCTCCATGTCCACAAGAGCCTCCACATCTGATCTCCATGGTGTTCTGACTAAGTTAAAATGCTTTTGCGCGGCCCCTTCAAGAAAAAGTTTAAAGACATCTATAGCAAACAGCGTCTGTGCGTTTTTGCTTTGTTTCGTTATTTCGCGCGGAATAAACGGTAATCAGTTACTTGATCGAACAATTACAAGAGGTGATAAGTTCAGACTGGTAACACGCGGCACGCAGCATTGCTTCCTATACTGATTTTACGCTTTATGGTTTCAACAAATCTGCATCTTTGTATGTTGTAACTCTCACGGCTAAGCTTCTTTTAAATTTCACTGCATTGTTCTTGGCATTGCGATCAACACACCATGCCGCTGTCACACCATGCTGCTGTCATCGCGACTGCCACGTTGAATCATGACTGAGGTAAAAGCTGCATCTGCACCACATCTTCAATCATATTATGGAACGTTATCATGGCATGCGCTTGACGATACTCAGGAGATGTCGGCAATTAACGCATAATATTGCAAAATAGTCCAACCTAATGTCATGTGACGTCATTGGGTTGAGGACATGACATGGAAGAAACACCATACGTAGTTTCAGCTCAGGCTCATAAGAAGGACGGAAAGCCGTATACACATACTTTACGACGGATTTGAACAAGACTCCGTGAACTGATTTTATTAAGTTAGCACATGTTGTCGTTGCATCTATCATTTTCCTTTTCATGGATCGCTATGTGGTCCTTTCGTAAGCCTTCAGGTTTCTGTCCCGTAGGTAAGTACCGGTAAGATATAGCTACTACGTACTTCTCTCTCGAGCGATATCGGTAAACTGCCACTCATGGTCTGAGAATACCTGCCGAATACACTCCGCCTCATTCTTGTTTTTCTAGTTACTTCATTATAACGGTTTGAAAAGAGATTGATTGATTGATTTGTGGGGTTTAACGTCCCAAAACCAGCTCTGATTATGAGAGACGCCGTAGTGGAGGTCTCCGGAAATTTCGACCACCTGGGGTTCTTTAACGTGCACTGACATCGCACAGCACACGGGCCTCAACATTTCGCCTCCATCGAAATGCAGCCGCCGCGGCCGGGATTCGATCCCGCGACCTTCGGATCTGCAGCCGAGTGCCATAACCACTAGACCACCGTGGCGGGGCGGTTTGAAAAAGAGGGAGAAGGTGGAGTAGGTCAGGGGAAAAAAAAAACGCGTGTCAATGACATTTTCGTCGAAATCAAGCAGAAACTGGCCTGAGAAAGGCATGTAATGAGACGGCGGGATAACCATTGTTCATTAAGGGTAACAGAGTGGATCCCTATAGAGAAGGCAAGCGAGGCAGGGAACAGCGGAAAGGCCGCAGGCGTGAGAGGACCGGGTGGAGATATATAGGAGTGGATTCTCCACTGCAGTGCACGCGCAGACTGGCTGATGACGGTGATGATGGAGAGGAGGAGAAGGAATATTTAAGGGCTCCTAAGCAGGCCTCGCTGCAAATTGTGGCAAACCGCTTGGGTCAAGCTTTAAAGGTGCCGTCTCGGGAATATCCGCGTTTTATCGGCCAGGGGTGGCATTGAGCTGGCCTGTTACCATGCCTTCAGCAGCATGTAAGCTTCAGTGCAAGTGACTACGCCTTCCCTATTTTCCTCCGGTAGCGTCCGAAAGCGGCGTAGCTCCTTTGCGTTATTTCGAGCGTTGAAAGAATCCCAGGAAACAAGTCATCTTGAATTTCCCCGCCTCCCCCAACTACCCGGTTTTTCCCCTTGTATTTCCATTTAGCTTCTCGTCGGCGCACTTGCAGAGGCGGCAGTGTGCACTCCGTGTTGTATAAATAACCAGTCACGAGCCATAGTCTGGGACGTTTCACGGTGTGTCTATGCGCTGGCGCGCGCGCTCTATTTCAAAGCGGCCGTGCGCATTTCCAAGGAGCGCCTGTGACGTAGGTACGCAGGCGTGTGACGTTTCGCTCGATCTCGAAGCGCTGCTTCTGCGAGAGGAAGGGAGAGCGGCCTTCTGCTCCAACTACCGACCGTTTTCACGTCACGCCCACATAGTAGATTGATGATTGATTTGTGGGGTTTAACGTCCCAAAACCAGTTCTGATTTAGCAAGGTGTAGACTTAGCAAGGTACGATTGTTATTGAATGATTTACGCACTGCGTTGATTAGTTCGCAATATTCACACCTAGTAAGCTGCAATTCAAGCAAATAGCAACTTCTGTCGCGTTTCTCTCAGCAGGGTAGCCCGCGAGAGCACTAACGAACACTTTTGAACGTGCACGATCCTTACGCCGTTTCCGCTGTCTTTTTCTTTGTGTCTTGCAGAGTGGCCTAGTGCGTGGAGGTCGCCGGAAAAGGGGGTTATGCAGCGACATCGTACGGCGCGTCCCGGGCGCCGCCGCGGGCGCCCTGACATTGGGGCCTCGGTGGGGAGTGCCATCTGTCTCCTCCGGGTTCCCCGCCGAGGCCCCAGGCGGCGCCGCGAGTGCGCCCAGGACGCCCGGAGGAGACCCCATCGTCATCGACGACGCCCACCGCAGCGGCAACAGCCACCGACGATATGTGACCTCATCTCGTTCATGTACATACTTCATCGGACAGAGCCATTTACTCGTCATCATTCGTTTTTTTTTTCTTTTATATGTCGAACTATAGACTGCTCGCTATCTTACATTCTTGGTGCGAATAACGACCCTGCTCACTCACGCCTTCGTGTCTCTCGGCGCTCTACAACTATTCGTCTGTGTGTGCTACGAAGAACGGTGAAACCTTTCGGAGATGGACTGACACGACTTCTTGCGCACTAGCGGACGGCAGTGAAGCGTGTCAAATATTGCTGCTGGCAGCAATGACGTGTTGTGCTTTTTTCTTCTTTTTTTTTTCTATTTGACGTAGCTCAAATGCGCAGTTAGCGGCACCATCAAATGGCAATCTTAAGCCTAAGCCACGTGCCAGAGCTGCCCGAGTCGTTCGAGCGAAAGTTCAGACCATGATCGCGGCGTAGCCCACAGGCACGGAACAATCGGACCGAAGAGGCCCACCTAGCTCTATGATCACGTTTGCGAATGCATTGTGCGCTTCCGTTAACCAGTTGCTGTGCAATGCCCAACGGAGTGTCCGGTCGGCCATCTATGATACCGTTAAACGTTTCGTTACGCTGGGTCATTCTCTTCTGCAGCCGTTTTCATTCTTCGGGACGATTTCGGTGGCGCTAGCACGTTTAAGTACTGCGCCTTTCACGGTTATTTTTTACAAGTTTCTCGTCTAGTCACCGCGTGTTTGTCACAAGCCCGTTTTCAGTGCCATGCAGCTCTCTGAGTACATATGTGTTCGCGAGTGTTGTATGCAAGCATAGAAAAAGAAGTAGCTAACGGTTGTGAGCCATCCGCAAAGTCTATGCATTAGAAAACCGTTGATCATTCTGATGGCGATGACACCGCCACACGGCGAGGACCGCACAGAGGCGCTATGAAAAAAACGCAAGTATAAGCAGAGTCGAAATCGTCAATTCTCCGCTCGCACGTTCGCACGTAAAACAAAAGAAACGCAACTAATGGTGCACAAAAGGCGTACTCGCGGCTCCTCCCGGCGTCACGTGACCTACCTCCGCGCACTCTCGACTTTGCTGTGTTCGGTGCACGGTTGACTGCCTCAGCGTGGCGCATTCTCTCCGTCGGGGTCCTGCATTGGAAGGTGCTACAAATTTCAACTCTTGAAAGCCGACACACTTTAGGGAATGAATGCTAGGGTGACGGGAACAAGACTGCGCACAGGGTCAACAGACGACTTTATTCTTCTCAGACTACGCGTATGCCTGCATCGGGCTGGCTTCGACGTAGATACACTCCTTGCTTTTGTATACGCGCGTTTGCGTCTTCGGGAACGCTAACACGAGCGGCGCACGGATGCTTGACCGCTGCCTGCTAGTGCGTACTGATGTCAAGGCCGTACGCTTAGCGACACGCTCGTCGTACTCTTTTTCTGTACGACGAAGCCATCTCGTCTGCACAGCTTCTCCGCCGCTCGGTTTCCTGCCACATGACACTCGAAGTTCCTTCCGTCCTTCTGCATATAGCTTCAGCTGCGGGCTGTTACGTCTGTGTTCCCCGGTTAAGTTTACGTTGCAGCCTAGGGATCGGCGCTTTGTCGATCCGTCATACAGTGCGCATAAAACTTGAGGGTCTCGAATGGACGGTGCACCTGCTGGTCGATGGGTAAATTTTATTCCATACGCGAGGAGCACGAATCTTGGTTGTGCAGTGGTGTAATGCGTAGCATTTGGCCGCAGCAGCGTGAATTTTGAAAACCTACCAGAAGCCGCCTACACTTTTAATGCATAGGAATAAACAGTCGTTCATAAAACATTCAATTAGTTCTCCAGAAACGTTGGTGAATTCCGGGAGGTCAACCAATTATGCGTCACCCGCGGTACTCGTGGTACAGTGGTGATGATCCTTGGCAAGTGATTATTTAATGTGACACTTTGTCCGCTTTATGAGCCGCGTAGGACGTATATACCGTTGTGGCATAATTGTGCGCACTTTTTTTTTTATCGCTGCACTGTATAACTTATTTTTATTGTCATTGAGACAACGCTCAGAGAGGCGCGGGCTCATGCCGAACGTTCTGAATCACGCTCGTTATTATGGACGCTTTGTAAATGACTGTGCGCCTGCAAAAGCTGCTGTTAACATTTGCATGCCGTGTGTCGGCGGTAGATAGGAGTGGCGTCGAACCAGGTCGCCGAGGCAACCAGGCATACGTAACGCCACGTCTGCATTAGAAGAATCCAAGCTTGGAAGCGTCAGTCACGTATACGTCATATAGAAGTCACATAGCGCACGAAAGCGCATAAGACTGACAGAGCCAAGTGGTGATACAGCTTCGCATTCCAAACGTATGTAAATTATTTCCAATTAGTGCAATACACGAGGCTATAGTGCGCCTGGAGACGTTATCGCAGCGATTGCTTTTGTAGAACAATCGTCGCGTCTGATGGTGATCTCTGTTGTTAGGGTACGGTACAAATCGTGACGTCACACGCAGGGATAGTAGGAAGCATAGAGCATGATATTCCAAAAAACTCTGTGGTTGTAAAGCCATTCCTTTCAGGAAGTGCGTACAAGCGTTCGCTAGGCGGCCGTCGGAAGGGTGTTTTCACTAGCATAGCATCTTCAATCGAATGAGCAAGTTTTTTTTTTTTTTTTTTTTTGTGCCAAATGTGGCATGTACTGCGAGTAATAACGTCGCCAAGATCAGACTGATCTACTCGAACTGCGCGAAACCTGGGTTCTCCCCCAATGTATGGACGCACCGTATACGTAGGAACACTTTCTTTTCTTTTCGCCTGCGAATGGCTCGCGATTAAAGAAGTAAAAAAAAAATCGTGAAGTAGAAATGCCTGTTGCACACGTGTCTTCAATATGTGTAGCGTACACTGCATGCCCGCGCTTCGACTGCACGATGTCCACAGATCTCCGCGTGCAAACGTGTCTTTCTCAGCTCAAGGCGTCTCTCTCTCCCAGCCTTTATTCCCGCTCTGTAACAATAATATCGCCACCACTAAACTGCGCCGCCTTCAGCAGCGAGCAGCAGATGCGTGTGTCAGTCACCGATATCCTGATGGCGCCATTTGTAAACGCATTTTCACCGTTCCTTTATTTTTTCTCCTAACGGTCAAGTGTGGGATGGATGGATAGATGGATGGGGGTGCACTGGAAGCGTTTCTTGGCGAGCGTATATGAGCGGCCCCCATTTGTTTACCCGGTCGAGAGGGTTCTTTCATCAGCAGCGTAGCGCCCGGTGGCCTGCCCTACCCCGGGCTTTCTTGACCGGGGTTGTCGAGGGTGGCGCCATGCGGCGGACAGCTCCTCGGCCGGCAGCGGCGGCAGACTTGGCCGAGCGCCAACTGGCGCGCCCGCTCGTCTGAATCCATACAACAAAACGTGCCGCTGCTGGGTGGAAAAAGAAAGGGACGCCAGCTCGCGTCGTACTCATCCGCGCGACCAGCATTTATTTCGCGATCGTTACTTATAAGGACACTGCGTGGAGCCGGCTGAAGAGACCCAGTTTGGAGATGCTCCCCTCTCACTTCTATTGTTACTTCTTTCTCGGGAAGCAACACATACAGTTGGCTCCGAAGAAGATTCCTTTTTCGAGACGATCCCATCGCAATACATTGACTCCCATTCCAAGAAACTGAAGAATAAAAACGATTCTATTCTTTTACGTTTGTGCTTACGTGATTGTGTACATCGACTAACAGGAACGACGGTTCCCAACAGCGCACGCTTCGATTGTGCCCTTGTCGCCTTTCCGCGACGTTTTATTGATTGCGGGAATGAGGTCGCTCTACTTCTATGCGGATCTTCAATTGTTGAATGTCACGCTGGTCAAGCACAGAAAGGACGAAGCAGTCCAACATATGCCGTGAGCTGTGGTTGTAAAACCACTGCCGGATATTCACACGTACAACGCATTTTTCTGGAAAGCTAATTACGGTACATAACGCGGCGACCTAAACTCTTGGCGCAACGAGCTTCCATACTATCGACGGGGTTGTACTCGGTATTCTATCTACCGCATCCTTTCCTAAATTGAATATTTGTATATCTGCGGCGCATGCAGCATATACAGCAGTCCGTTTATTCGGCTTTCATGAAACTAATTAAGAGAAGGATCGCATTATCCGACGGGTCGAAGTGAAAAATTCAGACGTGCCGCTGCTCTCCGTGAGAATATTTATCAGATTCTAGTTTGTTACCCTGTATCCGCATGCATTTTTTACGTTCATGACAGAAAACGAAATGTGACCACATATATGACTGGCGTCTGAACTAATTATAACGAGAAAAATGTAGCTCCGGATCCGTCAATCAACAGAGAAGGGGCGAAATTTTATATAGGTTCCAAAAGCGGACCGGTTCACAAGTGGCCTCGCGTGGTTGGTTAGAATCAATCGTTTTCTGACGCGAACACGTCTGGGCGATATCGCCCAAGGCGGCATATATAGTTGGTTGCAAATATATGCTGTAATATGTTCGCACGTACCGTTCATATCGCTACACGGGTAGCGCACAGTCTTGAAGATTACTTAGTGCACTTGACGCTTAATTCAAAGATGTCGTGAGGAGGAACGCTTGTAAACGGATAAGGACGTCTCCGAAACGTCCTCGCAAGACCGAACGCAAACGTTCCGTATGCACGAGCATGGATGCCGCTGTCTGACGGCGGCGTTTTCAGATCTCCACCAAACGGTTTCCAAGACGAGCATTTTCGTAGACATCTCGAGGCCTTACAAAGGTAAACAAGCCGGTCATTAGCATAGATATACGTCTTCTAGCTATACTGAAAAAAAGTCTTTAGCGACGTATTTACGACGTCGAAATCTTCCGTCTAGCTTTTGTGTGGTCCGATAACAGCCTCGCAATGAACTACTACGAAACCATCGCAAACGCAAGACATTTCATGCGCAGAACTCTATCCAATGCATTTCTGCGACCTTTTTTTCTAAATGTCAAGGGGCTCACGAGTCACGGCAAGATCGTGGTATGGATGTGGCATCTGTTGCGTCCACGGAAATGCTCCTGCCAACAACGGTCAGTCAACGCAGCAGTCACGTGAAATTTTCTGCTGTTGTCTAATAACAGGTTGCTCAGAGTTGCGATGAAATAATGACGACACCTGTGTGTCCAAGAGCAGCGTTAAAATCGAGCGGCCGAGGTACTGCTTTTTCAGCCGCACCCCATGCGTACTGTGGCCGTACATTTTGCCGTAAGTGTGGCGGCAACGAACGACTTTGAAAGAAAGAAAGAAAAAAAAAAGTTAGCGCGAACGACGGTACGGGAACACAGGACAAGTGCCGTTTAATGTTACAAATAACTTTAATGTATGTGTCGACGGTACACGCACACACCCCCGAAAAGTGAGTGACCTTTCTTTCTCTTCTTTTTTTAGGCCTTGCAGTTCCATGCCGCTTGTGGGAAATTTCGCGTATTTCACGTATTTAGCGGACTTCTGTATTTTTTTCTTAGAAAAGAAAGGTGACCAATTTCCCCATGAAACAAATGCTTCATCCGGGGGTTATTTGAGGCAGCCTACAACACTCTAATTGTCATATGTGAGAGATTAAAGCAATAATTGAATAGTTAATTAAAGACAATTAGTTGATATTTAATGATAAAAGACGCTGGTAGAAAGTGTTCACAACTACCACCAAGTTATAATTGAGATGATTTCGCTAGAGCGTTCACAAAAATTTTAAAACTTGGTACATGATAGTTGCGACACCCTGTATATTACCGAACACAGACCACGTCGTTTGAATCGGTCGATCGCGGCCGCAATCGCGGAGTCACGTCAAATGCATAAGTTGACCCCAAGAGTATTATTCTGAGGATCACTCCTGGATATTTTCATGCTTCTTGGGGATGGAAACCTTAGTCGGTGCAATGGCGGAAATCCTTAGAACATTGGCCGTGAGAAAATTCGCCGGTAGTCCAAGAGGTTAACTGCTCAGTCGTACCTCGATAAAACGAATGTAGATGTAACGAATCACCGGTTATAACGAATGAAACAAAATATATCGTATTGTCATTTTTCTCGCGAATATATTTAGATATCTATCGGATGTAACGAACATATTTCCGTTCATAATTAAATAGGAATAACAAGCTTTGGCCGTGCGCTCATGCAGACTGCTTACTACAATTTTTCTAGAGATCGCGCACGCGATCGAGTTCCGAAGGCCGTTCAAGCATGAGAGCCTTACGGTGGTTAGCTGAAAGGCCCGATTTTCACACATGCTCTGGCGATGTTACTATGAAGTGCCTTTGTCGCCCCGTATGCATTGCATGTCATGTTAAGTAATATCAGACCTGGATGGACATTACACAAGCCGAGAAATTCAAGCTATAGCGGTGACCAGAGCTTTCAAGTAACGTTCGAAAAACCTGGTATATATCCAATTAGCGGAACTGTGTATTACCACAGCTCTTATCCCGATTCGCATTTGAGCGTTCCTAACATAGTGTAATGCAGCTGCCGAGGCAACGCGACAGGTAACGTGTCACACTTCAAAGCATGAGGGCGCGGGCTCGATTCCTAGCCACGCCAGTCGTATTTTTACTGAAGCAAAATTTAAGGACACCCATATACTCATTGCAATATATAGCATTCATTATTGCAGTGAAGCGTTAGCAACAAGGGTGAACAGTGAACATGACCCGGAACGGTTTCTGTGAGTGGAATGTGCCAAAAACGTCATTCCGAACAGCAAACCCAACGAGAGAACCCACAGTCTAAACAGTAAAATAACTGCGAACTAGAACCCTCAGGTGCGAATGACTACGTGCACAGATGCACATAAGCCAACTCCTCATGGTTAACCCTCTACCAGATTAAATAATTATGAACTTTCATAAGCACACAAATATAGTCAAACCTTGAGCGCGAACATAACAGGCTATTGGTTCAAACGGATTAAACTGAAAGTCGTAGCTGTCTCATAAACATACTCTTACATCGAATGGTCGGACAATAAGGTTCTTAATCCCCTATGATAGAATTCTTTATGAGATTTGACTATTTGAAGCGAACGTAAAGTGCGCCAGCAAGTGCGCACAAGCTCAAATAACGCAGATTCTGACGATGCTGTGGGAGGTGGGGCAGAGAAACAAAGTTATTTAACCTTGAGTTACGTGGAACTGCCGCTTCTTGCTGATTGATGACAATACAGGCTCTTCTATGGAATTTTATAACGGACCCACCTGCGTAGTCACGCGGTAGTTGCAGTCCTTGGAGCACTGGTGTCCGCATGGCTTAGTTTCTGTGAATGCTTGTTTGCCACAGCGCTATGTTGGTTTCGTAATCAAAACTAGTACCGCTTTGTGCTGGATGCAGCATGCACGGCCATTTACTGTCAGCATTGGAACATTCTGTAGCGCAATTAGCACGCAACAATGCTTCAGTCCTTTTATTCTGTGAAAAATATAACGGGCTTCTGCCCGTCCAAAAAGTCTTCACGAGCTGCAGGAGAGCCATTTGCAGCAGTGTCTTCATCGACTACTCTATTCTATCGAGTCGAACGTTGTTATAAGTAGCACCAGGATCATACATCAGTTCTTTAAATCCCATATTTGTTGCAACAATAGAGGTGAAAACTGGCTCTAACAAAATGGCAATCCAGCTCGCAGAAGACATCCTGGATGCCAAAACACATTATTCGACAGTTCTGTTCATCAGGACTTCCTCTCAGTAGTAGCTTCTCTGCCTTCTGTCCATGTCTAGGCTGTCCACATTGCTTATTGGTAGGCAATGCAGCCAGTCAAATAACTATTTTGGGCTGGATAGCGAAGATTTCCGCAACTTTTTCAAAAGGATGTGGTTGTGAGTTGTCTTTCAACATTCTTTTTTTCATGCTAGCTTTCCAGTATCAACCATTGTGCGAACCAAGTATTTCTTCATTACAGTCAAATTGAGGTGGCTCTCACATTTTTGGCTTCAGTGTAAAAGGAACAAATGTCTCCAAAATGAAGCGTGAGAAGCCAAATTTCAGATACTGTTCACTATAACTGATAATTCAATTTTATGTGTTTGTTATAACGACGTTCAACTGTACTCGCTAGTCCATGTATTATCACGACAAAGGCAAAAGACAACATGCCAAACCATCATTAACGCAATGGCACCTTCTTTGAGGTCGCACCAGGCCCACTCCACACTTCAATAAGGAAACGCTTATCCGTGGAAAAAGCAAGAGGGGAGGAGTTCCACAGCAGTCTGGAAAAGCTGCTGCAGGGTTTGGTGTTTCGTGAAGAACACCTAATGCCAGAGACACTTCACTGCCATGCGAGCAGGTGAAATGGTGAACTATGGCACAGTTAAAGCATCCTGCATTTGGATGGACAAGTAGAACTGCAGCGATATGGCATGAATGGCAGTTAGACCACCACTGCTTTTTCTTTGACAGTGAATGCTGGAGGATGCTCCCGTTTTATGGCTACAGGATTGTAAGATAGACTTAATAATGTTCATTTGCCTCAATCAAGTGTGAAGGTCCGAAACATGCTGCTCACCCATCCCCACCAAGTCTTGCTTGTAAGGGATATGTAGGTCAGCTCACGGGTAGATGCATCAATACCAATTTTCTGGTTCAACTGCCCAAACCAGCACACTCCTTTCAGACAACAGCATTTTATGAAATATGCAAACAAACAAATAAGCAAGTAAATAAACAAATGACCAGAAGTAACACCCATTCTATATCTGTTTACTGGACGCAAACCAAGTCGCCACTCAATTTTAGATTTTTGGTAAATTGCCTTAGCCCGCAGCTTATGCAAGCCATCAGAGATAATCTTCGTTCATTAGCCAAGACCGACTACGATCGAAATACCCTCCTGTTCATGCACTATGTCACAACAATCTAAGTTTAGCTGCCACCAAGGGGTGCTGTGTTGCTCAGTGGGAGGTCCAGGTCCATGTTTCGGTGTGACTTTGGTCGTACCAGCAGGGCAATCCTGGCAGGTCCCCCGTCATCACTGTCCTCAACTACAAGGTGAACAGCACAACCAGAGTCGAGCAACTGTTTCTCATGCGCCTCGGCGAGCCTGTTCACAACCTGCCTCTCTACCTCGTGTTTGACGGACCGTGCACCATAATGAACATTGTATCCATCTGCCAGAAGCTCCACAACTCGTCGCTCCCAGGTGAGTTCAATGCCATGTTTGTCTTTAGCTCTCCGGGTCCAGCCTTCAAGCTCCCGTGTCACCAACACCGTGAGCTCTTTGCGCGAGAAAGGCAAGAAGTAGACGATCTCATTAATTCGACCGAGGAACTCATCACGGCGGAAGTGGCGTTTCAGGATGGGCCGCACAACCCGTTCCTTGAAATCGCTTCGTATGCTGACTTCCTCCGCTACGTTGGAAGGCTGCAGACTCTGGCGCTGCAGGGCAAGCAGTTCAGCATCCCTGCGGAGGTCGGTGGCATGCTGAGCTATCTCTTCACTGGCCAAATTGGAAGTCATAACAAAGATGGCATCCTTGCAGACGACAGTCTTGCCCTTGCCATCTGTGAGCCGGCCTTCATCAAACAGTTGCAGCAACACGGTCAGAACATCAGGGTGAGCCTTGTCCACCTAAGCAGGAAAGATTGATTCAGGGTTTCGAGCAGCAGAAATTTTGAGGGTGCAGGAGGGTCAAGATGTCAAATTTAAAAGCTTCAAATTTTTATGACAAAAAAAAAATGTTTATCAGTATTGTGACACGATGACGTGGTGAAAGGTGGAGGCTACTCAACAAAAAGAGCAACAAGCATCTCTGGATGCGCATTTCTGCTTGCTATCATATGCATCCATCACCTACGATACATAAGTGTCGACTCCAAGATTCGCACATAGATAACGGAAGCAATGCACTTGTGTTTGAGCACCCGCACTAAGATATGGCGATTGGTGATCATTGAGGCCACAAGGCTGCCACTTTAGATTCCTCTCTGCATAAGCGCACAAATGAAACCGGGCCACTAGCAACAAGCATACAAAGCTGCCATTTTGGATCCCCTTGCAGACAATCAAGCTCGTAAAGGGGTCACTCAGAGCGGTGAATGGTAAACTGCAGCGGACGGCGGCATTTCCGCCGCTGCCCATCACGGGGAGAACCCTGCTACTAATGCAAACAATAAAGCAAAATTTGGCAAGTTAATGAAACACACTGGTTTTCTTGAAATAGCTGTTAAATCTACAAAGTATACCAACATAGTGCATATTTTGCAGGCTGAGTCATACGAGAGCTATGCAGAATAGCAAGGCACTGCACCTCGTCAAGCAGCACTACTGCGTTGGGGCATTCGCGCAACCGCTGTGTCAGCTGGCCCCCATCATCGTGGCCAACGTAGCCCGGTGGCGAACCAATGAGCTTGGCCACCTCGTGCTTCTCCTGGTACTCGGACATGTCCAACCGGATGAAGCCCTTTCCTCCAGACGATGAGCGGCCCGTGCTGCCACCGTGGAGGTACTCTGCCATCTGCTTAGCCAGCTCTGTCTTGCCAATGCCCGACGACCCAAGGAAGAGGAAGACAAGCGGGTGCTCATCGTCAAACCAGCCCAGCTCCTTGCGCCGGATGGTGGCCGCGACCAAAGCAATGGCACCTTCCTGGCCCACAATTACCTGCGTGCAAGCCAATGTGGAACTGATGTGATGTGAATGTGCGTTTGTGGGCATTGGCAGCTTTTAAATACTGAAAGCTTAAAGGGGTCGTGAAACGTTTTCTGAACATTTTGTACTAAGTGCGTATTCGGGATCCTGACCCTCCAAACAACAATGTGCATTGTTCCGTTGCACCGTGTGCGTTGATTTAGAGCGATAAAAAACGCGGTTTCGGTTTCACTGCGCGCGTTCCCCTCAACTCTGCAGATGACGTCATCTTAGTAGCCACCAGACCTCCGAGATTGCCGCGCCCTCGGAGGCCACGGGAAAACAAACCGTGCTGCCGCTTTTCTTCCGAATGGTGGCGCCGCACGGTTTCCAAGTATTTTCTTCCTTTCTAGCTTTCAAGTAAATCGATTCCTTTAGAGCAAACGCAAGTTCACTGTGCCTTTTAACTTAAAAATATCTTAACTCAACGTCACCAAATAGTACCAGGCCGGCCGGTAGTGTCGCATAGTCGTTTCGGGAGCGCAAGAAAGCTGAGATTTAAAACGGGCGTTGTTAAATGTGCACTCAGTATTTCGCCGAAATATTTCGGAATCGGCTTGTCGAATGCGTATTGAAGCAGTGGAAATTACAAACCGGCATCTCCAAATTCTTTTCACGACCCCTTTAAAGGGACTGACAACTGGTGAGAATGCGAGAGGAGTTTCATGAATTTGGAAAGGCCCTGAATTATAGCGATGAAATCATGCACTCTGTTGCGATTTTGATAGAATTTGCATTTTTAAATTGAGTTTGAAAATTGCAGCAACTATAGTGTGGCATCGCCCTTGGTGAAGCATTGATAATGAGTTTCAAAGCTTTTCGAAGTGCTGTACATCGCATGCTGCTGCCCAAATAGTCATAAGTAGGGCTTGAATGTAGCACTAATAAGTAGCGTTGCATTCATAGCAACTTCGGCACACATGCGGCGTGTCTCAGGCATTGCACACATGCTCTCCATCTTGGCATAATCTGGCACAAACACACGTGATGGCTGTCAGCCACTGTTTGAAATACGTCTTACGTGACTTCATCGGCTAAAAATTCTGATGAGAAATGTTTCACGGTGCTTTCTGTGCTGCGATTCGGTTAAACAAAGACATCACAACCATTACAGTGAACATAGTGTTCACAAACAAGGGTCTAGAGCCCAGTGTCTATGGCATTTCATTGATGAGCTTAGAGGGCCCCTAAACCACCCAGAGGTCAAAATTCAGTTGTGGTGTTGCTTTTTTGCCGGTGTCCGCAACGAACACGTAACCACAAGAATTTTTTGAAACGGTGCCGAAATAGTGGAGTTACACGCGTTTGATTACTAAAATGCAGTGCTTGCTTGTTTCGCTCTCTCCTGCGCCGCACCGGCTGCTTGCCGGTGCCACCTCCTAGCCGAGTGCTCCTCCGAATGTCACATGACATACATCGCCGATGACGTGCGGAAGTGGAAAGTCTTTATGACTTTCCACTTCCGCATGCCGTGCCTCTGCCAGGCTCCCACGTTTGCGCAAGTGTTTTGTTGGTGCTGTGCCAATGCTCTGTGCTAGCGCTATCCGTCATGTTCTGACAGTCGCTGCAGTTTCTAGTCGGCTGTACCTGACTTGCACTTGCGTAGCGTAGCGCAGTTATGAATTCACAAGCATGCACGCGCGAACACCACATGACGAGGAAAAACGAACAGGCACGGAGCGCGTGCATTTGCTAGCAGTCTAACCGGAAGTCGAAGTTCTCCTTCGACCAATCAGTGGAGTCCGGACTCTTGTGACATCACCAAAAACCACAATATCGTCGCGGCTAACTTTGGTATGCCGGAAATGGCCGGCGAGACGCACGGGATTGTTTCTCGTGTTTGTGGCGCGGCCGTGGCGCGTGGCGCCATTCTCAACTTGATCAGCGCATTAACTTTAAATGTTCAAAAAAATGTCGGGGGTGGGTTAGGGGCCCTTTAAAAAAGTTCATCACTGATGGCACGGAGCCAATGGGTATATCTTGCTACCGTTTCTTTTTTTGTTCTTGCTCAACTTCAATAAAAATGCTGACCTGCTTGACTCGTTGCTCAAGGGGAAAGCGTCTCCGCTCCTCGGCCTCCCTTTGCTTACGCTTCTTGGTATGCTCATCCGTGTACTCTTTCAGCAACTTGCGCATGACTGGGTTGCGGCTGTAGTCGACCGGCAGGTGGTTCTGGTCATTGGCCAGTGTCGGGTCAGCCCCTTTCTCCAGCAGGGTCTTCACCAGCTGCGTGTCGTCGGTTAGCACTGCATAGTGAAGTGCTGTGCAACCGCGGAATGAGGCCCGGTTGCTTAGGCGGCTGCTGAACTCATCTTCTCTGACCACCAACACCTGCCAGAGGAAGTCCACGCATGTGAGCGGGCCTGGACACACAATGCTGCACACATTGCTTTGATGCGACTGGCAGTTTTTGGAAACCTCGCACACCTCCCAGGATATCTCAAATTGCTTTCCTTGCACAGTCAATGCTTATGGGGAAGTCAATTCCAATTACGGGGAATCAATCAACCAGTTATGCTTCTAACCTGCACATATTCCTCATGCTGTCCCTTGAGTGAGGCAAACACCACAGTACTACAGCAGACTACTGAAAATTCAAACCTGAGGGGACTCCAGCATTTTGTTTGAATTATCAGATAAAAACGTATGTATGACTCGGGGCAACATAAAAGGCAAAGAACAGATGGTTATCATGTGCACTGCCTACATCTCAGAGCTTTTTTTTTTTTTTTTGTTTCTGCCTGTGCTCTTGAATGCTATGAAAGAAGTGCAGGCAGCCCATGGGCTTAACTTTTGGCTGTTTTAAAAATGTATGCAGGTAAGTGCTCTACAAGAAGGAACAAAAATGGCCGATATTCTAAGTAGGGATAAGCAAAAGGTGTGAACAATTGGAAGCAAACCAAATTGTGCAGTTTGAAACTAAAGAGGTGTTAACTACATTGGAAACAGAGCTGGCCAACCAGATATATTAAATATGTCTTAGTTAACTGAAGGTAAGGAATACCAGAGTCTGCACAACTGAGAGTCTACTGCACACCGTTGCATCTGTGAGCACCCTGACCCATCGGGCTAGCCCCTGTTCTTTCACTTCCTGCCTCCTACTGACCAGCACATTGCTACAGAAGTAGGGAAGGCTTACCAAGCAGGCGCACACAGTCGCATGAGCCAATGGTGCCCTGAACTAAGCTCTTCACCCTATAAGCTCTCTGCCCTCATCCTACTGGAAATAAATGTTCCTCTGTCCACCACATAATAGGCGGATCACAGGGCTGAAGCGCGAAGGAACTGTGTTCAACAGCAGCTGTTGTACCAGCAGCAGCTTTCTTTAGGCCACCACATAGAGTCAAATCTCATCACAAGTAACAAAACCCCTCAAAAAAAAAGATAGCTTCGTTATACCCGAAATTTCATTATAGACGCATATTCAAAACACTAGTTAATTCTTAACTATTTTGTTATAACCAATATTTCATTATGAACTGAGGTTTGTCTGTACAGCTGTCACACCCACTTGCATGGCTAGGAATATGACGTACAGTATGTGATGCTCTTTAAAGATTACCTAAAATGCTATCTTGAGATACTGGGAATGTGCTGCATTTCAATGATGGAAAAAAAAAAATGCTTAAAACTTTAGGGTAGATTCGAAACTTCAGCAGATATATTTCAAAATTCTGTCTGAAATATTTGGACAAGTGGCACAGAGAGACATTGTGGCACCGTTGCAAGATGGTGCGGCATTGCATGTGTATGAGAGGAGCCTAGCACCACACACACACACCTTGTATGTGTTCTGGTTGTGGCAGGATAATGCGTCTGTATGCTACTTCAATGCTAAATGCATTAGAATTTATCTTATGTGTCAGATGGGTAGTGCAGTATCTTTGTTTGCTCAAACTAAGATTACATCTTCATATGACTTAATCTCTGAAGCAGACATAACAAGAATGCAGTCATTCAGTCATAGTGCTGTACAAACACGACACACAATCCGTCGCTAGATATGCTCTACATTTTTTTCCCTGTTTGAAGTTTAGCCTATGCTGACAATACAGATACTCGTGCCCCCCATTGTCTATGCAAAATGTTCTGCCATCACAGAGCTAGTTATTATCAATATTTCTTGTATTAAAATTATAGCATACTGCAATCCAGTCATTAGAATTCTGTCTGCCATCAGAATGAAAGAAAATGCAACCACATACATTCTGAAAGGACTAACTTCAACGAAATGTCATAATCAAACCGCTGCCCAATTTTCAAGTAACGTTATATTCCACTAGTATACATAGAAGTTCTAATAGCAGTTAAGCGCAATGTCAGAAAAGCGGTGTCATTGTTATCACAGGGGATGAAACTGATGCAGAAGGTACACTACACAGGCTTCAAGAAATCGCCATTGTTAGGGTAGTCAAAGAGTTCTGGTATGTCCTTCCAAAACATTTCTGCTAAATTTCATGAGCGCGGCCACTAAAATTTTGTCATTTTGTGTTATGTTCACAAATCTGTATTCTTTTTCCAATTAGAGCACCTGTCTTACTAATTACAATGCAAGTTTCATGCAACCTTGCTCCATGAACTGCCACAATTCCACACCACATTAAGAGAAAGTTGATTACCTCCAGGGAATGAAGTTGCTTCTCACGTGCCATTTGATAAACATTACTGAACTCATCACCGGCGTCAATGTCAGCACCAGCTTCCAGAAGGGCCAAGACACAATCACAATGCCCACTGATGGCAGCAACGTGCAATGGTGTCCAGCCCAATGCGTGACGGCAGTTTGGGTCCACACTTTTGTCAGCCAAGAGTCGGCGAAGCTCGTCCGCATTGCCAAGCTTGGCAGCACGAAACAGCTTTTCCTCTTGAGCACTGCTGCTGCTTTTGTTGGCCATCAGGTAACCACCAAGTCCCACAGGCACGGCGGCAAATCCCAGTCCCCTGCGTTGCCATGAGACCGGCAGACGCTGTTGCAACCAGATGCACCTGGGAACGTAAGAAGATGACGAAATTATCAATTGAACCTCAGAATAATTCAGCTTTGAAGAGATTATGTGGAGTTATAAGTTATGCTAAACTGGTTTTGTGTTAAGGAATGCATGACAGCTAATAATTCCCACTGTTGATGGCATTCAGAAAGAAT
This sequence comes from Hyalomma asiaticum, assembly GCA_013339685.2. NCBI lineage: Eukaryota > Metazoa > Arthropoda > Arachnida > Ixodida > Ixodidae > Hyalomma > Hyalomma asiaticum. The sequence continues at coordinate 7,131,089 of CM023489.1, read as the reverse complement.
AGACGGTGCACGAAGGTGTTAGTATGCGAAATGAGTAAAAAGAAATTTCTGAAAAACTCTTTGCTCTAGAGGACCCTGCAGGTTTTTACTATTTTGTGCTGGGTAGCAGTAGAGACACTTTAACAAACTACACACTGCAATCTAAGGATTGACAAAGACAAAGTTGGAGGGATGGAACATTGTTTCCCTCTCTTCAACGTCAGCAGTGTTACATTCCAGTGATGAAACTACAAATGCACTATGATGTGCTGACAAAGTCAGTACTTACCTCAGCAGTAGGCTTCCCGTACTAGCCCTGGGCCAGTACAGCCTGCCAGCCATCCGCAGCTCGCGGCTGACTGCTCGCAGCACAGGAGTGGCCCACATGGTGGTCAGATGTCCTTGTACAGCAGATCGTATTGAGGAGTGTGCGAAGTCTCGATTGGGGATGTTACAATGAGCTTCCCACGCATGGCACCTCGGTAGACCACTTCCACCAGGTCAATCACATCCTGCTTGGTCTTGAAGGAGCCAACAAACTTGGTATGGTCAGCACTCCTAAAAATGGGAACTCAAAATTGCATCGCTCCATTTTGTAGCTACTGTCTCAAACCAGCAGTTCAGATATAAAAAGAAATGCTGGAATAATTCCAACATCCCATTAATCCAGCAGCCTAGCTATGTCAAATCATTAACTGTCAAATCTAAGTGCTCTAGATAAAGTTTGTAATTTATTATAAGGCTTTAAATATGCACATCACTACAGCTCACAGCAGCATGAAGCGTTTAACTACCCCTTTTTAGGACATGGCTGTCACGTGTGAGTGGTGGACGCTGCTGCCAGGCATTCTCGGAAGAGGCGATGCCTGCGAAGAGAGGCATGGTGCGAGCCCCGCGCGCGAGTGCTAAGGAGGAGAAGGCGGCCGCCCGAGCCCACACGCATCGGTGCAAAACAAATGAGAAGAAGAAGAAGAAGAAGAAGAAGAAAACACACGGACCTCGGAATGCACGGGGCCGGAGTCGAAGCAGTTCGGCGAAAAGAAGCAGCCGGTGGCCGGCATACAGCTATGACTGTGCACCATGCTCGCCCCGCCATTCGCGACCGGGTGTCAAGTGTCAGCTCCTCGCTGGCCGCGAAACGGCGCGAAATAAAGGAGAGCGACTTTGGAAGCGGTAGAGAAAGGACGGGCAGAGCACGTTATCCGTCCTGGGTGAGGCACCACCTCGGCTACGCTCTGGGGCACGGTCGTCTCATCGTCCCTCCAGCTACGCTCCGAAGGCCCCAGCGGAGACCTCGCATCGTTCCGACTGCTCCCAAGACTCTCCACATTTCAAGTGGTATTTGGACTTTATCATTGTTAAATTTAGTACAACTAATTATCTGGCATATTGGACATTAGATAAGAAACTGTTTAATAAGTCAATTTGTTAGTGCATGCTCCACTTCATTTGTTTGTTTGTTGGTATGACCAGTATTTTGCAGATTTCTTAGTTTGTGCATTTGTCTTATACGAGTATCAAATGTGTTTGTGCTTATGAAACGGTTGTACATCTCTCTGGCCTAATTCACATTAACGAACACAACAAAAGAGGTGACAATGGCAATGCCTTGCACTGTAATTTAAATTGTACTAACAGCCTTATTGGCTTCTTAGTGTTTCTTCAGGAGGTGAAAATGCAAGTTACCAGGTTTCTGGTACGTAAACAAACATGGAGCTTGGCCTCCACGATCTACTGCATGCCAGTGGTGGATATCGAGAGGTGAATCTTATTCCCAACCACTCGGCTAATATGGAGAAAAATCACAGCTTTGGAGGAGGGCATTTCTCACAGAGAGCAAGTCCATCTTTGTGAATATGAGACAGCTTCAGGCAACGATGAGAATAATGGCAATGTGCCTGGTCATGCTTAGGCCAGTATGAAAGGAAAGCATAAGCACTTCAGTTTCTTAAAGCGTGGTAGTTCGAATAAGTACTAAAAATCTCGGCTCATTGAATCCCATTACTATGGCATGCACTGAGGAAGAGCTCCACCCAGGAGCAGCTTTACTTTATCATTAGTGTTGGTTACGACAACTAACCAGTATGAAAATATATTTTCAGAATATGGATGAGACAGATAATTACAAGAACCATGGGAAATTATGCACTACATTTGTGAAACAATTTGCTTCCACATGGGGGGAGTATTTGAGCAAAGTTTTATTCGGCGTAAAAAAGTGCAAATTCAGACACTAACTTCTATTAGCACTCCCAACATCGGTAATTTCGCTGGCTTACCTGCTGCTTTCTATTTTGATGTGTTGACCATTGAAGAAGAAGACCGTGGCTGGCGTGATGGTAACGTCGAAGTACCTTGTGTAAACTGGCACTGAATGAGGCTCCACGGCGTACACCTCTGCCATACGAGACAGCAGGGGCGCCGCCTTGTTCAGCTGCACAAATCAGCGTGTGACCACGGTGCAGCTGAACAGCACTTCACAGCAAGACAATTCGTCAGTTTAACTTACAATGTCATCTATCCGGAGACAGTCAGCTTCCTCCCCGAATCTCAAAACGAGCACCTTGTCTATCGTTCCTTTGATAGCCCGATCGACCTCCTTCTTTGTGGTTAATTTTCTGAGACCGATATTCATAAATTACGGTGGACGGGAGCTCGCAAGTTCGGAACACTACGCAAGCTCTGCGTTCTGATCGGTTCTGAAGCGACAATTAAACAAGTAACAGTGACTGTTCCCTTCCATGTAGCTAAAGCGTGCCTGTTTTCGTCTCTGCTACCATTATTAAGCACTGTACGCGAAAGCAGCGGCTAATTTTAAATATGATGCAACGCGGCAGTATACTACGTAGAACGTATACATACAAGAGCCGGCGCACAAGTTGCGGCTGCTGCGGCTTGCTATGTGCTTGGAGTGGCTAATGGCATATGCCACGAAAACTAGCCAAGAGCGGCCGGCTGCTTGTGCGGCAGTACGCGCCGAGTCGGCGACCTCAAAACCACTCAAAACTCATCCCTGCATAGCACATATCTTTAAAATGCAAATTAAACTAATATAACGGAATAGTAAAGTACGCAAGCTGTCCCAGCGAAACCCGTCCAAGCGAGAATCCAGCCAAAGAGCGTCGTTTCACTCATCGGCCAACTAAGTGTAGAACGATTCGGGAGATCTAAGATCTAAGGCTTTCATGTGTGCATCTGCGTGTGCGCTACGTTAGTTTCTCACGAAATGTGAAAGCCCCTGAAAGCAGTAACGTGTATGGTAGTGTGTGCAGCGCATGGTGCAGCGTCACCGTCACGTTGTCGGCGCCGGCGTGGAGTGTCCACACGAATCCAGACGGGCTTATTTTTTTTTTTTTACCTAGTAGATGCAAATTTGAGATAAATGGCCCCATTTTCTGCGATGCTTTCGACATCACACGGCTAGAACTGCTATGATCAGCGCCAAAAAGACGTTTTTGAGGTGAAAGCCTAAAAATTCACCAGGAATCGAACGCGGGCCCTTGCCAGCTAAACACATTGACCACCACTGTGGAGTTTCCTTGCGAAAACTTTCGACAAAACTCCGTGACCACCAGTCCGTGGCGGCCTCCACAAAGGGGATATTTTATCATAAAAATTTTTCACGAATGTCGATCGACTCTGCGTTTGGGACATGGAGTTTTGCGATTTCCTGCTTGCTAGCCGCCGACTCCCTCCAAACGCTCAAGAAAGCAAAACAAAAGAACAAATACTGACTAGACCATTTGATATGTCTCCTTCTCAACGTAATTTATGCGACACTATGCGAGTTTCGAGTTCGGTAGGTCTTGCTTTCAAACACGTAAATTTTTACTTGGCGTCTCGTGAGACGTGGCAGTCAAAGACACACAGCATCAGGCAAGTGGTAGAGTAGCTCTATGAATCATGGTCACTCCACTTGGCTCATTCATATAATCGGATTGTCTAAATCAAAGTTTGAGAGCATCTTCGCGTCGGAAGCCGCCTGTGTGTTGCGTGATATAGTAGGCGGAGCGCCTCAAGTGCCTCCAAAGCGAAACCAGCGCAGAACTGTCAACGCGCCTGTGTGTAGCGTCTCTACAGCTTGACTGCCGACAAAAGCTATTTGCCTTAGCCATCCCCCAGTTTCAGTTGGTTAACAGTACAGCGGTTATCCAGAAAACAAGTTGAACCGGCGCGGTACTCGGTCGTCACCAGAGCGCACTTTACGTAACTGCGTGTGGCCCCCCGCGAAGTCCCGCGTTCAGGCCACCAGCGGAGGACCGGGGCGCATACTTTGTCCGCGGCACTCTTTTGGGCTAGTACGAAATTCCGAATTTGCACGCTGCGCCTGATTTGATTGAACATTTGGAGAGAGAGAGAGCAACTTGAGAAAGAGCAATGGCAAAAAAAAAAAAATACAAACTGACTAGAGCTCGTGGACCACGGCCCCACTGGCTGGAGCGGCTCACTGGGCCTGGTCCAGTTAACCAGGTGGCCAGTTACTCATATGCAAGCAATGCCTCTCACACCCTCAGTCTTGTTCGTAACTGTGCGTTTTGTGTGGTCTTCAAGTGCATGTTATAGTAATGTGCTACATCTTTGGCTTTGGCCACCCCACAGACATTTGTTGGCATACATTTTGCCATGTATTTGTAGCAGCTTGTGTAGATAGGTTAAATGTTTGGAGTTATAATAGGTTCTGGTGTTTTATGTCTGAAAACCATAATATGACTATGAGGGACACCCTAGAGGAGTGCTCCGGAAATTTTGACCACCTTGGGTTCGTTAACATGCACAGACATTGCACCATACATGGGCCTCAACATTTTGCCTCCATCAAAATGCAGCAGCGGTGTCTGTGATTTGATCCCGCAACCTTCGGGTCAGCTGCCTGGTGCCATGGCCACTAGACCACTGTGGCAGAGCTTGTGTTCCCGAGGCCTGTGACTGTGAGTTACACAAAGAGTGATTGGGAAGGTTTCTGCAGCTCGCAAACCTGTGGATCAGCAGCCAAGTGCCATAGCCACCAGACCACCATGGCGGGACAAAGCGTTTGGAGTTGGCTCCAGTCTACCACCTGATACATTTTGGATAGAATGGGCCTAACTCCTACCTTACCTCTCTCGGGACATGTCTCTTGCATTAGCTTGGAGGTCTGGGCGCGGATGATTCGACATTGATATCCAGTACACGAACTGTTCGGTTCACCCTCATATTTCCCTCCACGCCTTGTGTGCCAGGCACCATGTGAGGATGTCAAGATTAATGAGCTCAGCTGCTATCTAGCGAAGTTAGAATTTGTTCATCCTAAGCTTCATGCTGAAAAGCAGGGGCAGACAAAGATACACAAGGACGAGCAAAGCTCAAGATAAAATTAGTGAGCTGATTGCCTAGTGGGCCTGTTCACTGTTCGGGCTACCACACCCAACAGGAGATGGGGACACACTGCTTGTGAGTTGGTGCGGAAAGCCACGGATGGCACTCTGGAGTTGGCATCATTCAATTGTAAAGCTCTTGTGGTCGCCTGTTGTGTTACCATGCAAGCAGTTTTCACTGACACTGCTACTACTACCCTTTTCTGAACCAGTGGCAACCTTGACACGTATGCTGTATCTAGAGTAGCCTGTGTCCATGAGGAAACGTCTGGCTTACCTTCAGAATTCCTTTGCAGTGCTTATACTCATGCCTTTCATATTCCACTGTTGGACCTTGGGTTTATATTCCTTGATTATTTAAACTTTTTAGTGCGCATAAAAGACACATACAAGAAGGACACATGAGCGCTAACTCTTGCGCGCTAGAAAGTTTAAATATGGATGCATACCAACTCGCCCAGAGAGAGAGAGAGAATGAACATTTTTATTTCGTAATAAATAGTGAGTGTCCGGGAGGGAACCCTAGTCCGGGATCCCTAAGACAATCTCGGCGACCACACGTGCCCGTTGAACTAGGGCCCGGGGGACCTCGGGAGGCCCGTCGCAGAGGGCATCTTCCCACAGCCCTTTGTTGCGGAGGGGACGCAGGATAGCGGGGAGGGTAGGGAATAATGTGGAGCAACACGCCCAGTTATCAGTCTTGCTGTCATATTCCTTGGTAGTGGTGCCATGCCCATGCACCTGAATTCCCTGTTTAGAAGTTGCATATTGCTATGACTGAAATATATGTGCTACATATTCCAGCCTGTTTAGGACACAAGTGTTGAAGATTGGGCGAGTTGGATCGACGTACTTGGACTGGTATAGTGCATTATGGAAAACGGGAAACGGTCAAACAGACCGAAACAAAAGGACAGAGCGCTATAGCTCTGTCCTTTTGTTTCGGTCTGTTTGACCGTCTCCCGTTTTCCATAATGCGCTATACCAGTCCAAGTACTGTTTAGGACAGCTCTGAGATTGCTATTGTAAAAGCTTTCTCTCTTAGACCTTATGGTAGCTGCTGCGTGCTCTTCAAAGGTATCGTATACCTCACTTCGCCATTTGTTCCGTGCTTGTACTGAAGAAGCCCAGGAACAGCCATGTACTCTTGGTCTTAAAGTAGCGTCCAACTGTTCGACCCCTTTTTGTATTCTTATCCAAGTATGTGCTATGCTATGCCCGAAACCTTTGCATAAAATCTGTTTTGTGGTAGGTACAGGTAGTAGCCCTATGTTTTGGTCCAATATTTCAGCTGGCATTAGTGCAGAAAGCACTCTTTTCTGGTTGACAAACCAAAAAGATACGGGTCAGTTCAGGTTCTGGTTTAGGGTACCACATTTCACTCTGTTCTTTTCCAGTTTGGATGCATAAAATATGATTTGCAAACTGGTTCACAAACTGGTTTGTCCTAGGGAACTTTTGAAGGTTTTAATGGAGCTGTTGACAACCCTAAAGCTGGACGATGGCAAGGCAGCTGGCCAATGACAAGGTTTTTGAAGCTTTGGGGACTGACCATATGAAACTTAGGTTTAGGAATTTGGGATTTAATTCCATTTTTGTTTCTAAACGTGTATACATTGCACTAAGCACATATGGTCCAAAAGCAATTTCTTGTCACCAGGTGAGAAGGCCCGTGAAGGTTGCAAGCAGAGGTCTACGTTTTCGAATAAGTATCTGCGATACCTGTTGGAAATAGCTTGAGCAGGTTCACATTCCTAAACATGGCCATCCAATGAGCACCACGTTACAGGCCTGTCTGGATCTTCAACAGACACATCCTTAAACTCTGTCTTGCTCGTATTTCTTATTTCTAATTACACAGAAAACTTGTGAAATAGTCTGAGTTTATACGCGTTTTTGAAGTGTCTAATTTTCTAGCTGGGTCAGATCATCCTGCATTGAATAAAATGAAATCAAATAAGAAGTTTGAACTACTGGTAAGAGCATTATATATGCATGTAAATGCATCTATAATTTATAAGGTAGAGAGCAGTGCTTGCTGGCACCGTGCATCATTCTGTATGAACAGAAACGTGTGTAGAGCAACAATATAATAATTTCCTTTGTCTAAATTGAAGCAGCAAAAATAAAGGCGGGATAAAGGTGAGGCATATGTTTACAACTTTGTTAAAGGCTGTACTCTATAGAATCCCAAAATTTCACAAGGCCACCTCTTGTTTCATATTGTTGGTTGGCCTATCTTGTCAATTTATATTCTGCACATAATTTCCTGTATCCACTTTCTAGTTTTAACTAGAGAATATTTTTGAAGGCTTTTTTGTTGAACAGTCTTGTTAGACATAAGTAGAAAATTCAATTTTTGCTGAAAATGTATGCATTTTTATGCTTTACTTCATCAGGCTGAATTGCATTAACTTTCCAAGATGATTTTGGCTAGAAAGAAAGGAACTTTTGCACAAATTAAGCAAGCAATGGGTGAAGGACAATAGAAAGGAAGGCAAGAACAGATCACAGAGGTCTTCCGAATGATTGTGGCACCATAATTATTTGAACAACCTTGCTTTGAACTGATAACCTGTAATATGTTTTTCTGTTCAGGCACATTCCATGAATATCAGTGTAGGTTTGGTTTTAATTTCAGCTGAAATTACGGTTCGGGTGTGGTTTTTGGTTCTGGTATTTGACATCCTGATACTATTGTTCTACATTGCGGCCCATGTGTTAGCATTCAAGCAGTTGTTCGGTATTGGGTTGTAGTCTAGTCAACGTTATGCTCTAGTGGAACTCGTACACATAGAGCCTTTATTCAGCTATGTTGAACTAGGTAGTGTAGCATATTATGTTAACTAGTTTTGAAAGTTGTAGATAATTGTTAGCTAACTACCTGTCAATACAAATGAAATATGTCCTGAAAATTATTACATCATTATTACATCAGTATTAGACAGCATTAATATGATTCGGGACCCACTAATAACGCTTTTTGACTGTAGCTCAGCCAAGCTCGATCCAGATTGCTCTGCCATGTAAAAGTAATCATTATTGGTCACATTTGAGAAATTTAATCCAGATCGGGTCCAATTCATCAGAATCCGAAGCGACTGGCCTTGTGATGCTGCTGTAAAAATGTCGATATGTTTTGTACAGTGCCCACCATTGTAAGAAGTGGTCCACACGTTGTAATGTCAAGGGCATTCTTGTTCTTACAGCAGTCGGTGCTGGGGACCATGAAGTCAGTAGTGCAGCACCTGCTCACACCATCTTGGTTTTCTGAAGGCCCGTCTGAGGCTGCGGATGATCAAGGGCCCGAGCTGATAAACGGTGAGGTGATTACATTTAGGTGTGGGCCGGGGCTACACAGTGTAGTAGTACACATGAGTGCAATGCATGCGCAAATTTTTCTGTATGTCCAGTTACTGGCAACATTGTGACAGATTAGAGAAACATTCTAAATGTAAATTGAACTCGTTTGGTACAAGGTGTACTTGATTGACTTGAATTTTCACACCTACAGGCTGTTTTGGTGGGTGGACCATGAAACAAGGAGAGAACACAGCAAGTGTGATGGGTCCAACTCTTCCTCTGTTCTCTGTTTATGTTGCTGTCCAATATCTGTTTTTTTTTTTTTTCATCGGCTGGAACAAATATTATCCTGATTTTTCTTGCTATTTTGTGTAGCCTGGTTATTTATTTTTATTCAGTGTTATTTCTCCCGTGGAAGGGATTAGGTACCCATTCTTCTTAGTCATAGCAGATTTCGATTACACTTGAAGTAGTTTGCATCAGTTCTTCCATATTTTAAAATTTTATTTCATGCGTGTATTTTATGCAGGTGAAAGAGATTCGTCCATTTTTTTGTGCTCAGAGTCCTCGCCACGGTCAACACGAGACTGTGCTGTGGGACCAGATGACGAGCTCATCGAAGCATCCAGCCCCTCTATGCCTGTGACGTCGCGGCCAGAGACGCTGGTACAGCGACCTTTGCAGCATCCACAGGAACGGCTGCAGGAATGGCCGCAGGAACGGCCCCAGGAACGGCTGCAGGAGCGGCTGCAGGAACGCTCACAGGAACAGCCATTGGAGAGGACTTTAGAACGACTGTTTGAACGGCCATTGGAAAGATATGAACGACCATCGGAGCGGTTATCAGAACGGCTCTTGGAAAGGCCATTGGGACAGACTTTGAAACGGACGTTAGAGCGGTCCCCAGAGCAGTCCTCCGAGTGGCTGTCACAGCAATCGCAGCAGCGGCCAGGAGCATCTCCCAGTTCTAGCAGCCGAACAAGTCTCATTGGAACACCTAGCATCAAGAGGCAAAAAGTAGGCTGCATAATTTTGTTGTTATTACGTGAAATGCTCAATGGACCCTTTTCATAATTGTAAAGCTACCTCTCCTGCAATGCAGTTTGCCCAGCTAATGGCGGTACAGGCAATCCTGTGAACAGAGTGTACAAGCGTAGTTTGCTGGCGCCTGGACACGTAAGAATTGTAGACCCAGCTCCTGTGACGCAAACATGCACGAAAAACTATCCTCAGCATGTGCAGCTCGAAACTTGGTCAGCATTTCCATCAAGACAGGTGTTGTCAGTACAGTAAGACCTCGTTATAACGAAGTTGAAGGGGGAGCCGTAATTACTTCGTTATAACCATTAGTTCGTTTATAGCCAGTATCAATTTCATATATGGGAATTTCAAGGGGAATATGCGATTACTTCGTTATATCCAATATTTTGTTATATCCGGGTTCGTTATAACGAGGTTCTACTGTAGCTGGGCAAATGTGCAGTGCAGAGAAGCCAACATGTGAGTTATGAAAAGGGTCATTTTCCTTTTGCAATTCCTGAAAAGGGGCTGTTGTTTTGAATTTCATGTAAATTAACTAGACAAACCATACCATTTCAGTTAGTCGCCTGCCTATGCCAACACTCGGCCTTCCACAGGATAGAAAGTCGCTGTGATACTTATTCTTGTATTTTTCATGGCTCACAGCCAGGGTTTCTTTAAATATTTTCTTCTAAGCTTTGCACTGTTGTAACACAGTGTTACACATTGTGCATATTCTTCCTTTCGTCTTTCAGCCTGCCTTGCGCATAGTTGTACTTTTCGTGCAATTTTATTTCATGTTTTAATCATATTTATCACATTGTGTTATTGTACTTTTGCCGTGTTGTGCATATTTTCGTATTATGCATTTCTGGTATACTCATTACTGTATTCTTCCGAAAACAGTGTTTTTATTGCATTGTTTATTTCTTTTATATTATTTTTTCCATGCTCCATCACAATGATCTTAAAGGGACCGTAAGGTGAAACACAACACTAGTTTAGGCTAATAAATTATTTTACGAGAATTGCATTGTTGCTAATTAATTTCTTCATTTTATGTTTAATATTAGAAGAGAAAATCAAGGTTAAAGTTTCATCTTTGAATTACATGTCAAAACATTAAGGAGAGGACGTCGCAAACCCCATTCCTTTTTACCTTGTCGCCATATTGGCTCACCCATATTGCTTGAAACACGCCATGTTAGGTCTCTGGGTTCCTTAGAATGCAATGTATAAATGATTATGTAGGCCTTAGTAGATGCTGTGAAAGGTTATGACATCGCACATTGTGAGGGAACCCCCGAGCAGGTGTCACCACTTGTGTTTGCTTTTCTGCACGTTTTCTGCCTTAGCAAGAGTTTTCTCTGCACGAGAATACTGCCCTTGGTAATGCTAAATGTCGATTTGCTAATATGAGAATGACCTCTTTTTCTTTAGTGTCCCTTTATAGCTTTTCCTCAGCATGTTGAATTATTGTTGTTACTACTACTACTACTACCGCCACCGCTACTACTACTACTACTACTACTACTACTACTACTACTACTACTACTACTACTACTACTACTACTAGTTACTACTAATAAAGGGTCCCTGAAACAGCTTTTTCTCAACTCTGCCAACTGTCTGGGCCGACGCTAGCTATGGCTGTGCCTTCTAGAGCATCGCAATGCGGCCCCTGTGTTCTTCCCCCATTGTGCAAATGAGTGCCAGTTAATACGCGGAAACCGTGGTCATTAGCATGTGGTTCAAATCTGCACCACCAGGCACCATGACAAGCTTGCTTGTTGGCCACATTTCCTTTGCCATTCTTCTGATAATTTGGAAACATCAAGACGTGTGAGAACAAATGAAAGCTTTCTTTTCTCCAACACTGCTATTTAAAAGTGTGCTCCACATTTCAGACTTTTCATTTAATTGCTCCTTGCACCCGTATTGCTCACACTTCCACTTGTATACTTGCGTGCGATCCTGCTGGTTCTTTTTGTCCACTGCAAGTTAAGATCCTTCCTGTACAAATACGTGAACATTTCCTTTGCCCATCTATAGTCTTTGATGTACCTTAAAGGGCCCCTTACTAAGTCTGGTCATTTTGAGATGACAAACACATTACGTGCATTGCGCGCTCATGATCATGCCAGCCAACAACCGCTTGGCTACATGCTGCAGAACGCAGAAGGTGCTCAAATTTCGGACCTAGTGTCGGTTCCTCTCCTCTCCCAAGCATCGCATGCTAACAGGGAAGGATGTGCTGTGCATTCTTGCATGCTGCATCTTTGCAAAACGCCTCTACATCACTAGAAACCCTGACATGCGACATTTGTCGAGAGTGCGCGTCGGCAGCTTGAACCACAAATTGCGCAATCAGGAGGCGTTGCGCTGGCAGCTCACTTTGTGGGGGCGACCAGCTACAGGCACAATAGCGCATGCGACGCCTTTTCCTTTTTGTCTTGCTGCTTTGCACCCACAGAATTGACATGTGGTAAGGGTGTTGTACTGGGAGTTCTTCTGAAATATTGGTTTTGTTCCACTTTTCTTAAGAAACATATTCATCTCTGCTAATGATCAGCCAGTTTGAAAAATTCTTACGGTAGAACGCTTCCTGTGTATAACAGAAATTTGCAATGTGGCCTGATGATGGGCCATTTAATCTCTCTTCAAATGCAGTTTTGCTCCGAGGTTTTCTCACCTCAAAGCCTGTCAAGCCCATATTGCCCTTTGCAGGCTCATTTATCATCTTCCCAAAAACGGCCAGTGCAAGATGTTCAGTACTTTTTATTCACATCAAGCCCTGATCCCTCTGCATGCATTGTGCACCCTGGTGGCATCTAGTGCCTTTGCCAGCCTATAGCCTTTAAAGGGGCGCTGACACGAAAATTTTCGCCTGATGTTTTTTGCTAGCAATACGTAGCTGAGGATCTGTTAGCCATAACACGGCACACCAATTGCTGCCAGCGCGCGTCAGATAATTATTTATGGCCTGTTTATTACCCACTGGTTTCAGTTTTGGTTTGGGAGAGCTCCAAAAACGACCAGGTGCCCGGTGCAATTGGCGCCATCTAGCGCTCGGAATGGGGTAAACAAGTTCGACCACATGAGCACACATAACTGTGACGCACTTCCCGCGCGACAACCGACTCGTGCTCGTTTTCTTTCGCCTGTAGCACGTCCTGCGCGTTGTTGTCACTGTTGCTGTCATCGTCGTTGGGTGACAACTATCTTGAGGTCTGGCGTCGCCGGCAGACTATTAACGCAGGCGCAGCGAATAGACGATGGCAGGCAATGACGTACGTCATCATTGCTAGCTGCACTGTTCGTAGCTCGGCTGCCTTGGTGACGTCACGGAAATTGGGGGTCCCCTTCAGGTCACCTTTGCTGTTGTCGATGTCGCGATGTATGGCATCTAGCGCTCAATTGCGCATGCGAACTTCAATATTCATTTAAATTACCTTCGGAGCTGCTCTCACCGTTGAGATTTGGTAGATGACATGTGCATGTCCACGAAAATCGATCCCACAGGCTATCTTAGCAGCGATATTTTGGTGTCAGTGCCCCTTTAACAAGGCTGTGGCCAGAATGACTTTCTCGCTGCTAGAAATGATGTGCTACAGTCAGACCCACTCAGGTGCCACAAAAATTCCATTGTTACAACCAATAATTGTTATAACCAGGTTGCATGAGAAATAGCTAAACAAGGGGACAGCAGAGCTGTTGTGTGTGCCTCAGCAGGGTGCAGATCTGACAAAAGGCATTTCATGTATGTATTGATTTATTGTTTCTTGGCACTGCAGCAGCGCTGTGGACAGCCCTGAATGATTGCCAGTGAAATCCTTAGAATTTCATGGGTGACATCCCAGCTCAACTTAAGTTGACTGCGAATGTTTAAAATACCACAACTTTTGTTCAAATAGGTTTAGAGCATCAATTTTTGTTCTACTGCATGCAGCTCTCATTGCAGATTATTGAGGTAGTGTGTGGATTTACTTTGTAACTCACTCAGTTTAGGAGAGAATGTTGCTCCCAACAAGGTGCATTAAATAATCTTATTTAAAAAGAAATAACATATTGTATGAGGAAAGTAATTGCATATTTGGAAACGGCACATGAATACACATAAACTCTGTAAGTTCAATCAAAATTGTTCTAGAATTAAAAAATGCTTTGAGGTGGAGTGTCTTGCTTGAGGTGCAATGAAGGGAACAATACCAGAAGCACCGCTCTTGTGAGAAGATACTTGGTGAGCCACAAAATGTCCAAAATATCAATACAGCTGCTGCCGCCGCTCTGAGATTCCCGTACTAAACACATGAAATCGTAGAATTTTGATGGCCTGTGCTAAGGACCATAAAAGTGTTTATTGGTAAAACAAGATATACATTGTGTTGAAGCCAGATTGTGTTCCAGAACACTTGATTGAGCCAGTGTGCCGAGGATGTGAAATAAAGGAGTGAATTCCTGCCGTCATGCGCTTGAAGTTTTGGCGTGAAATTCGAAAATGAGGCTTTAATCTTCATTTTCTTTTCTGGTGTTAAATATGTAATGGTGTAATTAATGACACTAACTATAGTTCCCAGTGAATAATTTACCGGTCTAAACCACATTAGATAAGTTGGTGTGTTTAGGTGTGACATTTCGTTGCTTTCATTATTCCTACAGCTCTGGTATGAAGATAGCCCCATGAAATCCCCTTTCTACTCTGGTCAGACAACATACGGTGGAGCTGCAGCTCAGAACAGGCTACGAATGTTGGCCACGTCACAGTCACCAACGGTACGTTGTGGTATAGTCTCATTACAGCAGACCTTGATGATGAAGATCTTGGTCTGTTGTAAAAGGTGTATGTGGAATCTACTGTTACAACATACATTTATGTAAACACTTAATGGATCTGTTATAAGCAGGGTGAATTAAGTCATAGACATGGTGAAAGAACAGATTTATTCCTAAGTTTTCTGAAAGGACATTGTTTTTCTCTACTGTAAATAGCTTTGGACACTATGCGTGTTCACCATTACAAGGCTGCTCACTTTATCTGCTGCCATAGCATCTCATTTGTGTTGATCCCACTGATGCTGTTGCTGCATTCAAAGTTGGAAGTTATTGAGTTGGAGACGTGCACGGTTATAGATGTCCACTGTAATGCAGGTGCTGACCAGCTCGTTTGCCTTACACTTTAGTCCATTATACCTGAATGTATGCTGTAGCAGAACCCATTTTATGCGAAACTGAATCAATGGAAGGGTAGGAAGATCAGCAAAACACTGCAGATTGGCAGGTAGCATCCAAATGTCTGTTATATTGTAAGCAGATCCGTTGTAGTGAGGTTGTGCTGGAGATGGTTTGCACTTTATATCGGCAATGCCAGCTGTGCATGAAGACTAGTGAGGCCTCAGCCTGCGAGCTTAGTTTAGTGGCAGCAGTGCTGGTGCACATGAGAAGCAGTTTCTCAGAAATCAAACTGGAATTATATGCTGGGTAAATTTTCACTTCACCTTTAGTGCTGTTCTTCTTGCTTTCTACTTTACACCTGCACACCACTGTGCAGCAACCTGGTCGCTTAAGACTACACTTGTGCATCAAGATGCAAGCCGTGCCTCCAAAATGAAGGCACCTTTTGGTAGCTGTTGTAGACATAACTTGAAGCTTGACATTACATGGTATATGCGCGTCGTGTCCTTTTATCTCTCAATTGACTTCTGCTCTAGCAATAGTGGTGGCACAAGGGATCTAGAAAAGTGTGTTTTTGTATATTACTAAGCAGCATTTGGGGATCAAGCAGAACTGCTCTCTTGCTTTCTTTTGACAGTGTGCAGTTTCACATGTCTGTGCCATTGTGCTGTACACATGCACCTCAACTTTCGAGCTTCTTCCATCTTTAAGCATTCTTTAAATTTTCAACCCTGCAGAAGCGGTGACTACTATAGCTGTACAATCGCCTACATGTCACCACAAATGTAGGAGCATGGTAGATAGTTAAAACTGTTTGTGTGAAAATTTTGATCGCCGCTAAACAAGGTGTAGTGGCATGGTATGAAAAGAGTTAAGTATGTCCTTTGGGCCAGGTGGCAGAAGAAAAAGAAATGTTTCTAGTTCCCCAAGTTAGTCGCATATGAGCTGTACCTGTACAGTGCCATGATATAAGCATCGATTTCAATTGATATTGGTCTGTTGAAATGTACGACGGAATTGTGTTTTGTCATAAGAAGTTGCTCTTTCACAAAAACAGTGCCATAAGAGTAAACTGCATCTATCACAGCAGTAGTATATAGTAGGCCATCAGGTACAGTATAAAGCAATCCTTGAATGCCCCTCGGGCACTGCAATGTCTGCCCCCAGCACTCCAGTCTTCTAGAGTAGCCTGTGTGCATTTGTGGTTGAAGCGCAACTGCTGTCAAACCGTCTTACAGCAAAGTTTGTGACATGGAAGTGGCGTCATTATTCCTAATTGATTATACAGTTAAACTTGTATATAAAGAATTTGACAAATGCATTAAAAATTGTTGTTGTTCCCACTGTCATAGGATTTGGTATAACACGGAAGTGAAACCTGTCTTCACAAAGCTGTCGAATGCATAAGCAACAGTCTGTTAAATTGAGGGCCAGGAGATGGGTTGGGTACTCTGAACATGTGAACCCATTTCATTTAGACATCAGTGGCACCTCGACAGTGCACAGGGATACTCAACAGCGAAGGTTCTCGAACGACTTGAATTTCTCTAGAGACACTGCATTGCACAGAGCAGAGCCCTGCGCAAACCTGCCATAAACCATGAGCATGTGCAAGCGGTGAAACCTTGCAAGTGAAACCGAATAGGTTGTCAGCAGATTTTGTGAACACACAGTCCACTGCAGCGAAAGCAGCATCATTTGCTTGTCGGCGGCAGTCTTTGTATTCTGGAGCAGAACGCGTCACAGCACAACTGGCCACGCAGGACAACTTTTGTTGTAGATGTGGTTGTACTTTGCCCAAGCAACGCGTTGGCGGAACACCGCCACACCGCTGCCTCTACTGCGATAGACGTGTAGTAACTATCGAAGTGCGAACTGCTGGTGCGAATTAGCACGACGATCTGCTTCGCTCCATCATTCTGAGATGGCGGTACCACCGCTGCAAACCAAGAATGCAGGGGAAGGGAGGGGATGTTAATTTCAGAGTAATTTTGCTTTCTAAACACTTGCTTTGACCGGACATCAGTTACATGCGAATTGTAAAGCCATGTAGTGAAGATATAAGTCCAGTTTGTTTCGTGCATCTCCTCTGTGTCAGTGGTGTGATCGGTAGAGCTCCCAGCTCCTATCAATGCATCCCAAGTGGTTGTGTGTTCGAATGCCAGTGGGTGATACTTGTCAAGTGTGTGTCAATTTTTTCCAGGCATCCACTTCAGTGACGGAAGTACATCAGTGATTTCTTGGTGGACCCAGGCATGAAACACTGCCGTGCTAAAATTTTGTTACATAGATATTCTTCTTGTAAGCAGTTGCAGCATGAAAATTCAAAAAAGCAACATAAAATGCAAAGAAGGGCCAACTGGAGGTAGACCTAACCCAGAACACATTTATTTCGCGGCAAAAACTTGGAGGGCATAGCTTGAATTAACCTCTGAAGATCCGTCATCACTGTGATATTGTGCACTTTTCACCAGCACCTCGTCCGATATCTCTACCGTAGTGACCGTGCACTCGCCGGCAGAAAGCACATCAAATCAAAAACAACCAAAAACCACCTGTAGTCCTGAACTGCTCTAGTCGCATGCACTGAAAGCGAAGCCTTGGCAAGATGGGCGGGCTGTCTCTGTCAAGGAAGTTGTCCTTGCAGCAGTGTACCCAAGTGACTGAATGTGTTGACATGGGAGTCAACTCGCACATGTGCGCACAGCATAGAAAGTGAATGCTAACGTCATGATGGATGGATGGATGGAAAAACTTTATCGAACGTCATGATGGCTAAATAAAAAGAAAGAGAGAGAGAAACATTGAAAGCTACTGTAGTGTCCCCTGTTGTGTTAACAAATTGAAATGCAGAGGCTTCTGCAACAGCCAAAGAGTGGCATTGCTGCTGGTGTGAAGTCGAGGTTTTGACGGAAGCCCGTCTGGTCGGGAAGTAACATGACAGAACTAAAAGGACGACACCAACCAAGAAAAAGAATACAATAAAAGACGTTTCGGCTGCCCTGATGGGAGCCTTGTTCACAATAAAAAGAATACAATAAAAGACGTTTCGCTGCCCTGACGGGAGCTCCCGGCAGGGAAGCCGAAACATCTTTTATTGTATTCTTTTTCTTGGTCGATGTCGTCTTTTTAGTTCTGTCATGCTGCTGGTGTGCAAGCCGGTAGGAACCCGATACAATGTTTGGAGGGAGGAAGAAAGGACGCAGCTTAGGCGGCCAGGATCGCATTGCCGGCTCGAGTGACGCAAGAAAACTGAGAAGAAAGCTGAGCCTGCACAGACTGGAGTTGTCCTTCTTTGTGTTGCTCTGGTGGCACTTTGCTGAAGTGAGGATACTGCTATGGCTGTGTACGCGCCATTCACAATGACATTGCTTTGCGCTCCATCATTCATGGGATAATTGCAGGATGTGGCCACTCCCATACGAAAATTGAAAATTTGGGTTCTAATTACTAGGTGGTTGGTGGGGGCAAATTTCTTATATCAAGAGTGTCTTCTGCTGCCACTTTGTTACACAGACGTTACCAATACATGTTATCTGCAGTTATGGCATTGAATTGAAAAATTTTGTAGTATTGAGGAGTTCATTGTATCAAGGTTCTTCTGTATTATTTTTGTAAACACCAGCTGCAAGTGAGCACCTTTCCTGTTCACATTCTTTGTACTTCCTAGCACTCCCTTTTTCATGCATGTGTCGTTGAAGTCTGCCACAAATCTGTCACTAAGGCTGCAGTACAGTTGCTTCAGATGCTGTAGCACTGGGCACTTGCGGTCAAAATCGTTGAAGTGTCATCCTGAGGGGCTCTTGAGAGCTGATTTTAAAAGATTTGTCTCAAACACACTGCCCCATATAGAGCCTTACGATGCCATCCGAGAAGTACTATGCAATTCGTTTTGATTAATGGGTCAGTCTAGTCATGGTCAGGCTATGTCACTGATGGTATCACAATGTTGGGGCTGGCACATTGTAGTGTCCAACATCTTTGTATAGTATTTCTATACAAAGATATAGTATCTCTAATCTGGTTGAGGTATTTGTTAGCCATTGAAGCCACGACTAACTGGGAGTTGTTGCTTCTGTCTCTAGGTCCCCGTCATGGCCCGAAGTGTGAAGCCAGGAGGTGCAACTGTCGGGCTCAGTAACACTACTCGCCAAATCCTGGCTACCCTGGAGAAGATGGCAACTCCAGTTACGGTGCGATTCTTACTTGTTAAGTGTGATGGAGCTCTTCTGATTTTCTGAATTAACGAGATTATATGCACTCAAAAAAATGTGATATGCCATTCTAGACTGATTTAGTATTTCCTGTTTTGTACCACTGTAACATTTTTGAGCAGTGAAAAGCGCTGTGCTCGTTGGTAATACAGGAGGCCAAGCGGGTACCACTGAGAAACAGGATGGCTGGTGGCCGGACATGGACTCTTCCCAACCACAGAGATCCCCCTGCACCAACGCAGGTTTGTCTTATTGTAAGGCTAGTTTGCTTTGGTATACAGTGTCGTGATACATTTAACCCCACTAATACCGTTTCGAGCAGTATATAACCATTATACAGTCGAACCTCGATATATCGAACAGCGCGGTGATCGCGAAATAGTTCGATATAGCCCGAATTCGATGTCTAAAATCACGTGAAAAACGCATCAAAAACCTGTACGAATCAATGAACGAATAGTGGTGTAAAGGC
The DNA here is from genome assembly GCA_013339685.2 of Hyalomma asiaticum. Taxonomy (NCBI): domain Eukaryota; kingdom Metazoa; phylum Arthropoda; class Arachnida; order Ixodida; family Ixodidae; genus Hyalomma; species Hyalomma asiaticum. The sequence continues at coordinate 7,111,575 of CM023489.1, read as the reverse complement.
TACTAACCGGCTGTCTTTAGTGCCCTTCCGAAACCTTCTGCCAGCCATATACACTGTTTGCAAGTTTTCAGCAACGTGAAAACTCGCAGCAGCACACGATCTTGCCACCCGCGTGGGCGCCGCATATTTCCGTTGCTCCAAGGAAGTGTGGCGGCGCAGTGAAGCGGACTTATGAGTCCACGCCCAGGCACGTCGTGAACGCTCCACATAAATTTTTGTTTCTCTCCTAAAACAAAAATTACTCAGATTAAACTTCCACAAATAAATCTCCTCTGTTTACTCTTCCAAATGAGACCAAGCGTGCATTTTTACTTGAACCGCATCACCACTCTGTCTGCCTGAACATGGGGCATTTCACACATTTTTCAATGTTTGTGCCCCTTCCACTTTAAAACTACTCGGTCATCGACCTTCAACACTTTTTTTACATGCTTACTGCCAACTATCCAGCCATGTAATATAGTCCTATTGTGTCTGTAATATACGTATAATTTTTAAAAAATAATCAAAATGGGCACAGAATTGCAGCATTGCTTCACCACAAAGCACATCGTGAGACCTAGTAGTGGTCGTCAGTGGGTGATAGTAAGACAGTGCCATTCCTTTTCAAGCAAATATCAGATATTTAAGGTGTTACGTGAAGTATTGTATTTTTCAGAGTATTTTTTCACAACCTAGGTTCACCCACTATGGTAAAATTCGAATCACTTTAATATACAAAAAAAAAAATTCTCCAAAAAATGCTTTCAGAGGGCAAATAGTGCACTGATACGAGCGTCCACAATTTTTTACAATACAATTGGATAGGGTCGAGCGCAGTGTTTGGGATGTTTGGCGTGGAATGACCCAAATGTGAGAAAAAAGTTCTCACCCGAATGTAGTCCGAGGAAAAGGGAAAAATGCATTTATTTACTTACTTGATTATTCATCGTCGTCAGACGCTTCTCTTCTGAAGCTCCTTTGTCAGAAATGTCCTTACGCAGCACATCATCATCCTCAGTGCCATCAAACACATTTGAGATGGAGCACTTTTTGAAGGCCCGACAAACGAGCACCCCGGGAATGCAGGCCCAAGCCTCGACTATCCATGAGCAGAGCATTGCTGGCGAGGTGCAGTTCAGCCGTTCGGCAGAGGTCACTTCTGGTTCTCCGGACCCCATCCACTCCATGTACAGGCACTTGATGTGGTCCTTAAATGGATTATTAAGGCATACATCAAGCGGCTGCAGCTGGGATGGGACGACAATAAGCGAGGCTTAAGTGTATTATATTCGGTTTGAGATACATGCTATCATTATTTTTCTTGCATTCTTTCTTTGCACTTAATGATAACGATTTGACAAACTGGGACGAGCTTGTTCTGTGTTTGTTCTGGTGTCACTAAGGCTGACATGTGTACCTGCATGACAACAGTATTTTTGTACACTAATTGCATCTGCAGGGCGGGCCTCCAATCAGAGGTGCAGCTAGGCCATCTGTGCGAACCGTAGTGCCGCATCGGACAGATGCATCTCGGTTAGAGGTCTCTAGGAAGGAAAGCATCGCGGTCGAATCCTCATGGGCCGATTCCCTTAAGGCAAAGGTGCCCCGGGCAGAAACTGGCAGACCCGAAGTGCCTTTGGTTGAAGCTCCCAAGCAATACCCACCAAGAAGAACAGAGGCCCCCAGCATTGAAGCGAGTAGCATAACAGCAGCGCCTGCGACCAAACCAAACTCAGTGGCTTCTGCGTGGGTGCCGCCATCTAATAGGTAGGTACTATTTGCCTTTGCTTTTATCATCCATAATTGTAATCAACATAACAAATGTGCAGATAAAGAACATGATTTGAAAGAGTAGTGCTGACATTAAAGCAGTGTTTTGGGGAAAACTTGCTGTTGCAAGAACTCTGTTGTGAAATAAGACAGCACAGGAAGAAAATTGCTGAAAATTGAAGCATTACTGTAAATATTTTTAGCCCTCTTTGGTGAGTCTTGTTTTAGCTATCGAGAGCTTTGTTGCCGACAGCAAGTTTATCACGTCGCAGTTAGGACAAGTCCCAGATGCACTTTTCATGCATAAATCGGCACGTATCACTCGTCACATAGTGTTCATTATGTAAAGAAAAGGTGTGCAAAACACGGACACAAGGGGAAGAGGAGTTCACAACACGAACGCAGACTATCAATGCATGGTATGCCTACTGCCGTGATCGCTTTTATCCTGTGAGGGTTACCACATTCACCCGAATCCCAATATTCGAGAGTTCACAATAATAATGCACTGAATAAATCATTATTAGGCTGAAGGCTTAACTTTGAGGTCAGTTATTTTTGCACTTGCAGTCCGCACACATCCCTCATTACTTTGTGTTACTCACGGTCGCAGGCCTAGAGCCTGCAAAGACAATGTGACACAGCTGCGTCTAGAGTGCAAAATGACTTTCCTTTTACAAGAGCATAATAAAAGAGGCATGTCAAAATGCGAAGTTAATTGAGAGCATTTAACGCACAGAGGCCGCCATCACAAGCGAAGAAAAACCACCACAAACTCCTCGCAAATGTCCGCTATCACGATTTTGCAATGGCTATGACGCTGCAAAAAGATAAAAAACGCTAGGAGATAAAAAACGAGCGGAATGGATCAGAGAACAGACAGGAATAGCCGATATTATTACAGTATAACCTCGTTATAACGAACCCGGATATAACGAAGTATCGGATATAGCGAAGCAATCGCAATTCCTCTTGAAGTTTCTATAGATGAAATTGATATTGGTTATAACAAACTAATGGTTATAACAAAGTAATTACTGCTCCCCATTCAACTTCGTTATAATGAGGTTTTACTGTATATCAATTAAAAGAAAGAAGTGGACCTGGGCAGGACATGTCATGAGGAGGAAAGGTAACAGATGGACAGTAAGAGCAATGGAATGGATACCAAGAGAGGGAGTAAACGCAACAGAGGCAGGCAAAAGGTTAAGGTGGAGCGATGAATTGAAAAAGTTTGTGGGCATGAAGTGGAACCAAGTCGCTCAGGATAGGGTGGATCTGGAAATCGTTGGGAGAGGCCTTCGTCCTGCAGTGGACCTAAACAGGCTGCTGCTGATGATGATGACGACGCTGCACCTAGCTGACCTGATGGGAAGTTCCTACCAACACAGTGAATGAGTTTTTAGTATTATACTCTATTCTAAAGCACACAGCTTTCAGGCCTTTTCTTTCGGAACAAAGGTACAGGCGATAGATTCAAATAAATATGCCAGCTGTACTTCACAAAACACTATCTGGCTGGCACCACATACATGATGCAACAGAGAGAGAGAGAGATTAACCAGAGATTCTGATTCCTGTAAGAATGCAGCAATGCCGGATATTGAGCTGCATGAAGGCGTACGCGAGAATCGTAACTGACGAACGTGCCAGTACAGTTTATCACCGGTAAATCTGTGTGGCGGCAGTGCATGTGGTATGTAGCACCGTCGCAACCCACACTGGCGATAAGCCAAAAGCACCGTGCCGCCATTGGCTGTGCAGCGGTACGAATAGTGTAAAAACTGCAAAGGTGCGCATTTTGCGACTCATCGCCACAGAACACGCCCAGCTTCACTTCAGTGCACGCTGCTAAGCCGCATACCACAACGGTTCAGAATATGCGCGAATAATGCAAACGCGCAAATTATTTTTGTCCACCATGCGCTTACTGACATTTAATGCAACAGAGGCAACGTGAGCAGTCAACAAGCAAGATGTCGGCAATAACATTTCAGGGTTTCGGTGACCTTTGTGAATTTAAATGGGCAGAGGGTGCATGGGCAGAGGGTGCACTATAGGGGTGGTTTAACGGTCCGTCAAATTTTATTATCGCGGGATCGTCGTTTAGCGCCATTGAGAGATATGAAATGCATTGAATCCTATCGGTGAACAAATCGCAAAATACGATTTAGAACAGGGAATGTCGCAGGAGCCAACGTTTCGACAAGCGGACTTGTCTTCGTCAGGGCGGCAACTGAATCCTATGGGCTTTGTTGTTAGGGATTCTAAAATGGTTTGTAGTTGGATTTCGTTATCGCAGGGGTTCGACTCTATTCCCACCAAAAGCATTCTGAACTGATCAGTACTTTTATCGCGAATGTGTTTTCTTTCAGTGCATGCACTGCTGTAAACTGTAATAAGTCTTAGCTAGCCAACCTCTTTTGTCTATTTATTTCTTCTCTTTTTTTCCTCTGTGTCCCGTTTTTCTTTAGCTGCTTGCAGTTACCCAACCCACAGCTATCAACTGTACGTACAAGATGATGTCGTTGTTTTGTAAAGGCCTCTTGCGATGCATCTTGCTAGAATCCTAAGAGGGCCCGTAAATGACTCCAAAAATTTATGTTGAGGAGATGAGTTGAGGAATTATGTTGAGAAGATGACTTGTACTCTGCAAACATGATACCGCAAGAATTTCGAGAATAGGTGCCACAATACAGAAGTGGCAAGGAATAGAAAAAATTTTCATTGCCAAAAGTACTGATACTGGTAGTTAGGCTTGTTGGTACCAATTCATAATCACTCATGGCATCCCTTTTTTTCTCTGCGTTTGTGTTGCAGACTTCACGGCCGCTTCAGTTGGTCTCAGTTCTCAGTCGGCCTCCGTACCTTTTGCTGTGGAGAGGTGTAGGCGGAGAAGTGCAGGCGTAGCCCTTTGTCGTAGCTACACCTACTTCAGAAATGTAACACAGTATCAGCAAGTTGGGGCTACTCACCAGTATGCGCGACAACTGCATGGTCAAGCCACATCATTAAAGGGCAATGGCACATTTTCGTAGTGCTGGTTTAAACCAATCAACAAGCCTAGTGTTTCTGATTAGTTCCCTAATGGGAAAAGTGACACAGTAGGCGAAGAGGGCTGGTAAACCATCAGAGAAGCATATGGCAATTATTTTTGGAAAAAGAGTTCCTACACAGCGCACAGCAATTGGATATCGGTAAAATGTAATGGCCGCAGCCTTCCCTAGAAAGTAGGGAGCTTATTTAGTAGATGTAAAAAAATGCTTTTAAATCGAGGCCTATTTACTGGCCCCCTAAAGAGTTCTCTACGTAACGTATTTCTGGAAAGATGTTAGTAACCTGCAGATACTTTGAAAGAAGATGGCTCAGGGCTCCTTTAATATGCTTTTGCTTTCGACAGCTACTTGAACATCTCGTCAATGTTACTTGCAGGCCACTTACTGATCGTGCGCCAGGTGGAGGCAAGATGGTTCGTGTTATTCACACAGCCCACCCAGCACCAGTGAAGGTGAACTTTATTTAGTACCCTAGTAGATGGCAGTAGTTAAAAGAACACTGAAATGGAACTAAATCAGCATAAACAATGGAGCAGTCAATGGAAAACTTTTTCTCTTATAGTCATATCAATGTAGCCCAGTAAATATTTAAAAAAAAAAGTTTCTCACATCAGTCTCTGGCTTGCTTAGAATAAATTGTCTATCTACTGACACAAACACTTTACCCGTTCAAAGAAGTTACCAGAAAAACAGTGTTGCCAATTCTGTTTCGCTTATTTGCCATTCCACTGCTTGGCTTATCCAGAAGTGTCTATCGAATGGCTGCATTCCAGATGAGTGGCCCCACACCGGAACCTGAGGAAGAACTTCCACCCCCAGTGCCTCTTCCGCCCATCCAGAGCCTCCCGACGTTCTCCTTCAACCTCAAGCCACCACAGCCACAGCTATCAACATCATTAACTCTTGTAAGCAACACCAGTACCAGTGGGAGGATGAGCAGTGGAAGCGTCAGCTCTGGCCCCATCAGCTCAGCCCCTGCGAGCTCCAGCAATGTGAGCACCAGTATAAGTGCTTGTCCTGTCAGCTCTGCCCCTGCGACCTCCAGCTATGTGAGCACGAGTATAAGCACTGGCCCCATCAGTTCTGCCCCTGCGAGCTCCAGCTATGTGAGCACCAGTATAAGCGCTGGCCCTTTGAGCACTGACCGTATGAGCACCAGCTCCATAAGCACTAGCTTTTCAAGCTCTGGCCCTGGCCCCACCATCAGCAGTGGTCCCATCAGCAGTGGCCCCATCAGCACAGGCTCTCTTGGTGCAACCTCCATGTCAGAGTTTGCCTTCAGTAAACCAAAGCCATTGGCCAGCTGTAGTGCTGCGTTGGTGGCACAACCTCAGAGGGACCAGGTGAGTTCTGCGGGACATTTTCATGTTTTCTGCTGTAACAAGGAATTTATATGCCTGATGCCAGCTTAATGTATCATTATAATTGGGCCATTATGACTGTCACTTGTGGTAGAGAAGCTCATTGCATTACATTATATAATGAAATAAACTTCTAGGTGTCACTGCTATACTAATCTTTGGTGGGTCCTTCAGCACCTGTCACCCATCACACAGCTATCAACTGTGCAGGCGTTGTGTGATAATGGTGACTTACGATACCCGTGGGATCAACGTACGAGTGTTGACTGAAATTCATGACGCCATACCACGTCTTGCAAAATTCTTTATACACGTGCGCACGATGTTCCAATGCAGAAATTGTGGCAGAACTGAGGAGGCTGCAGTTTTGATTGTTGCCCTGCATTCGTGTGGTTCTTGGCCGAAGGTTTGTTTTTGTGGCCTGCTGCCGTTTTTGATGTTGCGTGTTCATCACACTAAATTGATAGCTAGTGGTTCAGTGAAGATAGCATCAGCATCGCCCTCTTGATATAGGCCTATTCCATGTTGGTAAACAGTGGTAGGCACCGGCGATATAACCAGGGCTTGTATCGGCGTCACGGCGCGGAGGCCCCGCCCACCGCTTGCCGCGGCCCTGCACGGTTGCGCCACCGCCGCCGTCGAAGCATGTGCGAAAGCTGCCTCCGAGCACGGGGCGTCGGAGCACCGACGGTGTGTTTACAAGAGCTTGCGAAAGGCAGCCGCGTGAGATGAAGTTGCGTTAGCTCTGTAGGAAGCATTCAATGAATGTAGAAAAGAATGCACCGACGCCTAGCTATGACAAGATGTGAGAAACTGATTGAAAGGACAAGCACATTGCCACATGATGCGAATGATCGCGAGCTATCATGTCGGCATCGCTTCATGCGTATGCTTTGATTCGCTAACTAGCGCAATGATGAACCACCTGCAACCAGCGAGACTTGTTTAAATACGACTTGAAAATATCTCAGCTAAAAATACTGTTTCGGACTAAAGCCTCTAATCCCTACACGAAATCCTTGCGCAGAAACAAATGTAACGGAATAGGTGTACTCAGGCATGCGATATTGGTGACGCTATCACCTATGTAAATACGGCTGTGATAACGCACACACACAAAAAAATCAATAACGTGCCAAGGACAAGGCTCTCGAATAACCGCCAGCAAGGCGCATAACCGCGGCTTGCGGCTCTGCCCATACGCTCAGTTCCGATCGTGAAGGCTTGAAGTCCTGTAACGACGTGGCAGATTTCAAGCGTGTGGTTCATTCGCGCAGTCTGACAATCGAAAAAAAGGATGTAAAGCGCATCACAACCACTACAGCATTGCCAAAGACACTTCTCGTGTGTACGCATCGCAGCCGCAAGCAATTTACAAAAGCATCGCTGTAATCGGCGTTTCGCTCACGGCTACGTGAATTAAGCTCTTATATATTTGTTTCACTTGAGTGAATGAAATTCGTATGACGTATCTATAACTTCCCCACTTCAATAATACACACAGACCGCGATTACTTCTGCACATCGAGCAAAGCTAACGTCGTGCGCGCTTTGCGGTAAGCGTCATCGCTCTGTGTCCGCACTTCATTTATGCCAAGAAACTTGGTGTCGAGCATTACTCTTGACAAACTTGCGACAATGCTATTTCTCTCAAATGAAACAGGCCGCACTAATGCTAAATAATTACACATATGCTTAGTCGTGACGAAAATGTTTGGCGCATAACCGATGAGCTGGCATTACAGGTTCGTCCCTTTCCTTAAGACAGACATAAGCAGGAAACCGATAAAAACCTATCGCACATATCTTGTGCGTTGCTGAGCAACCAACCCACGGCGCAGGTCATTGGTGAACGCTTTTTTCTCCATTGCACAGTGGTGAGAAGCGCCCGCACCAGCGAAAATGCAACGGCTGCTACGGTAGGCGCGCCGGCGGATGCCTACCATGCGAAACCAAAACTCCCGACGACAGCGCCACCGCATCTTCGTGACGTAGGCCGGTGGAATAGGTCTATAGGAAACACCGGATATTGTTACAGCGAGCCTCTGTGGCACAATGAATGCAGTGGCCTTGCTTATCACTTATCACAGAGCCATTGCACCTGCATTTCTTTAATCCTTACGCGTGACATACGGCTACTGTGACGAAGGCATCGACGGTGTGTAATGTTGTCGCCAGCGGATATTTGGTTCAACATAAAACTTTTCTAAATGTTACTGAAGTTAGATTTTTTTCGTATTGCTCTATTATTCAAACATTCCTGCAACATTTCCATGTAAAAGAAGAATCGTTCGGAGGCTATACTTTGCGTAACATCTGGAATTTCTATTTTTAATGTTTCTGTATGTTGAAGTAAACTGCCAGTTTTATAGACTTCGTTATATTGAGATTTCACTGTATTAAAATCCATGCACGACAGTTGCTTCGGTAGTGTCATGGCAGTACGTGAGTGTTCTTGAAGCACCATGGGTTCTAATATTTGCCGATTACCCATGGCTTTAGTTTGTACGATCCCACCATGTTGCAGCGAAGGAGCACTGTTAATCTGTCTACTGCATTTGCCTCCGTGGCATGCTTCGCCCTTCAGGCTTAACGACTTGGCTGCATCCGAAATAAGAGGCCCAGTTTCATCGGGCATTGTAAGTGTCACAAGGTTCGTGCCCTTCTATTACAGCAGATAGTGTGGCTTTCCAAGTGTCGACTGTTTTCACATGCACACTTGCCACTTCTCCACGCACCATTTTATAAGTGACGTCACACCTCGTCTGGAAACTGTCGATCCATCCACTTGATGTCACAGAGTCAGTGATGCCTTGTCTGATGGCTATCGCCATTGCCTTCTCGCGTAAAATGCTGCCGTTGAAGTTAAAACCGGCAGCACAACATTGTTTAAACCAGGTAAAAAGTCTTGTTGAGGTTTGCGTACTCGGCACTACGAGCTTGCTTGCCTTCTGGGCCACAGGCGGCAGCATTCCATTCTATCTCTGCACACTTCAAGATGATGCTGTTAACCCTTTGAGGGTTTTTGCTGTACATGTACAGTGGCACTTTTCTGTCCTGCAAGCTCTTTGCTGTACGGGTATGGTTTCGACCCTCCATTCGAAATCTCGTGCCACAATGACGATGCACGGTCACTGGAAGGTGCTGCCACCTTGTAGGACTAAGAAGCATTTTTTTTTTATTGTTCAACCTTCTTGTCAAGACAAACTGACCTGAATTCTAGCTTCAGCACGTCATGTGGTTTGCGACACCTGGCAGGAACATCCTCTCACGGTTTCAGTTCATTCACGTGATCACAACGGAGGAGTGCAAAACTTAATTTTTATCTTTATAGGCACTCCCTCATAAATGCAGTGGAAGTTGATTTCCGTCTTTGTTGGCGATGCTCTTAGCAAAAATACCTTGCAAATGCCAGTGACAAACAAGCTCTCATTGTTTACTGAGTTTCCTTCGAGTTCTTCTGGTGCATGGCAAAGGGGCATTATGAACAAATGCAGCACCCGCTCTCTTAACGTGCTCCGCGATGGCTCTTCTGTATCCGATTTCCGTACTTCCCAACTCTGAATGCGCAGTGTGTTTACCCGTCTTTCAAGGTGTACCACGAACTTAAATACTATTGAGCATACTGCAATGCTGCGAGATGCTGGCTCCAAAATACTGTTCCTGATTTTTGTTTATAATTTATTCCCAACTTTACATATGTTGTACATTCAAAATCCGCAATAAATAGTTTGACGATCTGGGAAAGTTCTTTCTCGAAATATTTGACCGTCAATGGGTCAAGCGTTGAGCATGGCAGCTCAGGCCCTTTGGTGATGTTAGCTCTTTTTTGCACTGGCTGCTTGTCGACTGCGTTAAGTGCATCCAATTTTACCTTTAGGAAAAGGTGGCTATAGTTTTATGTGAACGCTGGCCATCACGCACTTCCGACATTTAAAAGTGAGACACCTCTGATAAAAGGCGCTGACGAGTGCAGCTACGCAAGGGCAGCAACAAATGCCAACCTCTGTAGCCTTAGCTTCACTAACTGTAGGTGTTGCACACGTCATGGATGCTATCTTTTATTACACAACCCTCGGAGGTCATGCTTTTTTTGCAGGAAGCGGAAATGAATCGTGAGTATTCCGTATATCCATTCCATTTCGCACCGGCTTAAGAAAGTCGTAGATATGGTGTCAACATTGTATTTACTGGTCCCAATAAGCTAGGTAAGATTTGTACTGCCTTGCGTAGAAAAAATGAGCAGTTGCAAGGGAAAAAAGCACACTGTGGACAATAATTTTGCCGACTGTCACATGGGTGTGGTTTATAAGGTTCCGTTTAGCTGTGGAAGATTCTTTGTAGGACAAACAGTGTGCTGTATTAATCTGAAATTAATCAAACATAGGTCATTATCCGGTGGAACGCCGTCTAATCTACCGTTGTGCAGCCGCGACTGTAGCTGCACACCCAAGTTGGACAAATGCACTATCGCGTACAGGCATATGAATGAAGAAACACGTTTGATGGTCAAGGCCTGGCATACCTATAATAGTGGAAGTGCGTGCACGAGTCGGCTGTCGATTAGCTTAAGGGGGGACGTGGCACTTCCGGACTGAAAATTGGACAAAAAATCGAATTTTTGCTGATGAAATATTCACATTCCTAGAGTCATTCTGCACCTACTCACAAATTTTCATAGCCAAATTTAATAATTACCTTGCTTTAAAGGACCTACACCACACATCAGGCCCTTAGGTTTAGGGTAAAATATTGAACGTTTTTCCTCAATTTATCAAAATGAAAATATTCGTGACCTCCCTGTGTTGAAGGAGAAATATCTTTTGTTCTACAAGGGTTATCATCGTTACATTTTTTTTACTGGAAGATGAATAGAAGTGGCTTGTCATAAAGTAAATTTTGTTATAATACTGTGCTACAGAACTTTTCTAAAGGAAGCTTTTGTTTCAAGTATCAACGAGGACATTCATTGTCATGTTCAACATTCTGTAACTTTGCTTGGAAATGGGCTAAAACAATGACTTATACTTCTTGGCACACTGTTAATATCGTCACTTGATTCTCTGGGCTGTTCTTTATTGTGAGGGTTGTGGTTAATTAGCTAATTAGGCCTCAATAAAATAAATTAATTTTCAGTGTATTGTCAAAACTATTCCTCACAGAACGAAAATGATTACATTTAACTGCATTAACTCTGAAAATTTCATTTAAATACTCCAAATAATAAAAAAATATTTCCAAGGCGCAGTGTCCCCCTTTCAACAAAGAGGAGATAGTGTCTAACAGCTGTCTCTCGCGTAGAGTGGCTCGTGGACCCATTTCACAGGTGGCGCTGCCATTCCTGAGCATGCAGATAGGTCGTGTGCTTCTTTCTTTTCGCTTCAGTGCTCTTTTTCAATTGTTAGTCAGTGTTTGGGTTGTCCACTTCTCTTCCCTTGTTTCTGTGTTTTGCACACCTTTTCTTTACATATTGAATTATTGGATGCAAGCAAAAGTGTGGCTCAGTGCAATATACCAGCAAAAGCATTGGATGACCATGCAAAGTGCGCTGTGGAAGATAGGATCGCTCCTAGGTTTTACGCACCCGAGAAGATTCCCACCAGTGTGCACGAAGCAGCTGTATGCGATGCGCATAGCATTAGTGAAAGTGTTGATGCCATGCAAGCAAGTGAGCAAGCGCCATTTTCAAATTTCTCTAGCACACCTAAGGCTCGAGGAGTTGATTAAATGTGATTGACTTTTTGTTTTTCCCCCAGCAGTGTATGCTCGGTGCAAGCAATAATCTTGAGTCGGGAGCTTCAGAGGTATGCCCGGCAGCCTTTCTGCTCGGCAGTCCAGACATAGCAATGATTGGCTGTATCATATATCATTATAGGTGGACTACCCTGTAGTTGCAACTTCATTTTAATGAGGTTTGGCTGTATGCGACTCTTATCCACTTTGTTTCTTGCTCTTTTTGAGTGGGCATTACTAAAATGTGGTACGCTTGGTATTTGTTTTTTGTTGTTTAGGTGTATCGGTTCTCTAAGCCTTGGGGCCCACATGGCGACAAGGAACAGCAAGAAAAGCTGCCAAATGAAACAGGTGAACTTGGCCGCAGCTTCTTTGAAATTCCTTTTGTAGCTGTTCTGATGGTTGAAGTATCTCCTTGCTTTCACCCATTTTAGAACTACAGTTAAACCTTGACAAAACGGTCAGTAAAATCGGCAGTTCACATTGCTGGTCGAAATTTCCGGAGACCGCCACTACGGTGTCTCTCATAATCGGAGCTGGTTTTGGGATGTTAAACCCCACAAATCAAATCAATCACATTGCTGAATTGAAATTTGGCCTTTATTGCAAGGTATACTGTCACACATTTCAAATGTGCGAGATGTATGACCATGTTTTATGCTAGGAAGTTCATTATGAAAGAAAAATATGTTATGTTGAGATTTAACTGTAGCTAAGTCTCAATAATCCTTGGAAGCTCTGGTAAAGCTTCCAACAGTGATCTGATTGCAGCAGTCTCTCTGGGTTAGTGCTTGTGACACATAGTTCCGGACGAAGTTGTTTCATGCGTGAGGTTTCTTCTTAGTGGAACTGTCTTTACTGTGCTAGCAGTGGTTTAATTGCTCCCCCCCCCCCCTTTTTTTTTTTTCCAGCCGATAGGCTAAAGAAGCCCGGAGATGCCATCCAGGTGGATCCCCCGGCTAAGTCTACACTGGATGTTATCAAAGCAGAAAGCAAGCAGTCTGGGGACACTAAGGAGCCAGAGAATTCCAAGGCCAAAAATGACAAGGACTGCAGCAGCACGAAAGGCGCTAGTGAGTTTTCTTTTTCTTTCTTCTTTGTGTGTGCGTGTGTGTAACTGTGTGTGTGTGCACGTAACTTTAAGGTGGGCTTCACAATGTTTTGAAGCCTGGGGAATGTGGAGGGCTCCTCCCAGAGAACTTTGTCTTTGCTGTTACTCCTGAAATGGTTAAGAAGGGTTATATACACCTAAAGTTTTCGCAGCGCATCCATGGTGCTTATTTAGGAGCATTTTTTTCAGTGTGCATGGTTACCAAGCTCAGCTGATTACCAAGCTCAGCTGGCTCCACACACGTTGCATCTTGCAGCAATAGTAGCAGAAATAAAGCGGTGTTGGGGTGCCAAAATAGCCTGAAGATGGCCTGTGCTTTTTTATTTACCTGCTTGTTTATGGCGTCCAGATGGCGGGGACCTGTGGGAACGCTTCAAGCCAGCTGCTGGAAGCTGGTCATGCTCGGTGTGTTTGATCAGCAACCCGTCCTCGGCTAGCTGCTGCCAAGCTTGCGAGACACCGTGTGCCAAGGCCGCTTCCAAGGTGGCAGCAGCGGTGGCTCCCACCAGCCTCCCTTCCTCAGTGCCTGCACCTGTGGCCCCGCTGCCTACCAGTGTTGCCACTGCAGCTTCTTCCCGCTGGGAGTGCAGCACATGCCTGGTGAGAAACGAGACCAGTGCCGCCCGCTGCTGTGCCTGTGAGGCTCCTCGGCCATCAGCCAGCAGTGCCGCACCTAGTGCCACACCTAGTGCTGTGCCTTCCACGGTGGCCGCTGGATCCCTGTGGGAGTGTGACACCTGCCTGGTGAGGAACCAGCCCACTGCCACACGATGCTGTGCCTGTGAGAATCCTCGACCATCGGCGAGCAGTGCCTCTCTTTCGTCAACACAGGGTAAGCTTCTTACTTCCCTGTTCAAACAGTATAGGAACAGTAGAGGGACAAACTAGAGCTGCAACAATAGACTGCCTTTCTGCGATGGGGAAATTGTGCTGAAATTTTGTGTGTAAACAGCAATAACGCAAACTAGTGTTGGATACAGTTAAGAACGACACTGAATGACAAGTTGGCAGCTGAGTGGCCAGTAGCAAAAAGTGCTCTAATAAGCGTTTCCTCTACAGTGCCCTAAAATGCTGCTTCTGTGCCTGAATCGAGAGGCTGCGTTTCCAGGGTGGTATTGGGTCGCATGCAAAGCAGTGATGTTGAAGAAGTTTGCATCCGGAACAGGATGTTCTGATTGCAATGACAGTGCGACTTGTCTCCAAAATTAGTGTGTCACGATCGAAATTAAACCTCAGAGATTGCAGTTTCGTGTGCAATCTCTGAGGCCATACATTATCTCGTCGGGGTGCTGGAGGATATAACGGCGGCCCATTCGGTGTGCTCGACAGCCGCGAATGGAGTCCGAGTTATCGAATTTAGGGAAACCGTCTGAAACATCGGTCGTCATAAAAAGATTCCCTGAAACGTTTTTTTACATTATGTCATTGATTAGGCAACGCAATTGCAAAATCATTCACACCATAATAAAGTGAAGCACCTTGCACTAAGGCAGCTATGGCCTTCCTCCTTACCACTGCTGCTGCTCCTCAATGCGATCAGCTGCGGAGTGCGCGCTAGCGACGACTGCACCTCCCATGTCAGCCGCTGTGCTGACGTGGGAGGTGCAGCCCTCCGCAGCGCCATAGCGCCGTGATATCTATACTGAGGCCACCGGCCTCGACAGTGCTCGCCTGTGTAATAGTGCACCGGCGACTCGTGTGTACACTGCCAGATGCTGCGACAATACTGTTAGCTGGCCCTTTGGTGCTCGTGACGTCCCATGGCTTGCGCTTCGTGGCACCCATCGCATCACCTTCATGATCACAACTGAGCGTATGGGCAGAGTCGCGATCCGCAGTTACGCGCACCTTGATGGCGGTTATTCGAGAGCCTTGTCCTTGGCACGTAATTGTTTTTTTTTTTCTGCATTATCACAGCTGTATTTACATAGATGATAATGTAACCAATATCGCTCTTGTCCTATGCTTCAGTAAGTAATCTGATACATTTGTTTGTGTGCAAGGATTTCGTGTAGGGATTAGTTTCAAGTAGCTTTAGTTCTAAACAGTATTTTTAGCTGATGCATTTTCAAGTCGTATCGCTGTTCTAGGTGGTTCATCCTTGCGCTAGATACCGAATTAAAACATACGCACGAAGCGACGCAGACGTGATAGGTCGTGATCATTCACATCCGTAGTGCAAGATGCTTGTCATTTCGATCAGTTTCTCACATCTTGTCATAGCTGAGCGTTGATGGATTCTTTTCTACATTCATTGAATACTTCCTACACAGCTATTGCAACTTCATCTCACGTGGCTTCCCCTTGCAAACTGTTGTAAACACACTGTCGGCGCTCCGACGCCCCGTGCTCGGCGGCAGCTTTCGCACATGCTGCTCCGGCGGCGGCGCGGCCATGCGGGGCCACTGTGAGTGGTGGGCGGAGCCTCCGTGCCGCGACGTCGATATAAGCCCTGGTTATATAGCCGGTGCCTACCATCATTTACCAACATGGAATAGGCCTATACTAATTTCCAGCCACTGAGCATGCACAAGAAACATATTCATTACTGTGAATGGGCGCCGGTTGGTTTTGAAACGATCAACTGGCGAGCTTCCGTGGAGAGTACGACGTGCATATTTGTCTTTCTCTTTCTCCGCAAGCCTACCTGCACGACAGACTGGGCGTGCAGGGGGCCATCGCGTCCGCGCGCTCGCTCATCTCAGCCATGCACCATGGCTGTGCAGCGCGCGTCAGCCCGCGGCCCGTCTCGAGGCGGGCCAGTGCGAACCGGCGCACGCGGCGAAGGAGGAGAACATTAGGCATCACTCACCGAGCATGGTAATTTAATAAACACGTTAAATAAAACAAACAAAACAAGGCCTAATCTAAGATCAAATTAAATATAAGCAAGGGATAAAAATGATAAGCAACACGTGAACACAATAACACGAACAAAGAACAATACTCAGTACAACGCGAACACACAATATACACAAAGACCATGCAGCAGGAGAACCACCTAACCCTCGGCCAGCGCACCTGCGACCGCGCGCCCCCAGAAAAGGAAAATAGAAGAAAAAGAACATACAGAGATGGGCAACGAACGCAGGCCGGTGCCGGTCAGCGTTGGGGCCGGAGACGGCGCGTGCGGTCCGGCCGGACGGTCGCAAAAGCACGTACGCACCGTTCCGAGTCCCAACGAGTTCTCTCGAGCATCTCCCAAAACCCAAAATGCACAAACTACCAGCTGCCCAATCTGAGACTAGTTAAAACCACATAGGTGAAGCAGGCAGCCCTCCACAGTGATGGGCCGCCACCTCGTCCAGCCGGGATAGGGGGATGCAAGGACATTCCGAGCAAAACAAGCCCCAGTCCCCACAGACTTTGCAAAGCCACCAGAATTGAGCGCTGTTTCGCCTCCTCAAGAATTCTTGCTCCATGGATCTTGATTACAATCTTGGAAGCGCCACTGTGGCCATTCTCCTGCGCTCTCACCTATAGAGGCTAGCCCGCTTAAGATTTCATGAAACCATAGTTCATTTTAGGAGGAGGACTGGGAAAAATAGCCTGTGCAATATTGAGAGCCAATGTATTATGGCAGCTTGGTGCAGATTTACTACTACCGTATGTGTGATTTTATGTCATTGAAGTAATAGAGAATTTTAGTTTGTCCGTGTACTCTACGTTTACGATTACCAGTTTATCAGAAAAGCATACGTGATTGGTAGCACTGGTAGCGACACGTGTTGATGCAGATACTAAACAAAGTGACACAAAGATATTATTACTGTGGCTTGCATGATTTGCTTGACTGGTAGTGTAAAGCATTGGCTGTGACATAACTAACTTGCAATGCTTTCATTATTTTCTTTCGAAGAGCACACTCACGAGGCCTAAAAGAAAGTCCACTGAATTGTACTTAAGCAAACAGCCACTAGATGTCGCCAGCAGTTCTGCTTCTGCCAAAAACACCTCCCGTATACAGAGATCCGGAAACATAAAGAAGTCTACAAAAAGATTAAAATCATCTAATATATTTGTATTATGACAATCTCATGACTTTTTCATTTTTTCAATGCCATAAGCAAAAATGATGCTTGATGGGGCACCCTTCAGAAAAACACAGTTAAAGTTTGTAGCATGTGCCACGGGTGGCTTTATACTATATATTCACATAATTTTTTTTTTATTGGTTGCTGTTGCCCAAGGCTTTGCCTCCTGTATTGCCTGAAATTCAGGCTCTTCATTGGATGCTGTTCCCTGCATTGCTAGCCTTTTTGAAATTTATTTTCATCCTTTGAATCTTTATTTTTCTAATATGATTAATGTTTCTGTAATCACAGCCTAGCTGGCACAGAGGATGTGAGACCTGTTTCCACATCTTTATGTGATGGTTCATTTTATTTCACGTTGTGACACCCATCATTATTTTTCCTGTTTTAAACAGCGGCAGCAACATTCAACTTCAAGTTGCCTTCCTCAGAGTCTAGTGGTTTTGGTGGAGCGCCCTTTGCTGCAGCACCGACGCAGTTCAAGTTTGGCATACCATCTTCGGGCGCTGCAAAGCTGTCTGAAGGAGCTCCTGCATCAGAAAGCGCAGCAAAGCCATTCAAATTTGGTATTGGTACTAACACAACCACTGTCACAGCTTCTGCTACCAAACCAACGACTTCTGCTGCTGCAGCTCCCTTGAAGAACTTCAAGTTTGGTTCTTCTTCGGAAGACTCATCGAAGGCCGTCAATATTGGTTCAACGGCTAGTGAAGCATCTAAGACATTCAAATTTGGCTCCAGCACCGAGGCACCAGCAACCACAACATTCAAATTCGGCACAACTACTAATGAGCCTGCAACAAGGTCATTTAAGTTTGGCATTATGGCATCTGAACAAAATACGAAGGCAATTACGTATAGTTCGGAGGAGTCCACAAAACGAGACAAGCCAAGCACTACCACAGAAGAGGCGGCAAAGCTATTCAACTTTGGTTCGTCTTCTGAGCAGCCCACAAAACCTCTCAAGTTTGGGTGCACCACAGATGAGCCAGCCAAGTTGCCTCAGGCTGGAAGTGGTGCAGAAGTCTCAGCAAAGACTTTCAAGTTTGGTTCTACCACAGATGAGCCTGCAAAGCCATCTCAGACTTCCAGCTCTGCAGAGGGTGCACCAAGCGCCTTCAAACTTGGTCACATGACAGAGCCAAGCAAAGGATTTACTTTCGGGTCTACTGTCAAAGAACCGGCAAAGCCATTCACATTTGGCTCCACCCCTTCTTCGGAGACACCCACTGGAGGCGGCTTCAAGTTTGGCTCTGCTGCGGAGGAGCCCGCAAAGACCGTCAAGCTCGGCTCCTCTGAAGAACAGCAGCCAGCTGCAAATACTTTCAAGTTCATGGCCCCGGCAGCTTCTGCTGAACCGTCCAAGGTGTTCCAGTTTGGTGCCACCGCGGAGCAACCACCGAAATTGGGTACTACAGTGGACACACCCGCTAAGCCTTTCAGTTTCGGCACACCTGCAACTGCAGCAGAGGCAGCACCAAAGCCATTTTCATTTGGCCTGGCGGGAAAGCCGAGTGAAATGCCTGCCTCCACAGTGACAACGCAGCAGCCATCTATTTTACCCCAGGGAGGCAGCCTGACCACCACTGCTGGACAACTGCCTGGCTTCCTAGCCCCAGCCACCACTGCACCGGCAGCGATTTCCTTGCCACCACCAGCAGCACCAGCCGTCGAGCCCGCAAAGCCTGCCTTCTCAACCTCGCAGTTCGTCTTTGGCCAGAAAACTGATGCCAGTACTCCCGCCTTCTCGTTTGGCTCCCAGCCTGCACCTGCTTTTTCCCAACCTGCCAGTAGCACATCTGCTCCCTTGCCCTCTTTTGGCAACCTGACGAACAAGCCCCCAGAGCCGCAAGTTGCAGCGCAGCAGCCGACGTTTGGCATTGGGGCAGCAACCACTCCCGCTTTTGGCAGCCTCAACCCTCTCAAGCCTGCTGCCACCTCTGCGGTTGCACCTACGGGCGCCAGCATGCCAAGTGGGTGGATTCACATATGCCTTCATTGTGTTAGGTTTTTATGATGCCACTTGCCATAGTGACATTTTTTATGTTGCCTACAGTGGCTATGTTTTTGAGCTTTAGGACAAGAATTCATAATGTCATTTTTTTCTCTTTTTTCTTTTTCAGAGCACATTTATTGAGTGCATTGATAATGGGCATCAGCCACATGTCATTCCACCAGTGTTTCTGTGAGGTGTTATGGTGTATGTCCCAAGGTTAAAATTTTGTGCAGTAAGAGCTAATTATTTTAAACTCTGAGACCATAAAATTGTTTGAATGAGCGGACATTACACCAGACTGCGCAAGCAGAACCTAAGGAAGCCATCTCGGCTTTTTAAAGCGAATTAGTTTCTAGTACACATTTGGGGGAAGTGATTTCTTAATTATGTGCGTGGAGTGCAAACAAAGTTGTGCAGTCACTTTGTTTCCCCCTACCAGTTCAGCTGCCATGCCACATCCGTTGAAGGCGGACAATAAAAAAGTTTCACTTGTTCGAGGCTATGCTTTTTAAAACCACCGCTACTAATGTGTACGTGTATGGGCTGAGGACTTCCTTCGGCATGAGCTTTTATATTTTTTATGCTCAGCAGCACGGCCTAGCAGGGATCAGTGAATGCAAGATGCAAACTGGCGTGTTAAACTAATCATAATGCACAGCCACAGTCGTCACTGCCATGTAATCAAACGTTACTTCCTGTAGCAAAATTTGCTGCTGTGTGTCGCTATGGTTCATCAGAACTCTGCAGAAGGCAGTTTCTTCGTTGAAATAAAATTATAACCACATTATTCCTGGCGCTCCTACTCTCACTGCAACATCCCGACAAGCCGGAGTTCTAGAATAAGATAAAAATGGCATGCTCAGTTCGTGTTGCAGGGCCGCTGTAATTAAAGGGATCTTGAAAAGGAAATGGACCTGCCGGTTGTAATTTTCACTGCTTCAATAAGCATTCGGCATGCTGATTCCAAAATATTTCTGCGCAGTAATCAGTGCACATTTAGTAATGCCCTTTCGAAATACTAGTGTTCTTTCCCTCAAGAAACAATTATGTGACACCACAGGCCAGCTTAGGTCCTATTCAGTGATGCTAACTGAAGACATTTAGAAACTTAAACTTATTGCTCATGTTCATTTGCTCTAAAATAAGATTTATGTGAAAGCTAGAAAGTAGTTAAGCCCCATGTGGTGCTGCCGTACAGAAACAAGGCTGGGGCACGGTTTGGTTTCCCTTGGTCTCCAAAGGTGCATCAACCTCAGAGGCATGCAGGTGACAAAGACATCAGCTGCAGAGTTGGGGGGAAGCGCGCTGGAAATTGCAGTCATGTTCTTATCGCTGTAAATCAACCAAATCAACCCAGACAACGTAACAAAACAATGTATATATATTATAGATTTGAGTGCCAGGATTCTGAATACACGCGTCATACAAAATTTTCAGAAAATGTTTGATGGCCCTTTTAAGAAATGTCTCCTTACTGGCTGGACATGGCCTCTGAAATTTTACAGCGTATGGAAACCAGAAAATGCATAATCTGAAAATCATATTATCTGAAAAATGCATTCCCCCTATGGGGGGGGGGGTGGGGGGGTGTGCCAGAATATGTGTGTGTGTGTGTGGGGGGGGGGGGGAACATGAGCGGGATCGTTTCGATGAAGTTTCACTGTATATTTTTATGGCTAGTCGTCAAGATAGTCCCGTGATGCCCCCTTAGGTGTGTGTCCCCCCATAGATTCATGCCACCATTAACCCACAAACATCCAAAAAATGAAAACTGACTCCTGTTCCTTTGGCAGGTGGCTTCGGTTGCCAACAGCAGACACCCAGCACTGGATTTGGGATGCCTACAACAGCTGTCCCCACCCAACCATCGTTCATTTTTCGACCGCCAGCGACTACACCACCGGTCACTTTCCAGTTTGGCAGCACTGGCCCAACCTCGGGCGGTGTTTTCCGCTTCGGAGCTCAGGTACTGTCTATGTTAGGCATGGTTAATGAACGTTTCACAAATTGTCTTGGTAGTAGACACAAGCCATCAGGATTAGAAGGAATATAGAAGGGAACAATAGAGCAGCAGGCACCTTATGTAAGGAACAGTACTCCAATCAAGGCAGCGGCTTGCTGAAAGATGGAGGATCATTGTGCTCAGAATGAGTAAGGGATGTTGCTGCAGCTAACATTTTGGCAAGGGCACTTAGAAATCAATTTTACTGACCACCTCTAACTGCCACCTGGCTTCCCACAAATATTGCTCACATTGTGTGTGAAGTCACTGTGGGCAGAATGACTATGGCCTTCAAGATTTGCGCATGCTGCCTGTAGGTGTGTGTAAATCTCTGGAAGCCATAACCATTCCAAAACGCGTCGCAATTTCATTGCCATGGGAAGGGCACAAAAGGTGGATTGCCTTATTTGATGCCGCTGCTCTGTTAAATGTCTGTTTCAATGTCGCGTATTTCTAATTGTAATTACGTCCTTGAAATCCTTGGAACACCCTTGAATTTCGAAAGTCCGTTTTCAAGGCCCTTGAAAACCTTGAAATTTCTGACTAGTCCTTGAAAAACCTTGAATTTCATAAATGTTCATTTTAATTTGTATTTATCAGCATCAAAACGGCTTTTGTTGGTGAAATTTTCTTTTTTAAAAAGGTTATGAACTGTAGTGAACAAATAGTTATACCTATATAGTAGCTAATTCTGATTAGGCGACTGGCAACACTGGTCGTGCGGTGCGATCAGTGCGAGCGCCCGCCGAGTCACGCCCTTGCACTGGCTTTGCCGTTGTTGTGCCTCCTTGGTGTCAACGCTTTTCTAAATAATCGTGTCTTCTGTGAAATGATGTGCTGATCAACAATGCCCAGAAAAAGCAAATTTCAGCCTACGTGGCTATATCACGACAACTACAAGCAGTGCATTGCACCCGACACGAGTCCACATCGGGCTAAGTGCAAGCTTTGCGGCGAAGTCTTCGATGTGACTGGCATGGGTGAATCTGCTTTGAAAAGTCATATGAAAAGTGCGAAGCACATTCGTGCAATGAATGTAGCACAAGGGAGCACACTGAAACGCTACCTGACTCTTGTCGCGACAGAGCAGTTCGCTGCCGCGCCTTTGTTGCAGGCACCAAGCGCAATGCTTTGGGAGGTGTTGCCAAGCCTAAACGATGCTTGTAAAGCGCACGAGCTTGTCACCGACGCCGAAACTCTTTGGACTCGAGGGTGGTTACATCCCATATGTCGTACTGGACGTCATCCCAAGTAGGGGAGTTATTCCGGCGGATGTTCCCGGACAGTGAAGTAGCAAAGGCGTTTTGTTGTAGCGAGAAGAAATGCACCTACGTGATATGCCATGGTCTGAGGCCTTTCTTTCTTTCGGCTTTGCAGCGAGAGTTAAGGGCCTTGAAAATCCTCCAATAGGGCCTTGAAAGTCCTTGCAAACCCTTGAATTTTTTCCTTCAAAACCTGTACGAACCCTGTAATTATTATTTTCATATTTGTTGAGCATTCCTACTTCTAGGTGCATGGGAGGGGCATTCAGGGATGTGTAGTCACCATTAGCTTGACAAGGTAAAGAAATTGCCAGAGTTAAGCCTTTAGCTGATGTGTTTTCTTCGCTTGTGCAGCCCAGCCAACCAGCCACACCTCTGCAGCAACAGCCACAACAGCAGCAGCCAGCACTTGAACCCTATGGGACCCCATTTGGCCAGACAGCCCCCATGCAGTTTGGCATGTCCCCCTCGCCACTTTTCCCTGGGTGAGCACCTAATTTTCGCCAACAAATTCAGGATTGGTTTTGGTCTATGCTGCTGGGCTCTTTTGTGTGTGCGACATGCATGTTGTAAGTTGTGCATTTTGACTGAAGGCGGCATGCAGAAATGTTCATGCAATTTGATTTAGGTGCATGTGAAAGAAGCCCACGTTGTCCCTTCTGTTACGATGTTTTTCTTGTAAGGGATATTATTCGTCACAGTCTATCAGCACTTGCTGTATGAACCACTATACAGTAAAACCTTGTTATAACGAAGTTGAAGGGGGAGCCATAATTACTTCGTTATAACCATTAGTTTGTTATAGCCAATATCCATTTCATATAGGGGAATTTCAAAGGGAATTGTGATTGCTTTGTTATATCTGATAGTTCGTTATATCCAGGTTCGTTATAACGAGGTTCTACTGTATTGTGTAAGCTACGACAGGTTACACAGGGCACCAAATGCGATGGTAGGTGTCGAGATTGCTGTAAGCACTGTGGGATTGTCCTTTTGTTTGTGCAGTAACACCATCACCACATGGAAAGAACTCGCTCAGCTCACTAACTACTGCACAGCAGACAGTGGACAAGGAGACGGAATGCGAGCTAGATGTTTTATTGCAAGCTCCACATTGTGGGCTCTGCTCACTGACTGATATCGAAACTGCCTTTCTCAGAGTGTACAATACATTGCCTAGGAAATACTTAAAAGAAGATAGTGCTTTCGGTGTACCTCTCTTTACATAAGCTGCTCATACTTTTGCATTGTTCGTTGAGCACGGGGCCTGCTTCGCATGCAGGTCCAACTCACTCGTCCCATTTTCATAACGGGTAGCGCTAGTGCTACCTCCCTAAACAAGAGAGTGCCTTCATTGATGTCGGTTGGTCCCTGGCCTGGCCCACACGCAGGGTGGATTCTGAGAACCCGTTCAACGCCACCAGTGGTAGCAGCGGGGCTATGCAGCAGCGTCGCATCCGCAAGGCCATTCGTCGAAAGCCCACACCGCGATAGCTCTGGACTGTCTCTGGCTGCCGCCGCTACGCGCACTGTGTGTGCCCTCATGTCCTGCTGAAGCGCTGCGCCAAGGCCCGCACAATGCTGCCCGGAATCTCCTGGTGCTGTTGGATGAGGGCCTCTACTGCACACGCTGCCTGCAAGATATGGCATGCGGAGGGGGGGATGACAGTGTAAAAAGGGGAAAACGTCCTTGCACTGCGCCAGTGTGACGACACCTCGTGGCTCTCAAAATTGTTGCCGCACAATCGGTCATGTAAAAAGCAATATTGGCAGTTTAGTGAGCACTTATCAATGAGCCGAGCCAGTGCGTTTCACTTATCCCCTTCTAATGTAGCGTGGTGCTCCTCTCCCATTTCCATTTTTTTTTTCTTTTCTGCATAGCTGCGGTATTTGATGCATTTTATTAGAGTGACCAAGAACTAGGGAGTGCTCGGAATTGTATCTGAACAGAAAGAGCATCCCTACTATTGCGGTACTTGGATCCATGGCGTTTAGCGGTGGCCAAATGTCTACTGCTTTCTCTTTTTCTTTTGCAGCAAGCAAACGCCAACAAGCGAGAATAGCTCAAAAATCTGGGGGCCATGTTTTGTCGATTTCTTTTTTGCAAGTCCCATGCGGTGGTGCTGCAAGCATTTGCTTTCAGCTCAAATTCTCGATATTTTAACATTATTTCTTCGAATTACGCCTTTATTTTTTTTTTTTTTGTCGACATGTAGCAAATGAAGCAAATATTCGTGACTAGTAAAAAAAAAAAATGTAACCGAAAATGTCATAATAAAAAATAAAAACCATGTCCTCTGCTGAGCCTCAAAGCCAGGTCTGTGCGCCACCGTGTTGTGCAGGCTAATGATCACAGCGCCACACGCAGTTTACCCTCTTTTGGCTTCAGTTTTCAGACCTCGTTCCGGGCACTCCCCAGTTCCAGGTCACTCAAGTTTTATGTTGCTTTGACAGCTGCTGACGTGACGGGAAATTCTAGTGCAGTTGTTAAGTTAAGAGTTGCAAAAATTTTGGGGCAAAACGATGTGAGAGGAGTGCTTGGGGAGGAATGAATTGAATACTCTTGCTATCTTTGTACAGTCTAGTGTAGATAATTTTTTTATTTGAAGTTTACACTAGAATTTCCCAGACCTGTTGGAGTAGCTCAAGTTGTTTTATTTGAATGTTAGGAGCTTTCATCATGAAGGCACGTGTATGCAATTGCGGATTGTGTGTGCACGCTGCACAAGATGCAGAGAACTGTAGTCCCAGTTTCTCTGTCTAGACAGTGGGTCGCTGATTCATCGAGCCACTCACCTTGTGGGCAAGCTCCTGAGGCGACACATTCGGGTCGAATGGAATTGGAGGCCCAATAATGGTCCTGCAACGTGCGTGTGACAGTTAGTGGGTTCAAGTTAAAAGTATTCTGCTAGGCATTTACCTCAATTTGACGGGGAACCCTCCGTATATTGGTACAATGGGAAGCCTCGTCCTGTCGTATAGCCTTTTGAACAGACCTGTGCCAGTGGGAGAACACATAGGCGTCCTCTTATTTGGAGGTAGTCGCGCAACAAAATGTTGATGCTCTTGCAGTTCAAGATGTTCAAATAAACTTGTTCAACACATAGACATTGTGCAACCTGTCTCAATGCAAGTATTCACTAAGGAAAATGCCAAGCATAACCGTTACACTGTAAACATTGCCTCACTGACTGCGCTGGAAGTAGCAAGCAAGACATGTGATGGCAAGGAATGGGAATGTGCTACATAATTTCATGCAGTGGATACTTCAGTGCAAGGGAAATAGCAGATGAACTAATTAACCACAGAAGGCAAGGCAGTGTCATGTTTGTACAAAGTACACTCGTTGCACGGCTTCCAGCACGCTACCTGCATTCATGTCTAGCACATTAGACGTATGCCATATGCTCAAGTTATTAGCAGTGATTGTAGAAGGTGTGTTGCTGAGATCTCAACGATATTTTGTTTAGCTATTGCTCATTACTTCAAACCCCCCATCTTCCTGTGATCTTGTCTGGTGTGCAAGCTCAAAACACAAGCATTACTTCCATTCTGTTCTAACATACATCAACAGGAACTCAGTTGATTACATACAGGTAGCAAAATACATGGTTATAAAATATTCCATAGATTATTTTATTTATTACAAATGCCATCTTGCACTGTTGCATAAATTATCTTGTAGATTTGCATGCTGAGACCTCAAACTAACGTTTTACACATTTAATGTAAATGTAAAATAGCTTTTGTATGTTAGCCTATTGTGCTGTCGCTCATTTAGTTACTATAGATACAAAATGGGAATGTTCACAGCCCACGGTGGTAGCACTGAAACTCGTGAACAAAATGCATAAGTATGTAATTGTGGTGGGCAAGTGTGCCCTTCCATTACTTTATAATAAACTGCATGCACAAGCAATACCCCGGCCAAAGGCGACTGTCCGGAAAGCTTCACGGATGTTCTCTGTGAAGACTGGCACGATGGGCACTCGAGCCTCAATGGCTGCCTTGGCGAAGCCCAGTCGTTTCTTCCAGAGTAGCCGGTATCGCTCATCTCCAAACTGTGCCTCGAGCACACCTCCAGGGGCAATGGCCAGAAGGTTGCCATCGCGCATACCTGGGCACAGCTCTGCACGGTGCCAGGGCTCACTTTGAACACCTCAGTCAAGATCTTGAATCCTGCGTCAAGCAAACGCATTGCAACCTGTGCCCAGCTGTGTAATATCGCATTTTTTACCTATTCAAATTTGTTCACTTGAAGGTAGGAAAGGTGCTTATTAAGTTTCCCTCTTCAAAATGTACACAAGTATTTCAGAAGAACTACTTCTTGGGCGAGGTGGTGCATATCTGTTGGGTATCGTTGCACATTCAACGGACAAACACGGGAAGGAACAGACAGAGTAAACGGAAAGAGCACAAACTATCAACTGGTTTTATTGATTCGGTCATTGCATATATATGCAAAACAGTATACAAAATGTGCGACAACCTTAATTTACAATAGATTAAAGAAAAAAACTAGTTCTAAGCATTGTTAAGATGCAAAAAGACTCGGCTGGAGGAGCACATTACTACAAGCCAGTTCGATCAAGAATGTAATAATTTATAGTTTGTAGAGCAGTAAAGGCTACCTTGCTTTATAACAAAGCCTAATGCACATGGGAGTGTGGTGACCCTGCAGGCTAGTGCTGCTCTAGTCGAGAGCTTTTTGGGCAATTCCTGATGCGGATGACTTGGCATGTGCTGGCCCTCGTCTGTCGGAGGCACAGCATGGCCTAAACCACCTAGATTCAGTGAACCAGACTACTGGACTAGAGCAGGGAATAAGTTGCAGAGGATAAGTTGTGCTATGAAGATGGGTGGCATTTAACAGCCCATAGCTAATTTGATCCTGGGCGTTCGGCTTTAGTTATGGCCGAGTCCTTAAATGATTATGGTGAGAATGATCAGATGATTTTCTTTCTTAATTGCCTACAAAAGCTCAAAACATTTCAGGACCCTTAAAGTGCTAAAAAACTCTTGTGGCAAACAAAACAGATGCCCTATATGGCACTATCCACATTGCACTAGTATTTCAGTGGAGATCTCAAATCCCCCCAAAAAAACTTAGCACGTGCTGTGAGCTCTACATGTGCATCTGTTTTTCACTGGTTGAACTGTAAGACCAGCCCATAAGTGGCCATAATATTTAGGGTAAGACAGTATAAACTGACTAGCTGAGTGACAAGTACTACCTATACGCAGTTTGATACATCACATGCAACACTGTCAAAGCTACTGCTCTTGTTTCCACTGTGTACTTCAGTGACCAAAGTGTGGCTTGTTGCTTGTGGCAAGCGAAAAACAAATGCTTTGCGAGCACCCTTAAAACAGAATATATATGTCATTAGCTTGACAACAAAAACAAAAAGACCTGCTCATATTGCTGGGGAAACAATAAAAAATGTAAATTTGTATTTTATGTTTATCAGAGCAATACACCTCTCCTTTTCTTTCTTGATGGGCTACTTGCATAGCTTTCACAGCGTTGCATCTGATATGTCAAACAGAGTATAGTTATGCTTGACTAATGTGGACCTCAAGAGGGGGGGGAGCAGATACCAAGTCATTGGTTATCTGGAGAACATTGGGGAGGTGCGAGGATCCCGACTGGGGGCTGTTGGGAGGGGGGCCTGCATATAAATCCATGTCGGATCTTATGAGTGCCTGAAGCCAGGTTCATCATCGCCATCATCAGCCTAACATGTCCACTACAGGACGGAGGTCTCTCCCAATCCTCTCCATCCTTGCCTGTCCTGTGCGAGCTGATTCCATTTGATGCCTGCGAATTTCTTGATTTCGTCCCCCCATCTTACTCTGTCGCCCGTGGCTATGCTTACCCTCTCTTGGTATCCATTCTGTCCTTCTGTCCATCGGTTATCTAGCCTTCTCATCACGTGGCCTGCCCATGTCCATTTTTTCTTAACATCGGTTATTATGTCGGCCAGGTGAAGGACAATGATACCATAAACACAAGACAGAGTGTTTATGTTAATGAGGTAAGAAGTTGATTTTGTCAAACACCTAAGTTGTTTGAAATTGTCACAATATTTTTGGTTGTTGAGGTGGTTAGAAATGTAACTATTGTGATACTGTTTCCATGAATGCAAGGAGTGTTCAGCTGTCTTCTGGCTACATGGCAGCAGTTATTTTTGTCTACAGGTGAGATCACCTGCAGATGACAAGCTCTTACGGGAATCCTTTAAATGTGGCATTTGAGGAGAGATTGCATTAGAAATGAATGAGCTACATAAACCTGCAACATCTGGCCCACTGCTATGGCAGTAGCACACACCTGGCACCATGAAGAGGAAACGGTCGCCAACAGCCCTGATGAGGCGACGCTTGTGCAACAGGCAGCTGGCCACAAGGTAGTAGTAGTCAAGGGGCAGAGCACCATGGTAGTAGACAAGCAGTGCTCCACCAGTGTCTGGGATGTTTTCGATTCCTTGGACCTCGTAACCTAAATCAAATTCGGGCACAGGAGGCTGAGTACACAAGCACATAAATGCAGACATACTATACAACAGTCTGTTGTGTTAAAATCAAAAAGGCAGATACACACACGTGCCTTTGGTGCATGAGCACATGCAATGTGGCTCTTAGCAACATAAAAGCATAGAAGTCAACATGCGATTCACACTGTTCTGGGAACAAGACTGTGCTGCATTTTTTATTAGATGGTTAGTTTACCTATCCTGCTGGCACTTTCTTGCAAGAGCATGCTGACAAGGCAAAACCCCACAGGCCTGCATTATGGAACTAATTTGTGAACGCCATTAGAATCGCGAGGCGTGAAATGCGTGCATGGGGACTCCACGTTAGTATTCGACGAACAATGTGTGTACGACGTCCGCTTTTTAATGTCAGTGAAGGCTTTCTTCGTGAAGGTTTGTACGCCTCCCTCTAGCCATATTTCCAGTTTCGGACGCACGGGGACTTGAGGGGGTTGCATGAGCTCTGCGCTTGCTCACCGTGCCAGACGCGGCCGTGGCCCGACCAGAGAAGAGCCAGGGTGTACCGCGCACCATCCCAAAAGTGGCGGGCGTACGCGTCTCGCAGAGGACGTCGGTAGCGGTAGATGTGCAGGAAGAGTATGGAAATGTACAGCAGCAAGATGATGAGCGTCGGGAGCAGGAAGGCCACCTGCAGCACAGCATGCGATTGGCTTGAACCACCTGAAACAACACCATACGGTGCCGGGAAATATGCGCAGGCATGCCTTCGAAAACGTGCCAAAAGGTTGCTCAATCACCAGACCACCGACCCAAAGGACCACAGCAATCGACACACGAGCAAACGCGGTCAGACTGCAGCCGCTCGCTTCGTGAAACTGAAGCGCAGTTCGATCGCGCGGGAAAATCCCCGCGTACATGTGACGCAGCGAGTATTTTCTTCCGGGGCATGCGAACACTACGCACAAAGGCAAAATATTTGTACACGATCACTCAACTGCTACGGGTGTGAAGAGCCAGACGAGCCAGTTGAAGTAGTCAAGGTCCGAGACCCAGTGCAGCAAATTCGGCGTCTCCATGCTTGAATGCAGCGGCGGTGCCTCGGTTAAGCAACGGCGACCGCCGCCGGCAACCACCTGGGTTGCAGCAGCAGTAGCCGCTCACCTGCTGGGCATTTCCTCCTCGGGAGAAACGCTACCCGTGGGCCACAAACCCCCACGGCATAACAGCGACGACACCGCTGTTACGGAACCTCTCTGAGCTCTTTGCGCGGCCGACAAACAGAGGTTCTTGTCTGATCCGATCATCTAAGATAGCGTGCTCATTTTCCTTGCCGCAGCGGTAGACCTTGCACCTAAGAGGAAAACGCAACGGAAACTAGTTTCTCCCATGCCAGCAGCAGAGGAGTTTGTTTGCAAGTGCGCGCACAGACTGCAAAACTTATCAGTTGCGAATCCAAAGCGCCAACGCCACCAACGCTCGGAAGTCCCGTTATCTCCCCTGTTAGAGTTCGCACTGGCTGGTCTCACATACGAATATGAATAACAAGAACGATTAGCGTTTAATTAACATACTCGGTTGCGTTCTTTCTTTATAGGCAATGCGACAATTAATTTGCACTTTGCTTTTTGTTTCTTTCTTGTACACTACTGGTGCTTTTCGAGGCGCGGTGCAATAAGAGCTTCGCAAATGATGTAAATAAATGGCTAAATGCTGCTACGTTATGCCATTGCGCACTCAACCTGACACGACCACGCCACAGAACACCTATACTGACCACGCGGCATTCTGCGCCACAAACCTAAATTTCGTGTCGATATAATTCTATGTATATGCGACTTTCTCGCCTTCTCTACGAGGTGCCGCCACCTGCCCAATGAGATAAATCAGATAAATCCTTTCCGTGGTTTATTTTTTCCTGGGTAGTCAAACATGCATAATCAGGCGCGTAATGCCTCCTTCGTAATTGATCTCACCTGCTTACAAACGCTGTATCGTTGGAATCAGGCCAGTTTCGCAAGTACTGGCAGCACGATTTCCAAAGCGGCTCCTCTCATACCTCCAGCGGTCGCGGCGGTTTCCATTTCTCTCTCTCTTTCTCACTGTTCTATTCTCCTCTCCTTACACTTCGGGCGGCGAGAAAGCGCAAGAGTCGCCGCTCGTGTGTGTTCGCAGTGATTTCTAGTCCCACATCATAAATGCTTAAGTTAATAAGTCATCACTAAGCACAAAGCAAACTCGATCACAAGAAAACATGAGGTACCTGTCGGAAGAAGAGCTCAAGGGCTTCGAAAACTACGAGGTAATGTATGCACTGCAGAGCGTGCGAAGCGCGCCTGTGCTGTCTTCCGATGTGGTACGATCACGCCAAGCTCTGCCTTGAGCCAAAGAAACCCGTGTGTTGTGCTCTAGCCGTCCTCAACATGTCGAGATATTTGTTCGGCGACAGGTTGGCCATTGGTAGCTAAGCGCGTGCGTGCCGAAAGTGTGGAGCGGAGCATTGGGAGGACGGCTGTTGAGCTCCTGCTTATCGGTGATGCGGCGCGATCGGTCACCGTGTTGTGTCCTCTGTGCAGTACACGTGCAAAGATACCAGCCCGCTGAGCAACTATGTGATGCACCCGTTCTGGGACCAAGCAGTCAAGGTAAGGAAGCGTTTGCGAAACGTCTGCTTCGAAGGACGGCCACACGCTGACCCCCATGCGCCCGACACAGCTCGTGCCGCGTGGGGTGGCCCCCAACGTGCTCACCATGTCGGGGTTCCTGCTCACACTGGTTAACGTGGGCCTGCTGTCCTACTACGACTTCGCCTTCTATGCGTCGAGCGACCTGCATCCTGAGGCCCCGCCGGTGCCGCCGTGGGTGTGGCTGGTGTGCGCGGTGAATCAGTTCCTGGCTCACACATTAGGTAAGTTACTGATTTGACGCGGACACCCAGGCACGCGTTGCACTCTTCTGCAGATACCATCTGCTGGTCACCCCCGATGCCGAAAAAAGTGAGAGGTGGGCGTAGACCAAAGGGTGCACCGACATACTATGTTCCAATGTCAACCCCGAGTGAGATAGGATGGTGGATTGACACGCGTGCGTGCTGTTGCCGTCATTCACATTTAGAACCTTAAGTTCATGATGTTTTGTTCGTATCTCTTCCTTAGTTGAGATTGGAGCAGAACGCGCGTCAAGCTAAGGTGATCTTCTCATCTCTGACATGTCCTTTGATTGTAATCACGCTCTGCTCTCGATAGCATATGTATATCACAGTCAGAAAGTCACAGTGAAAAGTATAAAATATCTGACGTATTTATTCTGACGTTTCTGCTGCGCCCAGCTTTGGGGCCCAGCAGAAACGTCCTTTGGGGCCCAGCTTTAATATTTTGTTTTTCACTGTGACCTTCTGATCGTATGTTTATCGCGCTAGCCAGGAAAACTGTTTTGAAATATATATATTTTTCTCATTTTGTGAGTAGCAGGTGGGTGTGGGGCCATTATGAATTCACTGGGCAACATTTCATTGGGAGTTTACAGCTGTTGTCAATAAAGAAAACTGCTGTAGCTTATTCGAAATAAGAAAACATTTACTTGCATTGCCAAAATGAGCACACACCATAATTTGGACTGTTTTAATGAATGTTACTGAGTACCAACTTATTACATATAATTTTATGCCAAGTACCACTTTCATTAGCGTTAAGGGCTTCTAGATGTATACATATGCATTCACGAATACACTCAACAGAACCAAGTACTCAAATGAGCTTGCTGTTGTTGCTTCAAAATGAAGCAAAACCATTTCACTCGACTTAAATCTTTTGGTCTGCTTTAATCGCATCAATTGTGAGAGCATGCATATTTTCTAGTTACCGCAGTTGACCAGTGCCTTTGCTTTTGTACTGCCAGGCATACGCTCACCAGCACAACCCAGCCCAACCGGTCGCATCAATCTTTTCTATCTTGCAGATGGAATAGATGGAAAGCACGCTCGTCGCACTGGGAGCAGTGGTCCACTGGGCGAGCTCTTTGACCATGGTCTGGACAGCTGGGCAACGCTGTTCATGCCAGTGTGCCTGTACTCGGTGTTTGGTCGTGCTGAGATGAGCTGCAACACGTGGCGCTTCCTGCTTGTCCTGTGCAACATCCATTTCTGCTTCATCCTGTCCCACTGGGAGAAGTACAACACTGGCATCCTCTACTTGCCCTGGGGATACGACATCTCCCAGATGGTGCGATGGTAGAACCCTGTTTTCGGGCGCTGGGGCTGTCATTGGGGAGAGGGGCATCTGTCGAGCTGTTTTTCACCTCCATAAATGTGTTGGAAGGTTTTGCTGAGTGTTCTAGATTGTGTTGTTGAAGTAAACGGCAGCATAACAGTGATACCTATAGTCATTCACATACAAGCTGACTCCATGGATGAAACACCTTCAGAGAGATGTGTAAGGCACATGTTTCACTCCATATTACAGCA
Organism: Hyalomma asiaticum; assembly: GCA_013339685.2. Classification (NCBI taxonomy): domain Eukaryota; kingdom Metazoa; phylum Arthropoda; class Arachnida; order Ixodida; family Ixodidae; genus Hyalomma; species Hyalomma asiaticum. The sequence goes on along the minus strand of CM023489.1, from coordinate 7,078,312 downwards.
CATCACTCCCTATTACACTCTCTATTACAGCATATCTTAAGCTCCTTAATTAGCTGGATATTTATCTTTAATGAAAATTGCTATGACAATGACCACAATGCTGGCCTGCCTCTATTTTGATGTATGCATGCACGATGTTATAGCAAGCCTGCCAATAGTAGTTGTTTCTGTTTGGCTTGGGAAAGGCTGATTGCATGTTATCAAAAATATGCTAAGGTGAACATGTTTGGACATCACTGGAATTCGTTCAGTGTGCTGTATCGGTGGGAAACAAAGCAAAAGGTCCTTGCACTTAGTTTTCAGTGAACAGCCAGTTGGCTATGCTGTAGTTGTTATGTGTTCCAAGAAGTTCATATTTGCATGAAGTGGAGCTACAACTGAACCCCATTGAACCCGCATGGTTGGCTCCCCTGTCCCTCCCACCAGTTATATGTCTTTTGCAACAGACACTCTTGAGGACATTTGGCTATTAAGGACAAGATACCCTCAAATCTTTGTCAACAGTCTTGACTTGTAACAAATAATTTAATTTTCAATGCAGTGCCGTTGGCTGCTAACTGCATTTAGTTCATTGTCAAAACATTACAATGACCACCATGTGTTGGGAGAAAGTAGTGGTGGAGAATACATAATTTCTGCTCTGAATGTCACAGTCCACCAAGCAAATCAGCCAACATTAAGACAAATGGTATATGATAAACACTTTGCAACAGGCTGTAGCCTTCTTTAGTAGTCAGCTTAGTTGTGTGCCCATACGAAATAAGGGTGTCATAAAATAAAACATGGCACTCTGCTTATGAGAGACTCCTCATATAAGGGACAGAAACCAGGGACTGCTCCCTGGTGTCGCTCTTATGAAGAGGTTTGGCTGTATTCAAGTTACGTCATCCTAGTGCATAAGCACCACACAACTGTACTGTGTGGAAGGCGTTTCAGATTATTTATTATGTGTTGTCCAACCCCGATCAGCCATTTCGTTGATTCTTTTTTAAAGTGTGCTTTGTACCTCTTAACATTTCAATATTAATAACAAAATATTGCAACACTGTGGTGGCTTTGTTAACTGCTTGTAGCGGATGTTGCACCTCTTTTACCTTGCATTGACCTTGGGTCAGAAGCCAGCTGGACTGCCTTGTTTTTCTTTCTTCGGGTGTGCAGATTCTACTCGGGAGCTTTGTGCTGACCTACTTGTATTCGTACCGATTGTGGAAGTTCACCGTTCTTGGTCTGGGTGCTGGTGAATGCCTTGAACTGACACTACATGGTCAGTCACTTGGTGCATTGTTTGCCTCCTTAGCTTTAGCCATGGCAACTGCAACATAAAAGTGCTCTCTTACATAGTGTGATTGAGGCGTGCATTAACTTACTCCAGCCGGCGAAAATTTCTATCTGCAGCCTTACTGTGCCATTGCACAAAGTAACTGCCAAGCTCAGATTATTCTGTCTATAGAAGGGTTTGTTTTTGATGCATGGGCGTTGTGCCATCTTGTCTTCCTACACAGGTGATGGTGACTGTGAGTGTATGCTCATATTCAAGTGTGTCAGCCTAGTGTAGTACCGTTCATTTAGTTATTACAAAGACAAAACGGCCACTTATCAGCCCAAGATGGCAACGTCCAAATGAATTTGTAATATGGTCCATAATATCACAACAGAAGAGCCTTGTCACATGGCACCTGAAGGGACTGTCAAAGTGTGTTCTATTTAACAAAAGTGCCTTTACTGAGGAAAATGTGCAGAGATGCAGCACCATGCATCCCATGCATCATACAACTTAAGATGTATGTATTAAGCATATGGAAGTGAGCGTTGTCAATTATTACAGTAGAATCTCGTTATAACAAACTCGGATATAACGAATTATCGGATATAACGAAGCAATCGCAATTCCCCTTGAAATTCCTATAGATGAAATTGATATTGGTTATAACGAACTAATGGTTATAACAAAGTAATTACCGCTCCCCCTTCAACTTCATTATAATGAGGTTTTACTGTATATCCTGTTGTATAGGGCACAGTTTGGCTGTTGAACAGACTAGGCTTTACTAGTGTTGGTTAAGGAGACACTGATGACGGAAAAATGAAAACCCGTTTCTTTCATGCATCATGCAAGGGGAGTGCTTTTCATTGTTGATTGAAGCCGATGTTATAGATAGAAAACAAGTGGACATTTCGTGTTGTCCTTAATTTAAGAAAAATCCTCTAGAACTTGTTTCAGAGATCCTGTTTACATAGTTGAGAACATTTTAGTTCCAAATTAACTAGGCCTCTTGCATTACCCAAATGCAAAAACAACCAATAAAAAAAGCTCATTATTCTTTCTAAAGGGTCCTTGAAAAGCTTTTTCGACATTGTGTCATTGATTAGGCGGCACAATTGTGAAATCATTCACACCATCAATGAAGCGAAGCACCCTGCGCTAAGGTAGCTACGAGCTTATTTCTGTCACCTTCCTCCCTACCACTGCTGTTCTTCCTCAACTCGAACAGCTGCGGAGTGCGCGCTAGCAATGACTGCGCCTCCCACATCAGCCACTGTGCAGAGCCCTCTGTAGCGACATCGTGCCGCGATGTCTTTACTGAGGTCACCGTCCTTCAGCAGTGCTAGCCTCTGTAATAGTGTGCCGGCGACTCGTGTGTGCACTGCCAGATGCCATGACGATACCGTTGGCTGCCCTTCAGTGCTCGTGACGTCATGCGAGTTCCGCTTCGTAGCACCCATCGCATGTCCTGTGGGGAGGGGCAGTTGAAAACGCTTCGAGTAGAGTCGCGTCGATCTCTCACGATGTGCGTATTTAAGACTGTAGTAAATTACACGCTTAACGCAGAGTGATGATATTGTTACGCTAATGATCAGAAGGACTTGGGCTATCGGAGCAACGCATTTGTACAAAATCACGAAAAGCCGTTTCAGGGTCCCTTTAAGCTGTAGTACTATTTTTATCAAAGCTATTTTCATTTATTGAGCTTTTACTTTACGTAGAGGACAAGAAAAGGGCGGGTATGTGTACTATATGATTTGTACAGCGACATCTTACTATAATGAACCTATAAAAAAATTAACATGTCTCACGTCTTACCACTATTTCCATGTAACAAATACATGCTGGGACAGCTTAACCAAAAATTGCAAGTAATGTTTTTACTACTACCTAAAACTGCTGACTAGTTACTGTAACAAATGTAGTGTAATGAAAGTGCTTGTGTCAATATTACAATGATGGCTTCTTTTATTTCACATATTTATTTCTTTATAGTGATTTGTCTTTTATGATGAGCAAGCAGGTTTTTTCGTTGAGTTGACATAAAAATTCTTAGACACTTAAAAGGGTTGGTCCTGTGGTAATCTATGTGGCAGTCGCGGTTGTGACATTATTGGCGTTTTAAGATTTCGAGGTTGTCGGTTGCATTTCAGGCCACAACTTCTGTGGAAGGTACTTAAGGCATGTCCAAGATCTCCATGTAGGTCAAAAATTAATACGGATTCCCATGTTATGGTATGCATTATGATCGAATCATGTATTTTTGGCACATATCATCCTGGAATAGTGTCTTGATCAATAATTTTCATTTTTGCTTTATGATATGTAACGGCAGTGGTTCCTGTTTTCCAGCTGGCTCTTTCTTCATGACGATACCCATGTGTCTCTACAACATTCATCGGTGAGTGTGGATAACTTTTGCTATGGTGCATTCTGCACCATAGCAAAATAGCTCGATATAATGACTCTGGATATAACGAATTTCAGTTATAGTGAATTTAACTGAAGAAATAGTTTTGCCGTTACAGCAGCATTACAAAATACATTTATGATGAGTTGTTGGATGCAGTGAAGCCACTTTCACGTCATATTGGATTTGTTATAACGAGGTTTGTCTGTACTATAGTTATACCTTCACGATGTTGTACATTGCAGCCTATCTCACAAAAGAATGTTGTACTGCTGCAATCTATGATCACTAGTATTATTGTTCTAGCACTAGTGAGCGCCAGTGCTACTTGTGAGAAAACGGTTGTGCTGCTGGCTAAGCCGGTGGCGAAAAGTGGTGGTGCAAAAGCACACATCAGAGGCCATGCTGTGTGGCTGCCAGCACATTCACCGATGCACCAAATAAAGAAAATGCTGTGTCATAATGTAACTGCGCACTTATCTAGGCCCAGCAACCTACAACTGTCCACAGCTTAAACTGTCAGTCATTGTAGGCTTACATGCATGTGTTCCCCTTGATGTTTTTGACAGTTACATGTGTGCTTCACGATGATGGTTTTGTGAAGGAATGTTTCCATTTGCCAGAGCAAACTGAGAGGCTTTTCTAAAGCAGTAGCAAATGGGCTTCATGCAGACCTTTTTCGTTATGGGAAACTGCAGCCTGCATAGGCATTCCTCTTTAGTAGGGGTGTGTGAATATTTGAATTTTCATATAATTTTTGAATAGTGTTTGCTGTTTGTATAAGAGACAAATGTTCAATGTGCCCATGACAAGCGGCTCGTTCCTGCATAGTGTATGCTTTGCCACAAAACACCTGTGTAATGCAGCAAAGCTAACACTTGTGTACTGTGGTGAAGCTAACCCATGCATCTGCACAGTTCTTTGTTGGACTGCTCCTTAGGGCTCGACTGTTCTTTTTTCTTGTAATGGCATTGTAAAAGTGCACTAGCAGTCACGCAATAAATTAGATTTTTTGGCTATGTTTAGCAGTACATTTTTTCTCTAATTTCACATAGAATTATTTGAAAAAATGTTAATATTGTACGAAAGATATTTGATTCACTTCTTAATATCTGAATTCACTTCACACCCAAAATGTTGCCAATCACGTGGCCCTACTTTTTATGTGTTTTTTAAGGTAAATGCCACTAGTAATTATTACCTGCTGCGGTTGCATGGCAATTATGGCATTCAGCAAGGTGCCGTGATGTGCTGTTCTCTGCCATTGTGGCTGTATTTGGGTGTGCGCAAATTGCAAAACGGCTCAAGTACCAAGCTGCGGATACATGTCATACAAAAACCTGAATTGGAGAGAATTTTGTAGGTCAACCTCCACAGTGTGCTTTTGGTTGCTCATCTAGCTATGTAACCTGTACGTCAATGAACAGTTTGTAATTGGCGCTTGTCTGTATCTTTCCTTTGTTTTATTCTCTTCCTAGTTCCTTTTTGTGCCTGAACATGTTTAGTAAGCTAAGTCACCAACTAGCCCAAAAACAAGTGCTTCTTGCCCCAGTGTTGTGTTTGGGATGTCAAATTTCATCAGAATTCTTTGTACAGGTCTTGCTCTTTCAATAGAGCTACTGCATTTGTGATTGGGAGTTACAGCCATACTTGGTCTTCCTCTGTGATCCCAGTGCCTGGCAAGATGGGCGCCTGCGGCAGCCCAGTGTCTGGGAAGCAGTGCGTCCTCTCTTGTCCGGTGTGGTGTTGTTTGTACTGGCCTTAAGCTGGGCGGTTGCATCACCTGGTGATGTGCTAAGTCATCAGCCACGCCTCTTCTACTTCCTTCTTGGCACTCTTTTCTCCAACATCTCGGTGAGCAGCACCTTCCCTAACATTAGACTAGACTGTCTACCATCCTTTATTGATGTCCTGCTTTTTATCGCAATAGAAAAGGTAACATTTGAAGCCTCCAAGCTTGCAGCATTTCCCTGGAAAGTTCACATTTTTTCAATCTTTGCGGTCACTACTTCTGCACGTGTAGGGACGCCGGAAACACTAGTTACTGGGTTTATGGAATATTATTTTAAAAATGAAGATGAGTGAAGATTACTCTCGATTGCAAAGGAAGTCTGGCAGATGCATGTAAAATACAATTGTAAGCAAGAAATATTTGCTTTTAAACAAGATAAGTGAACCTGTGTGGGTATTTCTTGGTTTTTCCTTAGGCTTGTAGTTTGACACACATTGCCAAGGATGGCACTACTGGTCATGTTGTCGCCGCTTTCAGGGACAAGTTAACAATATTGTTCCTTTTTTATGGGGTAAAGTATGCTCATTTCCATCATTGTAAGAAATGATCTCATTTCCACCACAACCAAAAAGAACTTTCTGTTCTGTAGATAGCCGCTTAAACTGCCTTTCTGACTCCTTAGGAGTGCTAACCCTTTCACTGCCAGCTTATTGTGGCACTGCTGAGCAATCCTTGCTGGGTTTCTCACTTTTTCATTTCATGTGGACATTTTGTACTAGCAGTGCAGTAGGATGCTCTTCTGTTTATGTAAACGTGTCTATTCAAGATTATGTCATCAAACAAAAATCTTTGCTTGTTACAAGCATATTTACTATTACTTTATTAGCATAATAATTAACCACTCATTAGAATGCCAGATAGCTTAGAAAGCATTTTTAGTGTGATATTCTAGCCCCTGAATTTTTCATCTGTCAATTAGAGGATGCACATGCCTGCATTATTTTTCCTTACAAGGGATGTCTTGTGAGTGGCAAGGATCAGTTTTAAGGAGGCAAAACGTGTCTAATCGAGATTCGCAGGGCTTGTGGCAGGGTAGTCGCCCGAGTTTTCTCAGGATTAACACCAGAAGGGTTACGAACAGTTTTGGGCAGCTTGTAAAACTCCACAATGAAACCTTGTTTGTTTTGTGTAAAGTTTTCCGATATAGATACTGCTTTTGCACTTCATACATTAATGTTGTTTCATACACGTTCCTGGTTTTTTTTGCAAATGTAATTTTGCTCTGCACTTTTTGAACTTCTTTTCAAAAGTGTCGTACCATATTTAATGCCTATTAGCATGAGGGATGAAAGAGGCTTTAAAAAACTGTTTTTTGAGGTGATTTATCGTTGGACCTAGCGTCCCTAATGAGTGCATTTTATTGAGGGAAGAGTGAATGAATCCATGTGCCACAATTTAGGTAAATGCTAACTGAGCTTGGCTAACTAATCGGTTGTCTCACTGTAGTATTGGTACATTGATCCTTTAATCTTACATATTGGGGCCGCTATTGCACATGCAAAAATGCAGTAGGATCCAGTTACATGAAAGGAGGCACCCAAGTGTGCACTGCGTGTGCCAATAGTATTTTTGCGTGCGCGCTCGTAGTTGCAGCATCTTCTTGACAACTTTTATTGCTGCTTTTGTGTGAAAAACAAGTGCCCCTTTCACAGTGCACTTTAAAGCATTACAATGTGCTTTCTGTGGCACAGAACACCAATAAAGATAGTAATGTTTTCCCCAAATGCATTTCTTAGAAAGCTTTCACAAAGTTAGTGAATCTCGACTGAATGTCACTATGAGAGCACTTGAAAGAAACAGAATGAACCACAGACAAAAGCAATTCATGCAGTGTTGGTCCAGAGTGTGATGTCGACTACAGGACTGCACCTAGAGCCTTGGCAATAAAGGAAATGTTTCCAAATGTCACATTCTTTCCTGCATATACTCTTCAGAAAAGTGCAGCGTGAAAAAAAAGAATGTACATGGATATTTCCCAACCAGGTCGACTTCACAAATGGCAGCGAAGTACTGTGAAAGGTGGAATGTAACCAGTTGGCCACTGGTTTTCGCAGTGCCGTCTTATCATCAGCCAGATGACATCAACACGGTGCGAGGCATTGAACCTGTTGCTTCTCCCCGTGGCACTTGGTGTGGCCGGATGCCTGTGGTTGCAGGCGGACGAGACCCTTGTGCTCTGCCTGTTGGCCACCTTGGTGGCTCTCGCACATGTCCACTATGGCGTCTGCGTGGTAAGGATTTGCTTCAAGTTGTTTGCAATGCTTGGCCAGTGCTTGGATGCATGTCTTTGTACCTGTGTGTGCCACTGGTGGCTCCAAGAGAAGCAATTGTAGCAGCAATGTGGACAAGAAATTGCACTTGTTACCTGTATTCCTTCTTCATGTGCCAGTTATGAGTGTCTGTATCTCTCAGTGCCCAGCATGCATAACCACAATGTCTCATCGGCTGGTACCCTGCAGAGATGTAAGCACTTCTTTGTCTATAGCAATGCTGCCATCATCAGCATAGAGTTATTTGATTAACAAAGCCCTTGCTTTTTATTTTAATAGAGTAGAAACTATATTAATGCTTGCAGTGCATTTGTGTTAGCCCGACCATCTTTCATGCATGCTTTCGATGGTGCCTGTGGTTGGTTCAGTGCAGATAGAGCAGAAGAGTGGAAAGCGTCTCCTGCTGTAAAAAAAAAATTTGGCGTGGCTTTGCTATCACGGACACAAATGACCAGCGGAGCCGGAGGGACACCTCAGCAAAGCTGTGCAAAGCTAGGTGAAGAAGAGCATGGTTTTGCAAAGCAGTGTCAAAGCTAAGCAAGGTTTAATAGAGTTCATCAGCATCACTTGGGATCTGCAGTTCTTCATGGTCTTCACCTGTCTTGTGTGAAGACCTGCATCTTCTCTTCAGCGATGATTGGCTTCAACTTCCCTTGCCTGTCGCTCGCGATCATCTCTCCGTTTCCTAGCATGCTCATGAGCCACTTCTCTACGGCATGCCAATTCAGGAGCTTCTGTGAGAGTGCAAGTTCAAGTTCTTTGCCATTGCACTACACCGAGAAAGTCCAGGGTGATAAAAAGGCCCAGTGATGTAAGGGCGTGCCTTTTAATGGGGTGCACTGACACCATTACTAACATCGTACAGTCGATCTCGGATATATGGAATTAATGGCTATATCGAACAGATGGTTTCCCATCAGTCTCATACATCGAAGTGTGGTGACATTTCAATGTTTATCAGAAGCAGCCATCTTGCGTGCTGTATTGCACATACATCGCACCTGTCAGTGCTTTGCTTTTCACACATTTCTGCCAGTCTTTAATTCCATTACCCTTCTTAGGATATTTCAAGTACTTTTCCAGTTGTTGTGGGTGCACACCACAGTTGCACGCCTGACTGCTAAAAAATGCCTGCCCTTCTAGCTGTTAGTTAATACAGGAGTAAAAGCTTTATAGCTGAAATGGACACTTGCATCATAGTTAGCTTGAAGTCGAGTATGCTGAGCACTAAATCTGCACTTATCTCATTACAGAAATCGGTGAGGCTGTGCTTAGTGAACGTTTCACTGCATTGACACATGCATGTATTAACAGAGCCGTGTTAGTACATATGGTAAACAAAGCCGTCTTCAGCAGTATGGTCTGTCACTCCATTTGCTAATTGCATTAATGTAAACAACCATCATGGCATTTTCTTTCTCTGTCTGCTTCTCTTTTCTGTTTTAGTCAAGAAGTGTATCTCACAAAGTACAGCAATACAAGAGAGAAACCTTTGTTAAATGTAAAGGGAGACCTAGTTTTGCTACGTAGGATCGGAATCGGCAGGGTGCATGCTGTAATGAAAGAGTTACTGCAATGATTCAGTGTGGCAATACAGCCAGTAACGTAAACATGCATAGTTTTGTGAGACATCTGAAGGCAAACATTCCGTCAGTTCCCTTGGATTAAACCATGCAGAAGTGTGTGTGTGCTTGTGCAATTCATGTACATGTGTCAACATACAAACGGGTCCACTCTCATGGCATTATAATTATATTTTATTCCGAAAAGCTATGTCATGGCACAGGCTTTTAATTGTATGTCACAATGCAGGTTCAGCAAATGTGCCATCATTTCCACATCCACTGCTTCTCCTTGAAGAGGCCACCTGTGGAGTAGGCCAATGCAGCTGCTGTACAGAGATTACAAAAGACAGAAAGGACTGCTTTTTAAGGACCCCACCGATGCCCTGTCAAGGGGGCCGGGGGTACAGTGCTAGTACGGACAACAGGCGCATGTATGTCTACGTGTGAGTGTGTGTGTGTGTGTCATCGCGGGAGGGGCCAAGGTAGCAACACTGCTCAGGACGGGGCCTGACTGCTGAGGAAGCGTGTGATACAGCTGTGAACCTTGAGGGCAGGACCAAGCTTGAGCCGAAGGGTGCGCACCAGGTCGTTCTGGCTGAGCAGCAGGAAGGCCTCGCCATCAATTTCCTGCGTCACAGCAAAGAAGAACCACGTGTTGTGTTCACATACGCACGAGCCTCTCTCGATGACAACATACAACACACGTGTAGTGGCTAGAAGGGGGCAGGGCTGTCACGAAGGCCTTGGAGGTCTGTAGTCACTGTACAACTAGTGCACCAACTGCAAACAGGGGTTGGCACCTTGGCTTCGTCCTCTGTGCAGCTGGCATCAGTTAGGAGGAAGGGTCTGTGGAAACGAAATGACTGAAATGCTCTCCAAAGATGCCATAACTGGCAGTTACCAATGAAGCGAGTATATCTGTGTGAAAATGTGTTGTGTGTTCATCTTGTACCTTGTGAATCTGTGAGCAGCGGGAAAAGCTTGTGTCCCGCACGTCGCAGTGCTACTCTAGTGAAAATATGGTGCTGCATAGAATGTATCAGCACGTCTTCCAAAGAACAGGCCTTGCCCTTCACACCTAGATGCGTGGCTAGAACTGCACGGTACCTACCCCCCTCTAGCCACTGTGTGTACTATAAGGCCAGCTCCAGTCGTGGTACCTTGCACAAGCCTGAATATGCCTCTGTCTGCACTGCTCCCCAGCAAAAGCTGTGTCAGCAATTGATGAAGTACATTTCACGCCGCTGCTTTCTGCTGCACGCACTGCACAGCTCGAACATATGACCGACAACATCCTGGCGTGACATGAACAGCCATGCTGTGTATGTCACAGGGTGACCAAGAGCTCATCTAATACAGCCAAAAATAAAGCCTTATCACAGAGTCTTCTTTGAGTTTTCTTTCCGTGACAATGTCTCTTCCACGAATCATACAAGCTCAGTGCAAAAGGTAACACTAGCACAACAGACTCCTCCAGCTGCACTTCCTTCATGAAAGAGACTGATGGTAAAAATGTCAAGTGCTTAGTCGTTACTGCTGTGGCCTCTATAAAAAAGAACTGTATGCTATTATTGCAATGTAGGTACTTCAGCTTATTCGCTTGCTGAAAACGAGATCAAACTTCTGGTGCACCCAGTCATCTAAAAATTTAAAATTTTGATATTTTGATTTTTACTATACCTAGGAAATAACTTTGCGACTTTAAAATAAGTTTCACTGGGGTGTAGGTAATACCCACATACTGCCATAAGATGTGGCTTCACGGCAGTGTGAATTTCCCCTGAGAATGCGGCTTCACAGCATAGTAGCCATATGCTGCAGTGAAACCACCTTTCCGGTGATTTACGTGCATAAGTTACGTTCATTCTGCAGTAAAGTATGTCTTGTAAATATGGAACCAGGGAAAATATACCAGTGGCTTGCAGAACTTTGAAATTGGGCCCAGGGAAACCACCTTGAGAACCTTTGACCTAACAGCCTGTCTTGGCACTTTGTGCTTACAGTATTTCCTTAGGACATCTTCCAAACAAAGCACAACTACACTGCAGTTCACCAATGTGAGGTGAGCAGACCCGAAGGAAAGCACCAGTTTTTTTGCTCTTTGCTTATTTTTACAGATGACATTGTCACTCGGGGTTTATCATGTGCACTGAGTGCTGTGCACAGCAAAGTCGCAGCCTCAGTAAATGTTGCAGAGTACACTTGCAGTGGTAAGTTACGGGTTAAATTGCTATGTGGGGGAAAAAGAACATACAGACACTTGGATGGCAAAATTTAGTGGTGTGGTCATACAACCACTGTACACTTACGCACTTTCTTCTCTGATGTCCTTTCTGAACTCCGACTTTTAGGACAGACCGATTGCACAGACATGTCCACAGTTGCAAGTTACCCGCAATTCTTCACCGGATTTCACTTTTCTTAATGTCTGCCTGTTGTACTTCAATGGCACTCACCTGTTCTTTGAACACGGTAGCAAGGCCCTGGCAACCTGGCAGGGAGCTGACAAAGTGTGCAACTTGGCTCAGGGACCAGTCGGATACCAGGGATCCTGGCACCAGATCAAACTGTGGCCAGTGCTGATCAAGACGTGGAGGGTGCTCTTCTGGCCGCGTTGACCCAAACACTGACTGATGCACGGTCTGTGGGAGCTCTGCAAGTGGGTCACACAAAAACGAGGTCATGATAGTGGTCCCAAGGAAATACACAAAAAAGGAATTGCCTTCACACAACAAGAGGAACTTAAGTGACACATGGGGCCGTGTTCTCAGGTATGTTGCGAAAAGCGAGTGTCTCCTTTAGTGTTTCAAACGTACAAAAATTGTTGAAAGTAATCTGCAATGTTGCTTTTTTTCAGTAATTGTTGAATTTGTGCTACAATTTGTATGAGTGCATGCACCTGTGAAATGTATTACTGCAAGTCGGGAAACTCTCAGCGTACTCGCCACTGCAGTGACATCGCAATCACTGGCGTGTGAGGTACTACATGAGTAATGCATGGTTAATCAAAATAAACGGACAAAAAACAAGTGCACACTGCAAAACATAAAAATTTCAACAAAAGCATGGCAAAAGCTTTTGTAACCTTTAGGCTACTAGTTGCACATTGTAGCATAATGTAGTAGTGTTCACTGTTAAAAATAGTTAAACCTCGATATAACAAACTTTGATATAATGAAATTCTCAATAGAACGAAGTACTTGGCATTTTGCAACATGATTTCTATAGAACACCACGTATTTTTGCATCCATACAACGAAGCATTTTTATCTGCAACATCCATATAACGAAGTTTCGGTGATTCTGCAGGGAAAGAACAAGCCAATAAATTGAAAATTCTGCTGGTGCCAGTGGTCAGATGGGCGAGTATCGCGCAGTTTTTGCAAACGCATTTTTCAAATTGCGAGCCACATGACAAATCAGCCACCGACGCGAAGCAACGGGAAAGCTGAATGCTCGCTAAGAGAGTGGAGGTGGCAGAAAGCAGGCATGTGAACGGCCTCGCGCATTGTTTGGCACTTCCCTTCTAATCCTTAGCAGAGCTTTGCGTTCTCCACAACCAACACAGTTCTGTATTGCAAGCGTGTCGCCGGTGCCGTGATATGGTGCATGATTTGGTCGTTTCGTCATTGCCGAGTGTTAAGCGACAAGCTTATGCAAGCATAGAAGTGGTAGTACTAAAACCAGCGGGCTCTCACTTATCTTGCTATTGGTCCCGATCAGCAAGAAAAAAAAAATGCATCACTGCTTCTTTCTGGAACCGCTAGTTATTCAGTAACATGATAACATCAGTGTCACCCACTTGGTCTGTGAAACACAAGGTTTGGTAACGTTGGCAGAATGGATGCGATAGCTTTCCTTATCACTTCTTACCACGGTGCATTGTATCTGGGTTCCTTTAGGCTTTACTTCTGGCCGTTGTGATGAGCACTGCAACAGCGCATTATAAAATTGTGGTTGCCGAATTCCCGATGGAACAGGTTTTTTTCTAAACGTTATTGAAATTAGTCTTTCTTTCTTGCTGCTGTTATTAGAACATTCTTGTCGCATTTCTATGCAAATAAGAACACGTCGACGACAATGCATAGCATAAAACGCTGAACGACAATGCATAGCATAAAAGGCTGAATTTCAATTTAACAATATTTTGATATAATGAAGTAAATTTTCAATTTTACCGACTTTTTATATCAAGCTTTACCTGTACATTGAAATCACACACAGCAAAAAATAGCCCTAGAGAAACATTTTTGTGGGGTGTTCAGACAGGGAATTGAATGCACAACCTCTCAGTTCTGAGGTGCATGCGTTAGACCACCCAAGTTACTGGAGCAGCTTCCCTTGCAACATGATGGCAAATACAAGCAGTGACTTATTCATAGACATCACTCGAAGCTGCATTATTGTGGCAAGAGAGTGCTCGCACATTGTCAAGAAGCCGATTTGTGCAAATTTATTGCCACTCAAGTTTCATAGTCGTTTCCTCAGTGTGGCAGCGCAGTGATCAAATGTTTCAATGGGCATACCTCTCATGCTGTCCCAAGAGCCGGTTGCTGCTTTTCGGGTATAGTTGGTGATGAATGAAGCTTCTCGAGATCGATCTCACCAGTTCTTTTTTCAATGAATGGAACAGAAATGGGCAAACATCATTTTATTTTGTCTTTTAGTGCACTACAATGATGTTTTTTTTTTTTATTATTGGCAGTTTCGGTATCAGTACCTTTTTCACTAAAACTTGACATCAATGGACCTGGTACCAGAACGTTCTGCTGGCGGCGGAAGCCTTTTCCTACCCTAAATTTCTCAACGGATAGAGCACTGGTGTAGATAATGACGTTTTACATGCTCTTAAGCATTCACCCATCACTCTAACCAAAAATATTTGCCTGTAGTGTCCTTTAACAGGTATAAATGTATAAATGGCAATGAGTGGCCCTGACTAACACTCCCAGGAATAAATGCACAGAAATTACCCCATAAAGTGGACAACGGAACCACCGCCACCGTAGCTCATTTGGTAGATCATCGCACACGTTACCGAAAGGTTGTGCATTCAGTTCCTTCTGATGGCAGATATGTTCTTTCATCCACTTTAATTCCTTTCCATTTATGTAATAATTACAAGACCAGAGCTAAAAACTACAAATGACTTCCCCTATGCCTTCCTTGGCCACATTGTTGGATTCATGAGGTTGTTTCCAACAAAGAAATGAGCCCTTGATCTTTCCCCCTTTCGTTATTAGTAGTACTGGTATCCGACTTTTATTACAGGCGGAGCATTTTGACTGCCTGTGCGCGCTGATCTTCCACCCCTACAGCGCCAATCCAGTCGAGCCAGTTGGTGACTGAGAGGGAAAGGGAAAGATTTCAGTGTAAACTAAGAATATGTGCATTCACAGTGCACTGTCTGGTTTAGCATAGAGCATGAAGAACATTTTTGTTTTTAAAATATAAATCAAAACTAGCCTCAAACCTCTGCTAGAATCATTTTTACAGCAACATTGATTGGTGGCTTGACCAGTATCATAACAGTGATGTGTTAAAAGAAGGCCGTTTGACCATCACAGTACAAGCTTCTTTTCTGCTATGTTATAATGGCGTCATTTAACAATATTTTCAAACATGGCTTATGGACTGATATGACCGTAACAAAATAAATATGTGTGCTGTACACATTCTGGAACCTAGTAAAACTAAGAAAATGCAACTACAGTAGAACCTCGTTATAACGAAACCGGATATAACGAAATATCGGATATAACGAAGCAATCGCAATTCCCCTTGAAATGCCTATAGCTGAAATTGATATTGGTTATAACAGACTAATGGTTATAACGAAGTAATTACTGCTCCCCCATCAACTTTGTTATAACGAGGTTTTACTGTAGAAACATTCAAAACAAGAGCACTCCAACAAGCAACTTGCCAAAGCAGCAGCTATTACATGTATCTACCCTCTAGCTAGTTTTAGAAGCTTCAATGTTTTGTCCCTGCCAGCTTTCCTCACTGCAAGTTTGCATGCTGGGAAACAAATTGCTTGTTGACTCGATGCATAAACAATCGCAAAACTGATATTAATCTGCACAGTTCGACTCCCTGCAGATCTATTCTCACCTTGATTCTTGGGCCGCCCAGCATTGGGAACAACATCGGGCGTGCGTATCCTGTGAAGTGAAAAATTTAAAAGCATGGTTTAGCACTGTCAAGATAGTAAACATAAGGGTCAAAAGTAGGGGTGTGCGGATATCCGAAATTTCGAATAATTTTTTATTAGTGTTTGCAATTCAATTCGATTCACACCTAACCTTTAATATTTGAACGAATAGTTTGAATTCTAAATTGGCAAAAAAGTTGTAACTAAGGGGAAAAATTTGCTATGTCTCATGACAAGTGGCCCATTCCAGCATGCAGTGCGCTTCACCGCATAGCACCCGTGTACTGCGGCGAACCTAATGCTTCTGCACGGCGGCAGAGCTAAGACCCGTGTTGTGTACTGCATCAAAGCTAACACTTGCGTATTGCAGCAAAGTTAACACTCACAGACTGCGGCAAAGCTAACACCCGTGCACTGCAGCGAAGTTGCCTTAGCTTTCTGTTGCACAGTTCTCTGTTGGACTGTTCTTCAGGTCTTTAGAATGACACTGTGGGCATACACGTCACGCAATAATTCTTTTGCCCATGTTCAACAGTACATTTCGTCATAATCAGGTATGGTATTATTCATAAATATTTGAAAATTATTCAAAAAATATTCAATTCTATCTGCACTCAAAATTTTGCTATTTGCACAGCTCTGGTCAAAAATAATGAAAGTTGGGCTAGTCTGTGGTGATTTCAAGCAACTTGACAAACGCACTATCCAACTGGATCAATGTTGTGAAAAATCAACCTTTTCTATTTGACAATATTTTCCACAATATTTAATAACTTTGCCAGTGTAAGCTTTCATCATTCAGTGGACAATGTAACTGAGAATTATACTGTTTTCCAGCTATAGTGTGTAACTGCAGTTAAAACGATGTATTGAATTGCAAGTTGCAAAATCTAGGAAACACTCAGTTGACAAAACCGACAGTGAAAACATGGATCAGAAAGGAAAAAACAGGACAAATGCTGAAATGAGATCAACATGTGTTTTGCATGTGTTCTCTTTAATGGATCCATTCCAATGAGCTCTCATTTAAGCTCATTGAAGGCACACTCAAGGTAGCAAGGCATGTCTGCTAAACTGCAGGATTCTAGTAGGTTGTTAGCAGCAACATCACTACATGGCCCATGAATACCAATGCTACTGGCACAGAAACCAGACAGTAATTTCTGGACATCTCCATACTGTGGCAGACAGTTTTTGTGGTATTTAAGTACACTGTCACAATCACCTAGAGGCACAGGCAAAGACCATAGATACAGTAACCTCAGGTTGTTCCTGTCTCACACCTGATACGGTGAACGTCGTGTTTATCCACCATAAAGGTGTCCTGTGTATGGGGTGGCTATGTTCACCTCAAGTTGCTATTTGCAGCTTTTATTGCAGCTTTGATTGCTAACCAAGTTGCAAATAAATAAATTTAACTCAATTCAACACTTATGCCTAGTTCTTGCACTCCATGCTTGTACCCTAATTGAGAATGGCCATGGTTATAGACAGGCACTAAGACCCTTTTCATACTTTGCAAGTGCACTTCTGAGCACTGCACATTTCCCTACTAATGGCAACAGCTGTCTTAATTGAAATGCTGTCAAAATTCAAGTTGCACATGCTAAGGTTCGTTTTTTGTGCATGTTTGTATCAGAAGGGCTGAGTCAACATTTTACATGCCCAACTGCAAGCAAACTACGCTTGCACATGCTGTTTGCAGGATTGCCTATGCCACCATTATTAGGGCAAGCTGCATCACATGGAAGCTAGCTTTACAATTATGAAAAGGGTCTATTGTGTACAGCCCTTTAAGCAGCATGGCTCAAGGTCTTCAACAAGGCAGCATGATAGCAAAAGAAGACGGAATGTTGTCGAACACAGCATGCTTGCAGGTCAGCCAACAACCCATCGTCTTCCAGGAGCCTAAGGATGTTCCTAAGAAAACCCTAGCATCTAATGGTAGACAGTGCATGAATAGCGCTTTAAGCCATAGGCCCCATGTCTATGCAACTTACTTGCGCGGCCGTCCTCTTCCTCGTGGTTGTGCTGGTACTGCTGCTGAAGGGCTATCCTGGCTGCTGTCATCACCTGCATGCGCTGTTGCAAGGGGACAACCAGATGCATTGTGGTGCACCGTGTACTTCTCCTTGAGGTGTCCACTACCATTGCAGCCAGGAGTGGGGCACCGCCTGCACATCACAGCCCATGACACACATATGGCTGTCACAGGAGGCAGTTGCTGTATCAAAATCTAACAGTGAAAGCAATCATAGCGTGCATTCATAGTGTGCCAATTTAGAGGCAAGTCACACCATTGTTGCGATTCGCGATTACGAGTACAGGTAGTCTTGTCAGGTCCGCTTTCACATTCCCAGTTTATTTTGCATTCAAAAACGATTTTCTCATGACGTTAAGTGACAGCGTCACGTCTAGGGGTACGAACGATGGCCTCGCAGTCCGCACTGACAAGCATGCCAATGAAAACGAGGCAAGTACATGGCGCAGACAATGTGGCATACCTGCCAACGCCTTGAAAGCAGTGCAAGCAGATGTAATCAGCAACTACTTCCACCACACTGGATTTACTTTTGTTGATTGCAAATGAGCCCAACTTTACGACATAAGGGCCTGAGCTGGTGATCATAAGCTGAAATGCAGACATCGTTGACAACCTCGAGGCTGCGATGTGACAATTCCTGCCAACATTATTACACTTGGAAGACATTGTCAACAGCGTGGCGCGATGTTGTCGTGTGCCGAACTGGACGATTATAAAAAATTGCACAAGTTCTCAAAATGTCAAAGGGTGACTCCGACTTGGAATATGTGCCATGAGCTATGGAGCTGTGACGTGCAGCTCCGATTTGTACGTTCGCTGTACTTTTATCATCCTAAACTGCCAGAAATACATGTAGACTTGGTCCCATATAAGCGGAAATGCGTGCAGCAACGCACTGACCACTTCTTCCTAGCCCAGGGTCCTTAAAATGCAAATAAAATGGCCTTTTTTTGATGCATTTGTTTTTTCGAACTTTCAATAATTTGGAATTTTTGATAATTTGGAATTTGGAATTCTTGGTCGCCGACTGTACTGATAGCAACTTGCACTGGCAGAATGGGTGCAATAGCCTTGATTATCACTTATTACCACAGCGTGTTGCACCAGCATTTCTTTAATCCTTATGCGTGACATACGGCCATTGTGATGTGGGCTCCAAAGGTGCATTATCAAGGCATGGTCATCAGATCTCCAGTTCAATATAAATGTTTTCGTAAATGTCATTGAAGTTGGGATTTTTCGTAGCGCTTTATTATTTGAATATTCTTGTGACATTTCCATGTATGAAAGAATCCTTGGGCAACTATACTAAGCATAAAAAGATTATTTTCAATTTAACAAAGTCTTAATATAACGAAGCAAATTTCCACTTTTACCTACTTCATTATATTGAGGTTTAACTGTATTACTCAAACATCTAAACTGACTAAATCAGTGATCGTCAGTCATGCTGAGTTTCCCCACAGCCCCTTCCAAGTCCAACTGCTTACAGCACCATGGTTAGTGCTGCGAGGAAGGGCTGCACTATATCTAAGCCCTGCCTCTGGGTGGAGAAATGCTCACACTCAGTGGAATGGTTGGCCATGCGCAGGCTTACCTAAGGCCGTCCTTAGTCTCCTGAGGTGCGCTCGATGGTAAGTTGAGCCGATCAGGCACATCCCGGTTGGCGGTTGAGAAGGGGCACCCATAAGCGCTGCAAATGTTGCATATATAAAGCTAAGTTATAATAGTATTCAGTGGACAGTGGGTTAAAGCAGTACTAGAAACTACTCCGACATCGCACACTTCAGTGGTATTAAATATAAATGCTGTATTTACTTACATAATGAACACACACTTTTTCCCAAAAAACAAAAGCAAAGTTGGAGGGTGTGTTTATTACCCGGAATACATTTTATGAAAATTTTTAGGGGTGGGCAAAACATTTTAACATGCAAAAAGGACGGTGTTGTGATCCACAGTAATGCTTAGAGCCACACACATGATGAAATTTTATTTAAGAAGACAGTTAAAAAAAAGCTATGGCATCAGTCCCATGTGACTCTGCACAACTACGACAGCCTTTATGGTGGCTATGTTTTGTTCCCATGCGACAGCCTTTCGCTTCTCTTTAATGCATGGTTCAACCACAGCACCATGAAACCATAAAAATGTGGTGATGCTGTTAAAGGGTCACGAGCAAAAAAACATCCCTCCTAAACGAGTGGCACGTGGCGGTCTCCATCGCACATAGTTTCTTCGAGATTGCATCGCAGACGTAGCAACCTTTGGTGGCTGCAAGTCAGTCAAGCAAAGTTGGCGGGGCAAAGGTCTTTGGTTGATGCATCACGTGTGTCATGGCATCACGTGTGTCATGGCTTGGCAACAAGAATAGTGCAACACAATGCACACAAAGTGTGATCACGCATTATGTCTGAAAAGCATTCAATGTATTTGGGATACTGACGCTAAGAATGGCGTCTAAAATATGAGGGATCAGACACAAGCTAGATCATTCGTCTTGCCTGTGATGGCTTGCAAATCCTTTCACGTGCCCGAAACCATGGCAACCAGGTGTGGGACACTCTGTGCTGAAGGGCAGGGCTCCTTGAGGAAGTGGTGCAAGGGTGCCCGGTGGCTCGAGTGGGTGACCTGTTCGTGTGCACCAGCCTGCTGGGTGCATGTCGGGGCTGTCGGCATCCAGAAAGAAGTCTCGCTCCGGCGGCCAACCGTCCAGATGAACCAGCAGTCCTCGTGGTCGTAGCGCAGCTACACTCGCAACACGTACAAACCGCCTGTCACGTGGGTCCACCACTTCGAATCGATGTCCAACCTGGAATCCCTGGGGCCCTGGCCGTGGGCGCAACGCTCGTGCAGGGATACCCTGGGCTCGGTGTTCCGACAGGTAGCGCTCCCACGAAAATGGACCTTTCGAGCCTATGCACATAAGCATGGTACGACTTAAAAGGAGTGCACAAACTGTACTCATACCCCTGCTAAACAAACAATGCATCCTTTATAATTTCCCAGACCTAGTTACATACTCTGGGTTATGTTTTGTTGTAAGAACATTCTTCAAAGACACCCTCATAAAAAGGAGTGCTTGCAGGCATGCTGCAAGCACCCCAAATTATGATTCCGAGTGTCAGTGAACCATGCTGATACAAAATTTTCTCTCTGCTGTTGGTACTGAGACTGTCTTCTGTCCAGAAATAAAAATGGTGCTATAATGACAGCACATGCAGTGCTACAGCTTTCAATATGATAAGAGTGCAAGTTTACTTGTCAGTTCTTTCATGGTTTCAGCTAGCCACAAAGCCAGGCACAGTCACCTGTAGTAGGCGTCATGAGTGTTTCTCCGTGCTCACGGCTCCAGTTGGGTGGCCGAAGCAGGGGAGAGCCAGCGTCCGCCCAGAAGGCGCCACTCTTGTCACGACCATCGGGTGTGATGAGAAATCGGCCAGTGTCGGTGAGCTCAGTGAGAGAGGCCACACAGGCCACTCCAGTGTTCGGATCAGCTGCCTCCAGCTTCATGCCCACCCGTAATGGAGCGCCTGGCTGGGTGGAGTTCCGGTTTGCAAATAGTTGCCTGGGTGCTGCCTGGGACCGTGATGCTCTCAGATAGTTGGCCCAGTTGAACTGCTCTGCTGTGTAGCCTGGACAAAAAAGGACAAAATCTGTCTATGATGCCAAACCCAAAGCCGATCTTAACCTTCAATAAAAAAAAAAGCAAAATTTCAAGAATCCAAGCTCTTATGCTTACAAGTCAATAGCTCATCTAGATAAACAATATCACAATTTTGTACATTTGATAATATGTATTTAATATGTATAAAGCAGACAAGATTGATATGGAGTACACACACTGAAGAGCATGAGACACCAAATTTGTGACTTGTGCATTCTTTGCTTTAGGGGAGGACACAGGTCTTAATATAGCAAAAAATTGTAAAAAATGTCAATTTTCAGAAATCACGGCTTCTAAGTATTTATGGTCCAATGTATACTCTGTCATAATATTACTGCCGAATTCCATCAAGGAACGTTAAAAAACAATATTTTAGAAGCGTGGAGTGACAAAAATAAACGCCAAAATTGGGCCCAACTTCAATCTGCTGTAGCTCTACGTGACGCAAACTGATCGGCACCATCTTGATATTGTTACAAAGCTGCTTTCCAGTTTGAATACGGCGCACTTCAAGCCAGTTTATGCCTGGTAGAGGCACAGTAACTGACGCCTTTTGACTAGTCGTAAAAAGGACGCTTACTGGGTAGAGTGCACATGTGATTGCCGTCTGGCGAACCGCAACTCTCTGACTGGTCCTGACGTGTGCCTTCTCTGCTAGCCTCTCCGCTGTGGCGAGGCCTCATGGTATGCGGCGTCTGCTATTGCTGGCTCCACCATCACAGGCAGACGTTATCTTTGTGTTCGCAAACTTTTTCTCATTGCAGTAAGTTCACTCGTACCAGTTTTTGGTCACTCCACCCGTGTTGCTGAATTTGTTTTTGCTTCACAAGCTTTGATGGCATGCAATGCCCATTTGAAAGCAAGCATGCAGAAAGTGTGTGGCAAAAAGCGACATTCTTGGAATGAGCACATCGCGTTGTCGAAACTGCCGAACACTGGTGGTGCTGCTGCCAAAGTTGGAACTTTCGACGACAGCTGCATTCTATACAGCTGATGTGGAACCATGCTCAACAACTTCAACTTCGGCAGAATCGTAAGCCTGCCTGCTGCCGCTTGATGCAGCTGAAACAAGCTCATGTGTGGAGCTCACTGGCAATGACTTGCCCTGCCCAAGTTCACATGCGGAGTGCATGGACACTGTGCTTTACACAGAGGTAGTGTGTAATAAGCACAAAAAAACGTGCGAAAAATGCCAAATCTTTCTTGGTGGAGATTTTGGTGAAACCATGGAAGTTTAACTTGCTCAACGTCGGCACGGCAAGCGACAACGACAATGATCACGGCATGAAGTTCATCATTGTCGACATGCAAGTCCTCTAAAAGTTTTTCTGCTACTGAATGCAACATGTACGGTACAATCAGTCTCCAATTCTGCAAGCAGTCTTCAGTGCAAAGACTGGGCACGGTAACCCATTCATTGCAATGCTGGGTGACCGTGCCTTCTTGCGCCGTTTTGCTGATGGAATGACCCCAAATTCAGATGGGCGCCCGCACTCGGTAATATGGAGTCAAAGCTATAAAAAAACAGACGAATCTCTGCTTGCTGCTGAAAGAGCTGTTGCTGAAGCAGTCTCGCGTTTCAACCATGGAATGGTAGAAACAAGCAGAGCCTTTGCAGATTAACTTGGCTACAGCTGCCTCATCCAAAGGAGCTTTGAAAAGGACAAGGAAAGGCTCTAGGCCAACAAAGGGTACACAGAGAGTGAAAAATTCAAGAGGAGGATGTCCAAGAGACACAAGCTTAATATGCTACCCAGGACTGTTGCAGAGTGGTAGGACACTGTGAGGTGACCCACTTTTTCTTTTCCTTTTTCTCTTTCTTTCTTTTTTTTTGTGCGTGTATGTGTGATTTGCCTTTGCATATGCATGTTATGGTCACGTTTGCCTGAACCGATTTTAATTAATTTGGTTTTACTTTGTTCAGAAGGAATAAAACGTTATTCTAAAGCCTTCTTTCCCACAGAGGCTCAACAGATAATTACAAATTTCTCAAAACCTTGAATGCAATTTTCTCAGCTTTATTATTTTAGTAAAATGGCTCTGCCTTACAGACATTTTGAGGAAGTTTCTGTGAGCAGATTTAAGCAAACTTGGTATCATTCTTTTCAGTGACAACTGAACTACAGGCTAAAGCTCTTTTCTTTTCTATAACCTTCATGCACTTATACTTATTTGATAAGTATGCTAATTACTGTAAACTAATTTTTACCTTCCAAGTTTAAAAATTATTTCTGGTCAATGAAACAGCTGTTTTGACATCTAATTAGCTTTAACCCATCGGGTGGACCTACATAGTTCTGAAAAGCAACTCTTTTATTGTAAATTACCATAACATTCTATAAGTAGTTACCTAAGAAGTCACCAAAAACACTGGTTCACTTGAAATTGGAGTATATTCTGCATCTGTCTGGAGCCGTGGCATTGAATCACTCACTTCTGACTAGGAAGCTGTGCAGAACCACAGAACCATGCCTGTTGTTTCATAGTCTCTATCACCGAACAAGTCGCATAACCGCCATGAAATTAAGTTTGTCCCTCCCTCCTCTCCCTTATCGCAGGTCAGTACCCTCATTATGTCTTTTTCATAAAATTTATTACAAGAGCTCTCTCAGAGAAAAATTACTAACAAGACCACCACGCATATCAGATTGCATTGATCACCGTAAGTTGGTGTTCCATCTTGTCACACTAAATAGGTTTTGAAGGCACCCCCCTGTCAGGCACACAAAATTATTTTCCACTAAAAATGAATCAAGTTGTGTTGTAACGGGGAGCCAGAGACTTCACGTGGCAAGTTCGTTCAAAATTCATTGAGCCAAGGTGGCCAAAACACGAAGGAAATACTTTGAAATCCGTGATGCCACGTTTACGTTCGGGTGCCTAGGCTCTGGCGCGAATTCAAAATATGAAACATTCACCTTCGTTTTCTCCTTTAATACTGAACCTATGGTGGCAAAATCAATGGCAACAGAGTTCTCAATTAATAATCTATCGGCCTATACTGATTCATTGTTTCTCTTTAGTATCCCTTTAAGGCAAATGGCACATAACAAACATATTGCAATAAGTGAAATAACGGTTTGCCAGAAAAAGAAAACATGACTTTTAACAGACCATACGTATAAAGAGCAGAAATTGATCCATAGTGTGTGCCTATTATAAACGGGTCCCACGGTATTTGTATTTTAAAAATATTTTATTTGGCTTGCACTTGGTTTTCCTTATTTGAATTCACTTAACGGTAAAAAGAGAACTCACCCTTGGGTGGGTGCAGCTTCCTGTGGGTCCGCTCGCACCAGCCTGCTGGATACATGTCGGGGCAGTCGGCATTCACCCAGAAGTCATACACATCGGCATAGCCATCCAGGTGAAGTCGTAGCCGGTAGCCAACCACCTGTGCCACTGTCACCACACAGAACATGCTCGGATGCGCTGGGTCCACGGCCTCCAACTTCATGCCGACTCGGAAGCCATTAGCCACGGTGGGAGCCACCTGGTGCTGTGGATTTAGAACATAGAGAAATTTGTCGCCACTGTGAATGACCATTCAATGCCTCTAGGATCATATTTAGAACAACACGCTCTCGAGTTCAAGAGCCCTTCAACAGGTGTGGCATGCCAAGCGAAGAATGGTAATGCATAGATCAGTTGGTGGCAATAGTGTTCGAAAAGTATAAAACGCCTTGAAATGGTCAAAATTTAAACGCTTGGAGAGAGACAAAGTGAAAGTCACACACACACACATGTGCCTATGTCTCAGGCATATTTATTAATGTCCTGACCACCGCCTGTGGACTCAATTTTGCATCCGATGCGACATACGCAATGTGGTCCCTGGACAAGCATGTCAAAGCGAAACGCAGTTGTGCCTCGATCTAACAAATATGGATATAACGAACTATTGGTTCTGGCAAATTTAATGAAAAATAGTAGTGCCATTAAAACGATGTTACAAATATAGATTTACAATGGATTATCAGATGTAAAGAAACTATTTGTTATAACTAGGGGTGTGCCAATTTCGAGTTTGCAAATAATTTTTCAATATCAATTGCTATTCAATTCATGGCAAAATTTTATTAATAGAACCATTTGAAGTTTACAATTAAGGGGCAAAATATGCTATGCTTCGTGGCAAGCGGCCCATTCCCACATGTAGTGTGCTTTGCCGCATAACACTTTTGCACCATGGTGAAACGAACACTCATGTATTATAGTTATGCTAATACTCATGTGCAGAGGCGAAGCTAACACTCGTAGTGCGGCTAAGCTAACAGTCGCATACTGCAACGAAGCTACTACAGCGAAGTTGACATGCATATGCACAGTTTTTTGTTGGACTGTTCTACAGTACTTGACTGTTCTGTACTAGGGACAAGATTGTGCGAGTGCACTAGTCATGCAATAATTTTTTTGCTCATGTTTAATTGTAGATTTCTCTGTAACTTAACATGGTATTTAAAATATATTCATACATTTTGTACCCTAACATTAATATTTGAATTCACTTTGCACTCAAAATTTTGATATTTGTACAGATCTAGTTATAACAACTGTATGGTCAAGCTTACTATTCTGCAATTCATCAATGAGATACAATACCGTAATTTTATAAACCACATTTAATACATCTAAATTTGACACAATCAACATATCACAGAGATGATTTTAGGTGCAGTCTTCTAGAAGTTTATTAATTGACTCTCCTCAGTAATCAAAGTAGAAATAGTATAAACTGAGCATGCAGAATTAACAGCGTATACTACCTTTGTTAGCTTAAACGCATCATTTACATTTCATCGGACATTTTCCCAATTTTAATACGTGCTTCTAGAGATTCTACCATAGACCTCCGTGCTTCTGCTATATAAAATGATGCCCAGTGTGCTGCCATACTTCCTGTAAGGAAGGCGGTAAACTACAATAATGGGAGCGACAAGTTCCTTGGCATCGTTAAGACACCTGTTTATCCTCCACTATGCTCTGGACAAGATTACTTTTTCAAGCTCAGTCTAGTGTGCCAAGACATCGTTTTCCTGTGTGACCCCCATATTGTTTACTTTGCCAGGCTTATCTTTCCTGAGCACTCACCATGCTTTTTTTCTATCTTAATGAAAGAATTTCGACATAATGCGTACAATAGTAAACAGACACTTGCCTCTCGAAAAAGCCTCGATGGTGCCGCCTGTGCACCAAGGCGTTCAAGGTACTCGTTCCACGAGAAGGGCTCCCTCTGAGGCACGGGGGATCTTGGCCGACTATCACGTGGCTCCTGCAAAATGGAGAGCTCAGTTCAGAACCAACATTTCAGTCTTCAAGGGGGCACACAGAAGGAAGATGACATACTTGCACAAAAGTAACCAGAACACAAAATGAAGGAAAGGTTTTGACGACTAGGGAAATATAAAGCAATGCTATGGCATCAATGGAAACTAACCAAGCACAAGAAAACATAGTAGCCATGGGCTTAAAATGAACTGCTTTAGAATGACACAATGTAAATCCACCAGAGGAAATAATGAGTGCATAAGGACCACCTTGTACGCTAGTAGATCCGAGCTCACAAGTGCATATGTGCACTCATGACCAATGACAAGTCACCTATAACGTTAAAACAGGCATCACTATCTGTAAAATAATGCAACTGAGTAAAAGCTTAAACCATGACGAAAAAAGAATTTTAAAGGGACACTAAAGAGCAAAACGACTTTTCGCATACTGCTAAATTACTCTCTCACAATACCAACAGCACCACTTCCGCCACAAGAGAATGCTTAGTTAGCAAGAAAATGCACAAAAAGAAAATACAGATGGCACCGCCACCTCCAAGTTCCCGCACCAGCTTGCTGTGACGCAATAGATTTTGAAGGTGCCTGCTACAATGCACAAAATTACTTTCTGCTAAAAATGAATGAAGTTGCGTTGCCACTGACAATGTAGCGAGTCTCATCAAATTTCATTAAGCCGAAGTGGTCGAAATATGAAGGAAATACTTTGAAATCTGTGATGTCACGCTTTTGCGTTTGGGTGCCTAGGCTTGGGCATGAAATTTTAAAAAATGACACTTTCAACTTCGTTTTCTCTTTTAATACCAAACCAATGGTGACGAAATAAATCGCAACAGAGTTTTCAATTGATAATCCACCGGCTTAAACCGATTCACTGTTTCTCTTTAGTATCCCTTTCAGAGAGGATACAGCTCTTGTGTGCAACACAATAATGTTGCAGCTGGGTGAGGAGGAAGTGCAAGTCTCATCACAGTATGACAGATAGTGCATAAAGCATTCTTCCCATCATATTGATTGATTGTTCTTCTATGGAAGCAACAGGCACAAATTGTGATACAAGGTAATCTCAATACGATCTTCATGGGACAGAAAACTAATCTGGAAATCGTATCAACCATTTAAAAATACATTGCACCTATGGGGTGCCGGACGGGAAGAAAAAATGTATTTTGCCAAAAAATGTATTAAGTGGCATTGCATCAACGAAGTTTCACTGTATTGTATTACACATTGTATGTTCTTCCTATATTTGACTTGACAGTGTCAAGGAACAGAAGTGACAAACATTTTATCTGCAGTTATTACTGAATGTAACCCTAATCACATGACTATTGTACTTACATGTTTGTAAGTCGACCCATTTTGTTGAAATTTGAAATAAAAAGCCAGGGGGATCAACTTATAATTGAGATTGAAACGTGCACCACTAGTCAGTCGTTTCTTTTGACTTGTCATTTTTTTAAGGGGGAGGGTCGACCTACATTTAAGTTGACCTTCAATCATGTAAAAATGGCACTTACATACACCCTAATTATGCACTATAGTTACATGCATCTCATTATGTTGCCTGAACTGCATGCTCTTGAAACAAGCTACCAGCAGCAATCCCGGTGCAGACACAGAGTGTGCATTGCACTTTGTCACGTCTACAAACTGACTTACACTAAAGAGGGTGAATCAGCACCAGGCTTGCTCACTGAATTTATTTGCAAACACTCTTGCGCTTCACGAATAATTATTGATCCACGATTTGAGACATGTGCTGTTTCCAATGCTTATTAAGAACAGTTAAAGAATGATGCTTGTGTTTTCTCCTTGGGGCATGGAATGACGCATGCGTTGTAACAAGGCACAGTGAAAAGGTGCTCACCTCATCATCCGAGTCGTCTCCACTAGGACTAGCCTTGCGTTTCCGCTGCTTGAGGTGCTCCTCCTTCCGCTTTATTCGCTCCCTTAAAGAAACAAATAATATGCACTGATTCATAAATTTCAGCAGTAATCATGCAGTGCATTGTAATTATTTTCATTAAATCATAACTTCACTGCATGAATTTCCAAGACACAACAATAACAGAAAGAGCGGTAGAACATTTATCAAAACATTACAGTTTCTGCCTAGCACAGTAATCAGTGCAGTAAAATACATACATATTATGATTGATGCACCATAACTATAAATGATTTACCATCACAACTGCATTCACAAACTAGTTTCAGTATATAGGATGTGGATGTGTTATGACATCGTTATGATCAACAATGGCTTGCTCAAGTGTCACTGGCACAGCGCTCTGATTATTTTTCATAAGTGATATTGTCACTAGGGGTACGCAAATATTTGAAATTTCAAATAATTTTCTAATACCGTTTGCTATTCAATTCGATTTGCACTTTACTATTTGAACTATTTGAAGGTAGTAAGGGAAAAAGTATGCTATACTCGGGTACAGGCCAAGAAAAAAGTGGCTTCTGTCTGTCAGAGGGTGCTCCTTCAGCTATTAGTGCCACTCTGTCACTATGACGTCATGGTAGACCCTTTCTACACCGCACTCTTTATTTTGAGCGTGACACGGAGGTGGTCTGCCACAATGTCACAAGAGAACGGCACCATTGGCTATAGGGGTGCCCTTTGACAGGCAGAAGCCGCTTTTTTCTTGACCTGTAGTATGTCTTGTGACAAGTGGCCCATTCCCGCACGTAGTATACCTCGCCGCATAACACCCGTGTACTGCGGCGAAACTAACATTCGTGCACAACGGCAGAGTGAACAATCATGTACTGTGGCAAAGCTAACGCTCATGTAATGTGGCAAAGCTGGCACTCGCATAGTGCAACAAAGCTAACAACCGTGTACTACAGCAGAGTTAACCCTCTCATACTGTGGCGAAGCTAATATTCGTGTACTGAGGTGAAGTTAGCTCCGTTTTCTGTTGTACAGTTCTCTGTTGGACTGTTCTTCAGCACTTTGTAATGACAGTGTGAGAGTGCACTAGCCATGCAACAAAAGCTTTTTTGCCCATGTTTAGTGGCACATTTCACCATAATTTATTTATTTCAAAGTACCTTACAGGCCTCATGGGGGGCATTGAGTAAAGGGGGGCATTACACAAAGCATACATATATGAACATGCCAAACATAAAAACAATACAAAGGAAACAAATACAAAACAATAAACTGTTAACTAAAAACAAAAAAGAGAACATACATAATTTGACATGGCACTATCAAAAAAGTTTTGATAATTATTTGAAAAATATTCAATTCAATTCACACTTGAACTAAATATTCGAATTTGCTTTGCACTCAGAATTTTGCCATTCACACAGCTCAAATTATCATAGCTAGTCCTATTGTACTAAGGTATCAGCAAAATTTGCTGTATAATAAGACTATAATTTTTAAACTTAAAACCTAAAAATTAAATTATTTCTTTAAAAATGTTTTGCTCTGTGTTCTGCTATATGTTCCTGACATTACGAAAGTGTCAATGATGATAAGTCCTGTGTTCTGAAGGTAAACTTTCAACCAAATCGACAGCTTACAGCTCAACCCTCACATCTCTTATACTTTCATGTTGTAAAGGTTTCTAGAAGCTTGACTATTTTCTTTGTTTGGTGGTCACATACATACAGTGGAAACAACAGTTTAGGCTTGAAAGGCAGGCTCACCGACTGGCAAAGTTTACATAGCAGAGTTGGCTGCAGAAGTGGCCATCACGAACAAACTCGCTTCGAAGACCATGACATCCACAGAATTGGCAGCAGATGATCACTTCAGGTGGCGCCTTCCTCAATGGGGCCGAAGCAGGAGTCACGGCAGCAGTTGCAACTGCTCCTGGCTTGACTGCCTCATCTGTGTTTCGAGCAATGCCTGACCAAAAAGAAAAATTATCCAGATTAATCGAAGCTGCAGCCATGCCGCAGGCTTCCTATGCAAGTGGCAAACCTGCAGATCATTAACACTTTTCATACCACAGGAATGATAAAAATTGTGTACACACACAGGTACTCTCATGACTTCTTGTAAGGACAAAGAGCATGCAATGCTGCTACCACTAGGCCCATAAAGTGAGGAATACGGATGGATTGATTCATCCTTCAGGTTTTACATCCCAAAACCACATATGATTGTGAGAGAAGCCATAGTGGAGGGCTCTGGAAATTTCGACCGCCTGGGCTTCTTTAATGTGCACTGACATCGCACAGTACATGGGCCTCAACAATTCGCCTCTATCGAAATGCAGCTCCCGCTTCTGGAATTTGATCCCGTGACCTACAGATCAGCAGCTGAGAGCCATAGCCACAAGACCACCGATGCGGGGCAAGTGAAGAAGACGGAGGCTCAAGCCTGGGTGTGGTGACATCACTTGACGTTGCATTTACGCCCGCTTCTCATTTTGCTTGGCACTGCTTCTAAAACCAGTTTTAATGCATATCTCCACAAATGCACGTGTGCATGCAAGTCATAATAACTAGCAGAACACTCTTGTTTTTTTTTACATCCAGAACTGACAAGCAACAATACATGCCAACTTGTGCGTGTTGCCTTATATACATCTACCTTGGCGAGACTCATTATCTTCTTGCAAAAGCAACATGCAGTACAGGACATGCACCGTAAAGCTTTAGACACACTCAGAATAAATCTTTTCCAGCGCGTATTCACAGGGTGAAGATCATGCCAAATATACGCCTTAACATGCATTTGTCTTATATCATGGTCATATATGGATTGCGTTACTATGACCGCAGTGGGTGGTTTCTATCTTCATATGCACAATGATGACAGATCAGTAATCCAGATATGTGAGCCTACGAGACAGACATGAGTAACTCACAGCCACGTGCACTCGCTTAACATTGGATATAGGTAACGAGTAGTGTAGCAACGCACTGACCTTTGTGGTTAACAGGATCTTGCTGCTGAACAGAGTATTGGGGTACCACAAACGCCTTTAAGGGGCTGTCTGGTGGGTCAGGGGGCTTGCTATCAGAGGCCACGTCGTCCGTGGTCACCACCTCCAGGGTGCCAAACTCAGTCAGACGAAACTGGACACCATGATAACCATACACAAGAGGTGTTCCGCTCATTGCTTGTTTAATTTTGTTTCTGCTAAATTTACTGTACGTTAAATCCATTCCCACTGAAACAGGCCATGTGTGCAACTTGCAAATGTCAACTAGTGGTACAACTGCAAAGGGGCCACAGATATGCGATTTGCAAATAGGCAGAGTTTCTGTAAAGCCTGTTAAACTTTCAAATGACTAGTCCACTTTGTCACCATAATAATTCTATGGTGACGCATTACCTGTTACCTCAGATTATCTGACTTTTTTTATCCTCATAATGTTGACCTAGCCGACATTCACTTATTTAGCAGCTACTGCTTGTAAGACGACAATCTTAGCAGCGGGCACTGACCTTGAGGCTGCTACCGGGGAGTGTGGCGATACCATTGTTCCATTCCATGGCCTGAATGGGATCAAACTCTGGTTCCTGTGCAGACCCTTCAGCCACTGTCGCAGGCACGGGCGTTGCAATAGGTGTAGATGGTGCAGTCGGCACAGAAGGGGTAAGGGGGACAGTCGACACAATTATCGGTGCTGATGCTGTTACAGGAGCATGCATGGCTGTCGTCACAGCTGCTGGAACAGATGCCATGGCTGTTACAGGAGCTGCTGCTGAAGCTGGTACAGCGGTCAGCATTGTTGCCGCTATGGATGCCGGTGCCGACGTCGGCACAGAGGATGCCAAGGAGGCTTGTACAGAAGTCGGCACTGATGATGGCACAGATACCATTATGGGAGCTGGCAATGAAGTAGCAATAGAGGTCGGCATGGACGTAGGCATGGATGTCGACACTGATGACGGCATGGACACTGGCATGGAAGTTGACACGGAAACCAGTGTGGAGGCTGACATAGTAACTGGCATCGAGCACGGCATCGAGCACGGCATCGAGCACGGCATCGAGCCAGGACCAGAGCTTTGAATAGATCCCTGGATTGAGCCTGAAATTGATCCCGCCACAGATCCGGGCAAAGATGCCGGCACACTATTAGCTACACTTGTGGCCATCAAGGTAGGTGCAGCCACTGAAGCTGTCGCCGTTGCTCCGGAAGGAGCTGGGAGCTGTGCCACAGTCACGGATGATGGCAACACCACTGGAATGGGAGTCGCGACTGACGAGACGGTGAGCAAGGGAGGATGACCACTGGGTGTAGACGTGAGCACCCCAGCCAGAAGCGTGCCAAATGCTGCACCTTGTGTGCCTCCAGGAATCACTGCCAATCCACCGCCAGGCTTCCCCACGAGCACCGCCGGCGTGGCCGAGCTGACCGCGGGTGCGGATCCCAACGTCGACCCAGAGCCATCCGCGTCCGGTGCCAGTGACAATGGTGCCAGCTGTACACATCCCTCCATCGCAGTGGCCCCTCCCTGCAATGTCTATTAGATACATTTCACAGTGGGGGCACTTTCCAGTTGAGTGCAGAAAAGTTGACATAACAAAGCAGTTGACATCTATATACACGTCCTTTGCTTTTGCATTTCTGAAACAAGCATTTTAGTGACTGCATCAAGTGGTAGCCATCAAAAAATACCATGCTGCTATGACAGGTGGATTATTTTACAAGAGTCTCCACCATATGGAGTGTTATTTGAGTAAATGCTGCTCCAATGATGCTGGAGAGCTAGCAGGCCAGCACCACTCTGCATAACCAGCTCTCAGTTCATCAGTTCACCCCGAAAGGGCCTGTCCCCCCCCCATAGTGGACTCCCGAATACCAGGACACTCTACATGATACGACATATGTGGCATTTTGAGGAACTCTGTGCCTTTTTTCACTCTGCATGTAGACATTTTATTTTCAATGTGTAAAGTGAATAAGTGAATGTCCAGAAAATAAGAAGAAGCAATTGATTTCATTAATATGCTTCATTATTCTTCAATATTCTTCATTAATATTCTTTATTAGGCTTGGGAAGCAATTGTTCATGAAAATGCTTTCGCAAGTGTACGTCTGGTATTTAAATATTCTTTAATACTGAATATTTAGAATATCCAACAAAAATTTTATAGGCTCCGCGCTTACCGCATGTGCGACCCGATTCAATGTGCAACTCTATGCCAAAGCGGATGGCCAAACTGCCATCGTCGCCATGATCTCCCGCTTTTTTTGTGTCCATCGGAGCTCGATCACTGTTTCAACTCGGTGAAAAAGTTGCCTTTCTTCTATTGTTTGAGTGGTTGTTTGTTCTGTGTGCTCGTCTATTGTGTTTTGCTGGTGCTACATATTGCGAAGACCTGATATTACGCGTCGTGGAGTGTCCGCCGAACGGGAATTGGTAAGTACCGCTGTCAGGATTTTGAACTTTTCTACAATAGGCGATCAGGAGCAGCAATGTAAAAGGTGCGACTATGATTACACGATAAGCAGACTCTTGTTAGTGTAACGAGCATGTTTGTGTCTATTTTTCACGCATACTGAACGGAATGGCTTTCTTTCAAGGCTTTTGAGCTGAAACGCTATGATGCATGTGCCGGCCTGATTCGGCCGGTGGTTTAAACCGAGTTGCGGCTGCCCCCTCCTCGGGGGCAGCGGGCGCCCACGCGATAAATGAATCACTGTTTCTTTTTAATTAGTGTTGTTTCTTTCCTGCTATCTTCTTTGCAAAACTGCCTTGGCGGCTTTCTTTCATCACCTCTTCTCTTACTCGAACAGCGCGCATGTGAAAGTGCAAGTTCAACTCCGTGACGGGTATACCTGGCACCTGCTAGCTGTGCACGTCGACCGCGCCTTATCAGAAGTTCTTAAGTTCTGTTTCACGTGGTTGCTGTTTAAACATGTACATGATCTGTACAAGATTCATGCTTTTCTCTGCCTTCAGTGCTATATTTTCCTTCTTCAGAGTGAGCTGCAAAGAAACCGTGCAATGGTTGGGATGGATGGTGACTGTGGATTGAACATTTATCACCTCTCCTGTTACGTGTGCCTAGATACATGTCCTGGATGAGCTAGCACTAGTTTCCATTAGAACATGGCCACTGTGGCATGGAGCAGAAGTGGCGACGGTATTAAGCAAGAAAACATCACATGTAATGAAGCACTGTAATTAGTGCTACTCACAGCCTTTTATTTCTAATATAAAGCACTTGCATTTCATTCACATTGTCCAAGATTGCTCATTAGTCCACGGCACAAACAAGCCGTAACTAAACTTGACATTGCATGGTGCAAAACATAAAAAATGCGGCCAAGCGCTGGCCACTACTGGTTACATATCCCTATTCAATGCTTTCTTTTATGCTCAGAATAATATGATGTGATATGTTTCTAGTTTACATAATACAGGTAACTGACGACCAAAGATAATGTTGGAGTAATTGCAGTGGCATGGTGTAATTTGATTGACATTCCTAATGATCAGTGATTTTTCAGGTTTTGTACTGAAATTTAGGAGCTGAAGGCCTGCAAAGAGCCCACAGCACCCACAGCATAAGATGGAACATCTTCCATGCACCTTTTGCACATACGGCAAATTAAACATAAAAAGCCTCGGAAGAAACAGTTTGTCATAAGACAAACAAAGAACTGTCATGAAAGGCTGATTTTTAGCCTCTTGTTCAGAGCCCATATTTGTCATATCTTGTTTACTTTGTGAACTTGTGCAGACAATCTTTATTTTTCTTCAAGTTTTTAAGTATAAAGGTTATGAATGCATAGAAAATTTCATTTACGTTTTGTAGACACACTCAAAATCAAACAACTGTGTACGTGCAATAACTGCATTTTCCACCTGGCTTTTATTAGAATAAAAACAACAGTTGGGACCCTGCACACAATGGCCCTATACAGAGTGAAAGAGAGGGAGAAAATATTTGATGAAATGCTAAAGCCTGGCTAGGTGCCTGGCATGCTACTCCGTGTTCTGGATGCATGATGATTATTGTATACCCACTGATAAACAAATAACACTTCGTGAACAGGTCCAGAGCCAGTGATCGCCCCGTATTACTGGTCTTGGAGTCCCAAACATTCAGAAGCTGTCCTCGCAGCCACCTCCATGACATCCAGTTGTTTCTGTACAGTGGGTAGGGAGGGCTTGCTCAAGTTGGAGCTCTTGAACAGACATTTACGATAATACCTCCATGCAATACTCTCAAAATATTTATTGCTGTGTTGTACCATTGTGCCAAAAATCTCCCCAGAGACAAGCTCATGACCTTTGACTTACTAACCTGTGGCTTGGAACCAGCTACCATGCCAGGCAGGCCAGAGACAGTTACCAGGATGGGCTTCTGCACGCCAGGGTTCAGCTGACCTTCTGTCCGTAGGTCACGCGTTACTGCACATTTCAAGAAAATACAACAATGCAGCCGAGTCAGGCAATGCATTCTTACTTGATGGATGCACTTTCGAACACAGAAAGGACTTGTAGGCATATACATACAGTAAGGGTGCAATGTACTGAGCCTTTGCAGCTTAATGACATTTACTTTCCCATAACCACATCTGCCATTTGATGCAAAGCAGCAGGACCTGCATACTATGCTTCATATATTAAAGGGTTCGTCTACCCGGTTACAATTTTCTCTGCTTCAATAAGCACTCGACATGCTGATCCAGGAGTATTCTGGCACAATATTCAGTGTACATATAATAATGCCCGTTAGAAATCCTAGCATTCTTGCACTCCGAAATGACCATGTGACACCACAGGCCAGCATAGGCACTATTCAGTGACGTCAACTGAAGACGTTTAAGAACGTAAATATATCTTTCACTTTTAGTTGCTCTAAAATTATAGATTTATATGAAGGCTTGAAAGTAAGAAAACAGTTGGATGCCTTGTGGTGCCACTGTACAGAAGGAAGGCTGGGGCATGGTTTGTTCTCCCATGGCCTCCATAAGAACGCCTCGGAGGCCATGGTGGCAACTAAAGTTCCATTCGTTTCACCCTGC
Organism: Hyalomma asiaticum; assembly: GCA_013339685.2. Classification (NCBI taxonomy): domain Eukaryota; kingdom Metazoa; phylum Arthropoda; class Arachnida; order Ixodida; family Ixodidae; genus Hyalomma; species Hyalomma asiaticum. The sequence goes on along the minus strand of CM023489.1, from coordinate 7,041,892 downwards.
AATACCTGAACTGGTTCATGGTGGCTCCATGTGAGTGCTGCTGTCGTGCTGGGAACGTTTCAACAAGTGCGGCATCTTGCGCTGCATGAGCTCGCGAGAAAGTGCAGGGAACTTGAGAACTAGGTCTGCACAACACCTGCACTTTTTCTAAATGAGTGCCACAGTGTCAAAGACGCCAAGTTGAACTCGTGAATGAATGCAGGAGTGCAGTGCCACCGTGAACTGGTTCACAAGATGTAGGTGAAACGAATGCGCCTTAAGATGATGTCTGCTGCAGAGTTGAGGGAAATGCACAATGGGAAATTGAAACCATGCTTTTGGTACTCTAAATCGGCCCACATGATGCAACAAAACAATGTTAAGGAGTATATTGAAAGGTGAGGATTCGAAATACACACATTGCACAAAATTTTTAGAAAATGTTTCATGACCCCGTAAAAAAGTCAACATATGCTGTTGCAAGCTGTACATAGCGGAGCTCATTTGCATCTTCGACTTTTAACCAACACTTAGATGAACATATTGTGGTGTCTGCCCATCACTCCTGTGCTTTGTAGCTCGACTATGTATAATGTTGGAAGCCAAGGTCGCACAGGCACAATTTCTTGAGCTAACTGTTGGCACTCCTTTGAACTCATGATGCACTGCTTTGATGTAGTGCCACTGCTATCAAAAATAATAAGGACCCACCCAGAGCAAAAATACATGGCTGCAAAGCTAGCATGGGAATGGAGTGGGCGAGGCAACAGCGGTGTGGGCACCATGCTAATCTGCTGTCTGTTCATCACGCAGTTCGCCGGCTACCTTGCTGCCTACGTGTTCGGGACTGCTACCGCGCATGCCCCTGACGTCATGCAATGTGTAGCCTGGTCATCGTTCCCTCGCCGCGTCATGGAGGTGACCGACAGTGCACGTGTGGGCTGCCCTATCTTCCTTGCGGATAACAGCGACGGTTTTCCCTTCGCTTCTTCAACTCTCACCCTGGATCCTGCACTGGACAAGACTAACGTCAGACTCGATGGCCCGATCACCGACAGACACAGTTCGACGACTACATGGTCTACGACTATAAAAGCGTCCCCGGTGGATTCCTTCATCAGTGGGCGAGGCAACAGCGGTGTGGGCACCATGCTAATCCGCTGTCTGTTCATCATGCAGGTATTTTACCTTGCCAATGCTCGGTGCATTCGTTCTAATGATCGATGTATGCTGCTGTTCCCTCGCCCACATGATCGCTACCACGGTTTTGTTTACATTTCATTGTACTCTGTACTTTTAAATGCCGCCCGCAGACTTTTACTAAGCGGTGATGTGGAATCTAACCCTGGTCCTAACACCCATTCTCAGCGCGATGCCACTTCAGAACCGCAGTTGACAGATCTTAATATTCAACCCACGGTGGCGGAAATGTTCGCTGAACTCCTGAACGGTCAGAAGAAATTGGCTCAGGATATTGCTGAAATCAAAACTTTTCAGTCATCTGTCAGCGCGAGGTTTGAAGCTTTGGAAGCTCGTGTATGTTCTCTGGAATCACCATCAGCTTCGGGTAGGTGCGCTGATTTCAAACGATCACATGCATACTCAAATTCAGCATTTAAAGAGCGCCATATCAACTCTCTCTAGCAAAAACGACAGCTTAGAAAACAGATCACGTAGGAACAACATTATCCTTCATGGTCTTAACGAAAACCCCAGCGAGAATCATGAGGAACTTTCCGCCAACATTTCTAAGTGGTTCCACAACATTCTTAAGGTTGCATGCCCACGCATAGAAAGGTGCCATAGACTTGGGAGTAATGCTAGAGGCCGTCCATGTCCCGTCATCATGAAGCTCCTGGATTTTCAGGATAAGGTGACTGTGCTAAAAAACTGTTATAAACTTAAAAACACTGAATTTCGGGTTTCAGAAGACTTCTCTCCCCAAGTTCACGGTATTCGCAAGAAGCTGTGGGAGGCATCCGCCTGTCATAGGGATAACAGCTCATCTGTCCAACTTCGTTTTGATCATGTATTCATCGACAAGGTGCGATATGACTGGGACAGTTCATCCAATACTCTTGTCAGATCATCCGCTGGCTTAACTAAATTCGCTGAATCAACTTCTGGGCCAACATCTTCTTGACCAAGCAGCACTCACAATAAACTTTCCATGTTAAATATCAATGCCAGAAGTGTTGTCTGTAATTACTCCAAATTTTTTTCCCTGGTCTCCTTCTTTGCCCCACACATAATCGGCGTTACTGAGACTTGGCTGCACGATGGAGTTCATGATTCTGAAATAACCCTCCCTGGCTACAAGGTGGTTCGGAGAGACAGAGAGCTGGGGAGAGGCGGTGGTGTTGCCCTATTCTTTCGGTCTCACCTCAGCTTTTCTGTGCTCTCTGCACCACCGAATACTGAGTCCTTGTGGTGCAAGGTTCACTTAGAAAACATGTCCTTGATTATCGGGATCGTTTACCGCCCGCCTGGTTCTGATATCGAACATTTACACAACATTACCAATTTCTACAAAGCTACGTTACTTCAGCATCTAACATTATTTGCATGGGTGATTTTAATGCTCCTGCTATAGACTGGTCATCTATGACAGTCAGTGGACACGAAGTGTCCATCGGAAGAGAGCTACTCAACATTTCGTTGTCATGTGGCCTTCACCAAATTGTTAAGGAATCAACTCGTAATGGTGCTGTCCTTGATCTGGTTTTCGTCACTACATCCCTAGCTATTTCCGGTTTCGAATGTGATATTATTGATGGCATATCCGATCATTGTTCTCAGCTGTATTGTTCTCAGTTCCTGGTATCGTCCCAAAATGCCGTTACACTTACTGCACGTTTCCTGATTTTAACCGCGCTGATGATCAAGCAATTACAGACGCCCTTTGCGACTCTTTTCAAGAATTTGAGCTAAAAAGCACTATCAGTGATGTCAATACATTATCTACTTTTTTCGAAGGCCTTGTCAGCAAGTGTATCAATCGTTTCATTCCTCTGAAAACAAAGAAAACAAACACTGAAATACCCTGGATGACTAGGGATATCTTACATTTGTCACGTCGTGTGGCCAGATTACGTCGATCAAAGCGCTCTGGTGACTCAACAAAGCTTCAACAGTTTGTTAGCGCCAAAAACGAACTATCTGCTAAAATGAAGGCTGCTAAAGAACATTATTACAAGGTTACCTTGCCGAAGCTAATGAAAGCAAGTCCCCGTAAATTCTGGAAGGCTATCCTACCATCTGGTTCTTCATCACACACGATGACAATTAACAATGTTGCAGTTTCTGATCCAGAAATAATCGCTTCAGCCTTCAACACCTACTTCCACTCAGTCTTTACGACTGACAACTTGGACATCCCTGCTTTTATCTCACCCTGGAATCGACGATGTGTCAGTGTCACTTGAGGGCGTACTCAATCTCATTTTAAACTTAGATACCAAGAAATCATGCGGTCCCGACGGCATCCCGACAGCTTTCCTAGTTAGATACGCTCTTTGGTGTAGCAGATACCTCACAATTATTTTTAGAAAATCTCTCTCGTCAGTGACACTTCCTACCTCGTGGAAACGTGCTTCCATTCTCCCCTTATTTAAATCAGGTAATGTTAAACTATTAAGCAATTATAGACCCATCTCTTTAACAGCACATTCTTGTAAAATGCTAGAGCATATTATCTTCAAGCACATCATGGAATTCCTTGAAACAAACAAAATTTTGAGCACTTCCCAGCACGGTTTCAGACGGGGTCTTAGCACCATTACTCAACTAACAGAATTCGTCCATGACATCAGCAGCTCTTTAGACATAGGTGACCAGGTTGATACGATATTCATTGATTTTGCCAAGGCTTTCGACACTGTATCACACCCTAAACTATTGCACAAATTGTTTGTTATACTAAAGAATGCATCATTGGTTGGCTGGATATCCGACTTTCTTTTGCAGCGCTCGCAATATGTGCGCTTCAACTCTACGAACTCGCCTTCGATGCCGGTTTCATCAGGAGTTCCTCAGGGTTCTGTGCTAGGACCCCTCTTATTCCTGCTTTATATTAATGACCTCCCCTTGCGCACACCCCTTCCCCCCCCCCCCCCTTCTGTGAAAATACGCCTTTTCGCAGATGACTGCATCCTGTATCATACTGTAAAATCTCCACTGGATCATGCCATTCTTAACAAGTCATTTTCTCATTTTTGTAGCTGGGCCAAATCATGGCAAATGAATATTAACTTCTCCAAGACGGTCATTATGTCATTTACCAGACGTTCACGCCTGTTGACTTTTGACTACGGTTTTAACAATGTCAGTTTGCGCAGGGTGTCCAAATTTAAGTACCTTGGTATCCTTATGACGCATAATTTATCATGGTCTAAACATAGTGATCTCACTTGCAACAAAGCCCATAAAAGATTAGGTTATTTACATCGTACACTTCGTCTTGCTCCTCAGGATACCAAACTGCTTACCTACAAAACTCTTATTCGTCCCATTCTCGAATATGGTACTGTGGTTTGGAACCCCCATAAGAAATGTGATATCAAGAAACTAGAATCCGTTCAAAAAAGAGCTGTGCGCTTTATATGCAAGAGATATGACAGGGATTTTTCTCCAACGAATTTCCTTCCACAGCTAGGTCTCACTACACTTGCGAAGCGTCGCCATGTTGAATGCCTAAAATTTCTGCACAATTTAATCAATTCTTCTCGCTTCAGCACTTTAGAATCATATCTGAACTTTTCCAGATCTTTGTCCACGTGGAGTGACCATGCCCTTAACATTGCAACTTTTTTCACCCACACTGACATGTTCAAATACAGCTTTTTTCCTTCAACTATACAAGCCTGGAATTTGCTGCCTAGAAATGTTCGTTCTCTACCACTTCAAGAATTTCTGGAAGCCTGTTCATGAATGTTGATTTGTTGTTGTTGTTGTTTTCTTCTTTTCCCGCTCCTGCAATAGCCTCATTGAGGCTGCAGTATGTAAAAATAAATAAATAAATAAAGAAGCTCAGCCTGACAAGAGTTGGGCCCTGATGGCAGCAAGGATAGGGCAGCAGTACTTGATAAGAAAACAGCAGCAGCATTCAGGCATTGTAGCTACCACAGGTAGGAAAACACAGAGAAGTCCACAGAGAATGAGTCATTTTAAATTTACCATTCACTTTACTTATGGGGTCCAAGCCTCCTAAAGAGGGTGCGGTTTCCCTCCTAATATTTTTCCAGACGGTGGAGGCCCCTCTCTCCTCCTCCTCCTTTGGCACAGTGCCAAAGTGCTGCCATCCTGAGATGGTTGAACGCATTCAGTGATAGTCTTGTGAAATCACACAAAGTTGTTGCCGAAAGCAATAATTTCAGAATGTGGCCCTGGCTGTGGAACCTTGTTTTCTCGGAAACCACCATAACACAGTTTTTTTTGTATCCCCGAGCAGTAAAGATTCAGTGTAAGGAATACCACAGACTCAGGCACACAAGAGTTACTGATTTGCAAAGGGCAGTGCAGAAGTGTTCCACAAATAAAGAGGCAAAGACAGAAAAGATGCTCCTTTTGTAAAAACAGATGCCCACACCTAAACATGCCAGGAACAGTTCCTGTCTCATGGTTGCTACTTTTTGGCAGTTGAAGCATGACCTTGCCCCATAGAAATTCTGTTGCAGCCTTGGCAGTTTTCTTGCATGTTCACAAGAACACAACAGCACTGTACGTTGTCTCACCCTACCATGAAGACTTGAGCACCATGAAGTAACATGAAGACTTGAGCCACCTTTCCTGCCTTTTTAGTTCCACAACACTTCTGCAATCCTTTCAAGTAACAGCGCACAGCAAACACGGACTAAGAATAGAATGAGGCGGCACACAGCGCTACTAGCAACTCAGTGATTTTTATTTCACGTGGTCACCTATATACATATGCATACTGCGCAAAGTAAAATCGGAGGAGAGCAACCCCCTTTTCGGGTTGCATAGAACCAACTAGCCCAACACCTTATTATTCTGAATAGTTATTGATGTTGATATAGCACCTTCTATATATCCCTTACACTTGGCTCTGAATAGGCAAGCACTAGTTTTACGACAATGTAAATTTCTAAGATGGCTGCACTTTTGAGCTGCTTGTCAATACCTTCGACTGAACATAAGATAAGGCCGTCCAGGCTTCAGCGGATGATTAGCTCCAATCCAAATGCGCGACATTGTGATTGCATCTTCGTGATGAAACTTAATTCTGTCACTATTATGCTGCCAAACCAACCTAATAGCAACTTCTAGTCACGTGCGCTTTCGATTACCTTGGATCACTGTCATAACAGGCGACTCACGGGTGATGGTAGTCATGGGAGGTGGGCCCCTTGATTGCAGCATGTCGGGCGTGGCAAATGCCAAGTTGATGAGGCTCGGAGCCGCTATGGGCGTTTCGGCTGGTGGGCTTCCTGGCTGAGATGGGCAATTCCCAGGCGCCACAGTCTGCACCATGCGCCCGGCCATGGCACAATTCGCCCTTCTTTATGCGTCAGTCTAGAAGAAAACATACAGCAAAGAAAGAAGAGAAAACTTATGTTCTCTAAATGATATTGTTGGCAACAGCCTGAAATAATACAGATGTTACAACACAGCCCTATAGGCTGTCAGATGAGTGCTAAATCTATAAAGGTTGTGCCATCTATAAGAACACTTGATTGGGAACAAGGTAAGTTCTGATACACAAATTGCAATTGTTACCTCATTTTTAATCAATGCCCTTTGGATTTCTCATTATTTAGCTGTGTCTTGCACATAAAAAATGAAGTACAGCATAGTACAACAAACCAAGACATACTGTATACATGGACCTTGTGAAAAGCTGGTAATTTATATCGTTACTTCCATTATGCAGTGCTCTAGGCACTTACACACCTGTCACACGAGAAGGTTTAACGTCATTTGTATCTGATGCCATTTACATTTAATGTAGTTAGCAGGCTGCCACACGAGAACATCTCATGTCATTCGACGATAACGACTTCTAAAAACTAATATGCTTCAGGAACTCAATCAAATGCATTTTATCACAACTGAATACTCCCGCTGCAAGGGGGCTGCAAACAAATTATATAATCATGAAATAAATAATTAATTATCGCAATGAACTTGTTATTTTGAAGTGTAGTGTTCCATTTTTTTGCAAAAGCACTCAACTTATTTAGATTTAGTATCTTTGTTCCCAGCAACATTGTCAAGAGTGTTGCCGGCCATGTGCTCAACTGTGCACTCAGTCAGCTCACTCTGCCCAATAACATTTGAACATGAATGATAACATGCAAAAAGTAATCTTTATTAAGACTTGGTATACATAACAAAATGTTATTACATAAGCTGTAACATTTTTCTTCATACTCAATTGTCTGCACTGCATCGCTATTGCTACACCTGCAAATGACATTTTCTTGTTTCGTGTGCTAGCGAACACTATCAAATGTCATTTGAGAAATGAATGTCATTAGATAAAAACGATGTTAAACCTTCTCGTGTGACAGGGGTATTAGAATGGTTGTTTCTAGTCACAAGTTGCTAAATTGTCCAGATGTATAATTGCAAACAGCTTTATTTAAATTTACTGGGTGGCCTCTGTGAAAATCTATTAGTTCACTTTGTCTACAAATGAGGAAATATTCTATTCGAAGACTGTTTCCTTAAACATTCGTACTTCAAGAAAGAAATTCACCATTCAAACACCCCTACAACATAATAAATTTCATCTTGAGTTCGTTGCAGCTACTGTTCAAAATGTAGCCTTAGCTTCCTCACATAATCCTTTTTGCAAACAGCTAAATGTCTTAACAATTTGACACAAGCAAAATTTCAATATTAAGGTAACAGCAATATATGATTTAAGTTTATTGACTGTCTCAATCAAAAATGAAATGAAAACATAATATTTATTGGGCATTTAGTTAAAAACTGGAGTGCAGTCTCGTAGAGCTGTCATGCATGAAACGGCAGAAAAGAGGGGTGCAGATCTTTAAGCACCACACAACAGCACATATCGGTGAAAACAGCTAGCACCAAGCTGGAAGCCACAGAGGCAAGCAGGTTAGCAGGTGATGCCATCCTAGCAGCCAACTCAAGAAAAAATGGGAAAGCAAGTGCCATGTGCAAAAACAGTTTTTTATGTGCTCTGTCAAAATTTACATAGATATGTTTTTGATATGACGATAACATTATTAATTTTACACTAATTTACTTACACAATCCTTTATATGGTTTGCGCAATTATACACATACGAGTAAGGAATGATCAGCAGCTCCTTCTGTGGTGTGCATGTTTAAGTTACCGTAACAGATGTATACAGGAAAAAAGCAACAGCTAAAACACGAAGTTCGCGCACCGCTAAAATTGCTCTTTCAAATATTACTGACACATACATATACTTCCAAACATGGAGTAGCTAGCAGTGCAAACTCTATGGAGCGCAAACCATGAAAACTCGTGTGTGCGGCTCCTGTATGACATGAACTGGATCACAATTATAAAGTAAGGCATACATATTTTCAACCAGGCATTTTTATGGATTTTTCTACGTCTTCCAGAGGCATATTCGGGATTTTCAAATTTACTTGTATTAGTCGCGCAGGTCGGCACATTGCACCACGTAAACCAACAACAGTGTCTGGCAGAATAGAGCAGGCTGAAAGCTCACACAATGCGTGTGTGAAGCATTAAGATTACAAGAACAACAGCGCTTAGCAACGTAAACCTCCTTAATGAGGACCGCACAAACGTTCGGGCGCAACACTCGTCCACCCGCAATATGTTGCCACCATTACGAGGACGCGCCCGCAACCTAACACAAAGGGCGCCTCATTTTATTACGATACCACGAAAAATTGATGCGTAACAGTGATAAAATAACGAAGGTTCTGTGAAGGGTCCGTCTTCACCAGTTATCGGTGCAAAACAACTCGCAGCCCCACGTGATATGTAGTTTCATTTTTGTCCCGATGTAGATAAACATGTACAATACGAGACGATCGCTCCTGCGCAAGTTCACACATCAAGTACAACGGCCGCCTTGAACTACACTCGAGATTTCAGGTCTGATTATATCATTAATTTATACACCATAAATTGCGCATGCCATGTATTATGTGGTGCTGTTCGCAACGCGTAGAGATATGTATCTGACGCTCATGGAGAATGAGTATCGCGCATTCATCGTTTGAAAAACACGTACCCTGAAATTGCCCACACGGTAGAGGGAGACAAATCTTTTTTTGGTGGAAAAATGGGCAATTTTCGGCCGAGACGGACAGTGCGGTTCGACGTTGCTCTCCCTTCGTTGGAGCTAGCTAGGATTACACTCCTCTCCCCCACTCCACGGGAAAAGAAAAAAAGTTTCCCTGACACCAACGGAGTCTTCTCGGGCGCTAATAAATATTTTTACGAACACTGCCTCAGCCTTCAAGTAGTTCAACCGTGCGCACGCTAATTACCGTTTTCCGACAGCCAACTTATTTTCTCCCAGATGTTTTTAGTGGTCGCCAGGCGAAATAAAGCACAAGAGAGTGGCTGCAAGAAAGTCGGGTGTTAGTCACACAAGTTTTACGCTAGCACTGCTCCTGGAATCGCGCCGAAACGCTGTGTAAAATTCGTGGCCGTCTCTCACGGCTCGATTGCCACGGTTTTTCCGCCGACAACGATAGTCTCTTTTCTCGGGATGACAATAAAAGCGGCATACGTACAGAATTTTGTCGCCGCCATACCAGCACCAGCGATAATGCCCGCTTTCCCAGTGCATCGACTGCGCATGCACAGCAGCGAGTGCCCTCCCCCAGGGGCGGGGCTTAGCGGCTCACCGCTGCGGCCTTGAGTGCTGGCGCGCGCGGCGGCGCGCCATCGGAAGATCCCAACGAACAAAATCGACGAAGAAGCGCGCGGTGGAAACATGCGTGCGAGTAAATTCGCTGACAAGGCTGAGCCTGACGATTCCCATTGTCTTTGCACAACGCAAAAAAAAAAAAAAAGTGCATTTCTCTGCGCTCTTCTCGAAACGCGTGCCCGGCTACAGATATAACAAGTGAGAGTATAAATATTGGTGGCTGTCACATATATATTTTTTAATTCGCGTTATAGTTAACGTGCGTTCCCTGAAAGCTTGTCACAGTTTTCTTCTTCGTTACTACACATTTATTCTTTTCGCACACGCTGGCCGACCTCCTGCAGAATCGAGCCAGGATTAAGCGCACGTGTGTAGCGCTGTTCGATAATACAGGTCGACTTTAAGAGTCGTAAATATACACCGAACCATACAGTCCTGTGGCGGCAGCTACAATTTTATTTTTAGGTATGATGTCATTTCAACTTTCATCAGCGCACGGCACACTGATTGGAATAAAGCAAATTTAATTTCAATGAGCTGCTGTTTGTGTTACTCCGCGAGTGTATACCTTAACAAGAGCGTTGTCGTTGAAGAGAGCAACTAATGGTCCATCAATATTTCCTGGGCGAAGCTTGACAACTATTTTGCTCGCAGATATGGCTCATTAGTTTCGATGCTTGGGAAAATTGCGCACAACTTATACGGTCCTTTTGGCGCTAAAACCAAGCAAGGTCATGAAAACATGATTTAGCCAAAATATTTATTCATATGCTCGCGATCGCCTTCAGGGCTTTTATCAAGACAGCAAACGAAACCCGATAAATACGGGAGCTTTTAGCCACAGCGACGTCGTCTGCTAGACGCACAAGCAAGCTAAGCGCCCTACATGCATCTATAATACGCAATGTGTACAACATGTCCGTCATGACGTCATGTTTAACTTCAAAGATTAATTAAGTTTGGCGTTTGCAATGTAATAAAACAATAGCGTCTAAGATTTGTGTAAAATACATGGCAGATCTTTTCAGTAAATCTAGTTGTTGTAGATTAATTATAAACACAAAAATTGGCGGTGGCAATAACGCACAAAATGTGTTTGAGTTCGTTGTAAACGCTGAAAACTGCCCCATTAATATGTTCAAACCATAGAGTTTTTTACTTCAAACTATGTCTGTTTCCGACGTCCAGAGCATAACGAGCATAACTAAACATAGCCTTCGAGATGCTGTAACTTTACGGTAGCCAGTAGGTGTCGTAACAAACGCACTTTCTGCTTCCTTTAGCTACGCATCTGTCTATATTAGCTGTATAACCGTAGTTCTTGTTTCTTTTCTGCACGTCTGCTAACCAACTTTCGCGTTGCCAACTAGAGATGACAACAGCAATTTCTGTGTTTCAGTTTGGAGAGATTTTGCAAATACGGCGGTTGTCTAACGCTGTGCCTCTTTCATTCACGCCATCGGCAGCACTACTACCACAACAGCCGCAGAATTACGTCCCCGCCTCTCAGACGCGCCCACCGGGTCCGTGGCAAAAGATCGATAAATTGTTTGGGCTGGAATTACCCAAACAGTCTCCGGAAGCGGGTCACACCTATACCTCACATCGCAGAGATGCAGCACACAGTTCGAGCCCCGGGTCTGTGCGGCGTCAACGCGCCTGTGAAGATGACCTGACAATCTTTTCTCCGCATGCATCGCAGCTGATATGAGCGAATGCTGAACGAGATGCAGCCCGACGACGTGGCCCAGTGCATTCAGCGAAACGTCCGCAATTGCGAACTGGACGTGCACCCGACCGAGAAGGCCCTCGTCGTCCGGTACGACGTCGAAGCGGTCTTCCTGGGCGACGACGGGCCGGCGATCGAGCAGAGCCGCTCGTGTCAGAAGCTGATACGCGTCAGGAGCATCAACGCCTCGACCGACGTGGCCGCGCTGGCTCGCGAGATCGTTGCCAAGTGCGACCTCTTGAACGAGTCCCAGACGGGCCGCGTGGAACGGCTGCTGTCCTACCTACAGCAGCGCAAGGACAACGGGACCGCCGCCAGCAGGGTATGTATACCCTGCTGATCGCGCGCTGATAAAAAATTATCTTGACGTCGTCTGACGCGTACGCCAGTGTTTAAAATGCATTTCGACTATTCCGAAAGCTGGGCCCTAGCGGAAGCATGTTCGATCTTAATTTTTTCTCAGGAGCGCAGCTAGCTGATGTAATGTAGTACTTTTCGATTTTTCAGTGATGTATTCAAAGCTCTTTGCAGCTATAGGGCTTTGCTCTCATTAGCACGGAGCAAGTAGTGGTGCTTACTCATTTCTGACGCTGCATAGTTGGAGATTTACCTTGCAGTATTTTGCAATTTTCATGTGCAATTATCTGAAACATAAAAAAAAAAGGCAATATCCAAGGGACGTGCACAATAAGGTGTGCAAATCCCTCCTGTGGAAAGTACCTGCATGCCTTCCATCCACAGATGTGTGTTCTTGCAGGACAAATTGCACATGTGCACTCAATAAATGGATCAGTTTAAAGAAGAATGGTGGGGATGAAGTAGAGAATAGGAGGGGCACTTGTTCGACTTCGCTGTGATCATAACATAGCTCTTCACAAAATTTCATGTTGTGTCGTACTTGCATAAGGGTGTAGGACATGTCCACGTCTTGCCTTCTAATGTATGACACTGCATTGCTTCTGTTTCCGACATGAACAGTGCTAAATAAAAGACACCCAGAGAAAATGAAAAGAGAAGGTGTGACCAGCATCCATAAAAAAAATACAGGTAGTGACAATGAAAGGGGAGTGCAAATGCTTACAGGGCGCAAATTGAACAAACAAAAGAGAGGGACACACAGACACACACAAAGCGCCACTACCAACTGATTTATTCAGGACAGAAGAAAGGGGTGTCTATTTATACTAAAGCACATGCACAACACAGGGCAATGATACTACAAAGCAAGTATGCCAATCATTTCAAATGCATGCGAAACAGATGCATCTCAGCATCAAACAACGATATGGAGGTATCACTTACGCGCTTATCTCCTTTCATTTTTATGAAGTGAGCTTCCAAAAGTTCTCTAGCCATTTTATTAGTGCTCCTACCAAGTATGGCGACGTGCCTAAAATGCGGTTCACACGCGCAGGCTCTACAATGCACGCTAAGGTGCGCACCGTCCATCTTACTTAATCTGTTCGAGTGCTCTCTCAGTCGAACGTTCAGACACCTGCCTGTTTGGCCCACATATGACTTTCCACAACTTAGGGGAATTTCATAAACTACCCCAACTGCACATCGCCTAAAAGGATCAGTGTGCTTCTTCTTGCAGCCTATTGTCTCGGAACTCGTGGTCCGATGACAGAGCTGCGCAAGTTTGTTGGGGGCAGAAAAGGCAACACGGACGCCGTGTCTGGCAGCCACTTTCTTGAGGTTGTGGCTGATCTTGTGCATATAGGGCACTACCACCGGCCTAATAGCATCTGTTCCAGGAGCGTCGGCCTTGGAACATAGACCGTTTTTCACCTTCTGGTGAACTGACTCGGCTACGCCTCGGACGACCGACTGAGGGAAACCAGCTTTTAAAAGCCTTGTGACCTGATGGGAGAAGCTTGCCTGCATAGTGTGAACGCATGATTTGCGCAGCGCCAACCCGAGACACAGAGACGCAATACCACGTTTTATAACCTTGGAATGGGCCGAGTCAAAAGGAAGGAGTTCTTTTTTAACACGTGGATTATAAGCAAAGCAAACATGATTTGGTAAAAACGTGAGGCTGATATCTAAAAACTGTAGCAGGTGATTATTGGGCAGTTCAAAGGTAAAAGACAGACCTTGTCCACATTTCTTAAAATCCGCTAAAACTAAGTCGACTGCTTCCTTAAAGGACACAGGGCAGTCATGTCTAAGAAGAATTAAAAAATCATCTACGTACCTAAACACTTTAAAAATGAGTGATGAACTACACGAGCGTTGGAGTGCATGGTCAATATTAGATAAAAATATATCACATAGGATGGGTGCTATGCGCGATCCGATACAGATGCCTTTCTTTTGAAGATAAAACCGCCCATTGACAGACACAAACATGTTGTTCAGGTAAAATTCCAACAAGGTCATAAAATTACTAGCAGTCATTTCTACTTCACTTACAAACCTGGCCTCATCATTGCTAGTAATGCATTCTAGAACAGCTGCATACAGTCCATTGTGCGGTATAGAATAGAATAAGTCTTCTATATCCACTGAAAAACCATACCCCACTTGGTCAACGCCCCTCAGAAACTGAACAACTTGGTCAGAATTCTTAGTAAAATACGGATCCTTAACCTCGAGGAACTTAAGAGCACTTAGGAGAAAACTACTAACTTGATATTGCCAAGTTCCCCTTTCACTAACAATTGACCTGAAAGGAATATCTAATTTATGAGTCTTAGCACTAAAAAACACAGCTAAAGAGTCCCGCTCACTTTTCGGGATACACTTGACCAATTTTTCACAGGCAATTTGTTCGCACAGTTTAATCGCGTTAGTTTTTGCTTTTGTTAGGCTTACTTTCACTTCACGAAAATTTTTGTTTATAGCTTGCATTGCCTTCTCATTAAACATGTTGCGGTGTAAGACAACAAATCCGCCTTCTTTGTCAGACTGCAATAGGCACAAATTATTATCCCGGAAAAAATTCACCGCTCGTTGAATCACATTTTTATGACGAACACCGGGACCTCTCTGCATGGACCTACGTAAACTGTCCACACCGTCCAACAGGCACCGATCACGCTGTTCACCATGTGCCCTACTTGCAACTCGCCGGTTGAACGCCAAAAGTTCATGCACTCCCACGTCGGGCGCTAAGCCATATTTTGGTCCTTTTTCTAGTAACTGCACTATATCCTTTGGCAAGACTTGGTCTCCGAGCACCTTAAGGCGCTGTGAATTTTGTTCAGGAAGAGGCGGTTTCCCAACACTTTGCAACAAAACGCGAAGGAGGGTCTTCCAAGTAGCTTCCACCATTTGGCTGATGGTCTTCCTAGCGTCACATAACTTCTTTGTTGCAAGCCAAGGGGGGTGCATGGTGCATGGTCATATGTGGGCCAAACAGGCAGGTGCCTGAACGTTCGACTGAGAGAGCACTCGAACAGATTAAGTAAGATGGACGGTGCGCACCTTAGCGTGCATTGTAGAGCCTGCGCGTGTGAACCGCATTTTAGGCGCGTCGCCATACTTGGTAGGAGCACTAATAAAATGGCTAGAGAACTTTTGGAAGCTCGCTTCATAAAAATGAAAGGAGATAAGCGCGTAAGTGATACCTCCATATCGTTGTTTGATGCTGAGATGCATCTGTTTCGCATGCATTTGAAATGATTGGCATACTTGCTTTGTAGTATCATTGCCCTGTGTTGCGCATGTGCTTTAGTATAAATAGACACCCCTTTCTTCTGTCCTGAATAAATCAGTTGGTAGTGGCGCTTTGTGTGTGTCTGTGTGTCCCTCTCTTTTGTTTGTTCAATTTGCGCCCTGTAAGCATTTGCACTTTATAATGAACCAACTAGCCCAAGAAGCAGTTTTATTAAAATGAAAGGGGAGACCTGCATAACCATGTGTCTGTTTCCCTTTTCCTCTGTCCCTGTGTTTAATTTACAATTAATCGGTCACCACACAACATTAGCAGACCATCAAATTTGCAAGGATCAAAATAAACAGAAGGGAGGTTCACAATGTTCATCTTTTGCTGTAGGGCCCAGTTTATAACAAAAGGGACTTGTTTAGTCGTATTGCATACATAACATGGATAACGTTGTACATCCTCAAATATCCACAGGATGCCAGCAAGTGCACCACAATGTATGGTGATACATTCATAGGATCAAATCTGTGGTTTCATACCCAATAACTAATAAACTTTTCACCACTATCTTTACAATTTCAGTGTTCCTTAATTGTCCCTCTAGGAGTCAGTTTGTAATTTGAGTGCTCGTTAATTTTCTACCTTTATTCAGGCTCATGCCAGCATATTATTCTGAATTATTGCTATAGCATGACAGTCGCGCGCGGTCCACTAATGTGACTGCAGCCTCAGACGGGATCCCAGTCGTCATCGCACCATGGAGCTGTATCACCTTCGGGGGGTCGAGCAGCGTCAACGGCCAGCATGGCCTGCCTCGAGTCCTACGTGGACATGCTGTACGAGGAAGGGGAGGACAAGGTGCGTGGCTCGGCCATGGTGCTGCAGCTGGCACGCAGCCCGGACAACTTGGGTGAGCTGGCAGCCAATGACACCCTGTTGTGCGCACTGGCCCGCGTGCTGCGGGAGGACGGCCGCAGGGACACCCAGCTGGCCACCAACTTGGCCTATGTCTTCTTCTGCCTCTCGACTTTCTCGCAGTTCCATCCAGTCATTGCCGAGTACAAGGTTGGTCCAGTCTCTTCTCAAGTGCATTGCTCCATACCAAATGTACATACCCATTGCCAGGACTCATTTCTTTTCATGCAATGGAATCACAAAAATGATTCTAGAAAGATTGCAAGGCAGAAGTTATTTTGGATTTGTTATCACACACACAGACTTGAACAAAAGCATGATACATACAATATGCTTAATATTTTGGCAGGAGCACCTTCTGAAAAGTTAAGCTAGATGTTTAGTATGTGTGTTGTTATTGCTTTCAATTCTCTGTCTCTCGCTATATTTTCTCTCACTATATAGATTTATAGTGAGAGGTAAATTATGGCACAGAAAAGAAGACAGCAGCATATTGTCATAAAGCATCGACTGAGGATCAGCCTGAGGTCATGACACTTCGACAATATCATCAAATGTTTCAACCTCTCCTTACCTCTCTCTCTTGTTTTTTTACTATTACTGTACATCGATACCTTTGCCAGGAAACCAGAGCCATGGTTGTTCAAGAGAAAAAGCACCACATGTGAAATAACCGGCCTCCCTTTGTCGATCGTGCCCAGCAGTATGCACATGCCTACATACATATAACTTACCCATGTGCTTTTGGAGACCTCCTGTGAGCAAGGTTGAGTTCCTCCTTGAGCAAAGGGAGACTTTATGCGTTGCCTAAAAATGTGCTCAAATTTCTGTGTCAGGTATCTTATTTCAGCTCGCATAAATATCAAAATAAACAAAACAATAGCCATATTAATATAAAATATTATGCTGTATATCTGCAAAGCTGGGATAGCACAGTACAGGTAGGAAACATCAGGTCAAGGATTATGTGCAAGGGTAAGCATTGCACCTTCCCACCCCAGGTTGGCTCCATCTGCCTCGATTTGGTGGAGTACGAGCTGAGGCGGCATGCTCACTGGAAAGAGGAGCTGGCACGAGCACCAGACGATGACCGCAGTCGGCGCAAGTTTGTGGGGCTAACACGCAGACAGGACCAGCTGCTGCGTGTGTGCCTCTACCTGCTTCTCAATATAGCCGAAGAGTCGCGCAGCGAAATCAAGATGGTCAATCGTGGACTTGTCCCCATGCTTGTTGAGTGCCTTGAACGGGAGCAGACAGAGCTGCTGTTGCTGGCAGTTTGCTTCTTGAAAAAACTGTCCATCTACTATGAGAATCAGGTTAGATATCTTTGTATCTACTTTTTTTTTTCTTTGTTCCCTGTGTGCTAATCCAACAAACTGCTGTTTTGCTCAAGACTCAGTCTCATGATTGTACATTCTTGCGTAGATCTTCCCTTTTTGTTTAACTTCGTGAAAGCCAACACTTCAGAAAGACCAAGATTTCATGGAGCTAGAATTTCGGAAAAGGAAGTTGCCTTCATCGGGTTGTGGCTGCCTTTGTTGAAGACGGGTGCTGCTATCAAAACATTGGCTCTGGCGACATTTCTTGTTTGACCACATGACGTTCATGGAAAATGTGACTTGTACTACTATGCCAAATTAATTTTGTTAATGTATAATAGCTGAGGCCCTTACTCTGAATTTGAGCTACTACCAGCACTTGAATAGAAAAGAAACAACTGATTGGTAATGAAACCAATGTGGACCTAATCCTTCACACAAATCAGTGGTTGTAGAAGCAGGATTACCAATACGTGGGGCACCTAATAGGGATTACCAATTGTTAACAAATGCTCTGCTGGCCTCAACCTCATATGTAAGCTGTTATCAGTGCTTGAATATGAATTTGGTGCTGTTGTCATGAGTGAACAACCTTATATTCAATGTGCTGAAGTAGTGTACTTGCTTGTCCACGTGTGCGATTGGTACTGAGCAGTAGCTTGGTGCTAGTAAGCTTGCATGAGTTAGTTAAGCTGTGTTCCAGCCAACTGACGTCGAGTTGGGGTTCTTCGAGATAACAGTTCTGAGCATCAGCTCAATATCAGAGTGCTAACATTTAGCTACAAACCAGTGGGCTGTGCCCATCCTTCCTGTCTTTGATGTGAACACTTTAGCTGTGCCTTTCACTTGTTTTCATGGTCGTTGGTGGGTTGCTGGAGGTTGGACTTTTGCCACCAATGCAAGCATCACTACTACAAGAGCACTGTAGCAAAGAGCACATGCACTCACACAGTCAAGTTGCGGGGTGTGTTGTTTACCAAATGTGAACTACCACATCCCTTTGAGACGTGCGCTCAGTGACACTGCTTTCTATTCAAATTTAAATGAGCTGGTTGAAAGCTTTCTATTCTCTGCAGAATTACGTACTGCAACAAGAAATGCTATGTAAATCCTCACTGCAGCAAATAGATGCTGCCAAGCAGCACATCGTTCCTTCAACAAAGTGAATCGCTTTCTTGGAGCATTGAGGGATTCGATTAACTTAATAATATTCACCAATATGTACAGAATCTTTTTTTCTTTCTTATTTTTTTTTATTTCGAGCACTGAGATTTCATGTAATGTAGAATCAAACAAAACTGATGGATTAACCTTTAATCAGATCCTAAGCATTGCTTGTGCTGAGAATGCAGGTTCTGTCAGCAGTAAAATAATTGAAAATGCAGTGGTATTTAACAGATGTGTATAATGGGTCAGTTTGCATGTCCTGAGTGCTAAAGCATGCAGTTTAAGGAACAGCAGTATGCATGTGTGCTAGCTCATGTACCACATATCTTTTCTTTATCCTTGTCTATTTATACAAAATAGCTTTATTTCTGCCTAAAACAAAAATCTGATTCCACTACTAACTAGAACGTTATTATAAAAATTTCATATCAGCTCAGTGTGTGCCCAGTGAGAGCATTTCAGCATTTTAAATGTGTTTGAATTGTGAATGAATTTTGGCACCAAAAGAGAAAATAAGTTTCTGTTAGTGATGGCTGCCTCATATATGTAATGTAGCGAATGTGTAGGTTTGTAAATAAGCAAACATGCTAACAGGGCATGACTCACCATATAATGATAATTTGCAAGCATAGTGTTTTTAGACAATCCACGTTACTCAGAAACTAAATGATTTTTTTTTTTACCTATGCGATGCATCCATTTTCTATTGTATAATTTTATTCAAGTGTATTCACCCAGCTGCTGAATAGTGCATGGGCAGTAAGGCCATTGCCAGGCAGTTTATTCTGCCTTTAGCCTGCCCTCCCTGGCACGTAATGTGTTGAAACAATAAAATGAAACGAAATGAAAATGAAAAAATAAATTTATCCTTCCTCCCAGGCTGAGATGGCTCGGTTACCAACCATAGAACGCCTTGTACCACTGCTGCCTCAAGAGCCTCTGACGTCAGCCGTGCTACGCCTGCTGCTCAACCTGTCCTTTGACCGTGCGCACCGTGCTGCCATGTCAGCAGCAGGGCTTATCCCAAAGCTCGTTCAGCTCCTCATCAAGGAAGGACGTGCGGCAGCCGACGAGACTCCGATTCTCTGCATCTTGTATCACCTGAGCCTCGACGATCGGTGCAAGTCCCAGTTTCCCTACACGGACTGCATGCCGTGGCTGGTCAGGTCCCTCCTGGCAAGTCAGAATCCACAGCCAGCTCCACTGGCTCTAGCCATAAGTCTAGCCAGCCATCGACGCAATGCTCAGCTCTTTTCTGGGGCTCTTGAGAAACTGCTAGAGCGTGCGTTGCGGGATGCTGATGCCCTGTATTTGCGCCTCGTGCGGACTGTGGCACAGCACAGTGGTGCTGCTCGTGGAGCAGCTCTTGTCTCCCACGCGGAGGCCCTCTGTACTGCACTCATGCAGCATTCCTCGGGCATTGAGAGTGACTTTGCAGTGGAGTGCGCCTCTACACTAGCCCAGCTGGAGGGGGGACCCTTTGTGAAACTGCTGGATCGAATGCTACCATGGATTCGTAGTCGTCTTGCTGAGGGGCCAGACGAGCTGCTTGTGCCTTTGGTTCAACTGGTGGCCACGGTGGCACGAAGCAGCGAGAGCTGTGCCCGGGCCATCATGCAGCAGGGTCTGGTTGCCGACTTGACAGGCCTGCTCAGAGCCAGGCAGGAGGATGACCAACTTGTGCTGCAGGTCTGCGTCATTCAAGTGCTGTTTCACTTGATAAATAATGAAACTACATGTATGTGCTTATATGTCGTTCAGCATTGTAATTAGCATGCCCATTTCACCTGCATGTTTTTTAGTATAGCCATGCATTTCTATCCTGTATGCTTGTTAGCAAAGGCAGGACAAGCTCAGATACTGGAAGTGCCTTGCATGTCAATGGGAGCTGAGCACAGAAATGGGATAGGCAGTAAGGTGGTCTTGCTGATTGATTCTACGTGTGATGACTATGTAAGCAAAATGCGTGCAAAACACGGCCACAAGGGAAGTCGAGTGGACAACGCGCTCCTCTTGCACTCCTCTTCCCTTGTGTTTATATTAATACTCTGTGGATCCCTTGACTACATACTGACTAATAATAGTAGGAAATCTTAACTGAAAAAAAAAGAAGTGTTGTCAGAAAGAGGAGTGGGAGTGTGGGTTGTTTGATGTAGTCATAATATTAATAAATATGGGGTTATTGGATAATTGGTTCAGCTGACACGGATCACATCTACAGAGAACTGTAGATCTGAAAGAAGGACCTTTGCATCACATGGCACTTAAAAAATCACATGTGAATGATTCCCTTATCACTATCAACCACCATTTTCATGCCTGTTTAAGTACCACGTGATGCAAAGGCTCCCTCCTAGATGTGCGCAGTTCTTAGTCCTCTGTTAGCTGAAACTATTCTCCTACACTTTCTCATTTGTTAATCTTATCACTGCCTCAAACAGCACACTCCGCCACCGCAATTTTTGACAGAATTTTCCCTTTATGATAAGAATTACTGCTACTATTACCCAGAAGTACACTAAAGTATGCACACAGCATCTGTATTGTGCCTTTGTTTTGCCATGTTCATCATGTCTTCAATGCTGGCGAATTAGGACCACAATACTGCAACTTTATTTCCTTGCACTGGGTGCCAAGAGCACTGTCAAATTGGCTCAGTAGACACTAAACCTTCATTCGTCGCAGAAAGAAGCAGCATCACTAGTTAACTGCAAAGTGTTCATAGCTTCATAAAAGCCAGAGGCTAACTGGAACATGCAATCAAGAGACTGTCCTATGTGCATCACGTAAGTCATATGGCCAACTATGCTGTCATGCTTATGCTTGTGTTCTTCATTGCCTGCAGGTGGCATATGTGTTTGATGCCCTGGTTAGCAGTGGTGGTACCGCAGTGCGAGAGTCACTTGTACAAGGTGCACAGGAGGTGCCAGCATACCTGCTGGACCTTCTTCATGATCGAAACCCAGAGGTGGGCCGTGTCTGTGGTCACGCGTTGACAGTGCTGGCCCACTACTACCAAGAGTGGGACCGTCGGCTGCGCGAGGCACGCTTCTGCTGGCACAATGCGCAGGTGAGCTTGCAGACCCTGCTGGGAACCGTTAGGCCCTTGAGTGCGAAGAATGAAGTTTACAATGGGAATAGAAACATACTTTGCACAATATGAACACATGCACAGACACAGATGTCAACATAACGAAAACATATGCAAAGAACTATAATACTATTAAAGATTAAGCTCACCACAACGAAATCAGTACAACATGCACCTCACTTCATTGCATAGAAATATCACCACGTGGAAATTCACTTTCTACAATGCCAAAAACACAAATTTCAATAACAAAAAAAAAATCAGTTTTGTTGAACTTGAGAACCAGCAACCACTTCACTGTTTTGATGTCACATTGATGAAGTCGTCTTCTGGGAGACTCTACGACACCTGGCGATAAGAAAAAAAAAGCAAATTTTGGTGATCAATGCCAGCAAAGCTTTCGTGTTCATGAATTTCACCACCATGGCTTTAACAAAAGGGAAGGGGTCAAGGGCTCGTTCTTTATTTGTTAGAAACAACTTAATGAGCAAACATTGCTCATTAAACCACCATGGCTTTGCAACATTGGGTGTCCCCCAGACTGGTGCGACACTGAATGCTGTGTTTACAGAATCAGACAACTGTCCACCAGATGCTGTGGTGAATGCATGCAACATAAAACTTGTTGAGTACCACTAGAAAGCGTTTGGGGCACTTGCTTGGGTGGGGGCACTTGCTGAAGGCCTTGACTGTGTGAGAAAAACATCTAGTTTCATCATTTATTTATTGTTATTAACACTGACTCCCCAACCAAAAATTTCAGGAGGGGCCTGGGCCCCTAGGCTCCCCTCGTCCTCCCCTGGCTACAGGCCTGGGTAGTAGCGTGCCCAACAAGCTGTTTCTTGTACTGCCTTGATAAGTGCAAATGCTGGCCCTCAGATATGCACCAATGCTGACATTGCCTAATGTTGGGTGTTTCAGATTACCAACTTTCCCCGTGAACTGAATACCAATAAAAATATTCCAACTTCACTTTGTAACAAAATAATACATAACATTCCAGTAATGTTACCGTCCTGGTCGAAAATATATTTCTTTTTTTTTTTCGGTTTTCGTTTCATTCTGGTGCACTAATGGAGACGTACAAGGTACTATCAGGCTAACGCCATAAGCCTTTATTTAGCTAGACTGGCACTTATAAGCGTTTTTAATTTTCTGAGCACAGTTTCTGACAGTAACAATCTGACCCAGGCATCTGAGTTTCTCTTGTGACATCAAAGTTTCACTGTTGTACCATTTCACACTTATGCTGTTACCACAGTCCTGGAAACTGGTTTTTAATGTTGCCAATTTGTCTTTTTGTGTCTTTTATTGCACTAACAGCAGATGTACACAACACTTTGTCAAGGTGTACAGTGCACTGTCGACTTAGCTTTTAGTTCAAGGCCCTCCTAGAGAATTCAAATGATGTAACTTTGAATCAGATTCCACTGTTACTTTTCTTGTGTTATGCCTGTAACCTTAAAATTGCCCATAGATTTGGACTAAGTGCCCTGCAGCACGTAATAATCAAATAAATTGTAATAACAACCTGATGAGTGATGAATGTGTTGGCTAGATTGACCATGGGATTTACTCTCTTTGCATCCAGTGGCTGGCAGTAGTCCAATCCGGAGAGGCACCTGAAGAACACGAAGAGGGCCCTTGCGAGCAGTTTATAGACCGATCAGACCTTCTATCGAATGGCAGCGCCGCTTCTGACCCTTGAGCCGACTGTCATACTGTGACCAACCTGACACGTGTCTTTGAGAGAGCTCAAGTTGGTCTGTTGGAATCCTTCATGGACTGATAAACGTACTGTAGTAAGGTTACCATGAACCTTACCGTGAATTGTTACCAACTTGCCCAAGCCAGTAGCCCTTAGTGATAAACATAAGCAGCTTTAAATGAGACGTACTCCATGCAAGACATGAAGTGGCCACCTAATGATTATGATAATCTGTGTGCAAGTGACAGTAGACCGCAAGTGATATCTACCTAAAAATTGAGAGTGGCTGCCACATTACTGTAATAACATCTGCTGTTGCATACATATTTTTTCTGAACATCGTGTAAACATGAGGTTCACTGAACTGTACCTGTGACGAGGACAAGGGTGTCTGAGCAGTCAAGAGTCTGAGGCCCAATCACTTATGATACCGCAGTTACCTTGCACATGTGAAGAACAAGAATATACATGTATTCTTATATCTCATACGAATATACTGACTGGTGATGGCTGATGACTATCTCAACAGAAAAACATTTATTATTGTCACCAAGTTTATTGCTCTTGAAGTCAGAGACTTCATTTAGGTCTTAACTAGGTGGCTGAGAGAAATAGACGTTTACAAAAGGTTGGTGTCATGTTATTAGAATGTGTGACCCACATGTGTGGCTTATCACCACAAATGTAATGTTATCACCATTTTGGTGCCATTTTGTCCGGCAACAAAATCGGGAGATGGAATGCTTTACTGGGGCATGTCGACATTGTGCTGCTGCCACTAGAAAACAGCTCTTGTAGTCATGAGCCGATAATGCACTTGCACTTAAGTTAGCTGCCTAGATGCCAAAGTCTAGCAATCATGTGCGTACATCACCTTGGCAAAAGGAATTTTTGTAATATCTCTGCCTACATGCATGAAATTGTATGTGCAGCTTGCGCTGGAGAGTGTAAACCAGGAAATGACACCTTAAGGTTCGTTATGTTCACTGTGAACTTGAGAGAGGGAACCAAATGGATCTTAGTGCTTGTGAGATCCAATTAGACCAATCTTTAGCATCCAACAGCTCTAGATAATCCTCGGTTTCATTTGAAACAGGAAGTGCAGTGAGAAGTTGAACGCTGTAATGAGCTGGATCCCATACAAAGCAAAATGGGTGTTATACAGCAGGAATGCCGATATATTGTGGGTGGTTCCAAATGCAACCTTCAAACAATCCTAAGCTCCCTCATTAATTCAGAGCTTGCATCACTTACGGAAGGCTTGGACAGTGTTGAAGCTGAAGGCTTCACGATATTATTATAACAACAGCTGCGTCTGAGCCTAGACTTCTTCAACTGCTACTATAATTAATAAGAGAAAATAGTGTAAATTGATGTGGCTGAACTTATCATTAACTGTTTCACATACGGTAAACCATGCTTTGTGTCAGCACTTTCTTGTGGTGTTGGGGAAGTGGCATATGTGTCTCTGTTACTATGGCAATGTCAATGGCATAAAGGAATACTATAGCATTCCTTTATGCATTTCATTCCTTTCAAATTTACATGAACTTTAAACAGGCTCTGAGGCACTTCTCTTGTTTCTGAGCCTTTCTCTTCCTATCCTCATTATTTCAGTGCTGTAGATGACGGTCAGATAGGCCTAGAGTAGTGTTTTTCTGCTGATATTTACTGGCGATGGCAGGACTGTTTTCGTACACAAAATTTATGGAAATTTATAAAGCGTTCATGTACATGTGGAAGGAAAATAGGAGCATTTGGACTCAATTGTAGGTAACTCATGCACCTAGGCAGAGTAAATTTAAACCCTGAGACATGGTAACATACAGGTGCAAATAGAACAGAACACAAGTAGGCTCGGGCACCTCCAACATGGGATTATGAACATGTAGCCCTATGCTTGTCATCTCTGTGTCTGTTGCTATTGTCGCGTTCAGTTGTCTCCTGTAACATGCATCCCTATTTGAGCTGATAGTGAAACAGAATCAGTTCATCATGCGTAAGAATATGTAGAAGCTGCATAGGCCTTCGAACTTATTCTGGTGCTGTACCGACGCATACAGCCGTACAAGACCATGCATTGTAGGCAAATCTCTATAGAAAGCTGCCTGATGTCCATGGTTTGTATGTTGTACAAAACACTGAAATTCAGCACAGATCCACTTATACTGGCAAGGATTGTGCATTCTTTGTTGCGTGCAGGCAGCTGCACTACAATACTTGGTGCAGCATATTTATGGTAATGCAACTTTGCACTGACTTCAATACGAGCGAAACACTTATAAAAGTGCTGCATAGTGAGGCACTTATTGTTGCATGCAAGCTGCAGATGTCCAGTATTTTGAAGCTTTACAAAAAGTTCTTCCCGACTCGGTTTTCTTTTTTTCTTTTCTACAAAACTGCTCTTTGCACAGGCTGCCCTGCTCACATTTGGCAGACTGCTCTTGTATATTTTTAAAACATTTATTTATTTCACAATAAAATGAGTTATTATGATGCTCAGTTGTGCTTTATTATGCACTCACTGAAAATCTTACAGCAAAGCTCTTCTTGCTTGTTGCGATTTCAAGAAATGAGCCTAAGCTAACAAATCCCAATGTCCCGCTTAAGAGTTGGAGGACACTTAAGCTTTGCCTTTAAGAGTGAACACGCTCACGTTGCTTCATCGGCAACAGAATTATGCTTTCTCATACATTCAAATTACAGTCCCAGCTATCATGTGCGTAGGTGTTAAATCATAGTTTATGATTTTTCTGATGGATTTTACTTTGAGAAATTGAATTTTGTTCACTAACACACCTGTACGGAGGCAGAGGGCTTGTGTGGTTGTGTGCTTCGGGAAACGGTGGTAGCGGTGGCTCAAGATGGCTATTTCCACCTTGATAACAATGCCGAAACCGGTGTCGACACTGGATCTTCTGCGACATGAGCTGCTTAACACTATTGCATTAAAATACCACCTTAAATGCCAGATGTGGCTGTTATACGAAAAATTGTCAGAGTGTCACCACCTTTGACTGAGGAACGTTTTGCATGTGGTGCTTCCAATGAGACACCCTGCAGTGCTTGTCAACACACATCAGTTTAGGATTACTCAGTTATGTACATACTTATGTTGCATCAACTGCAGGTAGTGTCAAATAGAGGCAACACCGGCATATATGCTTACATGAACGCCAACATCGCCTGTAGTGGTCATATTTGTAGCGGCACGGTGTGGTTATCTCAACCAGTACACACGCTAGCTGTTACACCTAGATGTATTTATTCGTGTTTCATTCCATTAGTGCTCTACATCCATTCAGGAGCATAAACAGAAGTTACCTATACCAACTGCATTACCGGAGTGCCATAAGGCAAAGGGCTGGTTTATCTGCCAAGTCTGAATTTGTTCCATGTGAGAAACACAATTATAAGGACATTGCTTTGTGCCAGATGCATATTTCAATTTTAGAAACAGGTCTACAAATCTACCCAAGTGTAAGAAATGATGTGCAAGTAAATTTGGACATTCTCATTTCTAGCTGTAGTTTGACTTCCTTTCTTCAGGGAAAAGATATTGAGGTGCTAATGAGAAAAGAGAAGGGGCACTAAGGAGAAAAGATAATCTAGCTGTATTATTGCTATTAGTGCTATCAAAAACTCTGCCCATCCTGCAGAAAGTCGTCTTGTAAACTAGAATAATTCAAAAACAAAATGCTGGTGGCCTTAATTCTCTCGCAGCAGTTCTACTTGATGTCATGAATATTTAAGGGCATATGCTGCGGTGTTTGTAGGAAAAGTTGAACAGCGCTTTGTTCTCGAGAAGCCAAAACGCGGACATAGGAAGTTTTGAGAATACATTACTGCGCCCAGGCAGCCCGAACTGTTATAATTGTATTAAAATCTGAAACGTCACACTGATGTATTTCCACTGTGTTGGTGTGAAAAAAACAAAACAAAACTTTGGCATTCATTTCCGTATTAACTCAATAAAGCAAGTACAGCAGACTGGGTAAATTAGTGCATGATACTGTGAAAACACTGCAGTGCAGCTTAGATTGAGCATGAAGGAAAGAGATGATGCAAAGAAGGAAATGACAGGCAACTGGATTAATGCTAACTTCCAACTCTGTAACTTCGAAGTTAGCGCTAATCCTGTTGCCTGTCATTTCCTTCTTTGCATCATCTCTTCCCTTCTTGCTCAGTCTGAGCTATGCTACAGCGTTTTCTCAATAAAGCAAGCTTTGAGATGTTAGGTCTATTTGATTCAGCCAACGTTCCCAGCACCTTGTGCACCTTTTCACGGTGCGCTGCACCACCGTCCTCGATTCCCCGTGGTACAGTGGCGCCCGCTGCACCTTCATCCTCGATCCTGGCGAGGTGCAGCTAAGGTGCCGCCGCGGTGCTGTGCACCTTTGAACCTTCCAGCGTGTGGCTGCAGCCTTGCTAGCCCTTCAGCCAACGCGTGCAGACGACAGCGTCAGTCTAATGTACATATACGTACCGTGGATGTGCGTAGCAGCCGTGAAATCTTTGCAAGTAATTCTGTGAAAGTTTCATATTTTTCTATGAACATGTGCATGATGGCAGCTTGTTTTCACCTTCACCTTTTCTTTTTACAGATGGTAGGATGCAGATTGTATGCACTGATCGCGTTGTTCATGTCAGCAAATGCGTGCACATGGATGTACATAATATAAATGGCACGTCTTGTTTTGCACGTCCGCGCACATGTTTTGTTGTAGCATGTCACCATGCATAGCTGTAGCGAGCCCAAGCAGGCTACTAGAAATAACTCCTTGAGCTGGCCCTGCAGCAGACGGCAGGCCTGCACCTGCACGTTTGATTCACACATTGGGGCAGCGAGGGACGGAGCTCCATCTGCACCGCGAAAACGGGTGCTGGGAACTGCTGCACCGGGTGTCGACACCACGTGCACCTTTTTGTGCGTGGTTCTGTTCACCTTTTCCGAATCGAACAGACCTATTGTATCCATCAAAGCAGGCTAAGAAGCGTTTCCCTCAAGTGCCCTGCAACAGAATACAAACACGCAATGCATTGAAGAAATCCTGCCTTCACCAGATGGGCACGAGTCTAGATGCTCAGGTATTGTTGCATGGAGGCTTGCTATAAGGACTTGGTCCTGGTCTCTTGCGCAGGCAAAATTCTCAGTGAGTTAAAACCATAAGCAGCTGTAGGGACTCCCAAGGCAGTGTTTCAGCTTCCATATGCACCTTATGTAGCTTTATTGAACCTCAGAACAGTGAAGTGTTGGGCATTGTGTAGCTCATCAAACCTCTTCTCAAGGAGAGTGGCTTTTTTACACTGCACAAACATAAGTTAGAAATACTGTCAAACATGATTTGCACATTGCAACACCAAACAAGTTTGGAGCCAATACTAGGCTACCAATAGTAGTGTGATTTCACATCCGTATTTTATTTATTCAATAATTACAGAAACAGTATCAGACACACACTATTTACAATCCATCTCACACAATAACACTTTCAATTCTGATGAAACAACTGGCATCAGACATTTGAAGCATGAACCAAAGTTTGCTTACAAAGAATTTCAGAGAACTCTGAATAAAAACAAGCTGAAGTTGGTGTGAGCCACTGCTCTGAACTTCCAAGAAAAAGTATAAATAGGAACATTAAATTAGTACTAGCATTCTTATGGCATTGTCAGCTACAATGGTGTCGGCAGGCCATAGAATGTTTACCAAGAAATTGCACAAACAAATGGAAACTGTTATTCGGCAGTGTCTTGGTGTGGCTGCAATTAAAGCCTCATGCACTATAAAGTACAATGAGTGGGTTTTGCTGTCATTGTAGAGTTCAAAGTGCCATCCAGTCAGCAATCTCCATGTCCTACGGTTCATTTGTTGCAAAATCATGCCGTGCATTTTTTTTTTCCCCCCTCATGGACAACATCGTTTTAAAAAATAGCAACGCTAAGAATTCTACATGAACTTCGTATTTGCAGTACACTACTAGGCAACGTGCACATTCGGTGAAAGTGCATGAATGATGCACAGTATGACCACGAAGGTACAATCTTTAAAGTGCCATTAGGGCATTATGAGCATGAATTTGCTTACATAATGTACAGAACATGGCAGTTGCTAGTGAAAAACTTTCATCGGATGCTAAAGTGTATTCTGCGGAAACACAAATCTGATGTGGCATCGAAGTACTGCATATTTTCAATTTTTTGATATTCAGGGAATCAGTTTATCCATTTTTTTTTCTTTTAAACTACCCTGTTGATACCGATGTTGCATATGTGATACACCTGACCTGCCAGATACCAAATATCATCTCGCTTGGGACACCCTCGAAGGTGTGCTGCCTTAGCCATGCTTCCCCGTACACACACATACATATGTCTACAATTTTTACTATCAACTTTTGTGTCTATTTGGCTGTGAAATAGAGATCTCTGAAGCACAACATTTGCAATTAAAGTTTTTAGCTTACGAGATCTAAATAGCCTAATTAGCTTTGAATATTAACTATAAACTGCATCTCAGTTAAAAAGGGGTTTATAATTACCTTTTAATAATTAAACAATGGCATAAACTTTACATGTCAGTTAAAAAATGTCATATAAGAAGGGAAATCATCAACATTTAGTTTACATATGCATTAAAATTTCATGCACACCTCATTATCATACAATAAGAGATGAAACAGTTATCATCATACATATGTATGTAGAATCCTTAGCATTTCTTTCTTTAAGAAAACAATTTTGTTGAACAGAGAAAAAAATATGACATTTGCATTCATTTAGCATTCATTCTAATGCTAGCACTGAGATTATGGTATATGCAAACGCAATGTAAACCTTAAACCTAGGTTGCTGGCATCACTGATATGTGTGTAGTATGATATTGCACCAATAAGCTTGGCATCCTGCAATGGGTATGAAGGCAGGTTGCAATTTCTTAAAAAGCAATTTTGTAGAATTAAAGCCATATGTGTAGAGTGAGATCTTGCCTCACCTTCATACAAAACCAAAACATGCCATTCTCCGTAGCTCTACCATGTGTCTAGGACAGGGTAGTTTTCAACAGATAAAAAGAAAAGAAAAGAAAATAAAGAAAAACGCAGGTCATACATCGGAAACTAGAAAGCCCATAAAGCATACTTGGATAATTCTGTAATTGACTAACTGCTGCTGAACAGCAACAAATGACAGCAGAGACGTATCAGAAACGTATCAGAGATGTATTGGTTCCATAGGATATAGAAAAGGGACGGCTGATAAATATTCATTAAATAACTACAGTGCCAGTGCAAATTCAAAACCTTCTCACCAATTCCTGTTAGGCAGTTCTTGCTTTTAGGAACATCATCAAAGCATTTTCAGCTTCGAAATGCAAACAAGAAAAGCAAGTGGTAATACTATTATGCTTGCATAAAAAAAAGAGTAAAGAATGTAAGTGCTGTTGAACAGTGAGTGATTCCTAAGCAAGATTCCTAACCAAAACATTTTGCAGTGCAAAAAACAAAACCAGCTGTACTAGTGCAGAGTTCACTCAACATTTCGCTGGTATGAATTAAACAAAAATGTGGATTAAAACAGCAAAATATGTAAACAAGGAGAAAATGAACAATGTTTAAACAGTACGAAGACAAATGTATGAAGCATACTTCCTGAACAGCATAGCACTGTGATATGTGGTAAGCACTTCATCAGCAAATTATGCGCTGACATAGTTATCTACACTGTCAAATAGCTGTATCATGCGTACAGACGCCATGAACAGTTATTGATAAGTTAACTCTGTCATAGTGAAAAGGCACAGTAGCTCTTGTGAAGTGAGATTTCACAGGTACAGCTATGACAGCAATAAAATGGAGGGTGGGATCCTCAAAACTGATGACGAGCCCAGACAGGTTATGTTGTGCCAGAGTCCTTTGGTTTCGGTTACTGTTTTTCCAGTGACAAAACTTAAGGTAGGAAAGGTAAATGCAGCTGTAAATAGCAGGGACGTGGCACAGCATTACTTAGAGCACACTTTGTTGGGGTAGGCTAACCTGTATGCTCATTTAAAAGACTGCACAGAAGTCTCATTACATGAAACAAAAAGTCATTAAAGGATTCTGGCTTTCATTGCGAGATGCAGTCGAGACATCGTGGACCACATGATGTTCACTACCTGTGAGGTCCACAAAATTAAATGCCGTAGTGTTCCAATATTTAGCACTCACTTGACTAGTTACTGCAATGCTTTTCTGCAGTTTCAGTATGTTTGGCAGTCACTTGATGTACAACATACTCACAATGTGTTTTGTACAGGCCTCACTGTCCATGGCTGTATTCACAAGTGGACCACAAGAACAGAGTATTTACATTATGGCGAGCCATTAATGAGCACCCAGATATTTTACTGTCATTTGGGCACGCAGACTTGCTCTTGCCTGATGCATTCTAGTAAAGGGATATGAAAGCACAGTTTGCAAGATAGTTCTCTAAAAAACATTTGCCTCTGCCCAAAGAAGATTAAGACAATGTCTCTTTGTCTGCATAAATCCTACATGTATGGTGAATTATTTGCTAAAAGTACATTTATATGTGAATATAGACAAACAAACACACAACTTGCAGTAAAGTATTTTGGTTAGATGAATTTGGCATGATTTAAAGCTAAGAGACAGCTTGCTAATACTGTTACATCCATTTAGAGATTTTGTTCATCTGTCTATTTCTTTATGTACTTAAAACAGTCTGGGAAGTTGCTCTGGGAAGTTGCTAACGATTCTGGGAAGTTGCTCTGGGAAGTTGCTAAAGATTCTGGGAAGTTGCTAACGCTGATGCCTGGCATGCTAGCATGCCAGGCATCAGCGTTAGCAACTTCCCAGAATCATTTATTATGAAAGTGTTTTATGCGGGGTCCACAATGACCTCGCTATGCCATTTCTGTAACAGAAATGATGCAGTAAAGCATACATGTAAGAACAACAAAGAAAACACGCAGAAAAATTTCCGTTGATGCGGTGGGAGCACCTGGCTCCACGACGAAAGATGGATGATGGTCTACCACTGTGCCATTGGTGCATGTACTCGAAGCCATAACGCGGCGGCGCACATTCTTTCTTATCATGCTTTCACTCTTGCTCAATGCATTTGTTCGGCTCTACGTGCGCGCATCGAGATGCACTTTGACTATAATGGTGCTGCCATCTCGGAGAGGCCAAGTGGAGTCTCGGCCTCTCCAGAGCGTGCCTCTCCAGTCCGGCTGTGGCTCTACTTCGCCTCTCCTGGATGGTGGCACCGTTCCACACCCGTTCCAAAGTGTGCCGTGCGTTGCAGACGACGTTTTCGCGTCGACTGCTTTTCGAGTACGACAGCAACAAAAATACTGCCGCGTTAAGTGCCTAAGTATGGTATGCTGTGAACGGGTAATTTTGGCATCAATAAACATAACTGATGCCTTTGTCGCTCGGCGTTTACTGTTGACTGTGTCTAGTTATTATGTGAACTACTTTAGTTACCACAAGGGGATGGTCATGGTCATGGATGTTATGGAGGCGATGCGTGAATGTGCGTTCATCCACATCAAGCGGTACCGTGCCAGAAACGCTGACAGAAATGAGCAAGTTCATATCGATGTACAATAAACATTCAACTGCTTGTGTGAAGGCACATTTCACTTTTGTGTTGTACCCACTCCTCTAACAGAGGGATCAGCCACATTTTTTTCCACTTACTCTTGAGTCTTGCAAAAGGTGAAACCACGACACTGCTGCTACCAGCAGCCAAAGTTAGTGCAAGTACCTTGATTTAGAGCACAGGTTCAGCAACTGCAATATGTGTTCCTACTGAAAAAACAAATTTTGCTTGTGGAATGTTAGGCAACCTCTGTACAATGGCATACAGTCGCATGACTGTGCCACCATTTGCTACCCTTTCTCTCTAAAGAACAGCTCCATCACTCGGGCAGACTCCTGTGAAGAACGCTAAAGTGTTTTCAAGGCTGCTAAAATATGATAATTTACCACAGTATGCCCCAATAGTATTGACACATGTGAATGTGGCACTGCTGAAGGCAGCACCAGAAAGCTGCCAATTGCAGTGCTATGTGTACAAAAAATAGTTTGTTTCATGTCAAATTATGGCTCGAGGATGTCCATGTACAATAGGTACGATAAGGGAACAAAAACAGGCAGGCCACACTGATGCTCAGCTAAACCGCCAACTAACCAACCAAATAGAACTGAAATGGAATCTCCGATCGTGGCACATATGGAATGGTGCCACACCAAGCAATGCTCACATATTTTGCCACGCATGCCGCTTTCTTGACAGTGCATCTAGCTTGACTTTAACTAAATGTGCCCTTATCAGTGGTGCCAACCTGGTCATGCAAAACATGCTGGATGACCACTGTTGAATGCGCCATTCTCCTAGAATGAAATGAAAGTGTGGAGTGCACATTCAAAATTGGAACACAGGATTATGAGGTGCCACAACAATGCAGTTTGCTTTATGACCATACGGCCTTTACATTTCAATCCCTGATAGCACAAGATGTATGTTAAGTTTGTCACTATAATACATAGTACAGTGCACTGATGGTCCAGAACCATGTACCATTTGGCCACAGCACTGACCTGGCCAACCAGTCTATAATGCTGATGACACAACGGCAGCAACCAACTCTCCGTTGTGGACAGCAACTGTCCCGCCATTTTTGCCGAGTACAGCCAAGAGATCACGTACACACTTCACTTTTTCACGGTCCACACTCAGCTGCTCCTGCTGCAGTGCAACTCGACGTTCCTCCAGATGCACCAGCTTCTGCAGTACTACATTCACATCATTCTGAGAGGAAAGGCTGTGGCGTGCCTTCTTGGCACTGGGCTCATCATGCTCTGGTGGTGTCTGTGTATGCACTGAATTGCAGCAGCGCAGCACCTGCAGAAGGAAGTTCAGGCAAGGAAAGTTCTGCATACAAAATTGTTTCATATTTCAAAACTATGTTCGGGCTGTTAGAAATAGTGTCACAGAAGCCTCAAGACATACACTAGCACTCTCAGGTCATTCGATATGTGGCAAAATTGAACTGAAGCATTGTTATTATTTATTCAGTTTTCATTTTAGCATCATCATGTTATACACATGACTGATGAACTTAACCACACCCAAATTAGGGCTTCTTCACACCAGCAGTGGATGCAAGAACAAACTGGTCACAAATAGTTGTTCTGGTCAAAAAGGACCAGAACGCTTGATGCTTGATCTTTTGGTTGCTCGATTGCAGTTGCAAGGCTAGTGAACCAATTATATGCACAGGTGTAGGACATCTACTCATTTTGTGAGGTGATGGAGGAGTGAGTAAACGTGAACTACATCACAAATGCCAGTAATTTCAGCTTGGTGTGGATAGTGGTTGCCATTTCAACAAGGTTGCGTGACCATTTCAAGTCATCAGTGAGAATGAGTCATTACTGAACATTCATAGTGTGTGGTGCACAGAGAAATAATTTAAAGAGGTCCACATGATACACAACGCCTCACTTCACAAGTTTCATGTCAATGGGCTTGTTTGTGTTGTACTTATGAAGCTTACACGGAAAAGTAAAGAATGTCATTTTTACACGAGCCATGGTGTGAGGCAGTGCATACATAAATATTGTGCAGTCTAGTTAGTTGCCAGTCTACGAATTGCTTGTTGCAGCTAAGTGTGCAAGCACAAATGAGATGCCAACAATGCTAAATTCTGTAGTGAGATGTGTTGGATTTACTAGTGCACAGTAGCACTATTTTAAACGTTCAATTAGCCGTCATCATCTAACCTCTTGTTTGCCTCTGTTGCATTTTCCTTCTCTTGGTATCCATTCCATTGCACGTACTGTCCATCTGTCATTTGTCCTCTGCATGACATGTCCTTCCCTGATGCACTTCTTTCTTTTAACTGATCTAAGAATATCAGCTACTCCAGTCTGTTCCCTGGTCCATTCTGCTCGCTTTTTATCATTTAGTGTTACACCTGCAATTTCTCTTTCCAATGCAAGCTGCGTGCTCCTTAATTTCATCTTGAGTATTTAGGCATTCTCCAGGTTTTTGCACCACAAGTTAGTACTGGGAGAACGCAGTGATTAGATACTTTTCACTTTAGTGATAGCGACAAGTTTCTAGTCATTATTTTAAGATGTCTCCCATATGTGCTGTTGAGAATTTCCTTTTCATGGGTAGGCTCCCCTGTAACTGCCCCTGATACACGTATTCATTCACAGAGTCTAAAGGCTGATTGCTAATTTTAAATTCCTGTTTTTGGTTTTTTTACCTATTCATTTTTAGTCCTATTTTAACACTTTCCCAATTTAGGTCCTCAATCATGTTTTGGAGTTCGTCACCATCATTGCTAAAGAGCACAACGTTGTCTGCAAACCTTAAATTGCTTAGATGTTCTCCATCTATTCTAGTTCATTTTCCTTCCCTCTCTAGATGCTTGAACACTTCCTCTGAATATTCAGTGAATAACATACAGGAGATCATATCTCCTTCGTCCGACCCCTCTCTTCATTGGAATTTTTCTGCTCTTATGATTTGCACATACACCTGAGCTACCCCTTGTTGACATACTCTAGGACTGTTTGTATTCCTATGGGATCAAATGCTTTCCTGCTGTCTATAAAGGCTACATAAAGAGGCTTGTTATATTCAGCGAATTTCTCAATTGTTAGGTTGATTGCCATGCATATTTTCGTGCAGTCTCCTCTGCTGTTCTGGTTATCCTTGCAATAATGATTCATGTCTTTGTCTTTGCTGCATGCACTAAACAGCAACAGGTGGAAATGCTTGAATCCAACTAGGCCATCACTTTCCTCACTTTCCACGTATCATGGCTGTGGGTAGCAAGCCAGAACACGATGTGAACGCCGGCAATTTCCAACACTTACCTGCAGCTCTTCCGAAGAATCGTGCGAACTGCTGGATGGCTGCTGGAGTGGTTTCACGGGTGTGATGGATACCTCGCGATTCAAAGCCACAATGGTCAGACCAGCCGCTTGCTGGTTAGTGCCGACTGTGGAGACCATGGCTGCCGTCGCAGGAACCTGTGACCGATGCGTGGTATTTTGTTGCAGGAAGGTGTCGGTCGTGATAGACCGCACACTAGTAGGGACGATTTGGAGTTGCAGCGGTTCCGGCGACGCTGGCGGACGCCAACGCTCCCCGGATCGCTCCGCAGCGCCAAGCACTTTCAACGCGGCTAGTTCGTACGGTTTGAAGGGCGTCGAACGCTTTCCCTGGCGCAGATCGGCGACGATGCCCGTCCACTTTCGCCTGA